>CM039672.1:41526117-42804383 GCA_022496015.1 Hordeum marinum | reverse complement strand
GTCGCATTGTTGTTACGACCTTAGGGCCACCACGGCCAGGTTAGCCTACGCATCACTCCTGTCCATACCTGATTTCTAAAACCGATGGAGTTATGACAATCAAAGAATGGAAAAAATGTATGATCAATCATAGAGAGCTACTTTGAAGCAACATTGTACGTTGCCCAAGAATGGGAGACAGGATGATCTCCGTTATCCATAATGGAGAGTCAGGGCCTATCTTGTTTTATGATATTGTACCTAAGAGAGGGGTAGAATAGGGTCCTACGAGAGTAGGAGTACGTAGGTCCTAGGTACAATGTGTTATTATGTGCTACAATGTGTTAGAGTTGATGATGATGATGATGATGATGATGATGATGATGGGAAGGAGTTGTGATTATGACCAGTGACCAACGTGTGATATGATTCTCATTGACGAAAATGATGATTAAATTGTGTCATATGTTCTATCTATAATTAATAGTACGTAGCTTCGTGACCAAGCACGGAGATAAGAGAGATCACTTCTCTCTATTAGCTATCTAACAAAATATATGAAACCCCTGAATTAACCCTCCAAAACCCTCAAAAACACCCCTCTATTTCAAAAGTACAGCCCCTCAGCTACTGACGCGTGGACACTCTATGGTCCTAGTTGGTGTTACCAACCGGGACCAAAGGCCCTCCTGCCTGGGCTCGGAGGAGCGGCCACGTGGAGCCCCATCTGTCCCGGTTCGTAAGCGAACGGGGACTAAAGAACGTGGGCTTTAGTCCCAGTTACAGAACCGGGATAAATGAGCCGTACGAACCGGAACAAAGGTTTTTTTCCACTAGTGTATGCATGTACATACGCATCAGGAGCAGGTTGACGTGCTTGGTTCTTTCTTTGTTTGGCCAGTTGGGACAATCTTGTTGCACTCCGGGCCTCACCGATAGCCATCTCGTGCAGCCAATGGATGGAAACCAGGGGGTGTCGAGTCCAGGCGTGTCTTCATCGTCTTCTTCACGATGGCAGCGGCGACAAGAGCTTGACTAGTGTGGGTGTTGAGGATGTTACACTCCATCAACGGCCTTGCGGGAGATGTGGTGGTTGACAGCTCCGGCGCATCTCCGTCTTTCATAATTAATGGCGTCCATGGCGCTAGCTAGACGAAGTCGATGGCTGATTCCGTGGCTTCTATCTCGAACGGCAACTCTCCGGTGTGACGAAGTACAAGGCGGGGTGCATGATATTGAGCCCCGTGTCATCATCCTTCATTGCGCCTACTTGATGAAGTGGATGACCGGCATGCCACAGTGGGCTTGGGTCCGCCATCTTAAACGACATCCTTGCGATGTGATGAAGTAGACGAAGGGCTATACAATGTCGAGCATCGTGTCGTTGTTGTCCGTGGCCCGATCATGACGAAGTGAACGAAGGGCGTGATGGCGAATTCTGGGTCACCATCTTCAACAGCGTCCGTTCGTCACGCCGAAGTACATGGCAGGCTGCCCGAGCTCCATGTCGTCCTTGTCCCTGATGCCGGCTTGGTGAGGTCAATACGGGCAGCATCTCGATGAGCTCCGTGTCAGCGTACTCCGCGGCGCCAGCTTGACGGAGTTGATGACGGCAATGGTGACGATCTCGGTGCCGTCGACCTTCATGATGTCATCTTGATGAAGTGGGCGAGAGCGGTGGTGATGACCTTGATGCCATCAAGCTCCAAAACACCGTCTTGGTAACGTTTATTGTGGACAACATCTCAGTGAGCTCCATGCCGTTCTCCTCCATGGTGCCATCATGACGAACTGGGGAACATCTCGATGGCCTCCATGTCACCGTCCTCCCTGGTGTTGTGGTGTTGGCTTGACGAAGTGGGCAGCACCTCGGTGAGCTCCATGCCGTCGTCCTCCGAGGTGCCGGCTTGACGGAGTGGGCAGCATCTCAGCGAGCTCCATGCCGTCCTCCACGGTTCCATCGCGAAGAAGTGGGCATGAGAAGACGTTGGCGATGGGTAGCATCATGGTGAAGTAGACGAATGCGACGGTGGAGCCCTCGGCGTCATCGTCCTCCATGGCGCCGGCTTGACAAAGAAGACACGAGTGGTGATGGAGAGCTCGTTGCCGTGGAACTCCACGACGCCGGCTTGATGGTGTCGACGGTGGACACCTTGGCGAGCTCTGTTTCTCCATCCCCGAATCCATGGTGATGAAGAGGGCGCGCATGGTGATGGCGACCTTCGTCCAGTTGGCCTCCATGGTGCTGGCTTGACGACGTTGACAGTGGGCGGCATCTTGGCGTGCTCGGTGTCTCCATCTCTGGCTCAATCGTGATGAGGAGGGCGCGCATGGTGATGGCTACCTTCGTCCAGTTGGCCTCCAGGCAAGTGGTGTAACCATAGGGTGGACAGGGTGGTCCACGGACCACCCTGTAATTTGGCCCATTACATCACTATATATGTAAATTAGCAAGAAAAATAATTAGCAAATCTGCATCGGTCAAGGCCCAAGCCCAAGGACTGCAAGTATGCAATCGATATGGCTAGCGCTAGGCCGCTTTGTTTGCTTCGTATTCTGTATGCAATACACTCCCAGACTCATAGAAAAACATCGACTCAAACCAATGGGAATCGCCAGCGATAGACGAACCCTAGAGAGTGCCGAAGAACGAGGCACCGCCAGTGACGCATGGCTGGCTATAGGGCCGGCTGCCCGCAGGAAGAGACGCCGGCGCTTGGCGACCAGGCGGCTAGCAAAACGTACAGCCGTACACAGTTGCCGGTCGGTACACTAAGCAGCAGAGCAGGACCACAGTCCACAGGAGGCAGGAGCTTGTTGACTTCTCATCTCCTCCATTTTTTAAAGTATGATCTGCATCTTTTTTCTATTCAAAGTATAATTTGACTTCATGATTTAAACAACTTTAGCCGTGACAGCAGATTGGAACTCAGATATGATGTATTGAGTTGACGATTAATGATTTGTATTCAATCAAACTAACAATTAACATGTCAATTTTATTTTTAATGTAGAATTGTTAGAGAATGGAGAGGACAGGAGACATTGCACCTCTTTTTATGAAACACATAGAAAATAAGAGGGTTGATCCTCCGTTTGCATCCCCTTCTTCAATGTCGGTGGATGCAATGGCACAAAAGAGAACTCTAGAGCCAGTGCAAGAGAGGGTAGTTGAAGAAACTACGAATTCAACGCCGGAACCGCCACTGCCCCCCATCACTGTCGCTGCCACCACTCACTTATGATATTAATCGTCCTCCAAATGATCCGGGGGATAGGCTGCCCATTGCATCTTATTTTGCAAATGACCAAGATGCCATTTGAGGAGCATATATTCTTAAATGTGCGTTCAAACCATATGCTCATAATTTTGAAATCAGAAAAATTGGAGGCAGAAATTGGCAATTCAGTTCTCTTTGGTTGCATAAACATCATTGGCATGAATATAACACTAGCAAGGAATCTCCATATTGCTTTGTATGCTACTTGTTCAAAGATAGGAAAACTAGGGGCCATAGAACGAATCCATTTACTGAGGGTAGTTGGAGAACTTGGAATAGAGAGGATGCACTTCTTAAGCATGAAGGTACTATAGCAAGTGTGCGTCAGGCAGCTCAAGAGAGATATAACTTATTTTTCAGCCCTCGTGATTCTCAAATTGATAAGCTTATTGTGAAGATGAATGATGAGGATCTACGTCTTTAAAAGATCAGGTTGACTTATTCACTCAGATGTGTGAGGTTTCTTTTGCATCAAGGATTGGCATTCCGCGGTCATAGAGAAGATGAAGAGTCTAGCAAAAGAGGTAACTTTATTGAGCTTTTGAATGGCTTGCAGCAAATAGCGAGGATGTGAATAAGTATGTTTTGAACAATGCGCCACGTAATTGCAAATTGACTTCCCCTCAAATACAACAACATATTATTCAATGTTGTGCAATAGAAACTAGAAAGAAAATTATTGAAGAACTTGGTGATGATCACTATGCTATTCTACCTGATGAATCTAGTGATGTATCACATAAAGAACAATTGTCTCTATGTTTGTGTTTTGTTGATAAGTTAGGAAGGCCGTGTGAGCACTTTTTTGGAGTTGTTCATGTAGGTGATAACACTTCATTGTCACTTAAGGAGGCAATTGAAGATTTACTTGTAGATAGCCATTTAACCATGACTCAAATTCGTGGGCAATGTTATGACGGGGCTAGCAGTATGAAAGGGGAGATTAAAGGTCTGAAAACATTGATCATGAGAGAGTCACCTTCTACTTATTATGTCCATTGTTTTTCTCATCAACTCCAATTAGTTTTGGTTGCTGTTGCCAAGGGAAATGATGATTGTGTGTGGTTTTGTTGACCGGGTATCTTTATTGTTGAATATTGTTGGTGTTTCTTATAAGCGTCATGACATGCTTCGAAATGCTAGACTTCATAATATCATGAAAGCAATTGAATGTGGTGAACTGGAAACTGGGACCGGATTACGTCAAGAGATGAGCTTGCCTAGGCCGGGTGAAACTCGGTAGGGCACTCACTATAGAACTGTTTGCAACATTATTGATATGTATGCGGAAATCCGTGATGTGCTCATCTCTCTTGGTAAAGATACTTCACAAAGGGCTGAATGGCCGAAAATACATAGTATTGTCGGAGTGTTTGAGTCATTTGACTTTGTTTTCAATGCACACTTGATGTTTCTCATTCTTGGATATACAAATGATTTATCCGAGTGTTTGCAAATAACATACCAAGATATTCTTACCGCGATGTTACTTGTTAGATTGGCAAAGAGTAGGATGCAAGAACTAAGGTCTAATGGGTGGGATGCATTCCTAGAAAAGGTCACTTTGATTTGCAACAAACATGGGTGGGATGCATTCCTAGAAAATGTCACTTTCATTTGCAACAAACATGTTCCTGTAGTGGAGAATAATTATGTCCCTTATGGAAGATCAACACGGTTTGTACAACCTCAAACAAATGAAAATCACATTAGAAGGGAAATTTATATTGGGATTGTTGATAAAATCTGTCAAGAGCTCGACAATCAGTTTGATGAGGTCAACATGGAGTTGCTTTCTTGTATGTCGGCCTTGAATCCGGCCAACTCATTTGCTACTTTTGATGCACAAAAGGTACGTAGACTTGCTGAGTTCTACCCCAATTATTATTCGAGCTCTAACTTGATACACCTTGAAATGAAACTTGGTAACTATATTGATGACATGAGAAAAGATGACAACTTCAAATGACTAGAAGATCTTGTTGATCTCTCAGTTAAGTTTGTTCAAACAAGATGGCATATAGTTCATAATCTGGTGTACTTGCTTCTAAAATTGGTATTGCTTCTACCCGTGGCAACAACAAGTGTTGAAAGAGCATTTTCTGTAATGAGTTTGGTCAAAAACAAGTGACAGAACAAGATGGGTGAAAGTCTTTTGGATGATTGCCTAGTCACATACATCTAGAGAGACGCTGTCTCCCAAGTTAATGAAGATGATATAATTGAGACGTTCATGGTCTTAAGAAGGCGGTATCCCGACAAATAAGGTGTGTATATTTTACGCGAATGTAAGACTTGAACATGAATTTTAATATGCTTTGAAAGGCTATATTGATATGTGCTTTGGGTATATTCTGTGTGCACATGTTGGTTGTTAAATTTGCGGTATGATTTTTTAAATGTCAACTAGACCACCCTGACATAAAATCCTAGCTACGCAACTATCCATGGTGAGCTCCGTGCCGTCCTCCTCCGTGGCGCTGGCATGACGAAGTGGACAACGACGTCGACTGCCGGCGGCATCTTGGCGAGTGCTGCATCGCTGTGTTCACCGCATCGTCATGATGACGTGGACGCGAGTCGTTATGTTGACCTCCGTGTCGTCGGTGTACATAGCGCTGGCTTGGTGAAGATGATCTCCGGCAACGTTTCGACTTTCTCTCCAGGTACGGTTGTTCCATCTTTGGCAGCGCGTCCACTTCGTTTCCGGGCCTGACGACTCCATCACCGGCGGCGGCCCGATCATGCGAACATTGTCTTGGATGGAGCTTTGATAACGTCTGGCTTGTGTGCGTGCATTCTATATGCCAATAAGAAAGAAAGGAATATTTAAGTTAGATCAAAGTACTACCTTCCGGGAACGTGCTTTGTGCGTTCATGTTGATGTTGCGAGGGTTTTATCATGGCAGATGTCCGAGGACTTAGATTCGAGGCCATCCCTAAGGTGATGGACTCAAAGGGGTTGGTTGGGACGAGGGATACGAGTTTACCTAGGTTCGTCCCCTCAAGTAGAGGTAATAGCCTACGTCCTGCTTGTGTTGTATTGATTGAAGTACCGATTACAAGGTTGCAGAATCGCTTGACCTAGCTCTCGATTAGTTGGTTTCTGTCTAAGTTGGCCCATGAGCCGCCAGGTATGACCCGGCCTCGCCTGGGCGGGTCACACCATGGGGTTATATCCCCAACATTAGGCCCAGGTTTATTTGAGCTTGCTCATTTCAATCTTCCGTCTCACTTGGGGACGAGTCTTGCTCAATCTTTCATCTCATTTAGCGATGAGTCTTGCTCATTACCACCTGAAAGTAAGACAAATTAACCCGCCATGATGTCATGTCACCGACATCAAAAAGATTCCCTGACGACCACAACGGATCTTTTCTCTATTAAACCGATATCCCGAAAATCGAGGCATCCATCTCGGCCAATTAACCTCCGCCGCCTGGATTCTCGCGCCCATTTCCACTTTTTGCCTATTTAATAGGACCTCGGAAGGCAGTTTCACTTCCTTCTCCTATCACGCCTCTTCTTCTTCCTCCCGACGTCGTCGCTCCAGTGTCCTTTCACTCTGGCGAAGCTTCTACGCCGCCATCGCTCCAAGCCGCTGCATCAACCTTTTCATACCAGAGCTCTACCCGCGTCCATTGTGCCATGTCCGGTAAGTTCTTCTCCTCCCTAGATCTGTAGTCCTCGGTGGAGTTTCCATAGATTTGTCCGCCGCTAGAACATGAACTTCTCTGCAATGGCAGATAGTATATACATCATAGAACACGATATCGTCCTCTGCTCCATCGCGATGGATCGTAGGAAGTTGATAATAGCATGACGCAGATCTATAGTTGCTCTGTTCACTGTCTTCAAAATGTTGCTGGTCCGACTGGTCGTCGCTAGGTCTAGAATAAACCCAATTTTCCCCTGTTTTATAGATCCATAATTACATAAGTAGTCTATGAAACCTGTTTTCCACACTTGCCTCGTTGTTTTGCAAACTTGACTTGCCAGTGAACTTCCGACTCTCATCAAAACTGCTCTGGCGACTTTAACTTTATAGAACTTAAACTTTTTAGCTGCCCTTATTCTGTCTGTCACCTTCTGACTCACCAAAAAATATTACTTTGCACAGTTTTAAGCCGCCACCATGTCTCGTGCATCCAATTCATGCAATTGGGCCGGCTCTGCTATCACAAAAGAGTTCCTGATGGATTTTGTAGACGCGGGTACCTTACCCGCCAAAGATGTCATCCATTGGCACGTTCCGGGTAATGAGAAAAAGCCCATTCCTCACGAGGGTGAAGTAATTGTATTTTCAGATCATCTCGAGCGCGGGTTTAGCCCCCCGGGCTCAAAATTCTTCCGGGACGTTCTTCACTTCTTCAAACTGCACCCTCAAGACCTCGCTCCCAATTCCGTCTCCAACATGTGCAACTTCCAAGTACTCAGTGAAGTTTACTTGCAAAAAAGCCATCCGTTGGTCTATTTCGTGAGTTTTTTTATCCGAACCGCCAGACGGAGGTGAAGGCCGGTACAAGCTTAGAGCTTGGCAGGATTTCCATTTAGAGGCGACGGGACATAACTTTTCCGGCTGTTTAGATGCCGAGTCATCCTAAAGACTAGAATAAGACTTGGTTTTACTGCAAAGACACCTCCCCAGAAGGAGAGCGTCCCTTGCCAGGTTATCGTCTGTCTTGGCTCAGGAAAACCACTAAGCTTCCTTGCCGGCTGTCAGCCACTGAACAGGCGAAGCATGCTTCGGCTCACGCAAAAATTAAAGCTCTTATGGCCAGTGGACTAACGGGCCTGGATTTAATCCCCTGCTGGATTTCCTGGAGGGTCATGCCCTTGAGCTGGCGCAGCCGCCTCATGTGCGAATATAATTGCTAGTCTAATGGCCCCCTCTGCTTTAATCAGACAACATTATTAGAGGATGACATTGTGGCTACCATCAGGAGCCTTGTCCATGAGTCTTCAGGAGCTTGTAGTGCCATTGGGCTAGCACCTTTCTGTGCCGCAAACCCGGCCCCAGACATAAGGACGACTCTCAATGTCCTTATCTCTGTATTAGCTTATACTATGTCATCTCTCAACCTTTTGTCGCCTTATATTTTCAGGAAAATTCCAGCTTCTTGAAAAAGAAGTACGTTCCTCCTCCGAAGAAGTCAAAGAAGAAAACTGATGGCTGGAAGAAGAAAACTGCACCCCAAGAACAGCCCGAAGAACAGCCGGAAACCGACGACTCAAAGGTAGAGCTTGATTCTTTTGGTCGTCTCTTCATGCACGTTATTGACAATAATTATTCACAGGATGAAACACAGACGAGCCATGCGAACGTTCCTAAGGTAACTTACGTTTCATCCGACTCAGAACATCTTGTACCATAGAAGATACGGTGGGTCATCCGAAAAGTCTCACTTTCGCATCCTCTTTCTTACTTAGACCCCCACTTTCTTTTGAAAAAGCATCAGCAAATCTCCCGATGCCAGACTCGGAGCACAGGCTGTAATGATCTCATGGCCGGATTATCTCCGACTCAATGGAAACGGCCGGCTGAGGTATCTGTTGAACCTGACTTTGTTTATCAACCTTGTCTCTGTAATTAGACACTGTCTTGTGTTGTCTTAAATGCTTTCAGGAATCACCCCCTCGTCCGGCGACTCTACAGGAACTGCTCTGCCGCCTCTGAAGATTAACTTAGATTCTGTGTTTTTATGCTTATGTTCAAACTTGTGTTATATATAAATCTTGAACCATGACCTCCTGTGGTTTCTAGGGCCCAAGAAAAACGAAGGAAGACTAGCGGGTCTCTACCCCTGGCCACAAAGCACGAGAGCCGGAGCCTGCCAAGCCACATTTTCCCGTGCCGCATGTTGATCCCTCGGCGGCTTCCAAGGAAGCACCTGAAGAAGCTCATCATTCTGCTGAACCGACGACCGACGATATGATTCCTGAGAGTCCTCCGAGGGCCAATTCCAAGCCGCCGAGCCCTTCCAAGACTATTGACAATTCAAATACTCCATACGTCCAAATTACCGGCATAGGCTTTCACTCTCCTCAACTTTGTGTATTAACAAAGCACACTGAGGCGACTGAGACCTCCAAGAAGTTGGAATTTGAACTTCCTGCCCTAGAGAAGCTAACAACCGATGAGCTTCACGCTGGTTATCTGAACCGTCTGTCTACAAGCCGGGACTTGGAGCTCAAGCTTGTGAACCAGATGAAGAAGAAATACGAGGTGCTCTCACTCTCCTTTCCTTATACCCTTACATAGCTCACAAGAGCCGGGTTAATATTAGCTAATGGTAAGTTGGGTCTTCAATACTTAGCCTGTAGGCCTCAACTATTAGTTTAACTTTGGTTGCTCAAAGCATCATCCGCAGCCCCCAAGGGCCACCTCAATTTTGAAAAAGTTGAGTCGGAGCTTCAATTGTAGATACTTTGGAGAGCCAATTGTAGCCCCCAAGGGCCGGCTAAATTTTGATAAAGTTGAGCTGGAGCTTCATCGCAAATAGTCTGAAGAGCTAATTGTAGCCCCCAAGGGCTGGCTCAATTTTGATAAAGTTGAACCGGAGCTTCATTGCAAATAGTCTGAAGAGCCAATTGTAGCCCCCAAGGGCCGGCTCAATTTTGATAATGTTGAACCAGAGCTTCCTTGTAAATCTCGGGAGATCAAATAAACATTAGCCCCCAAGTCTGCTTGAGACTTGCGTAATATTGTCTTAATCTTCATCATCTGACAAAATTTCGTCCTGGCGACTTATTTTGCATTTTGATATGTGACATGAAGCTTTAAACGAAGCCGGGTCAGAATTGACCAGTTTAAAGAACAATCTGGCCACCCAGCAACACGCCCGAAGCAAGGCCGATGAAAAGTGCCGGCTCCTTGCTGAGGAACTGACCAAGATTAAAGCTGACTTTGCTGCTTTGAAACAGTCTGCCAAAACAGAACAAGGCGCCGTGACTCAACGAGTAGACAATGCTGACCAGCGGCTCATGATTGTGTCAGATGAGCTGCAATCCTTGAAGCGCCATATCATGAAGATGTCAGCCACCATATTTAGTAAGCATTTAAATACCTAGCCAAAACTTTTGTATGAGTACTTATACTGGCGACTTATGACCAAAAATCCGGCTTATGTAGGTCCAAGGAGCCGGCAACTTGCTTCTGACAATTTGCTGCCTCCGAAGGCTCTCTATACTTTGACAGAGCAGCTATACAGCGGAGCTGTCTGCACGATCAAGGCGGTACTTTATAAGGATAACATCCCTTTGACTATGAAAGGGGTCATAGAACTGCTGTCCACCCTGCTGAAACAGATCCAAGAGCTTAAGAAATCAGCCGCCTGAAAGGGAGCCATCGCAGCCATAAGCTAGGCGTTGGCTTTTGCTCTAGAGTTGACTCCCGAAGACATGATGGATGGGTTTCCCTTTAAGAAGGATGACGACTCAGAGTTTACGGAGGCTAACTATGCACGGTGTGTGAAAGCTTCCAAAGTCCTCGCTTCCGTTTTAGCAAAGTGAACTTGTCAACATACTTGGCGGCTTACGATGCCAATCAGAAGAGAATCCCTGTCCACCTCTTTGAAGCCAAGGACTTGACGCCTGCCCGCAGTAAGCACCTCTTTGCTTCTGATCTTAAACTGTCCCCCCTCTTTGAAGAGGGAAACTTTGTAGCTTTGACCCACTGCAACTAGGGCATGGACAATCTTCAGATTATGGAGGTCGAAGACCCAGAGCAGGGTGACCCGCCAGCCAACTGACGGATTTGGTGACGCCATGGATAAGCTAGCTCTATGACCCACCATGAGCGGTGTAAAAAACTTTGAATCACTTTTGAGCTCTACAAAGAGCATCTGTAATAGGCTTGTAGTAAACTGTGCCTTTGCCCGAACTGTGCCATCGTGCACATATTAAATTGTCCGGCTTAATATGTGACATCTTCCTTGCACTTTCATATTGGATGTTTTGCCGGCTCTTGGCGGTTTAATCAACCTGCAAGAATAGATGTATCTTCACATTGTTAGGAGGGCAGCTTATAATAGAGTCACCCAAAGATATTGTATCTTTTGTAACTTGTTTTTCATAACAACTCATGTGCCGGTTCTATTGGGTTGACTCGACACTTAAAACTCCTTAGGAGTAAATGGTTTGTATGGAGATTGGCCGTCAATTTCTTTGAACCGACTCAGGGTCTCTAAGCGAGATTAACTGAAAGGAAGTGTGACGTCCCAGGAGACACACGACAGGGCATGTGCACCCTTATAGCCCACAAACTCCCTCTCATGTGACATAATCTGTCGTTTTAACCTTAAACGGTACAGGGTCCTTAAGGATTAACTGTCTAAGAGTACGAACAGGCCACATAGCGGAGAGTCGGTAGTAGATGGGAGAGTTTATCCTTGCTTTCCGTAAGTCGGCCCTCTCGTGACAAGAGCCGTCGTTTTAACCTTAACTAGTATAGGCTCTCTATGGAGATTGGCCGTCAATTTCTTTGAGCCGGCTCAGGGTCTGTAGGCGAGATTAACTAGTAAGAGTTCGGCGGGTCACCTAGCAAAGTAGCATCAGCTTACAAGTAGGTTTGACCCTGTTTGGCTTAAGAGCCGATCAAGAGGGTGTGTAAGCTATACCAGGTGGGTGGGAATTACCCAAGTGACCTTTGTTGATGGAATCAACTGTTTGGCTTAAGAGCCGACCGATAGGGTTTGATAAGCTACACTCGATGGGTGGGAAGCCCCCTGGACAATCATGTTGATGGAGTTAACTATTTGGCTTGAGAGCCGACCGATAGGGTTTGATAAGCTACCCCCGGTGGGTGGGAAGCCCCCTGGACGATCATGTTGACGGAGTCGACCATTTGGCTTGAGAGCCGACCGATAGGGTTTGATAAGCTACACCCGGTGGGTGGGAAGCCCCCCGGACGATCATGTTGATGGAATCAACTATTTGGTTTGAGATCCGAGCGATAGGGTTTGATAAGCTACACCCGGTGGGTGGGAAGCCCCATGGATGATGATGTTGAATCTTTTTTGCACAGATTGAGATATGCGAATGACAGAGGCCCCGGCTTGCAGGGATGCCCACCTTTATTCATATATAAATATGATATGTACAATGATAGCGTACAATGCCGAGTCTTAACAACTTAGGTGTAGGAAGGTCATAGATGCGCTATGTTCCATGGATGGCGGGTCTCCTGCCCGAGGTGTCTAAGTCGTCTCGGATGTCAATGAGGTAATATGACCCATTGTTGAGATTTATGCTAACCACAAAGGGTACTTCCCATGGAGGGGATAACTTGTGCGCATCTTTCTGGTCTTGAATCAGCCGCAGCACTAAGTCACCTTCTTGAAACGTCCGGGACTTGACTCTGCGGCTATGGTAGCGGTGCAGGTCTTGCTGGTAAATCACCGAATGAGCTGCCACCAGATCACGTTCCTCTTCCAGGGCATCCAACACGTCTTGACGCGCTGTCTCATTGTCCGCATCAACGTAAGCCACCAATCGTGGCGAGTCATGACGGATGTCACTTGGTAATAAGGCTTCTGCACCGTAAACCATGAAGAAAGGTTTATAAACCGTTGATCTGTTGGGAGTGGTTTTGATGCTCCATAAGACGGACGGTAACTCCTCCACCCAACAACCCGACATTTGCTTCAAAGGAACCATAAGCCGAGACTTGATACCTCTCAAGATTTCTTGATTAGCACGCTTTGCCTGACCGTTTGATTGCAGGTGAGCAACCGCAGAAACATCAAACCAGATGTGTTCACTGTCACAGAATTCTCGCATAGCCCCCTTGGACAGATTCGTACCATTATCTGTGATGATATTGTAAGGGTAACCAAAGTGGTAGATCAGCTTTTTGATAAACTGGACAGCCGTAGCCGCATCACACTTGCTCACTGGCTCAGCTTCTACCCACTTGGTAAACTTGTCAACCGCCACCAGGAGGTGGGTTTTCTTGTCCTTGGACCTCTTGAAAGGCCCGACCATATCAAGCCCCCAAACTGAAAACGGCTAAGTAATTGGAATCATGTGCAACTCTTGAGCCGGAACATGAGCATGCCAGCCAAACTTTTGACAACCATCACACTTGCGGACCAGATCCTCTACATCCTGTGAGCCGTCAGCCAGAAAAAACCATGCCTATAAGCCTTGGCCACCATAGATTTTGAACCGGCAAGATGTCCACAATCACCAGCATGAATTTCATTCAAGATTTCCTTGCCCTCCTTAGGTGAGATACATCGCTAAAACACACCGGTGACGCAGGATTTATGAACCTTGCCATTGACTATCGTCATAGACTTAGACCGTCTGGTGATCTGTTTGGCCAGAGTTTCATCATCAGGTAACTCAGCACGAGCCAAGTACGCCAAGTAAGGCACAGTCCAATCCGAAATAGCATGCAAAGCCGCCACCAGTTGTCCCTCCAGGTCAGGAATAGCTAAGTCTTCCTCTTGACAGGGCGTCGGCCGGTCGTTCATGCGACGATCAATATGATCCACCTGATAGCCCTTGAAGTGAACAGCAATGACATCCACCGCTTGACGATAAGCCGCCATCCGCGGATCCTTGGAGTCCCAAGTGCCTGAAACTTGCTGAGCCACAAGATCTGATTCGCCGAAGCACCTAACCCAGGTTAAGTTCATCTCCTTAGCCACCCTGAGGCCATGAAGCAGGGCTTCGTACTCAGGTGCATTGTTAGTACAAGGAACATCAGTCGCATCACATAACAGAACTTGTCACCCTTGGGGGAGGTTAAGACAACTCCTGCCCCTGACCCTTCCAACTGCCTGGATCCATCAAAGTGTATTGTCCAATATGTGTTATCCGGCTTTTCTTCGGGCGCTTGACACTCTGTCCAGTCGTTTATGAAATCCACTAGGGCTTGGGACTTGACAACCGTACGAGGTATATATCTCACATTGATAGGTCCAAGCTCCAATGCCCACTTGGAAATCCTGCCAGTGACTTCTCTGTTTTGAATTATGTCTCCCAATGGGGTAGAGCTAACCACGGTGATCTGGTGCCCTAAGAAATAGTGCTTCAGCTTGTGGATGGCCATGAACACACCATATACCAGCTTCTTCCAATGTGGATATCTCTGCTTGGACTCTGTCATGACCTCACTAATATAATAAACCGGCCTCTGAACCGGATATTCCTTCCCTGCCTCCTTGCGCTCGACCACGATTCCAGTGTTGATAGCCATGTTGTTAGCCGCCACGTACAAGAGCAAGGGTTCTTTCTCAATCGGAGCGGCTAAGACCGGTGGCTCAGTGAGCCGCTTATTGAGTGCCTCAAACGCTTCACCCATCGACGTACTCTAGACAAAGTTGTCTGTCTTTTTCATCATCTGATATAAAGGGATGGCTTCCTCACCAAGGCGGCTTATAAACCGGCTCAACACGGCGATCCGCCCCGCCAGGCGTTGAACATCATTGATGCATGCCGGCTTAGACAGGGAGGTGATAGCCTTGATCTTATCCGGGTTAGCTTCAATGCCTCGCTTAGAGACCAGAAATCCCAAGAGCTTGCCCGCCGGAACACCAAAGACACACTTCGCCGGGTTAAGCATCATTTTAGAGACCCGCAGATTGTCGAAGGTCTCCTCTAAGTCATCAAGCATAGTCACCTTCTTCTATGACTTGATCACAATCTCGTCCACATATGAGTGAACGTTGCGCCCAATTTGGTTGTGAAGACAATTCTACACACAGCGCTGCTAAGTCGCCTAGGCACTCTTGAGCCCAAAAGGCATTGATACGTAGCAGAAGGCACCAAAAGGTGTGATGAAAGTCGTATCCTCTTGGTCCTTGAATCTGATGATATCGAGAATAAGCATCTAGGAAGCATAAACTCTCACAGCCCGCTGTAGCATGGATGATATGATCAATATGAGGGAGAGCAAAGGGATCAACCGGATATGCCTTGTTAAGGTCCGTGTAGTCCACGCACATGCGCCACGTGCCGTTCTTCTTGAGCACGCGTACTGGGTTAGCAAGCCACTCCGGGTGAAAAAACTCGAGATAAAATCCGTCGCCAAGAGCGGGGCCATCTCTTCCCCAATGGTCTTGCGTATCTCCTCGTTAAACCATCGTAGAAATTGCTTGACAGGCTTAAACTTACTATCCACATTAAGATGGTGCTCATTGAACTCTCTCGGTACACCCGGCATGTCAGAAGGTTTCCATGCGAAGATGTCCTGATTCTCAAAGATGAATTCGGTGAGCGCGCTTTCCTATTTGGGATCCATATTGGCCCCAATAGTGAACTGGTGTGATGAGTCGCCCAGAGTGAAATCCACCAACTTTGTATCATCCACTTAAAATTTGAAGGGCGGCTCAACCTCTGTTGTAGGCTTTTTCAGCGGAGTCATGTCCTCCGGGTCAACATTTTCCTTATAGAGTTCTGCCTCAGCACAACTTGACTCCGTGTAAGCTGCGTCTCCTTCCTCGCACTCAATAGACGTATTTCGTTCACCATGAATAGTAACCTCCCCTTTTAACCTATGCATCTTGAGCTGTAAATAGACATAGCAGGGCCGAGCCATGAACTTGGCATAAGCCGGCCGCCCAAACAAGGCAAGATAGGGGCTCTTGATTTTGACTACTTCAAACCACAAGGACTCTACCCTCTAGTTGTACTCGTCACCAAAGGCAACTTCCAAGGAGATCCTACCCACGGGTTAAGCTGACTTGCCAGGCACCACACCATGAAAGACTGTCGAGGAGGGCCTAAGGTCTTTATCAAGCAACTTCATCCGCCGAAAGGTGTCATAGTACAGGAAATTGATGCTACTGCCACCATCCATAAGTACCTTATTCAACATATATCCTCCCACTTGAGGGGCAACTACAAGGGCCAGCGGCCCCGGGTCATCAACACGCGACGGGTGATCCTCCTGGCTCCATGTGATGTCATACTCAGACCACTTCAAGTATTGTGGTAGAGCCGGCGCGATTGCATTAACCACCCACTTGCGCACCTTCTGATCCCGCGTGTTAAGGTGAGTAGTAAAAGCATGATACTGGCCCGAACTGAGCTGCTTTGGATTACTCTGATACCAAGACGGATTATTCTGTTGCAGATTATGGCCACTAGAGTGCTGACGATGTCCTCCTTGGTTGCGCTGGCCATGATGACCGGACCTTGAGCCGCCGAACCCAAACCCGGCTCCTGATCCGCCTAGTCCTGAACTGCCGGGCGGGCCACCGCCATCATTGTTATGCTATCACATGCTGTAGTCTTTGAACTTCTGCATGATGTGGCGATTGCCCCACGTGCGACCCGCCGGTCAGTCGGGCCGGCTGTGCTCCGGACAAGGTTCGTTGAGCTTCTCCTCCAAGTTGAAAGGAGTCTTAACCTTATTAAAAGGTGTTCTAAACTTCCCATTTCCCTTAGGATGATTGTGGCCGGTGTTGGCTTTGGCCACCAATTCTGACCTGCCATCTGGGTTCTTCCTCTTGCTTTGGTTACCATTGCTTTCCGTACCCTTGCCATGGTTATTCTTTTTACCCTAGCCAGTTTTTTCCTCATCAGAGCCCAGATCCTTCATATCATCAGAGTCGGCGTATTTGGTGAGAGCCGTCATGAGCTCCTCCATGTCTTGACACGTGCGCTTGAGCCGGCCAAGCTTCTGCTTGAAAGGTATAAAGTAGCAATTCTTTTCAAGGATAATAACCGCTTGAGCTGTCGTGATCTGCTAACACGGGTGGATGATAGTTGAAACCCACCGAACCCAATGATGAGCCGACTCATTTTCATGTTCCACACAGTGATCTAAATCCATGATCGTCATGGGCTGCTTGCATGTTCCTTGATTTTTTTTGATGAATTTCTCCTTTAACCCGACCTCGGAATAGATGGTGTTGGGTGGCAAACCCTTCAACCACGTGCGAGCCGGCCCTTCCAGTATCATGATAAAATGTTTGACACATACCGCGTCATTGACATCCAACATCTCCATAGCCAGCTCATAGCTTTCGATCCAGGCCTCCAGAGGTAAGTCAGCGGTGTAATTCGGGACTTTGCGACGGCCTTTGAAATCCTTCGGCAGCTGCTCGTTTCGTAGTGCTGGCACCAGACATGGCACTCCCACGGCCCTGGTGGTCACTCCTGCTCCAACTGAGACGGAAGGCGCAGGCTCATGGTGAGCTGCCGCTGCCAGAGCTGCCGGCTCTCGCTGCCCTCTTGCCCGGTATACGAGCGACAATGCATCCAGAGCTACCTGATCATCCCCAGGAAGGCCCCGGTGGTGATCACTGCTAGAAACCATCGGCAACTCATAACGCCGTCTAAAGCTACGACTCAGGAGGGGGGTTGAATACACGCGGCTCTGGCTGTAGGCATATTTTTATTGTTGGGCCATCGCCGTTTGAAGGTATCCGATGGCGTTCCGCACCTCTTATGCAAAGGGCGCCTCATCAGGAATATGGATCGTTTCAAGCCGGGTTGCCCCCACCACGATGTTCTATGCCAGGTTGGAATAATGACCCGTCGGCATTGGGAAAACCACTGGTGAGACCTGGTTTCGTCGGGGTGGGTTTAGCTATTGTCGAGCCGCCAGCCGACTTCCAAGCGCATCCGCTGTCCGTACCATTCCTGGCATGTTAAAAAGATTCATGGCCTCATACTGTTCTGGTAAGCGGGACTGATGTCTCATCCGCTGCATCGCAGCTGCTAATTGTTGCTCTAGCTTAAGGCGGAAAGCAGTTGTCCTAAGGAGCTCTGCCTTCACATCCATCTGAGACTTTAACTCGTCAATCCCCTGTTGGACTTCCTCCATCCGGTCCTTAAGTCTTGTGATCTCCAAGTTCTGGTCTGCTTGATTATCTGGTCTGACTTCAGTCGCCATCAGGGTTGAGCTCGTTCATCAGATCTAGAAGAACCCGAGCCATCGGCGGCGGGCCAGCCCCCGTGTTTGTGGCTCCGGCAGCTGTGCTGCTCGAGCCCGATGCTGACCCTGCCATGAACACGTCTGCATGAATCGGTAGCCTGTGATCATCCGGCTCAGAACGCTCTGACTCGGGGTAAAGCTCGTCGTAGCACCCGAGCCCGCCATTGTGAAGCTGGTAGACTCATTTCGCCTCTCCGCTCAAAGATCCATCCTCTGAATAGACGAGAGTCTCCTGTGACATAGAAGCCTCAAGATCCATACCTTGAGTGAAGCCCATGAAGACGTGCTTTCGGCCCGGGTCAGCACAGGCGGGTCGCACGTATTGGGCGGGTTGCGCGCGCCGAGCCGGCTCGACGATGTTGGTGCAGACGTCCGGCCCAGGTGTAGATCTGTCAACCTTGCCGATGAAGACATGGATTCCGACGAAGGGAACCCAGAATCCATATTCGACAGAGTCGGCCTCAGGGCCCCAGACAGCATCGTCGATGTAGAGCCGGCCGCAGCGACTTTTCCTCATCCTTCCGACCACGTATCCCTCAGACCCTAGGAGAGAGCCCTTTGAGAACCCAACACCACCGACCGCTAGCCACATAGTGGGTGCCAACTTTTGTGGTTTTATCATGGTAGATGTCCGAGGACTTAGATTCGAGGCCATCGCTAAGGTGATGGACTCAAAGGGGTTGGTTGGGACGAAGGACACGAGTTTACCCAGGTTCGGCCCCTCAAGTAGAGGTAATAGCCTACGTCCTACTTGTGTTGTATTGATTGGAGTACTGATTACAAGGTAGCGGAATCACTTGACCTAGCTCTTGATTAGTTCGTTTCTGTCTAAGTCGCCCTGGGTCTTGCCCTTATATAGGAGGTCAAGACCACGGGTTAGACAAGTCATATGCCGACTCTCACAACGTGTCCGACTCTATCTCTATGCTATCTTGCGTTCTTGAGCAAGCCATCTCCGAGCGGCTTATCTGCCCGGGTCTTCGTGACTTCTTTGCCTGGGCCTCATCTTGGCCCATCTCGCTGAGCTGCCGAACGCCAAGGCTTGAGTCTTCAGGCCCGTCCTTGGCTGGCCCATGAGCTGCCAGGTGTGACCCGGCCTCGCCTGGGCGGGTCTCACCATAGGGTTATATCCCCAACAGATGTATGCCAACCTTCTCTCCATGTACGCCAGCGTGGGTGCCCGCTCCTGCCAGCGTGTGGAGCTCTCCGAAGGGTTTCTGCGTGAGGTGTGTGCGTGGATGGATGGCTGGAGTAGATGGATGTGTGCTCCCTCTGGTGATGGACGGATGTGTGCGTGAGCAGTGGCGTAGCCACAGGGTGGATAGGGTGGTCCATGGACCAACATGTAATTTGGCCCATTACATCACTATATATGTAAATTACATAGAAAAACAATTAGCAAATCTGCATCGGTCAAGGCCCAAGCCCAAGGATTGCAAGGCTGCAATCGATATGAACAGAGCTAGGCCGCTTTGTTTGCTTTGTATTTTGTATGCAATACACTCCCAAAATCCAAGAAAAACGACAAGTCAAACCAACGCGAATCCCCAGCGATCGAAGAACCTAGGGACTGCTGAAGAACGAGGCGCCGCCGATGACGCACGACTGGCTGCATGGCCGGCTGCCGGCAGGAAGAGACGCCGGCACTCAGAGACCCGGCGGCTGGCAACACATACAACCGTACACAGTTGCCGTATGGTACACTAAGCAGCAGAGCAGGACCGCAGTCCGTAGGAGGCAGGAGCTTGTTGACTTCCCATATCCTCCATTTTTTAAAGCACGATCTGCATCTTTTTTCTATTCAAAGTATAATTTGACTTCACGATTTAAACAACTTTCGCCGTGACTGCAGATTGGAACTCGGATATGATGTATTGAGTTGATGATTAATGATTTGTATTCAATCAAACTGACAATTAACACGTCGATCTTATTTTTATTGCTTGAATATAACACTAGCAAGGGATCTGCATATTGCTTTGTATGCTAATTGTTCAAAGATAATAAAACTAGGGGCAACAGAACCAATGCATTTACTGAGGGTGGTTGGAGAACTTGGAATAGAGAGGATGCACTTGTTAAGCATCAAGGTAATCTAGCAAGTGTGCATCAGGCAACTCAAGAGAGATATAACTTATTTGTCATCCCTCGTGATTCACAAATTGATAATCTTATTGTGAAGATGAATGATGAGGATCTACCACTTATTCACTCAGATGTGTCAGGTTTCTTTTGCATCAAGGATTGGCATTTCACGGTCATAGAGAAGATGAAGAGTCTAGCAATAGGGGTAACTTTATTGAGTTGTTGAAATGGTTTGCAGCAAATAGCGAGGATGTGAATAAGTATGTTTTGCACAATGCACCACATAATTGCAAATTGACTTCCCTCAAATACAACAACAGATTATTCAATGTTGTGCAATAGAAACTAGAAAGCAAATTATTTAAGAACTTGGTGATGATCACTATGCTATTCTAGCTGATGAATCTAGTGATGTATCACATAAAGAACAATTGGCTCAATGTTTGTGTTTTGTTGATAAGTTAGGTAGGCCGTGTGAGTACTTTCTTGGAGTTGTTCATGTACGTGATATTACTTCATCGTCACTTAAGGAGGTAACTAAAGATTTACTTGTGGATAACATTTTAACCATGACTCAAATTTGTGGGCAATGTTTTGACGGGGCTAGTAATATGAAAGGGGAGATGAAAGGTCTGAAAACAATGATCATGAGAGAGTCACCTTCTTCTTATTATGTCGATTGTTTTGCTCATCAACGCCAATTAGTTTTGGTTCCCGTTGCCAAGGGAAATGATGATTGTGTGTGGTTTTTTGATAGGGTATCTTTATTGTTGAATATTGTTGGTGTTTCTTGTAAGCTTCATGACATGCTTCCAAATAATAGTATTCATAATATCATGAAAGCAATTGAATGTGGTGAATTGGAAACTGGGACCGGATTAAATCAAGAGATGGGCTTGCCTAGGCCGGGTGAAACACAGTGGGGCTCTCACTATAGAACTGTTCGCAACATTATTGACATGTAAGCTGAAATCCGTTATGTGCTCATCTCTCTTGGTAAAGATACTTCACAAAGGTCTGAATGGCCGAAAATACATAGTATTGTCAGAGTGTTTGAGTCATTTGACTCTGAGTTCAATGCACACTTGATGTTTCTCATTCTTGGACATACAAATGATTTATCCATGTGTTTGCAAAGAAGAGACCAAGGTATTCTTACTGCAATGTCACTTGTTAGATTGGCAAGGAGTAGGATGCAAGAACTAAGGTCTAATGGGTGGGATGCATTCCTAGAAAAGGTCACTTTGTTTTGCAACAAACATGGTATTGAAACTCATGTAATGGAGAATAATTATGTCCCTTATGGAAGATCAACATGGTTTATATAACCTCAAACAAATGCAGATCACTTTAGAAGGGAAATTTATATTGGGATTGTTGATAAAATCAGTCAAGAGCTCGACAATCGGTTTGATGAGGTCAACATGGAGTTGTTTTCTTTTATGTCGGCCTTGAAACCCGCCAACTCATTTGCTACTTTTCATGCACAAAAGGTACGTAGACCTGCTGAGTTCTACCCACTGATTTATCGAGCTCTGACTTGATGCACCTTGAAATGCAACTTGGTAACTATATTGATGACATGAGAAAAGATGACAACTTCAAAGGCCTAGAAAGTCTAGTTCATCTCTCAGTTAAGCTTGTTGAAACGAGAAGGCATATAGTTCATAATCTGGTGTACTTGCTTCGAAAATTGTTATTGCTTCTACCCATGGCAACAACAAGCGTAGGAAGAGCATTTTATGCAATGAGTTTGGTCAAAAACAAGTTACGAAACAAGATGGGTGATAGTCTTTTGGATGATTTCCTAGTCACATACATCGAGTGAGACGCTTTCTCCCAAGTTAATGAAGATGATATAATTGAGACGTTCATGGTCTTAAGAAGGCGGTATCCCGAAAAGAAGGTGTGTATATTTTACGCGAATGTAAGACTTGAACATGAATTTTAATATGCTTTGAAAGACTATATTGGTATGTGCTTTGGGTATATTCTATGTGCATGTGTTGGCTTGTTAAATTTCCGGTATGATTTTTTTTAATGTCAACTAGACCACCCTGCAGCGGCGTAGCCACAGGGTGGACAGGGTGGTCCATGGACCACCCCGTAATTTGGCCCATTACATAACTATATATGTAAATTAGCAAGAAGAATAATTAGACAATCTGCATCGGTCAAGGCCCAAGCCCAAGGACTGCAAGTCTGCAATCAGTATGGCCAGCGCTAGGCCACTTTGTTTGCTTCGAATTATGTACACAATACACTCTTAGACTCCTAGAAAAATGACGACTCAAACCAACGCGAATCGCCAGCGATCGACGAGCCCTAGGGACTGCCGAAGAATGAGGCGCCGCCGGTGACGCGCGGACGGCTACACGGCCAGCTGCCGGCAGGAAGAGACGCCGGCGCTCGGTGACCCAGCGACTGGCAACACGTACAGCCGTACACAATTGCCGGTTGGTACACTAAGCAGCAGAGCAGGACCGCAGTCCGAAAGAGGCAGGAGCTTGTTGACTTCTCATCTCCTTCATTTTTTAAAGTATGATCTACATCTTTTTTCTATTCAAAGTATAATTTGACTTCACGATTTAAACAACTTTAGCCGTGACTGCAGATTGGAACTCAGATATGATGTACTGAGTTGATGATTAATGATTTGTATTCAATCAAACTAACAATTAACAAATTGATTTTATTTTTATTGTAAAATTGTTAAAGGAGAGGACCGGAGACATTGCATCTCTTTTTATGAAACACGCAGCAAATAAGAGGGTTGATCCTTGCATCTCCTTCTTCAACGTCGGTGGAGGCCATGGCAAAAAAGCGAACTCTAGAGCGAGTGCAAGAGAGGGTAGTTGAATAAACTACGAATTCAATGCCAGAACCGCCACCGCCCCCATCACTGTCGCCTCCACCACTCGCTTATGATATTAATCGTCTTCCATATGATCCGGGGGATAGGCTCCCCATTGCAACTTATTCTGCAAATGACCAAGATGTCGTTCGAAGAGCATATATTCTTAAAGGTGCGTTCAAACCATATGCTCATAATTTTCAAATCAGAAAAATTGGAGGTTGAAATCGGAAATTCAATCCTCTTTGGTTGCATAAACATCATTGGCTTGGATATAACACTAGCAAGGAATCTGCATATTTCTTTGTATGCTACTTGTTCAGAGATAACAAAACTAGGGGTAACAGAACCAATGCATTTAGAGGGTGGTTGGAGAACTTGGAATAGAGAGGATGCACTTCTTAAGCATGAAGGTACTCTAGCAAGTGTGCATCAGGCAACTCAAGAGAGATATAACTTATTTGCCATCCCTCGTGATTCTCAAATTGATAATCTTACTGTGAAGATGAATGATGATGATCTACGTCTTTACAAGATAAGGTTGACTTATTCAATCAGATGTGTGAGGTTTCTTTTGCATCAAGGATTGGCATTCCGCGGTCATAGAGAAGATGAAGAGTCTAACAAAAGAGGTAACTTTATTGAGCTTTTGAAATGGCTTGCAGCAAATAGCGAGGATGTGAATAAGTATATTTTGAACAATGCGCCACGTAATTGCAAATTGACTTCCCCTCAAATACAACAACATATTATTCAATGTTGTGCAATAGAAACTACAAAGAAAATTATTGAAGAACTTGGTGATGATCACTATACTATTCTAGCTGATGAATCTAGTGATGTATCACAAAAAGAACAATTGGCTCTATGTTTGTGTTTTGCTGATAAGTTAGGAAGGCCGTGTGAGCACTTTCTTGGAGTTGTTCATGTAGGTGATACTACTTCATTGTCACTTAAGGAGGCGATTGAAGATTTACTTGTGGATAACCATTTAACCATGACTCAAATTCGTGGGTAATGTTATGACGGGGCTAGCAATATGAAAGGGGAGATTAAAGGTCCGAAAATATTGATCATGAGAGAGTCACCTTCTGCTTATTATGTCCATTGTTTTGCTCATTAACTCCAATTAGTTTTGGTTGCTGTTGCCAAGGGAAATGATGATTGTGTGTGATTTTTTGACCGAGTATCTTTATTGTTGAATATTGTTGGTGTTTCTTGTAAGCGTCATGACATGCTTCGAAATGCTAGACTTCATAATATCATGAAAGCAAATGAATGTGGTGAACTGGAAACTGGGACCGGATTAAATCAAGAGATGGGCTTGCCTAGGCTGGGTGAAACTCGGTGGGGCTCTCACTATAGAACTGTTCGTAAGATTATTGATATGTATGCTGAAATCCATGATGTGCTCATCTCTCTTGGTAAAGATACTTCACAAAGGGATGAATGGCCGAAAATGCATAGTATTGTCGGAGTGTTTGAGTCATTTGACTTTGTTTTCAATGCACACTTGATGTTTTTCATTCTTGGATACACAAATGGTTCATCCGAGTGTTTGCAAACAAGAGACCAAGATATTCTTACCGCAATGTCACTTGTTAGATTGGCACAGAGTAGGATGCAAGAACTAAGGTCTAATGGGTGGGATGCATTCCTCGAAAAGGACACTTTGTTTTACAACAAAGATGGTATTGAAGTTGTTGTTATTGAGAATAATTATGTCCCTTATGGAACATAACCACAGTTTGTACAACCTCAAACAAATGAAGATCACTTTAGCAGCGAAATTTATGTAGGGATTGTTGTTAAAATCTGTCAAGAGCTCGACAATCGGTTGATGAGGTCAACATGGAGTTGCTTTCTTGTATGTCGGCCTTGAATCCCACCAACTCATTTGATGCTTTTGATGCACAAAAGGTACGTAGACTTGCTGAGTTCTACCCCAATGATTTTTCGAGCTCTGACTTGATGCACCTTGAAATGCAACTTGGTAACTATATTGATGACATGAGAAAAGATAACAACTTCAAAGGCCTAGAAAATCTTGTTGATCTCACAATTAAGCTTGTTCAAACAAGAAGGCATATAGTTCATAATCTTGTGTACTTGCTTCTAAAATTGGTATTGCTTCTACCCGTGGCAACAACAAGTGTTGAAAGAGCATTTTTTGCAATGAGTTTGGTCAAAAACAAGTTACGAAACAAGATGGGTGTTAGTCTTTTGGATGATTGCCTAGTCACATACATCGAGCAAGACGCTTTCTCCCAAGTTAATGAAGATGATATAATTGAGACGTTCATGGTCTTAAGAAGGCGGTATCCCAATAAATAAGGTGTGTATATTTTACGCGGATGTAAGAATTGAAGATGAATTTTAGTATGCTCGGAAAGACTATATTGATATCTGCTTTGGGTATATTCTGTGTGCACATGTTGGTTTGCTAAATTTGCGGTATGATTTTTTTTAATATCAACTGGACCACCCTAACATAAAATCCTAGCTACACCATTGGTCAGGCCGAGGACCCCCACAGCGGTTTACTAATGGGCCAGTTCGGACAGCCCATGCTGCATGCGAGGATGATTCCACAAGACTTGGTGATCAAGACAAGGACTCCTCTCCACTGACATAGCCGACTAGGACTCTTGTTATCCTAGGCCTCTGGTGTGTTATATAAGATGAGGCCAGGCTAGTCATTAGGGACAATCAGATCATGATTGATCATATCATCATACGAGCATAGCTCTTAGCGTTTAGACCACTACATATGATCTTGTGGTAGATCAACTCTGTACTCATACACCGTCATTAGTACAAACAAGGCAGGACGTAGGGTTTTACCTCCATCAAGAGGGATCAAACCTGGGTAATACTTTCTCCCTTGTCTCCTATTACCCATCGATCCAACATCCACAGCTCGGGACCGACTACCCGAGATCCGCCAGTTTTGACGCCGACACACCTTGCCAGACATTCAAAAAAAATTGATGACCCTACGACAAGGAGCTACCAACAGAAGATACCTTCTCTAAGGATGAGGATGTCAAGACATGGATGATGGTGACACCCTTGACACTGCCCTAGGGTGATGCAACCTTGGCCTATGATAATCCGGGTGTAGGAAATGCAAGGTCATTATATGCATCGCTAGTAGAGCAATCCTACCATTACCGTTGTTGTGTCGGTAACCACCGGTGGATGTGAACCTCGGCATTTGGTCCGCCTCACTATACTGAGCAGGAAAACAGGTCTCATCATCCCTCACTCTTGGTGCCGATGATATCGTCAACATGACCGACATGATAGAACTCTACCATGGCTTGTTAATGTCATTGCATAAAAGATTGCCTACCTGGAACCCTGGACGTCTCAGAAGAAAAGAAGGCATTGGCACGATTACGAAGACAACAGAAGACCGGTCAACAACAGCCATGAGGGACTACCTTCATCGTACACTTACCAGACATGAAGTCGTCAAGGACTCTTTAGGCACAACCCGGATTGTTTCGACAAACAACAACAAGAGACATAGCAACACCTGGAGAACACCTGGAAGACTAAGCGGACTCTTCTCCAAGACACGAAGCAAGCATGACTACTATGTCCGTGAACCCCTATGGTAGGATGAGTCGTGTATTCCCCATGCGAAGTCGAGTCTGTGAGATGGTCCGAATGGAGCCATGATGTGTGTTGCTTGTTTTGATTGTTGTGCTTTGGTGAAGGTCGCACTTTTCTCTAAGCAATAAGTACGCGACTGTACCATCTACCTGATCTTACTGGTTGTGTTTGTTGCACTTGTTTGATTGCACTTGCACTATAGCACCCCCTTAGGCACCCACTTTTTGCTAATTCTCCCTCTCACCTTTCTCGACGACTGAAGACCAGCAAGGCAAGATGCACCAAGGATCCACCTCCACAAACTACTAGCATTGAAGAGTTTTGAGGACAACCTATTCAACCAGACGCAACTCCGTAAAGCTATACTTTTCCCTCAAGATTGGAAACCCCTCCCTAGCCCAACCTACACCTCACAAGCTCCCGTAGCTCAAACCTTTGATCACGTGTTAAATACACGCATTTCCCAGATCACCTGATGAGCATGAATAACCCCTGCTTACTAGTGGGTTCATTACGGGACTAGTGATCATAGTGAACAGACACATTACATTCCCAATCTAGCACTTGAACTAATGATGCCATAGAGAAGATTGTTCTAAGGATATATAGCTAGTAAGCTAATGATTTGGCGAAGTTGTAATAGATATATTGAGGAAGTAGTTGAGACCCTTTGGTGGATTACGAGGCTTAGTGTTGGTAGACGAACTTGGTGGATCAAGATTCATAGAGTAGAATAACTTACTTCCCCCTTGATCGAATTGGATTTAGTAAGACCACTGTGATAACAAGCTAAAATTATTGGTGGATAAATGACTTGACTTTGGCAAGTAATATTGATGGTTGATTGATGATGTTACGATAGTAACTGGCGTAACTAGTAGGAAATTCTTACTAGATGTAAACCTTGGATTTAAGTAGGTAATTCTAATAGGTGCTCAAGATCAATCAAACCACATGGTTCAAAGTAATTTGGCTTTAGTCCTATGATCTTGATCTTGATACCATGTTTCTCGGTGGAAGACAAACCAGGAATATCAGATTGTTGTTAGAATCGATTCAAGGATCCATATGCACCTAACATCAGAGTTCACAGGATCATCATGATGGGAATTGATGATTATACTATGATGAGATAGTTCTATCTAGAATTTGGGGATTCAGGAAATCTGGAGATATACGGAACGATGCCGATATTGAATTTGTAGCAATAATAGGTCATGTAATAGTGCATGAAAGTTAGGGATTGATTAATTGGATTCGTAGGAAGGAAACAAGAACTTGGATTGGGTTATTACGTGTTTCCTTAGCATAGTCATGCAATACCTTAGGCCTTGGATAGGTTAGTAGGGCACTTGGATTACAGTGTCATGATCAAGCTTAGCGGCTGTATGCTATCCCGAGGATTTTTACATAGGGATATAGGTGAATGGCTATAGAGTATGCATGAGAGTATGGGTCGTCCTTCTCTTAAAGCTACGGAGATAGGTGTAACATGTGTAATGTTGGAGTGACTTATATGAGATGTTTACTTTGATATAGGATGATTTTGTTTGGAATAAATAGTACTATTGGCATTTAATAACTATGGCCAAGGATAAGATAATAGACATTCACTCACATCCTAAGCTCATTGAAACCTCCTAAGCTTCATCGAGCCATAACATGGTCGGAGTATGACATAGGCTCTAGCTCTAAGTAAAAAGACTATGGTCGATACCTCAAATCTACCACCACCAATCTTGTTCAAAAGGAAGGTGGACACAAAGAACTAGATTACATTGGACCACAAACCCATGGAAAAGTGACCACCCGCAACAAACGACCGCTTGTCTCGCCTATCCCATGAGCAATGTGTTTATGTGATACCAGGAGAATTATGTTATCATCCTCATGGATCGCATACTTAATTACTCAACAAGGGAAGGAACACCTTAGTCTTGTTTGGATCAGCCCTAGGAACACCAATTACCATGGCTCTCACGAAAAGGTTTCATCTTGAAAAGGGTGGACTCCTTGAAGCACCCGCCCTACAACATAAGACATTCTTGCCCACGCAAGGTGAAGAACCACTATGGTCGGAAAGCCACAACAACAAAGAAGAAGAAGCAAAGGAAGTCAACCACCACTCCTCAACTAGCTACATCAGCTAGACTATATCAAGAGGCACCGACGCTCAAGCGAAGTAAAGACTTTGGACATCAAGAGGATTAGAGAGCCCCTTATTTTAACTGATCACCTATTAGTTCTTGACTAAGAAGGAACCGAGCAGTTGACAACACCTCTCACACCAACACCTTGACGGTGTACGGTGAGCCTGACGTCCCTACTCACTTCATATTCCTGGAATGGAGTGGACGACTTTCATGACTTTGTTAGGAGCCCCCTTTTAGACAATCTAGGGCGTAGACCCTGAATCGATCATGGTAAACCACCTGTCAAAGGTAGGTCACCCCTCTTGCCAAGACATAGACCGTGGGGGCTAAATGACTATTCTATAATGATGGATAGTCCTCTTATTTAGAACCCCTCAAAAACCTTCCCAAGTGGTAGGGCCGTTTTGACACCAAGTCTCTAAGCTTAGTCTTAAGGATGAGACTCGGCCCAAACTTTGCCATAATGGCTACGGAGAGACAAGTAGACCGAACACTCGAAGACCCACCAGAAACGCGCGTCCGTGATGATGAGGGCAAACGACCAAAGAAGAATGAAGAACCTACCTAGGCAACTTACTCAAGAAAAAGGTCTCGAAAAGAAGCCTACACCGACAAACTCTGACATCCTTAGTATTGAACACCATGAGCATCGGAAGGTCTACTGCTCCAACAAAGCCAAGACGTGGACCCTTCTAGTCTAAGCACAAGACATCCACATGTCACTAACCAATTTTAGCAACCTTGCACCAGACCCACTGCTTTACCATGTATTCTGACATTGGAACACACAGGCAAGCCAAAGCCTTGCTCGAACCCCGTTCATCGGACCTCTAGCCTCTGGTTAGACTTGGCATACCGCAAGAACACTGTTCACTCTCAGGCAAAGTCGAGTAATGAACTCAAAGACATATCATCAGACAATTCAGATCCATAAGGACAACCACGGCGAAGCAGAAGCAACATGGAACATGAAGACTACCTCACCTGTGAATTCCCACACCTTTTTGTACGCCTAGCCTTGGAATCTCGGGGACGGGATTCTTGTAAGGGGGGTAGGTCTGTCACACCCTGTGTTTTGCATCATAACTGAGTTAACATGACTCAAAAATTAGGGCCAATTATTTTTTTGATTGTCTATGAATGTTTGACTGGTGTGCTATTTTCTTGCTTGTTTGATTGCTTGCTGGTGCTCTATATTCATAAAACTCCCTCCTACTCTCAAAACTCTTGTCATTGATCTAAACTCTTGTCTAGTCATCATACCATGCGTATAGAACCTACAACTATTTTGATCAAATATTATTTTTGCTAAAAACCATTTATTCAATTTAGGTTTTCAAAACCCCCTAAATTGAAGTTTGTATTGCAAGTTCTACAATTGGGTGGAATATTTTCCCCAAAAGGATTTATTTGTAACCTACTATATATATAACTCCCCAAAACCACAAAAAATTATTTTTAAAGATTATTTTCATATTTTATTTAAGGCTTTTTTATCAAGGCGAGAAATGGCCTTTTTTTAGGGAAAAAATTTATGCTTTCAAAATATTTGAGAAAATTTAGGAAAACTCAATGGACATATATTATCCATATATAGGACTTTAGATACATGGTCATTTTCAAAATATTGGACAAAATCCTTCAAAACCATTTCTACCTGTTTCAAGCATTTTAAATATTTCTATAAGAAATATTCTCAAATAAATCAAGGAAAATTCTAGCATGTCACATATGATACATGTGATCATCTTGCCATGTTGGACCTCAGTAAAAATTGATTTGGTTCACCAAAATATTCAAAAACCCTCTTTGTCTAGAACCAAATTTGAACAACTCTGCATTGCCAAATGTCACCTATTGTGCTCAAAATTTGTAGACATGTTCTAATCCTCTAATCATGCATCCACACCAAGTGGTGCATCAAGGAGAAAAACACACTTGTCCAAATCCCCGCAAACCCATTTCTATTGATTTGAAGAATTGGGAAGTTTTGCATTGTCAAGTTTCACCATTTGGTCCCAAACTTTTTGGATATGCTCTAATGGAAAAAATATGCCACCACCCCAAGTGGTGCATGAAGGAGAATGGATTTTCTTAGCTAAATCTAAACAAATCCATGTATGCCTATTTATATGGTTTATAAAGTTTGCATTAGCAACTTTCATCAAATGATCGCAAAATTGCTGATCAACCCCAATTCCATCTATCATTTAATTATGTTAAGTTTCATAGTAAGGAGAACCAATTTGCTGGCTCAAACACTCATCAAACACCATCTGCTCATTTACCAAACTTGTTGTTTGGGCCCCTTCCACCATTCTCCTTGACCTACAATTTGTACCACGGTCCCTAATTGACCCCTTCTACCTCCAGTAAAGAGCTCATGCCCATAGCTCAAATATTGACATGGTAAATTTCTCAATTACCCCTGTAGACAGAAGTTTTCTCTCTTTCTCTCTCTCTCAACTTTCCTTATCTCCCGAGGGACCCCAGAGCATCCAATGCTCTATCTACCTTGTATACTCCCTCCTAGACATTTTAGACATTGGTGGCCATGTCCAAATGCTAGTGGCATACCGTGGCATGCCATTTGAACACTCTGGAGTGCGCTACAGTGCATCACAACACTATAGCAGAGCCCATCCCCACCTCACGACCAATGGTCCCCCTCGACGTCCGAATCCTCCATCCCTGTCTGCCCCCTCCTCCCTTGCCCCTCCTTGCATGCATGACGTTGCTCCACTCAGCCAGTGCGAGGGACTGGCACAAGGCTCGCTCTCCCTCTCACTCCCCTACGTCGTGGACAAGTTCCACCAATGCCCTGGACACGCTCCCTGATACGTCCATTTTGCATCATGCTTTTCTATTGATATTTATTGCATTATGGGATGCTATTAGACATAATGGTATAATACTTATGCCTTTTCTCTCTGATTTTACAAGGTTTACATGAAGAGGGAGAATGCCGACAGTTGGAATTCTAGTCTGGAAAAGGAGCAATTATGAGAGACCTATTTTGTACAACGCCAAAAGTCTTGAAAAGTTATGGATAATTATTTTGGAATATATATAAATATTGGGTGGAACAAATACCAGAGGGGACCCACCAGGAGGTCACAAGCCTGCTAGGCGCGACCTACCCCCTGGCCGTGCCTAGCAGGCTTGTGGGTCCCCTAGCAGCCCTCTGGTGCCCATATACTGCTATATGAAGGGTTTTGACCTGGAAAAAAAATTATAAGAGAGCTTTCGGGACGATGCGCCACCGTCTCGAGGCGGAACTTGTGTAGAACCAATCTAGAGCTCTGACGGAGCTGTTCTGCCAGGGAAACTTCCCTCACGAAGGGGGAAATCAAAGCCATCGTCATCACCAATGATCCTCTCATCAAGAGGGGGTCAATCTCCATCAACATCTTCACCAGCACTATCTCCTCTCCAAACCCTAGTTCATCTCTTGTATTCGATCTTTGTCTCAAACCTCAGGTTGGTACATGTGGGTTGCTAATAGTGTTGATTACTCCTTGTTCTTGATGCTACCTGGTTTACTTGGTGGAAGATCATATGTTCAGATCCTTTATGATAATTAATACTCCTCTGATTATGAACATGAACATGTTTTGTGAGTAGTTACGTTTGTTCCCGAGGAAATGGGATAAGTCTTGTTATAAGTAATCATTTGAATTTGGTATTCGTTCGATATTTTGATGAGATGTATGTTGTGTATCCTCTAGTGGTGTCATGTCAACATCGACTACATGGCACTTCACACTTATTTGGGCCTAGAGGAATGCATTTTGTAAGTAATAAGTAGATGATGGGTTGCTAGAGTGACATTAGCTTAAACCCTAGTTTATGCGTTGCTTCGTAAGGGGCTGATTTGGATCCATATGTTTCATGCTATGGTTAGATATATCTTAATTCTTCTTTCGTATTTGCGGATGCATGCGAGAGAGGTTAATCATAAGTGGATTTTTTTTCAAATTAAAGGCAGCACCTGAGCATTGGTCCACCCACATATCAAATTATCAAAGTCATGAACACGAATCAAATGAGCATGATGAAAACTAGCTTGACAGAAATTCCCATGTGTCCTGGGGAGCGCTTCACCTTATATAAGAGTTTGTCTAGGCTTGTAATTTGCTAAAAAAAGTATTGGGCCACCTTGCTGCACCTTTGCTACATTTATTACATGCTACCCATTAAAAATTACCTTATCACAAAACTATCTGTTACTGATAATTTCAGTGCTTGCAGAGAATACCTTACTGAAAACCACTTGTCATTTCCTTCTGCTCCTCGTTGGGTTCGACAGTCTTACTTAGAGAAAGGTCTACGATAGATCCCCTATACTTGTGGGTCATCAAGACTCTTTTTTGTTGCCATTGCCGGGGAGTGAAGCGCCTTTGGTAAGTGGAATCTGGAAAGGAAAAAATTTATAGTGTGCTGAAATTTATTGTCACTTGTTACTATGGAAAATAATCCTTTGAGGGGCTTGTTCGGGGTATCTTCACCTCGACCGGAAGCACAAAGAGTTGCTCCTCAACATACCGAGCCTACTAAAAATATTTATTATGAAATTCCTTCGGGTATGATAGAGAAACTGCTAGCTAATCCTTATGCAGGACATGGAACATTACATCCTGATTTGCATCTAATCTATGTGGATGAAGTTTGTGGATTATTTAAGCTTTCAAGTTTGGCCGAGGATGGTGTCAATAAGAAGTTATTTCCTTTATATTTGAAATATAAGGCATTTACATGGTATAGGCTATGTGATGATATTGGATCATGGAAAAATAACCCATCGAAATTGGAATTTCATCAGAAGTTTTATCCTATGCATCTGGTTCATCGTGATCAGAATTATATCTATAATTTTTGGCCTCGTGAAGGGGAAAGTATTGCTCAAGATTGGGGGAGGCTTAAGTCAATATTATATTAATGCCCCAATCATGAGCTCTCAAGAGAAATTATTATTCAGATTTTTTATGCTCGACTTTCTCGTAATGATCAATCCATGCTCGATACTTCTTGTACGGGTTCTGATATATGAAGAAAGATATTGACTTCAAATGTGATTTATTGGAAAGAATTAAATGCAACTCTAAAGATTGGGAACTCGACGAAGGTAAGGAGTCAGGTATAAACCTTAAGTTTGATCGTGTTAAATCCTTTGTAGACACTGATGATTTTCGTGAATTTAGCACTAAATATGGACTTGACTCTGAGATAGTAGCTTCTTTCTGTGAATCTTTTGCTGCTCATGTTGATCTCCCTAAGGAGAAGTGGTTTAAACATCATCCTACCATTAAAGTGAAACTAGTTGAACCTATTAAAGTTGAAGAAGAAACTATTACTTATAATGTTGATCCTGTTAATCCTGCTGCTTATATTGAGAAACCACCTTTCCTTGTTATAATAAAGGAACATGCTAAAGCTTCAACTGTGGTTTGTAAGAGGTATGTTAGAACACCGACACCTCCTGAACAAATTAAAGTTGAACCTATTATTTCTATGGTTAAAGATCTCTTGGTTGATAATACTGATGGGCATGTTATTCATTTTTGTGATGAAGCTGCTAGAATTGCTAGACCTGATGCTAAAGATAAACATAGACCTATTGTTGGCATGCATGTTGTTTCTGTTAAAATAAGAGATCATTTTGATCATGGCCTATGTGATGTGGGTGCTAGCGTGAGTGCAAATCCCTTTACCTTATATAAAGATATTATAAATGATATTGCACCAACTAAATTAGAACAAATTGATGTTACCATTAAGCTTGCTAATAGAGATACTATAACATCAGTTGGGATTATTACAGACGTTGAAGACTTGTGTTAGGAAATAAAATATCCTACTCATTTTCTTGTTCTTGGTTCCCCACAATATTATTTTTGTCCCATTATATTTGGTAGGCCTTTCTTGAATACTGTTAATGCCAAGATAGATTGTGAGAAAGAAATTGTTACCGTGAGTTTTGGGGATGTGTCCCATGAGTTAAAATTCTCTAAATTTTGTAGACAACGCCATGATAAAGAATTGCCTACTAAGGAAGAAATTATTTGCCTTGCTTCTATTGTTGTGCCTCCTAATGATCCTTTTGAACAATATTTGCTAGACCAGTAAAATGATATGCATATGAATGAAAGGTATGAAATAGATAGGATATTCTTTGATTAGCATCCTATTTTGAAATACAATTTTCTTGTTGAAATACTTGGGGATCCTCCTCCACCCAAGGGTGATCCCGTGTTTGAGCTTAAACAATTACCGGATACTCTTAAATATGCTTATCTTGATGAAAAGAAGATATATCCTGTTATTATTAGTGCTAACATTTCCAAGCATGAAGAAAAGAGATTAGTGAAAACTCCGAAGAAGCACCATGCTTCTATTGGATATACTCTTGATGATCTTAAGGGCATTAGTCCCACTCTATGTCAGCATAAAATTAATATGGAACCTGATGCTAAACTAGTTGTTGATCACCACCAACGGTTAAATACTAAAATGAAAGAAGTGGTAAGAAATGAAATATTAAATCTTCTGGAGGCAAGTAGAATTTATCCTATTTCTGATAGTAGATGGGTTAGTCTTGTTCATTGTGTCCCTAAGAAGGGAGTTATTATTGTTGTTCCCAATGATAAAAATGAATTGACCCCGCAACGAATTGTTACCGGATATAGAATGGTAATTGATTTTAGGAAATTAAATAAATCTACTTGGAAAGAGCATTACCCTGTGATAAAATCCTATAAATACTCCCTAAACACACACACTTCTGCTTTTTAGATGGTTATTCTGGTTTTTCTCAAATATCTGTGTCAAAAGAGGATCAAGAAAAGACAACTTTTACTTGCCCTTTCGGTACCTTTGCTTATCGACATATGCCTTTTGGTTTATGCAATGCACCTGCTACCTTTCAAAGATGTATGACTACTATATTCTCTAACTTTTATGAAAATATTGTTGAGGTTTTCAATGATGACTTTTCCGTTTATGGAACTTCGTTTGATGATTGCTTGAGCAACCTGGATCGAGTTTTGCAGAGATCTGAAGAAACTAATCTTGTCTTGAATTGGGAGAAGTGCCACTTTATGGTTAATGAGGGCATTCTCTTGCGACACAAAATCTCCGAAAGAGGTATTGCGCTGTATAAAGCTAAAGTAGATGCTATTGAAAAAATGTCGTGTCGCACGGATATCAGAGGTATAAGAAGTTTCCTTGGCCATGTTGGTTTCTATAGGAGATTTATTAAAGACTTCTCTAAAATTTCTCGGCCTCTCACTAATCTCTTGCAAAAAGATGTTCCTTTTTTTTGATGATGATTGTCGAGAAGCATTTGAAATCCTTAAGAATGCCTTGATTTCTGCACCTGTTGTTCAACCACCTGATTGGAACCTGCCCTTTGAAATTATGTGTGATACTAGTGATTATGCCATTGGTGCGGTCCTAGGACAAAGAGTTGATAAGAAATTAAATGTTATCCATTATGCTAGTAAGGCTCTAGACAGTTCTCAAAGAAACTATGCTACCAGTGAAAAGGAATTTTTAGCAGTTGTGTTTGCTTGTGATAAGTTTAGACCTTATATCGTTGATTCCAAAGTAACTGTTCACACTGATCATACTTCTATTAATATCTTATGGAAAAGAAATATGCTAAACCAAGACTTATTAGATGGTATCTTCTACTACAAGAATTTGATTTGCATATTATTGATAGAAAGTGTGTTGAGAACCCCGTAGCAGATAACTTGTCTACGTTAGAGAATGTTCTTGATGACCCACTACCTACTGATGATAGCTTTCTTGATGAACAATTAGCTATTGTAAATGCTTTGTGTAATGCTCGATGGAATGCTGATTATGCAAATTACATTGTTGCTAAATTTATACTGCCTAGTTTCACATACCAACAAAAGAAAAAGTTCTTCTATAATTTGAGACATTACTTTTGGGATGACCCACACCTTTATAAAGAAGGGGTATATGGTGTTATTAGACGGTGTGTACCTAAGCACGAACTTGAACATATCCGACACAAGTGTCATTCTAAGGCCTACGGAGGACACCACGTTGGAGATAGAACGTCACACAAGGTATTGCAAGCTGGTTTTTATTGGCCTGCTCTCTTCAAAGATGCTCGGAAGTTTGTCTTGTCTTGTGATGAATGTTTGGGGTTTTGATTATATGGGACCTTTTCCAAAGTTCAACGGGTATAATCATACTCTAGTTGCTGTTGATTATGTTAGTAAGTGGGTAGAAGCTATTCCATCTAGTAGTGTTGATCATAACACTTCTATTAAAAATGCTTAAAGAAGTTATTTTCCCTAGATTTTGAGTCCCCAGATATTTAACGGCGGCTGGTGGTTCACACTTTATTAATGGTGCTTTCCATAAATTTCTTGCTAAGTATGATGTTAATCATATAATTGCATCTCCTTATCATCCTTAGTCTAGTGCTCAAGTAGAATTAAGCAACAAAGAAATTAAATGGATCTTGTAGAATACTGTTAATAGATCTAGAAAAAATTGGTCTAAGAAACTTGATGATGCATTATGGGCTTATAGAACTACTTACAAAAACTCTATGGCTATGTCTTCGTATAAAATGGTTTAAGGTAAAGCTTGCCACTTACCTCTTGAACTAGAACATAAAGCTTATTGGGCAATTAAAGAGCTCAACTATGATTTCAAACTTGATGGTGGGAAGAGGCTATTTGACATTATCTCACTTGATGAATGGAGAACCCAGGCCTATGTGTTGTGGATTTGTCACGGCAGATGTCTGGGTCAACGGACTTAGGTTCAAGGCCATCGCTAAGGCGATGAACTCAAAGGGGTTGATCGGAATCAAGAGACAAGGGTTTACCCAGGTTCAGCCCCTCAGAAAGAGGTAAAAGCCTACGTCTTGCTTGTGTTGTATTGATTGTGTATCGATTACAAGGGAGCGAGTTCACTTCACCTAACTCTGGATCAACTGTTTTGTGTTCTAAGCCGCCCATGTAAGCCGCCCTTATATACACAGGTCAAGGCCCTGGGCTTACAAGAATCCAGGTCGGGTTAAACAAAACAACTGACCTCACCTCTAACTAAACATGCCTTATCTAACAAAGCACTCCCGGCGGCTCAAGTCCACCGGGTTACATCTGGCCTTCTGGCTCTGGGCCCATCGGCCCACTGGTTATGCTTCCTCCTGGAGTTACGATAAGCCGCCAGCTGCATGACCCGTCCCCACCTGGGCGGGTCTGACCCTGGGTGTATATCCCCAACATTAGGACCCATATTGATTTGAAGCAGTTCATGTCAATATTCAAGTCTTCTGGTTGGCGAGTCTTGCCTACACTGGAAGTCTTCATAACCCTCTGAAAAATGGGTAATCCTTGCATCTGACAAGCTGTCATGACCCGCCATGACGTCATTTGTCTCCAGGCTTCGCCGTCTTCACCAACACTGGCTATTGCATCATCCTGAAACGAACCAGAACTCTCGGACGTTCACCGCACGCTCGAGGTTTCAATGTTGTTCCCCATCAGATCTGCATTAGGGATTTCTCGCATCCATGGAGTCCGTCAAGTTCATCGTTCTTCGCGGAAGCGTTCTTTATCCCTTAGTTTTAAAACATATTCAAAAACTTCATGGTACCACGAAAATCACGTCGCTGCTTGCTCCGCACTCAGACGTGTTTGTTTGTAAATCTGCAACTTCGTAATAGTCCAAGTTTTGGCCATCTGTTTTTCCACCAGGCTTTTTAGGGCTAGAATATTTTTCATTTTCCATTGCCCGTAGATCCTAAATACATAGCTTTAGTTGTGGAAACAGTTTGTCAAAACTTAGCAATTTTCCATCCTGCATATATAACTTGACCCGCCAACAGTCTGTCGTCTCACTGCATTTCCTCACAAGCCATTTCAGCGGTTCATAATTTTTATTGACCAGGCAAATGCAGCTACCATTTATTACTATAGCAACCTTAGTCAAAATGTATTGTTGAGCCGCCAAACAATCATGTCTTTCCACAGCTTCCAAAGCCGCCACCATGTCGAGGGCTCCGTCTACTTCCAACTGGGTACGGTCTGGAGTGACCGAGGAAAATCTCAATGAGTTCATCACCATGGGAGTTCCGCCGGCTCAGGAAGTTATCCATTGGCGAGTTCCAGGGAGCGAGACCACCCCTAAGCCCAAAGACGGGGAGGTCATCATCTTCACGCAGCATCTCCTTCGGGGTTTCTTTCCACCCGTATAGAAAAATTTTGGGATGTCTTATACGCTTTCAACTTGCACCCCAAGATATTGGTTCAAACTCTGTCACCAATATGTGTGTCACGCCCAAGATGCGGTCCTATCCTTATTTTGGCACTAGGGCCTCGACAGGGATAGAAGCGGATCTCGTCATGTTGCAAGAATGGATATCATTACAAGCACATGTACAAGAGAGATGAGTATATGGAATTGGCTTACACTCGCCACAAGCTACATCAAGATCACATCAATACAACAACATACTCAAGCATCATACAGAAGAGTAGGGTTCGACTACGGACGAAATCAAACAATAAAATGATATCCATCCTTGCTATCCCAGGCTGCCGCCTGGAACACATACTAGATTGATGATAAATAAGAAGAACTCCATACAAACAAGCATCACGCTCACATCAAATCATCGCATTACCTGTACCTGCAACTGTTGTTGTAGTAATCTATGAGCCACAGGGACTCAGCAATCTCATTTCCATGGGTATCAAGACTATTAAAGCTTAATGGGTAAGGTATGGTTAAGTGGTAAGGCTACATCAAGCGATTAAGCATTTATTTGAGTGGCTTACTTACGAATACATAAAGTAAAGTATGGTGGTTTACGCATAACGACGTGAACTAGTAATGATCACTAACTGATTCTGAACACCTACTTACTCTTGGATAAAGGACTCACGAGAAGAGATAGTCACGGTTACGCACACACTTGGTGTATTTTATTAGAGTTTACTTCAAGTTTTCTATGACCAGGTGTTAAACAAAGTTTCCAAGTTTGCCACATAACCACGGGCATGGCTTTTCGAAAGATTTAACCCTGCAGGGTTGCTCCAACTCATCCATCATAAATTAACCACATGTCGTGGGAATAACCTTGACCATGGATCTCGTGATCATCCTAGGTAATTCCAAAGGAAATCCGACATCTCGAGATAGCCCGAAGAAGATCAGAGTTCCTCACGTAAGACATTCGAGAAAGGTAAAACAAATCCAGCAAGGCCTCCCGACGTGCCGACAATCCCGATAGGAGTCGTGTATGTCATTCTCAGGGCACGGCAGATTAGTGACTCGTACAGTGGCCTGATAGAAATCTCCCTAGTTGCCCGGGTTGGCCCTGCACAGTCTCTATTTTGGACCAACACTCATGAGGAGCACTGTCCCGGGGGTTGATTAAATTATCCGCTGGTGCCGGCTGGCCCATATGTAATTTTATTAGTTATTAGGCAAATGTAGTACCAATGTTGGGCCCTGCGAGACAAGTTTTATCCCAAAACAAAAATAAAGGGGGTCCCCATAACAACCTCGAGCATGTTAGGAGCGCTCAATTATGGAACATAACACCGGTTCACAAGTAACTAGGGGCGACTAGAGTGGAACAAAACACTAAGCAAAAGGCCAAGCCTTCCACCCTTTACCAAGTGTATAAGTGCATTAATTAAATAGCAATAATATAGTGATGACAAAAGAATGTCCATGTTAACACATGGAAGCAATTGCACCTACAACTAGAAACACTATAAGAAGGGCTGAGCATGCGGTAACATAGCCAAACAAAGGTTTGCTGGGAAGGTGGAGGGTGAGAGGCTTTCATGGCAATGTTGGGAGGCCTGTCAAACAAGTGGTAGGTAGTGAGAGATAGCGATAGAAAACGAGACATCTAGCATGGCAATGATAGTAATGGTATCCAGGGAAATGTGTCATCTTACCTGAGATCCCGCTTGGAAGAAGAACGATCGATGAAGAAGACGAGCCAACGTAGTCGAATGAATCCTCACACTCCGAACACTTTCGGAACTCTATCGAGAAGAAACAATCCGAAAACAACAATCAACACCCGGTACACCACAACATATGCATGATATGATGCGCAAACCAATATGATGCATGTTCGGTTTAATTATGCCAGGCATGACATGGCAATCACATCAATCAAATACTACACATTAAGTAAAGCTCAATATGCAACGAGTTGCATATTGATGAAACTCCACGTTTGAATTACTTAGTTCACTCTCGTTAGGTAATCATCAATATTAAATGTTTTTAATATGGCAAGAGGTGAAGCATACATAACTATATCATCTATGCATTTGAAACGAGGCCGAAAGCAACATATAGCATATCCGAAACATTCCCATAAGCATAAGATGAGTTTGGTCCAGATCTGTACTACCCATATTTTAGACTTGTTAAACAGCAAAATAAATGTCACCATGTGATTCTACACGTTTTTCTAGACAATTTTCATATGTGTAACATTTAATTCGGAGCTACGGTTAATTAGTTATGAAATAAATCATTTTAACATGGCATATGTGCAAATTAATGTAAACAGGAGCTTTAAATATTTTTATCACATGTGAAAGTTGGATATTGTGAAACTTCATAAAATTCTAGTCAAGTTTCAATTATATATTATTTTCATGCGATGCACGGTTAAAAAGTTATTGATGCATGAAGTTCCGGGTCTAATCTGCAAAACTGCAATCTCTGGATAATGCTAAATTCGCTGGAAAAAAAACAAGCACTGGTATGAATCTGAATCTGGCCCAATAGGACACAGAGGCGCAACGTAGCAATGCTGCACATGGGGAGCTGGATAGGCGACTAGGAGGGGTCACCTGGGGCCTCTTGGGCCGATCAGTGGGGCAGCTGGGCCTGGGCGAGGTGGCCCAGGCTGGGTCGAGCGGCTCGGGCGACCGCTGCACGGGGCAAGGCCGAGGACATGTCAGTGCACGGAGGCGCTGGGTCCTCTTCGACAAGGAGGTTGGCATGGTGGTGCGGATCAACAGGCCTATCCAGATCCGAGCAGATCCGGGCACGAAGGATCCATTCCCGGCGGCGGCAACGAGAACCGAAGGCGAGTGGAGCAGATCGGGCGGCACCATGGAGGATCCTGCGAGGAGGGAGAGAGAGAGTGGGTGAGGAAAGGGGGAGAAGAAGGAGAGGGAGGAGCATGGGGCATGGGGTGGCAGGGGTTCGCCGCCGGCGGCTCGCTGGGGCTCCGACGACAGTCGGCGGCGAGGTGCGTGGGCTCGGAGGCGCGGGACGCGAGCGTGCTCGGGAGGAGCAGGGCTCCCATGGTGACGTATGGGCTGCGGCGGCTCGTTTGGGGCTCGAACGGGCCTCAGATGGTCTTGGGCGGGCCCGACGGCTGGAGGGAAGCTGCTAGCGGCTGCAAGGATCCCTAGGCGGTTAGGGTTATCTAATTTGGACAGCTAGGGGATCTATAAATAGCAGTTTGGGAGCTAGGGGAGGGGGTTTCACACCGTTTTCGAACCCTCCGATCGCGATCGGGAGGTCCGGAAGTGGAGGGGGCTAGCAGGTGGGCACGTAAGCTATGAAGAGGGGATAGGACCGAGAAGAGAGGGAGGTGGTGGCTCGGCGGCAGGTTTTTGATCTACCGAGATAACGTCCGATAATAAAGCGAAGACCGCACTGCCACGACTGACCGTTGGGGTATGAAATGAACTCGGAATGCGACAAAATTTGGCAGGCAGTCTACCTACACTATAATAAGACCGCACGCCAGGTTTTGACCCAATCAGAGAATATTTTTCGCACGCTTTAAAAATGGTTTTTTAAACGATGCCGCGGGCGCGTGCGTGTGTGGTTGGTCTCAAAAGGTTGACGACACGAACGGAGAGAACCGGCAACTACGAACGGATGCAAGTTTTCGAAAATTTCTGACGATGCTATGCAGATGATGCGTATGATGCAATGATGAACGGAGCAACCAAACAAATCACAGACAAGAATGGAATTAAAGGGGAATCTTCTGGAGCATCGGTCCTGTGCTGTTACGATGTGTCCATTCCAAACCTTCTGTGAAGCCTACCTCCAAGAAGAGCCATCTGTTGATTTATTGAAAGAATACTTCTATGTCAACCGCCAAACTGAAATGGCAGACGGGTTTAAGTCTTGAACTCAGAGGCATAACTCTTCACATGCGGATGGACGTACTCTTTCTAGCGGCAACCCTGCCGAGTCAACCCAAAGAGTGGAAAAAGATTTGGTTCTATTGATGAGACACTTCACCAGAGGGGGAGAATACACTGCCGGGTTATCGTCCTTACTGGCTCAGCACAGATACAGAGCTTCCAGATCGGATGTCAGCTGCCGAATGGGCTCAATATGCCACTACTTTTTCCAAAGTCAGGGCCTTGTTGGCGAATGGGCTGACGGGTATTGATCTAACCTGCTGCTGGGTCTCCTGGCGGATTTTGCTGCTAGGCCACCTAAATGCTTTGATGTGCGAGTATTCTAGTAATGTGGGTGACCCTCAACGTTGCAATCAGACTCCCTTAGCAGATTAGGACCTCAACATCATTGTGAAGTCTCTGCTAGGGGAAACATTAGCCGCCTGCAGCAAGACTAACCTGAGCCCCTTCTATGTTCTTAACTCAGCTCCAGATGTAAGTCTTTTCATTTTAACGTTCATCCATTCTTTTAACTCCATATCTTAATAACCCTTCTTGTTGATCTGCTTTGCCTCTTACAGTCCGGCTCCTCCTTTTGGAAAAAGTTGTTATCCTCAAAAAAGAAGAGCAAGGTCCCTAAGGCCTCAAAACCTAAGGCACCGTCCTGCAAACGGAAACAATCAACCGAAGAGCTATTTGACTTAGACGATTCAGAGGTAGAACTTGACTCCCTTGGCCTTCTGTTCATGCAACTTAATGATCACTCACAGGAAGAAGTTGAAAACAGCCATGCCAATGTTGCTAAGGTAATCATCATCTCTTCTGACTCAGACCTTTCTCCAATAAAGAAAACATGGCAAGCCGTATGAAAGGTAAAGAGCTCCTGCCCTTTTGCTTACTTGAGTCGTAACTTTATTTTGAAGAAACAACTAGATGTTAGCAGACGTCAGACCCGGAGCACCAGCTTTGGAGATCTTTTATCCGGCTTACCCAATGAGCCGGCTCCTCGAAATCAGCGCATCAAGGTACCTCCTTACCTTGGGCTTACTCTATGTGACACTATTTTTGTGATTGACAAATTGGTTTATCAATGCTAACTTTTCTAGGATTCACCTCCTTCTTCTGTCAATTCAACCGCCTCGAAGCTGCCTTCCTTTACTATTAACCATAATATGTGCTTCTATACTCCGAAAATCATTCAATATGTCCTACTTTATCATGACATATCCAAAATTGCCTTTACCCATAGGGCTAAAGCTAAACGAAGGAAAGAGGTCAGGTCATTTGCCACTCCTGATGTTCAAGACCCGGAGCTTCCCACACCCGACATCCCCGAGTCTCATACTGAGCCTTCCAAAGCCACCAAAGATGCTCCAGAAGAAATTCCTTCGCATGTTAAGCCGGCTGCTATGGATTTTGAAACTCCTGAAGCTCACCCAGATTCTTCTCGTAAGCCGCCCAACCCCCGGCCACCAGCTGAACACGAGGCTTCTCATGAAGAAGTTGTTATCACCAAGACGACTTATGAACCTCCAGCTCCCTCACACACATTATCAAAACATGTCAAAGAAGATGAAGCAGATCCCTTGAAGGAAGATAAAACTCCAACTAACCTTTCAAACCTGGATAAGCTCACCGCTGATGAACTGCACAATGGCTACTTGAGTCACCTGTTTACCAGCTGAGACATGGAGGCTAACCTGATCGCCATAATGAAGAGGAAATATGAGGTACTGAATTTATCTTGCCTCTTTGTACATATATACATATGCAGCCAACAAGAGTCGGTTGATTTTTTCAAGGATCAGTTGGATCTTCCAATCATGTAGGGATCTTTCGTAGAACTGCCATGTAGCCCCGAAGGGTCGGGTCATTTCCTAAGTAACTAGTCCACACTTAAGTATAACTTAAGAGCAAAATGTGGGCCCCAAGGGCCGGGTCATTACCTAAGTAATGAGTTGGCACTTAAGTATAACTTAAGAGCCAAATGTAGCCCCCACGGGCCAAGTCATTACCTAAGTAATGAGTCGGCACTTAAGTATAACTTAAGAACCAAATGTAGCCCCCAAGGGACGGGTCATTACCTAAGTAATGAGCCGGCACTTAAGTATAACTTAAGAGAAAGATGAGATACATTAGGCCCCAAGTGTCAATTAAATTGCTGGCAATCTGCTTGAGACTTGAATTTTGCACCAAATTTTGATGTAAATTGTATGAGCAGGACCGGCAGCTTAAAATTGTATAATCCTTTTTGTTGTAGGAATCCTTGATCAGCACAGAAGCAGCCATAGCAGACCTTAAGAAGAACCTGACTTTGCAAGAAAGTGGCCGAGTAGAGACAGAAGAAAAATGGCGGCTCTGCTCCATTGAGCTTAAGAAGATCAAAAAAGAATTTGAAACGTACAAGTAGACTGCTTAGTCCAGCCAAGCCGCCCTGACCAAACGCGTTGAAGAAATAGAGGGACGGCTTAAAGCAATCGCTGAAGAACTCAACACTTTGAAGAGCCACATCTTTCGCATGGCTGGAGCTATCTTTGGTAAGTATTCCTTGTCAAACTTTGTTGAAAATCCTGCCCGGCGTCATAAAACTTCTTCGTTGATTGTAGGCGACCAGAGCCACTAGCTGTCTAGCAATAGCCCGATAGCGCTCAAGGCCGTCTACACCTTAACATAATAGCTATACGATAGGTCTCTAATCACTATCAAGGTTGTCATGTCTGTAAAGGGTGTTCCAAAATTCATGAAGGGTGTGATCGAGATGCTTTCCACCATTCCTATGCAAGTGGAGGAACTGAAGAGATCAGCTGCCCTCACCGGTGCCATGTCCGCTTTAAGCCGGTCACTAGCTTACGCCGAAGAGCTCAATCCAGAGGAGATGATGAACGACTTTCCTGAATTGAAGGATGACGGCTCGGATTTCACAAAAGTGGAATACTCCCGCTGTCATAAAGCATCCCAGGTTCTTGCAAGTCGGCTGGCTATAGAACTTGACCTATCAGTGTACCATGTGGCTTACTGTGAAGACAACAGGCGGATCAAAGGACCCACTTTTCAAGCAAAAACCCTGATTCCTCAATGTCATAAGCACCACTTTGCTCCTGATGTTGACCCGTCTCCAATCATGCATGATGAAGCTATGTTTGAAGCTTTGACCGATTGCAATTGGGATGTGGACAATCTCCAGATCAAGAACCACGAAGACCCGGCGTAGGATGACCCGGCGGCGAGTTAAAGAGAGGAATTTGCATCATGTAACCCGGCTTGGTTACGCCACTGGGTTAAATCTTGTTAAAAACTTTAAGCCTTGAATGCTTGGGGCTGTTGAATAGCCTTGTAATAGTGGTAAAGGACTATTTGACTGCATGTTCCTACACTTTTGACGTTTATGCTTGAAAATTCTGATGGCGACTCAATTAACTCAACTGTTAACATCGGAGCACTTTAGCTATTTTGATTCATGAGGTGGTTTATACTCCATGGACCAAGCCGAAAATTTCCCAGGACTTAGAATCTTTCCATCAAGGTACCTACAAGAACAAACAATTGCATGCCTCATCCTATAAGCCGGCATTAAAGGCACGATAGGATAAGACAACTCTTGTTCCCTTTTTATAAAAAACATTTCTGTTTCTGAAGAAACGAGGCGGAAAGCCTAAGAACTTCCAAACCAGGCCTCACGTGACATAAATCTATCATTTAAACCTTAGCAAGTTCAGGGTCTTTAAAAGATTGACATTACTAAGAGTACGAACATGCCACATAGTAGAGGGGATGTGGTAAACAAGATGAGTTGGTCGTCGCTCACTGTAAGCCGGCTCTCTCGATTTAAACATTGACAAGTTTAGTGTCTTTGTGCAAGATTAACTTTTGAAAAAGTTTAGGGTTTCTTATCAAGATTAACTGTCAAGAGTTCGGCGGGTCACATGGTGGAGTAGCAAGTCGCAAACATGCATGTATAGCTCAGATATGGTGGAAAGCCGGGTCAAGAGGAGGTAATAAGCTTAACCCATAGGGCCGAAAGCCCCCCATGTGACCAATTCAAAGGATCAACTCCTTTTGTAGTTTAACTCTAGCCAAGAGGGTTTAAAATCCCTCCTTATAGTACCAGATTAACGATCGACTCCTGATGGCATCAGTAGTAGAAAACAGGGCTTTGGTCCAGGCCGGGCCAACCCATTAGTCCCGGTTCACTCACGAACCAGGACCCATGGCGGCATTGGTCCTGGTTCATGAGGCCAGGGCACCGGCTGGGCATCGTGGGCCATTGGTCCCGGTTCGTCTGACCCCTTTGGTCCCGGTTCCAGACACCAACCAGGACCAATGGGCCTCACTCCTGGCCCACAACCATCGGTCCCGGTTTGTGGCTAGGACCGGGACCAAATGGGGTCCTTTAGTCCCGGTTCCAATCATGGACCGGGACCAATGAGATTCCTATATATACCCCCTCGCCAGCGAGCAAAGCACTCCACATTGCTCTGTTTTTCTGGCCGGCGAGGGGAGAGCTTTGTGTTGCTCTAGCTCACCTCCTGTGCACATGAGGTGTTCGATGAAATGCCCAAGCCACACTTAAGATTTCTCCTCTCGAAGCTCCTTGTCCAAGCTCCATTTTCCTCCAGATTTCTCTAGGTTTGGCGGTCTGTCCTGTCCCATCCCCGTCGTCACCGCCATCAATCGCCCGTGCCCATCTCGGTGCCGGCATCACTGTGGTTAGCCTCTTCTTCTTACCTTCTTTCTAAAAGATTTTTTTTACTTGTATGATTTAGATAGATACTTGTGTAATTTCCTTACTTTTATTGTTGTTTATTATTATATAGTGCGATGGTTTTCGTATCCGCCTCCATCGGCCCTCGTCCTGTCTATGATTCAGATGTGGTATATATTATCTTTTATAACTATTTGTTTTATTTAGTGTTTATGACAATTATGCCGATCAACGTGACATAGATTTTTCAATCTAGTAGTAGGTAGTTGAACCGGAAATTCCAACCCACATAGCAATTCTTGTCGAGAAGTTAAATTTGGATGAAAAAGAAAACAATGACTTGAAAGAAAAATTACAAAAAGTTGAAGAGGAGAAGATGAAGTTGGAGTTGCATGTTGCCGATGTCGTCAACGATCACAAGACCAAGATGGAAGCAATGCGCTTGAATATTAGAAAGATTAGAAAATATGTCATTCATAGTGAGGCTTGGTATCACTATGTCGTTGGATCAATTGGTACCTTAGTAGCGGTTATGACCGCATTTGTTGTTGCATTTAAACTTTTTACATAGTTTCGATGTATGTTTTAATTAGATTCTCTAGAGAGGTACATGTTGTTCAATAATGAGAACTACGTATGAACTGTATGTACTTATTTTGGTCACTATTGTACTTCAGCTTTAATGTGATGATGAATTTCTATTAATTTGGTTACTTGTCTATTCATGATATGTTGTAATGGTTTTTAATACACTTTATTATATAATGCACACAGATGAACCGGCAATGGATGTACGGTGACCGACGCACCTCCGAGTATATTAAGGGCCTACATAATTTTCTCGAAGCAGCTGAGGCAAACAAGCAGAATGGTTTTATTCATTGTCCATGTACTGTCTGTGAGAATACGAAGGCTTTCTCCAACTCTAAAACCCTTCACTTCCAACTGCTTGAGAAGGGTTTTATGCCACACTATAATGTTTGGACCAAGCACAGAGAAAGAGGGGTTATGATGGAAGACAACAAAGAAGAAGAGGATGATGACAACTATGTGTCTCCTGAATATGGTGATGCTACAATGGGAGAAGATGAAGATCAAGAGGAACCAGACGATGTGCCCGATGATAATCTTCGCCGGGTCATTGTTGATGCAAAGAGATAATGTGAAAGTGAAAAGGATAAGTTGATGTTCGATCGCATGCTAGAGGATCACAAAAAAGGGTTGTACCCCAATTGTGAAGATGGCAACACAAAGCTCGATACCACACTGGAATTGCTGCAGTGGAAGACAGAAAATGATTTACCTGACAAAGGATTTGAGAAGCTACTGAAAATATTGAAGAAGAAGCTTCCAAACGATAATGAATTGCCCGACAATACGTACGCAACAAAGAAGGTTGTATGCCCTCTAGGATTGGAGGTGGAGAAGATACATGCATGCCCTAACGACTACATCCTCTACCGCGATGCGTACGAGGATTTGAACGCATGCTCGGTATGCGGTGCATTCTGGTATAAGATCAGACGAGATGACGCTGGTGATGTCGACGGCGAGCGCCCCGGGATGAGGGTTCCTACCAAGGTGATGTGGTATGCTCCTATAATAACACGGTTGTAACGTCTGTTCAGAAACAAAGAGCATGCCAAGTCGATGCGATGGCACAAAGAGGACCGTAAGAAAGACGGGAAGTTGAGAGCACCCGCTGACGGGTCGCAGTGGAGAACGATCGAGAGAAAGTGGAGCGACTTCATAGGTGACCCAAGGAACATATGGTTTGGTTTAAGTGGAGATGGCAGTAATCCTTTTGGGTATCAAAGCAGCAAGCATAGCACATGGCATGTGACTCTATGTATGTATAACCTTCCTCCTTGCTTGTGCATGAAGCAGAAGTTCATTATGATGCCAGTGCTCATCCAAGGCCCTAAGCAACCCGGCAATGACATTGATGTGTACCTAAGGCCATTAGTTGATGAACTTTTACAACTATGGAATGGAAGAGGTGTACATGTGTGGCGTTGCTATTTGTAACCATCAATGATTAGCCTGCTCTTAATAACCTTTCGGGACAGACAAACAAGGGATACCACACATGCACACACTGTTTAGATGACACCGACAATATATATTTGGACAAATGCAGGAAGAATGTGTACCTGGGGTATCGGCGATTTCTTCCGACCAACCATCAGTGTCGAAAGAAAGGAAATCATTTCAACGGTGACGCAGATCAGTGGAAGAAGCCCACCCTCCGTAGTGGTGATCACAAACTTGCTATGGTCAATGATTTACAAGTAATCTTTGGAAAGGATCCCTACGGACTATCTGTTCCGAATGACGCTGAGGGACGCACACCCATGTGGAAGAAGAAATCTATATTTTGGGACCTACCCTATTGGAAAGACCTAGAGGTCCGCTCTACAATCGACGTGATGCACGTGACGAAGAATCTTTGTGTGAGCCTTCTAAGCTTCTTGGGAGTGTATGGGAAGACAAAAGATACATAGGAGGCACGCGAGGAATAGCAACGTGTGCATGAAAAAGATGACATGCATCCAGAGCAGTATGAAGGTCCTACCAGATACGCTCTTACCAAACAAGAGAAGGAAATCTTCTTTGAATGCTTGCTTAGTATGAAGGTCCCGTCTGTCTTCTCGTCGAATATAAAGCGAATAATAAATATGACAGAGAAAAAGTTCTAGAACCTAAAGTCTCATGACTGCCACGTGATTATGACGCAACTGCTTCTGGTTTCATTGAGGGGGATTCTACTGGAAATCATTCTATTAGCCATTGTGAAGCTCTGTGCATTCCTCAATGCAATCTCTAAGAAGGTGATCAGTCCAGAAATGCTGCCAATGTTAAGGAGTGATTTGGTGCAACGTCTTGTTAGTATCGAGCTGGTGTTCCCACCATCCTTCTTTAATATCATGACGCACGTCCTAGCTCATCTAGTCGACGAGATTGTCGTTCTGGGCCGTGTATTTCTACACAATATGTTCCCCTTTGAGAGGTTCATGGGAGTCTTAAAGAAATATGTTCGTAACCGCGGTAGGCCAGAAGGAAGCATCTCCATGGGCCATCAAATAGAGGATGCCATTGGGTTTTGTGTTGACTTCATTCCTGACCTTAAGAAGATTGGTCTCCCTCAATCGCGGTATGCGGGGAGACTTATTGGAAAAGGCACGCTAGGAGCGGACTCAATAATATGTAGGGACGGGCATTCTTGGTCTCAAGCACACTACACAGTTCTACAGAATTCTACCTTGGTGACCCTGTATGTCGATGAACACAAGAATATTTTGCGCTCCAAACACCAGAAGTAGTGTGACGACTGGATTACATGTGATCACATCAGGACTTTTGGTAGTTGGTTGCAAACACATCTCATGCATGACAACACTGTTTCTGATGAGATGTACTCGTTGGCCAGGGGACCATCTTCTACTGTAATTACTTACAAAGGGTACGGGATAAATGAGAATACATTTTACAGGATCGCCCATGATCAAAAGAGCACCAACCAAAACAACGGTGTCCGCTTTGATGCAGCAACCAAGAGGGGAAAGGAAACATATTATGGTTACATAGTGGACATATGGGAACTTGAATATGGACATAATTTAAAGGACCTTTGTTTCAGTGCAAATGGGTCAATCTGACAAGAGGCGGGGTACAGGAAGATCCACATTACATAATGAGAACAGTGGATCTGAACAATCTTGGGTACACAGACAAACCATTCGTCCTAGGACATGTCTACCAAACCGATAAAAAGAAAAGATAAGGAAGCGAATACATCATATGATGAGACAAAGCGCCACATAGTTCTTTTAGGAAAAATAGATATCGTGGGATTGGAAGGCAAGACAAACATGTCTGAAGATTATGAAAAGTTTCATGAAATTCCTCCCTTCAAAGTCAAGGCTGACCCAAGCACCCTGTTAAACGATGAAGATTATCCATGGTTACGGCGCAATAAGCAAAGGACACAAACAAAGAAAAAGTGAAGAATTTCTCTCCACAACTATATCATTGCAGTTACATGTGAAGAAATTAAATGCCTTTTGTAACACATGTGTTTTCGTCCGAAACCCTGATACTTCGAAAGAGATTGTCCGTTTTGTACTTGAAGTGCATCCAGTTTTTGCCATAACCCTCTCAACTTTTTATAACATGATATGTGGGTGAAATGATGATACGATGCCAACCTTCAACCTTTTCAGAATTCATTTCAAGTACTTTTCAATTTCAGGGTTATTTAGCTCAAAAAAATCAGTAAGTGCATGAAAAATACCAAATGAAGTCAGAAAGGGATGAAAATTTATGATGTGGCTTTGAATGGTGCATTTTGAACAGACAAAAAGTATGGAGTTCAAGTAAGTTCAAAAAAATGAAATCCCTTTGTAACAGATGAGTTTTTGTCCGAAACCGTGATACTTCGAAAGAGATTGTCCATTTTGTACACGAAGTGCATCTAGTTTTTGTCGTAACCCTCTCAACATTTTAACACATTCTATGTCGGTGAAATGATGATACCATGACAACTTTCAACAATTTTAGAGTTAATTTAAAGTGCTTTTCAATTTCAGTGTCATTTAGCTCAAAAAAATCAGCAAGTGCATGAGAAATAGGAAATCAAGTCAGAAAGGATTGAAAATTGATGATGTGGCTTTGAATGGTGCATTTTGAACACACAAAAAGTATGGAATTCAAATAAGATAAAAAAAATGTAATCCCTTTGTAACAGATAAGTTTTCGTTCGAAACCGTGATACTTCGAAAGCGATTGCCCATTTCGTACACGAAGTGCATTCATTTTGTGCCGTAACACTCTCAACTCTTTAGCACATGCTATGTGGGTGAAATGATGATACCATGCCAACGTTCAACCTTTTTAGAGTTCAATTTAAGTGCTTTTTAATTTCTTTCAAAACATCGTGGGAGTGGAGTTCAAAAAAGAATCAATTAAAAAGCTTTTATAAACCTCTAGTATTTTTGAAACTATAATTATATAAAAATTATGCAACTAAAATTATCAAAGTATTTTTCGTTCAAAACATTAATAGCAAAAAAAATATAATGATAAAACACACTGGAAATAAATAAAATAAAAATAAAACAAAAATAAATAAAGCAAAAAAGAAAACAAAATAATGGAAATTATGCAACTAAAATTATCAAAGTATTTATTTGTTAAAAAGAATGAACTAAAATAACAGAAGAAAAATACTAGAATTTAAAAAAAATAAAGCAAAAACAAAACAAAAATACTAGAAAAAATAAATAATGCCACCCATTGGTCCCGGTTGGTGGAACCTAATACCCACCTTTAGTCCCAGTTGGTGCCACCAACCGAGACCAAAGGTCTCTGCTTGCTGCCCTTTGGGCTGACGAAAAGAGACCTTTGGTCCCGGTTGGTGGCACCAACCGGGAATAATATGCACCTTTAGTCCCGGTTGGTGCTACCAACCGGGACCAAAGGTCTCTGCTTCCCGTCCTTTGGGCTGACAAAAAGAGACCTTTGATCCCGGTTGGTGGCACCACCCGGGACTAAAGGTGGGTATTGGTCCCGGTTGGTACCACCAACTAGGAGCGATGCTTCTTGTATATAAGAAAACACTTGTAAAATTTCAGTTTTCATCTACTAGTTGCACCGATCCCACCGTCCTCGTCCCCGTCGCCGCGTCGTCGCCTCCCCGAGCCCACCATCCTCGTCGCCGGCTTCCCCAAGCCTGCCGTCCTCGTCCCCGTTCCCGTCGCCTCCCCGAGCCCGCCGTCCTTGTCCCCGTTGCCGCATGCCGCCTTGAGCAAGCCGTCCTCGTCCCCGTTCCAGTCGCCTCCCTGAGGTCACTATCCTCGTCTCCGTCGCCGCGTGCCGACCCAAGCCCGCCGTCCTCATCCCTATCACCGCGTGCCGCCCTGAGCCCGTCGTCCTCGTCGCCGGCCTCTAGTTGTCGCTGCCCCCTAGTGAGGCCCCCCTTTCCCAATGGTCCCCTGCTCCCTGACACCACGTGCTACCCCGAGCCCGTTGTCCTCGTCGCCGACCTGCAGCCATCGCCGCCCCCAGTGGGCATTTTTGGAATTTGTGAATTTTTTTCCATGTATGTATATGTATGTGGGTATATAAGCCTTTTTTCCATGTATATATATGTATGTGGCTATGTATGTATAGATGGATAACATTTTTTTTCTAAGTTACGAAGGTAAAATGTTCATATAGGAAACTCCGGTAATATAGATTTATCAAGATTGCCCCCATTATGGATGTGCACAAGTTGATCCATTTTTTTCTGATCCCATATATATATATATATATATTCTTCTATATGTCATGTTGTGTGTCAAAGTGTTGAAGAAATCCATGGCTTAATCATCAGCCGGATGTAACCGGCGTATGATGCTACGAAGCTCTTCAAAGTTGTTTTGGAACGGAGTTCCAGATAGAACAATTCGCTTTTTGGTATGAATTTCAGCAATGGCCTTCCAAATAGCGATATTCGGAAGGCTCTTGCTGAACTTCGTACCAAAAAGCTAATTATCCTATCTGAGACTCCGTTCCAAAATAATTCTGGAGAACTTTGTACCATTATGCGCCTGTTACTTCCGGCTAATGATGAGGCCGTGGTTTTCTTGAATCCTTTGACACTAGAAAACATGATATATGGAAGGGTAGATGAGATCAGGAAAAATATGGACCATTTTTTGCACATCAAGAATGGTGCCATTTTGTTAAATCCCTAAAAGGTTAAGGGAATCCCGACCCTCTCGCCCTCCCAAACCCTAGAAGCGTCGGTGGCTACCCCTAGCCCTCGAAGCGTTTTCGAGGCCACCCCAAATCGTAGAGAAGTATATTAATTTCCATGTTTTAATATTTGCAGAAACTATGGATCAAAGATACTTGGAACAAGAAAAGTTGTTGGGGGACATAATCTGAGGCAGAGGTGGTTTCTTGTCATTTCTCAACGACACCAATGGTCTTGAAGGAGGGGAAAGACATGGTCATGATGGCTTCGGTCACCGAATGCCGGAGGAAGAAGGAGACCATGGTGACGGCTCCGGTGACCGGACGGAGGAGGGAGATGTTGCAAAGTCCGGCGATGTATCACTAGTGGAAAAAGGCCCATTTGTCCCGGTTTGTGAGGCCCATCTGTCCCGGTTCTGGACCCGTGACTAAAGTGTCGAGAAAAAAATCCATGACCTTTAGTCCCGGTTCGCTTACGAACCGGGATAGATGGGGCTACACGTGGCCGCTCCGCCGAGCCCAGGCAGGAGGGCCTTTTGTCCCGTTGGTAACACCAACCGGGACCAAAGAGCGTCCATGCGTCAGCAGCTCAGGATCTGTTTTTTTAAAGAGGGGGGTCGTTTGAGGGTTTTGGAGGGTTAATTTAGGGTTTCAAATATTTTGTTAGCTAGCTAATAGAGAGAAGTGACCTCTCTTATCTCCGTGGTTGGTCGCAACGCTACGTACTATACGCATAGAGAGAACTCGCGACACACTAGTTAGTAGGAAAATGAAGGAAACCATTAAGTACACAAGATCGTCATGAACATATAAAGAGAGAAGTGATTGACCTCCTCCTTCTCCGAGAGATTGGTAAAACAACAAGTTTTCGAATATCTATCCTGTCTTACAATCCCAAACATCTGATTTCAAGTTCCATATGGTATTCTCCGGCTTTATTGATGACGTGGTCAATAAAGAATCCCGCCAATTCCTCTTGAATTGCTCGTATGTGATCTTGTGGTAGGAGTTCATCCTGCATCCGCCACATCTAAATTGAAGAAGAGGGTCAATACATGTATATGAATGAAACTCAACACAAATGATGGTAATAAAATAAAATTGTGAATATTTTTTGCTTACGCACTTCATATTATTTTTTAGCGTGGCCCCGCTTATTAGGGTTCGTCACGTTGTAGATGAACTCGCAAATGTAGTATCCACAAAAACTAGTCCCTTGTTCCTACAACAAGCACTATATGAGAAACAGAGGTCAATCAAACTGATAAGCAAGCATGCTAAATGGTATATATTGATGAAACTAGCTAGAATCAATGGGAGATGGGAGGAACAAGATAGTATGTATTACTTACTTTCGGGTGTCTAAATTGCAGCTCGGTAGGCAGTCCCAGAGCAATTTTGGCGAAATCATTCCAAACCTTGTTAGACAAACAAAAATTTACTTGATATATATCAGGAAATGAATAAAGTTGCCGATATGGTGCGATAATGATCGATTGAACTTACCTATAGAGCATTTGAGTCAGGTTCGCATACAACTGGGGTTTATTTCGTCTCGAGTCTAAGATGATTACTACTCCCCGGTCAAGCTTAATCTCTAGTAGAATAAAGTGGTGGCTGTGCACACATGCATAGCTCGTCAATTAAATTACTATACCCTCGAGTAATAAGGGAGAAACCGAGTATGCACAAGACAGTAACACTCACTTGAAGTTGTAAGGAAGGAGTATTTTGTCTTTGTTTTGATTTTTAAGCATCGATTCTAGCAAGTTCTCCTCGTTTTGTTTGGGATACATTTGAACCGTCACTTCATGTATGATATTTGGGTTAATGAACCCAGTGTCATACATTTCTGCCTTTCTGCATTCGACGATCTTCAATCTGCATAATATAGTGAGGATGATAATTATATATATATACATGCAATAAAAGAGGTGAGCTATATATAGAGACTTCATTACAGAAGTACTTACAGACAGTAGCAAGTCATGATTTGTATGTCGATGTCCTTTTGATTGTAAAACTGGAAAAGCTCATCAAATTCAACATTAATTACCTCCTGGCCAAAGAAGTCATGCTTCTCTTTAATACTCACCATCAAAAAATCAAGCCCAGACTCATTGCAGGTTTTCATGTGCCAATCATGCAACTATCTCATCATCGTTCCTATAGGAGGACTTCCATCTTTGACGAGAGGCTTCTCGTACCGGTATTTGAAATCATCTACCTCCAATGGCTCCAACAGTAGATCATCGCTCATGTAATCAGTAGGATTGGTACCGGGCATCATCCCAGATGATTAGCGGCGATATCGGTAGACTTCTTCAGCGAGAGGCACGATTGGTTAGCCTGTTTGCCAAGCTGGGGAATTTTTTCCCACTTCTTCGTTTTGCTAACCTCTCATCATAGGACGATTTCCCGTCCGCACCACATTTTGATATGTCTTTTTAGTAGCACGGACACAGTTGGTATCCAGTGGAGGCGGTGGTGGTCGCTTCAGGGCCTCGATAGTGCGCTTTGCTGCCAGTAGATCTATGGTCTGCTTCGGAGTTGGAGCTTTCTTTGCAAAATGGGCCCTCACTTGGTCTTGAGAGATCTTCGCGGTTTCCTCCGTGGTCCTCTCGTATGGCAACTTTTCCAATGTCTTGAGAGACTTAGGACCATATTCGTATGGCCTCCCACCACTGGCTGTACTGCTAGCAGCCGGAGCGACGGCGTGTCTCTTCCATCATTGCTTACGAGGCGGAGGAGGAGGCGGAGTGCTCCGACGTGCCAGAGGAGGAGGCGGCAGAGGAGGAGGAGTGGCGAAGGAGGAGGAGTGGTGGCGGCTGTCTTCCACCGTTGCTGAGGAGGCGGAGGAGGAGGCGGACTGCTCGAATGCGCCGGAGGAGGCAGAGGAGGAGGCAAAGTGCCTTGATAGTCGACGTCATGCGTCGGACGAGGTGAAGGAGGAGGCGGAGTGCCTTGATCCTTGAACGGAGGAGGAGGAGGAGGATGAGTGCCTTCATGACTCGCCAGAGGACGAGGAGGCGGAGTGCCTTGATCCCTCGCCGGAGGAGTAGGAGGAGGAGGGTGAGTGCCTTCATCACTCGCTGGAGGAGGATGAGGAGGTGGAGGCATCCAGTTCTGAAGCTTGATGTGCTCCTTCCCCCATAGACATGTACTACTCAGAGCAAATCTCAGCTGAGTCTACCCTTCACCTATGGGGTGGTCAAGTAGCAATCAAGTAACTCGGGTGCCAAGAAAATCAATCCTTTAGGTTGGGAATGGTGATGTTTAAGGTTGCAGCAGCTAAAGCTTGTATGGTGGCTAACTTACTTAACAGAACATAAATGAGTGATATACGATAATCGGTCGATTTCTAAACATGATCTCTAAGAGACCCTGAACACCTGCTTACGTCAATCATAACCCCACCGTGTTCTCTCTCGGATCATGTTCACGAGCAGAGACAGTCACGGCTACTCACACAGTTGGTGTATTTTAGTTAGAGTTTACTTCAAGTTAACTAGAACCGGGTGTTAAACAAATATCCAAGTTGCCACATAACCGCGGGCACGGCTTTCCGAAAGATATAACCCTGCAGGGGTGCTCCAACTAGTCCATCACAAATAACCACACTCCGCGGGAATTCCTCGACCACGGTTCTCGTAATCTTCATCGGTAACTCCAAAGGATTTCCAACACCTCGAGTAAGCCCGAAGAAAATCGGAGTCCACACGCAAGACATTCGATAAAGGTAAAACAAATCCAGCAAGACCTCCCGACGTGTCGACAGACCCGATAGGAGCCGCGTATCTCGTTCTCAGGACACGGCGGATAAGCTACGCGTACGGAGGCCTGATAGAAATCTCCCAAGTTGCCCTGGGTTGGCCCCGCACAATGCTCTAGTTTGGACCAACACTCATGAGGAGCACTGGCCCGGGGGTTGATTAAATTATACACGGGGTTGCAAAGCCCTATGCAGGTTCATTAAGTTATTAGCAAATGTAGTACCAATGTTGGGTCTTGCTAGACAAGTTTTAATTTCCATCGAATAAACGAGGGGGTCCCCATAACAACCCCAAGCGTGTTAGGAGCGTAAAATATGGAAAACATAACACCGGTAACCAGAATCTAGTGAAGGTACGAGCGGAACAAATCACTTAGCAAGAGTCCAAGCCTGCCACCAATACCAGATATATAGGTGCATTAATTTAAATAACAGAATTAAAGTGATATCCAATCCATGTTATCACATGGAACAACCTGCAACTAAGAACGCTATAAGAGGGGCTGAGCAGCGGTAACTTAGCCAATCAACGGTTGCTGGGATGTGGAGGTTAGGGGCTGTCATGGAAACATGGGGGCTGATATCATGTGGTAGGTAGCGCAAATGTAACGATAAGAACGAGCATCTAGCAAGCAAAGGTAATATTGGGATCCGGGTACGATCATCTTGCCTGTTGGTTCTTCAGCGGAACAAGTAGCTGGATCCTCGTAGTGGTACTCTCCGGGTTCCTCGAACTCAGATTCGACACTTGCGTCTACCCAAGAGAAACAGAAAATAAATAACCAAGCAAGGTGCAATGCACAAACAAGATGATGCATGATCATTTTAATGAATTAACACATGGCGATCCATATCTAGTCAAGTTTCACATGCAAAGGTGGTGGATTAATAAACCTGGACATAACATCATGTTAACTTATTTAGACATGCATGAACATGGAAAATATGGATGCATCATGAAAAATCGATGGAAATGCATATAAGGATCGCGAGAAACGGAGCTACTGATCTCGAGATACGCTCACGACAAGAAATGGAGACAAAACACAAGACCATCAACTATCTGGGCCATTTCTTGGCATTCCAAGGTATCCACTGGATAGGTGATGAAAAACCAACCAAGTTAGGCTCAAGAATCAATTCATTCCATGGAGTATAGCTCCCACAACACCCAAAACAATGTTTCACTCAAATCTGCCACAACAGCAATATAGGAAATAGAACAGCTCACAACTAGAGCTACAGGATGTCTACAGCCACAAAAAAGATATGAACAGGTTCTACTCAACACCCACATCAATTCATCCAAATACACAATCAACAAAAGAGCAACACAACACTATGCATGGAGCTGGCAAGTAGGCATGATGAAACAGATTTTTAGGGACTTAGTGAAAATTCCAGTTTTCTGGGATCTGGGTTAATAAAGTAGCAATTTGACAGCACTGGTTTAATATGCTAGGAAGCTCCAAATGACATGAAAATTAACAGTATGGACTATTATAACATATAATGCAAAAAGCTTACACTGAGCATGAGAAGATCCAAACCACAGATCAATCTACAACCCAGTTTATACAGCAACTTCATAACAGCAGATTCTCAGACAGCCATTTTCACAGCAGCCTGGCAGAAACATCAAGTAGCCAACTTAACAGCATGGTTCCCACTGATCTGGGAAATTGGCATGAATAAGAAAAATACTGGGATGATCACAACAACTTTGACAAACAATCTCTAGTTGACAAGAACATGAAAGAATGCATAGATTAATTCATATGAAAAAGACAAAAGGGCATCACAGTCTAAAAATGCACTTTTGTCAACTTGCCCCAAAGTCAAATCGGACTTCACAGGTGCATGGAGGGGATGAAAACACCCCAAAATCATTACTCATACCTATATGCTTGCATGGAACATGAGGGATAAAAGCTAGGTCGAAATTTAGACCCCTCTCACATGTATGACTTATGACACAAAGTAATTTGATGCATAAGGCCCTAAAATGACAAGAGATCCATAGATACATGTTGTAGGGGTTTATTTAGTATAGTAGGGACATGGGAACATGGCATAGCACATAGAACAAGAATGAAACTAGCTAGAATTAGAATCATGCTCATATGATGTAATAGGTGATACCACACATGAAACTCCAAGAACATGGATGAGCGTATGTAGAACATACACACATCACCACACTCACAAACAACTCATACTTAGGTGCAAAACACACACATACATATGCATTCACTCAAGAAAGGCACATATGCAGATATGGGTATTTGCTCATGATATATACATCAACACCTCACTACCCATGGATTTGAGTAGAGGCTCTCACAACCCACAAATCTACCTTCTTGCACCTAACCACCTACACATGCATCCTACTAGCAACATACATCCATGTATATATATGTGTGCATGGGAACATACACACATACACTCACAAACACACACACTCTCATGTATGTGTATGCCACAAGCACATACACACACAATGGTATATGTAGGCATACACACACATAAAACACACACTCTCATATATGTGTATATGCACATGGCATATACACCAACACACACACACACACTACACCAAACTTACATACATACACACATACATACATACATACATACATACATACATACACATATGTGTGTATAGAATACACACACATGACAAAACACACACACAACACACACATGGCACACGGATCCGTCCACCACAGAGGATCCTGCCATCACTAGCACACATACACAACACCATAGCTGCACCGGATCTGGCCCGTGGCCACATGGGATCCTGCCCGCGGCCACACACGCACACAGCACAAAAAGAAAAGCACGCGCGGGGGGGAATCGAACCCGCGCCCTCGTGGTCACAGCTCGAACCGGCCACCACTACGCTACGCACACGGCTGGTACTAGTCTAGGGGGGGGGGGAATTGCTCCTATACACACGCACACACGCTAATTGTCGAAACTGAACAAAAGACGCGACGGCGACAGACAGATCTCGACAGCGATCACCGGCGTTACAAAGGGTCTCTGGCGATGGGGAGCAGCGGAATCGGAAGTTGCACCTATGGGTGTTCCATCCCACACCTTGCCTCACGACGAGGGGGATCCACAACGAGCACATGCTCGATCCTTACTGACGGCGGCAACCAGACACTACGGCGACGGCGGCGACGAATTCCGGCCAAGGAAGGGACGGCGAGGACGGGCTACTCACCTAGGGCTTCCTGGAGGAGCGAAGGCACGATCGACGGCGACGGAGGGGAAGGAGCGGCTCGGGGACGCGGCGGCGACGGAGAGGAAGAAGACCGGGCGTGCTACGATGGCGAGGAGGAGGAAGAAGACCACCGCGGACCTCCTAGCTCCGAAAACGGGACGGCGGCGGCACCCGGAACCTTCCCCGCATCTCTGACGGTGACGAGCACCACCGGAGGCGACGACGGCGAGGACAAGCGACGACGCCCCCTCTCTGAACTTCCTGCCGCGCTCCGACAGAGAAGGAGGAGGGGTAAGGAAGAAGGGAGAAGAGGGAGGAAGAGCGGCGGCGATGGGGGGAAGAGGGAACCCTAGCAGGGCACGCACGCCAACGCGTTTTAAAGGAGGCCACGGCGATCCAGCTAACGGAGACGGCGACAGCAGCTGCGCACTCGTGCTCTCTGAACCTCTCCCTCTCTGCGACTGACGGAAAGGAGGGAGACGGGGCAGGTGCCCGTTTACTGGCGCTACGGGCCCGTTGGGCCTGCCCTGTCTCTCTCTCACTCACTCCTCACACACACAGGTTTTAAACCATTTTTTTAACAAAACAACAGAGAGAAGAGGACCAGGGAGAAAGAAAGGGGGTTTTGGGATAAAACAAATAATTTTGAGAATGAAAATATAAGTCCTATTTATAAAAAATAATAACATGATTAATTAGGCAAGTTAATATTTTATTTAATGTTAAAACAGCACCTGTTTATCAAAATATAAGAAACCAACATTGCTCAACTATGAACAACAACACCCCCACTATTCATGAAATAAATAAAGCTAAAACAAGAACATATTTAATTGGGTTTTTCTTAACTTAAAATCTAACAGAAAGAAATAAATAAGAAGAAGGATTTTTAGGAGAGAATACTTAGCAAGCGAAGAGAGGGAAGAAAAGGGAGGTGCCCACATGGACTCCTCACACCACAAGTGATTCACTCCACTCACAAAACAACACCTACACCCAAACAAGCACAAAACAACATTCCATGAATGATAGGGAATGATGCATGATGATGATGGATGATGCCTGAATGCAATGATGCAAATATGACAAACTCACATGGAACCAAGGACATAAACTCAATCATACTCAAGTCACAAGGTCATACATATGGGTTACAAGCCAGAAAAGGAAGGGACATCACTTGGGATGTCACAACTCTCCCACACTACATGAGGATCTCGACCCGAGATCTAGGAACAAAAGAAGTCTGGAAATTCGGAACGGAGCAGGTCCTCACATTCCCAAGTAGCTTCTTTGTCGGAATGATGAGACCACTTCACCTTGAGGAACTTGATAGACTTGTTGCGAGTCTTACGCTCAGTTTCTTCAAGAATTGCAACTGGGTGCTCACGATAAGAAAGATCAGCTTGAAGATCGATGTCTTGGAGGTCAATGGTTCGCTCGGGAGTCTTGAAGCACTTCCGGAGCTGAGAAACATGGAAGACATCATGCACATTCGCGAAACTGGGAGGAAGCTCAAGTTGATATGCAAGACCACCTCTCTTGTCAACAACTTTGAATGGACCAACGAAACGAGGAGCCAACTTCCCTTTGATTCCAAAACGCTGCGTGCCTCTCATGGGAGAAACTTTGAGATAGACAAGATCATCCACTTGGATAGAAACATCTCGATGTTTGCTATCATAATAGCTCTTCTGACGGGACTGAGCTGCTTTGAGGTTCTCGCGAATGACATGGCACATTTCTTCTGCTTCGGTGATCATGTCATTGCCCAAAATCTGACGCTTACCGGTTTCGGACCAGTTAAGCGGGGTACGACACTTTCTGCCGTAGAGAATCTCGAACGGGGCCTTGCCTAAACTAGCTTGGAAGCTATTGTTGTATGAGAATTCAGCATATGGAAGACAGTCTTCCCACTTCATGCCGAACGATATCACACAGGCTCTGAGCATATCTTCAAGGATTTGATTGACTCTCTCAACTTGACCACTTGTCTGCGGATGGAACGTCGTGTTGAAACGGATCCTAGTACCCATAGCAGTCTGGAAGGACTCCCAATACTTGGAAGTAAAGAGACTTCCACGGTCAGAAGAGATGAGTTGCGGAATGCCATGCAAGGACACTATTCTTGACGTATACAACTCTGCAAGCTGAGCTGCCGAAATAGACTCCTTGACTAGCAGGAAATGAGCAACTTTTGACAGCTTGTCGATAACCACAAAGATGGCATCATTGCCCTTCTTGGACTTCGGAAACCCAGTTACGAAATCCATCTCCACGTGATCGAATTTCCATTCTGGGATTGGCAAAGGCTGCAAAAGACCTGCTGGACGCTGATGCTCCGCCTTCACTCTACGGCAAACATCGCACTCGTTGACAAACTGAGCAATCTCACGTTTCATACGAGTTCACCAGAAGGTTTGCTTGAGGTCCTGATACATCTTGGAACTGCCTGGAGGAATGGATAGAAGAGAATTGTGTGCTTCGTCCATGATAACCTTCCTGAGGTCACCTTTTGGAACAACAAGACGGTTCTCAAAGAACAAGGTATCTTTGTCATTGACACGAAAGCACTTATACTTCGGAATGCTCTTGGCCACACCTTTCTTCACTTTCTTCACCATAGCGTCTAGCAGCTGCGCTTGGCGAACCTAATCTTCCAGAGTCGAAGAGACTTGAAGATTTGCAAGAAATCCTTGCGGAATCATCTGAAGGTTGAGCTTGCGGAAGGTTTCACAAAGCTCGGGTTGAAGAGGCTTCAAGATCAGACTATCGCAGTACGCCTTACGGCTGAGCGCGTCTGCAATGACATTTGCTTTCCCCGGAGTATACTCAATGCTTGGATTGAAGTCTTCTAGCATTTCCACCCAACGAGATTGCCGAAGATTGAGATTTGGTTGAGTGAAAATGTACTTCAGGCTCTTGTGATCAGTGTACACCTCAACTGGTCTACCCAACAACAAATGCCTCCAAGTCATGAGAGCATGCACAACTGCCGCCAACTCAAGATCATGAGTGGGGTAGTTCTTCTCGGCAGGCTTCAAATGACGCAAGGTATAGGCCACAATCTTCTTGTCTTGCATAAGAACACCACCAAGGCCTTGGAGAGAAGCATCACAGAAAACATGGAAAGTCTTGGACTGCTCCGGAGGAACAAGAACTGGAGCTGAAGTCAGTCTCCGCTTGAGCGTATTGAACACAGCATCACACTCAGGAGACCAAACATACTTGACACTCTTCTGGAGGAGATTTGACAGAGGCTTGGCAATCTGAGAAAAGTTCTCCATGAACCTTCTGCAATAGCTAGCAAGCCCGAGGAAACTCCGAAGCAGCTTGACGTTCTGCGGAGGTTCCCACTTCAAGATAGCTTCAACTTTCTCAGGGTGCACTTTAATTCCCTCAGCAGAGATGACATGCCCGAGGTACGCCACTTCATCAAGCCAGAACTCACATTTGGAAAACTTGGCATAGAACCTATGTTCCCTTAACTTGTCAACCACAAGGCGGAGATGCTCTGCATGATCTTCTTCTGTCTCCGAGAACACCAGAATGTCATCAAGATAAACCAAGACGAATTCATTCTTGAATGGAGAAAAGATGAAATTCATCATCCTTGAGAAGGTTGGAGGCGCATTCGCAAGACCAAATGACATCACGGTGTACTCATACGAGCCAAAGCTCGTTCTGAACGCGGTCTTGGGAATGTCTTCTTCACGAATACGGATTTGATGATAACCCATTCGAAGATCCAACTTGGAGAAAACTTTGGCGCCCTTCAGTTGTTCAAACAACTCGTTGATATTAGGGAGTGGGTACTTGTTTCTGATTGTCTTCTTATTGAATGGTCGGTAGTCCACACAAAGACGATCCGTGCCATCCTTCTTTTTGACAAACAAAACTCCACAACCCCACGGAGAAGAGCTTGGCCTGATCAAACCCAGACGTTCTTGCTCATCTAGCTGCTTCTTCACCTCTTTCAACTCTTCGGGACCAAGTTTATACGGGCGCTTGCAAACCGGTTCAGTCCTGGGCTCGAGATCTATCACAAACTCGACTGGTCGGTGTGGAGGCATTCCTGGCAATTCTTCCGGAAACACATCTTCATATTCACAAACCACCGGAATTTGAGAAATCGCCGAGATTTCACCCTTTTCATTGAGAGCAAAGAGACGGACTGTGTCATCACGAGCCGCGAATATAATCGCGTCCTCTGAAGGATGAGTCAACTTGACTTCTTTAGCTTGACAATCAATAAAAGCCTTATTCATAGCCAGGAAGTCCATGCCGAGAATGAGATCAATATCAGATTTCCCAAGAACAATTGGAGAAGCCAGAAAAGAATAATTGCCCATCTTGATAGAAGCATTGGGAACCACCTTGTTGGCTCTCATAAGAGTACCGGGAGAAACAACTCGCAAAGCCTTACTCAAATAATCAGAATCAAAATCATGCTTGACAAAGAAATCTTTAGACATGAATGAATGTGATGCCCCAGAATCAAATAACACTTTAGCAGGAAAATCATTGACTGAGAGATTACCCATGATCACATCACTGGACTGCTCTGCTTCTGCTGCATTCACCATATTCACTCTTGCAGTCTTGGGATTATGCTTCACCATGGCATTGCTTGGAGGCTTGACAGGAGGAGGAGGCGGAAGACGCCGCTGGTTGCACTTGTTAGCATAGTGACCCTTCAGGCCACACTTGTGACAAACCACCTCAGAGAGCGGACGAACATTGCCTGTAGGAGGAACAGGAACAGCCTTGGACACCTGATTCTTCTGCTGGAAACCTGGGTTGGGTGGGTGGGAAGAACCACGACCACCAAACTGCTTCTGCTGTTGAGGACGGAACGGAAGAGGATTTGGCGCCCAATACTTCTGCTACTTGGGAACAACCTGAGAACTGGAAGAACAATATGAATCCCTGGAACGCTTCTTGGAGTTCTCCAACCTGAGATGAGCTGCTTCCACCTTCAAGGCCATGTTGTAGAACTGATCAAACTCACGAGGCTCCTGGAGAACAAGACCTGGCAGAAGCTCATCCTTGAGACCACCTCTGAACTGATAGATCATGGCTTTATCATCTGGAACATCTTGCTTGGCATAACAAGCTAGATTCTGGAACTCAATGTTGTACTGATAGACTAACTTCGATCCCTGCTTCAGGTGCCTGAACTTCTCACGCATCTCTTCGACAAAGCTTGACGGAATGTAATGAACCCTGAAGTCACGACGGAAATCGTCCCAAGTAACAACACGATCACCCCTGGAATCCTTGTACTGCTGCCACCAATCAGCTGCTTGCCCCTTGAGCTAGAAAGAAGCAAATCTGACAAAGTCCTCTGACCTGACATTGCTGCACTCAAAATGCTTGCTCATATCACGAAGCCAATCATCCGCATCGAAAGGCTGATCACAACAGGTGAACGTCTTCGGCTGGTTGGCAAGGAACTGGTTGAGCGTAGCAAACTGATTTTGATTCTGGAAACCACCTTGATAACCTTGCTGACCTTGCTCTCTTTCTTGCAGCAACCCTAGCAACATCTGAGTGTTTGCATTGGTCTCGGCCATCACAGCTTGCCAAGCTTCTACAGGAGGAGGCGGGGGTGGTGGTGGAACATCAGCCTGTTCCTCAGCACGACCCGGATTGCCGCGAGTTGGAGGAGGCATCCTAAAGATGGACAAAATTCATCAGCACCTCATGATAAGATGATACAAAGCTGAATCAAATGCTTGAAAGAATTGAACAACAACATAGCCTTCCTATTGAAAAATTAGTAAGAATGCTTCTTCGGATCATGATAACATCATTAGACAAAAGCTACTTGCACCAACACAACAAGTATTGAGCTAAGCGCTCGGAACAAATGTACCACCCAATACATCTGGAGAAGATGAACCTAAAAGACTACAAGATTTCCCACCTATGAATTTCCGAAAACTTTCTTGTTTATGAGGTTCGGGTTGCAGAATCAGGGACCTGCCCTGGGCAATCAGCTCCGACTGCATCCGCAACCTTCCACACCATAATTCAAGACATTTCGCAAACTCGTCTAATGACGAATCCTCGAACTCACAACGATACTAAACCATGGTGGTACCCCGGACGCCTCCCCAGTACTGGGTGACTCCGACCTTATCTCACCACGATAAGTATTGAAGCAATTTCGAACATTCTCCGTCCTGAGATATCAAGGAAACTAAATGATAACGATGTGCCAACATTCCTCGGAGCTCAACTCCCCGGAAGAAATCAAGTCAGACAGGAGGCACCAAGACAGAACCCTGTCACATCGGCATCATATAGATTCCAAAATACCCGCGTGATCCTAATTTTTTTTGAGCGAGAAGAGGGGTAGAATCAAAATTCCTAAGTCGGAAACCTCACCAGAGCATAGAAGAGGAGTAAAAAGAATCCTACTCTCCGATATAACTAGACTCAAAATAGTTTTGCTAGACACAACTCGGCCAAGTTCGAACAAGCAAAGGCTCCTATGGTCGTATGGCTCTGATACCAACTTGTCATGCCCAAGATGCGCGCCTATCCAATTAAGGCACGAGGGCCTCACATCGGATAGATGCGCATCTTGCCGTTAGCAAGATCGATATCATCACATCATACATATAGAAAAGGATAGGAATAGGGGAATTGGATTACACTCTCCACATGCTAGCTTACAAGTTCACACAAGTCAATACATCAAGTTTAAGATAGGGTCCGACTACGGACGAAACACAAACGAGAAAAAAACAATGCGACGATATCATCTAGCTGCCAGGATCTCGACCAAGTGCTCTACTCGTCGGGGTACGTCACGTACATACGTCCTCTCTCTTCATCATATTCCCACTGCAACTGCATGAGATCATCCTGAACACAATCATCTGAACCTGTACCTGAATGGTTGCAGTAAACTGTGGGCCACAGAGGACTCAGCAATCCAGTAACTCGGGTGCCAAGACTATCAATCCTTTAGGTTGGGAATGGTGATGTTTAAGGTTGCAGCAGCTAAAGCTTGTTTGGTGGCTAACTTACTTAACAGAACATAAATGGGTGATCTATGATAATCGGTTGATTTCTAAACATGATCTCTAAGAGACCCTGAACACCTGCTTACGTCAATCATAACCCCATCGTGTTCTCTCTCGGATCATGTTCACGAGCAGAGACAGTCACGGCTACTTACGCAGTTGGTGTATTTTAGTTAGATTTTACTTCAACTTAACTAGAACCGGGTGTTAAACAAATATCCAAGTTGCCACATAACCGTGGGCACGGCTTTCCGAAAGATTTAACCCTGCAGGGGTGCTCCAACTAGTCCATCACAAATAACCACACTCCGTAGGAATTCCTCGACCACGGTTCTCGTGATCTTCATCGGTAACTCCAAAGGATTTCCAACACCTCGAGTAAACCCGAAGAAAATCGGAGTCCACACGCAAGACATTCGATAAAGGTAAAACAAATCCAGCAAGACCTCCCGACGTGTCGACAGACCCGATAGGAGCCACGTATCTCGTTCTCAGGACACGGCGGATAAGCGACGCGTATGGAGGCCTGATAGAAATCTCCCAAGTTTCCCTGGGTTGGCCCACACAGTGCTCTAGTTTGGACCAACACTCATGAGGAGCACTGGCCCGGGGGTTGATTAAATTATCCACGGGGTTGCAAAGCCCTATGCAGGTTCATTAAGTTATTAGCAAATGTAGTACCAATGTTGGGTCTTGCTAGACAAGTTTTAATTTCCATCGAATAAATGAGGGGGTCCCCATAACAACCCCAAGTGTGTTAGGAGCGTAAAATATGGAAAACATAACACCGGTAACCAGAATCTAGTGAAGGTACGAGCGGAACAAATCACTTAGCAAAAGGCCAAGCCTTCCACCAATACCAGATATATAGGTGCATTAATTTAAATAACAGAATTAAAGTGATATCCAATCCATGTTATCACATGGAACAACCTGCAACTAAGAACGTTATAAGAGGGGCTGAGCAGCGGTAACTTAGCCAATCAACGGTTGCTCGGATGTGGAGGTTAGGGGCTGTCATGGAAACATGGGGGCTGATATCATGTGGTAGGTAGCGCAAATGTAACGATAAGAACGAGCATCTAGCAAGCAAAGGTAGTATTGGGATCCAGGTATGATCATCTTGCCTATTGGTTCTTCAGCGGAACAAGTAGCTGGATCCTCGTAGTGGTACTCTCCGGGTTCCTCGAACTCAGATTCGACACTTGCGTCTACCCAAGAGAAACAGCAAATAAATAACCAAGCAAGGTGCAATGCACAAACAAGATGATGCATGATCATTTTAATGAATTAACACATGGCGATCCAAATCTAGTCAAGTTTCACATGCAAAGGTGGTGGATTAATGAACCTGGACAGAACCTCATGTTAAGTTATTTAGACATGCATGAACATGGAAAATATGGATTCATCATGAAAAATCGATGGAAATGCATATAAGGATCGCGAGAAACGGAGCTACGGATCTCGAGATACGCTCACGACAAGGAATGGAGACAAAACACAAGAGCATCAACTATCTGGGCCATTTCTTGGCATTCCAAGGTACCCAATGGATAGGTGATGAAAAACCAACCAAGTTAGGCTCAAGAATCAATTCATTCCATGGAGTATAGCTCCCACAACACCCAAAACAATGTTTCAGTCAAATCTGCCACAACAGCAATATAGCAAATAGAACAGCTCACAACTAGAGCTACAGGATGTCTACAGCCACAAACAAGATATGAACAGGTTCTACTCAACAGCCACATCAATTCATCCAAATACACAATCAACAAAAGAGCAACACAACACTATGCATGGAGCTGGCAAGTAGGCATGATGAAACAGATTTTTAGGGACTTAGTGAAAATTCCAGTTTTCTGGGATCTGGGTTAATAAAGTAGCAATTTGACAGCACTGGTTTAATATGCTAGGAAGCTCCAAATGACATGAAAATTAACAGGATGGAATATTATAACATATAATGCAAAAATCTTACACTGAGCATGAGCAAATTCAAACCACAAATCAATCTACAACCCAGTTTATACAGCAACTTAATAACAGCAGATTCTCAGACTGCCATTTTCACAGCAGCCTGGCAGAAACATCAAGTAGCCAACTTAACAGCATGGTTCCCACTGATCTGGGCACTTGGCATGAATAAGAAAAATACTGGGATGATCACAACAACTTTGACAAACAATCTCTAGTTGACAAGAACATGAAAGCATGCATAGATTAATTCATATGAAAAAGAAAAAAGGGCATCACAGTCTAAAAATGCACTTTTGTCAACTTGCCCCAAAGTCAAATCTGACTTCACAGGTGCATGGAGGGGATGAAAACACCCCAAAATCATTACTCATACCTCTATGCTTGCATGGAACATGAGGGATAAAAGCTAGGTCGAAATTTAGATCCCTCTCACATGTATGACTTATGACACAAAGTAATTTGATGCATAAGGCCCTAAAATGACAAGAGATCCGTAGATACATGTTGTAGGGGTTTATTTAGCATAGTAGGGACATGAGAACATGGCATAGCACATAGAACAAGAATGAAACTAGCTAGAATTAGAATCATGCGCATATGATGTAATAGGTGATACCACACATGAAACTCCAAGAACATGGATGAGAGTATGTAGAACATACACACATTACCACACTCACAAACAACTCATAATTAGGGGCAAAACACACACATACATATGCATTCACTCAAGAAAGGCACATATGCAGATATGGGTATTTGCTCATGATATATACATCAACACCTCACTACCCATGGATTTGAGTAAAGGCTCTCACAACCCACAAAACTACCTTCTTGCACCTAACCACCTACACATGCATCCTACTAGCAACATACATCCATGTATATATATGTGTGCATGGGAACATACACACATACACTCACAAACACACACACTCTCATGTATGTGTATGCCACAAGCACATACACACACAATGGTATATGTAGGCATACACACACATAAAACACACACTCTCATATATGTGTAGATGCACATGGCATATACACCAACACACACACACACACTACACCAAACTTACATACATACATGTTGGGGAACGTCGCATGGGAAACAAAAATTTTCCTACGCACACGCAAACCTATCCATGGTGATGAGCATCTACGAGAGGGAGAGTGGATCTATGTACCCTTGTAGATCGCTAAGCGGGAAGCGTTAAGAAACGCGGTTGGTGTAGTCGAACATCTTCGCGATCCAAATCGCCGAGCGTCCCGCGATCTCATCACGATCCGTCCCGCGATCCAATCACGATCCGTCCCGTGAACTCATCACGATCCGTCCCGCGATCTCATCACGATCCGTCTCACGATGTTGATCACGATCTGTCCCGCGAACTCATCACGATCCGTTCCGCGATCTCATCACGAACCGTCTCGCGATCTCGATCACGGTCCTTCCGATCTAGCGCCGAACGGACGGCACCTCCGCGTTCAGCACACGTGCAGCTTGATGACGATCTCCACCATCTTGATCCAGCAAGAGGAGGTGGAGAGGATAGAGAGTTCACCGGCAGCGTGACGGCGCTCCGGTGATGGTGGTGGAGTGATTCCGGCAGGGCTTCGCCTAAGCGCCGCGGAAAACCGATCTAGAGGAGAAACTGTGCACCGGTGAAACGGGTAGCACGTGGCCGGAAATTCTGTCCAAAAACCACCCAATCCACTAGTATATATAGGAGGAGAGGAGAGGAGAGGCAGCCAAGGCCTTTGGGTCGGCCGAAATAGGAGGTGGGAAGAAATCCTACTTCACCTCCAATCCTAGTTGGAGTAGGATTGCCTCCTATTGGCTGATTTTCCACTTTTTGCTTTAGGACTTTCTCTCCTGCGCCATGGGCCTTTGTGGCTGTTTTCCCAGCCCACTAAGGGCTGGTTATTATTCTCCCACAGCCCATGGACCTCTTGGGGTCGAAATACCCCTCCCGGAGGCCTCCCGGTACACTACCGGCACTCCCGGTACACTACCGGCACTCCCGGTACACTACCGATGAGCCCGAAACTTTTCCGGAAACCAAACTGGGACTTCCTATATATGAATCTTTACCTCCGGACCATTCCGGAGCTCCTCGTGATGTCCGGGATCTCATCCGGGACTCCGAACAAACTTCGGTCACCACCATACATAACTCTACACTACCGAAACGTCACCGAACCTTAAGTGTGCAGACCCTGCGGGTTCGAGAACTATGTAGACATGACCGAGACACCTCTACGGTCAATAACCAATGGAGGGACCTGGACATCCACATTGGTTCCTACATATTCTACGAAGATCTTTTTCGGTCGAACCTCTATGTCAAGGATTTAGTTAATCCCGTATAACGTCCCCTTTGTTCTTCGGTATGTTACTTGCCCGAGATTCGATCGTCGGTATCTCCATACCTAGTTCAACCTCGTTACTGGCAAGTCTCTTTACTCGTTCCGTAATACAAGATCCCGTGACTAACACTTAGCCACATTGCTTGCAAGGCTTGTTGTGATGTTGTATTACCGAGTGGGCCCTGAGATACCTCTCCGTCACACGGAGTAACAAATCCCAGTCTCGATCCATGCCAACTCAACAAACACCATCGGAGATACCTGTAGAGCACCTTTATAGTCACCCAGTTACGTTGCGATGTTTGATACACACAAGGCACTCCTCCGATATCCGTGAGTTGCATGATCTCATGGTCATAGGAACATATACTTGACATGCAGAAAACAGTAGCAATAAACTGACACGATCATATGCTATGTTTGTAGTTTGGGTCTTATCCATCACATCATTCTCCTAATGATGTGATCCCGTTATCAAATGACATCTCATGTCCATGGCTAGGAAACCTTAACCATCCTTTGATCAACGAGCTAGTCCATTAGAGGCATACTAGGGACATGGTTTTGTCTATGTATCCACACATGCATTTAAGTCTCCGATCAATACAATTATAGCATGGATAATAAACGATTATCATGAACAAGGAAATATGATAATAACTAATTTATTATTGCCTCTAGGGCATATTTCCAACAGTCTCCCACTTGCACTAGAGTCAATAATCTAGTTCACATCACCATGTGATTCGCATTGTTATGAATCTAACACCCAATGAGTTTTGGGGCTCGATCATGCTTTGCATGTGAGAGAGGTCTTATAGTCAACGGGTCTGCGATATTCAGATCCGTGTGTACTTTGCAAATCTCTATGTCAAACCGTAAACACTGCTACCACACTCCACTTGGTACTATTTCCAAATGGCTGCTCCACTATACGTATCCAGATTGCTACTACTAGTCATCTGGATAGGTGTTAAAGCTTGCATCGACGTAACTCTTTACGACGAACTCTTTATCACCTCCATAATCAAGAAACATTTCCTTAGTCCTCTGGTTACTAAGGATAATTCCGACCGCTGTCCAGTGATCCACTCCTGGACCACTCTTGTACCCCCTGACAGACTCGTGGCAAGGCACACATAGGTGCGGTACACAGCATGGCATAATATAGAGCCTATGGCTAAGGCATAGGGGACGACATTCATCCTTTCTCTTTCTTCTGCCGTTGTCGAGCTTTGAGTCTCACTCAACTTCACACCTTACAAATCAGACGAGAACTATTTCTCTGGCTGATCCATTTTGAACTCTTTCAAAATCTTGTCAAGGTATGCACTCATTGAAAGTCTCATCAAGCATCTTGATCTATCTCTATAGATTTTGATGCTCAACAATTAGGTAGCTTTATCCAGGTCTTCATTTGAAAAACACTTTTCAAACAACCTTTTATGCCTTCCAGAAATTCTACATTATTTCCGATCAACAATATGTCAACCACATATACTTATCAGAAACTCTATAGTGCTCCCATTCACTTTATTGCAAATACAAGTTTCTCGTAAACTTTGTATAAACTACAAAAACTTTGATCACCTCATCAAAGTGTATATTCCAACTCCGAGATGCTTGCTTCAGTCCATAGAAGGATCACTGAAGCTCTCTCATCTTTTAGCATCCTTAGGACTGACAAAACCTTCTGGTTGTATCACATACAACCTTTCCTTAAGTAAACCGTTAAGGAAACGACGTTTTGACATCCATCTGCCAGATTTCGTAATTGAAAATGCAGCAACTGCTAACATAATTCCAACAGACTTTTAGCATCGCTACGAGTGAGAAAGCCTCCTCGCAGTCAACTCCTTGAACTTGTCACAAACAACTTTGCAACAAGTCGAGCTTTACAAATGGTGACATTCACCATCAGTGTCTGTCTTCATTCTAAAGGTCCATTTGTACTCAACGACCTGCCGTCTAACGAGCAAGTCTACCAAAGTCTATACTTGGTTTTCATAAATGGATCCTATCTCGGATTTCATGGTCTCTAACCATTTGTCGGAATCCGGGCCCATCATCGCTTCTCCATAGCTCGTAGGTTCATCGCTGTCCAACAACATGACCTCGAAGACAGGGTTGTCGTACCGCTTAGGAGCAGTACACATCCTTGTCGACCCACGAAGTTCGATAGTAACTTGATCCTGAAGCTTCATGATCATCATCATTAACTTCCTCTTCAACTAACGTAGGCTTCACAGAAACATCTTTCTGCGCTGCGCTACTCTCTGGTTGAACAAAGGTTTAACAACCTCATCAAGTTCTATCTTCCTCCCACTCAATTCTTTCGAGAGAAACCTTTCCTCGAGAAAGGATCCGTTTTAGTAACAACCACTTTGCACTCGGATCTGAGATAGAAGGTTCACCCAACTGATCTTAGGGTATTCTATGAAGATGCATTTGTCCGCCTTGGGTTCGACCTCATTAGGTGAAAACATTTTTCACACAAGTGCCGCAGCCCCAAGTATTAAGAAACGACAGCTTAGGTTTCTATCAAACCATAATTCATATGGTGTCATCTCAACGGATTTAGATGGTGCCCTATTTAAAGTGAATGTAGTTGTCTCTAATGCATAACCCCAAAATTATAGTAGTAAAACGACAAGAGACATCATAGCACGCACCATGTCCAATAGAGCATAACTATGATGTTCGGACACACCATCACACTATGGTGTTCCAGGTGGCGTTTAGTTGTGAAACAACTTTCACATTGTCTTAAGTTGTATGCCAAACTCGTGACTCAGATATTCACCTCCACGATCATATCGCAGTCATTTTTATCTTCTTGTCACGATGATCTTTAAACTTCACTCTGAATTTGCTTGAACCTTTCAAACGATTCAGACTTGTGTTTCATTAAGTAAATATACACTATATCTACTCAAATCATCAGTGAAGGTAAGAAAATAACGATATCCACTGCACACTACAAGACTCACTAGATTGCATACATCAACATGTATCATTTCCAATGAATCACTTGCCCGCTCCATCCAACGGGGTCCTTTAGTCATCTTGCCCAAGAGGCATGGTTCGCATGTCTCAACCGATTCGAAATCGAATGAGTCCAAATATCCATCAGCATGGAGTTTCTACATGCGCTTTATACCAATATGACATTTAGCGGCAGTGCCACAAGTATGTGGTACTATCATTATTAACTTTGTATCTTTTGACATCAATGTTATGAACATGTGTAATACTACGATCAAGATTTCAACAAACCATTCTCACTGGGTGCATGACCATTGAAGGTATTATTCATGTAAACAGAATAACCATTATTCTCTAACTTAAATGAATAACCGTATTGCAATAAACATGATCTAATCATGTTCATGCTCAACGCAAAACACCAAATAACATTTATTTAGGTTCGTCACTAATCCTGAAGGTAGAGAGAGCGTGCGATGTTGATCACATCAACCTTGGAAACACTTCCAACACATATCGTCACCTCACCCTTAGCTAGTTCTCCGTTTATTCCGTAGCTTTTATTTCGAGTTACTAACATTTAGCAACCGAACCGGTATCCAATACCCAGGTGCTACTAAGAGTACTAGCAAGGTACACATTAGTAACTCGTATATCAAATATACTTCTATCAATGTTGCCAGCCTTCTTATCTACCAAGTATCTAGGGTTGTTCCGCTTCAGCGACCTCTCACCTCATAATAGAAGCACTTAGTCTCGGGTTTGAGTTCAACTTTGGGTTGCTTCACTGGAGCAGCAACTGACTTGCTATCCATGAAGTTTCCCTCCTTGATCTTGCCCTTTTCGAAACTAGTGGTTTGATTAACCATCAACACTTGACGCTCCTTCTTGATTTCTACCTTCGCGGTGTCAAACATCGCGAACAGCTCAGGGATCAATACTTCTATCCCTGGTGTATTATAGTTCATCACTTAAGTTCTAGTAGCTTTAGTGACAGTGACTTGGAGAACTATATCAATCACTATCTTATCTGGAAGATCAACTCCCACTTGATTCAAGCGATTGTAGTACCCAGACAATCTGAGTACATGCTCAACGATTGAGCTATTCTCCTTCATCTTACAGGCAAAGAATCTTGTTGGAGATCTCATATCTCGCAACACAGGCACGAGCCTGAGATCACAATCTCTGCCCCTAGAACATCTCATATGTTCCGTGACGTTCAAAACGTTTCGGAGCCTCAATTCTAAGCCGTAATGCATGACGCACAAAACTATCAAGTAGTCATCGAAACGTGCCTGTCAGATGTTCACAACATCTATAGACGACGCTAGAGGGGGTGGCGCACCGAGCGGTGCATTAAGGACATAAGCCTTCTGTGCAGCAATGAGGACAATCCTCAGATCACGGACCCAGTCCGCAATATTGCTACCAACATCTTTCAATTCTATTTCTCTAGGAACATATAAAAATACAAGGGAGCCACAACGCGAGCTAGTAATCTACAACATAATTTGCAAAGACACTTTGACTATGTTCATGATAATGAGTTCAATTAATCATATTATTTAAGAACTCCCACTCAAATTGACATCCCTCCGATCATTCGAGTGATACATGATCCAAATTCACCAACTCAAGTCCGATCATCACGTGAGTTGAGGTGGCTGCAATGGTGAACATCATTATGTTGATCATATCTACTATATGACTCATGTTCGACCTTTCGGTCTCTCGTGTTCCGAGGCCATGTCTGTACATGCTAGGCTCGTCAAGTTTAACCCGAGTGTTCTGCGCGTGCAAATCTGGCTTGCACCCGTTGTATGTGAACGTAGAGTCTATCACACCCGATCATCACGTGGTGTCTCAACACGACGAACTTTCGCAACGGTGCACACTCGGGGAGAACACAGTTCATCTTGAAATTCAAGTGAGGGATCACCTTATAATGCTACCGCCGTACTAAGCAAAACAAGGTGCATAAAAGGATTAACATCTCATGCAATTCATAAGTGACATGATATGGCCATGAACTTGTGTTTAAGATCTCCATCTTCGAAACACCGGCATGATCTCCATCGTCACCGGCACAACACCATGATCTCCATCATCTTGATCTCCATCAATGTGTTGCCATTGGGGTTGTGGCGCCAGCCCTGCTTCTACTTCTATTGCTACTGCTTAGCGATAAAGTAAAGCATTACATAGCGCTTAATGATTGACACGCAGGTCATACAATAATTAAAGACAACCCTATGGCTCCTGCCGGTTGCCGTACTCAACGACATGCAAGTCGTGAAATTCTATACATCACATGATCATCTCATACATCACATATATCTCATCATGTAATTGGCCATATCACATCACAACATACCCTGCAAAAACAAGTTAGACGTCCTCTAATTGTTGTTGCATGTTTTACGTGGCTGCTATGGGTATCTAGCAAGAACGATTCTCACCTACGCATAAACCACAACGGTGATACACTAGTTTGCTTTTCAACCTTCTCAAGGACCGCCTTTGTCGAATCCGATCCAACTAAAGTGAGAGAAACTGTCACCCGCAAGCCATCTAGGCAACAAGTTGCGTCGAGGGAACCGGTCTCTCGTAAGCGTACGAGTAATGTTGGTCCGGGCCGCTTCATCTCACAATCCCGCTGAACCAAAATACGACCAAGGGAGGAAGCAATCTAAGCATCAACGCCCACAAACCTTTTGTGTTCTACTCGAGATCTCATCGAACCATCAACCTAGCTCATGATGCCACTGTTGGGGAACGTCGCATGGGAAACAAAAATTTTCCTACGCACACGCAAACCTATCCATGGTGATGAGCATCTACGAGAGGGAGAGTGGATCTATGTACCCTTGTAGATCGCTAAGCGGGAAGCGTTAAGAAACGCGGTTGGTGTAGTCGAACATCTTCGCGATCCAAATCGCCGAGCGTCCCGCGATCTCATCACGATCCGTCCCGCGATCCAATCACGATCCGTCCCGTGAACTCATCACGATCCGTCCCGCGATCTCATCACGATCCGTCTCACGATGTTGATCACGATCTGTCCCGCGAACTCATCACGATCCGTTCCGCGATCTCATCACGAACCGTCTCGCGATCTCGATCACGGTCCTTCCGATCTAGCGCCGAACGGACGGCACCTCCGCGTTCAGCACACGTGCAGCTTGATGACGATCTCCACCATCTTGATCCAGCAAGAGGAGGTGGAGAGGATAGAGAGTTCACCGGCAGCGTGACGGCGCTCCGGTGATGGTGGTGGAGTGATTCCGGCAGGGCTTCGCCTAAGCGCCGCGGAAAACCGATCTAGAGGAGAAACTGTGCACCGGTGAAACGGGTAGCACGTGGCCGGAAATTCTGTCCAAAAACCACCCAATCCACTAGTATATATAGGAGGAGAGGAGAGGAGAGGCAGCCAAGGCCTTTGGGTCGGCCGAAATAGGAGGTGGGAAGAAATCCTACTTCACCTCCAATCCTAGTTGGAGTAGGATTGCCTCCTATTGGCTGATTTTCCACTTTTTGCTTTAGGACTTTCTCTCCTGCGCCATGGGCCTTTGTGGCTGTTTTCCCAGCCCACTAAGGGCTGGTTATTATTCTCCCACAGCCCATGGACCTCTTGGGGTCGAAATACCCCTCCCGGAGGCCTCCCGGTACACTACCGGCACTCCCGGTACACTACCGGCACTCCCGGTACACTACCGATGAGCCCGAAACTTTTCCGGAAACCAAACTGGGACTTCCTATATATGAATCTTTACCTCCGGACCATTCCGGAGCTCCTCGTGATGTCCGGGATCTCATCCGGGACTCCGAACAAACTTCGGTCACCACCATACATAACTCTACACTACCGAAACGTCACCGAACCTTAAGTGTGCAGACCCTGCGGGTTCGAGAACTATGTAGACATGACCGAGACACCTCTACGGTCAATAACCAATGGAGGGACCTGGACATCCACATTGGTTCCTACATATTCTACGAAGATCTTTTTCGGTCGAACCTCTATGTCAAGGATTTAGTTAATCCCGTATAACGTCCCCTTTGTTCTTCGGTATGTTACTTGCCCGAGATTCGATCGTCGGTATCTCCATACCTAGTTCAACCTCGTTACTGGCAAGTCTCTTTACTCGTTCCGTAATACAAGATCCCGTGACTAACACTTAGCCACATTGCTTGCAAGGCTTGTTGTGATGTTGTATTACCGAGTGGGCCCTGAGATACCTCTCCGTCACACGGAGTAACAAATCCCAGTCTCGATCCATGCCAACTCAACAAACACCATCGGAGATACCTGTAGAGCACCTTTATAGTCACCCAGTTACGTTGCGATGTTTGATACACACAAGGCACTCCTCCGATATCCGTGAGTTGCATGATCTCATGGTCATAGGAACATATACTTGACATGCAGAAAACAGTAGCAATAAACTGACACGATCATATGCTATGTTTGTAGTTTGGGTCTTATCCATCACATCATTCTCCTAATGATGTGATCCCGTTATCAAATGACATCTCATGTCCATGGCTAGGAAACCTTAACCATCCTTTGATCAACGAGCTAGTCCATTAGAGGCATACTAGGGACATGGTTTTGTCTATGTATCCACACATGCATTTAAGTCTCCGATCAATACAATTATAGCATGGATAATAAACGATTATCATGAACAAGGAAATATGATAATAACTAATTTATTATTGCCTCTAGGGCATATTACCAACAATACATACATACATACATACATACACATGACAAAACACACACACAACACACACATGGCACACGGATCCGTCCACCACAGAGGATCCTGCCATCACTAGCACACATACACAACACCATAGCCGCACCGGATCTGGCCCGTGGCCACACGGGATCCTTCCCGCGGCCACACACGCACACAGCACAAAAAGAAAAGCACGCGCGGGGGGAATCGAAACCGCGCCCTCGCGGTCACAGCTCGAACCGGCCACCACTACGCTACGCACACGGCTGGTACTAGTCTGGGGGGAATTGCACCTATACACACGCACACATGCTAATTGTCGAAACTGTACAAAAGACGCGGCGGCGATAGACGGATCTCGACGGCGATCACCGGCGTTACAAAGGGTCTCTGGCGACGGGGAGCGGCAGAATCGGAAGCTGCACCTATGGGGGTTCCATGCCACACCATGCCTCGCGACGAGGGGGATCCACAACGAGCACACGCTCGATCCTTATCGACGGCAGCAACTGGACACTACGGCGACAGCGGCGACGAATTCCGGCCAAGGAAGGGACGGCGAGGACGGGCTGCTCACCTAGGGCTTCCTGGAAGAGCGAAGGCACGATCGACAGCGACGGTGGGGAAGGAGCGGCTCGGGGACGCGGCGGCGACGGAGAGGAAGAAGACCGGCCGTGCTACGACGGCGAGGAGGAGGAAGAAGACCCCCGCGGACCTCCTAGCTCCGGAAACGGGACGGCGGCGGCACCCGGAACCTTCCCCGCATCTCCGACGGTGACGAGCTCCACCGGAGGCGAGGACGGCGAGGACAAGCGACGGCGCCCCCTCTGTGAACTTCCTGCCGCTCTCCGACAGAGAAGGAGAAGGGGAAAGGAAGAAGGGAGAAGAGGGAGGAAGAGCGGCGGCGATGGGGGGAAGAGGGAACCCTAGCAGGGCATGCACGCCAACGCGTTTTAAAGGAGGCCACAGCGATCTAGCTAACGGCGACGGCGATGGCGGCTGCGCACTCACGCTCTCTGAACCTCTCCCTCTCTGCGACTGATGGAAAGGAGGGAGACGGGGAGGTGCCCGTTTACTGGTGCTATGGGCCCGTTGGGCCTGCCCCTGTCTCTCTCTCGCTCACTCCTCACACACACAGGTTTTAAACCATTTTTTTTCAACAGAGAGAAGAGGACCAGGGAAAAAAGAAAGGGCGTTTGGGATAAAACAAATAATTTTGAGAATGAAAATACAAGTCATGTTTATAAAAAATAATAACATGATTAATTAGGCAAGTTAATATTATATTTAATGTTAAAATAGCACCGGTTTATCAAAATATAAGAAACCAACATTGCTCAACTATGAACAACAACACCCCCACTATTCATGAAATAAATAAAGCTAAAACAAGAACATTTTTAATTGGGTTTTTCTTAACTTAAAATCTGACAGAAAGAAATAAATAAGAAGAAGGGTTTTTAGGAGAGAATACTTAGCAAGAGTAGAGAGGGAAGAAAAGGGAGGTGCCCACATGGACTCCTCACACCACAAGTGATTCACTCCACTCACAAAACAACACCTCCACCCAAACAAGCACAAAACAACATTCCATGAATTATAGGGAATGATGCATGATGATGATGGATGATGCCTGAATGCCATGATGCAAAAATGACAAACTCACATGGAACCAAGGATACAAACTCAATCATACTCAAGTCACAAGGTCATACATATGGGTTACAAGCCAGAAAAGGAAGGGACATCACTTGGGATGTCACAGTGGTCAAGCTAGAGCTCCTTAAATCCCCCATTATTTCATCCACTTGCACAACTGCATAGTCATGTGGAATCTGACAGTGGTGAAAAGTTCCGTCGGTTCGAGGAGGTGCAACAAAGCCATCAGCTGCCTTGAAGGTGAGGTTAACGCATTTTGTCATAAGCTCGCAATGTTGGCCATCTATGACAGCATCCACGGGGAAGCTAGGAGCCGTGAAGTCAGGCTGCTGAAGGAGCTCTGTGGAAACCATGCTGCTTCTCCGCCGAGATGGCGAGGTAGCTTCTGGGGTAGCTTCGTGCCCCTGATCAAGTTGCTGGTCGGGAGCTCGCTGGCTCATAACTTCTTCCTCTAGCCTTCGTACTCTTGCATTGAGCTCCTGCACAACGCTCAACTCCTATTTCCTCTTCCTCTCCCGGCTTTTGTAACTGCATGTGCCAGCAAACCCAAGATTCCACGAAATGGAGCCTGGTGTGCCTCGTGTTCATCCAGGGTGCTTAGGATTCTCGAGGGCCTCACTCAGCTCGTCCTTCTCTCTGTTGGGAATGAACCTCCCTTCCAGTGCTTCCTTCATAACTTGCTTAATCTTCCTGACGGGTATCGCAAGTTGCTCGTTTGTCCAAACGCACTTCCCTGTTTCAGGGTCCAAAGTTCCCCAAACCCCGAAGAACCAAGTCCTTAAACGGTCTGGCCAGTTCCCTGTCTCTGGTTCAACATCTTTAGCTCGCAGGTCATCCTCCTATTTGGCCCACAATGCCCGGGCTCTGAGGTAGCCACCTGACCCCGTGCGATGGTGATACTACTTCTTCTCATCATTTTTCTTGTTTATCGCAGACATTTTCTTACTCTTTTCAGAAGTCTTGTAGGCCACGAACGCGTCCCATTGATCTCTTATCCCTGCATATCGGCGGACGAATACTGGACTCTTCTGTTGGTCGACAAACTTAGCTTTCAACTCATTCTTCCACCTCCTAAAAAGATCTACCATCTTCTTAAGAGCACACGACCTGACCAATGGCTCTATAACTGGATTACTCTCATGGTATCATCATTTCACTCACAAGGCATGTTATAAAAAGTTGAGTGGGTAACGGCAAAAACTGGATGCACTTCGTGTACAAAACGGACAATCTCTTTCGAAGTATTAGGGTTACGGATGGAAACTCATTTGTTACAAAAGGCATTTCATTTCTTCACATGTAACTGCAGTGATATTCTAGATCAAATGCATCATCATAATAGTTGTGGGGAGAAAGTCTTCACTTTTTCTTAGCTTCTGTCCTTAGCTTATTGCGCCGTAATCATGGATAATCTTCATTGTTTAATAGGGTGCTTGGGTCAGCCTTGACTTTGAAGGGAGGAATTTCCTGAAACTTTTCATAATCTTCAGACATGTCTGTCTTGCCCTCCAATCCCACAATGTCTCTTTTGCCTAAAAGAACTATGTGACGCTTTGGTTCATCGTATGATGTATTCTCTTCCTTATCTTTTATTTTTCTCGAATTTATAGACATGTCCTTAACATAGAAAACCTACGCCACATCATTGCCTAGGACGAATGGTTTGTATGTGTACCCAAGATTCTTGAGATCCACTGTTCTCATTCGGTAATGTGTGTCTACCTGTACCCCGCCTCTTGTAAGACTGACCCATTTCCATCAAAACAAAGGGACCTTCAAATCATGTCCATAGTCAAGTTCCCATATCTCCTCTATGTAACCATAATATGTGTCGACCTTCCCATTGGTCTTGCCGCATCAAAGCGGACATCGCTGTTTTGGTTGGTGCTCCTTTGATCTTGGGCGATCGTGTAAAATGTATTCCCATTTATCTCGTACCCTTTGTAAGTCAATACAGTCAAAGATGGTCTCCTGGCCAACAAGTACAGCTCACCAGAAACAGTGTTGTCACACTCGAGACGTGTTTGCAACCAACTGCCGAAAGTCTTGATGTGTTCACATGTAATCTAGTCTTCACACTGCTCTGGGTGTTTGGAGTGCAGAATGTTCTTGTGTTCATCGACATCCCGGGTCACTGAGGTAGAATTCTATAGAACAGTGTAGTGTGCTTGAGACCAAGAATGCCCGTCCCCACATATTATTGACTTTGCTCCTAGCGTGCCTTTTCCAATCAGTCTCACCTCATACCGCGATTGAGGGAGACCAATCTTCTTAAGGTCAGGAATGAAGTCAACACAAAACCCAATGACATCCTATGTTTGATGGCCCATGAAGATGCTTCCTTCTGGCCTAGTGCGGTCACGCACATATTTCTTTAGGACTCCACGAACCTCTCAAAGGGGAACATATTGTGTAGAAATACAAGGCCCAAAACGACAATCTCGTCGACTAGATGTACTAGGACGTGCGCCATTATATTGAAGAAGGATAGTGGGAACACCAGCTCAAAACTAACAAGACATTGCGACACATCAGTCCTTAACCTTGGTAGGATTTCTGGATTGATCACCTTCTGAGTGATTGCATTGAGGAATGCACATAGCTTCACAATGGCTAATCGAACATTTTCTGGTAGAAGCCCCCTCAATGCAACCAGAAGTAGTTGCATCATAATCACGTGGCAGTCATGAGACTGTAGGTTTTGGAACTTTTTCTTTGCCCTATTTATTATTCCCTTTATATTCGATGAGAAGCCAGACAGGACCTTCATACTGAGCAGGCATTCAAAGAAGATTTCCTTCTCTTCTTTGGTAAGAGCATAGCTGGCAAGACCTTCATACTGCTTTGGAGGCATGCCATCTTTTTCGTGAACACATTGCTGGTCCTCCCGTGTCTCCGTTGTATCTTTTGTCTTCCCATACACGCCCAAGAAGCCTAGTAGGTTCATGCAAAGATTCTTCGTCACGTGCATCACGTCGATTGCAGAGCAGACCTCGAGGTGTTTCCAGCAGGGTAGGTCCCAAAATATAGATTTATTCTTCCACATGGGTTCGCGTCCCTCAGCGTCATTCGGAACAGATAGTCCGCCGGGACCCTTTCCAAAGATTACTTGTACATCATTGACCATAGCAAGTATGTGATCACCGGTACGGATGGCGCGCTTCTTCCGATGATCTGCCTTGCCTTTGAAATGCTTGGCTTTCTTTCGACATTGATGGTTGGTCGGAAGAAATCAACGATGCCCCAGGTACACATTCTTCCTGCAATTGTCTAGGTATATACTTTCGGTGTCATCTAAACAGTGCGTGCATGCGTGGTCTCCCTTGTTTGTCTGTCCTGAAAGGTTACTGAGAGCAGGCCAATCAATGATGGTTACAAACACCAACGCATGCAGGATAAAATCCTCCTGTTTGCGCTCATCCCACGCGCGTACACCGTTTCCATTCCACAGCTATAAAAGTTCTTCAACTAATGGCCTTAGGTACACATCAATGTCGTTTCCGAGTTGCTTAGGGCCTTGGATGAGAACTGGCATCATATTGAACTTCTGCTTCATGCACAACCAAAGAGGAAGGTTATAGATACATAGAGTCATGGGCCAGGTGCTGTGATAACTGCTCTGCTCTGCAAGAGGATTAATGCCATTCATTCTTAAACCAAACCATACGTTCCTTGCGTCACCTACAAACATTTTCCAGTACTTTCTCTCGATTTTTCTCCACTGCAACCCATCAACGGGTGCTCTCAACTTCCTGTCTTTCTTACGGTCCTCTCTGTGCCATCGCATATTCTTGGCATGCTCTTTGTTTCTGGACAGACGTTTCAACTATGGTATTATAGGAGCATACCACATCACTGTCATGCCCAAGATGCGATCCTATCCTTATTTCGACATGAGGGCCTCGACAGGGATAGAAGCGCATCTTGTCATGTTGCAAGAATGGATATCATTACAAGTACATGTACAGAAGAGATGAGTATACGGAATTGGCTTACAGTCGCGACAAGCTACATCAGAGTCACATCAATACAACAACATACTCAAACATCATACAGAAGAGCAGGGTCCGACTACAAACGAAAACAAACGATAAAATGACATCCTTCCTTGCTATCCCAGGCTGCCACCTGGAACCCATCCTAGATTGATGAAGAAGAAGAACTCCAAATCAAACAAGCAACGCGCTCATGTCAAATCATCGCATTACCTGTACCTGCAACTGTTTTTGTAGTAATCTGTGAGCCACAGGGACTCAGTAATCTCATTTCCAAGGGTATCAAGACTATTAAAGCTTAATGGGTGAGGTATGGTTAAGTGTTTAGACTACAGCAAGCGACTAAGAATTTTTTTGAGTGGCTAACTTACGAGTACAAAAATTAAAGTATGGTGGTCTATGCATAACGGACGTGAACTAGAAATGATCATTATCTGATCCTGAACACCTACTTACGTCAAACATAACCCCACCATGTTCTCTCTCGGATAAGGACTCACGAGAAGAGACATCACGGTTACGCACACGGTTGGTGTACTTTTTCGAGTTTACTTCAAGTTTGCTATGACCGGGTGTTAAACAAAGTATCCAAGTTTGCCACATAACCGCGGGCATGGCTTTCCGAAAGATTTAACCCTACAGGGGTGCTCCAACTCATCCATCACAAATTAACCACACACCGCGGGAATAACCTCGACCACGGATCTCATGATTATCCTAGGCAATTCGAAAGGAAATCCGACACCTCGAGATAGCCCAAAGAAGATCAGAGTTCCTCATGCAAGATGTTCGAGAAAAGTAAAACAAGTCAAGCAAGACCTCCCGATGTGCCGATAATCCCGATAGGAGCCACGTATCTTGTTCTCAAGGCACAACCGGATGAGCAGTACGTACGGTGGCCGGATAGAAATCCCTCGAGTTGCCCCCGGAGGCCCCGCAAGTGGCTCTATTTTGGACCAGCACCAGCAGCACTAGCCTTCCTGTATTATTGTAAATTAATCCACGAGGGGGTGACCCTCTATGCTTTAATAAGGTGATCAGTTTTATTATGATGGGCAAACGTACTACCAAAGTTGGGCCTTGCCAGACAAGTTTTATCCTAAAACGAAAATCAAGGGGGTCCCCATAACAACCCCGAGCATGTTAGGAGCGCTCAATTATGGAATATAACACCAATTCACAAGTAACTAGGGCGGCAAGAGTGGAACAAAACACCGAGAAAAAGGCCAAGCCTTCCACCCTTTACCAAGTGTATAAGTGCATTAAATTAAATAGCAATAATATTGTGGTAACAAAAGAATGTCCATGTTGACACATGGAAGCAATTGCAAATGAAGCTAGAAACGCTATAAGAAGGGCTGATCAAGCGGTAACATAGCCAAACAATGGTTTGCTGGGATGTGGAGGGGTTAGAGGCTTTCATGGCAATGTTGGGAGGCTTGTCAAACAAGTGGTAGGTAGTGTGACATAGTGAAAGAAAACGAGACATCTAACATGGCAATGATAGTAATGGTATCTAGGAAAATGTGCCATCTTGCCTGAGATCCCGCTCGGAAGAAGATCGAGTCCATGAAGAAGACGATCCAACGTAGTCAAACGAATCCTCACACTCTGAACGCTTTTGGAACTCTATCGAGAAGAAGCAAACCGGAAACAACAATAATCACACAAGAAACACCACAACAGATGCATGATATGATGCATAAACAAACATGATGCATGTCCGGTATAAATATGCAAGGCAAGCCAATTCACATCAAACATCTACTACACATTAAAGTGAAGCTCAATATGCCATGAGTTGCATATTGATGAAACTTCACATTCGAATAATTTAGTTCACTCCCGTTAGGTAGACGACAATTTTAAATGTTTGTTAAACATGGCAAGAGGTGTAGCATGATCAACTATATCATCCAGGCATTTGAAATCAGGCCAGAAGCAACATATAGCATTCCCGAAACATCCCCATAAGTATACTATGACTTTGGTCCAGATCTGAACTAACCATATTTTAGATTTATCAAACAGCAAAATAAATGTCACCATGGGATCCTACATGATTTTCTAGTCAAGTTAAATATGTGGAACATTTTAAACGGAGCTACGGTTATTTAGTTATAAAATAAATCATTTTAGAGTGAAATTTATGCAAATTAATGCAAACAACAAGGTTAAACATTTTAAACATGTGTGAAATTTGGATATTATGAATCTACACGAAATTCTAGTCAAGTTTCATACATAATTTCTTTTAATCCGATGCACGGACGTGAAGTTATTAAATGCATGATCAACATGAGGTTTTTTGTAAAAATAGCGTTCCTGTGATAATTGCAAAATTCACATGGACAGAACAAAATCACTATTGGGGCGAAACTGAACAAAGGCCCAACAGTTTAACAAGGGCGTCACCTAACTATTCTACGCACAGGGCAAAAATTAGCACTCGGGGGGGCTCACCTTAGTGGGCTTTGGCCCGGTCGGTGGAGCTGGCTAGGCCGGCGCTGATCTGGGCCTAGCCCACCTGGTGCTAGCGATGGTCAATAGGGAAAGGGATCGAGCGAGGAGCTCCTCCATTCTCCCGTGGTCCAGGACGAGGCCATGGAACGGTCAACAGCGACGGCAGAAGAAATCGGGCGACAGGGTCAGGATTCGACGAGGTCGGGAAAGCGGATCTGACGAATCCGAGGTGGAGGGGCCCATTCCCGATAGTGGCTAGCACCAACGGCGGCGGGGCAAGGCACCATGGCAATCCTGTGAGGTTCCACAAAAGGAGGGAGAACGAAGGTGAGAGGGAGAGAGAGACCAGGAGGATATAGAAGGGAAGCGAGGCGCGAGGGCCCTGCAACCAGGGGTGGTCCAGCCGGTCCTTCCCTCCGGCAGCGGTGCTCTGGCGAGGGCCGACGGGCGGCGTGAGACCCACGGTTGGCGCTCGGGATCAACCTCGATCCAATCGAGCGAGGCCTTGAGGTCGGGCCCTCTTGCGGGAATGGGAGCGGGAACAGCTCCAGGGGTGCCTTGAGCCGTTGGATCTTGGATCCGGTGGCTCAGATCGATGGAGGAGTGGGCTACGGGATGGCAAGAAAGGATCTGATGGAGGGAATGGATGGTGGGCATGGAAACTGAGGCATGAGGGGGGGGACGGCTGGATCCCGAGGTGGGACTAGGCTTTAGGGTTTGGACTAAAATGTTTAGGGTTCATCTGCTATTTATAGCAGGGATCCAAATGAAGGGAGGTGGGACTGTTTTGAGTCCTACGATCTCAATCGAATGGCTCCGGTGTAGGCTAGGTGGTTGTGTAGAGGCCTTGTGGGCTGAGAAGAGAGGGAAGATGTGATGCCCATGACATGTTTTTCAAAACACCAAAACGTCCGATAAATAACCGATGACCGCACTACTACGGTTGACCGTTCGGGTATCAAACGACCTCCTATTGCGGTGAAATTATGCAGGCGGTCTACCTATAATATAGCAAGACCGCATGCCAAGTTTAGACCCAATCCAAAATTATTTTTCGCGTGCTTTAAAAACAGTTTTTTTAATGATGTCGCGGGCGCGTGCGTGTGTGGTTGGTCTCGAAATAGGCAACGACAAGAACGGAGAGAACCAGCGGCTACGTACGGATGCAAGTTTTCAAAAACATGCGATGATGCTATGCAGATGATGCGAATGATGCGATGATGAATGCAACACCCAAACAAAACACAGACGAGAATGGAAATAAAAGGGGAATCTTCTGGAACGTCGGTCTCCGGCTGTTACAACTCTCCTCCACTGCACGAGGATCTCGTCCTGGTATCTAGAATGAGAAGGGGAAGAGAAAGAGCAAGAGGTAAAAATTAGTTGCTTCTTGACAAGCGAATGAAACCAATGAAACATGAAGGTTGGAAAGAGATGAAGAATGACACCAGGAACAAGGAAGAATTCACAAGAAATTTTGGCAGCACTTTGGTAGGATAGAGAGGAAATATTAGATATGATGGAAAGAAATTGAAAGAGATACACCAAACTTCAGTTGGATTAGAATCAAACTTCATAAGACGGAAGGATCATGTAAAGATTTCACAGCACTCTAGTTAAATGAATAAGCAAGAAAGAACATGATCTTAATCAAACTAGATGAGAGTTGAAAAGAGCAACACCACTATGCCTCCGGAACAAAATAATAGAAGCTAGATCTTTGGAGAGAAGAGAACGGAGAACAAAATAACAACTTATGCCACCATTGAACTTGAAAAACATGGTTGAACGGAGTATATGGAGAATCAACAACAGAAAGAATAAGCTTGTTGTAGGCTTAAAGACAACATCTCCAAATTATGAGGTGACAACCTGCCATAACAGAAACACTTTATTGGTTGAGAGCAACAAGATATCCAATACTTCTTTCACCAAGAGGTGGAGGAGACACTTGAATCATTTATGACACCATGATAGCAACAATCCTTAGGAAATGATTTCGTTGAAATCCAATCCAAGATAACTCCGAGAAAGGAATGATGGTTTTGCATATCTTATTCTTGACAATTTCCCTTCGAGACTCCTCATAATATAGAATTAATAATACCATCTCAAAAGACAATGGAGAAGGAATTGAACTTAGAAATCCAAGATAAGAACACTTGAGCACCTCCAACAAGAATCTTGAAGAACACTTGAAAATGAAAGAAATTTTGACGAACCACCATGAAGAACCTCTGGAAGAACACTGAAACGATGGATGATAGAAAGAATTGAAGAATGCAAAAAAGAATAAGATTGAGACCTTGCTATGAATTAGATGAAGCTTCGGGACAAGATACTTGAGCAAAACTAGGAACTCCGGAAGTAAATGATGATCAAAGAATGAAGGTTGGGAAGAATAAGATGGAAGCCTTCCCATGATTTATAAGAAGCTATGCGAAGAGATTCTTGAGAAAACTTGAAACTCCGGAAAAGAAAAGATAAGAACACTTGAGATCAATATTTGATATCATGAACAACTCTGGAAGAAGGTTGAAATCACTTGGATGAAACAAGAATAAGAATTATGATATGCCTATGCTTCATCCAGTTAAATTGATGACAAGCAACGGATTTGGAATACCAATTATCCTTATTGAAAAGATAGGTAGGATAGATAGAGCACAAACTTGAAGAGGTCTTGCACGAGAACACCAGTAAGAATTAGAAACTAAAGAGGATAATACAAACCAGTGATATAACATGAGAACGAAGAGAGCATGATCCACCTAATGGAAAACTTCAGAAGGCACCAGAATAATTGAGATATGAACTAAGAGACAGCAATTCAGAAGAAATTGATTACGAAAGCTGAAAGCTGAGTACAAAGAAATCTTCAGAAATGATGGCCTTCAGGAGGATTGAGAAATGAGAACAACTCTGAATGCACCGGATAGATAAGAAAGGAATTGCTCATGATCAAAAACAATTTGAGATGATAGCAACAAGCTGAAACTATGAATATTTGGAAGAACGAACAACGATTTAAGAGAAACACTCTTTCGGCCTTCAATGCTTAGAATGATGACGAGAAACAACATCATGAATTACTGAGACACTTTGGAACAATGAATAAATAAAAGGTTGAGCCAACAATGAAAATGATTTATAAGCAATCACGGAAGAGGAATACAACCGATGAAAATCATTCTTACATCATAATGAAAAGAATTTGAGGACATCTCTGGAAAGAATGGAAGAGTCAGGTAGGATCCAGGGAAAAAGACCTGTGGGTTATGGGCCCACTCAAAAGAAACCACCGTTAAAACAATTGCTTAGGAAGATGGATTGCACCGGTAGAAATGAAAACTTGAAGAGGTGAGAACCCCAAACTAATTTGGAAGGATTGAAAGAAAACACGAATCTTCTGGGATATCTTAAGCACTCCGGATAAAACAGGGAGAGACGAAAAACAAGAGATACTTGGATAGAATTCCAACATGGGAGAGCAATTAGAGAATTAAAATGATATGATGAACACCAAGAATTTGAATAAAATCCACCGGAAAAGAAAACAAAGATGAATACTAATAAATGATAACTTGAGCACTGAGCATCTTCATAAAGAATCACCGAAGAAGAATACAACAAGAACAAAGAAAATGAAGATAGATCTTGAGATTGAAACTCCTAAGAATATTCACACAGAATCACCGAAAACAAGATAGAAGAAAAGATAGCGGAAGCATTACATGAATAGAAAAGACACTTGGATGAGAATTTAATCACTGAAGAAAAAGGGCGGGAGGGTGGGAAAAACAAAGAAAACATGGAACAGATGGAAAGAACTCCGGGAAAGAATAACAGGATTGATCTTGCAAATATTGGAGATGATAGAAATATCTTGAAGAGAAGTACACCGGATAAAAAGAATTCCATGACAGCTTGATTGAGTAGAAGAATTAGCAATCCCACAAAATATGAGAACACTACTTCGCAAGATATGAAATCACCACTTGACATTGAAGCAACTCGAATTACCATATTCAAAACAAAATGAAGGACGAGGCTTATGAAACAAGCCGGAACAAATGCATGACAGAGATTTCGTCCGATATTTTCATGGTAAGGTTCGCACGTGCTCGATCGCTTGAATATGCTCCCTAGGCATAGCGAACTACAAGGCTTGACGAAGCATATCTGCTGACATATATCGAGACTGTCCTCTATAAGAAAGACCGAGAACAAATGAATCCACTATATATCGAACCCCAACCTCACATCATGATCTGTTGAAAGATAGCCTAGGTAACTACTTGAATTCCCACCTAAGAACTTCCAAAAACTTTCTGGTTATGCAATCCGGTGTTGGGGATACAAGGAGGAAATATCTCACACAACTAGAAAACCTACAACCCAACTTTATCCATCCTTCAACACATAACTAGAGGCTTTCGCAAGTCCATTTAACTCAGATCCTCTTAAGCACAACGATACTAACTATGGTGGTACCCCGGACGCCTCCCCAGTACTGCATGACTCCGACCTTATCTCACCACGACAAGTATTGAAGCAATTCCGAACACCCTCCGCCCTGAGATACTAAGGAAGCTGAATGATAACGATGTGCCAAGAATCCCCTGGAGCTCAACTCCCCAGAAGAAATCAAGTCAGACAGGAGGCACCAAGACAGAACTCCGTCACATCGGTATCATATAGTTTCCAAAATACCCGCGTGATCTTATTTTTGTTGAGCAAGAAGAGGAGTAGAATCAAAATTCCTAAGTCTATTACCTCACTAGATCATAAAAGAGGAGTAAAAAGAATCCAACTCTCCGATGTAACTAGACTCAAAACAGTTTTTTTCTAGACTCGACTCGGCCAATTTCGATCAATCAAGGGGGCTCCTAGGTCGGTACAGGCTCTAATACCAACTTGTCATGTCCAAGATGCGATCCTATCCTTATTTCGACACGAGGGCCTCGAGAGGGATAGAAGCGCATCTCGTCGTGTTGCAAGAATGGATATCATTACAAGTACATGTACAGAAGAGATGAGTATACGGAATTGGCTTACACTCGTGACAAGCTACATCAGAGTCACATCAATACAACAACATACTCAAACATCATACAAAAGAGCAGGGTTCGACTACGGACGAAAACAAACGATAAAATGACATCCTTCCTTGCTATCCCAGGATGCCGCCTGGAGCCCATCCAAGATGGATGAAGAAGAATAACTCCAAATCAAATCAAGCAACGTGCTCACGTCAACTCATCGCATTACCTGTACCTGTAACTGTTGTTATAGTAATCTGTGAGCCGTAGGGACTCAGCAATGTCAATTCCAAGGGTATCAAGACTACTAAATCTTAATGGGTGAGGTATGGTTAACTGGTTAGTCTACAGCAAGTGACTAAGCATTTGTTTGAGTGGCTAACTTACGAGTACAGAAATTAAAGTATGGTGATCTACGCATTACGGGCGTGAACTATAAATGATCACTATCTGATCCTGAACATCTACTTACGTCAAACATAACCCCACCATGTTCTCTCTCGGATAAGGACTCACGAGAAGAGACAATCACGGTTACGCACACGGTTGGTGTACTTTTTTGAGTTTACTTCAAGTTTGCTATGACCGGGTGTTAAACAAAGTATCCAAGTTTGCCACATAACCGCGGGCATGGCTTTTCGAAAGATTTAACCCTACAGGGGTGCTCCAACTCATCCATCACAAATTAACCACACGCCACGGGAATAACCTCGACCACGGATCTCGTGATTATCCTAGGCAATTCGAAGGGAAATCCGACACCTCAAGATATCCCGAAGATTAGAGTTCCTCACGCAAGACGTTCGAGAAAGGTAAAACAAGTCCAACAAGACCGCCCGACGTGCTGACAATCCCAATAGGAGCCACGTATCTCGTTCTCAGGGCACAACCAGATGAGCAGTACGTACGGTGGCCAGATAGAAATCCCCCGAGTTGCCCCGGGTGGCCCCGCAAGTGGCTCTATTTCGGACCAGCACCAGCAGCACTAGCCCCCCTGTATTATTGTAAATTAATCCACGAGGGGTGACCCTCTATGCTTTAATAAGGTGATCAGTTTTATTATGATGGGCAAATATAGTACCAAAGTTGGGCCTTTCCAGACAAGTTTTATCCTAAAACGAAAATCAAGGGGGTACCCATAACAACCCCGAGCATGTTAGGAGTGCTCAATTATGGAATATAACACCGGTTCACAAGTAACTAGGGCGGCAAGAGTGGAACAAAACACCGAGCAAAAGGCCAAGCCTTCCACCCTTTACCAAGTGTATAAGTGCATTCAATTAAATAGCAATAATATTGTGATAACAAAAGAATGTCCATGTTGACACATGGAAGCAATTGCACCTACAGCTAGAAACGCTATAAGAAGGGCTGAGCAAGCGGTAACATAGCCAAAAAATGGTTTGCTGGGATGTGGAGGGGTTAGAGGCTTTCATGGCAATGTTGGGAGGCTTGTCAAACAAGTGGTAGGTAGCGTGACATAGTGAAAGAAAACGAGACATCTAACATAGCAATGATAGTAATGGTATCCAGGAAAATGTGTCATCTTGCCTGAGATCCCGCTCGGAAAAAGATCGAGTCCATGAAGAAGACGATCCAACGTAGTCGAACGAATCCTCACACTCCGAATGCTTTCAAAAATCTATCGAGAAGAAGCAAACCGGAAACAACAATCATGACACGAGAAACACCACAACATATGCATGACATGATGTGCAAACAAACATTATGCATGTTCGGTTTAAATATGCAAGGCATGGCAATTAACATCAAACATCTACTACACATTGAAGTGAAGCTCAATATGCCACGAGTTGCATATTGATGAAACTTCACATTCGAATAATTTAGTTCACTCTCGTTAGGTACATGACAATTTTAAATGTTTGTTAAACATGGCAAGAGGCGAAGCTTGATCATATAGCATTCCCGAAACATCCCCATAAGTATACTATGAATTTGGTCCAGATCTGAACTAACCATATTTTAGAGTTATCAAACAGCAAAATAAATGTCACCATGGGATCCTACACGATTTTCTAGTCAATTTACATATGTGGAACGTTTTAAACGGAGCTATGGTTATTTAGTTATGAAATAAATCATTTTAGCGTGGCATTTATGCAAATTAATACAAACAACAAGGTTAAACATTTTAAACATGTGTGAAAGTCGGATATTGTGAATCTACACGAAACTCTAGTCAAGTTTCATATATAATTTGTTTTAATTTGATGCACGGACGTGAAGTTATTAAATGCATGATCAACATGGGGTTTTCTATAAAAATAGCGCTCCTGTGATAATTGCAAAATTCCCATGGACAGAAAAAAATCACTATTGGGCCGAAACTGAACAGAGGCCCAAAAGTTTAACAAGGGAGTCACCTAATTATTCTACGCATAGGGAAAAAATTAGCACCCGGGGGGGGGGCTCACCTTAGTGGGCTTCGGCCTGGTTGGTGGAGCTGGCTAGGCACGATGGTCAACTGGGAAAGGGATCGAGCGAGGAGCTCCTTCGTTCTCCTATGCTCCAGGACGAGGCCATGGCACGGTCAACGGCGACGGCAACAGAAATCCAGCGATAGGGTTAGGCTCCGACGAGGTCCGGTGAGCGGATCTGACGGATCCGAGGCTGAGGGACCCATTCCCGATGGCGGTTAGCACCAACGGCGGCGGTGCTCCAGCGAGGGCCGGTGGGCGGCGCGATGCCCCTGGTTGGCGCTCGGGATCGACCTCGATCCAATTGAGCGAGGCCTCGAGGTCGGGTCCTCTTGCGGTAATGGGAGCAGGGACAGCTCTAGGGGCGCCTTGAGCCGTTGGATGTTGGATCCGGCGGCCCAGATGGATGGAGGAGTGGCCTACGGGATGCCAAGAATGGATCTGATGGAGGGAATATATGGTGGGCACGGAAACTGAGGCGTGAGGGGGGGCGGATGGATCCCCAGGTGGGACTAGGTATTAGGGTTTGGACTAAAATGTTTGGGGTTCATCTGCTATTTATAGCAGGGATCCAAATGAAGGGAGCTGGGACTGTTTTGAGTCCTACGATCTCAATCGAACGGCTCCGGTGTAGGCTAGGTGGCTGTGTAGAGGCCTTGTGTGCCGAGAAGAGAGGGAAGATGTGATGCCCATGACATGTTTTCCAAAACACCGAAATGTTCGATAAATAATCGATGACCGCACTACTACGGTTGACCGTTTGGGTATCAAACGACCTCCTAGTGCAGTGAAATTTGGCACGCGGTCTACCTATAATATAACAAGACCGCATGCCAAGTTTCGACCCAATCCAAGAATATTTTTCGCGTGCTTTAAAAACGGTTTTTTAACGATGTCGCGGGCGTGTGCGTGTGTGGTTGGTGTCGAGACAGGCAACGGCAAGAACGAAGAGAACCGGCGACTACGAACGGATGCAAGGTTTCAAAAAACATGCGATGATGTGATAACCCACAAGTATAGGGGATCACAACAGTTTTCGAGGGTAGAGTATTCAACCCAAATTTATTGATTCAACACAAGCGGAGCCAAAGAATATCGTCGAGTATTAGCAGTTGAGTTGTCAATTCAACCACACCAGAAAGATTTAATATCTGCAGCAAAGTTTTTAGTAGCAAAGTAATATGATAGTAATAGTAACAGTAGCAGCAGTAGCAGTAGTGATTTGTGTAGCAAGTGTAACAGCAGGAGCGGTAAAGTAATGTAGCAAATACCAGTATAGGAAAAGCTCGTAGGCATTGGATCGGTGATGGATAATTATGTTGGATAGCATTTATCATGTAACAGTTATAACATAAGGTTATATGTAACTAGCTCCAGTTCGTCAATGTAATGTAGGGATGTATTCCGTATATAGTCATACGTGCTTATGGAAAAGAACTTGCATGACATCTTTTTTCCATCCCTCCCGTGGCAGCGGGGTCCTAATGGAAACTTAGGGATATTGAGGTATCCTTTTAATAGAGTACCAGAACAAAGCATTAACACATGGTGAATATATGGAATCCTCATACTATGGTCATCTTCGGGACTGGTTCTGGCTATTGTCACTTCGGGGTTGCCGGGTCATAACACATAGTAGGCGACTACAACTTGCAAAATAGGATCAAGAACTCACATATATTGATGAAAACATAATAGGTTCAGATCTGGAATCATGGCACTCGGGCCCTAGTGACAAGCATTAAGCATAGCAAAGTAGTAGCAACATCAATCTTAGAACATAGTGGATACTGGGGATCAAACCCTATCAAAACTAACTCGATTACATGACAGATCTCATCCAAACCCTCACCGTCCAGCATCCCTATGATGAGATTACTCACGAACGATGGAGAGCATCATGAAATTGGCGATCGAGGATGTTTGATCATGACGATAGCTTCGATTTCCCCTCTTCGGAGCCCAGAACGGACTCCAGATCTGCCCTCCCGAGAAAGAACAGGTGGTGGCGGCGTCGCCGTATCGCAAAACGCGATTATTTCTTCTCTCTAATTTTTTCTAGGACGAAAGTGATTATATGGAGCTGGAGAGGAGGTCAGAGGGGCCACGTGGGCCCCATGAGCCCACCAGGCGCGGCATAGGGGGGCGCGGCTCCTGGGCTCGTGGCCCACTGGCTCGTCCCTTCCGGTTGATTCTTTGGCCAGTATTTTTTATATATTCCACAAAAATTCGTCGTTAATTTTTAGGTCATTCTGAGAACTTTTATTTCTGCACAAAAACAACACCATGGCAGTTCTGCTGAAAACAGCGTCAGTCTGGGTTAGTTTCATTCAAATCATGCAAATTAGAGTCCAAACCAAGGACAAAAGAGTTCGGAAAAGTAGATACGTTGGAGACGTATCAACTCCCCCAAGCTTAAAGCCTTTCTTGTCCTCAAGAAATTCAGTTGATAAACTGAAAGAGACAAAAGAAAAACTTTTACGAACTCTGTTTGGTTTTGTTGTTGCAATTATGTCTAACTCATATTCAGATTTTCAGCAAGATCATAAGCTAACCACATAAGCAATGACATTTAGGTCTCATGGTATACTCATATCAATGGCATAATCAACTAGCGATTCATAATAATAAGTTTCAAACGTCAACACTTCAATCAAAAGAATCATGATGCAATATGAATAGATGGTATCTCGCTAGCCCTTTCAAAGACCGCAAAATATAAATGCAGAGCACCTTCAAAGACCAAGGGATGACTAGAAATTGTAATTCATGTTAAAGAAAATCCAATCATAATCATACTCAATATCAATTAATGGAAAAGCATACAAATGATGGAGGTGCTCTCTAGCTGGTGCTTTTAATAAGAAGAGGATGACTCAACAGCAATGTAAATAGATAGGGCCTTCGCAGAGGGAAGCATTGATTTGCAAAGGTGCCAGAGCTCAAGACATTTTCAACAGAGATGAATAATTTTGGGGGTGACATGCTTTCATTGTCAACGCGATGACCAAGAGTTTTCAACATCTTCCATGCTACACATATTATAGGCGGTTCCCAAATAGAATAGTAAAGTTTTGACTCCCCCAACAACCAATCAATCACACTCCACGGCTAGCCGAATCCTCGGGTACCGTCCATACCAACAACAATCCTGGGGGAGTTTTTGTTTGCAATTATATTTGTATTTGATTTGAACATGGAACTGGGCATTCCGATTACCGTCCCCTTTCTCGTGAGTGATAGTGAATAAACACATACCGAGGATAACACGCCTAGCATGGAAGATACTGACCGCCCCTTGTCACCACATGACCGGTTCAGGCATACAAAACAGATTATTATTTGAAGGTTTAGAGAGTGGCAGATGCAAATTTACTTGGAACGGCAGGTAGATACCGCATATAGGTAGGTATGGTGGACTCATATGGAACAACTTTGGGTTTATGGAAGTGGATGCACAAGCAGTATTCCCGCTTAGTACAAGTGAAGGCTAGCAAAAGACTGGGAAGCGACCAACTAGAGAGCGACAAGAGTCATAAACATGCATTGAGATTAACCAACATTGAATGCAAGTATGAGTAGGATATAAATCACCATGAACATGAATATCGCGGAGGCTATGTTGATTTTTTTCAACTACATGCGTGAACATGTGCCAAGTCAAGCCACTTGAATCATTCAAAGGAGGATACCATCCTATCTACTACATCACAATCGTTTTAAAATTCATGTTGGCATCCAAGACAAACCATTATAAGCTCCTAGCTAATTAAGCATGGCATAAGAAACTATGATCTCTAAGTTGTCATTGCAAACATGCTTCTCTCACAACAATGCTGAATTGGGAACGATGAGCTAGTCATACTTACAAAAACAAAATAGATCGAGTTCATACCAGCTTTTCTAGGCTCAGTCACTTCATCATATATCGTCATTATTGGCTTTCACTTGCATGACCGAATGATGTGAATAATAATAAGAGTGTTTGTGCATTGGACTATGCTAGAATCTACAAGCAAACTCAAAGGAGAAGACAAAGCATTATGGCTCTTTGACGAATAAACAATAATGCATATGAGAGCCACTAATCATTTTAATCTTGGTCTTCTACCTCGACCCAAAGAAAAAGAAAACTATTTTCACGGGAAATCTCCCAACAAGCAAAAGAAGAATGGTAAATCTTTTTGGGTTTTCTCTTCTTAATTACTACTAAGCATGCAAGAATGTAAAGTTACAACTTAATTTTTTGTTTTTCTCATTTTTATTTTTTGGGTTTTCTCAAGTTAATAAAAACACACAAGAAGAATGCAAGAAAAAGAAAATAAACTAGCATGGATGATACAATGAAAAAGTGTGAACACCGACTATCAAAGTGAATGTGTGAACAGGAATATAAAGTCGATGAGAAACACGTACTCCCCCAAGCTTAGGCTTTTGGCCTAAGTTAGTCTACTCCCAAGGAGGAAAGTAACCGGCGTCGGGTACTCTAGAGCGTATCCAAAATCATAATGTGGGTTGTACTGGGACGCGGCAGCTACCGCCTGAATAGCTGCCTCACGGAGGCGAGCGGCCTTCTCCTCCCTCTCATACTCCTCTGCCTCTTCTCTGGTTATGTAATATCTCCATTTACTCTGAAAATCAAAGAAAGCAGGAGCGGGAAGGGTAATACGAAAAACATACTGCCGGTTAAATATTAACCGGTATAGGAGGAACTCATTGCTCCTCTCGAGGAACTGGAAACGCATCATAACAGCACGATCAAGGAAAGCATTGTGAAGCGGGGGATCTCCAGTCGGAATGGGTATTCTAAAATAATTAGCAAGGCGAGTGGCATAGATCCCACCAAAGAAATCTCCTTCATTAGCATTGTTATTTAGTCTCCTAGCAATTATAGCTCCCATGTTAAAACTTCTATCACCTGTTACTGCACTCTTAAGTATACTAACGTCAGGTGCGCAGAGGTGGCTATGATCACGCTTACCATTAATGCATCTACCTACAAAGAGGGCAAAATAATGTAAAGCAGGAAAATGAGTGCTCCCTATGGTAGCCTACGTAATATCTCTAGTCTCTCCGACAGTTATACTGGAAAGAAAATCTCTAACCGACGACTTAGGAGGTTCATTGGGACTACCCCAATCAGGTATCTTACATATTCTATTAAAATCTTCTAAATCCATGGTATACGATTTATCATAAAGATCAAACAATATGGATGTGTTATGGTCAGATAAAAATTTAAATCTGTGGACAAAGGAGGCAGTGAGGGAAGTATATTGTTCACATTTATCGGAGATGAATTCTTCAAGCCCAGCGTTATGGATAAATGTATCAAACTCGTCCTTGAAGCCTGCTTCAATCATGAATTCATCGGAAGGCCATTTGCATGGTTGCACGAGTGCATCCCTCGGCTAATAATGATTGGGCTCCCGAATCGCGAGACGGGGACCCCTCTTGCTTGAGGAACCACCATGATAGCTCTTCCTAAACATTTTCCTTTTTTGGAAGCAATTCTGAAATTTTTAGTGACTCGAAAATAAAAGTAAATAAAACTTAACAAAACTCATAGCAACTACTCCTATAAGTACCTAGAGGCCATATCATGCATCAAAACTACTTGGGACCAAATAAAATTTACATGCAAAGCTCAAGAATAGGGTCAGCATGGCCGCAATAATATGCAATGAATAAAGCACTAGAAAAAAAACTAATTGGACCAATGGAGGAGTCACATACCAAGGAACAATTCCCTAAAACAGTTCGGTGCATGGAGCTTTACACAAGGATATCACAAAACGCAGCAAAATGACCAAGAACTTGGGTTTGAATTGGATAATGATTTTTTCTGGAGGAGGAAGAAGGAGATGCGAGCTGGAATAAGTGGAGGGGGGCCACGTGGGCCCCACGAGCCTTCCAGGCGCGATCTGTTGGAAATATGCCCTAGAGGCAATAATAAATTAGTTATTATCATATTTCCTTGTTCATGATAATCGTTTATTATCCATGCTATAATTGTATTGATCGGAGACTTAAATGCATGTGTGCATACATAGACAAAACCATGTCCCTAGTATGCCTCTAATGGACTAGCTCGTTGATCAAAGGATGGTTAAGGTTTCCTAGCCATGGACATGAGATGTCATTTGATAATGGGATCACATCATTAGGAGAATGATGTGATGGATAAGACCCAAACTACAAACATAGCATATGATCGTGTCAGTTTATTGCTACTGTTTTCTGCATGTCAAGTACATGTTCCTATGACCATGAGATCATGCAACTCACGGATATCGGAGGAGTGCCTTGTGTGTATCAAACATCGCAACGTAAATGGGTGACTATAAAGGTGCTCTACAGGTATCTCCAATGGTGTCTGTTGAGTTGGCATGGATCGAGACTGGGATTTGTTACTCCGTGTGACGGAGAGGTATCTCAGGGCCCACTCGGTAATACAACATCACAACAAGCCTTGCAAGCAATGTGGCTAAGTGTTAGTCACGGGATCTTGTATTACGGAACGAGTAAAGAGACTTGCCAGTAACGAGGTTGAACTAGGTATGGAGATACCGACGACCGAATCTCGGGCAAGTAACATACCGAAGAACAAAGGGAACGTTATACGGGATTAACTGAATCCTTGACACAGAGGTTCGACCGATAAAGATCTTCGTAGAATATGTAGGAACCAATGTGGATGTCCAGGTCCCGCCATTGGTTATTGACCATAGAGGTGTCTCGGTCATGTCTACATAGTTCTCGAACCCGCAGGGTCTGCACACTTAGGGTTCGGTGACGTTTTGGTAGTGTAGAGTTATGTATGGTGGTGACCGAAGGTTGTTCGGAGTACCGAATGAGATCCCGGACGTCATGAGGAGCTCCGGAATGGTCCGGAGGTCAAGATTCATATATAGGATGTCCCAGTTTGGTCGCCGGAAAAGTTTCGGGCTCATCGATAGTGTACCGGGAGTATCGGTGGTGTACCGGGAGTGCCGGGAGTGTACCGGGGGACCTCCGGGAGGGGTATTTCGACCCCAAGAGGTCCATGGGCTCTGGGAGAATAATAACCAGCCCTTGGTGGGCTGGGAAAACAGCCACAAAGGCCCATGGCGCAGGAGAGAAAGTCCTAAAGCAAAAAGTGGAAAATCAGCCAATAGGAGGCAATCCTACTCCAACTAGGAGTGGAGGTGAAGTAGGATTGCTCCCACCTCCTATTTCGGCCGACCCAAAGGCCTTGGCTGCCTCTCCTATCCTCTCCTCCTATATATACTGGTGGATTGGGTGGTTTTTGGACAGAATTTCCGGCCACGTGCTACCCGTTCCACCGGTGCATAGTTTCTCCTCTAGATCGTAGTTCCGCAGTGCTTAGGCGAAGCCCTGCCGGAATTGCTCCACCACCATCACCGGAGCACCGTCACGCTGCCGGTGAACTCTCTCTCCTCTCCACCTCCTCTTGCTGGATCAAGATGGTGTAGATCGTCATCAAGCTGCACGTGTGCTGAATGCGGAGGTGCCGTCCGTTCGGCGCTAGATCGGAAGGACCGTGATCGAGATCGCGAGACGGTTCGTGATGTGATCACGGAACAGATCGTGATGAGTTCGCGGGACAGATCATGATCAATATCGTGAGACGGATCGTGATGAGTTCGCAGGACGGATCATGATGTGTTCGTGGGACGGTTCGTGATTGGATCACGGGACGCTCGGCGATTTGGATCGCGAAGAAGTTCGACTACACCAACCGCGTTTCTTAATGCTTCCCGCTTAGCAATCTACAAGGGTACGTAGATCCACTCTCCCTCTCGTAGATGCTCATCACCATGGATAGGTTTCCGTGTGCGTAGGAAAATTTTTGTTTCCCATGCGACGTTCCCCAACACGATCAAGGGAGGTGGCCGAGCCTCCTGGGCTTGTGGCCCACTGGTGCATCCCCTCCGGTTGTTATTTGTCTCAAAAAATTTAAATATTCCAGAAAAAATCATACTAAAATTTCAGGGCATTTGAAGAACTTTTATTTTCAGGTCATTTTTATTGGACGGGTAATGCAGAAAACAGGAAAACAATGCTATATTTATTATTTTTCTACTAAATAACAGAAAGTAAAGGTTGAGAACAGAAGGTTGTGACTTCTAGATTCATCCATCTCATGGTCATCAAAAGAAATCCATCAATGAGGTTGATCAAGTCTCCTTGACAAACTTTTTTCGAATCACATAAAACCGGAGAATCTTCGAAAAATCACTAGGTTACCTCAACGGGGATATGCATATCTCCAACAATAAGTATATCATATCTCATCTTGACAGTAGGTAAAGGAATTTCAAAGCTTCCAACAATAAAGGATGAAGGTCTTTCAATAGGATTTATGCAATGAATCCGATATTGTTTATTTGGAAAGTGCACTGTGTGCTCATTACCATTGACATGGAAAGTGACATTGCCTTTGTTGCAATCAATAATAGCTCCTGCAGTGTTTAAATAGGGTCTTCCAAGGATGATTGCCATGGCATCATCCTCGGGAATATCAAGGATAACAAAGTCTATTAAGATAGTAACGTTTGCAACCACAACAGGCACATCCTCGCAAATGTCGATAGGTAAAGCAGTTGATTTGTCGGCCATTTGCAAAGAAATTTCAGTAGGTGTCAACTTATCTAATTAAAGTCTATGATATAAAGAAAGATGCATAACACTAACACCGGCTCCAAGATCACATAAAGCAGTTCTAACATAATTTCCTTTAATGGAGCAAGGTATAGTGGGTACTCCGGGATCACCTAGTTTCTTAGGAGTCCCCCCCTTAAAAGTGTAATTGGCAAGCATGGTGGAAATCTCAATATCATGTATCTTTCTTTTATTTGTCACAATATCTTTCATGTATTTAGCATAAGGAGACATTTAAAGCATATCAGTCAAACACATTTGGAACAAGATAGGTCTAATCATTTCAATAAAGCGCTGAAAATCCTCATCATCCTTTTTCTTGGATGGTTTGGGAGGAAAGGGCATGGGTTTACGAACCCATGGTTTTCTTTCTTTACCGTGCTTTTTAGCAATAAAATCACTCTTATCATATCTTTTATTCTTAAGTAGTGGCTTATCAGGATCAATAGCAGGTTCAATTTCCACATCGTTATCATTACTAGGTTGAGCATCAATATGAACATCATTATCAATATTATCACTAGGTTCATGTTCATCACCAGATTGTGTCTCAGCATCAGAAGTAGATATATCATTTTGATTCTCAGGTGTAATAGAAACAGGTTTACTGGCATGCAAGTTCCTATCATCTTTCTTTTTCTTGTTACCAGGATGACTAGGTGCATCAGTATTAATTCCTTAAGAATCTTTCTCAATTCTTTTAGGATGGCCCTCAGGATACAAGGGTTCCTGAGTCATTCTACCACCTCTAGTAGCAACTTTAACAGAATTATCATTCAATTCATTAAGCAAGTCATTTTGAGCCTTAAGTACTTGCTCTACTTGAGTAGTGATCATAGAAGCATGTTTACTAATAAGCTTAAGATCATTGACATTTCTATCCACACAAGCACTTATATGATTAATCATGCGAGCATTTTGTTCCAGTTGTCTGCTAACATAATCATTAAAACTTTGTTGTTTGACAACAAAGTTATCAAATTCATCTAAACATAAGCTAGCAGGTTTATCATAAGGAATATCACTCTCATTGAATCTACAGAGAGAATTTACCTCTACTACCTATGTCGGGTTATCAAGACCATGTATTTCTTCAATAGGTGGTAGATTCTTAACATCTTCAGATTTAATACCTTTCTCCCGCATAGATTTCTTTGCTTCTTGCATATCTTCAGGACTGAGGAATAGAATACCTCTCTCCTTCGGAGTTGGCTTCGGAGGTGGTTCGGGAATAGTCCAAGCATTATCATTTCTCAAGATATTATTTAATATAATTTCAGCTTGTTCCACATTTGTTCCCTAAAAACACAACCAGCACAACTATCTAGGTGGTCCCTACAAGCATTGGTTAGTCCATTATAAAAGATATCAAGTATTTCATTTTTTTAAGAGGGTGATCAGGCAAAGCATTAAGTAACTGGACAAGCCTCCCCCAATCTTGTGGGAGACTTTCTTCTTCAATTTGCACAAAGTTATATATATCCTGCAAGGCAGCTTGTTTCTTATGGGCAGGAAAATATTTCTCAGAGAAGTAGTATACCATATCCTAGGGACTACGCACACAACCAGGAGCAAGAGAGGTAAACCAAGTTTTAGCATCACCCTTTAGTGAGAAAGGAAACAACTTAAGGATATAGTAATAGAGAATTTTATTCTCATTAGTAAATACGGTGGCAATATCATTCAGTTTAGTAAGATGTGCTACAACAGTTTCAGATTCATAACCGTGAAAAGGATCAGATTCAACCAAAGTGATTAACTCAGGATCAACAGAGAACTCATAATCCTTATCAGTAATAAAGATAGGTGATGTAGCAAACTTAGGATCATATTTCATTCTAGCATTCAGAGATTTTTCTTTCCACTTGCATAATAATTTCTCAAGATCATAGCTATCCTTACAAGCAAGAAAGTATTCAGCTACCTCTCTTTCCATACCATAACCCTTAGGTATATTACACAATTCATATTTAGGAGGGCTAGGTCTAACAGGTGTAACAGCAGGTTCAAATTCAATAGCTTCATCAGTTTCAGAAGTATCATTTGATTCAGTAGTAATTCTAGCAATTTGTGCATCCAGAAATTCACCAAGTGACATCTCATTGTAAAGCAAAGCATCATCATAATTATCATGTATAGCAGAAGTAGCATCATCAAGCACATGCGACATATCATAATTAATAGCAGGTGGCGGTGTCGCAAATTTACTCATAACAGAAGGTGAATCTAGTGCAGAGCTAGATGGCAATTCCTTACCTGTCCTCATAGTTGAGGGCAGAACTTTAGTTTTTGGATCTCAAAATTTCTTGATAGTGATCAACAGATATAAATCCCAAGTAACTCAGAGAATAGAGCTATGCTCCCCGGCAACGGCGCCAGAAAAAGGTCTTGATAACCCACAAGTATAGGGGATTGCAACAGTTTTTGAGGGTAGAGTATTCAACCCAAATTTATTGATTCGACACAAGGGGAGCCAAAGAATATCCTCGAGTATTAGTAGTTGAGTTGTCAATTCCACCACACCTGAAAGATTTAATATCTGCAGCAAAGTTTTTAGTAGCAAAGTAATATGATAGTAATAGTATTAGTAGCAGCAGTAGCAGTAGTGATTTGTGTAGCAAGTGTAACAGCAGGAGCGGTAAAGTAATGTAGCAAAGACCAGTATAGGAAAAGCTCGTAGGCATTGGATCGGTGATGGATATTTATGTTGGATAGCATTTATCATGTAACAGTTATAACATAAGGTTATATGTAACTAGCTCCAGTTCGTCAATGTAATGTAGGGATGTATTCCGTATATAGTCATACGTGCTTATGGAAAAGAACTTGCATGACATCTTTTTTCCATCCCTCCCGTGGTAGCGGGGTCCTAATGGAAACTTAGGGATATTAAGGTATCCTTTTAATAGAGTACCAGAACAAAGCATTAACACATGGTGAATACATGGAATCCTCATACTATGGTCATCTTCGGGACTGGTTCCGGCTATTGTCACTTCGGGGTTGCCGGGTCATAACACATAGTAGGCGACTACAACTTGCAAAATAGGACCAAGAACTCACATATATTGATGAAAACATAATAGGTTCAGATCTGGAATCATGGCACTCGGGCCCTAGTGACAAGCATTAAGCATAGCAAAGTAGTAGCAACATCAATCTTAGAACATAGTGGATACTAGGGATCAAACCCTATCAAAACTAACTCCATTTCATGATAGATCTCATCCAAACCCTCACCGTCCAGCAAGCCTACGATGAGATTAGTCACGAACGATGGAGAGCATCATGAAATTGGCGATGGAGGATGGTTGATGATGACGATAGCTTTGATTTCCCCTCTCCGGAGCCCAGAACGGACTCTAGATCTGCCATCCCGAGGAAGAACAGGTGCTGGCGGCGGCTCCGTATCGTAAAACGCGATTATTTCTTCTCTCTGATTTTTTCTGGGACGAAAGTGATTATATGGAGCTGGAGGGAGGTCGGAGGGGCCACGTGGGCCCCATGAGCCCACCAGGCGCGGCCTAGGGTGGGGAAGGGTGCGGCTCCTGGGCTCGTGGCCCACTGGCTTCTCCCCTCCGGTTGATTCTTTCGCCAGTATTTTTTATATATTCCATAAAAATTCCTCGTCAATTTTCAGGTCATTCCGAGAACTTTTATTTCTGCACAAAAACAACACCATGGCAGTTCTGTTGAAAACAGCGTCAGTCCGGGTTAGTTTCATTCAAATCATGCAAATTAGATTCCAAAACAAGGGCAAAAGAGTTCGGAAAAGTAGATACGTTGGAGACGTATAATGATACTATGCAGATGATGCGAATGATGCGACGATGAATGCAACACCCAAAGGAAACACATACGAGAATGAAAATAAAAAGAAATTGATCATTTGAAAGAAAAATTGAAGAGAATTGAAGATGAGAAGATGGGATTGGAGTTGCATGTTGTCGATTTCGTCGATGATCACAAGAACAGGATGGCTGGAATGCGCATGAAGCTTAGAAAGATTAGAAAATATGTCATTGATAAAGAGGCTTGGTATCATTATGTTGTTGGCTCAATTGTTACTCTAGTTGCGATTATGATCACATTTGTTGTTGTATTTACATGTTTTAGATAGTTGGTGTTGTTTTATGAGATGTATGTATGAACTATAAGTATCCATTATTTGCAGTAATAACATTTGGTCACTGCTAGCTCTACTTTAGTTTAAAGCAAATTTGTTGTGGTTCGTAATTAAAAGATTGACATCATCTTGAAAAATAAGAAACTTCCATTAGCATTACGCTAAACTTGTTGTGGGACATATAGTGAATTTTCCATGGAAAATTCACTAAAAAAAGTTTGACAACAAAAACTTTCCATGGTATTAAAATAAATTTGCCGTTGGATATCTAGAGATTTTGTCATGTGAAAAGCACTAAAAGAAGTTTGACATCATCTTGAAAAAACAAGAACTTGCCATGGGTATTAAAGTGAATTTTCTGTGGGACATCTATTGAATTTTCCTTGGCAAATTCAATAAAAAAAAGTTTGACATCGTTGTGGAAAAAGAAACTTGCGATGGGCATTAAAGTAAATTTTCTCTGAGACATCTAGTGAACTTGCTATGGCAAAATTAAAAAAAAGTTTGGCATCGTCGTGAAAAAAGAAAGTTGAAATGGGCAATAAAGTGAATTTTCCATGGGACATCTAGTGAATTTTCCATGGCAAAATCACTAAAAATGAGTTTGACATCATCGTGAAGAAAGAAACTTGCCATGGGCATGAATTTTCCGTGGCACATCTAGTGAATTTGCCATGGAAAATTCAATAACAATTTTTTGACATCGTTGTGAAATAAGAAACTTTCCATGGGCATTAAAGTGAATTTGCTATGGGACATCTAGTGAATTTGAAAGGGCAAGTTTCTTTAGTGAATCACTAAAGAAACTTGCAAAACCAAACATGCCATGTTTGGAAAAAATTGTCATGGTTAATATTTTTTCCCTGGCCCGTATACTAAAGTTGCCATCCTTTAGAAAGAAATTTTGCCATAACCCATGAAACTAGATGTGCCATAGTTTAGTGAGAAAACAATTCATACAAATTGCCATGGGAGTGTTTGCAAAAAAAGAACTAAAAATGCCATGTTTGGAAGACAAAGAAAATGTTATTAATTTGCCATGCGAAAACTTAGATAAAATCATAAGGCTGCCATTGGTAGAAAAGCATGACTATAATGATACTAAGAGGTGTGGGCGACGTAGACACGTTGTGGCTCCTCAATGCTCGGCCACTGCCGACCCTTCTCGTGGCCCTCCTTGCCCGACTGCCATGTTTTAAGAAACTTTCAGAATTTGGCATGTTTTAGAGAAGGGCAAAAGTACATGGAAACCATGTACCTTCCAGTATTTTTTCATGAAACCCATGAATCATCTTGATAGAAACGAAGTAAAATATGTTAGCTATCTACGTTCGTGTATCTCTTTACTTCTAGTTTCAAAATCATTATCATGCTCGATTAATTATTACCTGATTGAATTTTATTGTCATAAAGTGCATGAGGCAAGAGCAGGGAACTAGTTTATGTGCATACTACGTTTGTAAGAACATTCGCATGATCACGTCTGAAAGGAGTAGAAACGGAAGAAATCTTTGGGTACGTTTGCTAGAACACTATTCATATTTTTTTTATCATGATCTAGCTAATATATATATATACACACAACTAAAATATTCATCTTGATCTCTATCCTATAGCAGACAAAGATGCGAGACCAGCTCATATCAGAGGCTCGAATGCGAGCAGTTAAAGAGGAATTAGCTGGATTTCTGGTAGAACAGGTCATAGATCCCACATGAGAATACCATTACAAGATCAAGAACAAGTAATGTCTGCATATATATGTAATGATTCTCAAATTGTAGAAGAAATTATATATATATATATATATATATATATATATATATATATATATATATATGCATAACATGTGTACAATATACATATACATGTACTAGCGTAATATATGTTTGAAATGAAAATTAATTAAGTCGTAAACACAAAATTAAAAGGAAAATTAAACCATAATTAATTCATAAACCCCTAAAGAATTTAAAAGAAAAAATAAAATAAAATTAAAAAAATTAAATACTTTTAGTCTCCAGCCCACGGCGCCGACGGATGCCACGTGGAGGGCCTTTGGTGCCGGGCCGTGTTGAACCGGGACTAAAGGAGGTAGGATTTAGTCCCTACCCTTTAGTGCCGGTTTGAGAATCGGCACTAAAGGCCCTTACCAACTATGGCAATAGACCGTTTCTGCACTAGTGTATGCAGGGCACCGACGGGTTGGGGGGGGGGACTATTCGCCAGTTGGGGTCAAATTTTTGCTGCGTCACTCAAAAAAATTTACAGGCCGGTCGCGTTTGCGGGGTCTGTTCGGGTGGGATTTTCCGTGCCGACCCGCATTTTGACGGTTATTTTGCGGGCCGGGGCTTTTTATGGGGTCTGCTAGAGATGCTCTAATAAAACATCACACATTCATGCTAGGAAAGGTTGTGTTAATAAAAGTTGTAAGACTTGATTGCATGTTGGGCTGGATTATATAGTTTGGACGTGTTAATCTCGGATTATGCTGGGAACTTATAAAATAGCAGCCATTTTCTTTCTGGAAAACATATTTTATTGTATTAAATATGTAATAACACATATGTGAACCGAGAACTACAGATGGGAATTGTAGAATTTGAAGGAGAACATTCATCATTTATATCTAGGCTATTAAATGAGATCGATGGTTGTGAAGAAGGAATTTCGAATAACCAATTCTAGATACAAGCCATTAGTTCAACCAACTAAGCAGGCTACGTCTTTTTTCCTCCCCTCTCTCGAAAGCGGTGGCTAGGAGAATAGCTCATCCCCTGTAGGCTCCGTAGGCGAGCCCGTGTCTACACCTCTCCTTCGTCTATCGCTTCAGTTGCAAAGAGGGAAATCTCGGTGCCTCGGCTCTGGATAGTAGTTAAGGCTAGAGTTTTAGTCCTTCAAGTTGAGGCGCTTGGGCGGATGGCGATGCTTCAACTTTCAACTGGTCATTCGGGCACCGATACACCTTGAGTTCATTCATCGAGTGGAGTCGACGAAGTGGCGCCAATTCAACTTTGAACTGGTCATTTGGGCACCGATCCTCTTCGAGTTCGTCCATCGAGTGGAGTCGAGGAAGTGATGCCACTTTGAACTGGTCATTCGGGCATCGATCCTCCTCGAGTTCGTCCATCGAGCGGAGTCGATGAAGTTCTCGCATAGATTCCCTTCGTCTCCTTGGAACGACAAGGTTAGGGTTTCTCGTGGAGCGTACGTGATGCCTAGATCTTGTCTCAAACTCTTCGGACCCATGCAAGCGAATAACGACGACGACAACTGTGGCTCCAAGGTGTTGGTTCTCCGGGACTTTCCGGTTGTCATTGACAAGGTTAGGGCAGATCCGTTAGGGTAGCGATGACAATGGCGTGTCAGCGGTTTGTTCTAGCGGCAGAGTGGTCGTTCATTGGTCCAGGGATGTCGATCTTAATTTAATATGTTTGGGTTGCATTGCTTTGTACTTTTGCTGAACTTTAATAATAGATCTAGGTCCTTTTCGTAAAAAAAGTAATGAAAATATATTATTTGCCAATATAAAGTGGGCATATTTTTCGTAAGGTACACTCTAAATAGAATTTAATAATAAATATTTCTTTACAATTTGTGTAACTCTGTATATGTTTCGAGATACACTTAGTTTTGTACAGTATGATATTACAATAAAGGTGGCGCATGGTGAATACATGGCGAATGCAAACATTTCAGCAGTTATTTGGCAAGTTATATATATATGCCTACGATGGGACGTCATTAATGAGTATAGGCTGTCCACAGTTTGCTGTATTTGTCGCGTCTTCCTATCCTCCACTCATACTTTGGGAGGTATTAAATTCTTAGCATCCTGGTTTGAACCTCTATTCATTTGCTTAAACGATAAGCATACCAACATACCTTCTTCTTCCTGCTTTCTTCTTCTTCCTCGTATGCATCTGTTGATTCAAAACTAGCTACTCTTCTACCCTTCCCCCAAAAAGTGTAGGACGCAACTCATTCTCCTGTATGCCTTCCACAACTTCCATGGCACCCAATCTTCGGAATGATTCAAATTCTTACTATATGCTTCTTCGGGAGTTGTTCTTTCGTTTGGTCTTTGGTCTTCAAGTTGAGTCTTCCGTTTCCATGGAGATCATTGCCTTTTGGTTGTGGCTCCAAGGGAAGGACCAAGTTGATTACCTGCAGCGTATATACTCTTTTGGTGACAACCATTTTTGCACGATTGCTTCTTCTGCAAAACGTTTTCTGGAAGTTCTCCATTTCGGATTTGACGATTTAGCAAAGAGATCTATACCGAGAAGTGACTTTAAGAAGGAAGCTGTTGAAGGAATTTCTTTCTACCTCAATGGTATCTGTTACGAGGTCTTAGAAGATCTTCGAGAAAGAATAGAGATGGATTTTATCCATAATCAGAGGACATATCTGCGCCAAGAAGCCAATGGACAGTCCATGACAGATCGGGTTCCTGTAGGCTCGGTAAGACTAGCTAGGGTTATTAATTAGTTACCGAGGATCAGATCTGTTACTAGTTGAAGATTTTACCCTTTTGTGATTTACCTTATCATCTATGCAGTGATCTATACCTACAATAATGAAAGATTGTTGGATTTGGTCCCTGTACGCCGATGCTACCCGTCGAAGTACTATTGGCCACATCAACACGCGTAGACAGCCCAAAGCTGGCTTGGTAACTAGATAATTATTACGTACGCCAAGCAGCTTGATCGATTCTAGCCTGACAAGCTAGGACATGAAGCTAGCTTTGCTAGTTGCTACGCGCACGTACACACCTGGGTGTAGATCGATTGATCTTGCCGGGACACGCGCACACGACATGGTTACCCCTGTAGTTTATTGCTCTGATCTATACAGTGCAGCCGTAGCTAGCTATACTCTCCTAATACTATACGCACCATGGTTAATTTCAACAAATATCAGTTGTTAGTATCTGATTGTTGGTTTGTAAGATAGTTAACCGCTTATGTGTAGTAGTAAGATCTGTTAGTAGTTTGTGAAGTATTTTCTGCCTTTTCTGATTTACCAAGTCATCTATGCAGGAGCACCTTCTTAGCAAGATCAAAGCTTTGTATGTTAACACTTCAAATGGTGATGGAGAAGGCACAAGTTCTAGAAATATCCATGTTCAAGCAAGTCAGATAAATGACGAAGTACGCGATTATCAGTCAACCTCCCGTTTGGTGACATCATTGGATAGCTTGAGTTTAAGAGAGAAGCATAATGCAGTAAGAATGCCATAAATTCTATGCATCATGATTATATGTTACTAATAATTATTTGCATCTTCATTCATTTGTATTTTGATGTGCCTTGATAGCTTTCATCCAGTATACTTAGTGAGTACCTATATATTTCTTTGCAGGTTATGCAACAACCATCTGATGATGTCCCTAAAAGCTCGGTGAGAGTAGTTCAAATATGTAATACTGAAATATCTGTTAGTAGTTTGTGAAGTATTTTCTCCTTTTTCTGATTCACCAAGTCATCTATGCAGAAGCACCTTCTTACCAAGATCAAGGCTTTGTATGCTAACACTCAAAAGCATCCTGGAGAAGGCACAAGTTCTAGAAATACCGATGTTCAAATAAGTCAAATGCATCATGGAGAGGGTTCAAGTTCAAGAAACAACCATGCTCAAACAAGTCATATGCTCCTCCATGATTACCAGTCAACCTCCTGTTTGGCGGCAATGCCTGATAAGTTGAGCTTAAGAGAGGATCATAATGATGCAGTAAGAAAGTCAACATAACTGATCATTCTTTGCATGTTCATTCTTTTATTTTCCATTAAGACTTGATGATAAAATAATTATTAGTGCAGTTCCTAGCTTGAAGATAAATTAACCATATAGTATTTCTTTGCAGATCATGCAACAACTATCTGATGTTCCACCTGATGAGAGAACTTTGTTCGTGACATTTTCCAATGGTTACCCACTGACCAAAGATGAACTATATGATTTTTTTATGAGGTATGCCTTTCATTTGAGTTTATTACATACGTAATTGGGACACAGTATACGTGCAAGTTGACTGAATTTTCTATTTGGGTCAGTCGACTGATCTAAAAATTCTGTCAGTCGATTTGCTCCATATCTTTCATCACCCATCTGCTTACCACACGTAATAGTAGCTGCTTACTTCATCACCCAGCTGTAGCTGCTTAACTTATCACTAGTCGATTTTTCTATTTATATGTGTTTTCCTACGTACTAGTAGATATGCTTTCATCACCCGGCTGTAGCAAACTGTGCGAGCTAGACATTCATATTCATGCATAGGGCCGCTACTTGTTTCAGGCGTAGGTCAGCGAGAGCTTGGTTAATTTTATGTATACTTGAATCACACAGTACGGATACAATCCTATGTAGCTGGGCTGCTTCAAGACAGGCGAAAAAATTGACCGAAACTAAAAAAGCTTTCATATGACAGAAGAATAACAAACACGATTAATTAACATATAAATTCAAAAAATTATGCACAAATACGAAACCATTAACATGATAGATCTTGAGCTGAGGCAACACAAAAGCACAATACAAACCCATTAACCAGATAACCAAAAGAAGAAAAGGGCCAGTTGTATGAAATTCTAATACACGTGTGCATCCGATTGTGCACTATCCAACGGACAAATGAAAGTGCATCAAAATCAAAATTGACTTGCTCCAAATTGTGTCTCAAGTCGATTTTTTGAGAGGAGCAGTCGGCCCTATGCAGCCACAAAACAAAAGCCCACTAGGTACCTGGGCTTGGTTTTAAACATAAGTTTAGTTTCCTGCCCCCAAGTGGAGCCTGAGAACTCTAGGTCTTCCTTAGTAACAGCAGCTGGCTCTTGTCGTAGAAGGCCTGATCGTTTTCCTATTTCAATGCTTTTATGAACATCGTTTGCTACTTCTATACGACACCGTTTGGTTTCATTGATATAATAGGGTTGGGGAGCTCCTCCGTGTTTGTCCATAAAAAACTGTCCCCATACTTGGTAAGACACATGACAAAAATGAACACAAAAAGACGTATTTTCAAAGAAGAAAATAAATTAGTGCCATTTTTATTACCTTTTGAAATGAAAGAAAATGATAACTAAACAGAAAAAAGAAAAAAAGTGTTTTCTATAATAGAAAGAATAAAGATATAACAGTGGAACTTTTGATAAAGAAAAGTTTTATAAGGAGTAAATTAGTGGCATCCATACTTTAAAATAAAAAGATAAAAAATAAAACAAATGATGACAAAATTTGCACAGAACTTACCCATAAATTATGCTTTGTTACAATATGCAATAATAAATAAACATATAACAGTGGAATCAGTGAGCATTAGTATTACCCTTAAAGAAGGAATAAAGTAAAAGGAAAAGGAAAACTAAAATTACGAAGTTTTGTAAGGAAGAATATATTAGTGGTATTACTATTAACAATGAATAAGAAAGAAAATGAAAAAGATTGTACTACATCCATCCACAAATGTAGGGCCTAATTCATTTTTCGAGGTTACCTTTGACCACGGGTTAGCACAATAATAGATGACATGCATGTTATACAAAGCATATAATCAAATTTGTATGTGGAAGAAGTTTCTAATGATATAATTTTTATATCACACATCACATATAATAATAATTTTATGATTGGTCAAAGGCTACCTCGAAAAATGTATTAGGCCAATATATGTGGATGGACGGAGCGCACAATTTATACCAAAAATGCACTTTTTTATAATATGCAAGAATAAGCATATTATAGCAGATTTTTTTTAAAATCACTAAGAAGGAATGATTTAGTGTAACTGGTATTTCCATTAAAGAACAAATATGATGAAAAACAAAATAATAAACTTTTCTAAAAAATAATGAATTAGTGGAATTCATACCACTTTTTAAGAGGAAACAATATAAATAAAACATGAAAATGTGAACAAAATTTACACAAAAAATGCGGTTTTTATATTTTGCAAGAAATGGATTATAATACTGTACTTTTTTTTGCAAAATATAGAAGTAAGAATGAATGAATTAGTGGCATCGGTAGTATCATAAAAGAAGAAAGAATATGAAATAAAACTATGATAAAATCAATACAATTAAGTATTCTAAAAAATAATGATTTAGTGGCACTAGTACACCTCTTTAAGAATAGATAAAAAGAAATGAAAAACAAACAAAATCAGAATCATGATTTTTTTTAATAAAGAATGAATTAGTCCATCGGTATTACCCTTTAAGAAGAAAGAAAACAACCAATAACACACAATGATCAAATTTGCATACAATATAAACAAATATTGTGTTTTTAATATGCAAGAATAAGCATATAATATTGTAACTTTATATAAAACATGTTTCCTAACAAGAAATGAATTGGTGGCATTGATATATTACCCTTAAAGAAGAAATAAAATGAAATGATAAGTAAATCAAAGTAATAAAGTTCATAAGAAACAATAAATTAGCGAGATTGGTATTATTATTTAAGAAAATATATAATGGATTTTTAAATAAAACTTGCACATGACTTTGCACTAAAATGGAAATTTTATTGCATGAATGACCATCATATAATCTTGTAATTTTAGCACTATTGCATCGTATTTATGTGTATACATCTACACTTAATAAAAAATTAAGAAACATATAAAAATAGAAAAAGCAAAAAAAAAGGGAGAGAAGGGGGGCAGTGCGGCATAGTTAATGGGCTTCAGACCATTAGCAAACCGACTTACCCAAATATGTGGTCATTCAAAAAAACAAGACACCCCAAACCAATTTACCTGACAGCCCAGGAAAAGCATGAATCTCAAAGTAGAAATAAATGGTCAAAAAAGTCCATTGACCCAATAATGAAATTGCAGGCGACTTACATATAGCTAAAGTGTACGTAATAACATAATTATGTGCTTGGAGAATGGCATGGTAATAAACAATGTTATCAGAGTCGTCGGAAATTAGTGAACCAAATTTCAAATATAACCATCTGTTCACCTCGAGAATCTGATGTGATGCATATCTTTTTTTTAGACAGTAAGCTCGATGAGCCGCCTTTAAATTAATAAAGCTTCAAATGGTTGTAGTAGAGATACAAAGTGTTGAGGAAACAACTTATAAGACAGGAAACAAGAACTAACTAACAAAAGTAAAGCGGCAACATTGACCTTGGATTTGACGGAGCACTTGCCAGAGTGATGGTGAAGCAGGAACTTGGAGTGAGAGTAGGTAAGCAAATCATGCCGCACACGCATTCATATGCATCTCTCAGGGAAACCCTATGCTCTCTCTCTATCTCGATGGGTGTCATACCGTTGACGAGTAGAGAAGCTCACACAAAGCATACCGTTAGGAATGATTAGAAACCCACCTAGGAGATGAAAGACAAATGACCCTATTGCAGATCACAACTACTGTAGACTGCCTCACAACAACATATGATACATGAAATAAGGCCAAAGGTTTCAAGGCCGAAGCCTTCTAATTAGGTAATGACATCATTGCACTTCCCGAATTGATAATCCTTGGGTCAAGGGTTTTCACTCAGAACTTGAGAAAGATGAGTGTGCACCCTCTATGATGTGTCCACGAAGGAAAGTGACATCGAAGAACGTCACCATTGGCGGCGTGGACCACCAAAATACAAAGCTATTACATGGGCACCACGATAACCTACACCGTAAAATGGAGAAAAGGGCATTGGAGATCAAAAGGAGACTACCCAGATCTGGAAGGGGGAGGGGGCGAGCGTAACAGACAGGTCGTGAACTAGTAACCAGTAGAGCATTCTGATGCCTAGTAACCAAGAAAGAAAACTAGCCCTCCATGTCACAGTGCTTAGTCAGGACACCGGCGTGATCATCATCTGGGGCACCCCTAGTAAGCCAAGGTTGAACATGTTTGCACCATCTGTTACAATGAGTTGCACACAATGTGGCTCGTTGTTGTCATCCTCGAGCTTCATGAGCTTGCTAGCTACCACTTGGCCATGATTTGTGAGTGGGAGGGATAAGTGTTTGAGGGCTATGGTTGGTCGCCTACAATATCGGTCTGGATGGAGCAACATGGTGGCCGTGAGATGTTTCCCAACAAGGTATTGTGAAGCATAATAAATATTTGAAAATGGAAAAGGTAGAGCTTTCATATTATTTGGTATTAAGGGTAAAAACATTAAGTTGTGACCAAACTCCAATCTCCACGTAGTCCATAAATACTTGTCTTTTTTATCCTAAAACGCGCTTGGCAAGTTTTGTGAAGGGGAATGGGAGTTAAGATGCGGGGGGTATGTGAATGACTAATGATGAGTCACATTGTTCCAGAGACCTTTGTTTTGACATCTACAGGGAATTATGTGTGGGAATTTGAGAGAGTTTGTGGAAATTAAATGAGAAGTTAAGCAAGAAATCATTACAATGGCAAGGCTCTTTACGAGTCGAGTCCTATAGTATGGAGATTGTTGAAGCATTCTTGGGGAGGCAACAATGGTGGGATCAACTCGCTGCCTATCTATACCCACATTCAAAGTTGGCCTATGATATTGGCATGGTGGACTTTATGCTTTGTCACCAAGAAGCTAATGGGACAACACACAAGATAGCTAGGAATACTTTTGTCCAACTTATCAGTTGTAAATGGGTCGATGATCCTCCTAGCTTTATTTTGAACTCACATGTGGACAGTCTGACTAGTGGTTGGTTGTCAATGAAGTGCACCATGGTGGCATTCCTTCAAAGAAAAGTAAGACATCATAACATAAGTTATGATGATGCCTCAATATGCTCTTTGTAAAGCAACCCCTTACGAATTCCCACCCCTTTTATGTTATTAAAATAGTGGAAGGTGACCTCTAAACTTCAATTTTTGACCCCATTCGTTCCAACCAAATAACTTTAGTTTGTGTCTAACATACCCCAAATTCTTGTTCCCTTCCAACCAAACAACAATGTCTAGTCGAACTTTAGCTACTTTAACCGGATAGGTAAAATTCATGTACCTAAATTTTGCCAAAGGTAGTTCATAATATTGGATCATGTTGTGCTCTAGGATTATCATATATGTGTTTGTGGTAAAATATGCATTTGAAGATCTTGTTGATATCTAGAATGACATGCTTTTCATCCTTCGATGTGGATTCAATTGCCTCATTTCATTAGTTGAGAAGATTTTTACAATAGTTAGAAGTTAGCCAAAGCATGCCACGTAAACATCTAACCTACTCTCGCAGCATGATCAATATCAGATTTTCTGCACCTGCCACCCCTAAGTGTGGCCTCTGTTTTACCTTGTGTGGGATGATACTGGACGTTGCCGAAAGATTCATAAAAATCGTCATGTTCAACTCATTCCAAATTTACCATGAATTAATAATAAGGAGGGAAGTGACCCCCTCGCCATTTTTATATTGATGTTGATCATAGAATACGACTTATATTTGACCGTGTTGAAGTAGATCCAGTCGACGGTGTTAACGTCAATAAGAACAACCAACACTATATTCACATTCCAAATACGCGTTGTGAACCTATATACTTGAATAATAGATGTTCTGCTGAATCTGGCTCCCTTCTGCATAATTGATAAAAACCATCCTCTATGTTGTAGTTTATCAACCGTCCACACCTAGTCTTGCAAGATAAGCCATGCAAAAAATGTAGCCAGACAGCAGCAAATTGTTCAAAAAAGAGGGCTTCAATAACTTAAAGTTCGCGGAGTTGAGTTGAGAGGAATATGGTGATGATATCGAGCATATACTCTACAGAAAGGTTCCAAACAATTTCATCTTGGTTGTCATTGCTTGAGTGTCATGCAAACTCACCCAGATATGAAAAGTAATAATTAATTATTTGTTGCATAGAGAGACCCAAATTTATCTTAATGTTTTTTATCCATTGGTCATGCTTCAAAGCTCTCTCAAACCTTAGGTTCTTGCACTTGGAGATTGTGGAACTGGATTGAGCAATGGGTTGACTTGTGCCCCCCAAGACAAGGTGCAAGCCAAAAGGTAGCAATTTAACCATGTCAAATAGTGGTTATGGTCACATCATATAAGAGGTCCATGTTGATGGTGTGAAAGGGGTGTCAAGCCCTACCCATTATCCAGATCTCTTCATGCAAGCCATGTCCAACAGGGTAGCCTCTCTAGAAATTTCTCTAGAATAAGGATGCCAAGCCACCCATAAAATGGCGGCCAACAGACAAGCTACCACATGATTTTACACTCCCCCCGGGACTCCTTCTCGGACTTGACCCATAAAAAGCTCACTGCAACTTAACTAGGCTATTCATGATTTCTTAAGGACAAGGGGAGTAAGAGGGAGTTGGCTTGTGAATTACGGACCGATTAAATCAACATGTTTCTCACCAGCATACCATACTTGTCAATGAGATTACATGTGATCTTGTACACACTTCGCAAGCAATGCGCTGATGGAGGAAGATCTAAGTATTGCAGCGGGAACTCTGTGCGAAGAACTTGGAAATTAAGAAGAATCTCATTAAGATCTATGTATAAGGCGCCATAGAGATTTTTTTTCCACACTGGTAAAGAGACCAGTAACCTTACCAATGCTTCGGCTTGACATGTTACCGATATCTTCTTTAATAGCGACCACCAAAACCGCTAAGCAGTCTGCATAAAGGGAGGTGAGAAGACATGCAACCCGACCAATCAATTTGTGGAAGGAGACCATTAGCCATCGCCAAATCCAAAATCTACTGCAGCGCCTTAATAGTGAGGACAAACAAGAGTAGGGATATGTGCAACAGATCGGTCAACTAGCCATAGAACCTCGAAGGGTACCCTCTTTTCTGTAAAAGGTCCAATAAATATTCTCGTTGCATAGAGTCAAAAGCCTTTATTATGTCCAACTTGATAATAAGGAGAGACAATGTGTTCGTTCTTTGCATTAACTAGAAGATACCACACGCATTTCTATGAGAATCAACTGCAATATATTTCTATTTAATATATTTCTATTTAATTAAATTGGTTGCATGAAACATGAAAATTTGGATTAATAATATATGAAAAACTGAAAATGTATATTATATATTGTATTCGGTATATCTAAGAAAATATCTATTGAATGTAATAGCATAACAAATGAAACAATGTCCCATGCATGTCGTCGTGGATCTTTGATAAGGTGGCAGGTGTGGTTAGACGTGATAGATTTTAAGATAAATAGAATAGTGGGGATCTACTATTAATGTTTTTTTCCCATACATGTTGAGGTGGGCCTTTGATGAGATGTCATGTATGCATGTTAAGATCAATAGAAGTAGTGGTGATAACTACTTAGATATATAGGATATAGAACATGCATACGTCGCTTTTCTGCATATTGGGAGCGCGTATGCAGAAAAGCCACGAGAAAGAAATGCTATAGGTTTTATTCCAGAATGCATCGAGTAAGCTTCTGCAGCCCTAATTTATTTATATAGATGAAAGGCTACTAGAAGAATCGACATGTTGAAGTTGACTATTTTGTATATTACTAAACCCCGAAAATGGCTAAGATATATTGTTGTAATTATACCAATTTACTAATGTAAACTGGGAACATGTTACATATACGAAAACCCAATTATAGTATATATATATATATATATATATATATATATAATTGTTACTCGTACATAAGTCAGATTTTTTAAAGGATATATAATACGATTGGTGAAACAATGTTGAGATAACTGTTTCGGTTGAATATGACTAGTGCGGTAAGTTTTAGAGGCAATTAACAAGATATTACTCAACATTGCAAGAAAAAATAGTAGGTTTGTCTGACGCCTTGGTAAGTGATAAGCAAAAAAGATGTAGATATATAAGCAGTTAAGTGGCAAATTTGACTACCAAAATAAATAAAAAGAAGTAAATCTGACAGTTAGATATTATGACATTAATCACAGGAAACCTATCACAAGGAAGAAGACATTGGTTCCGGGAGAATTTACTGCATTAGTTTTCCCTATATATGGAGTTACTAACTATGTTGCATAATTCCTTCCATGTCACAGCCACTATGGAGATATTGAAGAAATAAATATAGAGGTGCCATTCGAAGACAGGCCACCTTTATACGCACACGTTACATTTTATTCGCAGTTGACACTCTTCCGTATTTTAGATGGGAACATGAGAGTCAACTTCATGACCTGCAGTGGAAAACATATACGGGCTCGACAGTTTGTCCCGAAGAAGAAGAAATAAACTGAAGTGTGATGACCTACTCCTTGCATAACATTCAAGAATACACTATATATGTCAAGCATTCTGGAGGCATACTCGAAAAGAATCTGCACTTCTAAGATTATTTTTGTCCCTTTTGCACCTATTACCCATTTGTGACCTAGATTTATGGGCATTGTTCTGAACTTCCGATGTATGCCATTGCCAGGACTCAAATTTGTACTTGTCAAGGATTACAAATTCATATTGTTGGTACGTATAATAGTCTTATCAACATTTAAATTCCGTCCTTGAAACATATTTTCATGTATGGTAGTTATTGTGAAGTTAGTTAAATGTTAACCTCTGTTTTTTCCTTTTTATTTGAAAGGAACATACATCATCAGGTGTTTGCATTCTTTGAATTTTAAAAAACAATAAGATCCATGTTTGAGATCGAGTTGGCTTCCCTGGAAGTTTGGAATTCCTCTTGTTTTCTTTGGTAAGGCCTAAAGATAATTTCATTAACACAAATAGAAACTTTAACCAATTTTTGATAACTTTTTCACTTATTTTCAGTCTAAATTTGAGTTAGATCCGTAAAATTAAATGACTAGAAATGCATGTAATGGCTTAACTATAACAATTGCGCCCGGAAAATACCAATTTTGACATGGAAGATGTGGTGGTATATATTGACTATAGAAAAAGTTTCAAGGTCACACAATGAAACAACCGACAATTCACCATCAAACCTGACCTGTTCCTTCTCAAAACCATGATTCTTACTAGAACATGGTTCCGTTTCTAAGTAGTGTACGTCAGACATTTACTGAACTTCTCAATTTTTCACCGCAACCTCTAGGGTCATATAGTGACACCATGCATGTTTATGTTTTCAGAATTCGCTTGCATTTTTAGAAATAAAAAACCCAATCAGTTTCATGCTCGGGGTCGAGTCTTGGCACCCTGTTATTTGGAATTGCTCTTTTTTTCTTGGATATAATATTTAAATGTGGACTCATTAATATAAATATGATTTTTGAACACAATTTCCCCCACCTTTTCATGTTATGCAAAAGAAAAAAAAGAAAAGGACAGTAAAAGATAAGAAAATAAGAAATAATTTAAAGAATAAAAATACAGAAAAGGAAAGAAATAATAATATGAAAATACAGAAAATAAAGTTAAAGAAAATGATAACATAAAAAATGTTTTGTCGGGTGTTTTTTGTTTGCCAAGTGTAACACTAGGCAAACCAGGAGCTCACCGAGCGTATTTTCCTATGAACTCGGCAAAAGGATTGCTTGCCGAGTGCCCGAAAAAAGAAACTCGTGAACAAGCATCCACTCAGCAAACAGGCCGATTCCGGTAGTGTGCATGCTAGTCATCCTCCGCTCTACAAATTGCACTAGCTTATCTCCTGTTTTCATGAATTCGCCATTGCTCCATCAGCATTAAGTTTGCGGATGCCAGTCCATCTGGGCTGTTTCGTTTTCACTAGAGAATTACCTACCTTTACATTCTTCTTTGTAGAAACGTGAGCTCAGTGATGAGGGCATTGGCAAACCCCATAATTATTACACGGCACTGAAAAATTGATCCAAGGATTGCTTTACGCCAGGCCGATCAGATCACCCATAAAATAATGAGTACCTTGTGATGAAATCTTCACTAGTTAATGGTATCCTGGATCTCCATTAGCTATTCCCATGGGTCACCAGCGGCTCTTCTCGGAATGTTCACACTCAACTCTGTATCAGCTAAAGCACCCCTATACACACACACCACGCCATTGTGCAGCTAATCAGGGAGTGTTTCCAGTAGCCTTCTCCATCATCGCAGATGGTGCAAAACATCTAGTCGATTAGAATGGAATGGTGGTTGTGAGAAGAAGGAACTACGGAACAACAAAGTCTAAAGATGAGGCATTAGCTCAGGGACCAGATAACTAATATCATATATTTTTTGCCAACATAAATTGGGTATACCTTTTCACAGAGTATGTGTCTTTTTTCAGTCCTAGGCATATGTAGGTACTCCCTCCGTCTCGGTATATAGGTCATGTTAGGTTGTGCACCGCGACCAAGACGTAGAGAAAAACGAGAGAAATTAATGTTAACTTGTTAATTAATACTATTGCATGCAATGAATTGACCACTGCATGTCGTGCTAGTTAGTGTTGTAAGATATGAGGCTAGAACTGTATGCAAACAGCAGGGACGGGTGCGTGTTAATAAAGGGCAGAGGACACAGATTATAAGGTTGGTTAGGCTGTTGGATAGATTGATCTACAAGGAAACTAAAGGAGAATCTAATCTATCCCTAACAGCCTAACACGGTTACAAACACAACACGCACGCACTATACGGTTTATACAATACCGTAACCTATACAATGTTTAACACTCCCCCTCAATCACAACTGTCCAAGTTGAGATTGCGACGAAAGGCTGCTAAGTGCCGTACTGAGAGAGGTTTAGTAAAGCCATCTGCTACTTGATGTCCAGTCGGTATAAACCGAACATTAAGAAGTTTGTTTGCTACCCGTTCTCGAACAAAGTGGTAGTCAATTTTAATATGCTTCCTTCAAGTATGAAAGATAGGATTAGCAGAGAGGTACGTAGCATCAAGATTGTCACACCAAAGAGAGGCTGCCTTTGGATGCTTAACACCCAATTCTGTGAGCAAAGTCTGGACCCGAATAATCTCAACAGTAGCATTGGCTAGAGCCTTGTACTCTGCTTCCGTGCTTGATCGAGATACAGTAGTTTGCTTGCGGGAACTTCAAGAGACCAAATATCCACCAAGAAAAACCACAAACCCTCCTGTTGATCTCCTATCATCAGGACAACCAGCCCAATCTGCATCTGAAAAAGCACTGACTAACATGGAGTCTGACTGTGTCAGTTTCAGTCCATAGCCACTTGTTGCTTGAAGACACCTAAGTATTCTCTTTACCGCTGTCCAGTGCAAACTAGTAGGAGCATGTAAGAACTGACAAACTTTATTGACTGAAAAAGAGATGTCTGGCCTGGTCAAAGTCAAATATTGTAATGCCCTACAACCCTGCGGTACCTGGTAGAATCTTCAGCACTAAGAACCTCTCCATCATAAAGTGACAATTTCTCCGAGGTGGACAAGGGTGTAGGAGATGGTTTGCTACCCTTCATACCAACTCGGTTGAGAATGTCTTGTACATATTTTTCCTGAGACATAACAATCCCACGTTCTCCATGGTTTACCTCAATGCCAAGAAAATAATGTAGACTGCCCAAATCTTTGAGTGCAAAGTCTGTACGAAGATCCTTGAGGAGGGCTTCAACTACCTTGGATGATGAGCTGGTTACAAGGATCTCATTAACATAGATAAGCATAAAGATAGTAGTGCCATATCTGTGATAGAAGAATAAAGAGGTGTCTGCCTTAGAAGGAACAAAACCAAGGGACTGCAGTTTTGAGGACAAACGAGAGTACCAAGCTCTAGGTTCCTGTTTAAGTCCATACAACGCTTTGTCAAGTTTGCAAACCTTCTGAGGTGAGCCCAAAATTTCATACCCAGGTGCTTGCCTCATAAAAACTTCCTCTTTCAGAACACCATGCAAAAACATGTTCTTTACATCTAATTGATGCATACACAAATTTCTAGAGACTGCAACTGAAAGAATTATTTGGATGGTAGCAGCTTTGACTACAGGACTAAAAGTATCCTCATAATCAATCACGTACCTTTGCTTGAAACCTTTAGCCACCAGACGTGCCTTGTACCTGTCAATGGTGCCATCAGATTTTTTTACCTTAAACACCCATTTGCAGTCAATAATATTGCTCCCTTGCACACGTGACACAAGATGTCAGGTTTTGTTGCTCATCAATGCATTGTACTCTTCATCCATTGCTGATTTCCAGTTAGGATCACCAAGAGACTCTCGCAAATTTTACGGTTCACCTGTGGCACAAAAAGACCCCCAATGAATACAACCATCCTTATATTCTTTAGGTTTAATAACACCACTTTGTGACCTGGTATGTGCACGGACGGGTGTTGGTGGAGCTGGACGTGCAAGTTGCTATAGGAGACGATTCTCTGTAGGGGAAACATCAGATGCAGCAGAACCAACGGTACCAAAAGAACCCTGCGGAGAAAAATCAGCAGCAGCATCAACCAGCGAATCAGAAAGTGCCACTTGGCTAGAAGACAAGGAACCGGACAGGGGGACAGCGCCGTCGGCGCCTGGCGATGATTGGGGCGCAGCAGACGAGACCCGAGGAGAAACCGCGTCGGGGGCAAGAGCAGCGGAGGAGACTCGAGGGGAGACCGCTTCCCCGGGTTGTGCGTCGCCACGTGGGCGCCGATCAGCGGGCCGCACCTCGGGCGCACGGGACTATGCGACTGCAGGACCTACGCCTGACGCCTGGTCCGCCACCGATCCCACAGGGGATTCACGTCCATGTGTTGCATGTGACGATCCCGAGGCAGCGGGGTCAGCAGTTCCAGGATTTTCTGTGGCAACATCCCTCTGCTCAGTTGTCTGTATGGAATAATGTGAATTTGCACCATTTTCTGCGCCACTTGATTCTGTTTCCTACACACTTTCAGCCAAACTGTGATCAAAGGTATTATGGGAAATTGACATGTGATCAGTATGGTCTTCAACTCCTTCATGAACAAGAGAAGATTAAGGAAGAAGATGAGAGGGAAGAAGTATTAACTCCTTACGAAGTTGGGCACCGGCGTTTGGGTGAAGAGTAGCAAAAGGGAAGACATGTTCATCAAAAACCACGTCACGAGAAATATAGACATGACCAGATGAAATATGAAGGCGCTTGTATCCTTTGTGAAGATCACTATAAGCCAAAAACACACATTGTTTAGAGCGGAATTCTAACTTATGTTTGTTGAAAGGACGTAAGTTTGGCCATACCGCAAAGCCAAAAATACGAAGAAAATTATAATTTGGTGTGATGCCAAAAAGGCGTTCAAGAGGTGATTGGTTTTTGATGACACGGCTTGGGGTCCTATTTATGAGATAAACAGCGGTAAGGAAAGCCTCGTCCCAAAATTTCAGAGGCATTGATGCATGGGCAAGAAGGGAAAGCCCTACTTCGACAATGTGACGATGCTTCCGTTCAGCGGAGCCATTTTGTTGATGAGCATGTGGGCATGAAACATGATGAGTGATGCCAATGCGTTCAAAGAATGAATTTAGCTTTTGATATTCACCACCCCAATCAGTTTGCATGGCAATAATCTTTCGAGCAAAAAGACGTTCAACAAGTTGTTGAAAAAGTTGAAACTTCTGGAACACATCGGACTTATGTTTAAGCAAATAAATCCAACTAAATTTACTAAAATCATCAATGAAGCTGACATAAAATTTCTATCTTCCTATAAAGACAGGCCCAGGGCCCCAAACATCGGAATAAACTAGCTCTAAAGGAGATTTAGACTCACTAGTTGCACGGGAATAAGGTAATTGATGGCTCTTGGCCATTTGACATGCATCACAAATCAAAAGATGATCCTTTTTATTTGACACGGGAAGACTAAAATTGCGAAGGATTTGTTGAACCACCGGAAAAGCAGGATGCCCCAAGCGCTTGTGCCATCGAAAGGTGGAGGGTTTCATTGCACCAAGCACTTGGCGCGTGGGAGCAAGGTGCCGACCAATGATGGGAAAGAGACCCCATCTACTCCTGTCTTGAAGAAGGACCCTCCGTGTTGCCTGATCCTTGATAGAAAAGAATGGGGGATAAAGTTCAAGGTAAGCATGATTATCTTCCAAAAGTTGGTAAGCGGATAGAAGGTTCTTAGAGGCGCATGGAACATGAAGAATATTATTTAGCTTGAGGGAACCATGAGGAGTAGAAAGGACCGTATGACCAACATGTGCAATATCCATACCTTGACCACTAGCAGTGTGGATTTGCTACGTGCCGGTGTAGCGGTCACCAATACCCAGCTTCTCAAGATCGCCAGTGAGATGGTCGGTGGCACCGGTGTCAAGATACCAATTGGTATCTACACCACAAGAGTTGGCAACGACGTTGGCGGATCGTTCACCACCACCTCCTCCTCGACCTCCTTGGCGCTGAAAATTGTTATTGAAGGTCTTGTCATACCTTTTCTTGCAGCGCCAAGCCCCGTGTCCCTCTGCCTTGCAAAGATGACAGTTGAGCACGTCACCCCACCTTGGGCATTGCCTGGGTTGTTGTTGTAGGAGTGGGAGACACCGCCCCCGAGTTGTTGGTGTTGCTACGGGAGCCGCTGCCCTCACCGAAGTTCCCACCAGAAGTGCGACCACCATTGCCGCGGCCACCTCCCTTGGAGGCGAGATTGGCGCTGGCTCCATAGGAGTTCCGAGCTTCAAGGCGCGCCTCAGCTGAAAGCAAGAGCGAGAAGAGCTCGCTAAGCCCAATGCCCTTGTCAACCCGCATAGAGGTGGCAGAGACAAATGGGTTATAATCAGCATCGAGTCCTTCCAGGATATGAGAAACAACTTCACCTTCATCCATCGGCTTGCCAGCAGCAGCTAATTCATCAGCCATGTTCTTCATCTTGTTGAAGTAGACAGCAGCAGAGAGGTCCCCCTTGCGGGTGCGACCGATCTGTGAGCGAAGTTGGAAGATCTTTGCACGGGATTGGGAAGCAAAGCTTTAAAGAATCGCTGCCCAAACAGATTCTGCGGTGTCCAGACTATTTACCTGCAGAATCACCTCATGGGAGAGAGTTGTGAGGAGAAAGGTCAGGACTTGTTGGTCCTGGGTGATCCAGATCGTATGCGCCGGGTCGGAGACTTGCTCGATCTCCTTTTTGCCTGCGACGTCCTTCTCCATGGACAGGAACTTGGGAGGCTCCTGGATGCTGTCATCGAGGTAGCCGGTCATGCCGGCGGCTCGGATGTGCGGGAGCACCTGGGCCTTCCACACCAGGAAGTTATCCCTGGTGAGCTTCTCAGTGACGGTGTGACCTAGCGACACAAGGGAGGGAAGAGCCATGGCTGCGGAGGAAGAAGACATAGATGCGATAGGAAGAGATTGCTCTGAATACCATGTAAAATATGAGGCTAGAACCGTATGCAAACAGCAGGGACGGGTGCGTGTTAATAAAGGGCAGAGAGGCCACAGATTACAAGGTTGGTTAGGTTGTTGGATAGATTGATCTACAAGGAAACTAAAGGAGAATCTAATCTATCCCTAACAGCCTAACACGGTTGCAAACACAACACGCACGCACTATACGGTTTATACAATACCGTAACCTATACAATGTTTAACAAGTGTCAAGTCATTAAAAACACACACGCCCCACGTCTCTTAAGATGTGAAAGTTAATGAACCGCGCCTTGGTATTTTGGGATTATTTGGTTTTCATAAGATTATTTATATACCGAGATGGAGGAAATATATACATATAGGAGCGCTTTAAATAACATTAAATAATGAATATTTTCATATATATTTTATAAATCTCTATATAAAGTCTCGTGATACAATTGGTGATTTTGTACAGTGCATGAGATTACCAGAAAGGTGACGCATGCAAAAACAAATCAGCAGTTATTTGGCAATTCTGCCTACAATAATGGGACTGCCATTAATGAGTATAGACTGTCAACAGTTTGCTTCTTTTTTTGTCGCCTCTGCCTATCCTCTACTCAATCTTTGGGAAGTATTAAAGCCTCAATTAACATCCACTTTACTTAAATGATAAGCAAGCCCACATACCTTATTCTTCCTACCTTCTCTTCCTCGTATGTCTTTGTTGATTCAAAACTAGCAACTCTTCTATCCTCTGTATGCCTTCCTCCACACCTTCCATGGCACCAGATCAAGTGAACAATACTTCAAATTCTTACTATATGCTACTTCAAGAATTGTTCTTTCGTTTGGTCCTTGGTCTTCAAATTGAGTCTTCCCTTTCCATGGAGATAATTGCCTTTTGGTTGTTGCTCCAACAAGGGAATGGCCAAGTTGGTTACCTTCTGCGCATATACTCTTTTGATGATAACCATTTTCGTGCGATTGTTTCTTCTGCAAAACGTTTTTTGGAACTTCTCCATTTCGGGTTCGATGGTTCAGAGACCAGATCTGTACCTAGAAGTGACTTTCAGCGGGAAGCTATTCAAGGAATTTCTCTCTACCTCAATAGTATCTGTCACGAGGCCTTAGAAGATCTTTGAGAAAAAATAGAGATGAATTCTGTCCGTAATCAGATGACATACCTGCGCCAAGAACAGTCCATGACTGATCGGGTTCCTGCTGCAAGCTCGGTAAGACTGGGGTTAATATTTAGTTATCCAAGATGAGATCTGTTATGGCTGCATGCATCATTTTGATGCAGAGGCCGGGGGTAATCCTCCTTTAAAAAAAGATCAGATCTGTTAGTAGTAGATGGTTTTACACTTTTGTGATTTGCTTTATCATCTATGCAGATGACAGATCTATACGAAGATAGCTATGGAGACTCCTCGAATGATCAGATTCCAAAAAGCTCGGTGAGAGTCGCATTAAAAATATTCTATAATAATGAATGACCTGTTAATAGTTTGTGAATTATTTTCTCCTTCTGATTCACCAAGTCGTCTATGCAGAAGCATCTTCTTACCAAGATCAAGGCTTTGTATGCCAACACTCCAAAGCATCATGGAGAAGGCACAAGTTTTAGAAATATCCATGTTAAAACTAGTCAACTTCATCATGGAGAAGGCTCAAGTTCAGGAAACATCCATGCTCAAGCAAATCATAAGCTCCGCCATGATACAAAAGACGAAGTATATGATTATCAGTCAACCTCCCATTTGGTGACATTGCTGGATAAGTTGAGCTTAAGAGAGAATCGCAATGATGCAGTAAGAAAGCCGTTGTCATAATCATTATTTACATGTTTATTCGTTTATTTTCCAATACGACTTGATAGCTTTCATCCAAATACTTTCTGCAGTTCCTAGATTGAAAAGAGAAAATAATAATATATTTCTCTGCAGATCACGCAACACTTATCTGATGTTCCACCTGATGAGAGAACTTTGTTCGTAACATTTTCCAATGGCTATCCACTGACCAAAGATGAACTACACGAATTTTTTATGAGGTATATGCCTATCATTTGAGGTTTATTACATATGTAAACTCACCATTATGTGCTTGGGGAGTGGTATGGTTATTGATTAATTGTAGTAAGCAGTATAATTTCGGAGCTAGCTAATTGCTGCTAATAAGCAGTGATATCGGAGTCAGCGGGAAATTAGTGAACCAAATTTCCAATGTATGGACACATTCATATATTCACACCGAGAATTTGATGTGATGCATTTTTTTAGACATTAGGCTCATTGAGCCCGACTTTAAATTACTAAATCTCCATACGGTTATAGTAGAGATACAAAGTGCCGAAAAAACAACTTATAAGGCAGGAAACAAGAGCAAGCTAACAAAAGTAAAACAGAAAATACGGGCCTTGGGGTCGACGAAGCATTCACCAGAGTGATGGTGGAGGAGAAACTTGAGGAAGGTTTTATTGCAGGTTGATCTCCGTGGTACCCGCTATCATGACAGTCTATTTTGGCGTCGTAATCTGTGCAGCTCCACCGTAAGCCCACATCTGACCGCTCCACCGTAAGTCCTCTTTGGCATCTTCTGTCAGTATTCGAATGTGAAGAGCTGCCCCACACAAGGCAAGCAGATGGTCCATCCAGCATTCCTGCTTCCTGCCGTGTGAGGAGTAGAGAGAGAGAGAGAGAGATGAGATAAAATGGGAGGTGAAATGGGACTAGGATGTGTGAGAGAGACACAAGGACTAGGCTGCGTGAGAGAGGGAACATACCTGAAATTGGAAGAGAGACAATGCACAATCCCCTCTCGGCATGTGAGCAGTAGAGAGAGAGAGAGAGAGAGACGTGTGAGAGAGAACAGAAATGGGAGTGAGAGAGAGAAGAAGAACAAGAAAATGTGAGAGATAGAGGAGAACTGGGACGAGGCTGGGAGAGAGAGAACATAGGAGAGATAGAGAAGTCGAGAGAGAGAAAAGGGAAAGAAGAAGAGACATCATCCAGTTTCTTGAGCGAGCGAGAGAGAGAGAACGTGGGAAGACAACAGGTGGGAGTGGGACAGAGGTACTGCTACTAATCGCGTTGGGTTAGCGGGGCCCTGGTCGAGATCTCGAAGGAAGGGAATCTGCTGCGAACGGTATAGATAGCAGGTACTATGTTGCACGACCTTGAAAAAATCACTCTCGGGAACTTGATGCGTGTATGCAAGCAATATAGGCCCTCGTCTATTTCAAAGAAGGCTAGATCAGACCACATCCGCATTCATCTCCATCGTCGAAGAGGACCCCATGTGCTCTTGCCGTGGCTTGATGGGTGTCGTACCGTCGGCGAGTAGAGAACCTTGCCCAAAGCATACCGTAAGGAACTAATGGTGACAAAATAGAAATGAGAACGAAGACAAATGGTTGTTTTGGAAAATCCAAAGCCAAGTCCACACCTGCATCGCAACTACCGCTGAGCGCTGACTGCCTCACAACCATGCATCGACCCACATATTAGTAGCAAAGGTTCCAAGGTCTATGCCTCCGATAAGGTAACGAGGCTGTAGCGCTGCTCCAACAATGCAGGTCAATGATTTTCGCCCGGAAATTGAGGAAGATGAACGTGTAAACTCGATGAGGCCTATAGGGAATACATTGTCGTTGTTGGCACTTACCACTATCACACAAAGCTATCTCCAGAGCACCGCGACACTCATCCATCTAAAGGCCTATCGTTACACCCCTAAAAAGGAGCAAAGGGAACTGGCGGTCAGGACGGGACCCAACTCTAGGCATAGTAGACGGTTCGCAAACCATGACCATTCGCCAGGAAGACCACTTTGTTGCCTAAGGGCCAACAAGCACTACATGTCGCGATGTTCACCATCAGGACTCTACGGTGACCACCATCCAGGGCTGCCACCCCGGCTTTCAAACCCCTACGTCTTGATCACCTTCGCAATCCAGAGACCCATTGTCGACCAGTAGATCAGCAAGTGCAGACCACCACTTCGCTACAGAATTCCCTTAGATCTAGACTACCATCCTGGTCCAAGAACCCAAATACAACTTCCACGTTGGGTGTGTAATAACACACGGTCCTAGCTAGCAGCATAGAGGAGGGAGAGTGTGCTCCATCTGAACTTCCACAGTGAACCGCCACATCATCGTGTCGCTAGAGCTCAACCCGTGGGAGGCATCAAGTTAAGATCCACAAAGCACCACCAACGCACCAACATAGGAAGGCGTCGAACGCGGCACTGGCTCTTGGTCCACCGAAACCAGGACCTCTTTATCTCCCAGCCACCAAACGTGGATGCGCCACACACTACTGTTATGAGGTGCACATGAAGAGCATCTTGATGCCATCGTCCTCAAGCTCAGTGAGCTCTCCGACTACCACTCCACAATGATCTAAGAGCTGGAGGTAGAAGTGTTTGGTGGGCCGGATTGGTCACTTACCATGTCACCCCGGATGGAGCAATATGGGGACATGGAACTATTTTTGCATAAGGTATGTGATGCATAATTAATAGTAAAATTTAGAAAAGTAGAGCTTTTAAATACATTTCTATGAAAAGGTTAAAGGATTAAGGGGTGATAAAACTACATTCCCCATGTGGTCCACAATGACATGTTACTTTTGTCGTATTGTGTTTCGAAGCTTTGGCGAAGGGGAATGGGAGTATAGACTAGGGGTTTAAGGTAATAATAGACAATTGTTGTGTTTTTTGTATTTACTACTGCTCTGTTTGGTATTTGGTATCTATAGGGAGCTATGTGTGGGAATTTTAGGGAGTTTATGGGATTTTGTGAGAGATTCACTAAGAGATGGTGACACTAGTTTTGCACTTGCAAATCATATCTGGTGCAACTCTTTACAAGTTGAATCTTAGTATAGAGGTTATAGTGAAAAAGGTTTTCGCCCGGCATTATATATAAAGGAAACCACCAGAGTCACAAAATGACATAAGGTACACGCCACACAGAGAGAGAGAGAGAGAGAGAGAGAGCTAGCACAAGCACATAGTATAAGAAGGTTCTGCTGAGGACACAACTCAACAAGTCCTATAAACAACAAAAGATAAAGGTGGCAAAGGAGCCAATGACAGTCTAATCCGGCTCAGGTGGTGGGGAAGGGAGCGGTGGAGATCTAAGATGAAGTTGTTGATGTCGTCTCAGTCCTAAGTAACCACCCAATTTGAACATGGCATCAGTAGCACATCGAAGGGGCATATGCTGAATCACAAGTTTATTATGGACCGTCCACAAAATCCAAGAAAGCACCCTAATACCCTGCCACCTAATGTGGCAGGTAGTTGGAGGCAAGGCATGGAGTTCCACGAGTAGGCCGGGGAAGTTGTTATGGCACCACTGCCTACCAACCACCTACCGGAAGCAACTCCATAGGAATTTCGCAGACACGCATGTGAACAAAATGTGACTCTAGTCTTCCACCATCCCACATAGGGGGCACATCCCATCACCTGGCCCGTTGCATTTGAGGACCTCCACACCAAAGGGCACACGGACCCTGAGCCATTGTTACAAGAAGATATGTATCTTCAGGGGCAGCCTGATCTCCCAAAGATGGGCGAAAGGCGAGGGGTGCCTGGTCGGACACAATAGACCAGCATAGGGATTTGGTGAATAACCTGCCCGAGGACCCAGATGCCAGGATATGCGATCGACCTGCCCATCCACTACTAGAGGCATCCGTGCAATACACTCGAGAAAGTCATGCCAAGCGGCTAGTTACGAGGGCCCAAATGCCCTGCGGAACGCGAGGTGCCTTAAGTAAATAAGGGCCATCTCAACCGAGATCCGAGGTTCCACTGCAATGGAGAAAAGGTCGGGGAATCGGGCCGCGAAAGGGGCTATCTCCAGACCACCTATCGAACCAGAATAGGGTAATCGCACTAGACCCTATCTCGATCGAGATGAACCAGGATAGGGTGGTCGCACCAGACCCCACCTCGATCGAGGTCCCTATGTTCATGCGTTTGGATGCCACCGAGTCAGCAAGGCTGTGTTCATGCGTTTGGATGACATGACACCTAGGCCGCCTTGGTTCTGGGGTTTACAGATGTCGGGCCAATGGAACCATATGGTATTTTTGCTTGTCACCATTCCCGGCCCAAAAGGACCTCGCCTGATACTTGGCCATCACATGGTCAAGGGCGTCGTGTAGACAATAGAAACTCATGATGAATAAGAGCAGGCTGGAAAGTGATGAGTTAATGTGAACAGGTTGGGCCACCTTAGACAGACATCTACCCTGCTAGGGTTCGATACGATGTTGGAGTCTAGCCACCATCGGTCGCAGCTTCGCAATGGATAAACTAGAATCACTAATGGGGCTGCCAGATAGGTAGTAGGGAAGGAGCCCGGTAGGAAGTTAAGATGGTCCGCAATGCTCTGGCGCTTGGCACGGGAGTAACCGAACACCATCACCTCGCTCTTGACAAAGTTGATAGAAGTCCCGACATCTATTGAAAGTGGAGGAGGAGAAATTTCAGGTTCGTGATACCCGGCCCAGAGCATGCCACCAGGATAATGGTGTCATAGGCATACTGCAACAGAGAGACCCCTCCCCCTCCAACCAGATGTGGGACGACTCCATCGATATGGTCTGTAGCCTTTGCCCTGTCCGGGATGGACGCGAGGGCGTCGGCGACCATATTGAACAAGAAGAGTCCATGGGAGAAGGGGTCACCCTGCGTAACCCCACATAGGGTGGGGAAGATGGGGCCGGTCTCCCCGTTGATGTTCACAATAGTGCGCCAGCACAAGATAATCTACAAAACTAGAGTGACCCATCTGTCATCAAATCCCTTACGGAGAAGGAGTCCTCAAATGAAGGGTAAGTGGACCGTGTTGGGCTTTGTGAAAGTCTATCTTGAGGAATACAACAGTTATTGAAGCGTTTTTGAGGAAGTAACAACGGTGGGATGAACCTGTTATTATTTACGCCCTTATTTTGAAGTTGGACCATCATATTGGCACAATGGAGTTTATGCATTCTGGTGGGGAAGTGAATGTCGCAGCACACAAGATAGCTAGGAACTATTTGTCCCACACATCAATTATAACAATGTGGGTGAACCACGTATCAGGCGAGGTCCTTTTGAACTATCATGGATGATGTAACTATTGTTTGATTATCAATAAAGTTCCTCATGATGGATTTTCCTCAAAAAGAAAAGAAGAGATGATAACATAAGTTACGATGAAGACACAACAGGCTATCTGCAACCTCTTCCCCGTTATTAAAATGGTGGGAGGTGAACTCTAAACTCCTATGCATTATCTCTTGTAAATTCTTATTCCCTCCAACCAAACAACTGACCGTGTATCTCACATACCCTAAATTTCCATTCCCTATGTTTAATTACCCCCCAACTAAACATCTAGGTTCAGCCAAACTTTAGCTACTTTAACTGGATAGGTAAAAGGCATATATCAAAGGTAGTTAATAATATTGTATGTCATTGTGTTCTAAGAATGTGCTATAAGAGTTTGTGTTGAAAGGTGCCTAGAGACCATGTTGATGTCCACAATGACATGGGTTTTCTCTTTTGAAATGGAGGCAAAATCTTTTACTCATCTCATTAATTAGTAAGGGTTTTACAATAAGTTCAAGTTAGCCGAAGCACGGCACATAACCATCTAGATTCACCACAGCATCATCGACCTCCAATACTTTTCCCCCACCGTCCCCCAAAATGTGGCCACCCTTAATACCTTGCACGGAATGACACTAGATATATGATTGAAATATTCCTAAAAGACCTAGCATTCCGCTAATTTCAAATTTCCAACGAAGTGACCCACCTCCTCGTGTTTCTGTTAATGTTGATCACTAAACATCACCAATCTTTGGCCGATTTGATGTAACCCCATTTGTCAGTGTTAACATCAATAATCCCAAACAACACTTTTATAACATTATAAATCCACCTCATGAACCTACACTTGAATAATAAATATTTTGCCGATTTGGCTCCCTTTTGCAAAATGAATATAGGCCATCCCCACATTGTACTGTCATCTATCCACACCCTTTCTTGCAAGATAAGCTAAGACAATTTTTTGCTCTTAGACAATAATCTTTTTTTTGAAAAGTGGCTTCATTAACTAAACGCTTTATCGAGTCGACTCGAGTTGAATGGAATATACCAATTGTGTCGAGTATTGTACTAAAGCAGTAAGGTTCCAAGCAGTTTCGTTATTGTTCTCGTCGCTTGGGAGTCTTGAAAACTGGCCCAAAGCACAAAAAACAATCAATGATGTGTTGCACAGAGAGCCTAAAATTTATCTTGATGTTGTTGATCCATCAATCATACTCCAAAAAATATCTCTCCAAGGTTATGTTCCTATACATAGAAATTCCAAATTGGATAGCGCAATGTATTTTTGTTTGCGGCCCCAAGCCAAGTTGCATGCCAAAAGCATGCAGCATTACCATGTCCAATAGTGTCGTGGTAACATCCTAGAAGAGGTCCATATCAATGGCGTCCGAAGGGTATCCCAATCCTACCCACTATCCGAGTCTTCCCATGAAAGCCATGACCAACATAGTCGCAAAGATGTCTGGAAGTCCACCCGACAAACGAGCTCCCCTTGATTTGTACTTCCCTCTTGACGCCTTGTGGGACTTGACCCGCAAAAAAAGCCGGCTACTTAATTACAGTCTTCATGATTCCTTTAGGCAAAATCAGAGGAGTAAGGTTGTATATGGCTTGCGAATTAAGGACCGATAACCAATGTGTTTCTCTCTGCCATGCCATGCAAGTTAATTAATACGCTTGCACATGATCCCGTACACGCTTTGCGAATGAGGCACTTGCAGAGGAAGATCTAAGGGCGTGTTCGGTAACCGTCCACAACCTCAAACTCCTCAACTCCACAACCCAAAACCAGCAGCTAGCTTCTCGTTAAAAATCCGAGAGTTAGACATCTGTTCGCCTCGACAGCTTCTACTTCTGGCCGCTAAAGCCGGCTGAAAGCCCATTTACGTGATCGGCACATTAGTGCAGCAGCCCATTTACGTAGATGGCCAATGAGGGGATGAGGTCACGAGGAGACGAGGGGAGGAAACAAAGCGAACCGGTATCTTGTAATTCACTTGGCGGTGGCATTACATTGTAATATTTGACAACTCCAGCTTCCCTGTTTCTGTGGAGTGTCGATCTTTTGGTTCCACGACTCCTCACACTTTGCACTTGGAAAATAGCCAACTTCTCTCATGAAACTCTAGGAGTTGGACCGCTCGGTTCAACTCTGAACGTGGAGCCAAAGAAGCCAGGAGCTGGAGGGCTCCCGAACACGCCCTAAGTGTGCTAGTGGGAATTGAGTGCGGACATCCAAAAATCAAGAATGATGCCATTGGAATTGATGCATAAACGAGGTTAGTAGGCAGTAAGATCTTTAGCACATTGGTAACAAGACCGGTAGCCTCATCAAAGCTTGCAAAATTCTCAACAGGTTGTTGTTATCTTCTTTCATAGGCACGACAAAAACCGCCATGATATCCGCATAAAGGGAGGTGTGAGGACATACACGCCAACCTCTCAATCTGTGAAGGTGACCAATAGATGTCGCAAAATCTAAAATCTTCTAGTTAAAGTGGTCCATTTAATAGTAGATATGATTGACATAAAAGATAGGAAAGGATTTAATAAGGAACACAAATTGCATTTCATGAGAAAATGTATGTACAGTAGATTGAATTCATGGCATTAGTTTTGGATATATATATATATATATATATATATATATATATATATATATATATATATATATATATATATATATGCAGTTGCTAATTTTGTTTCATTAACTTCTTCCATGTGACAGGCACTATGGAGATATTGAGGAAATAAGTGTAGAGGAGCCAATCGAAAGTAGGCCACCACTGTACGCACACATTACATTTTACTCACAGTTGACACTCTTCCGTGTTCTAGATGGGAACAGGAGAGTCAAGTTCATGACCAGGGGAAAACATCTATGGGCTCGACAGTTTGTGCCCAAGAAGAAGAAGAAAACTGATGTCTGATGACCTAAGCCTGATTTGATAAACACTCAAGAACATTCTAAGCCAAGCATTCTGGAAGCATACTCAAGAATCTGCACTTAAGATTATTCTTGTGCATACCTAATTCTTGTGCCTTCGGCGCCTTATTACACATTTGTAACCCAGATTTACATTGTTCAAAAAATTTACTTGTTAAGGATTATAAATACATATTGTTGGTACGTATAATGGTGTTATCATTTAAATTCCTTCCTGGAATGCTATTGTAGTGTATGGTAGTCATTGTGTGATGCTAGTTAAATGTTAAGTTCTGTTGTTGTTGTTTTTCTTGGAAAGGAAGGTTCAACCTCCCTAGCTTATACATATTTTTTTAGCTGAGCTGAGCCCCTTCCTTCCTGCGCCCCTGCCCTCCACTCCAGCGGCAACAGCCAATGCAAAACCGTCATTGATTGCAATATCGAGGGCCAGTAACCAATCCGCCTTCAGAACCTCCGGGTGGTCAGTTTGCTCCCTCTTTGGAGAAACGGTGTGTTTAAATGCATTAACTAGATGACACCCACGCATTGCTACGGAAATTGGCTGCAATATATTTTAATGAAATTGGTTGCATGAATCATCAATGTTTGGATTAATCATACCTCCGTCACAAAATAAGTGTCGTAGATTTTGTACTAGATCATCGACGCTTATTTTGGGACGGAGCGAGTATGAACTAAATCTGAAAATAGATATTATATATTGTATTTGATTATGGTATATCAAGAAAATATTTATTGAATATAAATAGCATAATATAATGAAAAAATTATAATGCATGTTGTTGTGGACCTTTGATAAGGTGGCATGTGTGGTTATTAGATGAGATGCTTGTATTTTGAGATAAATAGAAGTAGTGAAGATCAAATAAATAATGAAGAAAAACTCCCATAGACGATGTTGAGGTGGCATGTATGCATGTTGAGATCAATATAAGTAGCAAGCAATCAAAGAATTATAGAGAGATCCACAAAAGGAAATTAAAAAATTCTTCTAAAAATGCCGAACCCAATCGTTGCTTAAAAGTCCGTACTGTGTTTTTATGTTTTCGAGCTAAAGCATAATTTTGCATTAGATCAAGCATTCCAATTTTGAAAATATGAGTCGTCAACTTGTTTTCTTGGAGAACAAACATTGAAAGTATCTGAGGAATACACATTGCATTAATTCTTCCTATGTCACAGGAACTATGCAGATATTAAAGAAATAAGTATAGAGGTGCCATTCGAAGACAGACTAACTTTGTATGCACACATTACATTTTACTCGCAGTTGACACTCTTCCGTTTTCTAGATGGGAACATGAGAGTCAAGTTCATGACCTGCAGCGGAAAACATATACAGGCTCGAAAGTTTGTGCCGAAGAAGGAGAAATAAACTGAAGTGTGATGACCTAAGCCTGATTGCATAAACCTTCAAGAGTATCCTATGCCAAGCACTCTGGAAGCATACTCGAATACGATCTGCACCCCTACGATTATTCATGTCCCATTTGCACCTTAATTACCCATTTATGACCTAGATTTATGGGCATTGTTTTGAACTTCCGATGTATGCCCTTGTGAGGACTCAAAGTTGTACTTTGTTAAGGATTACAATTTCGAATTGTTGGTACGTATGATGGCTTTATCAACATTAAAATTTGTTCCTTGAAATCTATTTAATTGTTAGTTATTGTGTGATGCTAATGTTAAGCTCTTTGGTTTTTTACTTCTTGTTGGAACAGAAGATAGATCATTAGGTAGCTCTAAGAGCCAAGTATTTCACCCTAGTGACAGAGAGAGTTTAAATTTTGCTAGCCTATCTGCCTCTTACTTAAATTTCTACTCTCAAATTTAAATGAAACATTTTTTAAGAAAGCACACCCCCAAGAGTTTCTGTGAGGAATTTCCAACCCATTTTTTCAACTTGTTTATTTTACAAAAAGAGGAAAAGAAGAAATTAAAATTAAAATAAATAAAATGAAATAAATAATAGAAGGAAATACGGAGAAGGAAATAAATAAAATATAAAATATAGAAAATAAGTAGAATAAAGTAAAATATAAATAATGAAAAGACTAAATAGGGAAGAAATATGTTGTCGATTGTTTTATAGGAAACACTGAGCAATGGTTTGACTTTGTTAGTGTTTTTTGTTTGTCAAGTTTAACACTAGGGAAATCAGGAGCTTACTGGGTATTATATGTTTGCTGAGTGTATTTTCCTAAGAACTACGCAAATGCTCTGTTTGGTTAGTGTCCGAAAAAAGACACTCGACAAACAGGCTGATTCCGGCAGCTATCGACTCTCATGGTTGTATGTTGTGGGAATTGCACGATGTATTACTCACGTGCAAACACATGTATATATGAAATACAATGGTGCACCACGACCTTAACTATACAGGCAACTAGGAGGTGAGCCCAATACACAAATATGCACAACACATATACTCAACACCCCCTCCACCCGCGCGCAGTCGAAGCGGCACCACTGCTGACGCAAAAACTAGACCGAATTTCTCAAATGACGTCGTTGGCAAGCCCTTGGTCATTATATCTGCAAATTGTTGGGAAGTAGGAACGTGTAGAACACGAACATGGCCAAGTGCCAGTTGTTTCCGAACAAAATGGATATCTAACTCAATATGCTTGGTCCGACGATGATAAACCTTGTTAGCAGAGAGGTAGACCGCCGAGACTTTGTCGCAGTAGACCACCATGACACGGTCGACAGGACAGGATAGCTCCTGAAGCAGTTGGCGAAGCCACGAACACTCGGCAACGACATTGGCCACAACACGATACTCAGCCTCAGCACTGGAACGAGAGACCGTAGGCCGCCACTTGGACGATCACGAGATGAGCGAGGGTCCAAGATAGACACAGTAGCCCGAGGTAGAGCAACGAGTGTCAGGGCAGCCCGCCCAGTCGGCATCGGAGTAGGCGGCGAGCGCGGTGTCGGTGGAGGCGTGAAGCGTGACGCCGAGGTCCATAGTGCCACAAACATAGCGGAGAATTCGCTTGACGGCGGCCCAATGAACATCCCGAGGAGCATGCATATGGAGACACACCTGATGGATGGCATACTGAATCTCTGGTCGAATCAGAATGAGGTACTGAAGAGCACCAACGATAGACTGGTAGAAGGCAGCATCCGAAAAGGGAGCACCATCCGTGGCAGAGAGCTTGGCATTCGTATCAATAGGCGTAGCGGCGGGCTCGCAATTGATCATGCCAGCACGATCCAGGAGCTCATGAGCGTACTTCCGCTGATGAAGGAAGAAGCCATCCGGACGTCGCACCACCTCAACACCAAGGAAGTAGTGCAAAGGACCCAAGTCCTTGATGGCAAACTCAGCGCGAAGATGAGCAGTGAGCTGACTGAGAAGACTAGCCGTGGATGCCGTCAGGATGATGTCGTCAACATAAACCAGCAAGTAGGCAATGTCGGAACCGAAGAGCAAGGCATCCGAGCTGGTAGAGCGAAATCCGAGCTGGTGCAGAAACATCACGATGCACTGGTACCAAGCGCGAGGGGCCTGCTTGAGTCTGTACAAGGACCGCGAGAGCAGGCACACGTGATCAGGAAATGCCAGATCGACGAACCCCGTGGGTTGCTGACAGAAGACCTGCTCCTGGAGGTGACCATGGAGGAAGGCGTTGGAAACGTCCATCTGGTGCACCGGCCAAGCACGGAATACCGCAAGGTCTAGAACCGTGCGAATTGAGTCGGGCTTAAGAACCGGAGCGAAGGTGTCGGTGAAATCGATACCAGCACGTTGCCGGAAACCACGAACAACCCAGCGCACTATATAGCGGTCGAGGGTACCATCAGGACGGAGCTTGTGTTTGAAAACCCACTTTCCGATGATGACATTGGCGTGCCGGGGACGGGGAACAAGCTGCCACGTCCGATTGCGCAGTAGGGCATCAAACTCTTCTTGCATCGCAACCATTGAGAGCGGGTCACGAAGAGCGGCTCAGACGGAGGATGGCAGGGGCGAAGGCGAAGAGGTGGATGCAGCATGGACGTACTCATCCGAGGCATAGCGCGAGCTCCGACAGAACACACCCGTATGAGCGCGAGTGACCGGACCGACTGCGGGCGCGACCGCAATCGCCGGTGCCGCGGGCGCCAGAGCCACGGTCGAAGAAGGCAGCGTAGGCAGGGGCGCCAGGGTCGCGGGCGCCAGAGCCACGGTCGAAGAAGGCGACGCAGGTGGGGGCGCCGGGGCCGCGGGCGCCGTAGGCGGGGACACCAAACCGAAGGAGGCCGACGGGTGGCGCGCCTCAAATCCAGGGCGGGCCAAGAGCGGCACACACCGTCGAGGCTCCCACGTCAGCAGAAGCTGGAGGAGCAGCCGGAGGTACCTGGTGAAACGGAAACACAAACTCATCAAAGTAAACGTGCCGGAAGGTGAACACACGGTGGGAGGTGGGATCGTAGCACCGATAGCCCTTGGAGTTAGTGGGGGTAGCCGAGGAAGATGCATGCAACAAAACGGGGTGCAAGTTTGTGAGGAGCGATGTCGGCAGTGCTGGGATAACAAAGGCACCCAAAGATACGCAGACCATCGTAAGATGGAGGCGTACCAAAGAGAAGGAGGTGAGGTGCGTAATTCCATCGTGGGCGGCAGGGTCGAAGATTAAGGAGAAGGGAGGTAGTAGCAAGTGCGTCCGGCCATAAGCGAGGCGGCACATTGGCGTGGAACAGGAGCGTGCGAACGCAGTCGCTCAGAGTGCGAAGGACGCGTTCGGCTCGACCGTTCTGCTGAGAAGTATACGGGCATGTGAGACGAAAAAAGATGTCATGATGCGACAAGAAGGTGCGGAAAGCAAGGTTGTTGAACTCTTTCCCATTGTCAGTCTGAAGAGCAAGAATGGGACGCCCAAACTGTGTGTGGACACAGGAATAAAAGTCCCTATGAGTGGATAGGGCATCCAACTTTCGTCACAGAGGAAAAGTCCACACATAATGAGAATAGTCATCAAGGATAACTAGATAGTATAAGTAGCCCAAATTACTAGGAACAACAGAGGTCCACATATCGCTATGAATCGACTGAAAAGGAAAAGAAGAAATGGTGGTAGAGGTATTAAACGGAATACGAACATGTTTGCCAACACGACAAGCATGGCAAGTGTGATCCACTATCTTATTACAAGTGAAATCGAAAGTCCTAAGAATGTGACAAAGCATGACGTGGTTGGGATGACCCAAGCGAGCGTGCCAGAGATCGACGCTGATGGAGCGAGCTACCGGTGCGGTGGTGGCGGAGGAAGGCGAACGCACCGGATAAACATCGTTGGGGCTGTCACATCGATGGAGTGTCATCCTGGTTCACGCGTCCTTGACACAAAAACCAAGGCCATCAAATTCAACAGTAATAGGATTTTCACGAGCAAGATATTTAACGGAAACAGGACTCTTAATAAGATTATGAGACACAAGTATGTTATACATAGAAATAGGAGTGGAGTTAGAAGGAAAAGAAGTGTGCCCGACGTGTGTGATGGGAAGTGTGGAACCGTCGCCAACAATGATGCGGCGATCGGTGGAGACTAGAGTAAAAGAGGCAAGATTACCAGGATGAGCGAACATGTCACTACTAGGAAAAAGGCTGTTAGTGGCGCACCTATTTTGGCTATTAATGGCGCACTATAGGTGTGCCACTATTATCACGCCACTACTAATAAATAGTAATGGCGCACACCTGGTGCGCCACTGTTAATCTTCATAACAGTGGCGCACCACCTGGTGTGCCATTACTATCCCAGGCAATAATGGCGCAGCTAAAGTGCGCCATTACTAGACCCAGAAGTGCGCCAGTGCTGTTACTCCAAGGGGCCATGTGTACCTTGTGCTCTGGGTTACTAATGACGCACTTTTAGATAATGCGCCAGTGGGGTGTTTATTTATGTGCGCCACTAAAGTGAATATGGTGCGCCATTACTGTGAATATTAGGAATTTGTTTTTGCTTTTCTGATATTTGCACAGGTTACAAAATATATTACAACAAAGAATATAAACAGCACAACATATAAATAGCAGATTTATCGAATACAATAAAAGATTAGTCTCCGAATACAATTCATCATATTAGTCTCCGAATTCAAAATACCGAACAAAGTTAGAACATTAAAAGTCTCGAGACCGCGAATAGCGAGTTTGTGTTCACATTACAGGTCGATATCTAAACTACCATCACATAGAAGAGGGTTACGGTCACGATGAGCATCATCGCGATGAAACTGATCTTCATCCGGTTCCTCCTCCGCTCCCTCCTCTCTCCCGCTAGATAGCGCGCGTATCTAGCTTCCGCCTCCGCCCTAGTGGTGTACCCTTTGTAACTGTTACCACTGAAACGATGAACCTGTCTCCGACACTCCTCCCAGTCGTCATAGACTCCGGGAACCTCACCCTTGTACACGACTTACGACTGCATCTCTATGCACTAGACAAACAAAACGTTAGTATCAATTCACAGATAATATATAAGCAATATATAAGTATGCAACAAAAGGATCAGAAGAGAAAAGCAACACATTAATAGCACAATTCATGGTCCTACTAATAAATAGCATCGATTACATATAAGTTGAACAACTGTCCAAACTAAAGAGACATACAAGTTCATTAAATTTTAATTACAACATGAGCTAATCGATATTTCAGAACTACATAGCATCAATACTTTCGACTCGACTCAAGGACCGGAGCGTGGATGAAGCCGCCGTCTTTCGTGATGGTCATGAATGTGCGGTCGTTGTCAGCCTGCATTTGTAGCATTGTTTCTGTTTCACTATTGGACGGTTGACAGTTGAGGTAGAACTGCCTTGAGGTACGAAGGACATCTTGATAAATAATTTCCGCAAACTCCGACTGGATGCGAAAGAATTCTTGTCAGATGTCCGCGTCCTGGATTGCCGACAAGCGTGCGGCCCATTCTTTGAGATTATTTGGTAGCATAAGATGATGAAGGTCCGTATGATCGCCCACATGTGAAGGAGGGCGTAGTAGGCATCCTTCTGACTGCCAGGAGCATCATCAAGAACTTTCTTGATATTTGTGTAGTCTTTCTTCGACTGATGGTCCGAGTCGAAATACGTGACCATGGAATATTGCGGGCTTAAGAGGATGAGTGTGCAATGTGTGTCACTGCACAAAACACAGAATGTTAGAAAAAAAGAACGATCGAAATATAAGAAATCATATGTTACGGGGCGGTGAGGGGATGACTTACTCGAAAAAGTAAGGCACGAGGAAGTTATCCTTATCTGGGTTCGCTAGAATGATGCCTTCGAGGTATGAACTCGTGACTTGCCGGTCCCTAGCGCTGCCCAGGATCTTGGCACGTATGTAGAAGGGGTCGACTATCACGATGTCCGGGGTCTTGTCTCTAATGATCCGCATCTCCATACTGAGCGAAAATAGCCGAATGAAGGTGTAGTGCAGCTGATAAATGTTAAACATAGCGAAGATGTCATCAAACCGCAGGACGATCATACGCCTGATGGTGCTATTGACAAAGCCCTTGCCCTCTGGCACCTTGGCCACGAAAACCGGGTATGCCACATCATTCTCGGAGAGACGCCGCTTCTCCATAAAAAGAACACCGTCATGCAGACTCCGCATAGCACCGGTTGCAGCATTGAGCACATTAGTCGGTAGCATCGGCCTACCAGCCACATGCACCCTCCTCGAGATATCCTTAGGTATTGGTGGCCCGTCTTGAGCACGGATCGTACTCGGTGCCGGCTGGCTCGCACCCTGGTTATTTTTTCTTTTCCGTCCCTTCTGCTTCTTCTGCTGTAATGGGATCGAGTTCTGCTCAAAGACCACCTTCTTGAGTGTGTTGGGGCTGATAATATTTTGCACCTCGACTATTTGAGTCTCGGTGAAGGCAGCATCTGGAGGCGTCTCTTGAGAACTGAACAGACGACGCCTGTTGCAATTGGGTTTCTTCGCGGTACCAGCTAGATCGCGATCGCCTTTTGCAAGGTTGGGTTCTTGAGAAGCAGGCCCCAAGAATTCGTCACCGTACCCATGTTCATGTTGGAAATATGCCCTAGAGGCAATAAATAAAGTGTTTATTATTATATTTCCTTGTTCATAATAATTGTTTATTATCCGTGCTAGAATTGTATTAATTGGAAACATGGATACATGTGTGGATACATAGACAAAACACTATGTCCCTAGTATGCCTCTAGTGAACTAGCTCGTTGATCAAAGGATGGTTAAGGTTTCCTAGCCATGGACATGAGATGTCATTTGATAACGGGATCACATCATTAGGAGAATGATGAGATGGACAAGACCCAAACTACAAACGTAGCATATGATCGTGTCAGTTTATTGCTACTGTTTTCCATATGTCAAAGTATATGTTCCTATGACCGTGAGATCATGCAACTCACTGACACCGGAGGAATGCCTTGTGTGTATCAAACGTTGCAACTTAACTGGGTGACTATAAAGGTGCTCTACAGGTATCTCCGAGGGTGTCTGTTGGGTTGGCATGGATCAAGACCGTGATTTGTTACTTCGTGTGACGGAGAGGTATCTCAGAGCCCACTCGGTAATACAACATCACAACAAGCCTTGCAAGCAATGTGACTAAGTGTTAGCCACGGGATCTTGTATTACGGAACGAGTAAAGAGACTTGCCAGTAACGAGGTTGAACTAGGTATGTAGATACCGACGATCGAATCTCGGGCAAGTAACATACCGAAGAACAAAGGGAACGTTATAAGGGATTAACTGAATCCTTGACATAGAGGTTCGACCGATAAAGATCTTCGTAGAATATGTAGGAACCAATGTAGAAATCCAGGTCCCGCCATTGGTTATTGACGGTAGAGGGGTCTCGGTCATGTCTACATAGTTCTTGAACCCGCAAGGTCTGCACACTTAAGGTTTGGTGACGTTTCGGTAGTATAGAGTTATGTATGGTGGTGACCGAAGTTTGTTCGGAGTCCCGGATGAGATCCCGGACATCACGAGGATCTCCGGAATGGTCCAGAGGTAAATATTCATATTTAGGAAGTCCCAGTTTGGTCGCCGGAAAAGTTCCGGGCTCATCGATAGTGTACCGGGAGTGCCGGTAGTGTACCGGGAGACCTCCGGGAGGGGTATTTCGACCCAAGAGGCTTCATGGGCTGTGGGAGAGTATTAACCAGCCTTAGTGGGATGGTGGAATAGCCACAACAGGCCCATGCGGTTGGGAGAAAGAAACCCAAAGGGAAAAGGTGGAAAAAAGGCAAAAAAGAGCAATCCTAGTCCTACTAGGATTGGAGGAGGAGTAGGACTCCTCCCCCTTGGCTTCGGCCGAAGCCTCCTTGGCTTGGGGGCAGGGCTGCCTGTCCTCCTCCCTCCCTCCTATATATACTAGTGGAATAGAGGGTTTTTAAACAGATTTTACGGCCACGTGCTACCCATTTCACCGGTGCTCCTCTAGATCGGTTTTCCATAGTGCTCAGGCGAAGCTCGGCCGGAATTGCTCCACCACCATCACCGGAGCGCCATCATGCTACCGGTGAACTATTCCTCCTCTCCACTTCCTCTTGCTGGATCAAGACGGTGGAGATCGTCATCAAGATGCACGTGTGTTGAACGCGGAGGTGCCGTCCGTTCGGTACTAGATTGGAAGGCTCGTGATCAAGGCCACGAGACGATCGTGATTGGATCGCGGGACGGATCATGATGAGATCGCGGGACGGTTCATGATTGGATCGCGGGATGGTTCATGATTGGTTTGGGGGACGGCTCGTGATTAGATCGCGGGACGCTCGGCGATTTGGATCGCAAAGAAGTTCGACTACACCAACCGCGTTTCTTAACACTTCCCGCTTAGCGATCTACAAGGGTATGTAGATCAACTCCCCCTCTCGTAGATGCTCATCACCATGGATAGGTTTGCGTGTGCGTAGGAATATTTTTGTTTCCCATGCAACGTTCCCCAAAAGTTCGTTGATGTATTTATCGACGTTGGAAAATGTACCGTTGTCATCGTCCGGATCCTGTGCCATATGCATGTCCGGATCAGCTGACGGCGGTAGCGTTGCGGCGGTCTTGCCATGTCTTGGCTCCGGCACGACTGGCGGTGTTGTCTGTGGGGTGGTGTCCCCCGCCCCCAAACGAATCTGGCTCTTCAGCCAAAGCATGGACCAGTTTAAGCAGACGCTGAGGGTCATCACATCATCTTCGTTGTCCCCAGGGGGTCGATACGGAGGTAACAAGTCGTCGCAGCCCCGCAGCATCCGAACCAGTTGAACCCTATACACGGTGGGTGGCATCGGATTACCGTGGAACACGCGGTTGCCCGGTTCAACGATTTTGGACTTGGCGACATCGATCAACTCGCCGTCCACGAAGTGCAGGAGAGTGCATGGAACGTTGGCGACGCCCTGCGAAAACATGTAGGGCGTTAGGGATGCCCAGTCAAAGGCAAGGAGATGAAGTCATCGGCCGAGGCTTAGTTACCATGATGGCTTCGAGCTCGGATAATGTCGAGGCACCGCCAACGGCGGGCGTGCAAGTGACGGAGGGGCTGCTTGCTGCCGAGGTGCCGGCCGGCGTATTCTTCCCACACCCGGGTGCATTAAGCTCCAATACCGGCACCGACGCCGGAGACACCAATGCCGCCTCCATCGGAGACACCAATGGCGACGTGTTGTGCGAGTTGCTGCCCGTGAAGCTGGGAATCAGGGGCGGCCCCTGTTGGCCGCCCGCAATCCACCACCGCAGCCCCTCAAGCAAGGAAGGCATAATGGCGGTGATCGTCGCTCCCATTCGGTCTCGCACTTGCTCTTCGACTATCTCTGGAATCCGCACCACTTGTGCCTTGAGTTCTTTAACCTCACGCTCCTCGCTTTCCGAGCTGGTCTTTCTCTCCTTTCGCCCAGCCTTATAGTATTCCAACCATTTCGTGGACATGCCTTCGCCGGCCACACGACCAGCTGACGACGGCTTACTGAACTTATCCTTGTGTTTCATTACGTTCAACACCCTATTTAAAGTGGTGTCCCAAGGGGCAGACGGGGAGCTCTGAGACCCCACGTTGCTGCTTTCAGTTTCCTGCGGAAGGAACGTGAACCATTTAGAAATTTGGCTTCATTAATTAGAATGCAACCATATGGAGCTAATTACGCGGGGGTGTATTCCTTACCAGAACACGCTCAAGCTCCTTCACCTTCGGATCCATGGTAAGCTTCTTTATTACCGGGTCCACCTTGTACCGGGCCCTGACATAGTTCCTGGTCTGCTTTTCATGGTATTTATCGAAGAGGGGTGGTAGGCATTGCTCGGCACGCTCCGCATCATCCTTGTCCCATTTAGGTTCCGCCACTCTGTAACCGTCGGGGCCGAGTTTGTGGACCCCTAAGTTCAAGTCCCGCATATCTTTCCCCGACTGACTTGATTCCGCGGATGCGTTGCTCTCGCACTTGATCTTGAACTCCAGCTGGTCAGCTTCGTTGATCGAAGGATTTGTCTCCTTGATCTTCTCATAACTATCACCTCTTAGAATCCTTCTCTTCACCGCGGCTCTCCAAGTAGCCAGGGCCGTGCTCATCTTCGTGAGGGCGGCACTGTTCACTTTATTCCCTGAGAGGCGTGTGTTTGCGAAGTCACTGGGGAACTTGTATCGTTCGTGCAGCTTCGTGAAGAGGAGGTTGCGCAAATTCCCTCGATCACGATGCCTTAGGTTCTCGGTGTTGATCGAGACGGTGCTCCGGAGAATGCACCCGAGTTGTCTCGCGTACCCACCGACTAATTCTTTGGGCGCCGTTGGATGCCCACTGGAGGACACTTCAGTAAATTCCTCCTTGACGGTGCCGAGCATGTTCAGGCGCCGGTCGTTCCACTACCTCTTCGGTTGGCTGCCATCTGTGCGTTCGCTGCCATCATCAGTGGTGGCATCCCCGACGGCACCATCAGTGGTGTCATCCCCGACGCCACTAGGGGTTGTGTAGTCGGGATCGGTGTCTTCCGCAGCGTCCTCATAGCGGTGAGGTTCTTCCTCCATCTCCTGGGACAGCTCCCAGAATGGCTTGCCCGAACCGCCAGCCTCATCGTTGTCAGCCATGTTCGCTCTAAATAGGAAAAAAGGCTACTAGAGTTATTGGATGAGATCAGGGTAGTATCTATTCTTCTCAGATTTAGAGGAAAACTGAGAATAAAACATGCAAATTGATGCACACCCATAGGTAGAAATAACATTGTCTCTAAATGTTGATTAATTTTTGTTTCGGTTGAGAATCAGGCACCTTCTAGGTCAAGAAAATTGGGCATGGCCTTTACTAATTTTCTTGACCTAGGAGTGCCCCATTCTCAACCGAAACGGAAATTAATCAACATTTCAGGAAAAGGGGTAACTATTTGTCCCTGCACAAAAAAAGGCCTACATATGTAGCCTGAAAGAACCTCAAGACGAATTAATCAACATCTTCGAATATGTAGCCTTAATCCCCATCAAGAGTTGACAATTAATTACATATACTATGATCAAGTGGCGTTATAAGCAGCAAATCCCCATCTTTATTTTTCTTAATGAAGTACGGAAGCCGCTTCCTAAAATAGCATACGCACACATTCACAATCAATCAAGTCAGATAAACAAAGGGGGAGCCACACTGATGTAGATTATTACTTACACTATAATGGTTGGATATGAGCAATGGCAAACTAGACCTAGTCTACTGACCCTGCTTCCACCCACATTCAGTTTGGCAAGCAATGGCAGATGGGCAATAAGGTGAAGAATCTGAAGTGGCCTAGAAAGATTTCTGAAGTTTATATCCATTCGCCTGGTAATATAGCAAAGGGGGAACCAGAAGTTGCTCCTCTTCGCCTGGTAATCAACGTTGCTGATAATACGGGCTAACTAAATTTATATCCCTAAGGCAAACCTTAGTTAAGTGTAAATGGATATTTATATCCCTGATTTATTCCCTTAGTGTAAACAGACTAAGGGAAGCAATCCCTGTTAACATGGAAACTTCATGTTAACAGTATGCAACAACGCTTGACTGAATTTATATCCCTGATGAAAATATGGACTGGAAGGTGCTCTATATTGAACTGAGATTAAATTCAGAAAGAACACTTAACTGAATTTATAACAGTTAACTGAATTCAGACAACACGTTACTGAATGGGTCTGTCTAGGGCTCATCTAGATGTTTTCTAGACAAACCCTATTGGGATCATATTGTCTAAATTGACAATATGACCATATTGATAATATGATCCTCAATGTATAACATTTGATGGAATTTATACAACATCACTTAACTGAATTTATAAAACAACATTTGACAGTATACAGCAACACTTAAATTCAGAAAGTGTAATTAACTGAATTCAGAAAGCTGTATACAAAGCAAATAGTATAAGAAACGAGCTGGTAACCGTATTGTACTAGTATATTTTACTGAACGTTTTTTTTCTTCAAATCAAATACAATGACTAAAATGAGCGAGACAGTCGATTCCAATGACAATCAATTTTCCAGATGGACTTTTGAAACAACTACCCACTAGATGATAGCAGTCAGGTGAGCGGTGAGCTCAGCCACCACCACCAACCTAGCCAGTATCTTGAGAAGTGTCTCAAGATCTCGCCAAAAGTACTTTTGGAATATAAGAAAAACCATAACTAGTTTCTCACGCCTTTCTTTGTCTTGGCCAAGTGAAACCTTTTCATACCCTTGCTTACAAACTTTTCCTGTTGTGGATGAATGAACTAAATGGACATGAGTTTCTGCTCCCGAGCTCTAGTGCATCTTGCAAACAGTAAAATCAAAACAAATAACTAAACAAAAATATTCCTAATGCCCTGAGAAAAATATATTCTGGAGTACTGATTTTGTTATTTCCCCCCGACCTTCATGAACGTGATTTCATCATCTAAATTTGCATGCAGGTAGAAAACAAAGAAATGGTTGTTGAAAAATTCAGATTTTTTTCTTCAGTTTTTAAAGTATTTTTGGATCTTATATTATAGTTTCTGTAGGAGCATTTTACGTTGAGATTAGAACGACACTTTCGCCCTTACCTCACCCACTCCATTCACTCGGTTGCCATAATGCAGTAATATAGCGTCCCTAGTAGGGGAGCTAGCTAGAGATCCAGTAGGGGCCTTGGCCGAGGGCTGCGGGCCCTGTGCTCTACTCCATCTACATGCAGGTGACCCAGGACGGCGGCGAGGGGTGCGGGGCAAGGGGAGGAGCACGCGTCGGCACCGGCCACCGCACCGGAGACGAAAGAGACGCCAGCGGGAGGAGGGCAGCGTGCGGCGCGGTTGGTTGAGGTGGGTAGAACGGTGGACGGCGGGGTAGGAGCACGGAGCGGGTGAGGTGAGGAGGAAGGGGGGCATACCGTGGCGGCGGAGACCACCAGAGTGGAGCAGATCACGGCCGTTGGAGACGGGCAACCAGAGCAGAGCAGAGGAGGAGGCGGATGTGGGTGGACGGAGACGCGCGCGCGGGGGAGGGGTGGCCAGAGGGGGGCCGCGGGGGGTTGCCGGCGGTGAGGGGCGGCGCGGCGGCGGAGGGCTGATCGGCGGGGAGAGGGGTGAGGTGGACGATGGATTCGAGGAGGGGAGATTGGCGTCGGGTGAAAGAGAGAGAAGCAGATGCGGTAGTGGGGGGGATAATGCCGTAGTGGGGGAGGGTTAGCAATGGCGCACCTTTTAGGGATGCGCCATAAAAATTGGTATATCAATGGCGCACCTTTTAAGGGTGCACCATAAACACCATGATAGCAATGGCGCACCTTCTCCTGGTGTGCCATTACTAACTTTTTTTTATTTTTTTGGATTTTTTGAGTTAGATGACGTGGTTGAAATCAAGTGACATGAAATAACAGTCATCAAAGATTGAGCTTGCCACTGACACACAAACGCGGCCGACACGTCGTGATTCGATCTTAGCTATATTTTCACAATCTTCTTGCCTTTCTTTCTCGCGGTTGAATAATTTAGCCCCGAAACCCCTTGAGTTCTTCTCTTGAACGGACGTCCTTTAGGTAGGGTGGTCCTGCTTCTTCTTGTGGTGTATGGTACTTCATCGTCGTCGTCATCTTCCATCTTCGGGTCGCCGTACTTGTCGAAGTCTTGCTCATTGGCGACTCCATCCATTCCGATGATGTTCCTTTTGCCTCTCCTCACGAGAACACGACTGGGCTTTGACGGGTCAGTAATGAAGAAGCATTGGTCCACTTGGCAAGCCAGTACCCATGGCTCATTTTTCGCTGTGACGTATGCGCTCACGGTCTTGGATTTGGCTTCGGGTATAACCATGGTGGTGAAATACCGGTCTTCTTTTAGGATGCTCTTGGCCCATCTGACACGGAACATCGGGACCTTCTCTCCAACGTAGCTCAGCTCCCAGATCTCCTCGATCCTTCCATAGTATCTGTCCTTGTTGTTACCGGTGTAGGATTCCATCGTTACCCCGGAGTTCTGATAATCGCTCTTCATGTCCTTTTCCTCGGTGTAGAATGTGTAGCCGTTGATATCGTACGCCTCATAGGTCATCAGGTTGTGCTCGGCGCCCTGTGACAAGGCGAATATGAGTTTTTCTTCCGCGGAAGAATCCTCATGTAAAGGGTACGATAGAAGCTTGTCCTTGAACCAACGCATGAAACATGAGTTGTGCTCTTTGATTATATCTCCGTCCGTCCTCTGTTGGCCTCGGTCATTGTACGTCTTCTCAATAAAGGTTTTGTGCTCTACCATCCAAGGATCGACCACGTCTATGTGTTGTAGCGCGACTAGGTTTGCTCTTTCAAAGTCGGCGAGTCGACCCTTGAAGTCGACATGCATTTCGCGGCGACCCTCGCGGTGACCCCATCCAGCGAGCTTGCCGAGGTGCCTGTTGACGGGTAGACCAACGGGGTTCTCGATGCCTAGATAATTCGTGCAGAAGGAGATGCACTCTTCGGTCAGAAAGCCCTTGGCTATGCTTCCATCTGGACGTGCCCTGTTGCGAACGTATCCTTTGATGACACCATTCATCCTTTCGAACGGCATCATGCTATGCAGGAACGTCGACCCGAGTTGGATGATATCCTTCAGGATATGGACCAGCAGATGCACCATAACGTCGAAGAATGCAGGCAGGAAGTACATCTCAAGCTCGCATAGTATCACCATAATCTCTTCATGTAACCATCTGAGTTGCTTCACGCCAACCGACTTCCGAGAGATGGCGTCGAAAAAGTTGCATAGGCCAAATAGCGTTTCACGGACGTGCGCGTCCATGGTCCCACGGATTGCAACTGGAAGTATCCGCGTCATCAGCACGTGACAGTCGTGAGACTTCATCCCGTTGAACTTCTGCTTCGCTGAGTCTAGGTATCTGCTTATCTTCCCCGCATAACCGTAAGGAAGTTTTACTCCTATGAGGCAGGTGAAAAACTTAGAGTGAAGCACGCGGGAGGGCATTCATATTCGATCTTCTTGGCCTTTTTGCCTTTGCGACGACTTTCCGTGTCCTTTGCCTCATCATTATCATCATCATCATTAGGGCGTTTTGCGTGAAGCTCCTCCCTGATGCCCATTGATTGCAAGTCTACCCTTGCTTTCGGCCCATCTTTGGTCCTCTCTCGCATGTTGAGCAGGGTACCAAGCAGACTCTCACACACGTTCTTCGTGATATGCATGACATCGAGGCTATGAGGCACACTGAGGATCTTTCAGTACGACAAGTCCCAGAAAACAGACCTTGTTTTCCATACCTTCAGCAGCGGCTCTGGCGCCTTTCGCTTCTTTCCCGGCGGTGGGCACTCTTTCCAATTTTTCAACAGCTCGTCTATTTTCTCGCCGCTCCTCGTACGTGGGGGTCTTCGGGGTTCGGTTTCACCATCGAACAGATCCTTGCGTTTTCTCCATGCGTCATCGTCGCGAAGCCACCTTCGATGTCCCATGAACACGGTTTTTGAAGACCTGGGATCTCTATCTAGCTGGCGATACGTTGTGTCATCCATGCACCTGACGCATGCACTAAATCCGTGGACCACCTGCCCCGCGACATATCCGTAACCAAGATAGTCGTGCACCATCGTGAGCAGTGCGGCTCTCATAGGAAAATATTGTTTCGCTGTGGCGTCGCACGTATTGGCTGGCGTTTTCCACAATGTGTCTAGCTCCTCTTTCAACAGCCCCAAATACAGATTGATGTCGTTCCCTGGTTGTTTCGGCCCTTCAATTAGCATACTCATGTGAATGTACTTCCTCTTCATGCATATCCAGGGGGGAAGGTTGTACATCCACACAAACACAGGCCAGGTGCTATGTGTGCTTCTCTAGCTGCCAAACGGATTGACTCCATCGATGCTCGTGCCCAGCACGATGTTCCTTGGATCCTCCCCAAATTCTGGGTGTTCGAAGTTCAACGCTTGCCACTAACTCGCATCCTTAGGGTGACTCATCATCTTGTCTTTTTTATTTATCTCCGGATCATTTCCGTCATATTCTCGCTTCTTCTCCTCCCTATCCGCGTGCCAACGCAGGAGCTCTGCTTGCTTAGGGTCCGCGAAATACCGCTGCAGATGAGGAGTGACCAGAAAGTACCACACCACTTTTCGAGGAGCTTTCTTCCTCTTCTTGTATCGAGTGATGCCGCACACCGGACATATGGTAGACTCCGCGTGCTCGTCCCAATAAATGATGCAATCATTCATGCACACATGGTATTTCACGTGCGGTAAATCCAGAGGACACACGATTTTCTTCGCCTCCTCGAAACTGGTCGGGCACTTGTTCCCCTTGGGAAGATGTTCGTGCGAGAATAACATGTTCTCGTCGAAGCATGCATTGGTCATTTTGTGTTTTACCCTCATCTCCAGAGCCATGAGCGTTACTTTCAGGCGGGTATCCTCGGGCTTGCATCCTTCATACAATGGAGTAACCGCGTCTATCTCCAGTTGATCCAGCTTGGCTTTCTCTCGGGCGGCAGCTCTTGTGTTACCCGTCTGCATGAGAAGCAGCTCTTGAATATGAGGGTCCTACACCCAGCCCATCGATGGTCCATCATCGTTTGCTCCGGCTTCTTCATCTTCATGATCATGCCCTTCATCTTGATCTTCCTCATCATCATGTCTGGCATCTTGTACATGATGACTGTGTCCTGCATCTACTTCGTGATCATGTCCCGCACCTGTCTAGAATCCGGGTCCATAAGGCTCTTCAGCTTGCATCTTTGACACGGACATCTTATCTCCGTCTCGTTCTTTCGAAGCATCTCGGCCTTTGCGGATCTCAAAAACCTATTCACGATACCTTCGGTCATCGTGCGGACCATGGTCGCCTGCGGGGTAGAGCAAAACGATATTTTATAACCAATTTTTCTTTTGCCATGACTTTGCCTAAAAATAGGACCAAAAAGAATGCATATTGCCAAATTCTCGCCGAAACGGAAATGAATCAACATTCCGGCAAAATATTGGCAACTATCGCATTTCAAATACCGGTACCTGCAAAACTAGTAATGGCACACTTTCCCCTGGTGCGCCACTGCTAAGTTTGGGAAGAGTATGGGGCCACGACAAAACTAGTAATGGCGCACCACACACCAGGTGCGCCATTAGTAATATGGCCATTAATGACGCACCTATATCTGGTGCGTAGCAGTGGCGCACCACATACATGGTGCGCCATTAGTGTCCATATTAGCTATAGCCGTTTCTCTAGTAGTGTGTGTGTCGTGGCACCGGTGTCCATGTACCAGTCGCCACCTCCAGTGTAGTTGGTCGGCGTAGGAGCGGTGTGCAGCGTGACGAGAAGCGCCGGATCCCACGCTGCCGGTGGCAGCGCCGGCAAGGAGGACAAAGACGCCATCGAGAAGCCGTAACCGCCGCTCATAGGTGGTGGGTACCCTCCATAGGGCTGCCGGGCCGCGTAGTATGCCTGATGCGCCGACGGACGCAACACGGAGAGAGTGGGCGCAGGGGCCCGTGGGACCAGCATGGTGTACGCATGAACGACACCGGTCCACGGGTTGTAACCGTTGGACCACGGGGGAGGCACCTGGAGCTGTTGCCGAGGCGGTGGCGGATGCTGCGTGCTGGCGCCCTACTGTTGCTGCTGTTGCTGGCCATCGCGCCGGTCGCCGCGTGGACCTCCACGGCGCCGGTCAGTGGGAGGCGCAGGAGGGGCGGGAGGCCCGTACGAGAGAGGTAGCAGCCCCGGTTGCTGCGGCGCTGGGAAGCGCGGTTGAGGAGGCGCGACCGGGGCAGCAGGGAGCGATGGGGCCCCACCACGGGTGGTGCCAACGGCAAGGGCGGTGTGGATGGCCCGCGTCTTCACATGCTTCATCCGTCGCTCCTCCAGACGGAGGTACGCAACGAACTTGGAGAAAGACGGCTCGGAGATGAGGGAGAGGTTCGACGCGGCGTTGCCAAAGTCCTCGTTGAGCCCGACGGTGAGCGTGCTGAGGAGGGTGTCATCATCGATCTTCACGCCAATATCGCGGAGCTCATTAGCGAGAGTCTTGAGGCGGCGACAGTAGTCGTCGATAGAGGAGTTGTCCTGGTGACACCCAAAGAACTCTTGCTGCAGAAAAACGGGGCGATGAAGGCGATTGTCGGTGAAGAGCCCGTTCAGCTTGGTCCACAAGGCGTGGGCGTCATCACCGTCCTGAACAACCGTCTGAAACAGGTCCGGCGAGATGGTGAGGAAGAACCACGGGATGATCATGGTGTCGATGGTGGACCAGTCATGGAAGTCGGGGACGAGGCTGGAGTCGACGGAGCCGTCCACATGATCAACGCGATGGTACTCCCAAAATACGAGGGAGAAGTAGGCCTTCCACCTGTAGTAGGAGGAGTCCGTCTGGGAGAGACGATCCGGAACCCGCTCGTGGATGTTGAGGTTGCGGATGTCGTTGACGTCGGCGAACGGGTTGAGGTTGCGGATATCGTGATACACTTGGTTTTGTACAGTTTGAGATTATATCAGAAAGGTGACGCATATGAAAATTTCAGCAGTTACTATTTGGCAAGTTTACCTAAAATGGGACTGCCATTAATGAGTATAGACTGTCAACAGTTTGCTTTTTTTGTCGCCTCTGCCTATCCTCTACTCATTCTTTGGGAGGTATTAAAGTCTCAATTAACATCCGCTTTACTTAAATTATAAGCAAACCCACATACCTTATTCTTCCTACCTTCTCTTCCTCATATGTCTTTGTTGATTCAAAACTAGCAACTCTTCTATCCTCTGTATGCCTTCCTCCACACCTTCCATGGCACCAGATCTAGTGAATAATGCTTCAAATTCTTACTATATGCTACTTCAAGAATTGTTCTTTCGTTTGGTCCTTGGTCTTCAAATTGAGTCTTCCCTTTCCATGGAGATAATTGCCTTTTGGTTGTGGCTCCAACAAGGGAATGGCCAAGTTGGTTACCTTCAGCGCATATACTCTTTTGATGACAACCATTTTCGTGTGATTGTTTCTTCTGCAAAACGTTTTGTGGAACTTCTCCATTTTGGGTTCGATGGTTCAGAGGCCAGATCTAGACCAAGAAGTGACTTTCAGAGGGAAGCTATCGAAGGAATTTCTACTTACCTCAATGGTTTTTGTTACGAGGCCTTAGAAGATCTCCGAAAAAGAATAGAGACGAATTCTGTCCATAATCAGACGGCAAATCAGTGCCAAAAATCCAATGGACAGTCATCCATGACTGATCGGTTTCCTGTGAGCTCGGTAAGACTAGAGTTAATATTTAGTAATCCAAGATCAGATCTGTTCTAGTAGAAGACTGTGCAATTTTATGATTTGCTTTATCATCTATGCAGATGGCAGATCTATACCAAGAGTCCTATGGAGAATCCTCGCATGAACAAATTCCTAATAGCTCGGTGAGAATAAATTTTTAATCTACAATAATGAAATATCTGCTAATAGTTTGTGGAGTATTTTCTCGTCCTTCTGATTCAGCAAATCATCTATGCAGAAACACCTTCTTACCAAGATCAAGGCTTTGTATGCTAACACTCCAAAGCATCATGGAGAAAGCACAAGTTCTAGAAATATCCATGTTCAAACAAGTCAAATGCGTCATGAAGAAAACTCAACTTCAAGAAACATCCATGCTCAAACAAGTCATATGCTTCGCCATGATACAAAGGACGAAGTATATGATTATCATTCAACCTCCTGTTTGGTGACATTGCTGAATAAGTTGAGCTTAAGAGAGAATCATAATGATGCAGTAAGAAAGTCATCGTCACTGGTCATTCTTTGCATGTTCATTAGTTTATTTCGCAATAAGACTTGGTAGCTTTCATCCAAATACTTTCTGCAGTTCCTTACTTGTACAGGAAATAATAATATGTTCCTCTGCAGGTCACGCAACACCTATCTGATGTTCCACCTGATGAGAGAACTTTGTTCGTGACATTTTCCAATGGCTACCCACTGACCAAAGATGAACTACAGGAATTTTTTATGAGGTATGCCCTATCGTTTCAGGTTTTACTACATATATGTAAATTCACCATTATGTGTTTGGGGAGTGGTATGGTTATTGATAGCTGGTACGAAGCAGTGTAATATCGGAGTCAGCAGGAAATTAGTGAACCAAATTTCTAATGTATGCGCAGATTCATATATTCACCCCCGAGAATTGATTTGATGTGTTGCATAGCTTTTTTTAGACAGTGTAGGCTTGTCGAGCCCGACTTTAGTTTACTGAATCTCTAAACGGCTATAGTAGCGAAACAAAGTGCCGAGGAAACAACTTATAGGGCACCAAACAAGAGCAAGCTAACAAAAGTAAAACAGAGAATGCGGAGCTTGGAGTCGACGAAGCAATCACTAGATTGAAAGTGAAGGAGAAACTTGCGAAAAGTTGCACTGCAGGTCGAGCTCTGCGGTACCTGCTATTACGACCCTCTATTTGACTTCGTGATCTGTGCAGTTGGGAGCACCGCGACCCAGCGTTGACTAAGCCCCTCTTTGGCATCTTCTATCACTATTCGAATATGAAGAGCTGTGCTACACAGCACAACCAGATGCTCCATCCAGCATTCCTACTTCATGGCGTGTGAGCAGGAGAGAGAGAGAGAGAGAGAGAGGCTGTGAGAGAGCAGAATTGGGGAGGAGAGAGTGGGTGAGAGAGAGAGACGAGACGAGACGAGACGAGGTGGAATGGGACTAGGATGTGAGAGAGAGAGACACAGAACAGAGGTGAAATGGAAGGGACTTGGTGAACAAATCGAAGTCTACATTTTAGTGTTAGGTGTTTTCTTCAGTTTCGTCACTAGCTTCAGGTTTTCTGTCAGCGTTTTCAACTCAAGTTTGTTAGCGCCAGGAGCGACTCCTGTGCCCCTATGATCGCTCATGGGATGGCACGAGAACCACGATCGTTGGTGGCGCGTAGTTAGTGGGCCACGAGCCCGTTTCTTCAGTTGTAAGCAGAATAAGATCGGAAGGAAAAGCAACAAAAAAGTTGCAAGTTTTACGCGGCACAAAAACTTCATCTCATCTTCTTCCTTGACACAGCAGAGAGAGAGAGAGAGGTTAGAGAGGCCGACAACGTCGAATTTGTCAACAAGTGGCATCAAAGCTGAGTTCCCATCCTAGGGATGGCTAGACCAAGCGACGACACCGGTGGTAGCAAGTCTCCGCCGACACCTGGGTCTGGCCACAGATGGGCACACCGGTGTCTGGTTTCTGGAACAAGCGCTAGCAACCACATGCTAGGAGAGGCGGCCTCGTTCAATGAGCATGACCGTCACGTCAGCGACACCATCAAGTTTGGCGATGAATCAATCGTCGACATCTGCGGACGTGGCCGCGTCCTCTTCACCGATCACACGGGCGGTCACCGCGTGCTGAGTGGAGTGTACTTTATCCCACGGCTGCAAAGCAACATCATCAGCGTCGGGCAGCTCGACCAGGTGGGGTGTCGATTAGAGATCGAGCATGGCGTCTTCACCCTCTACGATCAGCAGAAGCGCATTCTCGCCTGAAACTGAGCAAGGCCAACACAACAGCTCCCACGGACGCCACGGAGTACAGGAGTCTAGTGGGGACTCTGCGCCACCTCACCTACACCAGATCTGACATTACTTTCGTTGTGGGGTATGTGAGCAGGTTCATGGAGGCACCTACAGTCAAATACCTGACAACAGTCAAGCACATCATCACATATGTGGCTGGCACCCACGATCTAGGCTGACATTTACCTCGCTCGCGAACGGATGGAGCCAGACTTGGCGGATACAGTGACAGTGACATGGCGGGCGGTATCGACGATCGCAAGGGCACATCAAATGCGATCTTCTTCCTTGGCGACAGCCCGGTCAGCTGGCTGTCACAGAAACAAAAATTGGTGGCCCTCTCATCTTGCGAAGCGGAATTCATTGCAGCTACAACAGCTACTTGCCAGGGCGTGTAGGTGGCATGCCTGCTCTCTGAGATCACAGGTGAAGATCTTCAAGTACCACGGCTCCTCATGGACAACAAATCTGCCATCACACTCTAAAAAACTCCGTTCTTCATGATAGAAGCAAGCACATCAACGTTCGTTATCACTTTATCAGACAATGAGTGGAATAAGCGAAGATGACCGTCGATTTCATCAGAACAGAAGACCAGCTGGCTGACATTCTGACAAACCCCTTGGGGCGCATCAAGTTCATCTAGCTGCGTGACAGGATTGGAATGAAGAAAATAAGAGAGGCAGACTAGGATTTAGGGGGTGATTGTTGAGTAAACCCAAGTCTGCATTTTAGTGTTAGGTGTTTTCTTTAGTTTCGTCAGTAGTTTCAGTTGTTCTGTCAACGTTTTTAGCTCAAGTTTTTTAGCGCCAGGAGCGAGTCATGCTCCCCCTCTAATCGCTCATGGGATGGCACGATCACAGTGATCATTGGTGGCGCGTAGTTAGGGGGCCACGAGACCGTTTCTTTAGTTGTAAGAAGAATAGGATCAGAAGGAAAAGCAACAGAAAAGTCGCAAGGTTTACGCGACACAAAACCTTTGTATCATTTTCTTCCTTGACATCACAGAGAGACAGAGGTTAGAGAGGCCGACGATGTCAAATTTGCCGACTGAACTAGGTTTTGTGAGAGAGAGAGAGAACATAGCTAAAATTTGAAGAGAGAGAATGTGCAATCCCCCCTTGGCATGTGAGCAATAGAGAGAGAGGGTGTGACTGTGAGAGAGAAGAAATGGGGAGAAGAAGAAGAACAGAATGTGAGAGATAGAGGAGAAACTGGACGAGGCTGTGCAAGAGATAACAGAGGAGAGATAGGTCTAGGAAGAGAAAAGAAAAGGAAGAAGAGAGCATGCAGTTTCTTAAGAGAGAGAGAGAGAGAAATGAGGGGAGACAACAGGTGGGACAGAGGTACTCATGCTAATTGTATTGGGTTAGCAGGCCATGGTTGAGATCTCAAGGGAAGGGAATCTGCTGTCAATGGTATAGATAGCAGGTACTGAAGACTTCGACCATGAAAAAAACACTCTCACGAACTCTCTCGAAATAGGCTTTCACCCTACTTTATAAATAAAGCAATGGTCCATACAACCAGCATACAAATCTGGACCATAGCGATGGCTGAGGCAACATCACAATCATGCCCAAAAAAAGGTAACAGAAATAAGAAAAAAAGGCACCTAGCGGCAGCCGCCACGCGGACCTACGACGACAATAGGAGACGCGTTGTAGCCAGAAGCGCATCCAACATGAAGGCAAGTCGATCCCAGTCCCGCTGCCTAGAGAGCAGGTGGTAGTGCTGTAGGAAAGCAAGAAATTTGAAGAAGGAATCTGATGCCTGCCCCGGAAATACCCGCTCAATAACCATTTTATTATGCACCGTCCAAAGAATTCACAACATCACCTCAAAGATTAGCTAGAACAGATAGCGCTAGCACCCAGGCTTAGTGGCCTAGGTCTGGAGAAACTCTACGGGGTCTCGGGCCTCCCAGTCGGGTCCTAGTACCTCACGTATGAATGTCCAAAGGACTCGCACACCTATACATGATAAGAGGATATGGGTCCCCGTCTTAGGTACCGTGCATAAGGGACACATGCCATCCCCTGGTCTGTGCCTCTTAGGTACCTCAGTCCCCAAAGGGATGCGATATCGAAGTATATGCCACATAAAGATCTTAATTTTCTGGGGAACATGGGCCTTCCACACGGGCGAATGCTAGGGGATGTGGGGGAGGGGGCTACATAATGCCAGGTATGCCGAGCTGACGAGGAAATCACCCGACGGTGATAGCCGCTAGGACACAGTGTCCGGATACACCGCCAACATCGGTGGTAAGGCAACCCTTAGTCTGCGCCATTCGTCAGTATCCACCTGCCCAAACGTACCACAGAACCGCCTGCCCAAACGTATGATGGAACCGGATATCTCACTGCCCAGAAGGGGATGCCACACAAAGGATAGACGGGTCCGCGCGTATAGAATATAGGACAGGGAAGCCCACTCTGAGTGGCTCACACCCTATCCATGGATCGAACCAAAATTGGGTTTCATCCCCATTACATATAAGAAGAAAATTCCTAGGTGAATGTCCTCCTTGATCCTTTCTATCGAGCGCCAAAACTAGGATTCTTTCGAGTGGGAGCATGCCAGGAGAGGTTCACCCCTCAGATATTTTGCCTGAAGGATCTCCAGCCATAAGGCCCCCTCGCCCCGCATGATCCATAATACCAAGACCTTTGCGGGATGTTCATCTAACGGGAAGCCATAATACCAAGACCTTTGCGGTGGGATATCCGGTCCAAACGTAGGTTAGATGCACCCGATGGCAGGATGGCGGTCCAACAATAGCATAATTTTTAGGCATTGTTTCCTTTTTATGACGGATGTGATGACTTTTATTATTGTTCTTTTTTGCACTTGAGATGATACTCGTATGTTGATACTTCGTTTGATTAATAATTGGCTTTATGCATCACTTGATGCAGAGATCTAGGGTATTCCTCCTCCTAAGAAAAGAAAAAAAAAGTAAAAAGATAACTATAACTGGCTAGGTGGGTGAACCCCCAGGCTTTATTTTGAACTCCCCCATGGACGATGTAACTATTATTTGATTATCAATAAAATGCACCATGATGAATTTTTCTAAAAAGAATAGAAGAGATGATAACATAAGCTATGCCGAAGAGTCAACATGCTTTTTGCGACCCCTTCCCTGTTATTAAAATGGTGGGAGGTGAACTCTAAACTCTTATCCTTAATCTCTCATATATTCTCATTCCTTCCAACCAAACAACCTACCTTTTATCTTACACACCCTAAATTCCCATTTCCTATGTTTAATCATCCCCAACTAAACAAATAGATGCAGTTAAGCTTTACCCCCTTTAACCAGGTAGGTAAAAGGCATATATTTCTATTTTCATAAAAGGTAGTTAATAATATTGTTCGTCATCGTGTTCTAAGAATATGCTATAGGAGTTTGTGGTCAAAAATACCTAGCGACCTTGTTGATGTACAGAATGACATAGTTTTTTGTCGTTTAAAACGGAGGCAAAATATTCCCCTCATCTCGTTAATTAGTAAGATATTTACATTAAATTTAATTTAGCCGAAGCATGGAACATAAACATCTACCTTCACCTCAACATGATTGCCCTCCAATGTTTTGCACCTGTCGCACCTCAAAACGTGACCTCCTTTTTTACCTTGCCTAAAATAACATTAGGTGTGGTTGAAAGATACCTTTGGGCGTGTTTGGTTTTCTGTATCGTATCTGGCTCGCACCCACCATGCAAATACTAGATGTTTGGTAACCTGCATGCCTAACTGGGCCTGGCCCAACGGATGCAAAAAGGGGCTCGCAGCCAGGCTGAGCGGAAACACAGGTTTCTCGCGTATCACGCGTGCAGGCTCAGTCCTCAGCTTTTTCCTCATCTCCCCACATCAAGCGCCGCCGCCGGCTCCCCACATCACCACGCCGCACATCCCGCAGGTGCTGCCGCTCGCGGCGCCGCTGCCCTCCCCGTCCGCCTCAACATCCTTTGCCATCGGCCCTCACGTTCACCTCCAAGCTCTCCATCTTCCTCGCCGCTGCCACGCGTGGTGAGATGAGCTCCGCCTCCACATCCCCCGGCAACGGAATCAACCCAACCTCCAAGCTCTGCACTACTTGACTCCACCTTCCCCGTGTTGCTCCGTGCTGGCGCGTGCTGCCTGTTCCTCACTGATTTCAGCCCCATTTGGAAGAACCTACAGCTCATGCAGCTTTATCATACAAGTTCACCAAACATTCATCTCGGTTCATCCTTGCATCAGTTCATACAGGCCAAGCTCACCCAGGATCCCTCATACGGTGCAGGCAGAAGTTGTCCAGGCAACCAAACATGCCAAAGCCCTCGCGTTCCACTGATCCCAATTTCCCACAAAAGTAAACATGAGGAGGGAAGTAACCCACCTCCTCGTGTCTCCGTTGATATTGATCATAGAATATAACCAATCTTTGGCCGACCTGAAGTAACCCAATTCGGTGATGTTAACACCAATAAGCGCAAACAACACGTTTAGAGCATTATAAGTCTGCCACATGAACAATGAATGTTTCGGCCACTCTAGTCCCTTTTACAAATTGAGATAAGACATCCTACTCTATCAACTGTCCACACCCTTTCTTGCAAAATAAGCCTATAATATATTTTTCCTCTTAAATGATAATCATTTTTTTCCAAAAAACAGGCTTCATTAAATAAAATATGTATAGAGTCGAGTCAACCAGAATATACCAATGATATGGAGTACTCTACCGAAATAGTAAGGTTCCAAACAGTTTAATTCTTGTTGATATGGCTTGATTGTATTGCAAACTGACCCAAAGCAAAAGGTAATAATCAATGTTGTGTTTCACAAAGATTCCAAAATTTATCTTAATGTTCTTGATCCATCAATCATACTTCAAAACATCTCTCTCCACGGTTAGGCTCATATACATGGAAAGTTCAAAACTGGATAGAGCAATATTTTTCCATTCGCACCCCCCAAAGACAAGTTGCATGCCCAAAGGCTGCAGTTTTACCATGTACAATAATGCTCATGGTAACATTATAGAAGAGGTCTGTATCAATGGCATCACAAGGGTGTCCCAATCCTAACCCCTATCCGGGTCTTCCCATGAAAGTCGTGACCAACATAGTCGCAAAAGCTCTTCAGAATTTATCTAGATCAACAATGCCAACCCGCCTATAGACAGCGGCCGACAATGAGCTCCCACTTGATTTGTCTTTCCATCCCGACACCTTGTCGGACTTGACTCGCAAAAATGTCTGCTTCAACTTAACTACGGTCTTCATGATTCCTTTAGGCGAACCAAGATGAGTAAGGTGGAAAATAGCTTGTGAATTAAGGGCCGATAACCAATGTGTTTCTCTCTGCCATGACACACTCCCTCCGTTTCATAATGTAGTGTGCCTGTGTTTTACGAGATTTAAGTTTGACCACAAATTTAACCAACATCATGACTACGTTGGGAGCAAAAATTATACCATTAAATTTGTATTCAAAAGAAGTATTCAATGATATAGTTTTCGCCCCCGCCGCAGTCGCTGACGTTGGTTAAATTTATGATCAAACTTAAATCTCGAAAAACGTGGGCACACTACATTATGAAATGAAGGAGGTACAAGTTAATTAATATTTTTGCACATGGTGCTGTACACACTTTGCAAATGATGCCCTGGCAGAGGAAGATCTAATTGTCGCAGTGGGAATGTAGTGCGAACGTCCCAAAAATCAAAAAGAATGCCATTGAGATCGATGCACGAAGAAGGGTAGTAGGCACTAAGATCTTCTGCACATTGCTAACAAGACCGGTAACCTCATCAAAGCTTGGAACACGTTGTTGTTATCTTCTTTGATAGGCACTAGAAAAACCACCATGATGTCCGCATAAAGGGAGGTGTGAAGACATACACCCCGACCTGTTAGTCTGTAAAGGCGGCCAATAGACGTCGCAAAATCTAAAATCTACTAGTTAAAGTGGTCAATTTGATAGTATATGATTGGCATAAAAGACATGAAAGGCTATAATAAAGAACACAAAATGAATTTGAGAAGAAAATTTATGTACAGTAGATTAATTGAATTCATCGGATTAGTTTTGCCTCTATATGCTGTTCCTAACTTCATTTAACTAATTTCTTCCTTGTCACAGGCACTATGGAGATATTGAAGAAATAAGTGTAGAGGAGCCAATCGAAAGTAGGCTACCACTTTACGCACACGTTACCTTTTACTCACAGATGACACTATTCCGTGTTCTAGATGGGAACAGGAGAGTCAAGTTCATGATCAGGGGAAAACATCTATGGGCTCGACAGTATGTCCCAAAGAAGAAGAAGAAAACTGATGTCTGATGACGAAAACCTGATTTCATAAACATTCAAAAACAGTCTATGCCAAGCATTCTGGAAGCATACTCGAATAGAATCTGCACTTGTAAGATTATTCTTGTGCATATCTAATTCTTGTGCTTTCTCCACCTTATTACGCATTTGTAACCCCAGATTGATGGACATTGTTCTGAACTTATGATGTATGACATTTTGAGGACTCAAATTTGTACTTGTTAAGGATTATAAATCCATATTATTGGTACGTTATAATGGTGTTAAAATTTTAATTTGTTCCTCGAATGCTAATTTAGTGTATGGTAGTCATTGTGTGATGCTAGTTAAATGGTAAGCTCTGTTTTTTTTTTTTAGAAAGGAAGGTTCAACCTCCCCAGCTTATATTTTTTTAGCTGAGCTGAGCTCCTTGCCCCCTAAGCGCTGCCCACCACTCCGGCGGTAACAGCCACTGCACAACCATATCGTTGATCGCAACCGCGAGGGCCAGTGACCAATCCCACTCAGAGCCTCCCAATGCGCTCCCTCTTCGGATCATGACGCTGCATTTAGTGCTCGGCCGTCGGCTTTCTACGCCGTGCTTTCGTTTGCCAGCGCAACCTTCCATAGCTTCTCTGCTAAGCGTGCTCGCTTCTAGGTGCCAGCCTGCAAACCCGGCCGTGATTTCTCCGCATTGCTGGTGGAGCTTGAGGTTGGGCCGTGATGTTGCAGCGTCGCTCCTTCCGCTTTTAGCTTCCCCTTTTTTTGAAACTCCATCGTTTAGATAATACTCCATGTGTCACAATATTTGTCGCTGGAGGAACTTCTACTGGTTTTCCCCGACGACAAGTATTTCAGTACAGAGGTAATATAATGTTCATATGGATACAAACTATATCGAGCAAATCAGCAAGCCACACATGGCGCTCAGAAGGAAGAGAGGAGGTCGACTTGGCCAGGGCGTGACCGCGTGAGTCTCTCCATTGTGTTGTCGTTTTCCATGGATAAAATCGATTGCTCGAAAGATATTCCGCTGGTGATTGATTTTCCGAAAAATAGTGACATACTGGCTTGTAACTTCATCTGATAGGTTCCCCACTGTTGGCGCCGCCACGTCGTAGTGCTGCTCTTCTTCTACCTCGAGTCGCCTCGCACAACTCTTCCACATCTCATGAACAAACACACAAGAACACACAAGCACACACACACCAAGGAAGTAGTATTACAATGGCTTTGCCAAAGGCATTTCCCTGGTGGCACACCGTGGCTACATGTTTGCCTTAGCCCTCATGAACAAACTCTTCCACTTCTGCACAATCAGAAGCCACGGCCACTGAATCTAGGTGTAGGTCAGAGGCTAGACATAACATCTTTGCATCTTTGGGCTTTGAGGGTAGCCGGATCAACGAGGCCATCATATACCACAACCGAAGCACACAGGTAACACGCATCTTTGACTCTACAGATCACTAGCGCCTCTACTAGCCAAGCCGACGTCGACGTCGTTCTGCTTTTAGCTGGTTGTATTTTATTTTATTTGAGGAATCTTGCCACTTTATTGATCTATAACAATGTTCATTGGTACAAGATTTCAACATTTGGTATCAGAGAAAGGTTCGAGAGGAAGCTGCGCTTGCCCCGGGGAGGCGACCCGACTAGCGCCTCGGGGCGGGCGATATAGTCGCTGGGTGGTACAGCGGCGAGGAAGAGAGGGCGATGAAGTCGCCGGGTGCTACAGCAAGGATGAGGTTCAGGCGATCGTCATTTGGTGGAGCGACAAGGAGGGAGACGGCAGGTTGTCCTTGGCAAGGCGGTGGAAGATGATCGTTGATGCGGGAGTGGTGGTGCCGAGGTGCGGTGCCGGGGTGTCGTCAAGATTGTCATCCGGGAGTTAGAGTCAAGGAGTCGTGCGGGTTAGCACGGTCGGTCGGTCAGTTGGTCGTCGTTGTCAAGTCTTCGTCATGTCCAAGTGCTCTTTTCTGTGAGGAGGCGTTGAAGATGAAGCGTGTCCAAGTCGTCTATGTGTCTCGACGGGAGGATCAAGTTCAAGTATGTGGGGGACGGTAAACCAGTGAAGGTGAGTCTCTTCAATGAGACCATGTCTCTACATGAGGCTGGAGTGGGCGGTATAGTCCACGGGATGGTGTGATCCACAAGGAGTCGGCTTGTATCTTGCTAGGGTGGATGGTGTAGTCCACCGGGTGGTGTATTTCACAGGTGACTAGCGAGGCTGGGTAGTCCAAGACATATTTGAGGTGGTCCGTAAATTCGCCAAGTACAAATTGAAGGGGAGATTGTTGCAAACGATCTAACCGGCAATTTGACTTGTCGTGATGCGAGCAGATGAGTCGACAAGGAGCAAATCATCAATGGGTCAAGACCGGAGAAGTACGAAAGACAAGATTCAAGATTAGGGAGAGATTGTTAGACCTAATCTTGAGCAGTCTAATTAGATTGGTGTGATTGGATGGTTTGCACATGCAGCGTGTCTTAGTGCAAGAAGTCTGGTCCGGTTAGGATTTAGTACGAGGGGTCCGTGTCATAATAGGTTAGGCTGCTCGTGTCATGTATTATTTGGACAGGTTTCTAAAGTATCCGATGTGTCATAGTCCTAGTATTATTAGGAGGTCAGGTCCGAGTCAAGTTAGTAGTGCTGGATCGGGCTGTGTATATATACATATGCCTAGGCGTGAGATTTGTAACACCGTGATTGTGAGAGAAAAAAGAGAAAATAAAGAGGAAAAGTAGGGCACGACAAGGGCCCTTGGCTATCAGGTTTTTTGTGAGCGTGTGCTTGTCGTGATTTGATGTGATCGATCCGTGGGCGAATTCTAACAAGATTTGGGTCATGAAGGGAGCCCAACCAAACATGTCTACTTATGCCGAGATTACAAGCAAACTTGGCGAGATTATGAGCCTCAAAATTATGGTTCCTACTTTCATGAACAAAAAAACGTAAATAAATCTAGTTCAACGTCTCGTTATTTCATGTACGATGGCCGAATGGAAACCTCCTTGTTTAACCTGTATTTCCTAGCCCGGTTCAGTAGCTAGCTTAGGTTTGCTTTCGGTTAGCAAAATAAACGACCAAGTCACGTGTGCATGTACATGTCAAGATCGATCATACATTAATAGAGAACAGGACATCGGTTCGGGCCGGGCCAGCCCATTAGTCCCGGTTCAGTCACGAACCGGGACAAATGGGTGCAACAGTCCTGGTTCGTGAGGCCAGGGGGGCGGACGGGCCACGTGGGGCATTGGTCCCGGTTCGTCTGGAACCTTTGGTCCCGGTTCCAGACACGAACCGGGACCAATGTGCCTCGCTCCTGGCCCACAACTATTGGTCTCAGTTCGTGGCTGGAACCGGGACCAAAGGGGGCATCCGTTCGCCTGGTGCGAGCCCTTTAGTCTCGGTTGGTGGCTCAAACCGGAACTAAAGGTTCGAATGTTTCACATCCCATGACGTTTCGCGCTCCGAGAAACAGGCAGGATAAAGCCACTGTTCCGCGGCGAGGGCTACAGTAACTTCGCCCATTTCTATTCTTCCCCTCCATTCTCCTCTCTTCTTCTCCTCCATTCTCCTCCCTTCTTCCCCATATCTTCTACCCTGAATCCAAGCACTTGCTACGGGGAGGTGCTCACACATGGCACGACCAATCTCGATGTCGTCTACACGAACGATAGCGCCATGGTGCCGCATTTTCTTTCCCTTTTGTAGAAATGGCTTCAAGTGGTGGATGAGAAAGACAAGTTCATAGGGCTTGATCTCGAGTACACGGCCAAGCAAGAAGATGTTGCCGTCGTTCATCTATGTTTCAAGAAACACGTCATGATCTTCCAATGGGCAAGGTGAGTTTTGAGGGTTTTCTGTGATCAATTAATAATTTATAGATTATTATGAAAATTGCATAGGATAGAAATATGTTCCATTTTGAATCCTATGGGAAAGGTCAATATTTCTTTTAAGTTTGTAGTGAAACAATTTTCCTTGTTGCAAAATGTGATAGAACATATATGTCATATAGTTAATTTAGGGTTTCTTCATCAATTCACAGGATATGAAAATTGCATATATATATAGGATATAGCAATATATATGTTCTTTTTTGAATCCTATGGCAAAGATCAATTTCTCTTAAGTTGTAGTGAAATATTTTTTGATTTTTTATGATATTACTGTTCACCCGGCTCAAATGAGCATGGGAGCAAAAACTCTGCGTCTTCCTCTCTCGTTGCAGCGAAATAATTTTCTTTTATATAGTTACATATTATAATTCTGCCGAAATATACTTGTTGCAGCAGTATTTAACATTTGTTCCATTTTAATTTGTTGATATTGCAGTAGTGACAAGCACTGGCCAGCACTTATGGACTTCCAACGCATCGGCATACATTTTGCTAGCGTTGATGTAAGTAATGACAAGCTGAAGATGAGGCACAACTTCGGTATTGAGATACCAGCTGGTTGCCTTATTAATATCCAAGACATATTCAGGCTTCAGTATGACAGGACTTCGATGGCTTCTATGGCAGTCGCCTTGATTGACGACTATTACGGAGATATGAAGACCAAATTCCCCCTGGCGCAGCACAAAGAGTGAAAGAGGACCCCATTTCAGCCTATCAACATTGAGTATGCAAAAAAAGATGGATACGTTGCATATGAGTTGTACTGCAAGATTTGAACCGTTAACTATGGACAGCGTCACCTCGCACCACCACCACCATGGGGAAATTCTGATTCAGACTAGCTAGTAGTGTTCACTTGGACGAGTACTTTCTGTAATGGATATCTGAACTATTATATATTACATATCTCTCTAGCTATTATATATTTGTAGTGCTTTTCAATTCAGTTTTTTCTTAAATTCCAATTGTGGTTTAGAACAAAACGCAACAAAAAAGTGGGTTGTCATCATTGGCAAGCACGCACACCATGTCAACTTTCAACCTTCTTAGAGTTCATTTGTAGTGATTTCAATTTTAGGGTCACTTAGCTCAAAAAAAAATCAGAAAATGCATGAAAAATATCAAATGAAGTCAGAAAGGGTTGAAAAGTGATGATGTGGCTTTGAATGGTGCATTTTGAACACACAAAAAGTTTGGAGTTAAAATAAGTTCAAAAAATTGAAATCCCTTTGTAACATACGAGTTCTCGTCCGAAACCCTGATACTTCGAAAGAGATTGCCCGTTTTGTACATGAAGTGCATCCAGTTTTTCCCGTAACCCTCTCAACTTTTTAGCACATGCTATGTGGATGAAATGATAATACCATGCCAACTTTCAACCTTTTCAGAGTTCATTTGTAGTGCTTTTCAATTTCAGGGTCATTTAGCTCAAAATAATAATTAAATGCATGAAAAATATCAGATGAAGTCAGAAAGGGTTGAAAATTGATGATGTGGCTTTGAATGGTGCATTTTGAACACACGAAAGTCTTGGAGTTCAAATAAGTTTAAGAAAATGAAATGCCTTTTGTAACAGATGAGTTCTCGTCCAAAATCTCGATACTTCAAAAGAGACTGTCCGTTTTATACACGAAATGCATCTTGCTTTTGCCGTAACCCTCTCAACTTTTTAGCAAATGCTATGTGGGTGAAATGATGATACCATGCCAAATTTCAACCTTTTCAGAGTTCATTTGTAGTGCTTTTCAATTTCAGGGTCATTTAGTTCAAAAAAAATTCGTTAAATGCATGAAAAATACCAAATGAAGTTAGAAAGGGTTGAAAATTGATGATGTGGCTTTGAATGGTGCATTTTGAACACACGAAAGTCCTGGAGTTCAAATAAGTTCAAGAAAATGAAATGCCTTTTGTAACAGATGAGTTTTCTTCTGAAACCTCGATACACTAGTAGAAAATAGACTTTTCGTCCCGATCTTTAGTACCGGTCTGGTCACGAGCCGGTGCTAAAGATGGTATTAGTACCTGTTCGTGCCGGCTCCAACGGCTAGGAGCAGGGCGACCTTTAGTACCGGTTCATGAAGGATCTTTAGTACCGGTTCGTGTCACGAGCCGGTACTAAAGGGGGCGTGACAGGCTTTTGGTCAGACCTGGGCCCCACGTGCCTCCTTAGTACCGGCTGGTGGCACGAGCCGGTACTAAAGGGCAACCTTTAGTACCGGTTCGTGTCACCAGCCGGTACTAAAGACTTCCTACATATATAGCTTCGTCCTCAGCCGGCCGAACGAGCTCTCATTTCTCTGTTTTCTCCCCTTCTTCTTGCTCTAAGCTCATCCTCCATTTTGCAAGGATTTGTCAAGATTGGAAGGCACCCCATCTATCCAAGTGTTCACAAAGGTTAGCAACTTTGCCCCTTCATTTCTCATTGCTAGATTAGCTTGTGGTATGCTCAAAGATATATGTGATTTGTGGGTTTTAGCTAGGTTTTGGAGGAGTGATCATTATGTGGGAGTTTATTTGATTTATATGCAATTTGAGCTCAAATTAACTGGTTAGGTTGCATATGTGTAGGTGTGGTTTATTTGGTGTGCCTTCCCATCGATCCCCGTCCTAACCACCGTCGATCGTCCGCACCGTCTCGTCGCGGCACCGGCCACCTTGGTGAGCCTCTTATTCTTCTTAAAACCATTTTGTTAAAAAAATTTATTTGTATGATTTAGATAGCTGCGTGTAAGATTTACTTGTATTATTGTTAGTTATTCTATAGTGTCATGGTTATGGTATCAACCCACGTCGACCCTCGTCCAGTCTATGATTCAGATGTGGTATGTCGTTATCTTTTATAACTATTTCACACATCATCTAATGTCTGACAATTAATTATGCCACCAAATTGACGTAGATGTTTTTATCTATAGGAAGTAGTTGAACCAGAAATTCCAACCGACTATGCAATTCTGCTCGAGAAATTAACACAAGCTAAAAAAGAAATTGATCATTTGAAAGAAAAATTAAAAAGAACTGAAGATGAGAAGATGGGATTGGAGTTGCATGTTGCCGATATCGTTGATGATCACAAGAACAAGATGGATGGAATGCGCTTGAAGCTTAGAAATATTAGAAAATATGCCATTGATAAAGAGGCTTGGTATCATTATGCCGTTGGCTCAATTGTTACTTTACTTGCGATTATGATCGCATTTGTTGTTGCATTTACATGTTTTAGATAATTGTATGTTGTTTTATGAGATGTATGTATGAACTCTAAGTATCTATTATTTGCAGTAATAACATTTGGTCAATGCTAGCTCTACTTTTGGTTCTAATTGTGATGATGAAGTTGTATTAATTTGGTCACTTTGATGTTGTGTAGTGAACATGAGCCGGCAATGCATGTATGATGACCGACTAAATCCAGGGTTTCTTAATGGCCTGCCTAATTTTATTCGTGTGGCTGAGGCAAACAAGCAGAATGGTTTCATGTGTTGTCCATGTCGTGACTGTAAGAATGATAGGAATTACTCTACCTCAAAAACCCTTCACTACCATCTACTGAAGTCCGGTTTCATGTCTGGCTATAGCTGTTGGACCAAGCACGGACAAAGAGGGGTTATAATGGAAGACAATGAAGAAGAAGAGGATGATGACAACTATCCTTTCCCTGATACAACAATGGGGGAAGCTGAAGAAGAGGCATCAATGGGGGAAGCTGAAGAAGAGGCATCAGATGAGCCCGCTGATCATTTGGGTCGGGTCATTGCTGATGCAAAGAGAAACTGCGAAAGTGACAAGGAAAGGTTGAAGTTGAAACGCATGTTAGAGGATCACAAGAAATTATTGTATCCAAATTGTGAAGATGACCAGAAAAAGCTGGGTACCACGTTGGAATTGCTGCAATGGAAGGCGAAGAATGGTGTAACTGACAAAGGATTTCAAGAATTGCTGATAATGATAAAGAAGATGCTTCCAAAGGATAACGAATTTCCTGAAAGTACGTACGAAGCAAAGAAGGTTGTCTGCCCTCTAGGATTAGAGGTGCATAAGATGCATGCATGCCCTAATGACTGCATCCTCTACCGCGGTGAGGAGTACGAGAATTTGAATGCATGCCCGATATGCGATGCACTGCGCTATAAGATCCCCCGCGATGACCCTGGTGATGTGGAGGGTGAACGCCACAAGAAGAGGGTTCCTGCCAAGGTGATGTGGTATGCTCCTATAATACCACGGTTGAAACATTTGTTCCAAAACAAAGAGCATGCCAAGTTGTTGTGATGGCACAAAGAAGAACGTAAGAAAGACGGGATGTTGAGAGAACCCGTTGTGCATGAAGCGGAAGTTCATTATGATGCCAGTGCTCATCCAAGGCCCTAAGCAACCCGGCAATGACATTGATGTATACCTAAGCCCACTAGTTGATGAACTTCTACAGTTGTGGAAAAAACCAGGTGTACGTGTGTGGGATGCGCACACACAGAAGGAAATTGACTTACGAGCGTTGTTGTTTGTAACCATCAATGATTGGCCTGCTCTTAGTAACCTTTCAGGACATACAAACAAGGGATACAATGCATGCATGCACTGTTTAAATGATACTGAAAGTATATATTTGGATAAATGTAAGAAGAATGTGTACTTGGGACATCATCGATTTCTACCGACCAAGCATATCTTAAGAAAGGTAGCCAATCATTTCAAAGGTGAGCCAGATAACCGGAAGAAGCCTGGCCTCCGTACTGGTGAATATATATTTGATATGGTCAAGGATTTACTGGTAATCTTTTGAAAGGGTCATGGCGGACAATCTGTTCCGAATGACGCCAACAAACATGCACCCATGGGGAAGAAGAAATCTATATTTTGGGAACTTGAATATTGGAAAGCCCTAGAGGTCCGCAATGCAATCGACGTGATGCATGTGACGAAGAATCTTTGTGTGAACCTGCTAGGCTTCTTGGGCGTGTATGGAAAGACAAAAGATACACTAGAGGCATGGGAGGATAAGCAAAGAATTAACGAAAAAGACGACATGCCTCCAAAGCAGTATCAAGGTCCTGCTAGCTACGCTCTTACGAAAGAAGAGAAGGAAATCTTTTTTGAATGCCTGCTCAGTATCAAGGTCCCGTCTGGCTTCTCGTCGAATATAAAGGGAATAATAAATATGGCAGAGAAAAAAATTTCAAAATCTAAAGTCTCATGACTGCCACGTGATTATGACACAAGTACTTTCGGTTGCACTTAGGGGGCTTCTATCAGAAAATGTTCGACTAGCCATTGTGAAGCTATGCGCATTCCTCAATGCAATTTCTCAGAAGGTAATCGATCCAGAAATCCTACCAAGGTTACAGAATGACCTGGTCCAATGTCTTGTCAGGTTCAAGTTGATGTTCCCTCCATCCTTCTTCAATATTATGACGCACGTTCTAGTTCACCTAATCGAAGAGATTAACATTCTGGGTCCTGTATTTCTACACAATATGTTCCCCTTCGAGAGGTTCATGGGAGTCTTAAAGAAATATGTTCATAACTGTGCTAGGCCAGAAGGAAGCATCGCCAAGGGATATGGAACAGAGGAGGTTATTGAGTTTTGTGTTTACTTTTTTCCTGACATTAAGCCGATTGTTCTTCCTGAATCGCGGCATGAGGGGAGACTGGGTGGAAAAGGCACATTAGGAAAGAAAGAAGCAATAAATATGGATAGGCATTCTTTCACTCAAGCACACTACACGGTTCTACAAAATTCCACGTTGGTGACTCCATATATGGAGGAACACAAGGATATTGTACGGTCCAAGAACCCGGAGCAGTCTGACCCCTGGATTGAACATAAACACTTGGAGACTTTTGCCGGTTGGTTGCAAACAAAGCTCATCAATGACAATGATGTTCCAGATGAACTATACTGGTTGGCCAAGACACCAAGTTCGACTGTAACGACTTTCAAAGGGTACGAGATAAATGGTAATAAATTTTACACGATCACCCAAGATAAAAAGAGCACCAACCAAAATAGTGGTGTCCGTATGATGCAACAAACTTTGAAGACACATATTATGGTTTCATAGAGGAGATATGGGAACTTGACTATGGACCTGATCTTAAGGTCCCTTTGTTTCGGTGCAAATGGGTCAAATATACTGGAGGCGGGGTACAGGTAGACCCGCAGTATGGAATGACAACAGTGGATCTCAACAATCTTGGATACACAGACGACTCATTGGTCCTAGCCAGTGATGTGGCTCAGGTTTTCTATGTGAAGGACATGTCTAGCAAACCGAGGAGAAAAAAAGATAAGGAAGCGAATACATCATACGATGAGCCAAAGCGCCACATAGTTCTTTCAAGAAAAAGAAACATTGTGGGACTGGAGGACAAGATAGACATGTCAGAAGATTATGAAAAGTTTCATGAAATCCCTCCCTTCAGAGTGAAGACTGACCCAAGCATCCTGTTAAATGATGAAGATTATCCATGGTTACGGTGCAATCATAAGCAAGGGACAAGCATGCATAAAAATCTTACACCGCGAGATCCCACTCTGGGATGTGACCGGCTTCACCGTCATCACTTTCTATATATGTGAAGGACATGCATGCATTTCCTAGCATGCTATCTTTGTAACAGTTTGTACACAAAGTGCATCCAGTTTGTACAGCTACTAAACTCTTTAGAAGTTGCTATGTGGGTCAAATTATGATGTCATGCCAAGTTACAACCTTTTTGGAGTTCATTTGTAATGCTTTTCAAACTCAGGGTCATTTAGCTCAAAATAATAATTAAATGCATGGAAAATATCAAATGAAGTCAGAAAGGGTTGAAAATTGATGACATGCCTTTGAATGGTGCATACTGAACACACAAAAAGTATGGGGTTAAAATAAGTTATTAAAAATGAAATCCCTTTGTAATAGATGAGTTTTCGTCCGAAACCCTCATACTTCTTATGAGATTGTCCAATTTGTACACGAAGTGCATCAAATTTTTGCCGTAACCCTCTCAACTCTTTAGAAGTTGCTATGTGGGTGAAATTAGGATGCCATGCCAAGTTACAACCTTTTTAGAGTTCATTTGTAATGCTTTTCAAACTCAGGGTCATTTAGCTCAAAAAAATCATTAAATCGACGGAAAATATCAAATGAAGTCAGAAAGGGTTGAAAATTGATGATGTGCCTTTTAATGGTGCATATTGAACACACAAAGAGTATGGAGTTAAAATAAGTTATTAAAAATGAAATTCCTTTGTAATAGATGAGCTTTCGTCCGAAACCCTCTTACTTCTTATGAGATTGTTCAATTTGTACACGAAGTGCATCCAGTTTTTGCCGTAACCCTCTCAATTCTGTAGAAGTTGCTATGTGGGTGAAATTACGATGTCATGCCAAGTTACAACCTTTTTAGAGTTCATTTGTAATGCTTTTCAAACTCAGGGTCATTCAGCTCAAAAAAAAATCGTTAAATGCATGGAAAATATCAAATGAAGTCAGAAAGGGTTGAAAATTGATGATGTGCCTTTGAATGGTGCATATTCAACACAAAAAAAGTATGGAGTAAAAATAAGTTATTAAAAATGAAATCCCGATGTAATAGATGAGTTTTCGTCCGAAACCTCATACTTCTTATGAGATTGTCCATTTTGTACACGAAGTACATCTAGTTTTTGCCGTAACCCTCTCAACTCTTTATAGAAGAAGCTATGTGGGTGAAATTATGATGTCATGACAAGTTACAACCTTTTTAGAGTTCATTTTTAATTCTTTTCAAACTCAGGGTCATTTAGCTGAAAAAAATCATTAAATGCATGAATAATAACAAATGAAGTTAGAAAGGGTTGAAAATTGATGATGTGCCTTTGAATGGTGCATATTGAACACACAAAAAGTATGGAGTAAAAATAAGTTATTCAAAATGAAATCCCTTTGTAATAGATGAGTTTTCGTCCGAAACCCTCATACTTCTTATGAGATTGTCCAATTTATACACGAAGTGCATCCAGTTTTTGCCGTAACCCTCTCAACTCTATAGAAGTTGTTATGTGGGTGAAATTATGATGTCATGACAAGTTACAACCTTTTTAGAGTTCATTTGTAATGCTTTTCAAACTTAGGGTCATTTAGCTCAAAAAAATCATTAAATGCATGGAAAATATCAAATGAAGTCAGAAAGGGTTGAAAATTAATGATGTGCCTTTGAATGGTGCATATTGAACACACAAAAAGTATGGAGTTAAACTAAGTTATTAAAAAAGAAATCCCCTTGTAATAGATGAGTTTTCGCCCGAAACCCTCATACTTCTTATGAGATTATCCAATTTGTACACGAAGTGCATCCAGTTTTTGCCGTAACCCTTTCAACTCTTTAGAAGTAGCTATGTGGGTGAAATTAGGATGTCATGCCAAGTTACAACCTTTTTAGAGTTCATTTGTAATGTTTTTCAAACTCAGGGTCATTTAGCTCAAAAAAATCATTAATGCATCGAAAATATCAAATAAAGTCAGAAAGGGTTGAAAATTGATGATGTGCCTTTGAATGGTGCATATTGAACACACAAAAAGTCTAGAGTAAAAATAAGTTATTAAAAATGAAATGCTTTTGTAATAGATGAGTTTTCGTCCGGAACCCTCATACTGTTGGGGAACGTCGCATGGGAAACAAAAAATTTCCTACGCACACGCAAACCTATCCATGGTGATGAGCATCTACGAGAGGGAGAGTGGATCTACATACCCTTGTAAATCGCTAAGCGGGAAGCGTTAAGAAACGCGGTTGGTGTAGTCGAACATCTTCGCGATCCAAATCGCCGAGCGTCCCGCGATCTCATCACGATCCGTCCCGCGATCCAATCACGATCCGTCCCGTGAACTCATCACGATCCGTCCCGCGATCTCATCACGATCCATCTCACGATCTTGATCACGGTCTGTCCCGCGAACTCATGACGATCCGTTCCGCGATCTCATCATGAACTGTCTCGCGATCTCGATCACGGTCCTTCGGATCTAGCGCCGAACGGACGACACCTCCGCGTTCAGCACACGTGCAGCTTGATGACGATCTCCACCGTCTTGATCCAGCAAGAGGAGGTGGAGAGGAGAGAGAGTTCACCGGCAGCGTGACGGCGCTCCGGTGATGGTGGTGGAGTGATTCCGACAGGGCTTCGCCTAAGCGCTGCGGAAAACCGATCTAGAGGAGAAACTGTGCACCGGTGAAACGGGTAGCACGTGGCCGGAAATTCTGTCCAAAAACCACCCAATCCACTAGTATATATAGGAGGAGAGGAGAGGAGAGGCAGCCAAGGCCTTCGGGTCAGCCAAAATAGGAGGTGGGAAGCAATCCTACTTCACCTCCAATCCTAGTTGGAGTAGGATTGCCTCCTATTGGCTGATTTTCCACTTTTTTGCTTTAGGACTTTCTCTCCTGCGCCATGGGCCTTTGTGGATGTTTTCCCAGCCCACTAAGGGCTGGTTATTATTCTCCCACAGCCCATGTACCTCTTGGGGTCGAAATACCCCTCCCGGAGGCCTCCCGGTACACTACCGGCACTCCCGGTACACTACCGGCACTCCCGGTACACTACCGATGAGCCCGAAACTTTTCCGGAAACCAAACTAGGACTGCCTATATATGAATCTTTACCTCCGGACCATTTCGGAGCTCCTCTTGATGTCCGGGATCTCATCCGGGACTCCAAACAAACTTCGGTCACCACCATACATAACTCTACACTACCGAAACGTGACCGAACCTTAAGTGTGCAGACCCTGCGGGTTCGAGAACTATGTAGACATGACCGAGACACCTCTACGGTCAATAACCAATGGCGGGACCTGGACGTCCACATTGGTTCCTACATATTCTACGAAGATCTTTATCGGTCGAACCTCTATGTCAAGGATTCAGTTAATCCCGTATAACGTTCCCTTTGTTCTTCGGTATGTTACTTGCACGAGATTCGATCGTCGGTATCTCCATACCTAGTTCAACCTCGTTACTGGCAAGTCTCTTTACTCGTTCTGTAATACAAGATCCCGCAACTAACAATTAGTGACATTGCTTGCAAGGCTTATTGTGATGTTGCATTACCGAGTGGGCCCCGAGATACCTCTCCGTCACACGGAGTAACAAATCCCAGTCTCGATCCATGCCAACTCAATAGACACCATCGGAGATACCTGTAGAGAACCTTTATAGTCACCCAGTTACGTTGCAACGTTTGATACACACAAGGCACTCCTCCGATATCTGTGAGTTGCATGATCTCATGGTCATAGGAACACATACTTGACATGGGGAAAACAGTAGCAATAAACTAACACGATCATATGCTATGTTTGCAGTTTGGGTCTTGTCCATCACATCATTCTCCTAATGATGTGACCCCGTTATCAAATGACATCTCATGTCCATGGCTAGGAAACCTTAACCATCCTTTGATCAACGAGCTAGTCTATTAGAGGCATACTAGGGACATGGTTTTGTCTATGTATCCACACATGCATCTAAGTCTCCGATCAATACAATTATAGCATGGATAATAAACGATTATCATGAACAAGGAAATATGATGATAACTAATTTATTATTGCCTCTAGGGCATATTTCCAACAGTCTCCCACTTGCACTAGAGTCAATAATCTAGTTCACATCACCATGTGATTCGCATTGTTATGAATCTAACACCCAACGAGTTCTGGGGCTCGATCATGCTTTGCATGTGAGAGAGGTCTTATAGTCAACGGGTCTGTAACATTCAGATCCGTGTGCACTTTGCAAATACCTATGTCAAACTGTAAACACTGCTACCACACTCTGCTTGGTACTATTCCAAATGGCTGCTCTACTATACGTATCCAGATTGCTACTACGAGTCATCCGGATTAGTGTTAAAGCTTGTATCGACGTAACTCCTTACGATGAACTCTTTATCACCTCCATAATCGAGAAACATCTCCTCAGTCTCTTAGTTACTGAGGATAATCTTGACCGCTATCCAGTGATCTACTCCTGGTTCACTCTTGTACCCCCTGACGGGCTCATGGCAAGGCACACACAGGTGCGGTACACAGCATGGCATAATATAGAGCCTATGCCTAAGGTATAGGGGACGACGTTCGTCCTTTCTCTTTCTTCTGCCGTTGTCGAGCTTTGAGTCTCACTCAACTTTCACACCTTACAAATCAGGCGAGAACTCTTTCTCTGACTGATCCATTTTGAACTCTTTCAAAATCTTGTCAAGGTATGCACTCATTGAATGTCTCATCGAGCATCTTGATCTATCTCCATAGATTTTGATGCTCAACAATTAGGTAGCTTCATCCAGGTCTTCCTTTGAAAATCACTTTCCAAATGAACGTTTTATGCTTTCCAGAAACTCTACATTATTTCTGATCAACAATATGTCATCCACATATACTTATCAGAAATTCTATAGTGCTCCCACTCACTTTATTGCAAATACAAGTTTCTCGTAAACTTTGTATAAACATCAAAACTTTGATCACCTCATCAAAGCGTATATTCCAACTCCGAGAGGCTTGCTTCAGTCCATGGAAGGATCACCGAAGCTTGTACACCTTTTAGCATCCTTAGGCCTGACAAAACCTTCTGGTTGTATCACATACAACCTTTCCTCAAGTAAACCGTTAAGGAAACGATGTTTTGACATCCATCTGCCAGATTTCATAATTGAAAACACAACAACTGCTAACATAATTCCAATAGACTTTAGCACCACTATGAGTGAGAAAGTCTCATCGTAGTCAACTCCTTGAACTTGTCACAAACATCTTTGCAACAAGTCGAGCTTTACAAATGGTGACAATTACCATCAGCGTCTGTCTTCATTTTAAAGATCCATTTGTACTCAACGACCTGCTGTCCAACAAGCAACTCTACGAAAGTCTATACTTGGTTTTCATACATGGATCCTATCTCGGATTTCATGGCCTCCAACCATTTGTTGGAATCCGGGCCCATCATCGCTTCTCCATAGCTCGTAGGTTCATCGTTGTCCAACAACATGACCTCCAAGACAGAGTTGTCGTACCGCTTAGGAGCAGTACACATCCTTGTCGACCTACGAAGTTCGATAGTAACTTGATCCTGAAGTTTCATGATCATCATCATTAACTTCCTCTTCAACTAACGTAGGCTTCACAGAAACATCTTTCTGCGCTGCGCTATTCTCTGGTTGAACAAAGGTTTAACAACCTTATCAAGTTCTATCTTCCTCCCACTCAATTCTTTCGAGAGAAACTTTTTCTCAAGAAAGGACCCAGTTCTAGCAACAAACACTTTGCACTCAGATCTGAGATAGAAGGCATACCCATCTGTTCTTAGGGTATTCTATGAAGATACATTTGTCCGCTTTGGGTTCTAGCTTATTATGTGAAAACATTTTCCACACAAGCATCGCAGCCCCAAACATTAAGAAATGACAGCTTAGGTTTCTGTCAAACCATAATTCACACGGTGTCATCTCAACGGATTTAGATGGTGCCCTATTTAAAGTGAATGTAGTTGTCTCTAATGCATAACCCCAAAATTGTAGTAGTAAAACGATAAGAGACATCATAGCACGCACCATATCCAATAGAGCATGACTATGATGTTCGGACACACCATCACACTATGGTATTCCAGGTGGCGTTAGTTGTGAAACAAATTTCACATTGTCTTAAGTTGTATGCCAAACTCGTAACTTAGATATTCACCTCCATGATCATATCGCAGTCATTTTTATCTTCTTGTCACGATGATCTTAAACTTCACTCTGAATTTGCTTGAACCTTTCAAACGATTCAGACTTGTGTTTAGTAAATATACACTATATCTACTCAAATCATCAGTGAAGGTAAGAAAATAACGATATCCACTACACGCTACAAGACTCACTGGATTGCATACATCAACATGTATCATTTCCAATGAATAACTTGCCCGCTCCATCCAATGGGATCCTTTAGTCATCTTGCCCAAGAGGCATGGTTCGCATGTCTCAACCGACTCGAAATCGAATGAGTCCAAAGATCCATCAGCATGGAGTTTCTTCATGCGCTTTATACCAATATGACATTCTGCGGTAGTGCCACAAATATGTGGTACTATCATTATTAACTTTGTATCTTTTGACATCAATGTTATGAACATGTGTATTACTACGATCAAGATTTCAACAAACCATTCTCACTAGGTGCATGACCATTGAAGGTATTATTCATGTAACCAGAATAACTATTATTCTCTGACTTAAATGAATAACCGTATTGCAACAAACATGATCTAATCATGTTCATGCTCAACGCAAAACACCAAATAACATTTATTTAGGTTCGTCACTAATCCTGAAGGTAGAGAGAGCGTGCGATGTTTATCACATCAACCTTGGAAACATTTCCAACACACATCGTCACCTCACCCTTAGCTAGTTCTCCGTTTATTCTGTAGCTTTTATTTCGAGTTACTAACATTTAGCAACCGAACCGGTATCCAATACCCAGGTGCTACTAGGAGTACTAGCAAGGTACACATCAATAACTCGTATATCAAATATACTTCTAACGATGTTGCCAGCCTTCTTATCTACCAAGTATCTAGGGTTGTTCCGCTTCAGCGACCTCTCACCTCATAATACAAGCACTTAGTCTCGCGTTTGAGTTCAACTTTGGGTTGCTTCACTGGAGCAGCAACTGACTTGCTATCCATGAAGTTTCCCTCCTTGCTCTTGCCCTTTTCGAAACTAGTGGTTTGATTAAAAATGAAATGAAATGAAATGCTTTTGTAATAGATGAGTTTTCGTCCGGAACCCTCATACTGTTGGGGAACGTTGCATGGGAAACAAAAAATTTCCTACGCACACGCAAACCTATCCATGGTGATGAGCATCTACGAGAGGGAGTGTGGATCTACATACCCTTGTAGATCGCTAAGCGGGAAGCATTAAGAAACGCGGTTGGTGTAGTCAAACATCTTCGCGATCCAAATCGCCGAGCGTCCCGCGATCTCATCACGATCCGTCCCGCGATCCAATCACGATCCGTCCCATGAACTCATCACGATCCGTCCCGCGATCTCATCACGATCCATCTCACGATCTTGATCACGGCCTCTCCCGCGAACTCATCACGATCCGTTCCGCGATCTCATCATGAACTGTCTCGCGATCTCGATCACGGTCCTTCCGATCTAGCGCCGAACGGACGGCACCTCCGCGTTCAGCACACGTGCAGCTTGATGACGATCTCCACCGTCTTGATCCAGCAAGAGGAGGTGGAGAGGAGAGAGAGTTCACCGGCAGCGTGACGGCGCTCCGGTGATGGTGGTGGAGTGATTCCGACAGGGCTTCACCTAAGCGCTGCGGAAAACCTATCTAGAGGAGAAACTGTGCACCGGTGAAACGGGTAGCACGTGGCCGGAAATTCTGTACAAAAACCACCCAATCCACTAGTATATATAGGAGGAGAGGAGAGGAGAGGCAGCCAAGGCCTTTGGGTCGGCCGAAATAGGAGGTGGGAAGCAATCCTACTTCACCTCCAATCCTAGTTGGAGTAGGATTGCCTCCTATTGGCTGATTTTCCACTTTTTGCTTTAGGACTTTCTCTCCTGCGCCATGGGCCTTTGTGGCTGTTTTCCCATCCCACTAAGGGCTGGCTATTATTCTCCCACATCCCATGGACCTCTTGGGGTCGAAATACCCCTCCCGGAGGCCTCCCGGTACACTACCGGCACTCCCGGTACACTACCGATGAGCCCGAAACTTTTCCGGAAACCAAACTGGGACTTCCTATATATGAATCTTTACCTCCGGACCATTTTGGAGCTCCTCGTGATGTCCGGGATCTCATCCAGGACTCCGAACAAACTTCGGTCACCACCATACATAACTCTACACTACCGAAACGTCACCGAACCTTAAGTGTGCAGACCCTGCGGGTTCGAGAACTATGTAGACATGACCGAGACACCTCTACGGTCAATAACCAATGGCGGGACCTGGACGTCCACATTGGTTCCTACATATTCTACGAAGATCTTTATCGGTCGAACCTCTATGTCAAGGATTCAGTTAATCCCGTATAACGTTCCCTTTGTTCTTCGGTATGTTACTTGCCCGAGATTCGATCGTCGGTATCTCCATACCTAGTTCAACCTCGTTACCGGCAAGTCTCTTTACTCGTTCCGTAATAAAGATCCCGCAACTAACAATTAGTGACATTGCTTGCAAGGCTTATTGTGATGTTGCATTACCGAGTGGGCCCCGAGATACCTCTCCGTCACACGGAGTAACAAATCCCAGTCTCGATCCATGCCAACTCAACAGACACCATCGGAGATACCTGTAGAGAACCTTTATAGTCACCCAGTTACGTTGCGACGTTTGATACACACAAGGCACTCCTCCGATATCTGTGAGTTGCATGATCTCATGGTCATAGGAACACATACTTGACATGCGGAAAACAGCAGCAATAAACTAACACGATCATATGCTATGTTTGCATTTTGGGTCTTGTCCATCACATCATTCTCCTAATGATGTGACCCCGTTATCAAATGACATCTCATGTCCATGGCTAGGAAACCTTAACCATCTTTTGATCAACGAGCTAGTCTATTAGAGGCATACTAGGGACATGGTTTTGTCTATGTATCCACACATGCATCTAAGTCTCCGATCAATACAATTATAGCATGGATAATAAACGATTATCATGAACAAGGAAATATGATGATAACTAATTTATTATTGCCTCTAGGGCATATTTCCAACACATACTTCTTATGAGATTGTCCAATTTGTACACAAAGTGCATCAGGTTTTTGCCGTAACCCTCTCAACTCTTTAGAAGTTGCTATGTGGGTAAAAATATGATGTCATGCCAAGTTACAACCTTTTTAGAGTTCATTTGTAATGCTTTTCAAACTCGAGATATGAAATTTCAATGCCATTTAATCAAATTGTCTTATACTGCATTTGAAGTTGTTCAAACATGCACGGAAATGCCATAAACATATTCTATATATTTTTCCGATAGTTTTTCATATATTATTTATTTCCATTGGAGTCATACATTTTTTTCTGTGATTTTCTAAAGTTTAGGGGGTTTTCTGTAAATAATAACTAATAATTAATTAAAAAAGCCTTTAGTACCAGTGTGAGCCACGCGCCGGTACTAAAGGTCCACCACCCCCGCGCGTTTTTGGGGAGGACCTTTAGTACCGGTGTGTGGCTCGCACTGGTACTAAAGGGTCTTTAGTACCGGTACGAGCCACGCACCGGTACTAAAGGGTACTCATGGTATAAATACGTCCTCTTCATCCCGGGCAGAGCCACGCACCGGAACGCGAATTTCTACCGCCGCTAGGCTGCCGAAATCCATCGTCGCTGGAGCCCTGCCCTCACCGTCGACCTCGCCGGAGTCCTGCCATGGCCCCCGCCCCCGCCGATCTCGCCACGCCTCCCTCCTCTACTTCCTCGCCCCTCGCCCTCGTCCCTGGCGACCCCGACGACCTCGGCGACCTCGCCCTCGTCCCAAACTCCGGCCGGCAACCTCGCTCTCATCCCCAACTCCGGCCGTAGAGCTCGCCCTCGTCCCCAACTCCGGCCGGCGACCTCGCTCTCGTCCCCAACTCCGGCCGGCAACCTCGCTCTCATCCCCAACTCCGGCCGTAGAGCTCGCCCTCGTCCCCAACTCCGGCCGGCGACCTCGCTCTCGTCCCCAACTCCGGCCGGCGAGCTCTCCCTCGTCCCCAACTCCGACGACCGTGCCCTCGTCCCTAACTCCGGCGACCTCGCCCTCGTCCGCTGTGAGCCCTCGTGTGACTTAGTGTTCCTTAGTTTAGTTTAATTAGATTTTTTTAGTTAAGTTTAATTAGTTTCGGTGTTAGTTTAATTAAGTTTAATTAGAATTTTTGGATGTGTTTGTTTGCAACAACGGTAACGTAAATGGTAAGGGAAACAAGTGACGGTGGGACTGGGACGTAATGGGATTTGTACTAATTTTGTTTGGTTCCACTCGGGTAACGACACTTGATTTCATTACGACGCTTGGTTAAGAAATTTCATTGAACTGATGGACGACTGGAGAAATAAGTTGACAGCAGCGCACCCGTGATCCGCAGCAGCCCCGTGCTGCTGTTGCGACCACCAGCGTCGGCGCTAAAGCAGATATTGGCGGCGGAGTTTCTCCTCGAGCCATCGCTAGATCTGTTGGAAGCTACCGGTAATGCGATCTGTTTCTGGTGGGGATTGGGCGGTATCGGGTTTAAGATGGGTCGTAATCTGTTTAGTTTAGATTTAGTTTAGGTTTAATTTAGTTTCGGTTTAGTTTAGTTTAGGTTTAGTTTAGTTTACATATAGTTTAGGTTTAATATAGTTTAGGTTTACTTTAGTTTAGGTTTACTTTAGTTTTAGGTTTAATTTAGTTTAGATTTTGTTTAGGTTTAGTTTAGGTTTAATTTAGTTTAGGTTTACTTTTGTTTTAGGTTTTATTTAGTTTGGATCGTAATGCGTGTGTGACTTTCGGTCTGTCGTTGCTCCTTGTGTGACTTTCATGCATGTGTGTTCTTGATGGAAGAATCCCGACTGTTGTCGTGGGGGTGCCTCTTCTTTTTTTCTCTTCTCTGCGATATACTCGTCGATATATTGCGTGAGAAGAGGAGAGAAGAGGCGTCCATCACCAGCGGTCGAACTATTACTGTGAGAGAGTGTCCACCAACATATATACACCACCATATCAGTGTGAGAGAGAGCGCACCAACACACCATGAGATATGAGAGTTATTTAAGGAAAGTATCGATAGACCGATAGTCACACATGCATTAGGATCGAAAGCATGCCGTAATTCTTGATTTTGCTAGATGCTAAGTGTTAATTTTTCTAAGTTTTATTTAATTTTTTTTCATAATTAAGTGTTTCTTCGCGACGTCGACGATGCCGATCCCGGATCCTCGTCATCGAGTCACCGGAGGTGGTCACTTGCTTGAGCCGAGGGGCCCTGTTAGGGACTGGGCTCCGCCGGGCTGGTACTGGGAGGTGCTGCCTTCCGGGCGGCGCAGCTTGGTGAGGAGCCAGCCCGTTGTCGACCCGGAGGTTCTGTGGTGGCGGCCGCATGGGCCACAGACGATTCAGAGGCTTGAGTCCCCCGCGGAGGTGGTACAGTACCATGTTAGCAAGGAGAACGAGCACGTCCATCGGTACATGGCAGCTTTGGAGGCCAGGTCCGACAATACCTTGCAGATTCTTCAGGGATCTCACTGGAGCTATGTTCCTGTGATGGTTTCTTCTCTTTGGGTGTCCACCACCTGCCCCGATATCCGTCGGGCGCTAGGGTTCTAGATAGCTAGATCAATTTATTAACTACTATATATATGTATTATTATGATGTATTAGCTAGATCGATGGATTAGCCGATGTATTGAAAATTATCCGAGATTATGAGATGAGATCTTTTGTAAGAACTACTATATATATGTGTATTCGATGATGCAATTAATTAACTATTAGTTATTTTGCTTCTTGAATGCATGCTAATTTGAATACAAATTTGCTTTATCTATATTATTATGGATTAGTTATTAAGCTATGGACAATACCGGTAGAGCTCATGAACAGGACATCTTCAACATGATATGCTGCTCCGAAAACCCAGCGGACCTTCCAGGTGAATCACATGATGATGACGGCTCACAATATCTGAACAATTACGGTGATGGATGTGAGGCCGAGGAAGAACAACTTATGTTCCAGAATCCGGAACAACCAATGTCCGGCGAGGTATATATATACACATATTAGCCTCTGGTGATCATTACATGTGTATTAATTGATTTGTATATATATATATATATTAACAAATTTTTCTTCTTTTAATTATCAGCCCTCCGGATCGAGCAAATCTAGTAGAAATGTATGAGGCGGTGCCAAACTATTGGACGGCAACGTAAAGCTCAATCTTGATGCTTTCAAACATAATGGCGAACCGACTCACCCTGAAGCCAATGCCAAGACATTTGTGCGTAAATGTGGAGTGGTTGTTAGGGATGGAGTCCCGATCACAATGCATGAATGGATTCAGCCAAATGAACCAAAACCAGAAGTGAATTATGTCGATACAAGAATTAAAGATGCCCTTTGGCGAGAGCTCATGGAGCATTTCACCCTACCAGATTCTCTCTCGGAGCGTCAAAGGAAAAAGGTCAAGGAGTTTACTCTCCATAAGATGGCCGGCGCGTTCCAGACTTGGAAGAAAAGATTATGGACCGAGTACAACGCTAGAGGCAAGAAGGCGCCCGAATTCAAAGGAATATGCGAGAAGGTAAAGAATCACTGGGACGCATTTATCGAGTACAAGACATCAGTAGCTGCTATGGAGAAGTCGGCAAAGAATAAGATAAATGCTGAGAAAAAAAAGTATCACCACAAACTAGGGACAGGTGGATACAAGTCAACCATTCCTAAGTGGGATGCATGAGAGAATAAGATGCTTGCTGAAGGGATCAATATAGTAACCTACAACTGGCCCAGGAGGTGCAGGAATTGGTTTTTTGCGCATGGGGGAAAGTTGGACCTAGCAACAGGGAAGATTATTGCACTGGCCAGTCTGAAGCATGCATCACATGAGTTGATTGAAGCAATAAAAGCTGCCCGAGAAGGACAGTTTCACCCCGATAGAGAGAACGACGAGCTTACACGCGCCCTCGGGAATGCCGAACACGGAGGACGAACACGAGGCGTGGGTGTTGTTCCGTGGTACGAGGGGTTTGCGGGATGGCAGGATAGTTATAGAAGCCGTTCGAGAAAAAAGAAGGTGGAAGCAGACTGACTTTCAAAGTTGGAACAGATGTACGAGCAGCAACAGCTGCAGATACAGGAACTGACCCAGCAAAGGGAAACTCCGCAGCAGGAGGCAGGGGAACCCGTCCCATCTACACTGCCGAAAAGCAGCATGGGTTCCATGGGGGCATCGCTGGGTCACACCCCCGTGGATGATATCACCGAGAAGACATCTTGTGAGCTAATCCAGAAAGTGAAGAACATAATCGTGCGGGTCACGACGGGCTATGCTTTACCAAATACACGTGATGTTCGCTGGCATTGCAATCCGGTTCCAGCTGGGTATGCTCGTGTTGTGGTGGACGCAATAGAGCCAGGATATGATGAACTATTGCTTGACATCCCTAGAGGTGAGGGGGAGTCCACACTGGCAGAAGCCGACCGTGGTCTCATTCTATGGAATAAGGATTGCATCGTCTTTCCACACTGGTCACCAAGGGCATCGGCTCCTCCGAGTATTGATGTCCAGCGCGAGGGATCCCAGCCAGAGGCATCACAGCGCTAGCAGTCCTCCCCACCTCACCAGCAGTCCTCCCCACCTCGAGCTCCCCCGCAGTCCTCCCCACCTCGAGAGTTGTCCCATCGCTCCAGTAGTCCTCCCCACGCCATGAGCGGTCTTCCCAACCTCGGGACGGAGCACGACGCGAGTCCATATCATCAACATCGATCTCCGCCGCGTGAGCCGACTCCACCCCGGCAGAGGTCCCGCCAGCAGGGCTCCCAAAAGAGGAAGGCCACCAGCAGTCCTCTTCGGAAGAAAGCAAAGAACAAACCTGAGCCTCCGGCCAAAAGGAAGCTGCCTTACGACATGACACCAGAGGAAAACAAAATTGAAAGTGACCGTGAAGTGAAATACTTTTTTGCGAAGAAGACCGTGACCCCAAAGGAGGTAATACCCATGGAAGTCCAAAAGCACTTTATGGAACACTTTATTGATCGACCCCTGGCATATGTCGAGCGTATGCCGACAGACTATGAGCAACAGATTCAGAAGGCAAGTGAGCAGAGAAGTCGCCCCAGCCCAAGGAAGAAGTCGGGAAGTACGACATCAACTAGGGGGAAACCTGTTCCCCAGCTCGGAGAACAATCCAAGAAATCGTTCTCTCCGCTCAAGGTGAGTACCAATCCAGGGAAGCGATCGATCCAACTAGTCGACGTGCAAGGCAACCCAATCGACCTCGAAGAAGTAGAGGCTGCAGGTCTCACTCTTGGCCAAATCCTTGGCACCGAGGAAATCCGCGGGTACGGTGCAAATGAGTACGCAATGCAATATGCCGTCAGAAAACCACTTGTCACCCCCGAGCAGTACAAGGAACTACCAACTGCGATGCGACGGTTGCATGATTGGTACATCCGTCAAATAAAGTGAGGGGAGAAGGCTGTTGGGGAACGTTGCATGGGAAACAAAAAATTTCCTGCGCACACGCAAGATCTATCCATGGTGATGAGCATCTACGAGAGGGAAAGTGGATCTACGTACCCTTGTAGATCGCTAAGCGGGAGGCATTAAGAAACGCGGTTGGTGTAGTTGAATATCTTCGTGATCCAAATCGCCGAGCATTCCGCGATCTCATCATGATCCGTCCTGCAATCTCATCACAATCCGTCCCGTGAACTCATCACAATCCGTCCCGCGATCTCATCACGAACCGTCCCGTGAACACATCACGATCCATCCCGTGAGACATCATGATCCGTCCAGCGATCTCATCATGAACCGTCCCACGATCTCGTCACGATCCGTCCCACGATCCAATCACGAATCGTCTCGTGGTCTTGATCACGATCCTACCGATCTAGTACCGAACGGACGTCACCTCCGTGTTCAGCACACGTGCAGCTTGATGACGATCTCCGCCGTCTTGATCCACCAAGAGGGAGCGGAGAGGTAGAAGAGTTCACCTGCAGCGTGACAGCGCTCCGGGGATGGTGGTGGAGCAATTCCGATAGGGCTTCGCTTAAGCACTGCGGAAATATGATCTAGAGGAGAAACTATGCACCGGTGGAACGGGTAGCACCTGCCCGTAATTTCTGTGCAAAAACCCTCTATTCCACTAGTATATATAGGAGGAGAGGAGAGGAGGTCTTGGCGCAGGGCTGAGCCCTCCTTGGAGTTGGCCGAAGCCAAGGGGGAGGAGTCCTACTCCTCCTCCAATCCTAGTAGGAGTAGGACTCTCCCTTTTTGCCTTTTTTCCACCTTTTTCCCTTTGGGTTTCTTTCTCCCAGCTCCATGGGCCTGTTGTGGCTATTCCACCAGCCCATTAAGGGCTGGTTAATACTCTCCCACAGCCCATGAAGCCTCTTGGGTCGAAATACCCCTCCCGGAGGTCTCCCGGTACACTACCGGCACTCCCGGTACACTACCGATGAGCCCGAAACTTTTCCAGCGACCAAACTGGGACTTCCTATATATGAATCTTTACCTCCGGACCATTCCGGAGCTCCTCATGATGTTTGGGATCTCATCTGGGACTACGAACAAAGTTCGGTCACCACCATACATAACTCTACACTACCAAAACGTCACCGAACCTTAAGTGTGCGGACCATGCGGATTCGAGAACTATGTAGACATGGCCGAGACACCTCTACGGTCAATAACCAATGGCGGGACCTGGACGCCCACATTGGTTCCTACATATTCTACCAAGATCTTTATCGGTTGAACCTCTATCTCAAGGATTCAGTTAATCCCGTATAACGTTCCTTTGTTCTTCGGTATGTTACTTGCCCGAGATTCGATCGTCGGTATCTCCATACCTAGTTCAATCTCGTTACCGGCAAGTCTCTTTACTCGTTTCGTAATACAAGATCCCGTGGCTAACACTCAGTCACATTGCTTGCAAGGCTCATTGTGATGTTGTATTACCGAGTGGGCCCTGAGATACCTCTCCGTCACACGGAGTAACAAATCCCAGTCTTGATCCATGCCAACCCAACAGACACCCTCGGAGATACCTATAGAGCACCTTTATAGTCACCCAGTTACGTTGTGACCTGTGATACACACAAGGTACTCCTCCGGTGTCACTGAGTTACATGATCTCATGGTCATAGGAACATATACTTGACATGCAGAAAACAATAGCAATAAACTGACACAATCATATGCTACGTTTGTAGTTTGGGTCTTGTCCATCATATCATTCTCCTAATGATGTGATCCCGTTATCAAATGACATCTTATGTCCATGGTCAGGAAACCATAACCATCTTTGATAAACAAGCTAGTTCACTAGAGGCATACTAGGGACACTGGGTTGTCTATGTATCCGCACATGTATCCATGTTTTCAATCAATACAATTCTAGCATGGATAATAAACGATTATAATGAACAAGGAAATATGATAATAACTAATTTATTATTGTCTCTAGGGCATATTTCCAACAAAGGCGGTCATGGTCAAAGTAAGGAAAGAGCATTATGACAATGCATGTGACATTTGTGTTGAATTCTCAGAACTTTTCCAGTTATACCACATGGACTCTATCGATAAAACTCTCATCAGTTGCTATTGTCTTTAAGTGATTTATATCTTTAATAATTGAAGTCTCTAGCTAAGATATCGTTCATTGGCTTATCCTTACTATTGTTGGGGAACGTTGCATGGGAAACAAAAAATTTCCTACGCACACGCAGACCTATCCATGGTGATGAGCATCTACGAGAGGGGGAGTGGATCTACATACCCTTGTAGATCGCTCAGCGGGAAGCCTTAAGAAACATGGTTGGTGTAGTCGAACATCTTCACAATCCAAACCGCCGAGCGTCCCGCGATCTCATCATGATCCGTCCCGCGATCTCATCACGAACCGTTTCGTGAACACATCACGAGCCGTCCCGCGATCCCATCACGAGCCGTCCCGTGATCTCATCAAAAACCGTCTTGCGATCACATCATGAACCATCCCGTGATCTCGTCACGATCGTCTCGTGGCCTTGATCACGGTCCTTCCGATCTAGTACCAAACAGACGGCACCTCCGCGTTCTGCACACGTGCAGCTTGATGACGATCTCCACCGTCTTGGTCCAGCAAGAGGAGATGGAGAGGAGAGAGAGTTCACCGGCAGCGTGACGGCGCTCCGGTGATGGTGGTGGAGGAATTCCGGCAGGGTTTCGCCTAAGCGCTACGGAAAACAGATCTAGAGGAGCACCGGTGGAACGGGTAGCACGTTGCCGTCTAAACTATGCAAAAAAACCCTCTATGCCACTAGTATATATAGGAGGAGAGGAGAGGAAGAGGGGCTGGCGCACAAGGCAGCCAACCAGCCTTTTGCGCCAAGGAGGAGAGGAATCCTACTTCTCCTCCAATCCTAGTTGGACTAGGATTGCTCCCTATTAGCTGATTTTCCACCTTTTCCTTTAGCCTTTTCTTCTCCTGTGCCATGGGACTTTTGTGGCTGTTCCACCAGCCTACTAATGGCTGGTTATTATTCTCCAACAGACCATGGACCCTCTGGGGTCGAAATACCCCTCCCGGAGGTCTCCCGTTACACTACCGGCACTCCTGGTACACTACCGATGAGCCCGAAACTTTTTCGGCGACCAAACTAGGACTTACTAGATATGAATCTTTACCTCCGGACCATTACGGAGCTCCTCGTGACGTCCTGGATCTCATCCGGGACTCCGAACAAACTTCATTTACCACCATACATAACTCTACACTACCGAAACGTCACCAAACCTTAAGTGTGCAGACACTGCGGGTTCAAGAACTATGTAGACATGACCGAGACACCTCTACGGTCAATAACCTATGGCGGGACCTGGATGTCGACATTGGTTCCTACATATTCTATGAAGATCTTTATCGGTTGAACCTCTATGTCAACGATTCAGGTAATCCCGTATAACGTTCCCTTTGTTCTTCGGTATGTTACTTGCCCGAGATTCGATCGTCGGTATCCTCATACCTAGTTCAACCTCGTTACTGGCAAGTCTCTTTAATCGTTCCGTAATACAAGATCCCGTGGCTAACGCTTAGTCACATTGCTTGTAAGGCTTGTTGTGATGTTGTATTACCGAGTGGGCCCTGAGATACCTCTCCGTCACACGGAGTAACAAATCCCAGTCTTGATCCATGTCAACTCAACAATCACCCTTGGAGATACCTGTAGAGTACCTTTATAGTTACCCAGTTACGTTGTGACGTTTGATACACACAAGGTATTCCTCCGGTGTCAGTGACTTACATGATCTCAAGGTCATAGGAACGCATACATTGACATGCAGAAAGCAGTAGCAATAAACTGACATGATCATATGCTACGTTTGTAGTTTGGGTCTTGTCCATCACATCATTCTCCCAATGATGTGATCCCATTTATCAAATGACATCTTATGTCCATGGTCAGGAAACCATAACCATCTTTGATAAACAAGCTAGTTCACTAGACGCATACTAGGGACACTAGGTTGTCTATGTATCCACACATGTATCCATGTTTCCAATCAATACAATTATAGCATGGATAATAAAAGATTATCATGAACAAGGAATATAATAATAACTAATTTAATATTGACTCTAGGGCATATTTTCAACAGTCTCCTACTTGCACTAGAGTCAATAATCTAGTTCACATCACCACGTGATTCGCATTGTTATGAATCTAACACCCAGTGAGTTCTGGGGCTCGATCATAATTTGCATGTGAGTGAGGTTTTATAGTCAACGGGGCTGCCACATTTCTATGTCAAACTTTGTAAACACTATTACCGCACCCCACTTGGTACTATTCCAAATGGCTGCTCCACTATACGTATCCAGATTACTACTACGAGTCATCCGGATTTGTGTTTAAAGCTTGCATTGACGTAACTCTTTACGACGAACTCTTTTACCACCTCCATAATTGAGAAACATTTCCTTAGTCTTTCAGTTAATATGGATAATCTTGACCGCTGTCCAGTGATCCACTCCTAGATCACTCTTGTACCCCTTGACTGACTCATGGCAAGGCACACATAGGTGTGGTACACAGCATGGCATACTATACAGAGCCTATGGCTAAAGCATAGGGGACGACGTTCGTCCTATCTCCTTCTTTTGCCGTTGTCGAGCTTTGAGTCTCACTCAACTTCACACCTTACAAATCAGGCCAGAACACTTCTCTCTGGCTGATCCATTTTGAACTCTTTCAAAATCTTGTCAAGGTATGTACTCATTGAAAGTCTCATCAAACATCTTGATCTATCTCTATAGATCTTGATGCTAAAAAATTAAGTAGCTTTATCTAGGTCTTCCTTTGAAAAACTCTTTTCAAACAACCGTTCATGCTTTCCAGAAGTTCTACATTATTTCTGATCAACAATATGTCATCACATATACTTATCAGAAATTCTATAGTGCTCCCACTCACTTTATTGTAAATACAAGTTTCTCGTAAACTTTGTATAAACTACAAAACTTTGATCACCTCATCAAAGTGTATATTCCAACTCCGAGATGCTTGCTTCAGTCCATAGAAGGATCACTGAAGCTTGTACACCTTTTAGCATCCTTAGGAGTGACAAAACCTTCTGGTTGTATCACATACAACCTTTCCTCAAGTAAACTGTGAAGGAAACGATGTTTTGACATCCATTTGCCAGATTTCATAATTGAAAACTGCAGCAACTGCTAACATAATTCCAACAGACTTTAGCATCACTACGAGTGAGAAAGTCTCATCGTAGTCAACTCTTTGAACTTGTCAAAACTTCTTTGCGACAATTTGAGCTTTTATAAATGGTGACATTCACCATCAACGTCTGTCTTTCATTTTAGATTCATTTGTACTCAACGACCTGTCGTCCAATGAGCGAGTCTACCAAAGTCTATACTTCTTTTTCATACATGGATCCTTTCTCGGATTTCATGGCCTCTAACCATTTGTCGGAATCCGGGCCCATCATCGCTTCTCCATAGCTCGTAGGTTCATCGATGTCCAACAACATGACCTCTAAGATAGGGTTGTCGTACCACTCAGGAGCAGTACACGTCCTTAGTCGACCTACGAGGTTAAATAGTAACTTGATCAGAAGCTTCATGATCATCATCATTAACTTCCACTTCAACTAACATAGGCTTTGTAGAAACATCTTCCTACGCTGCGCTAGTCTATCATTGAAACAAAGGTTCAATAACCTCATCAAGTTTTATCTTCCTCCCACTCAATTCTTTCGAGAGAAACCTTTTCTCGGGAAAGGACCCATTTTAGCAACAAACTTTTTGTACTCGGATCTGAGATAGAAGGTATACCCAACTATTCTTGGGGTATTCTATGAATATGCATTTGTCCGCTTTGGGTTCGAGCTCATTAGGTGAAAACATTTTCCACACAAGCTTCGTAGCCCCAAACATCAAGAAATGACAGCTTAGGTTTCTATCAAACCATAATTCACATGGTGTCATCTCAACGGATTTAGATGTTGCCCTATTAAAAGTGAATGTGGTTGTCTCTAATACATAACCCTAAAACGATAGTGGCAAAACGATAAGAGACATCATAGTATGTGCTATATCAAATAAGGCACGACTACGACGTTCAGACACACCATCACACTATGGTGTTCCAGGTGGCGTGAGTTGTGAAACAACTTTCACAATGTCTAAACTTGCATGCCAAACTCGTAACCTAGATATTCACCTCCACGATCATATCGCAGAAATTTTTATCTTCTTGTCACGATGATTGTAAACTTCACTCTGAATTTGTTTGAACCTTTCAAACAATTCAGACTTTGTGTTTCATTAAGTAAATATACACTATGTCTACTCAAATCATCAGTGAAGGTAAGAAAATAATGATATCCAACGCACGCTACAAACACTTATTGGATCGTATACATCAACATGTATTGTTTCCAATAAGTCACTTGCCCGTTCCATCAAGCCGGAAAACGGGGTTTAGTCATCTTACCCAAAAGGCATGGTCCGCATGTCTCAATCGATTCAAAATCGAATGAGTCCAAAGATCCATCAGCATGGAGTTTCTTCATGCGCTTTACACCAATATGACATTTAGCCGCAGTGCCACGAGTATGTGGTACATCATTATTAACTTTGTATCTTTTGGCATCTATGTTACGAACATGTGTATTACTACACCCAAGATTCGACAAACCATTCTCATTGGGTGCATGACCATTGAAGGTATTATTCATGTAAACAGAATAACCATTATTCTCTAACTTAAATGAATAACCGTGCTACAATAAACATGATCTAATCACGTTTCATGCTTCAACGCAAAACACCAAATAACATTTATTTTGGTTCATCACTAATCCCGAAGGTAGAGAGAGCGTGCGATGTTGATCACATCAACCTTGGAAACATTTCCAACATACATCGTCACCTCACCCTTAGCTAGTTCTCCGTTTGTTCCGTAGCTTTTATTTCGAGTTACTCACATTTAGCAACCGAACCGGTATCCAATACCCAGGTGCTACTAGGAGTACTAGCAAGGTACACCTCAATAACATGTATATCAAATATACTTCTGTCGATGTTGCCAGCCTTCTTATCTACCATGTATCTAGGGTTGTTCCACTTCAGTGACCGTTCTCCTCATAATCGAAGCACTTAGTCTTGGGTTTTAGGTTCAACTTTGGGTTGCTTTACTGGAGCAGCAACTGACTTGCCATCCATGAAGTTTCCCTACTTGCCCTTGCCCTTCTCAAAACTAGTGGTTTTACTAACCATCAACACTTGATGCTCCTTCTTGATTTCTACCTTCGCGGTGTCAAAACATCGCGAATAGCTCGGGAATCATTTCTATCCCTAGCAATTTATAGTTCATCACCAAGTTCTAGTAGCTTAGTGATAGTGACTTGGAGAACTATATCAATCACTATCTTATCTGGAAGATCAACTCCCACTCGATTCAAGCAATTGTAGCACACAGACAATCTAAGCACATGCTCAACTATTGAGCTATTCTCTTCAATCTTGCAAGCAAAGAATCTCTGTTTGAGATCTCATATCTCACAACACGGGCATGAGCCTGAGATCACAATCTCAGCTCTTAGAACATCTTGTATGTTCCATGACGTTCAAAATGTCTTGGAGCCTCAATTCTAAGTCGTAATGCATGACGCACTAAACTATCAAGTAGTCATCAGAACGTGCCTGTCAGATGTTCACAACATCTACAGACGATGCTAGAGGGGGTGGCGCACCGAACGGTGCATTGAGGACATAAGCCTTCTGTGCAGCAATGAGGACAATCCTCACATCACGGACCCAGTCCGCAATATTGCTACCATCATCTTTCAACTCTATTTCTCTAGGAACATATAAAAACACATGGGAGCTACAGCGCAACCTAGTAATCTACAACATTATTTGCAAAGACACTACTGACTATGTTCATGATAATGAGTTCAATTAATCATATTACTTAAGAACTCCCACTCAAATTGACATCCCTCGAGTCATCTGAGTGTCACATGATCCAAAATTCACCAACTCAAGTCCGATCATCACGTGAGTTGAGGTGGCTTCAATGGTGAACATCATCATGTTGATCATATCTACTATATGACTCATGTTCGACCTTTCGGTCTCTTGTGTTCTGAGGCCATGTCTATACATGCTAGGCTCGTCAAGTTTAACCCGAGTGTTCTGCGTGTGCAACACTGGCTTGCACCCGTTGTATGTGAACGTAGAGTCTATCACACCCGATCATCATGTGGTGTCTCAACACGACGAACTTTCGCAATGGTGCACACTTGGGGAGAACACAATTTATCTTGAAATTAAGTGAGGGATCACCTTATAATGCTACCGTCGTCCTAAGCAAAACAAGGTGCATAAAAGGATTAACATCACATGCAAATCATAAGTGACATGATATGGCCATGAACTTGTGCTTAAGATCTCCAACTTGAAAGCACCGACATGATTTTCATCATCACTGGCACGACACCATGATCTCCATCATCTTTATCTCCATCAATGTGTCGCCATCGGGGTTGTCAGGCCCTGCATGCTTCTACTACTATTTCTACCGTTTAGCGATAAAGTAAAGCATTACATAGCGCTTAATGATTGACACGCAGGTCATACAATAATAAAAGACAACCCTATGGCTCCTGCCGGTTGCCGTACTCATCGACATGCAAGTCGTGAAATTATATACATCACATGATCATCTCATACATCACATATATCACATCATGTAATTGGCCATATCACATCACAACATACCCTGCAAAAACAAGTTAGACGTCCTCTAATTGTTGTTGCATGTTTTACGTGGCTGCTATGGGCATCTAGCAAGAACAATTCTCACCTACGCATAAACCACAACGGTGATACACTAGTTTTCTTTTCAACCTTCTCAAGGACCGCCTTTGTCGGATCCGATCCAACTAAAGTGAGAGAAACTACCACCCGCAAGCCATCTAGGCAACAAGTTGCGTCGAGGGAACCGGTCTCTCGTAAGCGTACGAGTAATGTTGGTCCGGGCCACTTCATCTCACAATACCTCTGAACCGAAATACGACCAAGGGAGGAAGCAATCCAAGAATCAACACCCACAAACCTTTTGTGTTCTACTCGAGATCTCATCGAACCATCAACCTACCTCATGATGCCACTGTTGGGGAACGTTGCATGGGAAACAAAAAATTTCCTACGCACGCGCAGACCTATCCATGGTGATGAGCATCTATGAGAGGGGAGTGGATCTACATACCCTTGTAGATCGCTCAGCGGGAACCGTTAAGAAACGCGGTTGGTGTAGTCGAACATCTTCGCGATCCAAATTGCCGAGCGTCCGGCGATCTCTTCACGATCCGTCCTGCGATCTCATCACGAACCGTTTCGAGAACACATCACGATCCGTCATGCGATGCAATCACGAGCCGTCCTGTGATCTCATCACGAACCGTCTCGCGATCACATCACGAACCGTCCCGCGATCTCGTCACGATCGTCTCGTGGCCTTGATCACGGTCCTTCCGATCTAGTACCGAACGGATGGCACGTCCGCGTTCAACACACGTGCAGCTTGATGACGATCTCCACCGTATTGATCTAGCAAGAAGAGATGGAGAGTAGAGAGAGTTCACCGGCAGCGTGACGGTGCTCCGGTGATGGTGGTGGAGGAATTCCTGCAGGGCTTCGCTTAAGCGCTGTGGAAAACAGATCTAGAGGAGCACCGGTGGAACGGGTAGCACCTGGCCGTCTAAACTGTGCAAAAACCCTCTATTCCACTAGTATATATAGGAGGAGAGGAGAGGAAGAGGGGCTGGCACACAAGGCAGCCAACCAGCCTTTTGCGCCAAGGAGGAGAGGAATCCTACTTCTCCTCCAATCCTAGTTGGACTAGGATTGCTCCCTATTAGCTGATTTTCCACCTTTTCCTTTAGCCTTTTCTTCTCCTGCGCCATGGGCCTTTTGTGGCCGTTCCACCAGCGCACTAAGTGCTGTTTATTATTCTCCCTCTGGGGTCGAAATACCCCTCCCGGAGGTCTCCCGGTACACTACCGACACTCCCAGTACACTACCGATGAGCCCGAAACTTTTCCGGCGACCAAACTAGGACTTCCTATATATGAATCTTTACCTCCGGACCATTCCGGATATCCTCGTGACGTCCTTGATCTCATCCGGGACTCTGAACAAACTTCGGTTACCACCATACATAACTCTACACTACCGAAACGTCACCAAACCTTAAGTGTGCAGACCCTGCGGGTTCGAGAACTATGTAGACATGACCGAGACACCTCTACGGTCAATAACCAATGGCGGGACCTGGACATCCACATTGGTTCCTATATATTCTACAAAGATCTTTATCGGTTAAACCTCTATGTCAAGGATTCAGGTAATCCCGTATAACGTTCCCTTTATTCTTCGGTATGTTACTTGCCCGAGATTCGATCGTTGGTATCCTCATACCTAGTTCAAACTCGTTACCGGCAAGTCTCTTTACTCGTTCCGTAATACAAGATCCCGTGGCTAACACTTAGTCACATTGCTTGCAAGGCTTGTTGTGATGTTGTATTACCGAGTGGGCCCTGAGATACCTCTCCGTCACACGGAGTAACAAATCCCAATCTTGATCCATCTCAACTCAACAGACACCCTTGGAGATACCTGTAGAGTACCTTTATAGTCACCCAGTTATGTTGTGACATTTCATACACACAACATATTCCTATGGTGTGAGTGAGTTACATGATCTCATGGTCATAGGAACACATACATTGACATGCAGAAAACAGTAGCAATAAACTGACACAATCATATGCTACGTTTGTAGTTTGGGTCTTGTCCATCACAGCCTTCTCCCAATGATGTGATCCCGTTTATCAAATGACATCTTATGTCCATGGTTAGGAAACCATAACCATCTTTGATAAACAAGCTAGTTCACTAGAGGCATACTAGGGACACTGGGTTGTCTATGTATCCACACATGTATCCATGTTTGCAATCAATACAATTATAGCATGGATAATAAACGATTATCATGAACAAGGAAATATAATAATAACTAATTTATTATTGCCTCTAGGGCATATTTCCAACAACTATATATGTTCTTTTCTATGCTACTATGCAGATTGAAGATGTGGGAATTGAAACAAGAGGGAATTGATGACATTGGGTTCATCGACCCAAGTACCATTAATGGTCATGTGGTAAAACATTATTCCAAGGACATAGAAGATACCTTGGAAAAATTTCTAGAGGAGGCAGCAATGAGTACCAAATCTACTATAATATTTCCCTACAACATGGGGTGAGTGCTTACTCTCTTTTGTATACTACAAATTCTATTTTTGCCTACTAGCTCGTTGTCAAGTGTAGTTAACGAATTATGTAAACTTCTGCGCAGAGACCACTATATCCTCCTAAATATTATCCTCGCAGATGGACTTGTTCAAGTGTATGAATCACTAGATACACCAAAACAATAATACGTGGACTTGTATTTTATGATCGAAAGGTAATTTCAATCTTTATCGACCTCGCTTTCTTTCATTATTTCCTGATATCAAAAGTAATTATAATAAATCTTTTGTTTTTTTTCTTGCCGCGTAGTGTTTGGAAAAAGATGATAGAAAAAAACCATCACGGTCGTCAATGTAAACCGAAGCTAAAGTGGAAAAAGATGCAGGTATTTAAGTAGTACTACTAGGTTCGCGCATCTCTTTAATTCTAGTTTCAATACCATTATCATGCTTGATTATTAATTATCTTATTGAATTCTATTCTTTTGCAAAGTGCGCGAAGCAGCCACAGTGGACAAATTTATGTGGATACTTCCTCTGCGAGAACATCCACAGTGGGCATTTATTCTTCAACATGTCATTGATGTAAACGGAGAGCACTATTACTTACCGCCGTCTATCTAATGCCAGCAAATCAGTACGAGAAAACTGAGATTTCATCTGGAGCACTAGCTAGCTAGTCCCGGCCAGGTTTTGGGCATTAAGTTATAAGTCCAGAATATATGGATGCGTAATTCCATTTGTATATATACTGTGTATGAGATATTGTGTATTATATTACATATTATATATATATATGTGCATCAACTTGTGTAATGAATGTTTACAGTATGTAGCATTGTAAAATAAATTTGAAATGAATGGAAAACACAATAAATAGAGAGGAAAACTAAAACCTAATTAAAAGCAAAAACAAAAAAAACAGAACACTTAGTACCGGTTGGTATCACCAACCGGTACTAAAGGTCCTCCACCACCAGCCCACGTAGGCAGCCACATGGTGGGACTTTAGTACCGGTCCGTGGGCCAACCGGTACTAAACGTCAAAACCTTTAGTCCCGACCCTTTAGTACTGGTTGGGGAACCGGTACTAAAGGCCCATCCCGACCGAGACTAAAAACCGACTTTCTACTAGTCATACTTCGAAAGAGACTGTCCATTTTGTACACGAAGTGCATCCTGCTTTTGCCGTAACCCTCTCAACTTTTTAGCAAATGCTATGTGGGTGAAATGATGATACCATGCCAACTTTCAACCTTTTCAGAGTTCATTTGTAGTGCTTTTCAATTTCAGGGTCATTTAGCTCAAAAAAATCATTAAATGCATGAAAAATACGAAATGAAGTCAGAAAGGGTTGAAAATTGATGATGTGGCTTTGAATGGTGCATTTTGAACACACAAAAAGCCTGGAGTTCAAATAAGTTCATGACAATGAAATGCCTTTTGTAACCGATGAGTTTCCATCTGAAACCCCGATACATAGAAAGAGACCGTCCGTTTTGTACACAAAGTGTATCCAACTTTTCCCGTAACTCTCTCAACTTTTTAGCACATGCTATGTGGGTGAAATGATGACACCATGCCAACTTTCAACCTTTTCAGACTTCATTTGTAGTGCATTTCAATTTTAGGGTCATTTAGTTCAAAAAATGATTAAATGCATGAAATATACCAAATGAAGTCAGAAAGGGTTGAAAATTGATGATGTGGCTTTGAATGGTGCATTTTGAACACACGAAAAGCCTAGAGTTCAAATAAGTTCAAGAAAATGAAATGCCTTTTGTAACCGATGAGTTTCCCTCTGAAACCCTGATACTTCGAAAGAGACTGTTCGTTTTGTACACGAAGTGCATCCATCTTTTGCCGTAACCCTCTCAACTTTTTAGCACATGCTATGTGGGTGAAATGATGACACCATGCCAACTTTCAACCTTTTCAGACTTTATTTGAAGTGCTTTTCAATTTCAGGGTCATTTAGCTCAAAAAATCAGTAAATGCATGAAAAATATCAAATGAAGTCAGAAAGGGTTGAAAATTGATGATGTGGCTTTGAATGGTGCATTTTGAATACACGAAAAGCCTGGAGTTCAAATAAGTTCAAAAAAATGAAATGCCTTTTGTAATCGATGAGTTTCCGTTTGAAACCCCGATACTTCGAAAGAGACTGTTCGTTTTATACACGGAGTGCATCCTGGTTTTGCCGTAACCCTCTTAACTTTGTAGCACATGCTATGTGGGTGAAATGATGATACCATGCCAGCTTTCAAAGTTTTCAGAGTTCGTTTGTAGTGCTTTTCAATTTCAGGGTCATTTAGCTCAACAAAATCAATGACTAAAATTATAGACCTCTAGTATTTTTGAAACTAAAATTATATAAAACCTAAAAATTACCAAATTGAATACAATGTTAAAACAAAGTAATATTAAATAGCAAGAAAAATAGCAAAGAAATAACATAGAAAAAGCAAAAGTGAAAATAGATGTACTTATACTGAAATTCAACCCAAATTCAAAGTGCTAGTTAGGTGCCTAACTAGCACTATGAGAGGAGCTTGACAGGGGCTTATAAACAGGTGTTGTCTCCCCTCGACTAGCGAGGTGGGACTAAAACTCTGCTGCTTCCCCGCCGGCCGTCGAAAAGAGACCATTGGTTCTGGTTGGTGGCACCAACCGGGACCAAAGGGCCTGTTTCCCGCCCTTTGGGTTGCTGAAGACAGGGCTTTCGTCCCGGTTGGTGAAACCAATGCCCCACTTTCGTCCTGGTTGCTGCCACCAACCGGGACCAAAGGTCCCTGTTTCCTGCCCATTTGGCTGCTGAAAACAGGGCATTGGTCCCGGTTACCAACCGGGACTAAAGGAGGCATTGGTCTCGGTTTGTGCCATCAACCGGGACCAATGCTCCTTCTATATAACAAGCACTTAGGAAAATTCGCAGTTTTCATTGCCACTTCGTCCTCATCGCCGCCCCGAACCCGCTGTCGCCGTTCCCATCCCCGTTGCCGCCCCGTCGCCTCCCCCGCCACCCCTGTCGCATCCCTGTTGCCTCCCCCGCCGGCCCCGTCGCCTGCCCCATCGTCCCCATTGCCGCCCCATCGCCTCCCTCGCCGCCCCCGTCGCCGCCCCCGCCGCCCCCGTCGCCTCCCCCGCCGCCCCCGTCCCCTCCTCTGTCGCCTCCCCCGCCACCCCCGTCGCCGCCCCTGCTGTGAGCCACCGCCGCCCCGGCTCATTGCAATTTTTTTAATATATGTTGATTTTTTATATGATGAATGTTTATGTTAGATTAGTATGTTTATGTTAGCTAGATTAGTATGTGTATGTTAGATTAGTATGTTTATGCTTTTTTTGAAAGTAGATTAGTATGTTTATGCTTTTTTTATATGATGAACTCTAAACTCTTATCCTTAATCTCTTGTATATTCTCATTCCTTCCAACCAAACAACCTACCTTGTATCTTACACACCCTAAATTCCCATTTCCTATGTTTAATCATCCCCAACTAAACAGATAGGTGCAGTTAAGCTTTAGTCACTTTAACCAGGTAGGTAAAATGCATATATTTATATTTTCATAAAAAAGGTAGTTAATAATATTGTTCGTCTTCATGTTCTAAGAATATGCTATAGGAGTTTGTGGTCAATAATACCTAGCGACCTTGTTGATGTCCAGAATGACTTAGTTTTTTGCCATTTAAAATGGAGGCAAAATACTCCCCTCATCTCGTTAATTCGTAATATATTTACATTAAATTAAATTTTGCCGAAGCATGGAACATAAACATCTACCTTCGCCTCAACATGATTGACATCCAATGTTTTGCACCTGCCGCACCTCAAAACATGACCTCCTTGTTTACCTTGTGTAAAATAACATTAGATCTGTTTGAAAGAGACATAAAAGCCCTCGCATTCCACTGATCCCAAATTTCCCAGAAAAGTAAACATGAGGAGGGAAGTAACTGACCTCCTCGTGTCTCTGTTGGTATTGATCATAGAATATAACCAATCTTTGGCCGACTTGAAGTAACCCCATTAGGTTATGTTAATACCAATAAGTGCAAATAACACGTTTAGAGCATTATAAGTTTGCCACATGAACCTACACATGAACAATGAATGTTTCGGCCACTCTAGTCCCTTTTACAAATTGAGATAAGACATCCTACTCTATCAACTGTCCACACCCTTTCTTGCAAAATAAGCCTATAATATATTTTTCCTCTTAAATGATAATAATTTTTTTTCCAAAAAACAGGCTTCATTAAATAAAATATGTATAGAGTCGAGTCAACCAGAATATACCAATGATATGGAGTACTCTACCGAAATAGTAAGGTTCCAAACAATTTAATTCTTGTTGATATGGCTTGATTGTATTGCAAACTGACCCAAAGCAAAAGGTAATAATCAATGATGTGTTTCACAAAGATTCCAAAATTTATCTTAATGTTCTTGATCCATCAATCATACTTCAAAACATCTCTCTCCACGGTTAGGCTCATATACATGGAAAATTCAAAACTGGTTAGAGCAATATTTTTTGATTTGCACCCCCCAAGACAAGTTGCATGCCTAAAGGCTGCAGGTTTACCATGTATAATAGTGCTCATGGTAACATCATAGAAGAGGTCTGTATCAATGGCGTCACAAGGGTGTGCCAATCCTACCCCCTATCCGGGTCTTGCCATGAAAGTCGTGACCAACATAGTCGCAAAATCTCTTCAGAATTTATCTAGATCAACAATGCCAACCCACCCAACAAGACCGGTAACCTCATAAAAGCTTGGAACGTGTTGTTGTTATCTTCTTTGATAGACACCACAAAAACCAGCATGATGTCCGCATAAAGGGAGGTGTGAAGACATACACACCGACCTGTTAGTCTATAAAGGCGACCAATAGACGTCGCAAAATCTATAATCTACTAGTTAAAGTGGTCAATTTGATAGTATATGATTGGTATAAAAGACATGAAAGGCTATAATAAAGAACACAAAATGAATTTGAGGAGAAAATTTATCTACAGTAGATTAATTGCATTCATCGAATTAGTTTTGCCTCTATATGCTTTTCCTAACTTCATTTCACTAATTTCTTCCTTGTCACGGGCACTATGGAGATACTGAAGAAATAAGTGTATAGGATCCAATCGAAAGTAGGCTACCACTTTACACACACGTTACATTTTACTCGCAGATGACATTCTTCCGTGTTGTAGATGGGAACAGAAGAGTCTAATTACTTGGCCGTTTGCTGTCTGGGGGCTTGACATGGTGAGACCTTTCAAGAGCTTCAAGGATAAGAAAACGCACCTCTTGGTGGCGGTTGATAAATTCACCAAGTGGGTAGAAGCAGAGCCAGTCAGCGAATGTGATGCGGCGACGGCGGTTCAATTTGTCAAAAAGTTGATCTACCGTTTTGGTTACCCCCACAGTATCATCACTTATAATGGCACAAATCTGTCCAAAGGTGCTATGGAAATTTTTTGTGTCGAGGAGCATATCCGGCTTGATGTTTCAGCCGTAGTGCATCCACAGTCCAATGGCCAGGCCGAGCGAGCCAATCAATAAAATATTTAGGGGTATTAAGCCACGACTTATGGTTTCTTTGCAACGGACGCCCGGGTGTTGGGTAGAAGAATTTCCCTCTATTTTATGGAGCATCAGGACCACCCCCAATAGATCTACAAGTTATACGCCTTTCTTCATGGTGTACGTTGCCGAGGCAGGGTTGCCGAGCGACATCCGACATGACTCACCACAAGTGGTGGCTTATGTTGAGACGGACAATGAGACGACACGGCAAGATGCGTTGGACGCTTCGGAAGAAGCACGAGAACTGGCAGCTGCCCGGTCAGCGATTTATCAACAAGACCTACATCATTATAATAGCCGCAGGGTCAAGACCCGGACATTTCAAGAAGGTGACTTGGTGCTCTGGCTGATTCAAGACCAGACAGATATGCATAATTTATCTCCTCCATGGGAAGGACCTTTCGTGGTCAGCGGAAATCTTAACAATGGGTCATATTATCTCATCGATATCCGGGATGACTCAGACAAGGCGGGTCAGGAAACCCATCTTCCATGGAACATAGCGCATCTGTGACCTTATTACACTTAAAGGTGTTGAGACTCGCCATTGTACATTATCATTCTACATATCATATTTATATGAATAAAAGTATCATCCCTGCAAGAGGGGGCCTCTGCTGTTTCACACATCTTTGCTCATGCAAGAAGAGGTTCATAAATATTCTGGTTGACATATCAACTATGATTGCTGAGGGTGGCTTCTTAAGCTTATCTCACCATAACAACCGACCTTTACGCCAAATGTCAGTTGACATATCAACTGCGGCTGTTGAAGGGGGCTTCTTACCGACGGGTATCGCTTATCGCACCCTAACGACCGGATTTATGGCACTTCCGTTTAACATGTTAGACAGAGTTGTCGAAGGGGGCTTCTTACCACCAGGTATAGCTTATCTCACCCTAACAATCGGCGTTTATGCCGAATTCCATTTGACATATCAACTGCGGCTATCGAAGGGGGCTTCTTACCGACGGGTATCGCTTATCTCACCCTAACGGCCGGCTTTATGCCACTTCCAGTTAACATGTTAGCCGTGGTTGTCGAAGGGGGCTTCTTACTGACGGGTTTGCTTATCTCACCCTAACAACTGGTGTTCGCGCCAAAAATGTTGACAAGTCAACATTGGCTGGGGGCTTCTTACCTTCGGGTATAGCTATCTTACCCTAATAGCGGGCTTTATGCCCTTCCGGTTAAACATATTAGCCGCGGGTCTCAAAGGGGGCTTCTTACCTTCGGGTATAGCTTATTGTTGGAAATATGCCCTAGAGGCAATAATAAATTAGTTATTATCATATTTCCTTGTTCATGATAATCGTTTATTATCCATGCTATGATTGTATTGATCGGAGACTTAGATGCATGTGTGGATACATAGACAAGACCATGTCCCTAGTATGCCTCTAATAGACTAGCTCGTTGATCAAAAGATGGTTAAGGTTTCCTATCCATGGACATGAGATGTCATTTGATAATGGGATCACATCATTAGGAGAATGATGTGATGGACAAGACCCAAACTACAAACGTAGCATATGATCGTGTCAGTTTGTTGCTACTGTTTTCTGCATGTCAAGTATATGTTCCTATGACCATGAGATAATGCAACTCACTGACACCAGAGGAATACCTTGTGTATATCAAATGTCGCAACGTAACAAGGTGACTATAAATGTGCTCTATAGGTATCTCCGAAGGTGTCTGTTGGGTTGACACGGATCAAGATTGGGATTTGTTACTCCGTGTGACGGAGAGGTATCTCAGGGCCCACTCGGTAATACAACATCACAACAAGCCTGGCAAGCAATGTGACTAAGTGTTAGTCATGGGATCTTGTATTACGGAATGAGTAAAGATACTTGCTGGTAGAGAGGTTGAACTAGGTATGGAGATACCGATGATCGAATCTCGGGCAAGTAACATATCGAAGAACAAAGGGAACATCATACGAGATTAACTGAATCCTTGACATAAGAGGTTCAACCGATAAAGATCTTCGTAGAATATGTAGGAACCAATATGGACATCTAGGTCCCGCTATTGGTTATTGACCATAGAGGTGTCTCGGTCATGTCTACATAGTTCTCGAACCCGCAGGGTCTGCACACTTAAGGTTCGGTGACGTTTCAGTAGTATAGAGTTATGTATGGTGGTGACCGAAGGTTTTTAGGAGTCCCGGATGAGTCTCGGACGTCACGAGGAGCTTTGGAATGGTCCGGAGGTAAAGATTGATATATAGGAAGTCCTATTTTGGTCGTCGGAAAAGTTTCGGGCTCATCGATAGTGTACCGGGAGTGCCTGTAATGTACCGGGGGACCATCGGGAGGGGTATTTCGACCCAAGAGGCTACATGGGCTGTGGGAAAGAGAATACCAGCCCTTAGTGGGCTGGTGGAAGTCCCACACAAGGCCCATGCGGCTGGGAGAGAAAGCCCAAAGAGAAAAGGTGAAAAAAGGCAAAAAGGGAGGAATCCCAGTCCTACTAGGATTGGAGGAGGAGTCCTCCTCTCCTCCTTGATTTGGCTAACCCAAGGGCTGGATCCTTGAGAGCCAAGCCTCCTCCTCTATTTCTCTTATATATACTAGAGGTTTTAGGGTTTTTGGCACCTGATTTTCAGCCACGTACTGCTCGTTCCTCTAGTGCATAGTTTCTCCTCTAGATCAGATTTCTACAGTGCTTAGGCGAAGCTGTACCGGAATAGTTCCACCACCATCACCAGAGCGCCGTCATGCTGCCGGAGAACTCTTCTACCTATCTGATCCCTCTTGTTGGATCAAGAAGGCGGAGATCGTCATCGAGCTATACGTGTGCTGAATGCGGAGGTGCCGTTCGTTCGGCGCTAGATCGGAAGGATCGTGATCAAGACCGTGAGACGGATCATGTTGAGATCATGGGACGGATCGTGATGATTTCGCGGGACGGATCGTGCTTGGATCACGGGACGCTTGGCGATTTGGATCGCGAAGACGTTCGACTACACCAACCGCGTTTCTTAACGCTTCCCGCTTAGCGATCTACAACGGTATGTAGATCCACTCTCCCTCTCGTAGATGCTCATTCCCATGGATAGATCTTGCGTGTGCGTAGGATATTTTTTGTTTCCCTAGCAACATTCCCCAATAGTGGCATCATGAGCTAGGTCTACGTGTAGATGAGATGTCGAGTAAAACACAAAAGGTTTGTGGGCGTTGATGCTTAGATTGCTTCTTCCCTTGGTCCTGTTTTGGTTTAGCGGTATTGTGAGATGAAGCGGCCCGGACCAACATTACTCGTACGCTTACGAGAGACCAGTTCCTTCAACCGCAACTTGTTGCATAGATGGCTTGCGGGTAGCAGTTTCTCTCACTTTAGTTGGATTGGATTCAACAAAGGCGGTCCTTGAGAAGGTTGAAAAGCAAACTAATGTATCACTGTTGTGGTTTATGTGTAGGTGAGAATTGTTCTTGCTAGATACCCGTAGCAGCCACGTAAAACATGCAACAACAATTAGAGGACGTCTAACTTGTTTTTACAGGGTATGTTGTGATGTGATATGGCCATTTACATGATGTGATATATGTGATGTATGAGATGATCATGTGATGTATAGAATATCACGACTTGCAGGTCGATGAGTACGACAACCGGCAGGAGCCATAGGGTTGTATTTAATTATTGTATGACCTGCGTGTCAATCATTAATCTCTATGAAATGCTTTACTTTATCGCTAAATGATAGAAATAGTAGTAGACGCATGTTGGGCGTGACAACCCCGATGGCGACACATTGATGGAGATCAAGATGATGGAGATCATGGTGTCATGCTAGTGCCGATGGAGATCATGCCGGTCCTTTGAAGATGGAGATCTAAAGCACTAGTTCATGGCCATATCATGTCACTTATGAATTGCATGTGATGTTAATCTTTTTATGCACCTTGTTTTGCTTAGGATGACGGTAGCATTATAAGGTGATCCCTCACTTAATTTCAGGATAAACGGTGTTCTCCCCAAGTGTGCACCGTTGTGAAAGTTCGTCGTGTCAAGACACCACGTGATGATCAGGTGTGATAGACTCTATGTTCACATACAATGGGTGCAAGCCAGTGTTGCACATGCAGAACACTCGGGTTAAACTTGACGAGCCTAGCATGTACAGACTTGGCCTCAGAACACAAGAGATCGAAAGGTCGAACCTGAGTCACATAGTAGATATGATCAACATCATGATGTTCACCATTGAAACCACCTCAACTCACGTGATGATTAGACTTGAGTTGGTGAATTTGGATCATGTATCACTCGAATGACCGGAGGGATGTCAATTTCCGTGGGAGTTCTTAAGTAATATGATTCATTGAACTCATTATCATGAACATATTCATTAGTGTCTTTGCAAATTATGTTGTAGAATTACTAGCTCACGCTGTAGCTCCCTTAATTTTTTATATGTTCCTAGAGAAATAGAGTCGAAAGATGATGGTAGCAATATTGCGTACTGGGTCCGTGATATGAGGATTGTCCTCATTGCTACACAGAAAGCTTATGTCCTTAATGCACCGCTCGGTGCGCCACCCCCTCTAGCGTCGTTTGTAGATGTTGTGAACATCTGACAGACACGTTCCGATGACTACTTGATAGTTTAGTGCGTCATGCATTACGGCTTAGAATTGAGGCTCCAAAATGTTTTGAACATCAAGGAATATATAAGATGTTCTAAGAGCCGAGATAGTGATCTCACGCTCGTGCTCGTGTTGTGAGATATGAGATCTCCAACAAGATTCTTTGCCTGCAAGATGAAGGAGAATAGCTCAATCATTGAGCATGTACTCAGATTGCCTGGGTACTAAAATAGCTTGAATCGAGTGGGAGTTAATCTTCCAGATAAGATAGTGATTGATATAGTTCTCCAAGTCCCTATCACTGAGCTACTAGAGCTTCGTGATGAACTATGAAATGCCAGGGATAGAAATAATGATCCCTGAGCTATCCGCGATGTTTGACACCACGAAGGTAGAAATCAAGAAGGAGCATCAAGTGTTGATGGTTAGTAAAACCACTAGTTTCGAGAAGGGAAAGGGCAAGGAGGGAAACTTCATGGATGGCAAGTTAGTTGCTGCTCCAGTGAAGCAACCCATGGTTGAAACCAAACCCGAGACTTAGTGCTGCGATTATGAGGAGAGCGGTCGCTGAAGTGGAACAACCCTAGATACTTGGTAGATAAGAAGGCTGGCAACGTCGACAGAAGTATATTTGATATACGTGTTATTGATGTGTACCTTTCTAGTACTCCTAGTAGCACCTGGGTATTGGATACCCGTTCGGTTGCTAAATGTTAGTAACTCGAATAAAAGCTACGGAATAAATGGAGAACTAGCTAAGGGTGAGGTAACGATGTGTGTTGGAAATGTTTCCAAGGTTGATGTGATCAACATGGCACGCTATCTCTACCTTCGGGATTAGTGACGAACCTAAATAAATGTTATTCGGTGTTTTGCGTTGAGCATGAACGTGATTAGATCATGTTTATTGCAACATAGTTATTCATTTAAGTTAGAGAATAATGGTTATTCTGTTTACATGAATAATACCTTCAATGGTCATGCACCGAGTGAGAATGGTTTGTTGAATCTTGATCATTGTAATACACATGTTCATAACATTGATGCCAAAAGATATAAAGTTAATAATGATAGTACCACATACTTGTGGCACTGCTGCTAAAAGGTCATATTGGTATAAAGTGCATGAAGAAACTCCATGCTGATGGATCATTTGGACTCATTCGATTTCGAATCGGTTGACACATGCGAACCATGCCTGTTGGGCAAGATGACTAAGGACCCCGTTTTCCGGTTTGATGGAGCGGGCAGGTTATTTATTGGAAATGATACATGTTGATGCATGCAATCCAATGAGTCTTGTAGCGTGCAATGGATATCGTTATTTTCTTACCTTCACTGATGATTTGAGTAGATGTAGTGTATATTTACTTAATGAAACACAAGTATGAATCGCTTGAAATGTTCAAGCAAATTCAGAGTGAAGTTTAAGATCATCGTGACAAGAAGATAAAAATGTCTGCGATATGATCGTGGAGGTGAATATCTGAGTTACGAGTTTGGCATACAACTTTAGACAATGTGAAAGTTGTTTCACAACTCACGCCACCTGGAACACCATAGTGTGATGGTGTGTCCAAACATCATAGTCGTGCTCTATTGGATATAGTGCTTGGTATGATGTCTCTTATCGTTTTGCTACTATAAATTTTGGGGTTATGCATTAGAGATAACTACATTCACTTTAAATAGGGCACCATCTAAATCCGTTGATATGACACCATATGAATTATGGTTTGATAGAAACCTAAGCTGTCATTTCTTAATGTTTGGGACTGCGACGCTTGTGTGGAAAATGTTTTCACCTAATGAGCTCGAACCCAAAGCGGACAAATGAATCTTCATAGAATACCCTAAGATAAGTTGGGTAAACCTTCTATCTCAGATCCAAGCATAAAGTGTTTGTTGCTGAAACTAGGTCCTTTCTTGAGAAAAAGTTTCTCTCGAAAGAATTGAGTGGGAGGAAGATAGAACTTGATGAGGTTGTTGAACCTTTGTTTCAACCAGAGAGTAGTGCAGCATAGGAAGATGTTTCTGTGAAGCCTACATTAGTTGAAGAGGAAGCTAATGGTGATGATCATGATCATGAAGCTTCGGATAAGGTTACTATTGAACCTCGTAGGTCGACAAGGATGTGTATTGCCCCTGAGCGGTACGACAACCCAGTCTTGGAGGTCATGTTGTTGGACAACGATGAACCTACGAGCTGTGGAGAAGCGATGATGGGCCCAGATTCCGACAAATGTCTAGAGGCCATGAAATCCGAGAACGAATCCATGTATGAAAACCAATTATAGACTTGGTAGACTTGCTCATTGGACGGCAGGTCGTCAAGTACAAATGGACCTTTAAAATGAAGACATACGCTGATTGTAAATGTCACCATTTGTAAGGCTCGACTTGTTGCAAAGAAGTTTACGACAAGTTCAAGGCGTTGACTGCGATGACACTTTCTCACTTGTAGCGATGCTAAAGTCTGTTGGAATTATGTTAGCAGTTGCTGCATTTTTCAATTATGAAATCTGGCAGATGGATGTCAAAACATCGTTTCCTTAACGGTTTACTTGAGGAAAGGTTGTATGTGATACAACCTGAAGGTTTTGTCAATCCTAAGGATGCTAAAAGGTGTGCAAGCTTCAGTGATCCTTCTATGGACTGAAGCAAGCATATCGGAGTTGGAATATACACTTTGATGAGGTGATCAAAGTTTTTGAGTCTATACAAAGTTTATGAGAAACTTGTATTTGCAATAAGGTGAGTGGGAGCACTATAGAGTTTTTGATAAGAATATGTGGATGACATATTGTTGATTGGAAATGATGTACAATTTCTGGAAAGCATAAACGGTTGTTTGAGAAGTAATTTTCAAAGAAAGACCTGGATAAAGCTACCTGATTGTTGAGCATCAAGATCTATAGATATAGATCAAGATGTTTGATGAGACTTTCAATGAGTACATACCTTGACAAGATTTTGAAAGAGTTCAAAATGGATCAGTCAGAGAAAGAGTTCTCGCCTGATTTGTAAGGTGTGAAGTTGAGTGAGACTCAAAGCTTGACCACGGCAAAAGAAAGAGAAAGGACGAACGTCGTCCCCTATGCCTTAGCCATAGGCTCTATATAGTATGCCATGCTGTGTACCGCACATGTGTGTGCCTTGCTATGAGTCCGTCGAGGGGTACAAGAGTGATCCAGGAGTGGATCCTTGGACAGCGGTCAAGATTATCCTTAGTAACTAAAAGACTAAGGAGATGTTTCTCGATTATTGAGGTGGTAAAGAGTTCGTCGTAAAGAGTTACGTCGATGCAAGCTTTAACACCGATCCGGATGACTCGTAGTAGCAATCTGGATACGCATAGTGGAGAAGCCATTTGGAATAGTACCGAGTGGAGTGTGGTAGCAGTGTTTATAGTTTGACATAGAGATTTGCAAAGTACACATGGATCTGAATGTTGCAGACCCTTTGACTATAAGACCTCTATCACATGCCAAGCATGATCGAGCCCCAGAACTCATTGGGTGTTAGATTAATAACAATGTGAATCACATGGTGATGTGAACTAGATTATTGACTCTAGTGCAAGTGGGAGACTATTGGAAATACGCCCTAGAGGCAATAATAAATTAGTTATTATCATATTCCTTGTTCATGATAATCGTTTATTATCCATGCTATAATTGTATTGATCGGAGACTTAGATGCATGTGTGGATACATAGACAAGGCCATGTCCCTAGTATGCCTCCAATAGACTAGCTCGTTGATCAAACGATGTTCAAGGTTTCCTAGCCATGGACATGAGATATCATTTGATAACGGGATCACATCATTAGGAGAATGATGTGATGGACAAGACCCAAACTACAAACGTAGCATATGATCGTGTCAGTTTATTGCTACTGTTTTCTGCATGTCAAGTATATGTTCCTATGACCACAAGATCATGCAACTGACTGACACCGGAGGAATACCTTGTGTGTATCAAACTTCGCAACCTAACTGGGTGACTATAAAGGTGCTCTACAGGTATCTCCGAAGGTGTCTGTTGGGTTGACATGGATATGGGCTGGGATTTGTTACTCCGTGTGACGGAGAGGTATCTCAGGGCCCACTCGGTAATACAACATCACAACAAGCCTTGCAAGCAATGTGACTAAGTGTTAGTCACGGGATCTTGTATTACGGAACGAGTAAAGAGACTTTCCAATAACGAGGTTGAACTAGGTATGGAGGTACCGACTATCGAATCTCGGACAAGTAACATATCGAAGAACAAAGGGAACATCATACGGAATTAACTGAATCCTTGACATAAGAGGTTCAACCGATAAATATCTTCGTAGAATATGTAGGAAACAATATGGACATCCAGGTCCCACTATTGGTTATTGACTGTAGAGGTGTCTTGTCATGTCTACATAGTTCTCGAAGTCGCAGGGTCTGCACACTTAAGGTTCGGTGATGTTTCGGTAGTATAGAGTTATGTATGGTGGTGACCGAAGGTTGTTCCGAATCCTGGATGATATCCCGGACGTCACGAGGATCTCCGGAATGGTCCGTAGGTAAAGATTGATATATAGGAAGTCCTATTTTGGTCGCCGTAAAAGTTTCGGGCTCATCAGTAGTGTACCGAGAGTGTCGGTAGTGTACCGGGGGACCATCGGGAGGGGTATTACGACCCAAGAGGCTACATGGGCTGTGGGAAAAAGAATACCAGCCCTTGGTGGGATGGTGGAAGTCCCACACAAGGCCGATGTGGCTGGGAGAGAAAGCCCAAAGAGAAAAGGTGGAAAAAATGGCAAAATAGGGAGGAATCCTAGTCCTACTAGGATTGGAGGAGTCCTCCTCTCCTCCTTGATTCGGCCGACCGATGGGCTGGCTCCTTGAGAGACAAGCCTCCTCCTATCTTCCTATTATATATACTAGAGGTTTTAGGTTTTTCGCACCTGATTTTCAGCCACGTACTGCCCGTTCCTCTAGTGCATAGTTTCTCCTCTAGATCGGATTTCTGCAGTGCTTAGGCGAAGCTCTGCCGAAATAGCTCCAACACCATCACCGGAGCGCTGTCACGCTGCCCGAGAACTCTTATTACTCTCTGTCCCTCTTGCTGGATAAAGCAGGCAGAGATCGTCATCAAGCTGTACGTGTGCGGAACGCGGAGGTGCCGTTCGTTCGGTGCTAGATCGGAAGGATCGTGATCAAGACCGTGAGACGGATCGTGATGAGATCACGGGACGGATCGTGATGATTTCGCGGGACGGATTGTGATTGGATCGCGGGACCGATCGTTATTGGATCGTGGGACACTCAGCGATTTGGATCGCGAAGACGTTCAACTACACCAACCGCGTTTCTTAACGCTTCGCGCTTAGCGATCTACAAGGGTATGTAGATCCACTCTCCCTCTCGTAGATGCTCGTCACCATAGATATATCTTGCGTGTGCATAGGAAAGTTTTTGTTTACCCTGCAACGTTTGCCAACACTTATCTCACCCTCAACCACCGGTGTTCGCACCTAAAATATGGGCTGATGAAGGGGGCTTCTTACCTCCGGGTATAGCTATCTCACCCTAACAGCTGGCTTTATGCCATTCCGGTTGATATGTCAGCCGTGGATTATTCAAGGAGGCTTCTGACCTTGAGATGTAGCTCATCTATCCTTAACAACTGGCATTTGCGCCAAAAACATTGTCAAATCTAGCCATACAGGGGGCTTCCTACCTTACGGGTGAAGGTTATTAAAACTTCTTGGCCGGCTTTAAAAGCCAATCGAAGGATTTTGGGAAAACACATCATCTTCGGGTTAAGCTTTTAAGCCGCCCTCCTCACAGTGTAAAGGAACATTCATTCAGGCAGGAAGCTAAGCAATGCAGAGCCGATAAGGCATACAATAAGAAGGACAATAAGGATGACACATATATATATATATCCAAAAGCTAGACTTTTAGATGTGCGCGATGGCACAAACTCAAGAAGGGTGACAGTTGTTGCTAGACTATTACAGATGCTCTCAGTAGGAGCCAAAATGTTATCAAGTTTTCTACCGCTCACGGCAGGTCATACATGAGCCGGTTATGGAAGAATCTACATTGTGTTCAGCTGGCTGGCGGGTCACCCTGCTCCGGCTCTTCGGCTGCTCTAATCTGGAGATGATCCAAGTCCCAGTTGCAGTTGGTTAAAGCTGCAAAAGTTCCTTCTTCAAAGAAGGGGACGCATCAAGTTAAGAAGCAAAGAGAGTCTTACTACGGGCAGGTGTCAGATATTTGTTTTCGAAGAGAAGGCCACGGATCCTCTTTTCGTCGGTGTCGTATGCTGCTTGATAAGTCGATAGATTTACTTCTTTGGCTAGGACGGAGGCTAAGACCCGGGAGTTCTTCACGCACTGAGCATAATTGACGTCTGTAAACTCTGAGCCGTCATCCTTCTTTGAGGGGAATCCATCCATCATTTCAGTCGATGTTAATTCAGGGGCAAAGGCCAATGCCCGACTGATAGCAGCAATCGCCCCCTGGCGGGCGGCTGATTTCTTCAATTCCCCTATCTGCTTTGGCATAGTGGAGAAGAGTTCCAAGATACCTTTCAGAGGCCGAGGAATGGCTTCCGTATATTGAACGGCCTTGATAGTATAGATAGCACCGTAGTAGAGCTTTCCGGTGAAGGTGGACAAAGCTTTAAGCGGGAGCAGGCTGTCCGAAGCAAGTTGACTGTTCCTAGGACCTGCACAAGCCGGAGATGTCGATACTTACCAGTCGTTATTGTAAGTTGCCAGCATAAAGGTGCAATACTTACATCAAACAAAAGATGTCGATAACTCACCAAAGACGGCGGATGTCATCTTCATTATATGCCGCTTTAGCGACTGAAGCTCATTAGAGACAATCATCAGTCGTTGGTCGGCGTCGTTCGCCCGCTTGGTTAAGATGGCCTTCTCAGCTTTAGTGGCTTCCTTGAAGGCGGCGAAGTCAGCCTTAATCTTGATCAGCTCGTCAGAGAGGAGCCGACACTTCTCGTCTGCTTCGCTGCGGGCGGCTTGCTCGGTGGCGATGTTAGTCTTTAGTCCAGCCACCTCTAACCCGGCTTCGCGCAAAGCATCCTAAGACATAGCAAGGCATACGATGAGCCGGAATCACCAAGTTTCAAACAGATTGCAAGCAATATGTTTGACACTTGGGGGCTAATGTTTATTTCTTTCAGGTCATTTCGGATCATCTTACTTCAGTTAAACCGGTAGTTTGAACTGCAAATTCAGTTAGAGGCTTAGTATAAAAGTCTAGACTCAGCCTTTTGAAAAGATTAAGCCGGCCCTTGGGGACTACAATTGGCTCGGTTATATATGGACAAGCAAAGTGCCGACTCCATCTTTAAAAAGGTTCATCCAGTCCTTGGGGGCTACAATTGGCTCACATTGACAAAAATAGTGCTAACTCAACCGTTCAAAGGATTAAGCCGGCCCTTGGGGGCTACTGTTGGCTCTGTCATCTATCTTCTATGAAATCCTGGTTCTAAATTCCCAATTACTGAGCCGGATCTTGAGGGCTAATGATAGTGGATTAAGACAGTATCTAAATGACAAACCGTGGCTTGCATATTAAAGGTTTTTTACTTCTACAATGGTTCAAGAGCCGGATCATTATCAGTCAATACTAACCCGACCCTTGGAGGGCTGCGTAAGGGTACAAGGAAGGAGCACAAAGGAATACCTCATACTTGACCTTCATTGACGTGACAAGTTTGAGCTCCAAATCCCAGCTAGTAAATAGCCGGCTTGCATAACCAGCATGGAGTTCGTCAGTCGTTATCTTCTCAAGGGAAGGAAGCTCAAACTCAAGCTTCTTGGAGGCTTCAGCCGGCTCGCTATGCTTGGATAGCACGTGAGATAAAGGGGAGTGCAAGCCGGCACCAGTAATCACGACGTCTGGGGCAGTAATGTCATCAGCAGCCTTGGCAGGGGACGACGGCTTAGAAACATCCCGCTGCGGGTTCTCAATGATAACATCTTTAGCGGCTGGTTCCGCAGAGGTTGCTGGAGGGTTTACGATTGACATTGGATCATCCGGCTTGGCAGGTTCCGGCTCTGGAGCAATAGGGCCAGGGGAGGACTTGTTGGTTTTTCTCCGTTTGGCTTGAGCCCTAGAAAGAAACAGGAGAGTCAGCAACCAGGGAGTACAACTGTCAAAAAGGCCGGGTGTAAAGCTAGAAGAACACTTACAATGGATTTATCTTCGGAGGAGGAAGAGCGGTGGTTGTAGAGTCGCCAGACGAAGGTGATTCCTGAGAGATAATTCAGATATTATAAGGAAGTGTTGAAAGCATAAAGGAAGAGGTGATGAAATCAAGTGGAGACACATACCTCTGCGGGGTGCTTCTTCTGAACCGGAGAATTTGGTAAACCAGACATAAGTTCAGTAGAGACGGCGCTCCGAGTCTAACGAAGCTCAGCCTATTGTTGCTTTTTCAAAAGAAATTGGGGATCTAGATAAGCAAGAGGTTGAGAAAGAGGAACTTTTCCAATAACCCGCCGAGGCTTCCGGGGGACGTAATATTCTGAGTCGGACGAAATGTAAGTTACCTCGGGGGCGTCGGCGCGGCTGGTCTCCACTTCGTCCTGTGAAAGGGTATATTAGTAAAGTAAAGAAAGAGATGGAAAAAGCAGTCAAGTGGTACCTCAAAGCTGGATAATTCTGGCGGTTCAAGCCACTCTTCTTGAGTAGTGCCCTTCTTGGATTTCTTGGCTGGGGCTTTCTTCTTGGTCTTCTTCGGGGGCGGAACATACTTCTTCTTCCAAAAATCAGAAGCAGCCTAAAAATATAAGACGACATATAAGAAAGAGCAAACAAGACATGATTTAACAGAAAAAGAAGCAATAAAGAGTGAACTTACAGCCGGGGCCGGGTTAGCAGCGGAGAAAGGTGCCACGCCAACGACGCTGCAAGCTCCGGATGTCTCATGAACAAGACTCCGGATGACCATTAAAATGTCGTCTTCGGTCAGTGTTGACTGGCTGAAGCAGAGGGAGGCATCATATTTACCCGGGTATTTGCACATAAGGCGACTTCTCCATCTGAGAGGCATTATTCTCCAAGAAAGCCAGCAACGGCTCAAGTCTAAACCTATCAGCCCATTATCCATGAGGGCTCTAATCTTGGCATGAGCCGGCTCGTGCCTTGCACGTTCAAAAGGTGACAGCCGGCCGGAAGCTCTGGAGTTGTCTTGAGTCGGGAGGGACGATAACCCGACAGCGGATGCTCACCATCTGGAGAAGTGTCCTTGCAATAGAACCAGGTCTTATTCCAATCCTTTGGATGACTCGGCATTGGCACAGCCGGAAAAATAATGTCCCCGTGCCTTTGAATGGAGATTCCACCAAGTTCTAGCCTCGGGCCGACATTCACGTAAGTTTGCCGGTTTGCGTAGTAGAATTCCCGAAAGAGGCCTGTAGACGGCTTAGTTTGCAGATAGACCGTGCAGAGCACTTGAAAGTTGCATATGTTTGAGACAGAATTGGGGGCGAGGTCTTGAGGATGCAACTTGTAAAAATGGAGGACGTCCCGGAAGAATTTAGAGCCAGGAGGTACAAATCCACGTTCAATATGGTCCGAACATACAACTACCTCGCCTTCCTGAGGGATGGGCTTCGATTTCTTGCCTGAGACCCGCCAATGGATGACATTTTTTGCAGGAAGGGTGCCCGCTTCTACAAAATCTGTCAAGTACTCTTCTGTGATGCAAGAGCCGACCCAGTTGTATGAATTGGACGCGCGAGACATTGTGGCGGTTTAAAACTCTGCAAATTAAAAATGACGAGTCAAGAGAAGGCAAGTATCTATGGCGACTTACGGGCTTAAGGCTCTATAAAACAAGAGGACATGACCCATCTGTTTAGAGCCGGAATGGCGCGGCGGGTCAACCTAGCGGGAAAAAGGGAGTACAATTCGGCTAAGTCATAAAAACTGATTTCTCAAAGCGCCGCCATGACCACGGATCTACAAAATCAGGAGAATGCCTCTATTTCTCGACCTAGAGACGAACTGGAAAATGAAGAGAAAAGAGGAATCGGAGGATGGAGCCGCGGTGAATCTAAGAAGCATCAGTATTGGTCTCCCATCTAGCAGCGCCACGGGGACAAGACTTGGGCAAGCACCCATGAGTTGAACATGGCTCGCATTGAGGTAGTTCGAGTCCTAAACGAGATAATGGCGTCTGAGCATCATCGAAACCATACTGGGGTGGTTGCAGATCTAAAAAGGGAAGAAAACTTACCAACGATGGTGCAGTCGGTGTGGAAGATGCTTTGGAACGCGTCAGGTTGATGCAGCGGCCGTGTCGGTGTCGAGAAGAAGGCGGCGCCGGAGCGGGAAGTGCTGAAAGTGGAGACGTCGAAAGGAGGAAGACGATGGAGCGAAGCGGGAAAGGCAAATGCCGCCCGGTGCGGTCCTATTTAAGAAAGAATAAACGGAAAGGGCGTGAAAATCTAGGCGTCGGATGTCATCCGACCGAGGCGGACGGCTCGATTTTCAGGTTGTTCATTTAATAAGAAGATTTGGCGTATACGTCAGCGAATCTTTTTTGCAGGGTCGACCTATTGTCACGGCGGGTCATGTACGGGCGACTCACCGAGGAGAAAATAAAGAAGTCTGAAATGAGCAAGCTCAAATCAACCTGGGGCCTATTGTTGGGGATATAACCCCAAGGTGAGACCCTCCATGATGGTCCGGGTCTCACTGGGCGGCTGGCACACCCGTCCAGAAGTGGGCCGAGAAGGCTTGAGCCCAAGATAAGCAGAGGCTTGGGCTAGACAAATCAGCCCATGACCCGGATAGAGAAAGACCCGAGCACGTAAGCCGACCGGAGACAACGTGACCAAGAAGTCAAGAGAAAGGTAGAGATAGACTAGGATAGACAATGAGAGTCGGTTACATCTTGTACGACCCGTGGTCTTGACCTCCTGTATAAAGGGAGACCCGGGGCGGTTTAGAGGATAGGCAATCGACAACTAGGTCAAGCAGATGGCTCCCTTGTAATCGATTCATCAAGTAATACAGCTCAAGCAGGACATAGGCTATTACCTCGACTTGAGGGGCCGAATCTGGGTAAACTCGTGTCCTTCATCCTAATCAACCCCTTTGAGTCCATCGTTGGCCATGGCCTCGAAGCCAACTCCGTTCACCCGGACATCTGCCGGGATAAAACCACGACACACTTCGTGTGTAAAATGGACAATCTCTTTCGAAGTATCAGGGTTTTGGACGAAAACCCATCCTTTTAAAAGGCATTTCATTTTTTTGAAATTATTTGAACTCCAGACTTTTTGTGTGTCCAAAATGCACCATTCAAAGCCACATCAAAAAATTTCAACCCTTTCTGACATCATTTGGTATTTTTCATGCATTTACTTATTTTTTGAGCTAAATGACACTGAAACTGAAAAGCACTACAAATGAACTCTGAAAAGGTTAAAAGTTGGGATGGTATCATCAATCCACCCACATAGCATTTGCTAAAAAGTTGTGAGTTACGGCAAAAACTGGATGCACTTCGTGTGCAAAATGGACAATCTCTTTCAACGTATCAGGGTTTCAGACGAAAACTCATCTGTTACAAAGGGATTACATTTTTGTGAACTTATTCGAACTGCAGACTTTTTGTGTGATCAAAATGCACCATTCAAAGCCACATCTTCAATTTTCAACAATTTCTAACTTCATTTGGTATTTTTCATGCATTTATTTATTTTTTGAGCTAAATGGCCCTCAAATTGAAAAGCACTACGAATGATCTCTGAAAACGTTGAAAGTTGGCATTGTATCTTCAATTCACCCACATAGCATGTGCTTAAAAGTTCAGAGGGTTACGGCAAAAATTGGATGCATTTCGTGTGCAAAATGGACAATATCTTTCGAAGTATCAGGGTTTTGGACGAAAACTCATCTGTTTCAAAGGGATTTAATTTTTTTGAACTTATTTGAACTCCAGAGTTTTTGTATGTTCAAAATGCACCATTCAAAGTCACATCAACAATTTTCAACCCTTTATCACTTCATTTGGTATTTTTCATGCATTTACTGATTTTTTGAGCTAAATGACCCTGAAATTGAAAAGTACTACAAATGAACTCTGAAAAGGTTGCAAGTTGGCATGGTATCATCATTTCACCCACATAGAATGTGCAAAAAAGTTGAGAGGGTTACGACAGAAATTGGATGCACTTCGTGTGCAAAATGGACAATCTCTTTCAATGTATGAGGATTTTGGACGAAAACTCCTCTGTTTCAAAGGGGTTTCATTTTTTTAAATGATTTGAACACCAGACTTTTTGTGTGTTGAAAATGCACCATTCAAAGCCACATCATCCATTTTCAACCCTTTCTGACTTCATTTGGTAATTACATGCATGTACTGATTTTGTTGAGCTAAATGACACTAAAATTGAAAAGCACTACAAATGAACTCTGAAAAGGTTAAAAGTTGGCATGGTATCATCATTTCACCCACATAGCATGTGTTAAGAAGTTGAGAGAATTATGGAAAAAACTTGATGCGCTTCGTGTACAAAATGGACATTCTCTTTCGAAGTATTAGTGTTTCGGACAAAAACACATCTGTTACAAAGGGGTGGCATTTTCGTGAACTTATTTGAACTCTACACTTTTTGTGTGTTCAAAATGCACCATTCAAAGACACATCTTCAATTTTCAACCCTTTCTAACTTCACTTGGTATTTTTCATGTATTTACTTATTTTTGAGCAAAAATGACCCTAAAATTTAAAAGCACTATGAATGAACTCTGAAAAGGTTGAAAGTTGGCATGGTATCATAATTTCACCCACATAGCATGTGCTAAAAAGTTGAGAGGGTTACCGCAAAAACTGGATGCACTTCGTGTGCAAAATGGACAATCTCTTTCGAAGCATCAGGGTTTCAGACGAAAACTCAAGTGTTACTAAGGGATTTCATTTTTTTGAATTTATTTGAACTCCAGACTTTTTGTGTGTTCAAAATGCACCATTCAAATCCACATCAACAATTTTCAACATTTTCTGACTTCATTTGGTATTATTCATGCATTTACTGATTTTTAGATGTAAATGACCCTGAAATTGAAAAGCCCTACAAATGAACTCTGAAGAGGTTGAAAGTTGGCATGGTATCATCATTCCACCCACGTAGCATGTGCTAAAAAGATGAGAGGTCTACGTCAAAAACTGGATGCACTTGGTGTGCAAAATGGACAATCTCTCTCGAAGTATGAGGGTTTCAGACGAAAACTCATCTGTTACAAAGGGATTTCATTTTTTTGAACTTATTTGAACTCCAGACTTTTTGTGTGTTCAAAATTCACGATTCAAAGGCACATCTTCAATTTTCAACCCTTTCTGATTTCATTTGGTATTTTTCATGCATTTACTAATTTTTTTGGAGCTAAATGATCCTAAAATTGAAAAGCACTACAAACGAACTCTGAAAAGGTCAAAAGTTGGCATGGTATCATCATTTCACCCACAAAGCATGCATGTTATTAAAAGTTGAGACGGTTACGGCTAAAACTGGATGCACTTCGTGTGCACAATGGACAATCTTTTTCGAAGTATCAGGGTTTCAGCCGAAAACTCATATGTTACAACAGGATTTCATTTTTTGAACTTATTTTAATTCCAGACTTTTTGTGTGTTCAAAATCCACCATTCAGATCCACGTCATCAATTTTCAACCCTTTCTAACTTCATTTTATATTTTTCATGTATTAACTTATTTTTTTGAGCTAAGTGACACTGAAAATAAAATCACTACAAATGAACTCTGAAAAGGTTGAAAGTTGGCATGGCGTCGTCATTTCACCCACATAGCATGTGCTAAAAAGTTGATAGGGTTACGACAAAGCAGATCCACTTCGAGTGCAAAATGGACAATCTCTTTCGAAGCATCAGGGTTTTGGACGAAAACTCATTTGTTACAAAGGAATTTCATTTTTTGAACTTATTTGAACTCCAGACTTTTGTGTGTTCAAAATGCACCATTCAAAGCCACATCAACAATTTTTCATGCATTTACTAATTTTTAGAGCTAAATGACCCTGAAAGTGAAAATTACTACAAATGAACTCTTAAAATGTTGAAAGTTGGGATGATATCATCATTTCACCGACATAGAATGTGCTAAAAAGTTGAGAAGGTTACGACAGAAATTGGATGCACTTCGTGTGCAAAACGGACAATCTCTTTCAAAGTATTAGGGTTTTAGACGAAAACTCATCTGTTACAAAGGGATTACATTTTTGTGAACTTATTCGAACAGCAGACTTTTTGTGTGTTCAAAATGTACCACTCAAAGCCACATCTTCAATTTTCAACACTTTCTAACTTCATTTGGTATTTTTCATGCATTTATTTATTTTTTGAGCTAAATGGCCCTCAAATTGAAAAGCACTACGAATGAACTCTAAAAAGGTTGAAAGTTGGCATGGTCTCATCATTTCACCCACATAGCATGTGCTAAAAAGTTCAGAGGTTACGGCAAAAATTGGATGCACTTCGTGTGCAAAATGGACAATCTCTTTCAAAGTATCAGGGTTTTGGACAAAAACTCATCTGTTTCAAAGGGATTTATTTTTTTTGAACTTATTTGAACTCCATAGTTTTTGTATGTTCAAAATGCACCATTCGAAGCCACATCAACAATTTTCAACCCTTTATCACTTCATTTGGTATTTTTCATGCATGTACTCTTTTTCGAGCTGAATGACCCTGAAATTGAAAAGTACTACAAATGAACTCTGAAAAGGTTGCAAGTTGGCATGGTATCATCATTTCACCCACATAGAATGTGCTAAAAAGTTGAGAGGGTTACGATAGAAATTGGATGCACTTTGTGTGCAAAATGGACAATCTTTTTCAATGTATGAGGGTTTTGGACGAAAACTCATCTGTTTCAAAGGGATTTCATTTTTTTAAAATGATTTGAACACCAGACTTTTTGTGTGTTCAAAATGCACCATACAAAGCCACATCATCCATTTTCAACCCTTTCTGACTTCATTTGGTATTTTACATGCATGTACTGATTTTTTTGACCTAAATGACACTGAAACTGAAAAGCACTACAAATGAACTCTGAAAAGGTTAAAAGTTGGCATGGTATCATCATTTCACCCATATAGCATGTGTTAAAAACTTGAGAGAGTTATGGCAAAAAATGGATGCACTTCGTGTGCAAAATGGACATTCTCTTTCGAAGTATTAGGGTTTCGGACGAAAACTCATCTGTTACAAAGGCGTTACATTTTCGTGAACTTATTTGAACTCTAGAATTTTTGTGTGTTCAAAATGCACCATTCAAAGACACATCTTAAATTTTCAAACCTTTCTAACTTCATTTGGTATTTTTCATGTATTTACTTATTTTTGAGAAAAATGACCCTAAAATTTAAAAGCACTACGAATGAACTCTGAAAAGGTTGAAAGTTGGCATGGTATCATAATTTCACCCACATAGTATGTGCTAAAAATTTGAGAGGGTTACCGCAAAAACTGGATGCACTTCGGGTGCAAAATGGATAATCTCTTTCGAAGCATCAGGGTTTCAGACGAAAACTCATGTGTTACTAAGAGATTTCATTTTTCTGAATTTATTTGAACTCCAGAGTTTTTGTGTGTTCAAAATGCACCATTCGAATCCACATCAACAATTTTCAACACTTTCTGACTTCATTTGGTATTTTTCATGCATTTACTGTTTTTCAGAGCTAAATGACCCTGAAATTAAAAAGCACTACAAATGAACTCTGAAAAGGTTGAAAGTTGGCATGGTACCATCATTTCACCCACATAGCATGCGCTAAAAATTTGAGAGGGTTACGTAAAAAACTGGATGCACTTCGTGTGCAAAATAGACAATCTCTTTCGAAGTATGATGTTTTCGAACAAAAACTCATCTGTTACAAAGGGATTACATTTTTTTGAACTTATTTGAACTCCATGGCTTTTGTTTGTTCAAAATGCACTATTCAAGGACACATCTTTAATTTTCAACACTTTCTCACTTCATTTGGTATTTTTCATGCATTTACTAATTTTTTGAGCTAAATGACACTGTAACTGAAAAGCACTACAAATGAACTCCGAAAAGGTTGAAAGTTGACATGGTATCATCATTTCACCCACATAGCATGTGCTATACAGTTGAGATGGTTACCAAAAAAATTAGATGCACTTTGTGTGCAACATGGACAATCTCTTTCGAACCATCAGGGTTTCAGATGAAAACTCATGTGTTACAAAAGCGATTTCATTTTTTGAACTTATTTGAACTCCAGACTTTTTGTGTGTTCAAAATGCACCATTCAAATCCACATCAACAATTTGCACCACTTTCTGACTTCATTTGGTATTTTTCACGCATTTACTGATTTTTAGATCTAAATGACCCTGAAATTGAAAAGCACTACAAATGAACTCTAAAAGTTCGAAAGTCGGCATGGTATCAACATTTCACCCACATAGCATGCGCTAAAAAGTTGAGAGGGTTACGTCAAAAACTGGATGCACTTCGTGTGCAAAATGGACAATCTCTTTCGAAGCATCATTGTTTCGGATGAAAACTCATCTGTTACAAAGGGATTACATTTTTTTGAACTTATTTGAACTCCAGACTTTTTGTGTGTTCAAAATGCACCATTCAAATCCACATCAACAGACAAATCTTCAATTTTCAACATTTTCTGACTTCATTTGGTATTTTTCATGCATTTACTGATTTTTTGAGCTAAATGAGAGTGAAACTGAAAAGCACTACAAATGAACTCTGAAAAGGTTGAAAGTTGGCATGGTATCATCATTTCACCGAGATAGCATGCGCTAAAAAGTTGAGAGGGTTACCGCAAAAACTGGATGCACTTCGTGTGCAAAATGGACAATCTCTTTCGAAGTATCATGGTTTCGGATGAAAACTCATCTATTACAATGGGATTACATTTTTTTGAACTTATTTGAACTCCAGAATTTTCGTGTGTTCAAAATGCACTATTCAAGGACAAATCTTCAATTTTCAACATTTTCTGAATTCATTTGGTATTTTTCATGCATTTACTGATTTTTTGAGCTCAATGAGAGTGAAACTGAAAAGCACTACAAATGAACTCTGAAAAGGTAGAAAGTTGGCATGGTATCATCATTTCACCCACATAGCATGTGCTAAAAAGTTGAGAGGGTTACATAAAAAACCGGGTGTGCAAAATGGACAATCTCTTTCGAAGTATCATGGTTTCAGACGAAAACTCATTTGTTACAAAGGGATTACATTTTTTTGAAGTTATTTGAACTCCATAATTTTTGTGTGTTCAAATGCACTATTCAAGGACACATCTTCAATGTTCAACACTTTCTGACTTCATTTGGTATTTTTCATGCATTTACTTATTTTTTTAGATAAATGACACTGAAACTGAAAAGCACTACAAATGAACTCTCGAACGGATGAAAGTTGGCATGGTATCATCATTTTACCCACATAGCATTTGCTAGCAAGTTGGGAGGCTTACCGCAAAAACTGGATGCACTTTGTGTGCAAAATGGACAATCTCTTCCGAAACATGAGGGTTTCAGACGAAAACTCATGTGTTACAAAAGGGATTTCTTTTTTTGAACATATTTGAACCCCAGACTTTTTGTGTGTTCAAAATGCACCATTCAAATCCACATCATCAATTTTCAATACTTTTTGACTTCATTTGGTATTTTTCATGCATTTACTGATTTTTTGAGCTAAATGACACTGAAAGTGAAAAGCACTACAAATGAACTCAGAAGAGGTTGAAAGTTGGCATGGTGTCATCACTTCACCCACATAGCATGTGCTAAAAAGTTGAGAGGGTTACCATAAAAACTGGATGCACTTCGTGTGCAAAATGGACAATCTCTTTCGAAGAATCAGGGTTTCAGACGAAAACTCATGTGTTACAAAAGGGATTTCATTTTTCGAACTTATCTAAACTCCAGACTTTTTGTGTGTTCAAAATGCACCATTCAAATCCACATAAACAATTTTCAACACTTTCTGACTTCATTTGGTATTTTTCATTCATTTACTGATTTTTAGAGCTAAATGACCCTGAAATTGAAAAGCACTACAAATGAACTCTAAAGAGGTTGAAAGTTGGCATGGTATCATCATTTCACCCACATAGCATGTGCTAAAAAGTTGAGAGGGTTACGTCAAAAACTGGATGCACTTCGTGTGCAAAATGGACAATCTCTTTCGAAGCATCAGGGTTTCAGATGAAAACTCATGTGTTACAAAAGGGATTTCATTTTTTGTACTTATTTGAACTCCAAAGTTTTTGTGTCTTCGAAATGCACCATTCAAATCCAAATCAATAATTTTCAACACTTTCTGACTTCATTTGGTACTTTTCTTGCATTTACTGATTTTTAGAGCTAAATGACCCTAAAATTGAAAAGCACTACAAATGAACTCTGAAAGGTCGAAAGTCGGCATGGTATCATCATTTCACCCACATAGAATGTGCTAACATGTTAAGAGGGTTACGTCAAAAACTTAATGCACTTCGTGTGCAAAATGGACCATATCTTTCGAAGTATCATGGTTTCGGATGAAAACTCATCTGTTAGAAAGGGATTACATTTTTATGAAATTATTTGAACTATAGACTTGGTGTGTGTTCAAAATGCACTATTCAAGGACACATCTTCTATTTTCAACACTTTCTGACTTCATTTGGTATTTTTCGTGCATTTACTGATTTTTTGAGCTAAATGACCCTGAAATTGAAAAGCACTACAAATGAATTTTGAAAGGCCGAAAGTCGGCATGGTATCATCATTTCACCCATATAGCATGCGCTAAAAAGTTGAGAGGGTTACGTCAAAAACTAGGTGCACTTCGTGTGCAAAATGGTCAATCCCTTTCGAAGTATCATGGTTTCGTATGAAAACTCATCTGTTACAAAGGGATTACATTTTTTTGAACTTATTTGGACTCCAGACTTTTTGTGTGTTCAAAATGCACTATTAAGGGACAAATCTTCAATTTTCAACACTTTCTGACTTCATTTGGTATTTTTCGTGCATTTGCTGATTTTTTGAGCTAAATGATAGTGAAACTGAAAAGCACTACAAATGAACTCTGAAAAGGTTGAAAGTTCGCATGGTATCCTCAGCTCACCCACATAGCATGTGCTAAAAAGTTGAGAGGGTTACCGCAAAAACTGGATGCACTTCGTGTGCAAAATGGACAATCTCTTTCGAAGCATCAGGGTTTTAGACGAAACTCATGTGTTACAAAAGGGATTTCATTTTTCGAACTTATTTGAACACTTTTTGACTTCATTTGGTATTTTTCAATCATTTACTAATTTTTAGAGAAAAATGACCCTGGAATTGAAAAGCACAACAAATGAACTCTGAAAAGGTTGAAAGCTGGGATGGTATCATCATTTCACCCACATAGCATGTGCTAAAAGGTTGAGAGAGTTATGGCAAAATCTGGATGCGCTTCTTGTGCACAATGGACATTCTCTTTCGAAGTATCAGGGCTTCAGACGAAAACTCATCTGTTACAAAGGGGTTACGTTTTTTGAACTTATTTGAACTCCAGACTTTTTGGGTGTTCAAAATGCACTATTGAAGGACACATCTTCAATTTTCAACACTTTCTGACTTCATTTGGAAATTTTCATGAATTTACTATTTTTCTGTGATAAATGACACTGAAACTGAAAAGCACTACGAATGAACTCTGCAAAGGTTGGAAGTTGGCATAGTGTCATAATTTGACCCACATAGAATGTGCTAAAAAGTTGAGAGGGTTACGTAAAAAATTGGAAGCACTTCGTGTGGAAAATTGGCATTCTCTTTCCAAGTATCAGGGTTTCGAACGAAAACTCATCTGTTACAAAGGGGTTCCATTTTTTGAACTTATTTGAACTCCAGACTTTTTGTGTGTTCAAAATGCACCATTCAAATCCACATCATCGATTTTCAATACTTTTTGACTTCATTTTCTATTTTTTATGCATTTACTGATTTTTTGAGCTAAATGACACTGAAATTGAAAAGCACTACAAATGAACTCAGAAGAGGTTGAAAGTTGGCACGGTATCATCATTTCACCCACATAGCACGTGCTAAAAAGTTGAGAGGGTTACCACAAAAACTGGATGCACTTCATGTGCAAAATGGACAATCTCTTTCGAAGAATCAGGGTTTCAAACGAATGGTCCTGTGTTACAAAAGGGATTTCATTTTTCGAACTTATTTGAACTCCAGACTTCTTGTGTGTTCAAAATGCACCATTCAAATCCACATCAACAATTTTCAACACTTTCTGACTTCATTTGGTATTTTTCATGCATTTACTGATTTTTAGAGCTAAATGACCCTGAAATGGAAAAGCACTACAAATGAACTCTAAAAAAGTTGAAAGTTGGCATGGTATCATCATTTCACCCACATAGCATGTGCTCGATAGTTGAGAGGTTTACGTCAAAAAATGAATGCACTTCGTGTGCAAAATGGACAATCTCTTTCGGAGCATCAGGGTTTCAAACGAAAACTCATGTTTTACAAAAGGGATTTCCTTTTTTGTACATATTTGAACTCCAAAATTTTTGTGTGATCAAAATGCACCATTCAAATCCACATCAACAATTTTCAAAACTTTCTGACTTCATTTGGTATTTTTCATGCATTTACTAATTTTTAGAGCTAAATGACCCTAAAATTGAAAAGCACAACAAATGAACTCTGAAAGGTCGAAAGTCGGCATGGTATCATCATTTCACCCACATAGCATGTGCTAAAAAGTTGAGAGGGTTACGTCAAAAACTGAATGCACTTCGTGTGCAAAATGGACAATCTCTTTCGAAATATCATGGTTTCGGATTAAAACTCATCTGTTACAAAGGGATTACATTTTTTTGAAATTATTTGAACTCTAGACTTTTTGTGTGTTCAAAATTCACTATTCAATGACACATCTTCAATTTTGAATACTTTCTGACTTCATTTGGTATTTTTCATGCATTTACTCATTTTTTGAGGTAAATGACACTGAAACTGAAAAGCACTACAAATTAAATCTGAAAAGGTTGAAAGTCGGCATGGTATCATCATTTCACCCACATAGCATGTGCTAAAAAGTTGAGGGGGTTACCACAAAAACTGGATGCACTTCGTGTGCAAAATGGCCAATCTCTTTCGAAGCATCAGGGTTTCAGACGAAAACTCATGTGTTACAAAATGGATTTTGTTTTTTGAACTTATTTGAACTCAAGACTTTTTGTGTGTTCAAAATGCACCATTCAAATCCACATCAACAATTTTCAACACTTTCGAACTTCATTTGGTATTTTTCATGCATTTACTGATTTTTGGAGCTAAATGACCCTAAAATTGAAAAGCACTACAAATGAACTCTAAAAAGGTTTAATGTTGGCATGGTATCATCATTTCACCCACATAGCATGTGCTAAAAAGTTGAGAGGGTTACATAAAAAAATGGGTGTGCAAAATGGACAATCTCTTTCGAGGTATAATGGTTTCAGACGAAAACTCCTTTGTTACAAAGGGATTACATTTTTTTGAACTTATTTGAACTCCATACTTTTTGTGTGTTCAAAATGCACTATTCAAATCCACATCAACAATTTTCAACACTTTCGGACTTCATTTGGTATTTTTCATGCATTTACTGATTTTTGGAGCTAAATGACCCTAAAATTGAAAAGCACTACAAATGAACTCTGAAAAGGATTAATGCTGGCATGGTATAGCATTTCACCCACATAGCATGTGCTAAAAAGTTGAGAGGGTTACATAAAAAAAAGGGTGTGCAAAATGGACAATCTCTTTCGAGGTATCATGGTTTCAGACGAAAACTCCTTTGTTACAAAGGGATTACATTTTTTTGAACTTATTTGAACTCCATACTTTTTGTGTGTTCAAATTGCACTACAAATGAACTCTCGAAAGGATGAAAGTTGGCATGGTATCATCATTTCACCCACATAGCATTTTCTAGCAAGTTGGGAGGCTTTCTGCAAAAACTGGATGCACTTTGTGTGCAAAATGGACAATCTCTTCCGAAGCATGAGGGTTTGAGACAAAAACTCATGTGTTACAAAAGGGATTTCTTTTTTTGAACTTATTTGAACTCCAGACTTTTTGTGTGTTCAAAATGCACCATTCAAATCCACATCATCAATTTTCAATACTTTTTGACTTCATTTGGTATTTTTCATGCATTTACTGATTTTTTGAGCTAAATGACACTGAAATTGAAAAGAACTACAAATGAACTTAGAAGAGGTTGAAAGTTGGCATGGTGTCATCATTTCACCCACATAGCATGTGCTAAAAAGTTGAGAGGGTTACCATAAAAACTGGATGCACTTCGTGTGCAAAATGGACAATCTCTTCCGAAGAATGAGGGTTTCACACGAAAACTCCTGTGTTACAAAAGGGATTTCATTTTTCGAACTTATCTGAACTCCAGACTTTTTGTGTGTTCAAAATGCACCATTCAAATCAACATAAACAATTTTCAACACTTTCTGACTTCATTTGGTATTTTTCATGCATTTGCTGATTTTTAGAGCGAAATGACCCTGAAATTGAAAAGCACTACAAATGAACTCTAAAGAGGTTGAAAGTTGGCATGGTATCATCATTTCACCCACATAGCATGTGCTAAAAATTTGAGAGGGTTACGTCAAAACCTGAATGCACTTCGTGTGCAAAATGGACAATATCTTTCGAAGTATCACGGTTTCGGATGAAAACTCATCTGTTACAAAGGGATTACATTTTTATGAAATTATTTGAACTATAGACTTTGTGTGTGTTCAAAATACACTATTCAAGGACACATCTTCAATTTTCAACACTTTCTGACTTCATTTGGTATTTTTCATGCATTCACTGATTTTTTGAGCTAAATGACCCTGAAATTGAAAAGCACTACAAATGAACTCTGGAAAGGTTGAAAGTTGGCATGGTATCATCATTTCACCCACATAGCATGTGCTAAAAAGTTGGGAGGGTTACCGCAAAAACTGAATGCACTTTGTGTGCAAAATGGACAAACACTTTCGAAGCATGAGGGTTTCAGACAAAAACTCATGTGTCACAAAAGGGATTTCATTTTTTGAACTTATTTGAACTCCAGACTTTTTGTGTGTTCAAAATGCACCATTGAAATCCACATCAACAGTTTTGAACACTTTCTGACTTCATTTGGTATTTTTCATGCCTTTACTGATTTTTGGAGCTAAATGACCCTGAAATTAAAAACACTAAAAATGAACTATGAAAAGGTTGAAAGTTGGCATGGTATCATGATTTCACACACATAGACTGTACTAAAAAGTTGAGAGGGTTACGTCAAAAACTGGGTGTGCAAAATGGACAATCTCTTTGGAAGTATCATGGTTTCGGATAAAAACTCGTTTATTACAAAGGGATTACATTTTTTTGAACTAATTTGAACTCCATACTTTTTGTGTGTTCAAAATGCACTATTCAAGGACACATCTTCAATTTTCAACACTTTCTGACTTCATTTGGTATTTTTCATGCATTTACTAATTTTTTGAGATAAATGACAATGAAACTGAAAAGCACTACAAATGAACTCTGGAAAGTTTGAAAGTTGGCATGGTATCATCATTTCACCCACATAGCATGTGCTAAAAAGTTCGGAGGGTTACCGCAAAAACTGGATGCACTTTGGGTGCAAAATGGACAATCTCTTTCGAAGCATGAGGGTTTCAGACGAAAACGAATGTGTTTCAAAAGGGATTTCATTTTTTGAACTTATTTGAACTCTAGACTTTTTGTGTGTTCAGAATGCACCATTCAAATCCACATCAACAATTTTCAATACTTTTTGACTTCATTTGGTATTTTTCATGCATTTACTGATTTTTAGAGTTAAATGACCCTAAAATTGAAAGCACTACAAATGAACTCTGAAAAGGTAGAAAGTTGGCATGGTATCATCATTTCACCCACATAGCATGTGCTAAGAAGTTGAGAGGGTTACATCAAAAACTGAATGCACTTCGTGTGCAAAATGGACAATCTCTTTCGAGGAATCATGGTTTCGGACGAAAACACATCTGTTGCAAAGGGATTACATTTTTTTGAAATTATTTGAACTCTAGACTTTTTGTGTGTTAAAAATGCACTATTAAAGGACAAATCTCAATTTTCTACACTTTCTGACTTCATTTGGTATTTTTCATGCATTTACTGATTTTTTGAGCTAAATGACACTGAAACTGAAAAGCACTACAAATGAACACTGAAAAGGCTGAAAGTTGGCATGGTATCATCATTTCACCCACATAGCATGTGGTAAAAAGTTGAGAGGGTTACCACAAAAACTAGATGCACCTCGTGTGCAAAATGGACAATCTCTAACGAAGCATCAGGGTTTCAGACGAAAACTCATGTGTTACAAAAGGGATTTCATTTTTTGAACTTATTTGAACTCCAAACTTTTTGTGTGTTCAAAACGCACCATTAAATCCACACCAACAATTTTCAACACTTTCTGACTTCATTTGTTATTTTTTGTGCATTTACTCATTTTTGGAGCTAAATGACCCTGAAATTAAAAAGCACTACAAATGAACTCTGAAAAGGTTAAAAGTTGGCATGGTATCATCATTTCACCCACATAGCATGTGCTAAATAGTTGAGAGGGTTACGTCAAAAACTGGATGCACTTGATGTGCAAAATGGACAATCTCTTTCGAAGAATCAGGGTTTCAGACGAATGGTCCTGTGTTACAAAAGGGATTTCATTTTTCGAACTTATTTGAACTCCAGACTTTTTGTGTGTTCAAAATGCACCATTCAAATCCACATCATCGATTTTCAATACTTTTTGACTTCATTTTCTATTTTTCGTGCATTTACTGATTTTTAGAGCTAAATGACCCTGAAATGGAAAAGCACTACAAATGAACTCTAAAAAAGTTGAAAGTTGGCATGGTATCATCATTTCACCCACATAGCATGTGCTAAAAAGTTGAGATGGTTACGTCAAAAAATGGATGCACTTCGTGTGCAAAATGGACAATCTCTTTCGACGCATGAGGGTTTCAAACGAAAACTCATGTGTTACAAAAGGGATTTCATTTTTTGTACATATTTGAACTCCAAACTTTTTGTGTGATCAAAATGCACCATTCAAATCCACATCAACAATTTTCAACACTTTCTAACTTCATTTGTTATTTTTCGTGCATTTACTGATTTTTAGAGCTAAATGACCCTGAAATGGAAAAGCACAACAAATGAACTCTGAAAGGTCGAAAGTCGGCATGGTATCATCATTTCACCCACATAGCATGTGCTAAAAAGTTGAGAGGGTTACGTCAAAAACTGAATGCACTTCGTGTGCAAAATGGACAATCTCTTTCGAAGCATCATGGTTTCGGATTAAAACTCATCTGTTACAAAGGGATTACATTTTTTGAAATTATTTGAACTCTAGACTTTTGTGTGTTCAAAATTCACTATTCAATGACACATCTTCAATTTTCAATACTTTCTGACTTCATTTGGTATTTTTCATGCATTTACTCATTTTTTGAGGTAAATGACACTGAAACTGAAAAGCACTACAAATGAAATATGAAAAGGTTGAAAGTCGGCATGGTATCATCATTTCACCCACATAGCATGTGCTAAAAAGTTGAGGGGGTTACCACAAAAACTGGATGCACTTCGTGTGCAAAATGGACAACCTCTTTCGAAGCATCAGGGTTTCAGACGAAAACTCATGTGTTACAAAATGGATTTCGTTTTTCGAACTTATTTGAACTCCAGACTTTTTGTGTGTTCAAAATGCACCATTCAAATCCACATCAACAATTTTCAGCACTTTCTGACTTCATTTGGTATTTTTCATGCATTTACTGATTTTTGGAGCTAAATGACCCTAAAATTGAAAAGCACTACAAATGAACTCTAAAAAATTTGAAAGTTGGCATGGTATCATCATTTCACCCACATAGCATGTGCTAAAAAGTTGAGAGGGTTACGTCAAAAAATGGATGCACTTCGTGTGCAAAATGGACAATCTCTTTCGAAGCATCAGGGTTTCAAACGAAAACTCATGTGTTACAAAATGGATTTCGTTTTTTGTACATATTTGAACTCCAAACTTTTTGTGTGATCAAAATGCACCATTCAAATCCACATCAACAATTTTCAAAACTTTCTGACTTCATTTGGTATTTTTCATGCATTTACTAATTTTTAGAGCTAAAGGACCCTAAAATTGAAAAGCACAACAAATGAACTCTGAAAGGTCGAAAGTCGGCATGGTATCATCATTTCACCCACATAGCATGTGCTAAAAAGTTGAGAGGGTTACGTCAAAAACTGAATGCACTTCGTGTGCAAAATGGACAATCTCTTTCGAAGTATCATGGTTTCGGATTAAAACTCATCTGTCACAAAGGGATTACATTTTTTTGAAATTATTTGAACTCTAGACTTTTTGTGTGTTCAAAATTCACTATTCAATGACACATCTTCAATTTTCAATACTTTCTGACTTCATTTGGTATTTTTCATGCATTTACTCATTTTTTGAGGTAAATGACACTGAAACTGAAAAGCACTACAAATGAAATCTGAAAAGGTTGAAAGTCGGCATGGTATCATCATTTCACCCACATAGCATGTGCTAAAAAGTTGAGGGGGTTACCACAAAAACTGGATGCACTTCGTGTGCAAAATGGACAATCTCTTTCGAAGCATCAGGGTTTCAGACGAAAACTCATGTGTTACAAAATGGATTTTGTTTTTTGAACTTATTTGAACTCAAGACTTTTTCTGCGTTCAAAATGCACCATTCAAATCCACATCAACAATTTTCAACACTTTCTGACTTCATTTGGTATTTTTCATGCATTTACTGATTTTTGGAGCTAAATGACCCTAAAATTGAAAAGCACTACAAATGAACTCTAAAAAGGATTAATGTTGGCATGGTATCATCATTTCACCCACATAGCATGTGCTAAAAAGTTGAGAGGGTTACATAAAAAAATGGGTGTGCAAAATGGACAATCTCTTTCGAGGTATCATGGTTTCAGACGAAAACTCCTTTGTTACAAAGGGATTACATTTTTTTGAACTTATTTGAACTCCATACTTTTTGTGTGTTCAAAATGCACTATTCAAGGACACATCTTCAATTTTCAACACTTTCTGACTTCATTTGGTATTTTTCATGCATTTACTTATTTTTTGAGATAAATGACACTGAAACTGAAAAGCACTACAAATGAACTCTCGAAAGGATGAAAGTTGGCATGGTATCATCATTTCACCCACATAGCATTTTCTAGCAAGTTGGGAGGCTTACCGCAAAAACTGGATGCACTTTGTGTGCAAAATGGACAATCTCTTCCGAAGCATGAGGGTTTCAGAGAAAAACTCATGTGTTACAAAAGTGATTTATTTTTTTGAACTTATTTGAACTCCAGACTTTTTGTGTGTTCAAAATGCACCATTCAAATCCACATCATCAATTTTCAATACTTTTTGACTTCATTTGGTATTTTTCATGCATTTACTGATTTTTTGAGCTAAATGACACTGAAATTGAAAAGAACTACAAATGAACTCAGAAGAGGTTGAAAGTTGGCATGGTGTCATCATTTCACCCACATAGCATGTGCTAAAAAGGTGAGAGGGTTACCATAAAAACTTGATGCACTTCGTGTGCAAAATGGACAATCTCTTCCGAAGAATGAGCGTTTTAGACGAAAACTCCTGTGTTACAAAAGGGATTTCATTTTTCGAACTTATCTGAACTCCAGACTTTTTGTGTGTTCAAAATGCACCATTCAAATCCACATAAACAATTTTCAACACTTTCTGACTTCATTTGGTATTTTTCATGCATTTACTGATTTTTAGAGCTAAATGACCCTAAAATTGAAAAGCACTACAAATGAACTCTAAAGAGGTTGAAAGTTGGCATGGTATCATCATTTCACCCACATAGCATGTGCTAAAAATTTGTGAGGGTTACGTCAAAACCTGAATGCACTTCGTGTGCAAAATGGACAATATCTTTCGAAGTATCACGGTTTCGGATGAAAACTCATCTGTTACAAAGGGATTACATTTTTATGAAATTATTTGAACTATAGACTTTGTGTGTGTTCAAAATGCACTATTCAAGGACACATCTTCAATTTTCAACACTTTCTGACTTCATTTGGTATTTTTCATGCATTCACTGATTTTTTGAGCTAAATGACACTGAAACTGAAAAGCACTACAAATGAACTCTGGAAAGGTTGAAAGTTGGCATGGTATCATCATTTCACCCACATAGCATGTGCTAGAAAGTTGGGAGGGTTACCGCAAAAACTGGATGCACTTTGTGTGCAAAATGGACAAACTCTTTCGAAGCATGAGGGTTTCAGACAAACACTCATGTGTCACAAAAGGGATTTCATTTTTTGAACTTATTTGAACTCCAGACTTTTTGTGTGTTCAAAATGCACCATTCAAATAAACATAAACAATTTTCAACACTTTCTGACTTCATTTGGTATTTTTCATGCATTTACTGATTTTTAGAGCTAAATGACCCTGAAATTGAAAAGCACTACAAATGAACTCTAAAGAGGTTGAAAGTTGGCATGGTATCATCATTTCACCCACATAGCATGTGCTAAAATTTTGAGAGGGTTACGTCAAAACCTGAATGCACTTCGTGTGCAAAATGGACAATATCTTTCGAAGTATCACGGTTTCGGATGAAAACTCATCTGTTACAAAGGGATTACATTTTTATGAAATTATTTGAAGTATAGACTTTGTGTGTGTTCAAAATGCACTATTCAAGGACACATCTTCAATTTTCAACACTTTCTGACTTCATTTGGTATTTTTCATGCATTCACTGATTTTTTGAGCTAAATGACACTGAAACTGAAAAGCACTACAAATGAACTCTGGAAAGGTTGAAAGTTGGCATGGTATCATCATTTCACCCACATAGCATGTGCTAAAAAGTTGGGAGGGTTACCGCAAAAACTGGATGCACTTTGTGTGCAAAATGGACAAACTCTTTCGAAGCATGAGGGTTTCAGACAAAAACTCATGTGTCACAAAAGGGATTTCATTTTTTGAACTTATTTGAACTCCAGACTTTTTGTGTGTTCAAAATGCACCATTCAAATCCACATCAACAGTTTTGAACACTTTCTGACTTCATTTGTTATTTTTCATGCCTTTACTGATTTTTAGAGTTAAATGACCCTAAAATTGAAAGCACTACAAATGAACTCTGAAAAAGGTAGAAAGTTGGCATGGTATCATCATTTCACCCACATAGCATGTGCTAAGAAGTTGAGAGGGTTACATCAAAAACCGAATGCACTTCGTGTGCAAAATGGACAATCTCTTTCGAGGAATCATGGTTTCGAACGAAAACACATCTGTTACAAAGGGATTACATTTTTTTGAAATTATTTGAACTCTAGACTTTTTGTGTGTTAAAAACGCACTATTAAAGGACAAATCTCAATTTTCTACACTTTCTGACTTCATTTGGTATTTTTCATGCATTTACTGATTTTTTGAGCTAAATGACACTGAAACTGAAAAGCACTACAAATGAACACTGAAAAGGCTGAAAGTTGGCATGGTATCATCATTTCACCCACATAGCATGTGCTAAAAAGTTGAGAGGGTTACCACAAAAACTGGATGCACCTCGTGTGCAAAATGGACAATCTCAAACGAAGCATCAGGGTTTCAAACGAAAAGTCATGTGTTACAAAAGGGATTTCGTTTTTTGAACTTATTTGAACTCCAAACTTTTTGTGTGTTCAAAATGCACCATTAAATCCACGCCATAAATTTTCAACCCTTTGTGACTTAATTTGGTATTTTTCATGCATTTACTTATTTTTTTGAGCTAAATGATCCTGAAATTGAAAAGCACTACAAATGAACACTGAAAAGTTTGAAAGTTGGCATGGTATCATCATTTCACCTACATAGCATGTGCTAAAACGTTAAGAGGGTTACGTCAAAAACTGGATGCACTTCGTGTGCAAAATGGACAATCTCTTTCAAAGTATCAGGGTTTTGGACGAAAACTCATCTGTTACAAAGGGATTTCATTTTTTAAGTTATTTGAACTGCAGACTTTTATTGTGTTCAAAATGCCCCATTCAAAGTCACAGCATCAATTTTCATCCTTTTCTGACTTCAGTTGGTATTTTCGCGCATTTATTAATTTTTAGACCTAAATGACACTGAAAATAAAAAGCACTACAAATGAACTCTGAAAAGGTTGAAAGTTGGCATGGTATCAGCATTTCACCCACATAGCATTTCTTAAAAAGTTAAGAGAGTTATGGCAAAAATTGGATGCACTTCGTGTGCAAGATGGACAATCTCTTTCGAAGTATCACGGTTTCAGACGAAAACTCATCTGTTACAAAGGGATTTCCTTTTTTTTAACTTATTTGAACTCCATACTTTTTGTGTGTTCATAATGCCCCATTCAAAGCCCACATCTTCAATTTTCAACACTTTCTAACTTCATTTGGTATTTTTCATGCATTTACTTATTTTTTAATCTAAATGACCCTAAAATTGAAAAGCACTACGAATCAACTCTGAAAAGGTTGAAAGGTGGCATGGTATCATAATTTGACCCACATAGCATGTGCTAAAAAGTTGAGAGGGTTACATGAAAAACTGGATGCACTTCGTGTGCAAAATGGACATTCTCTTTCGAAATATCAGGGTTTCGGACGAAAACTCATCTGTTACAAAGGGATTTCATTTTTTGAACTTATTTGAACTCCAGACTTTTTTTGTGTTCAAAATGCACCATTCGAACTCACATCAACAATTTTAAACCCGTTGTGACTTCATTTGCTATTTTTCATGCATTTACTTATTTTTTTTGAGCTAAATAACACGCTGACTGAAAAGCACTACAAATGAACTCTGAAAAGGTTGAAAGTTGGCATGGTATCATCATTTGACCCACATAGAATGTGCAAAAAAGTTGAGAGGGTTACGGAAAAAATTGGATGCACTTCGTGAGCAAAATGGACAATCTCTTTCGAAGCATCAGGGTTTTTGACGAAAACTCATGTGTTACAAAGTGATTTCATTTGTTTGAACTTATTTTAACTCCAGACTTTTTGTGTGTTCAAAATGCACCATTAAAAGCCACATAACCAATTTTCAACCCTTTCTGACTTCATTTGGTATTTTTTCATGCATTTACTAATTTTTTTGAGCTGAATTACCATGAAATTGAAAAGCACTACAAATGAACTCTGAAAAGGTTGAAAGTTGGCATGGTATCAGCACGTGTTAAGAAGTTGAGAGTGTTACGGCAGAAATTGGATGCACTTCGTGTGCAAAATGCACAATCTCTTTCGAAGTATCAGGGTTTCGGACAAAAACTCATCTGTTACAAAGGGATTTCATTTTTTTAAAATTATTTGACCTCCAGACTTTTTGTGTGTTCAAAATGTACTATTCAAAGCCACATCTTCAATTCTCAACAAGTTCTGACTTCATTTGGTATTTTTTATGCATTTATTGATTTTTTTGAGCTAAATGACACTAAAACTGAAAAGCACTACAAATGAACTCTGAAGAAGGTTGAAAGTTGGCATGGTATCATCATTTCACCCACATAGAATGTGCTAAAAAGTTGAGAGGGTTACGGCGAAAACTGGATGCACTTCGTGTGCAAAATGGACAATCTCTTGCGAAGTATCAGGGTTTCAGACAAAAACTCATCTGTTACAAGAGGATTACATTTTTGTGCACTTATTTGAACTCCATACTTTTGTGTGTTCAAAATGCACCATTCAAAGCCAGATCTTCAAGTTTCAACACTTTCTAACTTCATTTGTTGTTTTTCATGCATTTACTTATTTTTTGAGCAAAATGACCATAAAATTGAAAATCACTACGAATGAACTCTCAAAAGGTTCAAAGTTGGCATGGTATCATAATTTGACTCACATAGCATGTGCTAAAAAGTTGAGAGGGTTACATCAATAACTGGATGCACTTCGTGTGCAAAATGGACATTCTCTTTCGAAGTCAGAGGGTTTCGGACGAAAACTCATTTGTTACAAAGGGATTTCATTTTTTTGAACTCATTTGAAATCCAGACTTTTTTTGTGTTCAACATGCACAATTCGAAGCGACATTAACAATTTTCAACCCGTTGTGACTTCATTTACTATTTTTCATGCATTTACTGATTTTTTCTTTTGAGCTAAATGACACTGAAACTAAAAAGCACTACCACTGAACTCTGAAAAGGTTGAAAGTTGGCACGGTATCATCATTTCACCCACATAGCATGTGCTAAAAAGTTGAGAGGGTTATGGCAAAAACTGGGTGCACTTCGTGTCCAAAATGGAAAATCTCTTTCGAAGCATCAAGGTTTCAGACAAAAACTCATGTATTACAAAGGGATTTCATTTTTTGAACTTATTTGAACTCCAGACTTTTTGTGTGTTCAAAATGCACGATTAGAAGGGAGATCAACAATTCTCAACCCGTTGTGACTTCATTTGCTAGTTTTCATGTATTTACTAATTTTTAGAGCTAAATGACCCTGAAATAGAAAAGCACGACAAATTAATTCTAAAATGGTTGAAAGTTGGCACGGTATCATCATTTCACCCACATAGCTTGAGCTAAAAAGTTGAGAGGGTTACGGCAGAAATTGGATGTACTTTGTGTGCAAAATGGACTATCTCTTTCGAAGTATCAGGGTTTCGGACGAAAACTCATCTGTTAGAAAGGGATTTCATTTTTTTTGAAATTATTTGAACTCCAGACTTATTGTGTGTTCAAAATGCACCATTCGAAGCCACATCATCAATTTTCAACCCTTTCTAACTTCATTTGGTATTTTTCATACATTTACTGATTGTTTTGTGCGAAATGACAGTGAAACTGAAAAGCACTACAAATGAACTCTTAAAAGGTTGAAAGTTGGCATAGTATCCTCATTTCACCCACATAGCATGTGCTAAAAAGTTGAGAGGGTTACGGCAAAAACTGGATGCACTTCGTGTTCAAAATGGAAAATCTCTTTCAAAGTATCAGCGTTTCAGACAAAAACTCGTCTGTTACAAACGGATTACATTTTGTGAACTTATTTGACCTCCAGACTTTTTGTGTGTTCAAAATGTACTATTCAAAGACACATCTTCAATTCTCAACAAATTCTGACTTCATTTGGTATTTTTCATGCATTTATTGATTTTTTTGAGCTAAATGACACAAAAACTGAAAAGCACTACAAATGAACTCTAAAAAAGGTTGAAAGCTGGCATGGTATCATCATTTCACCCACATAGCAAGTGCTAAAAAGTTGAGAGGGTTACGGCGAAAACTGGATGCACTTCGTGTCCAAAATGGAAAATCTCTTTCGAAGCATCAAGGTTTCAGACAAAAACTCATGTATTACAAAGGGATTTCATTTTTTTGAACTTATTTGAACTCCAGACTTTTTGTGTGTTCAAAATGCACGATTAGAAGGGACATCAACAATTCTCAACCCGTTGTGACTTCATTTGCTAGTTTTCATGTATTTACTAATTTTTAGAGCTAAATGACCCTGAAATAGAAAAGCACGACAAATTAATTCTAAAATGGTTGAAAGTTGGCACGGTATCATCATTTCACCCACATAGCTTGAGCTAAAAAGTTGAGAGGGTTACGGCAGAAATTGGATGTACTTTGTGTGCAAAATGGACTATCTCTTTCGAAGTATCAGGGTTTCGGACGAAAACTCATCTGTTAGAAAGGGATTTCATTTTTTTTGAAATTATTTGAACTCCAGACTTATTGTGTGTTCAAAATGCACCATTCGAAGCCACATCATCAATTTTCAACCCTTTCTAACTTCATTTGGTATTTTTCATACATTTACTAAATGTTTTGTGCGAAATGACAGTGAAACTGAAAAGCACTACAAATGAACTCTTAAAAGGTTGAAAGTTGGCATGGTATCCTCATTTCACCCACATAGCATGTGCTAAAAAGTTGAGAGGGTTACGGCAAAAACTGGATGCACTTCGTGTTCAAAATGGAAAATCTCTTTCAAAGTATCAGCGTTTCAGACAAAAACTCGTCTGTTACAAACGGATTACATTTTGTGAACTTATTTGACCTCCAGACTTTTTGTGTGTTCAAAATGTACTATTCAAAGCCACATCTTCAATTCTCAACAAATTCTGACTTCATTTGGTATTTTTCATGCATTTATTGATTTTTTTGAGCTAAATGACACTAAAACTGAAAAGCACTACAAATGAACTCTGAAAAAGGTTGAAAGCTGGCATGGTATCATCATTTCACCCACATAGAAAGTGCTAAAAAGTTGAGAGGGTTACGGCGAAAACTGGATACACTTCGTGTGCAAAATGGACAATCTCTTTCGAAGTATCACGGTTTCAGACAAAAACTCATCTGTTAGAAGAGGATTACATTTTTGTGAACTTATTTGAACTCCAGACTTTTTGCGTGTTCAAAATGCACCATTCAAAGCCACATATTCAATTTTCAACACTTTGAGACTTCATTTCGTATTTTTAATGCATGTACATATTTTTTTGACCTAAATGACCCTAAAATTGAAAAGCACCACGAATGAACTCTGAATTGGTTGAAAGTTGGCATGGTATCATAATTTGACCCACATAGCATGTGCTAAAAAGTTGAGAGGGTTATATCAAAAATTGGATGCACTTCATGTGCAAAATGGACATTCTCTTTCGAAGTATGAGGGCTTCGGATGAAAACTCATCTCTTACAAAGGGATTACATTTTTGTGAACTTATTTGAACTCCAGACTTTTTGTGTGTTCAAAATGCACTATTCAAAGCCACATGTCCAATTTTCAACACTTTCTGACTTCATTTTGTATATTTCATGCATTTACTGATTTTTTTGAGCTCAATCACACTGAAACTGAAAAGCACTACCAATGAACTCTGGAAAGCTTGAAAGTTGGCATGGTATCATCATTTCACCCACATAGCATGTGCTAAGAAGTTGAGACGCTTATGGCAAAAACTGGATGAACTTCGTGTGCAAAATGGACAATCCCTTTCGAAGCATCAGGGTTTCGGACGAAAAACTCATGTATTACAACGGGATTTTATTTATCTGAACTTATTTGAACTTCAGACTTTTTGTGTTTTCAAAATGTATCATTCAAATCCACATCAACAATTTTCAACCAGTTCTCACTTCATTTGCTATTTTTTTTTCATGCATTTACTGTTTTTAAGAGCTAAACGACCCTGAAATTGAAAAGCACTCCAAATTAACTCTAAAAAGGTTGAAAGTTGGCATGGTATCATAATTTCACCCACATAGCATGTGCTAAAAAGGTTAGAGGGTTACGTCAAAAACTGGATGCACTTCGTGTGCAAAATGGACAATTTCTTTCAAAGTATCAGGGTTTGAGACGAAAACTCATCTGTTACAAAAGGGATTTCATTTTTTTGAACTTATTTGAGCTCTAGACTTTTTTTGCATTCAAAATGCACAATTTGAAGCGACATCAACAATTTTCAACCCGTTGTGACTTCATTTGCTACTTTTCATGCATTTACTGATTTTTTTGAGCTAAATGACACTGAAAATGAAAAGCACTACAAATGAACTCTGGAAACGTTGAAAGTTGGCATGGTATCATCATTTCACCCACATAGCATGTGCTAAAAAGTTGAGAGGGTTATGGAAAAAACTGGGTGGACTTCGTGTGCAAAATGGACCATCTCTATCGAAGCATCACTGTTTCTACCGAAAACTCATCTGTTACAAAGGGATTTCATTTTTTTTGAACTTATTTGAATTCCAGACTTATTGTGTGTTCAAAATTCACCATTAGAAGCGACATCAACAATTTTCAACCCGTTGTGACTTCATTTGCTATTTTTCATGCATTTACTGATTTTTAGAGCTAAATGACCCTGAAATTGAAAAGCACTACAAATGAACTCTGAAATGGTTGAAAGTTGGCACGGTATCATCATTTCACCCACATAGCATGTGCTAAAAAGTTGAGAGGGTTACGGCAGAAATTGGATGTACTTTGTGTGCAAAATGGACTATCTCTTTCGAAGTATCAGGGTTTCGGACGAAAACTCATCTGTTAGAAAGGGATTTCATTTTTTTTGAAATTATTTGAACTCCAGACTTATTGTGTGTTCAAAATGCACCATTCGAAGCCACATCATCAATTTTCAACCCTTTCTAACTTCATTTGGTATTTTTCATACATTTACTGATTTTTTTGTGCGAAATGACAGTGAAACTGAAAAGCACTACAAATGAACTCTTAAAAGGTTGAAAGTTGGCATGGTATCCTCATTTCACCCACATAGCATGTGCTAAAAAGTTGAGAGGGTTACGGCAAAAACTGGATGCACTTCGTGTTCAAAATGGAAAATCTCTTTCAAAGTATCAGCGTTTCAGACAAAAACTCGTCTGTTACAAACGGATTACATTTTGTGAACTTATTTGACCTCCAGACTTTTTGTGTGTTCAAAATGTACTATTCAAAGACACATCTTCAATTCTCAACAAATTCTGACTTCATTTGGTATTTTTCATGCATTTACTGATTTTTTTGAGCTCAATCACACTGAAACTGAAAAGCACTACCAATGAACTCTGGAAAGCTTGAAAGTTGGCATGGTATCATCATTTCACCCACATAGCATGTGCTAAGAAGTTGAGACGCTTATGGCAAAAACTGGATGAACTTCGTGTGCAAAATGGACAATCCCTTTCGAAGCATCAGGGTTTCGGACGAAAAACTCATGTATTACAACGGGATTTTATTTATCTGAACTTATTTGAACTTCAGACTTTTTGTGTTTTCAAAATGTATCATTCAAATCCACATCAACAATTTTCAACCAGTTCTCACTTCATTTGCTATTTTTTTCATGGATTTACTGTTTTTAAGAGCTAAACGACCCTGAAATTGAAAAGCACTCCAAATTAACTCTAAAAAGGTTGAAAGTTGGCATGGTATCATAATTTCACCCACATAGCATGTGCTAAAAAGGTTAGAGGGTTACGTCAAAAACTGGATGCACTTCGTGTGCAAAATGGACAATTTCTTTCAAAGTATCAGGGTTTGAGACGAAAACTCATCTGTTACAAAAGGGATTTCATTTTTTTGAACTTATTTGAGCTCTAGACTTTTTTTGCATTCAAAATGCACAATTTGAAGCGACATCAACAATTTTCAACCCGTTGTGACTTCATTTGCTACTTTTCATGCATTTACTGATTTTTTTGAGCTAAATGACACTGAAAATGAAAAGCACTACAAATGAACTCTGGAAACGTTGAAAGTTGGCATGGTATCATCATTTCACCCACATAGCATGTGCTAAAAAGTTGAGAGGGTTATGGAAAAAACTGGGTGGACTTCGTGTGCAAAATGGACCATCTCTATCGAAGCATCACTGTTTCTACCGAAAACTCATCTGTTACAAAGGGATTTCATTTTTTTTGAACTTATTTGAATTCCAGACTTATTGTGTGTTCAAAATTCACCATTAGAAGCGACATCAACAATTTTCAACCCGTTGTGACTTCATTTGCTATTTTTCATGCATTTACTGATTTTTAGAGCTAAATGACCCTGAAATTGAAAAGCACTAGAAATGAACTCTGAAATGGTTGAAAGTTGGCACGGTATCATCATTTCACCCACATAGCATGTGCTAAAAAGTTGGGAGGGTTACAACAGAAATTGGATGCACTTCGTGTGCAAAATGGACATTCTCTTTCGAAATATCAGGGTTTCAGATGAAAACTCATCTGTTACAAAGGGATTTCATTTTTTGAACTTATTTGAACTCCAGACTTTTTTTGTGTTCAAAATGCACCATTCGAACTCACATCAACAATTTTTAACCCGTTGTGACTTCATTTGCTATTTTCCATGCATTTACTTATTTTTTTGAGCTAAATGACACTATGACTGAAAAGCACTACAAATGAACTCTGAAAAGGTTGAAAGTTGGCATGGTATCAGCACGTGTTCAGAAGTTGCGAGTGTTACGGCAGAAATTGGATGCACTTCGTGTGCAAAATGCACAATCTCTTTCGAAGTATCAGGGTTTCGGACAAAAGCTCATCTGTTACAAAGGGATTTCATTTTTTAAAAATTATTTTAACTCCAGAGTTTTTGTGTGCTGAAAATGCACCATTCAAAGCCACATCATAAATTTTCAACCCTTTTTGACTTCATTTGGCATTTTTCACGCATTTATTGATTTTTTGAGATAAATGACACTGAAACTAAAAAGCACTACAAATGAACTCTGAAAAGGTTTAAAGTTGGCATGGTACCATCATTTCACCCACATAGCATGTGCTAAAAAGTTAAGAGAGTTATGGGAAAAACTGGATGCACTTCGTGTACAAAATGGACAATCTCTTTCGAAGTATCAGGGTTTCAGACAAAAACTCATCTGTTACAAGAGGATTACATTTTTGTGAACTTATTTGAACTCCATACCTTTTGTGTGTTCAAAATGCACCATTCAAAGCCACATCTTCAATTTTCAACACTTTCTAACTTCATTTGTTGTTTTTCATGGATTTACATATTTTTTGAGCAAAATGACCATAAAATTGAAAAGCACTACGAATGAACTCTCAAAAGGTTCAAAGTTGACATGGTATGATAATTTGACCCACATAGCATGTGCTAAAAAGTTGAGAGGGTTACATCAAAAACTGGATGCACTTCGTGTGCAAAATGGACATTCTCTTTCGAAGTAACAGGGTTTCGGACGAAAACTCATCTGTTACAAAGGGATTTCATTTTTTTGAACTTATTTGAAATCCAGACTTTTTTTGTGTTCAAAATGCACAATTCGAAGCGACATCAACAATTTTCAACCCTTTGTGACTTCATTTGCTATTTTTCATGCATTTACTGATTTTTAGAGCTAAATGACCCTGAAATTGAAAAGCACTACAAATGAACTCTGAAATGATTGAAAGTTGGCACGGTATCATCATTTCACCCACATAGCATGTGCTAAAAAGTTGAGAGGGTTACAGCAGAAATTGGATGCACTTCGTGTGCAAAATGGATAGTCTCTTTCGAAGTATCAGGGTTTCGGACGAAAACTCATCTGTTAGAAAGGGATTGCATTTTTTTGAAATTATTTGAACTCCAGACTTATTGTGTGATCAAAATGCTCCATTCAAATCCACATCATCAATTTTCAACCCTTTCTGACTTCATTTGGTATTTTTCATGCATTTACTTATTTTTTGAGCTAAATGACACTAAAACTGAAAAGCACTACAGAACAACTCTAAAAAGGTTGAAAGTTTCATGGTATCATAATTTCACCCGCATAGCGTGGGCTAAAAAGTTGAGAGGGTTACGGCGAAAATTGGATGCACTTCGTGTGCAAAATGGACAATCTCTTTCGAAGTATCATGGTTTCAGACAAAAACTCATCTGTTACAACAGGATTACATTTTTGTGAACTTATTTGAACTCCAGACTTTTTGCGTGTTCAAAATGCACCATTCAAAGCCACATCTTCAATTTTCAACACTTTCAGACTTCATTTCGTATTTTTAATGCATGTACTTATTTTTTTTGAGCTAAATGACCCTAAAATTGAAAAGCACTACGAATGAACTCTGAATAGGTTGAAAGTTGGCATGGTCTCATAATTTGTTCCACATAGCATTTGCTAAAACGTTGAGAGGGTTATATCAAAAACTGGATGCACTTCATGTGCAAAATGGACATTCTCTTTCGAAGTATGAGGCCTTCGCATGAAAACTCATCTCCTACAAAGGGATTACATTTTTGTGAGCTTATTTGAACTCTAGACTTTTTGTGTGTTCAAAATGCACTATTCAAAGCCACATGTCCAATTTTCAACACTTTCTGACTTCATTTTGTATATTTCATGCATTTACTGATTTTTTTGAGCTCAATCACACTGAAACTGGAAATCACTACAAATGAACTCTGGAAAGCTTGAAAGTTGGCATGGTATCATCATTTCACCCACATAGCATGTGCTTTGAAGTTGAGACGGTTATGGCAAAAACTGGATGCACTTCGTGTGCAAAATGGACAATCCCTTTCGAAGCATCAGGGTTTCGGACGAAAAACTCATGTGTTACAAAGGGATTTCATTTATTTGAAATTATTTGAACTTGAGACTTTTTGTGTCTTCAAAATGCACCATTCAAATCCACATCAACAATTCTCAACCCGTTCTCACTTCATTTGCTATTTTTTCATGCATTTACTGTTTTAAGAGCTAAACGACCCTGAAATTGAAAAGCACTACAAATTAACTCTAAAAAGGTTGAAAGTTGGCATGGTATCATCATTTCACCCACATAGCATGTGCTAAGAAGTTGAGAGGGTTACGTCAAAAACTGGATGCACTTCATGTGCAAAATGGACAATTTCTTTCAAAGTATCAGGGTTTGAGACGAAAACTCATCTATTACAAAAGGGATTTCATTTTTTTGAACTTATTTGAACTCTAGACTTTTTTGAGTTCAAAATGCACAATTTGAAGCGACATCAACAATTTTCAACCCGTTGTGACTTCATTTGCTATTTTTCATGCATTTATTGATTTTTTTGAGCTAAATGACACTAAAAATAAAAAGCACTACAAATGAACTCTGAAAAGGTTGAAAGTTGGCATGGTATCATCATTTCACCCACATAGCATGTGCCAAAAAGTTGAGAGGGTTATGGAAAAAACTGGGTGGACTTCGTTTGCAAAATGGACCATCTCTATCGAAGCATCACTGTTTCTACTGAAAACTCATCTGTTACAAAGGGGTTTCATTTTTTTGAACTTATTTGAATTCCAGACTTATTGTGTGTTCAAAATGCACCATTAGAAGCAACATCAACAATTTTCAACCCGTTGTGACTTCATTTGCTATTTTTCATGCATTTAATGATTTTTAGAGCTAAATGACCCTGAAATTGAAAAGCACTACACATGAACTCTGAAATGGTTGAAAGTTGGCACGGTATCATCATTTCACCCACATAGCATGTGCTAAAAAGTTGAGAGGGTTACAGTAGAAATTGGATGCACTTCGTGTGCAAAATGGACAGTCTCTTTCGAAGTATCAGGGTTTCGGACGAAAACTCATCTGTTAGAAAGGGATTGCATTTTTTTGAAATTATTTGAACTCCAGACTTATTGTGTGATCAAAATGCTCCATTCAAATCCACATCATCAATTTTCAACCCTTTCTGACTTCATTTGGTATTTTTCATGCATTTACTTATTTTTTGAGCTAAATGACACTAAAACTGAAAAGCACTACAGAACAACTCTAAAAAGGTTGAAAGTTTCATGGTATCATAATTTCACCCGCATAGCATGGGCTAAAAAGTTGAGAGGGTTACGGCGAAAACTGGATGCACTTCGTGTGCAAAATGGACAATCTCTTTCGAAGTATCATGGTTTCAGACAAAAACTCATCTGTTACAAGAGGATTACATTTTTGTGAACTTATTTGAACTCCAGACTTTTTGCGTGTTCAAAATGCACCATTCAAAGCCACATCTTCAAATTTCAACACTTTCAGACTTCATTTCGTATTTTTAATGCATGTACTTATTTTTTTGAGCTAAATGACCCTAAAATTGAAAAGCACTACGAATGAACTCTGAATAGGTTGAAAGTTGGCATGGTCTCATAATTTGTTCCACATAGCATTTGCTAAAACGTTGAGAGGGTTATATCAAAAACTGGATGCACTTCATGTGCAAAATGGACATTCTCTTTCGAAGTATGAGGCCTTCGCATGAAAACTCATCTCCTACAAAGGGATTACATTTTTGTGAGCTTATTTGAACTCCAGACTTTTTGTGTGTTCAAAATGCACTATTCAAAGCCACATGTCCAATTTTCAACACTTTCTGACTTCATTTTGTATATTTCATGCATTTACTGATTTTTTTGAGCTCAATCACACTGAAACTGGAAATCACTACAAATGAACTCTGGAAAGCTTGAAAGTTGGCATGGTATCATCATTTCACCCACATAGCATGTGCTTTGAAGTTGAGACGGTTATGGCAAAAACTGGATGCACTTCGTGTGCAAAATGGACAATCCCTTTCGAAGCATCAGGGTTTCGGACGAAAAACTCATGTGTTACAAAGGGATTTCATTTATTTGAAATTATTTGAACTTCAGACTTTTTTTGTCTTCAAAATGCACCATTCAAATCCACATCAACAATTCTCAACCCGTTCTCACTTCATTTGCTATTTTTTCATGCATTTACTGTTTTAAGAGCTAAACGACCCTGAAATTGAAAAGCACTACAAATTAACTCTAAAAAGGTTGAAAGTTGGCATGGTATCATCATTTCACCCACATAGCATGTGCTAAGAAGTTGAGTGGGTTACGTCAAAAACTGGATGCACTTCATGTGCAAAATGGACAATTTCTTTCAAAGTATCAGGGTTTGAGACGAAAACTCATCTATTACAAAAGGGATTTCATTTTTTTGAACTTATTTGAACTCTAGACTTTTTTGAGTTCAAAATTCACAATTTGAAGCGACATCAACAATTTTCAACCCGTTGTGACTTCATTTGCTATTTTTTATGCATTTATTGATTTTTTTGAGCTAAATGACACTAAAAATAAAAAGCACTACAAATGAACTCTAAAAAGGTTGAAAGTTGGCATGGTATCATCATTTCACCCACATAGCATGTGCCAAAAAGTTGAGAGGGTTATGGAAAAAACTGGGTGGACTTCGTTTGCAAAATGGACCATCTCTATCGAAGCATCACTGTTTCTACTGAAAACTCATCTGTTACAAAGGGATTTCATTTTTTTGAACTTATTTGAATTCCAGACTTATTGTGTGTTCAAAATGCACCATTAGAAGCAACATCAACAATATTCAACCCGTTGTGACTTCATTTGCTATTTTTCATGCATTTAATGATTTTTAGAGCTAAATGACCCTGAAATTGAAAAGCACTACACATGAACTCTGAAATGGTTGAAAGTTGGCACGGTATCATCATTTCACCCACATAGCATGTGCTAAAAAGTTGAGAGGGTTACAGCAGAAATTGGATGCACTTCGTGTGCAAAATGGACAGTCTCTTTCGAAGTATCAGGGTTTCGGACGAAAACTCATCTGTTAGAAAGGGATTGCATTTTTTTGAAATTATTTGAACTCCAGACTTATTGTGTGATCAAAATGCTCCATTCAAATCCACATCATCAATTTTCAACCCTTTCTGACTTCATTTGGTATTTTTCATGCATTTACTTATTTTTTGAGCTAAATGACACTAAAACTGAAAAGCACTACAGAACAACTCTAAAAAGGTTGAAAGTTTCATGGTATCATAATTTCACCCGCATAGCATGGGCTAAAAAGTTGAGAGGGTTACGGCGAAAATTGGATGCACTTCGTGTGCAAAATGGACAATCTCTTTCGAAGTATCATGGTTTCAGACAAAAACTCATCTGTTACAAGAGGATTACATTTTTGTGAACTTATTTGAACTCCAGACTTTTTGCGTGTTCAAAATGCACCATTCAAAGCCACATCTTCAATTTTCAACACTTTCAGACTTCATTTCGTATTTTTAATGCATGTACTTATTTTTTTTGAGCTAAATGACCCTAAAATTGAAAAGCACTACGAATGAACTCTGAATAGGTTGAAAGTTGGCATGGTCTCATAATTTGTTCCACATAGCATTTGCTAAAACGTTGAGAGGGTTATATCAAAAACTGGATGCACTTCATGTGCAAAATGGACATTCTCTTTCGAAGTATGAGGCCTTCGCATGAAAACTCATCTCCTACAAAGGGATTACATTTTTGTGAGCTTATTTGAACTCTAGACTTTTTGTGTGTTCAAAATGCACTATTCAAAGCCACATGTCCAATTTTCAACACTTTCTGACTTCATTTTGTATATTTCATGCATTTACTGATTTTTTTGAGCTCAATCACACTGAAACTGGAAATCACTACAAATGAACTCTGGAAAGCTTGAAAGTTGGCATGGTATCATCATTTCACCCACATAGCATGTGCTTTGAAGTTGAGACGGTTATGGCAAAAACTGGATGCACTTCGTGTGCAAAATGGACAATCCCTTTCGAAGCATCAGGGTTTCGGACGAAAAACTCATGTGTTACAAAGGGATTTCATTTATTTGAAATTATTTGAACTTCAGACTTTTTGTGTCTTCAAAATGCACCATTCAAATCCACATCAACAATTCTCAACCCGTTCTCACTTCATTTGCTATTTTTTCATGCATTTACTGTTTTAAGAGCTAAACGACCCTGAAATTGAAAAGCACTACAAATTAACTCTAAAAAGGTTGAAAGTTGGCATGGTATCATCATTTCACCCACATAGCATGTGCTAAGAAGTTGAGAGGGTTACGTCAAAAACTGGATGCACTTCATGTGCAAAATGGACAATTTCTTTCAAAGTATCAGGGTTTGAGACGAAAACTCATCTATTACAAAAGGGATTTCATTTTTTTGAACTTATTTGAACTCTAGACTTTTTTGAGTTCAAAATGCACAATTTGAAGCGACATCAACAATTTTCAACCCGTTGTGACTTCATTTGCTATTTTTCATGCATTTATTGATTTTTTTGAGCTAAATGACACTAAAAATAAAAAGCACTACAAATGAACTCTGAAAAGGTTGAAAGTTGGCATGGTATCATCATTTCACCCACATAGCATGTGCCAAAAAGTTGAGAGGGTTATGGAAAAAACTGGGTGGACTTCGTTTGCAAAATGGACCATCTCTATCAAAGCATCACTGTTTCTACTGAAAACTCATCTGTTACAAAGGGATTTCATTTTTTTGAACTTATTTGAATTCCAGACTTATTGTGTGTTCAAAATGCACCATTAGAAGCAACATCAACAATTTTCAACCCGTTGTGACTTCATTTGCTATTTTTCATGCATTTAATGATTTTTAGAGCTAAATGACCCTGAAATTGAAAAGCACTACACATGAACTCTGAAATGGTTGAAAGTTGGCACGGTATCATCATTTCACCCACATAGCATGTGCTAAAAAGTTGAGAGGGTTACAGCAGAAATTGGATGCACTTCGTGTGCAAAATGGACAGTCTCTTTCGAAGTATTAGGGTTTCGGACGAAAACTCATCTGTTAGAAAGGGATTGCATTTTTTTAAAATTATTTGAACTCCAGACTTATTGTGTGATCAAAATGCTCCATTCAAATCCACATCATCAATTTTCAACCCTTTCTGACTTCATTTGGTATTTTTCATGCATTTACTTATTTTTTGAGCTAAATGACACTAAAACTGAAAAGCACTACAGAACAACTCTAAAAAGGTTGAAAGTTTCATGGTATCATAATTTCACCCGCATAGCATGGGCTAAAAAGTTGAGAGGGTTACGGCGAAAACTGGATGCACTTCGTGTGCAAAATGGACAATCTCTTTCGAAGTATCATGGTTTCAGACAAAAACTCATCTGTTACAAGAGGATTACATTTTTGTGAACTTATTTGAACTCCAGACTTTTTGCGTGTTCAAAATGCACCATTCAAAGCCACATCTTCAATTTTCAACACTTTCAGACTTCATTTCGTATTTTTAATGCATGTACTTATTTTTTTGAGCTAAATGACCCTAAAATTGAAAAGCACTACGAATGAACTCTGAATAGGTTGAAAGTTGGCATGGTCTCATAATTTGTTCCACATAGCATTTGCTAAAACGTTGAGAGGGTTATATCAAAAACTGGATGCACTTCATGTGCAAAATGGACATTCTCTTTCGAAGTATGAGGCCTTCGCATGAAAACTCATCTCCTACAAAGGAATTACATTTTTGTGAGCTTATTTGAACTCCAGACTTTTTGTGTGTTCAAAATGCACTATTCAAAGCCACATGTCCAATTTTCAACACTTTCTGACTTCATTTTGTATATTTCATGCATTTACTGATTTTTTTGAGCTCAATCACACTGAAACTGGAAATCACTACAAATGAACTCTGGAAAGCTTGAAAGTTGGCATGGTATCATCATTTCACCCACATAGCATGTGCTTTGAAGTTGAGACGGTTATGGCAAAAACTGGATGCACTTCGTGTGCAAAATGGACAATCCCTTTCGAAGCAACAGGGTTTCGGACGAAAAAGTCATGTGTTACAAAGGGATTTCATTTATTTGAAATTATTTGAACTTCAGACTTTTTTGTCTTCAAAATGCACCATTCAAATCCACATCAACAATTCTCAACCCGTTCTCACTTCATTTGCTATTTTTTCATGCATTTACTGTTTTAAGAGCTAAACGACCCTGAAATTGAAAAGCACTACAAATTAACTCTAAAAAGGTTGAAAGTTGGCATGGTATCATCATTTCACCCACATAGCATGTGCTAAGAAGTTGAGAGGGTTACGTCAAAAACTGGATGCACTTCATGTGCAAAATGGACAATTTCTTTCAAAGTATCAGGGTTTGAGACGAAAACTCATCTATTACAAAAGGGATTTCATTTTTTTGAACTTATTTGAACTCTAGACGTTTTTGAGTTCAAAATGCACAATTTGAAGCGACATCAGAAATTTTCAACCCGTTGTGACTTCATTCGCTATTTTTCATGCATTTATTGATTTTTTTGAGCTAAATGACACTAAAAATAAAAAGCACTACAAATGAACTCTAAAATGGTTGAAAGTTGGCATGGTATCATCATTTCACCCACATAGCATGTGCCAAAAAGTTGAGAGGGTTATGGAAAAAACTGGGTGGACTTCGTGTGCAAAATGGACCATCTCTATCGAAGCATCACTGTTTCTGCTGAAAACTCATCTGTTACAAAGGGATTTCATTTTTTTGAACTTATTTGAATTCCAGACTTATTGTGTGTTCAAAATGCACCATTAGAAGCAACATCAACAATTTTCAACCCGTTGTGACTTCATTTGCTATTTTTCATGCATTTAATGATTTTTAGAGCTAAATGACCCTGAAATTGAAAAGCACTACACATGAACTCTGAAATGGTTGAAAGTTGGCACGGTATCATCATTTCACCAACATAGCATGTGCTAAAAAGTTCAGAGGGTTACGACAGAAATTGGATGCACTTCATGTGCAAAATGGACAATCTCTTTCGAAGTATCAGGGTTTCGGACGAAAACTCATCTGTTAGAAAGGGATTGCATTTTTTTGAAATTATTTGAACTCCAGACTTATTGTGTGATCAAAATGCTCCACTCAAATCCACATCATCAATTTTCAACCCTTTCTGACTTCATTTGGTATTTTTCATGCATTTACTTATTTTTTGAGCTAAATGACACTAAAACTGAAAAGCACTACAGAACAACTCTAAAAAGGTTGAAAGTTTCATGGTATCATAATTTCACCCACATAGCATGGGCTAAAAAGTTGAGAGGGTTACGGCGAAAACTGGATGCACTTCGTGTGCAAAATGGACAATCTCTTTCGAAGTATCATGGTTTCAGACAAAAACTCATCTGTTACAAGAGGATTACATTTTTGTGAACTTATTTGAACTCCAGACTTTTTGCGTGTTCAAAATGCACCATTCAAAGCCACATCTTCAATTTTCAACACTTTCAGACTTCATTTCGTATTTTTAATGCATGTACTTATTTTTTTGAGCTAAATGACCCTAAAATTGAAAAGCACTACGAATGAACTCTGAATAGGTTGAAAGTTGGCATGGTCTCATAATTTGTTCCACATAGCATTTGCTAAAACGTTGAGAGGGCTATATCAAAAACTGGATGCACTTCATGTGCAAAATGGACATTCTGTATCAGGGATTTCATTTATTTGAAATTATTTGAACTTCAGACTTTTTGTGTCTTCAAAATGCACCATTCAAATCCACATCAACAATTCTCAACCCGTTCTCACTTCATTTGCTATTTTTTCATGCATTTACTGTTTTAAGAGCTAAACGACCCTGAAATTGAAAAGCACTACAAATTAACTCTAAAAAGGTTGAAAGTTGGCATGGTATCATCATTTCACCCACATAGCATGTGCTAAGAAGTTGAGAGGGTTACGTCAAAAACTGGATGCACTTCATGTGCAAAATGGACAATTTCTTTCAAAGTATCAGGGTTTGAGACGAAAACTCATCTATTACAAAAGGGATTTCATTTTTTTGAACTTATTTGAACTCTAGACTTTTTTGAGTTCAAAATGCACAATTTGAAGCGACATCAACAATTTTCAACCCGTTGTGACTTCATTTGCTATTTTTCATGCATTTATTGATTTTTTTTAGCTAAATAACACTAAAAATAAAAAGCACTACAAATGAACTCTGAAAAGGTTGAAAGTTGGCATGGTATCATCATTTCACCCACATAGCATGTGCTAAGAAGTTGAGAGGGTTATGGAAAAAACTGGGTGGACTTCGTGTGCAAAATGGACCATCTCTATCGAAGCATCACTGTTTCTACTGAAAACTCATCTGTTACAAAGGGATTTCATTTTTTTGAACTTATTTGAATTCCAGACTTATTGTGCGTTCAAAATGCACCATTAGAAGCAACATCAACAATTTTCAACCCGTTGTGACTTCATTTGCTATTTTTCATGCATTTAATGATTTTTAGAGCTAAATGACCCTGAAATTTAAAAGCACTACACATGAACTCTGAAATGGTTGAAAGTTGGCACGGTATCATCATTTCACCCACATAGCATGTGCTAAAAAGTTCAGAGGGTTACGGCAGAAATTGGATGCACTTCATGTGCAAAATGGACAATCTCTTTCGAAGTATCAGGGTTTCGGACGAAAACTCATCTGTTAGAAAGGGATTGCATTTTTTTGAAATTATTTGAACTCCAGACTTATTGTGTGATCAAAATGCTCCATTCAAATCCACATCATCAATTTTCAACCCTTTCTGACTTCATTTGGTATTTTTCATGCATTTACTTATTTTTTGAGCTAAATGACACTAAAACTGAAAAGCACTACAGAACAACTCTAAAAAGGTTGAAAGTTTCATGGTATCATAATTTCACCCACATAGCATGGGCTAAAAAGTTGAGAGGGTTACGGCGAAAACTGGATGCACTTCGTGTGCAAAATGGACAATCTCTTTCGAAGTATCATGGTTTCAGACAAAAACTCATCTGTTACAAGAGGATTACATTTTTGTGAACTTATTTGAACTCCAGACTTTTCGCGTGTTCAAAATGCACCATTCAAAGCCACATCTTCAATTTTCAACACTTTCAGACTTCATTTCGTATTTTTAATGCATGTACTTATTTTTTTGAGCTAAATGACCCTAAAATTGAAAAGCACTACGAATGAACTCTGAATAGGTTGAAAGTTGGCATGGTCTCATAATTTGTTCCACATAGCATTTGCTAAAACGTTGAGAGGGTTATATCAAAAACTGGATGCACTTCATGTGCAAAATGGACATTCTCTTTCGAAGTATGAGGCCTTCGCATGAAAACTCATCTCCTACAAAGGGATTACATTTTTGTGAGCTTATTTGAACTCCATACTTTTTGTGTGTTCAAAATGCACTATTCAAAGCCACATGTCCAATTTTCAACACTTTCTGACTTCATTTTGTATATTTCATGCATTTACTGATTTTTTTGAGCTCAATCACACTGAAACTGGAAATCACTACAAATGAACTCTGGAAAGCTTGAAAGTTGGCATGGTATCATCATTTCACCCACATAGCATGTGCTTTGAAGTTGAGACGGTTATGGCAAAAACTGGATGCACTTCGTGTGCAAAATGGACAATCCCTTTCGAAGCATCAGGGTTTCGGACGAAAAACTCATGTGTTACAAAGGGATTTCATTTATTTGAAATTATTTGAACTTCAGACTTTTTGTGTCTTCAAAATGCACCATTCAAATCCACATCAACAATTCTCAACCCGTTCTCACTTCATTTGCTATTTTTTCATGCATTTACTGTTTTAAGAGCTAAACGACCCTGAAATTGAAAAGCACTACAAATTAACTCTAAAAAGGTTGAAAGTTGGCATGGTATCATCATTTCACCCACATAGCATGTGCTAAGAAGTTGAGAGGGTTACGTCAAAAACTGGATGCACTTCATGTGCAAAATGGACAATTTCTTTCAAAGTATCAGGGTTTGAGACGAAAACTCATCTATTACAAAAGGGATTTCATTTTTTTGAACTTATTTGAACTCTAGACTTTTTTGAGTTCAAAATGCACAATTTGAAGCGACATCAACAATTTTCAACCCGTTGTGACTTCATTTGCTATTTTTCATGCATTTATTGATTTTTTTGAGCTAAATGACACTAAAAATAAAAAGCACTACAAATGAACTCTGAAAAGGTTGAAAGTTGGCATGGTATCATCATTTCACCCACATAGCATGTGCCAAAAAGTTGAGAGGGTTATGGAAAAAACTGGGTGGACTTCGTGTGCAAAATGGACCATCTCTATCGAAGCATCACTGTTTCTACTGAAAACTCATCTGTTACAAAGGGATTTCATTTTTTTGAACTTATTTGAATTCCAGACTTATTGTGTGTTCAAAATGCACCATTAGAAGCAACATCAACAATTTTCAACCCGTTGTGACTTCATTTGCTATTTTTCATGCATTTAATGATTTTTAGAGCTAAATGACCCTGAAATTGAAAAGCACTACACATGAACTCTGAAATGGTTGAAAGTTGGCACGGTATCATCATTTCACCCACATAGCATGTGCTAAAAAGTTGAGAGGGTTACAGCAGAAATTGGATGCACTTCGTGTGCAAAATGGACAGTCTCTTTCGAAGTATCAGGGTTTCGGACGAAAACTCATCTGTTAGAAAGGGATTGCATTTTTTTGAAATTATTTGAACTCCAGACTTATTGTGTGATCAAAATGCTCCATTCAAATCCACATCATCAATTTTCAACCCTTTCTGACTTCATTTGGTATTTTTCATGCATTTACTTATTTTTTGAGCTAAATGACACTAAAACTGAAAAGCACTACAGAACAACTCTAAAAAGGTTGAAAGTTTCATGGTATCATAATTTCACCCGCATAGCATGGGCTAAAAAGTTGAGAGGGTTACGGCGAAAATTGGATGCACTTCGTGTGCAAAATGGACAATCTCTTTCGAAGTATCATGGTTTCAGACAAAAACTCATCTGTTACAAGAGGATTACATTTTTGTGAACTTATTTGAACTCCAGACTTTTTGCGTGTTCAAAATGCACCATTCAAAGCCACATCTTCAATTTTCAACACTTTCAGACTTCATTTCGTATTTTTAATGCATGTACTTATTTTTTTTGAGCTAAATGACCCTAAAATTGAAAAGCACTACGAATGAACTCTGAATAGGTTGAAAGTTGGCATGGTCTCATAATTTGTTCCACATAGCATTTGCTAAAACGTTGAGAGGGTTATATCAAAAACTGGATGCACTTCATGTGCAAAATGGACATTCTCTTTCGAAGTATGAGGCCTTCGCATGAAAACTCATCTCCTACAAAGGGATTACATTTTTGTGAGCTTATTTGAACTCTAGACTTTTTGTGTGTTCAAAATGCACTATTCAAAGCCACATGTCCAATTTTCAACACTTTCTGACTTCATTTTGTATATTTCATGCATTTACTGATTTTTTTGAGCTCAATCACACTGAAACTGGAAATCACTACAAATGAACTCTGGAAAGCTTGAAAGTTGGCATGGTATCATCATTTCACCCACATAGCATGTGCTTTGAAGTTGAGACGGTTATGGCAAAAACTGGATGCACTTCGTGTGCAAAATGGACAATCCCTTTTGAAGCATCAGGGTTTCGGACGAAAAACTCATGTGTTACAAAGGGATTTCATTTATTTGAAATTATTTGAACTTCAGACTTTTTGTGTCTTCAAAATGCACCATTCAAATCCACATCAACAATTCTCAACCCGTTCTCACTTCATTTGCTATTTTTTCATGCATTTACTGTTTTAAGAGCTAAACGACCCTGAAATTGAAAAGCACTACAAATTAACTCTAAAAAGGTTGAAAGTTGGCATGGTATCATCATTTCACCCACATAGCATGTGCTAAAAAGTTCAGAGGGTTACGGCAGAAATTGGATGCACTTCATGTGCAAAATGGACAATCTCTTTCGAAGTATCAGGGTTTCGGACGAAAACTCATCTGTTAGAAAGGGATTGCATTTTTTTGAAATTATTTGAACTCCAGACTTATTGTGTGATCAAAATGCTCCATTCAAATCCACATCATCAATTTTCAACCCTTTCTGACTTCATTTGGTATTTTTCATGCATTTACTTATTTTTTGAGCTAAATGACACTAAAACTGAAAAGCACTACAGAACAACTCTAAAAAGGTTGAAAGTTTCATGGTATCATAATTTCACCCACATAGCATGGGCTAAAAAGTTGAGAGGGTTACGGCGAAAACTGGATGCACTTCGTGTGCAAAATGGACAATCTCTTTCGAAGTATCATGGTTTCAGACAAAAACTCATCTGTTACAAGAGGATTACATTTTTGTGAACTTATTTGAACTCCAGACTTTTTGCGTGTTCAAAATGCACCATTCAAAGCCACATCTTCAATTTTCAACACTTTCAGACTTCATTTCGTATTTTTAATGCATGTACTTATTTTTTTGAGCTAAATGACCCTAAAATTGAAAAGCACTACGAATGAACTCTGAATAGGTTGAAAGTTGGCATGGTCTCATAATTTGTTCCACATAGCATTTGCTAAAACGTTGAGAGGGTTATATCAAAAACTGGATGCACTTCATGTGCAAAATGGACATTCTCTTTCGAAGTATGAGGCCTTCGCATGAAAACTCATCTCCTACAAAGGGATTACATTTTTGTGAGCTTATTTGAACTCCAGACTTTTTGTGTGTTCAAAATGCACTATTCAAAGCCACATGTCCAATTTTCAACACTTTCTGACTTCATTTTGTATATTTCATGCATTTACTGATTTTTTTGAGCTCAATCACACTGAAACTGGAAATCACTACAAATGAACTCTGGAAAGCTTGAAAGTTGGCATGGTATCATCATTTCACCCACATAGCATGTGCTTTGAAGTTGAGACGGTTATGGCAAAAACTGGATGCACTTCGTGTGCAAAATGGACAATCCCTTTCGAAGCATCAGGGTTTCGGACGAAAAACTCATGTGTTACAAAGGGATTTCATTTATTTGAAATTATTTGAACTTCAGACTTTTTGTGTCTTCAAAATGCACCATTCAAATCCACATCAACAATTCTCAACCCGTTCTCACTTCATTTGCTATTTTTTCATGCATTTACTGTTTTAAGAGCTAAACGACCCTGAAATTGAAAAGCACTACAAATTAACTCTAAAAAGGTTGAAAGTTGGCATGGTATCATCATTTCACCCACATAGCATGTGCTAAGAAGTTGAGAGGGTTACGTCAAAAACTGGATGCACTTCATGTGCAAAATGGACAATTTCTTTCAAAGTATCAGGGTTTGAGACGAAAACTCATCTATTACAAAAGGGATTTCATTTTTTTGAACTTATTTGAACTCTAGACTTTTTTGAGTTCAAAATGCACAATTTGAAGCGACATCAACAATTTTCAACCCGTTGTGACTTCATTTGCTATTTTTCATGCATTTATTGATTTTTTTGAGCTAAATGACACTAAAAATAAAAAGCACTACAAATGAACTCTGAAAAGGTTGAAAGTTGGCATGGTATCATCATTTCACCCACATAGCATGTGCCAAAAAGTTGAGAGGGTTATGGAAAAAACTGGGTGGACTTCGTGTGCAAAATGGACCATCTCTATCGAAGCATCACTGTTTCTACTGAAAACTCATCTGTTACAAAGGGATTTCATTTTTTTGAACTTATTTGAATTCCAGACTTATTGTGTGTTCAAAATGCACCATTAGAAGCAACATCAACAATTTTCAACCCGTTGTGACTTCATTTGCTATTTTTCATGCATTTAATGATTTTTAGAGCTAAATGACCCTGAAATTGAAAAGCACTACACATGAACTCTGAAATGGTTGAAAGTTGGCACGGTATCATCATTTCACCCACATAGCATGTGCTAAAAAGTTGAGAGGGTTACAGCAGAAATTGGATGCACTTCGTGTGCAAAATGGACAGTCTCTTTCGAAGTATCAGGGTTTCGGACGAAAACTCATCTGTTAGAAAGGGATTGCATTTTTTTGAAATTATTTGAACTCCAGACTTATTGTGTGATCAAAATGCTCCATTCAAATCCACATCATCAATTTTCAACCCTTTCTGACTTCATTTGGTATTTTTCATGCATTTACTTATTTTTTGAGCTAAATGACACTAAAACTGAAAAGCACTACAGAACAACTCTAAAAAGGTTGAAAGTTTCATGGTATCATAATTTCACCCGCATAGCATGGGCTAAAAAGTTGAGAGGGTTACGGCGAAAATTGGATGCACTTCGTGTGCAAAATGGACAATCTCTTTCGAAGTATCATGGTTTCAGACAAAAACTCATCTGTTACAAGAGGATTACATTTTTGTGAACTTATTTGAACTCCAGACTTTTTGCGTGTTCAAAATGCACCATTCAAAGCCACATCTTCAATTTTCAACACTTTCAGACTTCATTTCGTATTTTTAATGCATGTACTTATTTTTTTTGAGCTAAATGACCCTAAAATTGAAAAGCACTACGAATGAACTCTGAATAGGTTGAAAGTTGGCATGGTCTCATAATTTGTTCCACATAGCATTTGCTAAAACGTTGAGAGGGTTATATCAAAAACTGGATGCACTTCATGTGCAAAATGGACATTCTCTTTCGAAGTATGAGGCCTTCGCATGAAAACTCATCTCCTACAAAGGGATTACATTTTTGTGAGCTTATTTGAACTCTAGACTTTTTGTGTGTTCAAAATGCACTATTCAAAGCCACATGTCCAATTTTCAACACTTTCTGACTTCATTTTGTATATTTCATGCATTTACTGATTTTTTTGAGCTCAATCACACTGAAACTGGAAATCACTACAAATGAACTCTGGAAAGCTTGAAAGTTGGCATGGTATCATCATTTCACCCACATAGCATGTGCTTTGAAGTTGAGACGGTTATGGCAAAAACTGGATGCACTTCGTGTGCAAAATGGACAATCCCTTTCGAAGCATCAGGGTTTCGGACGAAAAACTCATGTGTTACAAAGGGATTTCATTTATTTGAAATTATTTGAACTTCAGACTTTTTGTGTCTTCAAAATGCACCATTCAAATCCACATCAACAATTCTCAACCCGTTCTCACTTCATTTGCTATTTTTTCATGCATTTACTGTTTTAAGAGCTAAACGACCCTGAAATTGAAAAGCACTACAAATTAACTCTAAAAAGGTTGAAAGTTGGCATGGTATCATCATTTCACCCACATAGCATGTGCTAAAAAGTTCAGAGGGTTACGGCAGAAATTGGATGCACTTCATGTGCAAAATGGACAATCTCTTTCGAAGTATCAGGGTTTCGGACGAAAACTCATCTGTTAGAAAGGGATTGCATTTTTTTGAAATTATTTGAACTCCAGACTTATTGTGTGATCAAAATGCTCCATTCAAATCCACATCATCAATTTTCAACCCTTTCTGACTTCATTTGGTATTTTTCATGCATTTACTTATTTTTTGAGCTAAATGACACTAAAACTGAAAAGCACTACAGAACAACTCTAAAAAGGTTGAAAGTTTCATGGTATCATAATTTCACCCACATAGCATGGGCTAAAAAGTTGAGAGGGTTACGGCGAAAACTGGATGCACTTCGTGTGCAAAATGGACAATCTCTTTCGAAGTATCATGGTTTCAGACAAAAACTCATCTGTTACAAGAGGATTACATTTTTGTGAACTTATTTGAACTCCAGACTTTTTGCGTGTTCAAAATGCACCATTCAAAGCCACATCTTCAATTTTCAACACTTTCAGACTTCATTTCGTATTTTTAATGCATGTACTTATTTTTTTGAGCTAAATGACCCTAAAATTGAAAAGCACTACGAATGAACTCTGAATAGGTTGAAAGTTGGCATGGTCTCATAATTTGTTCCACATAGCATTTGCTAAAACGTTGAGAGGGTTATATCAAAAACTGGATGCACTTCATGTGCAAAATGGACATTCTCTTTCGAAGTATGAGGCCTTCGCATGAAAACTCATCTCCTACAAAGGGATTACATTTTTGTGAGCTTATTTGAACTCCAGACTTTTTGTGTGTTCAAAATGCACTATTCAAAGCCACATGTCCAATTTTCAACACTTTCTGACTTCATTTTGTATATTTCATGCATTTACTGATTTTTTTGAGCTCAATCACACTGAAACTGGAAATCACTACAAATGAACTCTGGAAAGCTTGAAAGTTGGCATGGTATCATCATTTCACCCACATAGCATGTGCTTTGAAGTTGAGACGGTTATGGCAAAAACTGGATGCACTTCGTGTGCAAAATGGACAATCCCTTTCGAAGCATCAGGGTTTCGGACGAAAAACTCATGTGTTACAAAGGGATTTCATTTATTTGAAATTATTTGAACTTCAGACTTTTTGTGTCTTCAAAATGCACCATTCAAATCCACATCAACAATTCTCAACCCGTTCTCACTTCATTTGCTATTTTTTCATGCATTTACTGTTTTAAGAGCTAAACGACCCTGAAATTGAAAAGCACTATAAATTAACTCTAAAAAGGTTGAAAGTTGGCATGGTATCATCATTTCACCCACATAGCATGTGCTAAGAAGTTGAGAGGGTTACGTCAAAAACTGGATGCACTTCATGTGCAAAATGGACAATTTCTTTCAAAGTATCAGGGTTTGAGACGAAAACTCATCTATTACAAAAGGGATTTCATTTTTTTGAACTTATTTGAACTCTAGACTTTTTTGAGTTCAAAATGCACAATTTGAAGCGACATCAACAATTTTCAACCCGTTGTGACTTCATTTGCTATTTTTCATGCATTTATTGATTTTTTTGAGCTAAATGACACTAAAAATAAAAAGCACTACAAATGAACTCCGAAAAGGTTGAAAGTTGGCATGGTATCATCATTTCACCCACATAGCATGTGCCAAAAAGTTGAGAGGGTTATGGAAAAAACTGGGTGGACTTCGTGTGCAAAATGGACCATCTCTATCGAAGCATCACTGTTTCTACTGAAAACTCATCTGTTACAAAGGGATTTCATTTTTTTGAACTTATTTGAATTCCAGACTTATTGTGTGTTCAAAATGCACCATTAGAAGCAACATCAACAATTTTCAACCCGTTGTGACTTCATTTGCTATTTTTCATGCATTTAATGATTTTTAGAGCTAAATGACCCTGAAATTGAAAAGCACTACACATGAACTCTGAAATGGTTGAAAGTTGGCACGGTATCATCATTTCACCCACATAGCATGTGCTAAAAAGTTGAGAGGGTTACAGCAGAAATTGGATGCACTTCGTGTGCAAAATGGACAGTCTCTTTCGAAGTATCAGGGTTTCGGACGAAAACTCATCTGTTAGAAAGGGATTGCATTTTTTTGAAATTATTTGAACTCCAGACTTATTGTGTGATCAAAATGCTCCATTCAAATCCACATCATCAATTTTCAACCCTTTCTGACTTCATTTGGTATTTTTCATGCATTTACTTATTTTTTGAGCTAAATGACACTAAAACTGAAAAGCACTACAGAACAACTCTAAAAAGGTTGAAAGTTTCATGGTATCATAATTTCACCCGCATAGCGTGGGCTAAAAAGTTGAGAGGGTTACGGCGAAAATTGGATGCACTTCGTGTGCAAAATGGACAATCTCTTTCGAAGTATCATGGTTTCAGACAAAAACTCATCTGTTACAACAGGATTACATTTTTGTGAACTTATTTGAACTCCAGACTTTTTGCGTGTTCAAAATGCACCATTCAAAGCCACATCTTCAATTTTCAACACTTTCAGACTTCATTTCGTATTTTTAATGCATGTACTTATTTTTTTTGAGCTAAATGACCCTAAAATTGAAAAGCACTACGAATGAACTCTGAATAGGTTGAAAGTTGGCATGGTCTCATAATTTGTTCCACATAGCATTTGCTAAAACGTTGAGAGGGTTATATCAAAAACTGGATGCACTTCATGTGCAAAATGGACATTCTCTTTCGAAGTATGAGGCCTTCGCATGAAAACTCATCTCCTACAAAGGGATTACATTTTTGTGAGCTTATTTGAACTCTAGACTTTTTGTGTGTTCAAAATGCACTATTCAAAGCCACATGTCCAATTTTCAACACTTTCTGACTTCATTTTGTATATTTCATGCATTTACTGATTTTTTTGAGCTCAATCACACTGAAACTGGAAATCACTACAAATGAACTCTGGAAAGCTTGAAAGTTGGCATGGTATCATCATTTCACCCACATAGCATGTGCTTTGAAGTTGAGACGGTTATGGCAAAAACTGGATGCACTTCGTGTGCAAAATGGACAATCCCTTTCGAAGCATCAGGGTTTCGGACGAAAAACTCATGTGTTACAAAGGGATTTCATTTATTTGAAATTATTTGAACTTCAGACTTTTTGTGTCTTCAAAATGCACCATTCAAATCCACATCAACAATTCTCAACCCGTTCTCACTTCATTTGCTATTTTTTCATGCATTTACTGTTTTAAGAGCTAAACGACCCTGAAATTGAAAAGCACTACAAATTAACTCTAAAAAGGTTGAAAGTTGGCATGGTATCATCATTTCACCCACATAGCATGTGCTAAGAAGTTGAGAGGGTTACGTCAAAAACTGGATGCACTTCATGTGCAAAATGGACAATTTCTTTCAAAGTATCAGGGTTTGAGACGAAAACTCATCTATTACAAAAGGGATTTCATTTTTTTGAACTTATTTGAACTCTAGACTTTTTTGAGTTCAAAATGCACAATTTGAAGCGACATCAACAATTTTCAACCCGTTGTGACTTCATTTGCTATTTTTCATGCATTTATTGATTTTTTTGAGCTAAATGACACTAAAAATAAAAAGCACTACAAATGAACTCTGAAAAGGTTGAAAGTTGGCATGGTATCATCATTTCACCCACATAGCATGTGCCAAAAAGTTGAGAGGGTTATGGAAAAAACTGGGTGGACTTCGTTTGCAAAATGGACCATCTCTATCGAAGCATCACTGTTTCTACTGAAAACTCATCTGTTACAAAGGGATTTCATTTTTTTGAACTGATTTGAATTCCAGACTTATTGTGTGTTCAAAATGCACCATTAGAAGCAACATCAACAATTTTCAACCCGTTGTGACTTCATTTGCTATTTTTCATGCATTTAATGATTTTTAGAGCTAAATGACCCTGAAATTGAAAAGCACTACACATGAACTCTGAAATGGTTGAAAGTTGGCACGGTATCATCATTTCACCCACATAGCATGTGCTAAAAAGTTGAGAGGGTTACAGCAGAAATTGGATGCACTTCGTGTGCAAAATGGACAGTCTCTTTCGAAGTATCAGGGTTTCGGACGAAAACTCATCTGTTAGAAAGGGATTGCATTTTTTTAAAATTATTTGAACTCCAGACTTATTGTGTGATCAAAATGCTCCATTCAAATCCACATCATCAATTTTCAACCCTTTCTGACTTCATTTGGTATTTTTCATGCATTTACTTATTTTTTGAGCTAAATGACACTAAAACTGAAAAGCACTACAGAACAACTCTAAAAAGGTTGAAAGTTTCATGGTATCATAATTTCACCCGCATAGCATGGGCTAAAAAGTTGAGAGGGTTACGGCGAAAACTGGATGCACTTCGTGTGCAAAATGGACAATCTCTTTCGAAGTATCATGGTTTCAGACAAAAACTCATCTGTTACAAGAGGATTACATTTTTGTGAACTTATTTGAACTCCAGACTTTTTGCGTGTTCAAAATGCACCATTCAAAGCCACATCTTCAATTTTCAACACTTTCAGACTTCATTTCGTATTTTTAATGCATGTACTTATTTTTTTGAGCTAAATGACCCTAAAATTGAAAAGCACTACGAATGAACTCTGAATAGGTTGAAAGTTGGCATGGTCTCATAATTTGTTCCACATAGCATTTGCTAAAACGTTGAGAGGGTTATATCAAAAACTGGATGCACTTCATGTGCAAAATGGACATTCTCTTTCGAAGTATGAGGCCTTCGCATGAAAACTCATCTCCTACAAAGGGATTACATTTTTGTGAGCTTATTTGAACTCCAGACTTTTTGTGTGTTCAACATGCACTATTCAAAGCCACATGTCCAATTTTCAACACTTTCTGACTTCATTTTGTATATTTCATGCATTTACTGATTTTTTTGAGCTCAATCACACTGAAACTGGAAATCACTACAAATGAACTCTGGAAAGCTTGAAAGTTGGCATGGTATCATCATTTCACCCACATAGCATGTGCTTTGAAGTTGAGACGGTTATGGCAAAAACTGGATGCACTTCGTGTGCAAAATGGACAATCCCTTTCGAAGCAACAGGGTTTCGGACGAAAAAGTCATGTGTTACAAAGGGATTTCATTTATTTGAAATTATTTGAACTTCAGACTTTTTTTGTCTTCAAAATGCACCATTCAAATCCACATCAACAATTCTCAACCCGTTCTCACTTCATTTGCTATTTTTTCATGCATTTACTGTTTTAAGAGCTAAACGACCCTGAAATTGAAAAGCACTACAAATTAACTCTAAAAAGGTTGAAAGTTGGCATGGTATCATCATTTCACCCACATAGCATGTGCTAAGAAGTTGAGAGGGTTACGTCAAAAACTGGATGCACTTCATGTGCAAAATGGACAATTTCTTTCAAAGTATCAGGGTTTGAGACGAAAACTCATCTATTACAAAAGGGATTTCATTTTTTTGAACTTATTTGAACTCTAGACTTTTTTGAGTTCAAAATGCACAATTTGAAGCGACATCAGAAATTTTCAACCCGTTGTGACTTCATTCGCTATTTTTCATGCATTTATTGATTTTTTGAGCTAAATGACACTAAAAATAAAAAGCACTACAAATGAACTCTAAAAAGGTTGAAAGTTGGCATGGTATCATCATTTCACCCACATAGCATGTGCCAAAAAGTTGAGAGGGTTATGGAAAAAACTGGGTGGACTTCGTGTGCAAAATGGACCATCTGTATCGAAGCATCACTGTTTCTACTGAAAACTCATCTGTTACAAAGGGATTTCATTTTTTTGAACTTATTTGAATTCCAGACTTATTGTGTGTTCAAAATGCACCATTAGAAGCAACATCAACAATTTTCAACCCGTTGTGACTTCATTTGCTATTTTTCATGCATTTAATGATTTTTAGAGCTAAATGACCCTGAAATTGAAAAGCACTACACATGAACTCTGAAATGGTTGAAAGTTGGCACGGTATCATCATTTCACCCACATAGCATGTGCTAAAAAGTTCAGAGGGTTACGACAGAAATTGGATGCACTTCATGTGCAAAATGGACAATCTCTTTCGATGTATCAGGGTTTCGGACGAAAACTCATCTGTTAGAAAGGGATTGCATTTTTTTGAAATTATTTGAACTCCAGACTTATTGTGTGATCAAAATGCTCCATTCAAATCCACATCATCAATTTTCAACCCTTTCTGACTTCATTTGGTATTTTTCATGCATTTACTTATTTTTTGAGCTAAATGACACTAAAACTGAAAAGCACTACAGAACAACTCTAAAAAGGTTGAAAGTTTCATGGTATCATAATTTCACCCACATAGCATGGGCTAAAAAGTTGAGAGGGTTACGGCGAAAACTGGATGCACTTCGTGTGCAAAATGGACAATCTCTTTCGAAGTATCATGGTTTCAGACAAAAACTCATCTGTTACAAGAGGATTACATTTTTGTGAACTTATTTGAACTCCAGACTTTTTGCGTGTTCAAAATGCACCATTCAAAGCCACATCTTCAATTTTCAACACTTTCAGACTTCATTTCGTATTTTTAATGCATGTACTTATTTTTTTGAGCTAAATGACCCTAAAATTGAAAAGCACTACGAATGAACTCTGAATAGGTTGAAAGTTGGCATGGTCTCATAATTTGTTCCACATAGCATTTGCTAAAACGTTGAGAGGGCTATATCAAAAACTGGATGCACTTCATGTGCAAAATGGACATTCTGTTTCGAAGTATGAGGGCTTCGCATGAAAACTCATCACCTACAAGGGGATTACATTTTTGTGAGCTTATTTGAACTCCAGACTTTTTGTGTGTTCAAAATGCACTATTCAAAGCAACATGTCCAATTTTCAACACTTTCTGACTTCATTTTGTATATTTCATGCATTTACTGACTTTTTTGAGCTCAATCACACTGAAACTGGAAATCACTACAAATGAACTCTGGAAAGCTTGAAAGTTGGCATTTATTTGAAATTATTTGAACTTTAGACTTTTTGTGTCTTCAAAATGCACCATTCAAATCCATATCAACAATTCTCAACCCGTTCTCACTTCATTTGCTATTTTTTCATGCATTTACTGTTTTAAGAGCTAAACGACCCTGAAATTGAAAAGCACTACAAATTAACTCTGAAAAGGTTGAAAGTTGGCATGGTATCATCATTTCACCCACATAGCATGTGCTAAGAAGTTGAGAGGGTTACGTCAAAAACTGGATGCACTTCATGTGCAAAATGGACAATTTCTTTCAAAGTATCAGGGTTTGAGACGAAAACTCATCTATTACAAAAGGGATTTCATTTTTTTGAACTTATTTGAACTCTAGACTTTTTTGAGTTCAAAATGCACAATTTGAAGCGACATCAACAATTTTCAACCCGTTGTGACTTCATTTGCTATTTTTCATGCATTTATTGATTTTTTTGAGCTAAATAACACTAAAAATAAAAAGCACTACAAATGAACTCTGAAAAGGTTGAAAGTTGGCATGGTATCATCATTTCACCCACATAGCATGTGCTAAAAAGTTGAGAGGGTTATGGAAAAAACTGGGTGGACTTCGTGTGCAAAATGGACCATCTCTATCGAAGCATCACTGTTTCTACTGAAAACTCATCTGTTACAAAGGGATTTCATTTTTTGAACTTATTTGAATTCCAGACTTATTGTGCGTTCAATATGCACCATTAGAAGCAACATCAACAATTTTCAACCCGTTGTGACTTCATTTGCTATTTTTCATGCATTTAATGATTTTTAGAGCTAAATGACCCTGAAATTGAAAAGCACTACACATGAACTCTGAAATGGTTGAAAGTTGGCACGGTATCATCATTTCACCCACATAGCATGTGCTAAAAAGTTCAGAGGGTTACGGCAGAAATTGGATGCACTTCATGTGCAAAATGGACAATCTCTTTCGAAGTATCAGGGTTTCGGACGAAAACTCATGTCTTAGAAAGGGATTGCATTTTTTTTTGAAATTATTTGACCTCCAGACTTATTGTGTGTTCAAAATGTTCCATTCAAATCCACATCATCAATTTTCAACCCTTTCTGACTTCATTTGGTATTTTTCATGCATTTACTGATTTTTTGAACTAAATGACACTGAAACTGAAAAGCACTACAAAAGAACTCTAAAAAGGTTGAAAGTTTCATGGTATCATAATTTTTACCCACATAGCATGTGCTAAAAAGTTGAGAGGGTTACGGCGAAAACTGGATGCACTTCGTGTGCAAAATGGACAATCTGTTTCGAAGTATCATGGTTTCAGACAAAAACTCATCGGTTACAAGAGGATTACATTTTTGTGAATTTATTTGAACTCGACACTTTTTGCGTGTTCAAAATGCACCATTCAAAGCCACATCTTCAATTTTCAACACTTTCAGACTTCATTTCGTATTTTTAATGCATGTACTTATTTTTTTGAGCTAAATCACCCTAAAATTGAAAAGCACTACGAATGAACTCTGAATAGGTTGAAAGTTGGCATGGTCTCATAATTTGACCCACATAGCATTTGCTAAAAAGTTGAGAGGGTTATATCAAAAACTGGATGCACTTCATGTGCAAAATGGACATTCTCTTTCGAAGTATGACGGCTCCGGATGAAAACTCATCTCTTACAACGGGATTACATTTTTGTGAACTTATTTGAACTCCAGACTTTTTTGTGTTCAAAATGCACTATTCAAAGCCACATCTCCAATTTTCAACACTTTTTGACTTCATTTTGTATATTTCATGCATTTACTGATTTTTTTGAGCTCAATCACACTGAAACTAAATAGCACTACAAATGAACTCTTGAAAGCTTGAAAGTTGGCATGGTATCATCATTTCACCCACATAGCATGTGCTAAGAAGTTGAGACGGTTATGGCAAAAACTGGAAGCACTTCGTGTGCAAAATGGACAATCCCTTTCGAAGCATCAGGGTTTCGGACGAAAAACACATGTATTACAAAGGGATTTCATTTATTTGAACTTATTTGAACTTCAGACTTTTTGTGTCTTCAAAATGCACCATTCAAATCCACATCAACAATTTTCAACCCGTTCTCTCTTCATTTGCTATTTTTTAATGCATTTACTGTTTTTAAGAGCTAAACGACCCTGAAATTGAAAAGCACTACAAATTAACTCTGAAAAGGTTGAAAATTGGCATGGTATCATCATTTCATCCACATAGCATGTGCTAAAAAGTTGACAGGGTTACGTCAAAAACTGGATGTACTTCGTGTGCAAAATGGACAATTTCTTTCAAAGTATCAGGGTTTGAGACGAAAACTCATCTATTACAAAAGGGATTTCATTTTTTTGAACTTATTTGAACTCTAGACTTTTTTTGCGTTCAAAATGCACAATTTGAAGCGACATCAACAATTTTCAACCCGTTGTGACTTCATTTGCCATTTTTCATGCATTTACTGGGTTTTTTGAGCTAAATGACACTGAAAATGAAAAGCACTACAAATGAACTCTGAAAAGGTTGAAAGTTGGCACGGTATCATCATTTCACCCACATAGCTTGTGCTAAAAAGCTGAGAGGGTTATGGAAAAAACTGGGTGGACTTCGTGTGCAAAATGGACCATCTCTATCGAAGCATCACTATTTCTACCGAAAACTCGTCTGTTACAAAGGGATTTCATTGTTTTGAACTCATTTGAATTCCAGACTTATTGTGTGTTCAAAATGCACCATTAGAAGCGACATCAACAATTTTCAAAGTATCAGGGTTTCAGACAAAAATTCATTTGTTATAGAGGGATTACATTTTTGTGAACTTATTTGACCTCCAGACTTTTTGCGTGTTCAAAATGCACCATTCAAAGCCACTTCTTCAATTTTCAACACTTTCAGATTTCATTTCGTATTTTTAATGCATTTGCTTAATTTTTTATAGCTAAGTGACCCTAAAATTGAAAAGCACTACGAATGAACTCTGAAAAGGTTTAAAGTTGGCATGCTATAATAATTTGACCCACATAGCATGTGCTAAAAAGTTGAGAAGGTTACATCAAAAACTTGATGCACTTCATGTGCAAAATGGACATTATCTTTCGAAGTATCATGGCTTCGGACGAAAACTCATCAGTTACAAAGGGATTACATTTTTGTGAACGTATTTGAACTCCAGACTTTCCGTGTGTTCAAAATGCACTATTCAAAGCCATATCTTCAATTTTCAACACTTTCTGACTTCATTTGGTATTTTTCGTGCATTTACTTATTTTTTTGAGCTAACTGACCTTGGAACTGAAAAGCGGTACGAATGAACTCTGAAAAGGTTGAAATTTGGTATGGTATCATAATTTTACCCACATAGCATGTGCCAAAAAGTTGAGAGGGTTACATCAAAAACTGGATGCACTTCATGTAAAAAACTGGACAATCTCTTTTGAAGCATCAGGGTTTCGGACGAAAAACTCATCTATTACAAAGGGATTAGATTTTTGTGAACTTATTTGAACTCTAGAATTTGTGTGTGTTCAAAATGCACCATTCAAAGCCACATCAACTATTTTCAACCCATTCTCACTTCATTTGCTATTTTTCATGCATTTACTGATTTTTAGAGCTAAATGGCCCGGAAATTGAAAAGCACTACAAATGAACTCTGAAAAGGTTGAAAGTTGGCATGGTATCATCATTTCACCCACATAGCATGTGCTAAAATGTTGAGAGGGTTACGTCAAAAACTGGATGCACTGCGTGTGCAAAATTGACAATTTCTTTCGAAGTATCAGGGTTTCACACGAGAACTCATCTGTTACAAAGGGAGTTTGTTTTTTTGAAGTTATTTGAACTACAAACTTTTTGTGTGTTCAAAATGGACCATTCAAAGCCACATCATCAATTTTCAACCCTTTCTGACTTCATTTGGTATTATTCACGCATTTATTGATTTTTGAGCCAAATGACACTGAAACTGAAAAGCACTACAATGAACTCTGAAAAGGTTTAAAGTTGACATGGTATCATCATTTCAGCCACATAGCATGTGCTAAAAAGGTGAGAGGGTTACGGAAAAAACTGGGTGCACTTCGTGTGCAAAATGGACAATCTCTTTCGAAGCATTAGGGTTTCAAACGAAAACTCATGTGTTACAAAAGGGATTTCATTTTTTTGACCTCCTTTAAACTCCAAACTTTTAGTGAGATCAAAATTCACCATTCGAATCCACATCAACAATTTTCAACACTTTCTGACTTCATTTGGTATTTTTCATGCATTTACTAATTTTTAGAGATAAATGACCCTGAAATAGAAAAGCGCTACAAATGAACTCTGAAAAGGTTAATAGTTGGCATGGTATCATCATTTTACCGACATAGCATGTGGTAAAAAGTTGAGAGAGTTACGCCGGAAATTGGATCCACTTCGTGTGCAAAATTGACAATTTCTTTCGAAGTATGAGGGCTTCAGACGAAAACTCATCGGTTACAAAGGGGTTACATTTTTTTCAACTTATTTGAACTCCAGAATTTTTGTGTGTTCAAAATACACAATGCAAGGACACATCTTCAATTTTCAACACTTTCTGACTTCATTTGGTATTTTTCATGCATTCACCAATTTTTTGAGCTAAATGACACTGAAACTGAAAAGCACTACAAATGAACTCTGAAAAGGTTGAAAGTTGGCATGGTATCATCATTTCACCCACATAGCATGTGCTAAAAAGTTGAGAGGGTTACCGCAAAGACTGGATGCACTAAGTGTGCAAAATGGAAAATCTCTTTCGAAGCATCAGGATTTCAAATGAAAACTCATGTGTTACAAAAGGGATTTCATTTTTTTGAACTTGTTTGAACTCCAAACTATTAGTGTGATCAAAATGCACCATTCAAATCCACATCAATAATTTTCAACACTTTCTGACTTGATTTGGTATTTTTCATGCATTTACTGATTTTAGAGCTGAATGACCCTGAAATTGAAAAGCACTACAAATGAACTCTGAAAAGGTTGAAAGTTAGCAAGGTATCATCATTTCACCGACATAGCTTGTGCAAAAAAGTTGAGAGGGTTAAGTCAAAAACTGGATGCACATCGTGTGCAAAATGGACAATCTCTTTCGAAGTATCATGGTTCCGGACGAAAACTCATCTTTTACAAAGGGATTTCATTTTTTTTGAAATTATTTGACCTCCAGACTTTTTGTATGTTCAAAATGCACCATTCAAAGCCACATCATCAATTTTAAACCCTTTCTGACTTCATTTGGTATTTTTCATGCATTTACTAATTTTTTTGAGTTGAATGACCCTGAAATTGAAAAGCACTACAAATGAACTCTGAAACGGTCGAAAGATGGCAAGGTATCATCATTTCACCCACATAGCATGTGCTAAAAAGTGGATTGGGTTTCGTCAAAACCTGGATGCACGTCGTGTGCAAAATGGACAATCTCTTTTGAAGTATAAGGGTTTCAGACAAAAACTCATCTATTACAAAGGGATTTCATTTTTTGAAGTTATTTGAACTACAGACTTTTTGTGTGTTCAAACTACAAGATTCAAAGACCCATCATCAATTTTTAATGTTTCGGACTTCAGTTGGTATTTTTCATGTATTTACTGTTTTTTTTGAGCTAAATGACACAAAAACTAAAAAGCACTACAAATGAACTATGGAAAGGTTGAAAGTTGGCATGGTATCATCATTTCACCCACATAGCATGTGCTAAAAAGTTGAGAGGGTTACGGAAAAACTGGATGCACTTCGTGTGCAAAATGGGCAATCTCTTTCGAAGCATCAGGGTTTCAAACGAAAACTCATGTGTTACAAAAGGGATTTCATTTTTTTGATCTTCTTTAAACTCCAAACTTTTAGTGAGATCAAAATGCACCATTCAAATCCACATCAACAATTTTCAACACTTTCTGACTTCATTTGGTATTTTTCATGCATTTACTGATTTTTAGAGCTAAATGACCCTGAAATAGAAAAGCGCTACAAATGAACTCTGAAAAGGTTAACAGTTGGCATGGTATCATCATTTTACCCACATAGCATGTGCTAAAAAGTTGAGAGAGTTATGCCAGAAATTGGATCCACTTCGTCTGCAAAATTGACAATCTCTTTCGAACTATCAGGGCTTCAGACGAAAACTCATCTGTTACATTGGGGTTACATTTTTGAACTTATTTGAACTCCAGACTTTTTTTGTGTTCAAAATGCACTATGCAAGGACACATCGTCAATTTTCAACACTTTCTTACTTCATTTGGTATTTTTCATGCATTCACTAATTTTTTGAGCTAAATGACACTGAAACTGAAAAGCACTACAAATGAACCCTGAAAAGGTTGAAAGTTGGCATGGTATCATCATTTCACCCACATAGCATGTGCTAAAAAGTTGAGAGGGTTACGGAAAAACTGGATGCACTTCATGTACAGAATGGGCAATCTCTTTCGAAGCATGAGGGTTTCGCATGAAAACTCATGTGTTACAAAGGTATTTCATTTTTTTGATCTTCTTTAAACTCCAAACTTTTAGTGAGATCAAAATGCACCATTCAAATCCACATCAACAATTTTGAACACTTTCTGACTTCATTTGGTATTTTTCATGCATTTACTGATTTTTAGAGCTAAATGATCCTGAAATAGAAAAGCGCTACAAATGAACTCTGAAAAGGTTAATAGTTGGCATGGTATCATAATTTTACCCACATAGCATGTGCTAAAAAGTTGAGAGAGTGAAGGCATAAATTGGATCCACTTCGTGTGCAAAATTGATAATCTCTTTGGAAGTATCAGGGCTTCAGACGAAAACTCATCTGTTACATTGGGGTTACATTTTTGAACTTATTTGAACTCCAGACTTTTTTTGTGTTCAAAATGCACTATGCAAGGACACATCTTCAATTTTCAACACTTTCTTACTTCATTTGGTATTTTTCATGCATTCACTAATTTTTCAAGCTAAATGACACTGAAACTGAAAAGCACTACAAATGAACCCTGAAAAGGTTGAAAGTTGGCATGGTATCATCATTTCACCCACATAGCATGTGCTAAAAAGTTGAGAGGGTTACCGCAAAAACTGGATGCACTAAGTGTGCAAAATGGAGAATCTCTTTCGAAGCATCAGGGTTTCAAATGAAAACTCATGTGTTACAAAAGGGATTTCATTTTTTTGAACTTGTTTGAACTCCAAACTTTTAGTGTGATCAAAATGCACCATTCAAATCCACATAATTAATTTTCAACACTTTCTGACTTCATTTGGTATTTTTCATGCATTTACTGATTTTTAGAGCTAAATGACCCTGAAATTGAAAAGCACTACAAATGAACTGTGAAAAGGTTGAAAGTTGGCATGGTATCATCATTTCACCCACATAGCTTGTGCTAAAAAGTTGAGATGGTTAAGTCAAAAACTAGATGCACTTCGTGTGCAAAATGGTTCCGCATGAAAACTCATCTTTTACAAAGGGATTTCATTTTTTTTAAATTATTTGACCTCCAGACTTTTTGTAGGTTCAAAATGCACCATTCAAAGCCACATCATAAATTTTAAACCCTTTCTGACTTCATTTGGTATTTTTCATGCTTTTACTAATTTTTTTGAGTTGAATGACCCTGAAATTGAAAAGCACTACAAATGAAATCTGAAACGGTTGAAAGTTGGCATGGTATCATCATTTCACCCACATAGCATGTGCTCAAAAGTTGATTGGGTTTCGTCAAAACCTGGATGCACTTCGTGTGCAAAATGGACAATCTCTTTTGAAGTATAAGGGTTTCAGATGAAAACTCATCTATTACAAAGGGATTTCATTTTTTGAAGTTATTTGAACTGCAGACTTTTTGTGTGTTCAAACTACACGATTCAAAGCCCCATCATCAATTTTTAACCCTTTTGGACTTCAGTTGGTATTTTTCATGCATTTCATGTTTTTTTGAGCTAAATGGCAGTGAAACTAAAAATCACTACAAATGAACTTTGGAAAGGTTGAAAGTTGGCATGGTATCATCATTTCACCCACATAGCATGTGCTAAAAAGTTGAGAGGGTTACGGAAAAACTGGATGCACTTCGTGTGCAAAATGGGCAATCTCTTTCGAAGCATCAGGGTATCAAACGAAAACTCATGTGTTATAAAAGGGATTTCATATTTTTGATCTTCTTGAAACTCCAAACTTTTAATGTGATCAAAATGCACCATTCAAATCCACGTCAACAATTTTCAACATTTTCTGACTTCATTTGGTATTTTTCATGCATTTACTGATTGTTAGAGCTAAATGACCGTGAAATTGAGAAGCACTACAAATGAACTCTGAAAAGGTTGAAAGTTGGCATGGTATCATTATTTCACCCACATAGCTTGTGCTAAAAAGTTGAGAGCGTTAACTCAAAAACTGGACGCACTTCGTGTGCAAAATGGACAATCTCTTTCGGAGTATCATGGTTCCGGACGAAAACTCATCTTTTACAAAGGGATTTCATTTTTTGGATATTATTTGACCTCCAGACTTTTTGTATGTTCAAAATGCACCATTCAAAGCCACATCATCAATTTTAAACCCTTTGTGACTTCATTTGGTATTTTTCATGCATTTACTAATTTTTTTGAATTGAATGACCCTGAATCTCAAAAGCACTACAAATGAACTCTAAAACGGTTGAAAGTTGGCAAGGTATCATCATTTCACCCACATCGCATGTGCTAAAAAGGTGATTGGGTTTCGTCAAAATCTGGATGCACTTCGTGTGCAAAATGGACAATCTCTTTTGAAGTATAAGGGTTTCGGACAAAAACTCATCTATTACAAAGGGATTTCATTTTTTTGAAGTTATTTGAACTGCAGATTCTTTGTGTGTTCAAACTACACGATTCAAAGCCCCATCCTCAATTTTTAACCTTTCGGACTTCAGTTGGTATTTTTCATGCATTTACTGTTTTTTTGAGCTAAATGACACTGAAATTAAAAAGCACTACAAATGAACTCTGGAAAAGTTGACAGTTGGCATGGTATCATCATTTCACCCACATAGCATGTGCTAAAAAGTTGAGAGGGTTACGGAAAAACTGGATGCACTTCGTGTGCAAAATGGGCAATCTCTTTCGAAGCATCAGGGTTTCAAACGAAAACTCATGAGTTACAAAAGGGATTTAATTTTTTGATCTTCTTTAAACTCCAAACTTTTAATGTGATCAAAATGCACCATTCAAATCCACGTCAACAATTTTCAACACTTTCTGACTTCATTTGGTATTTTTCATGCATTTACTGATTTTTAGAGCTAAATGACCCTGAAATTGAAAAGCACTACAAATGAACTCTGAAACGGTTGAAAGGTGGCATGGTATCATCATTTCACCCACATAGCATGTGCTAAAAAGTTGAGAGGGTTACGGCAAAAACTAGATGCAATTCGTGTACAAAGTGGGCAATCTCTTTCGAAGCATGAGGGTTTCGAATGAAAACTCATGTGTTACAAAGGTATTTCATTTGTTGAACTTATTTGAACTCCAGACTTTTTGTGTGTTCAAAATTCACCATTGAAAGCCACATCAACAATTTTGAACCCTTTCTCACTTCATTTGGTATTTTTCATGCATTTACTGATTTTTAGAGCGAAATGACCCTGAAATAGAAAAGCGCTACAAATGAACTCTGAAAAGGTCAATAGTTGGCATGGTATCATCATTTTACCCACATAGCATGTGCTAAAAAGTTGAGAGAGTGACGGCAGAAATTGGATCCACTTCGTGTGCAAAATTGACAATTTCTTTCGAGGTATCAGGGCTTCAGACGAAAACTCATCTGTTACATTGGGGTTACATTTTTGAACTTATTTGAACTCCAGACTTTTTTTGTGTTCAAAATGCACTATGCAAGGACACATCTTCAATTTTCAACACTTTCTTACTTCATTTGGTATTTTTCATGCATTCACTAATTTTTCGAGCTAAATGACACTGAAACTGGAAAGCACTACAAATGAACCCTGAAAAGGTTGAAAGTTGGCATGGTTTCATCATTTCACCCACATAGCATGTGCTAAAAAGTCGAGAGGGTTACCGCAAAAACTGGATGCACTAAGTGTGCAAAATGGAGAATCTCTTTCGAAGCATCAGGGTTTCAAACGAAAACTCATGTGTTACAAAAGGGATTTCATTTTTTGATCTTCTTTAAACTCCAAACTTTTAGTGTGATCAAAATGCACCATTCAAATCCACATCAAAAAATTTCAACACTTTCTCACTTCATTTGGTCTTTTCATGCATTTACTGATTTTTAGAGCTAAATGACCCTGAAATTGAAAATCACTACAAATGAAGTCTGAAAAGGTTGAAAGTTGGCATGGTATCATCATTTCACCCACATAGCTTGTGCTAAAAAGTTGAGAGAGTGACGGCAGAAATTGGATCCACTTCGTGCGCAAAATTGACAATCTCTTTCGAAGTATCAGGGCTTCAGACGAAAACTCATCTGTTACATTGGGGTTACATTTTTGAACTTATTTGAACTCCAGACTTTTTTGTGTTCAAAATGCACTATGCAAGGACACATCTTCAATTTTCAACACTTTCTTACTTCATTTGGTATTTTTCATGCATTCACTAATTTTTCGAGCTAAATGACACTGAAACTGGAAAGCAGTACAAATGAACCCTGAAAAGGTTGAAAGTCGGCATGGTATCATCATTTCACCCACATAGCATGTGCTAAAAAGTCGAGAGGGTTACCGCAAAAACTGGATGCACTAAGTGTGCAAAATGGAGAATCTCTTTCGAAGCATCAGGGTTTCAAACGAAAACTCATGTGTTACAAAAGGGATTTCATTTTTTGATCTTCTTTAAACTCCAAACTTTTAGTGTGATCAAAATGCACCATTCACATCCACATCAAAAAATTTCAACATTTTCTGACTTCATTTGGTCTTTTTCATGCATTTACTGATTTTTAGAGCTAAATGACCCTGAAATTGAAAATCACTATAAATGAACTCTGAAAAGGTTGAAAGTTGGCATGGTATCCTCATTTCACCCACATAGCTTGTGCTAAAAAGTTGAGAGAGTGACGGCAGAAATTGGATCCACTTCATGTGCAAAATTGACAATCTCTTTCGAAGTATCAAGGTTTCAGACGAAAACTCATCTGTTACATTGGGGTTACATTTTTGAACTTATTTGAACTCCAGACTTTTTTTTGTTCAAAATGCACTATGCAAGGACACATCTTCAATTTTCAACACTTTCTTACTTCATTTGGTATTTTTCATGCATTCACTAATTTTTCGAGCTAAATGACACTGAAACTGGAAAGCACTACAAATGAACCCTGAAAAGGTTGAAAGTCGGCATGGTTTCATCATTTCACCCACATAGCATGTGCTAAAAAGTCGAGAGGGTTACCGCAAAAACTGGATGCACTAAGTGTGCAAAATGGAGAATCTCTTTCGAAGCATCAGGGTTTCAAACGAAAACTCATGTGTTACAAAAGGGATTTCATTTTTTGATCTTCTTTAAACTCCAAACTTTTAGTGTGATCAAAATGCACCATTCAAATCCACATCAAAAAATTTCAACACTTTCTCACTTCATTTGGTCTTTTCATGCATTTACTGATTTTTAGAGCTAAATGACCCTGAAATTGAAAATCACTACAAATGAAGTCTGAAAAGGTTGAAAGTTGGCATGGTATCATCATTTCACCCACATAGCTTGTGCTAAAAAGTTGAGAGAGTGACGGCAGAAATTGGATCCACTTCGTGCGCAAAATTGACAATCTCTTTCGAAGTATCAGGGCTTCAGACGAAAACTCATCTGTTACATTGGGGTTACATTTTTGAACTTATTTGAACTCCAGACTTTTTTGTGTTCAAAATGCACTATGCAAAGACACATCTTCAATTTTCAACACTTTCTTACTTCATTTGGTATTTTTCATGCATTCACTAATTTTTCGAGCTAAATGACACTGAAACTGGAAAGCAGTACAAATGAACCCTGAAAAGGTTGAAAGTCGGCATGGTATCATCATTTCACCCACATAGCATGTGCTAAAAAGTCGAGAGGGTTACCGCAAAAACTGGATGCACTAAGTGTGCAAAATGGAGAATCTCTTTCGAAGCATCAGGGTTTCAAACGAAAACTCATGTGTTACAAAAGGGATTTCATTTTTTGATCTTCTTTAAACTCCAAACTTTTAGTGTGATCAAAATGCACCATTCAAATCCACATCAAAAAATTTCAACACTTTCTCACTTCATTTGGTCTTTTCATGCATTTACTGATTTTTAGAGCTAAATGACCCTGAAATTGAAAATCACTACAAATGAAGTCTGAAAAGGTTGAAAGTTGGCATGGTATCATCATTTCACCCACATAGCTTGTGCTAAAAAGTTGAGAGAGTGACGGCAGAAATTGGATCCACTTCGTGCGCAAAATTGACAATCTCTTTCGAAGTATCAGGGCTTCAGACGAAAACTCATCTGTTACATTGGGGTTACATTTTTGAACTTATTTGAACTCCAGACTTTTTTGTGTTCAAAATGCACTATGCAAGGACACATCTTCAATTTTCAACACTTTCTTACTTCATTTGGTATTTTTCATGCATTCACTAATTTTTCGAGCTAAATGACACTGAAACTGGAAAGCAGTACAAATGAACCCTGAAAAGGTTGAAAGTCGGCATGGTATCATCATTTCACCCACATAGCATGTGCTAAAAAGTCGAGAGGGTTACCGCAAAAACTGGATGCACTAAGTGTGCAAAATGGAGAATCTCTTTCGAAGCATCAGGGTTTCAAACGAAAACTCATGTGTTACAAAAGGGATTTCATTTTTTGATCTTCTTTAAACTCCAAACTTTTAGTGTGATCAAAATGCACCATTCACATCCACATCAAAAAATTTCAACATTTTCTGACTTCATTTGGTCTTTTTCATGCATTTACTGATTTTTAGAGCTAAATGACCCTGAAATTGAAAATCACTATAAATGAACTCTGAAAAGGTTGAAAGTTGGCATGGTATCCTCATTTCACCCACATAGCTTGTGCTAAAAAGTTGAGAGAGTGACGGCAGAAATTGGATCCACTTCATGTGCAAAATTGACAATCTCTTTCGAAGTATCAAGGTTTCAGACGAAAACTCATCTGTTACATTGGGGTTACATTTTTGAACTTATTTGAACTCCAGACTTTTTTTTGTTCAAAATGCACTATGCAAGGACACATCTTCAATTTTCAACACTTTCTTACTTCATTTGGTATTTTTCATGCATTCACTAATTTTTCGAGCTAAATGACACTGAAATTGGAAAGCACTACAAATGAACCCTGAAAAGGTTGAAAGTTGGCATGGTTTCATCATTTCACCCACATAGCATGTGCTAAAAAGTCGAGAGGGTTACCGCAAAAACTGGATGCACTAAGTGTGCAAAATGGAGAATCTCTTTCGAAGCATCAGGGTTTCAAACGAAAACTCATGTGTTACAAAAGGGATTTCATTTTTTGATCTTCTTTAAACTCCAAACTTTTAGTGTGATCAAAATGCACCATTCAAATCCACATCAAAAAATTTCAACACTTTCTCACTTCATTTGGTCTTTTCATGCATTTACTGATTTTTAGAGCTAAATGACCCTGAAATTGAAAATCACTACAAATGAAGTCTGAAAAGGTTGAAAGTTGGCATGGTATCATCATTTCACCCACATAGCTTGTGCTAAAAAGTTGAGAGAGTGACGGCAGAAATTGGATCCACTTCGTGCGCAAAATTGACAATCTCTTTCGAAGTATCAGGGCTTCAGACGAAAACTCATCTGTTACATTGGGGTTACATTTTTGAACTTATTTGAACTCCAGACTTTTTTGTGTTCAAAATGCACTATGCAAGGACACATCTTCAATTTTCAACACTTTCTTACTTCATTTGGTATTTTTCATGCATTCACTAATTTTTCGAGCTAAATGACACTGAAACTGGAAAGCAGTACAAATGAACCCTGAAAAGGTTGAAAGTCGGCATGGTATCATCATTTCACCCACATAGCATGTGCTAAAAAGTCGAGAGGGTTACCGCAAAAACTGGATGCACTAAGTGTGCAAAATGGAGAATCTCTTTCGAAGCATCAGGGTTTCAAACGAAAACTCATGTGTTACAAAAGGGATTTCATTTTTTGATCTTCTTTAAACTCCAAACTTTTAGTGTGATCAAAATGCACCATTCACATCCACATCAAAAAATTTCAACATTTTCTGACTTCATTTGGTCTTTTTCATGCATTTACTGATTTTTAGAGCTAAATGACCCTGAAATTGAAAATCACTATAAATGAACTCTGAAAAGGTTGAAAGTTGGCATGGTATCCTCATTTCACCCACATAGCTTGTGCTAAAAAGTTGAGAGAGTGACGGCAGAAATTGGATCCACTTCATGTGCAAAATTGACAATCTCTTTCGAAGTATCAAGGTTTCAGACGAAAACTCATCTGTTACATTGGGGTTACATTTTTGAACTTATTTGAACTCCAGACTTTTTTTTGTTCAAAATGCACTATGCAAGGACACATCTTCAATTTTCAACACTTTCTTACTTCATTTGGTATTTTTCATGCATTCACTAATTTTTCGAGCTAAATGACACTAAAACTGGAAAGCAGTACAAATGAACCCTGAAAAGGTTGAAAGTTGGCATGGTATCATTATTTCACCCACATAGCATGTGCTAAAAAGTTGGGAGGGTTACCGCAAAAACTGGATGCACTAAGTGTGCAAAATGGAGAATCTCTTTCGAAGCATCAGGGTTTCAAACGAAAACTCATGTGTTACAAAAGGGATTTCATATTTTGATCTTCTTGAAACTCCAAACTTTTAGTGTGATCAAAATGCACCATTCAAATCCACATCAAAAATTTCAACACTTTCTAACTTCATTTGGTATTTTTCATGCATTTACTGATTTTTAGAGCTAAATGACCCTGAAATTGAAAATCACTACAAATGAACTCTGAAAAGGTTGAAAGTTGGCAGGGTATCATCATTTCACCCACATAGCTTGTGCTAAAAAGTTGAGAGGGTTAAGTCCAAAACTGGATGCACTTCATGTGCAAAATGGACAATCTCTTTCCAAGCATCATGGTTCCGGACAAAAACTCATCTTTTACATAGGGATTTCATTTTTTTGAAATTATTTGACCTCCAGACTTTTTGTATGTTCAAAATGCACCATTCAAAGCCAACTCATCAATTTTAAACCCTTTCTGACTTCATTTGGTATTTTTCATGCATTTACTAATTTTTTTGAGTTGAATGAGCATGAAATTGAAAAGCACTACAAATGAACTCTAAAACGGTTGAAAGTTGGCATGGTATCATCATATAACCCACATAGCATGTGCTAAAAAGTTGAGTGGGTTTCGTCAAAACCTGGATGCACTTCGTGTGCAAAATCGACAATCTCTTTTGAAGTATAAGAGTTTCGGACGAAAACTCATCTATTACAAAGGGATTTCATTTTTTTGAAGTTATTTGAACTGCAGACTTTTTGTGTGTTCAAACTACACGATTCAAAGCCCCATCATCAATTTTGAACCCTTTCTCACTTCATTTGGTATTTTTCATGTATTTACTGTTTTTTTTGAGCTAAATGACCTTGAAACTAAAAAGCACTACAAATTAACTCTAGAAAGGTTGAAAGTTGGCATGGTATCATCATTTCACCCACATAGCATGTGCTAAAAAGTTGAGAGGGTTACGGAAAAACTGGATGCACTTCGTGTGCAAAATGGGCAATCTCTCTCGAAGCATCAGGGTTTCAAACGAAAACTCATGTGTTACAAAAGGGATTTCATTTTTTTGATCTTCTTTAAACTCCAAACTTTTAGTGAGATCAAAATGCACCATTCAAATCCACATCAACAATTTTCAACAATTCTGACTTCATTTGGTATTTTTCATGCATTTTTACTGATTTTTAGAGCTAGATGACCCTGAAATTGAAAAGCACTACAAATGAAGACTGAAAAGGTTGAAAGTTGTCTTGGTATCATCATTTCACCCACATAGCATGTGCTAAAAAGTTGAGAGCGTTACGTCAAAAACTGGATGCACTTCGTGTGCAAAATGGACAATCTCTTTCGAAGTATCATGGTTCCCCACGAAAACTCATCTGTTACAAAGGGATTTCTTTTTTTGAAATTATTTGACCTCCAGACTTTTTGTATGTTCAAAATGCACCATTCAAATCCACATCATGAATTTTCAACCCTTTCTGACTTCATTTGGTATTTTTCATGCATTGACAATTTTTTTTGGCTGAATGACCCTGAAATTGAAAAGCACTACAAATGAACTCTGAAACGGTTGAAAGTTGGCATGGTATCATCATTTCACCCACATAGCGTGTGCTAAAAAGTTGAGAGGGTTACAACTAAAACTGGATGCACTTCGTGTACAAAATGGGCAATCTCTTTCGAAGCATCAGGGTTTCGAACGAAAACTCATGTGTTACAAAGGAATTTCATTTGTTGAACTTATTTGAACTCCAGACTTTTCTTGTGTTCAAAATTCACAATTGAAAGCCACATCAACAATTTTGAACCCTTTCTCACTTCATTTGGTATTTTTCATGCATTTACTGATTTTTAGAGCTAAATGACCCTGAAATAGAAAAGCGCTATAAATGAACTCTGAAAAGGTTAATAGTTGGCATGGTATCATCATTTTACCCACATAGCATGTGCTAAAATGTTGAGAGAGTTACGGCAAAAATTGGATCCACTACGTGTGCAAAATTGACAATCTCTTTCGAAGTATCAAGGCTTCAGATGAAAACTCATCTCTTACAAAAGGGTTACATTTTTTGAACTTATTTGAACTCCAGACTTTTTGTGTGTTCAAAATGCACTATGTAAGGACACATCTTCAATTTTCAACACTTTCTGACTTCATTTGGTATTTTTCATGCATTCACTAATTTTTTGAGCTAAATGACACTGAAACTGAAAAGCACTACAAATGAACTCTGAAAAGGTTGAAAGTTGGCATGGTATCATCATTTCACCCACATAGCATGGGCTAAAAAGTTGAGAGGGTTACAGCAAAAACTGGATGCACTAAGTGTGCAAAATGGATAATCTCTTTCGAAGCATCAGGTTTCAAATGAAAACTCATGTGTTACAAAAGGGATTTCATTTTTTTGAACTTGTTTGAACTCCAAACTTTTAGTGTGATCAAAATGCACCATTCAAACCACATCAATGATTTTCAACACTTTCTAACTTCATTTGGTGTTTTTCATGAATTTACTGATTTTTAGAGCTAAATGACCGTGAAATTGAAAAGCACTACAAATGAACTCTGCAAAGGTTGAAAGATGGCGTGGTATCATCATTTCACCCACATAGCTTGTGCTAAAAAGTTGAGAGGGTTAAGTCCAAAACTGGATGCACTTCGTGTGGAAAATGGACAATCTCTTTCAGAGTATCATGGTTCCGGACGAAAACTCATCTTTTACAATAGGATTTCATTTTTTTGAAATTATTTGACCTCCAGACTTTTTGTATGTTCAAAATGCACCATTCAAAGCCACATCATCAATTTTAAACCCCTTCTGCCTTCATTTGGTATTTTTCATGCATTTACTATTTTTTTTGAGTTGAATGACCCTGAAATTGAAAAGCACTACAAATGAACTCTGAAACGGTTGAAAGTTGGCATGATATCATCATTTCACCCACATAGCATGTGCTCAAAAGTTGATTGGGTTTCGTCAAAACCTGGATGCACTTCGTGTGCAAAATGGACAATCTCTTTTGAAGTATAAGGGTTTCGGACGAAAACTCATCTATTACAAAGGGATTTCATTTTTTTGAAGTTATTTGAACTGCAGACTTTTTGTGCGTTCAAACTACACGATTCAAAGCCCCATCATCAATTTTTAACCCTTTCGGACATCAGTTGGTATTTTTTATGCATTTACTGTTTTTTTGAGCTAAATGACACTGAAACTAACAAGCACTACAAATGAACTCTAGAAAGGTTCAAAGTTGGCATGGTATCATCATTTCACCCACATATCATGTGCTAAAAAGTTGAGAGGGTTACGAAAAAACTGGATGCACTTCGTGTGCAAAATGCACAATCTCTTTCGAAGCATCAGGGTATCAAACGAAAACTCATGTGTTACAAAAGGGATTAGATTTTTTGATCTTCTTTAAACTCCAAACTTTTAGTGTGATCAAAATGCACCATTCAAATCCACATCAACAATTTTCAACACTTTCTGACTTCATTTGGTATTTTTCATGCATTTACTGATTTTTAGAGCTAAATGACCCTGAAATTGAAAAGCACTACAAATGAAGACTGAAAAGGTTGAAAGTTGGCTTGGTATCATAATTTCACCCACATAGCATGTGCTAAAAAGTTGAGAGGGTTACGTCAAAAACTGGATGCACTTCGTGTGCAAAATGGACAATCTCTTTCGAAGTATCATCGTTCCCGACGAAAACTCATTTGTTACAAAGGGATTTCATTTTTTTAAAATTATTTGACCTCAAGACTTTTTGTATGTTCAAAATGCACCATTCAAAGCCACATCATCAATTTTCAACCCTTTCTGACTTCATTTGGTATTTTTCATGCATTGGCAATTTTTTTTGAGCTGAATGACCCTGAAATTGAAAAGCACTACAAATGAACTCTGAAACGGTTGAAAGCTGGCATGGTATCATCATTTCACCCACATAGCATGTGCTAAAAACTTGAGAGGGTTATAGCTAAAACTGGATGCACTTCGTGTACAAAATGGGCAATCTCTTTCGAAGGATGAGGGTTTCGAACGAAAACTCATGTGTTACAAAGGAATTTCATTTGTTGAACTTATTTGAACTCCAGACTTTTCTTGTGTTCAAAATTCACAATTGAAAGCCACATCAACAATTTTGAACCCTTTCTCACTTCATTTGGTATTTTTCATGCATTTACTGATTTTTAGAGCTAAATGACCCTGAAATAGAAAAGCGCTATAAATGAACTCTGAAAAGGTTAATAGTTGGCATGGTATCATCATTTTACCCACACAACATGCGCTAAAATGTTGAGAGAGTTACGGGAGAAATTGGATCCACTTCGTGTGCAAAATTAACAATCTCTTTCGAAGTACCAGGGCTTCAGATGAAAACTCATCTGTTACAAAAGGGATACAATTTTTGGACTTATTTGAACTCCAGACTTTTTGTGTTTTTCAAAATGCACTATGCAAGGACACATCTTCAATTTTCAACACTTTCTGACTTCATTTGGTATTTTCATGCATTCACTAATTTTTTGAGCTAAATGACACTAAAACTGAAAAGCCCTAAAAATGAAATCTGAAAAGGTTGAAAGTTGGCATGGTATCATCATTTCACCCACGTAGCATGTGCTAAAAAGTTGACAGGGTTACAGCAAAAACTAGATGCACTAAGTGTGGAAAATGGACAACCTCTTTCGAAGCATCATGTTTCAAATGAAAACTCATGTGTTACAAAAGGGATTTCATTTTTTTGAACTTGTTTGAACTCCAAACTTTTAGTGTGATCAAAATGCACCATTCAAACCACATCAATGATTTTCAACACTTTCTGACTTCATTTGGTATTTTTCATGAATTTACTGATTTTTAGAGCTAAATGACCCTGAAATTGAAAAGTACTACAAATGAACTCTGAAAAGGTTAATAGTTGGCATGGTATCATCATTTTACCCACACAGCATGTGCTAAAATGTTTAGAGAGTTACGACAGAAATTGGATCCACTTCGTGTGCAAAATTGACAATCTCTTTCGAAGTATCAGGGCTTCAGACGAAAACTCATCTGTTACAAAAGGGTTACATATTTTGAACTTATTTGAACTCCAGACTTTTTGTGTGTTCAAAATGCACTATGCAAGGACACATCTTCATTTTTCAACACTTTCTGACTTCATTTGGTATTTTCATGCATTCACTAATTTTTTGAGCTAAATGACACTGAAACTGAAAAGCACTACAAATGAACTCTGAAAAGGTTGAAAGTTGGCATGGTATCATCATTTCACCCACATAGCTTGTGCTATAAAGTTGAGAGGGTTAAGTCGAAAACTGGATGCACTTCGTGTGCAAAATGGACAATCTCTTTCAGAGTATCATGGTTCCGGACGAAAACTCATCTTTTACAAAGGGATTTCATTTTTTTGAAATTATTTGACCTCCGGACTTTTTGTATGTTCAAAATGCACCATTCAAAGCCACATCATCAATTTTAAACCCTTTCTGACTTCATTTGGTATTTTTCATGCATTTACTAATTTTTTTGAGTTGAATGAGCATGAAATTGAAAAGCACTACAAATGAATTTTGAAACGGTTGAAAGTTGGCATGGTATCATCATTTCACCCACATAGCATGTGCTAAAAAGTTGATTGGGTTTCGTCAAAACCTGGATGCACTTCGTGTGCAAAATCGACAATCTCTTTTGAAGTATAAGGGTTTCGGACGAAAACTCATCTATTACAAAGGGATTTCATTTTTTTAAAGCTTTTTGATCTGCAGACTTTTTGTGTGTTCAAACTACACGATTCAAAGCCCCATCATCAATTTTCATCCCTTTCTAACTTCAGTTGGTATTTTTCATGCATTTATTGTTTTTTTGAGCTAAATGACACTGAAACTAAAAAGCACTACAAATTAACTCTACAAAGGTTGAAAGTTGGCATGGTATCATCATTTCACCCACATAGCATGTGCTAAAAAGTTGAGAGGGTTACGGAAAAACTGGATGCACTTCGTGTGCAAAATGGGCAATCTCTCTCGAAGCATGAGGGTTTCAAACGAAAACTCATGTGTTACAAAAGGGATTTCATTTTTTTGATCTTCTATAAACTCCAAACTTTTAGTGAGATCAAAATGCACCATTCAAATCCACATCAACAATTTTCAACACTTCTGACTTCATTTGGTATTTTTCATGCATTTTTACTGATTTTTAGAGCTAGATGACCCTGAAATTGAAAAGCACTACAAATGAAGACAGAAAAGGTTGAAAGTTGGCTTGGTATCATCATTTCACCCACATAGCATGTGCTAAAAAGTTGAGAGGGTTACGGAAAAACTGGATGCACTTCGTGTGCAAAATGGGCAATCTCTATCGAAGTATCAGGGTTTCAAACGAAAACTCATGTGTTACAAAAGGGATTTCATTTTTTAATCTTCTTTAAACTCCAAACTTTCAGTGAGACCAAAATGCACCATTCACATCCACATCAATAATTTTCAACACTTTCTGACTTCATTTGGTATTTTTCATGCATTTACTGATTTTTAGAGCTAAATGACCCTGAAATTGAGAAGCACTACAAATGAAGACTGAAAAGGTTGAAAGTTGGCTTGGTATCATCATTTCACCCACATAGCATGTGCTAAAAAGTTGATTGGGTTTCGTCAAAACCTGGATGCACTTCGTGTGCAAAATGGACAATCTCTTTTGAAGTATAAGGGTTTCGGACGAAAACTCATCTATTACAAAGGGATTTCATTTTTTTGAAATTATTTGAACTGTAGACTTTTTGTGCGTTCAAACTACACGATTCAAAGCCCCATCATCAATTTTTAACCCTTTAGGACTTCAGTTGGTATTTTTCATGCATTTATTGTTTTTTTGAGCTAAATGACACTAAAATTAAAGAGCACTACAAATGAACTCTGGAAAGGTTGAAAGTTAGCATGGTATCATCATTTCACCCACATAGCATGTGCTAAAAACTTGAGAGGGTTACGGAAAAACTGGATGCACTTCGTGTGCAAAATGGGCAATCTCTTTCGAAGCATCAGGGTATCAAACGAAAACTCATCTGTTACAAAAGGGATTACATTTTTTGATCTTCTTTAAACTCCAAACTTTTAGTGTTATAAAATGCACCATTCAAATCCACATCAACAATTTTCAACACTTTCTGACTTCATTTGGTATTTTTCATGCATTTACTAATTTTTAGAGCTAAATGACCCTGAAATTGAAAAGCGCTACAAATGAAGACTGAAAAGGTTGAAAGTTGGCTTGGTATCATAATTTCACCCACATAGCATGTGCTAAAAAGTGGAGAGGGTTACGTCAAAAACTGGATGCACTTCGTGTGCAAAATGGACAATCTCTTTTGAAGTATAGGGGTTTCGGACGAAAACTCATCTGTTACAAAGGAATTTCATTTTTTTGAAGTTATTTGAACTGCAGACTTTTTGTGCATTCAAACTACACGATTCAAAGCTCCATCATCAATTTTTAACCCTTTCGGACTTCAGTTGGTATTTTTCATGCATTTACTGTTTTTTTGAGCTAAATGACACTGAAACTAAAAAGCACTACAAATGAACTTTGGAAAGGATGAAAGTTGGCATGGTATCATCATTTCACCCACATAGCATGTGCTAAAAAGTTGAGAGGGTTACGGAAAAACTGGATGCACTTCGTGGGCAAAATGGGCAATCTCTTTCGAAGCATCAGGGTATCAAACGAAAACTCATTTGTTACAAAAGGGATTACATTTTTTGATCTTCTTTAAACTCCAAACTTTTAGTGTGATCAAAATGCACCATTCAAATCCACATCAACAATTTTCAACACTTTCCGACTTCATTAGGTATTTTTCATGCATTTACTGATTTTTAGAGCTAAATGACCCTGAAATTGAGAAGCACTACAAATGAAGACTGAAAAGGTTGAAAGTTGGCTTGGTATCATCATTTCACCCACATAGCATGTGCTAAAAAGTTAAGAGGGTTACGTCAAAAACTGGATGCACTTCGTGTGCAAAATGGACAATCTCTTTCGAAGTATCATGGTTCTCGACGAAATCTCATCTGTTACAAAGGGATTTCATTTTTTTGAAATTATTTGACCTCCAGACTTTTTTTATGTTCAAAATGCACCATTCAAAGCCACATCATAAATTTTAAACCCGTTCTGCCTTCATTTGGTAGTTTTCATGCATTTACTGATTTTTAGAGCTAAATGACCCTGAAATTGAAAAGCACTACAAATGAACTCTGAAACGTTTGAAAGTTGGCATGGTATCATCATTTCACCCACATAGCATGTGCTCAAAAGTTGATTTGGTTTCGTCAAAACCTGGATGCACTTCGTGTGCAAAATGGACAATCTCTTTTGAAGTATAAGGGTTTCGGACGAAAACTCATCTATTACAAAGGGATTTCATTTTTTTGAAGTTCTTTGAACTGCAGACTTTTTGTGTGTTCAAACTACACGATTCAAAGCCCCATCATCAATTTGTAACCCTTTCGGACTTCAGTTGGTATTTTTCATGCATTTACTGTTTTTTGAGCTAAATGACACAGAAACAAAAAAGCACTACAAATGAGCTCTGGAAAGGTTGAAAGTTAGCATGGTATCATCATTTCACCCATATAGCATGTGCTAAAAAGTTGAGAGGGTTACGGAAAAACTGGATGCACTTCGTGTGCAAAACGGGGAATCTCTTTCGAAGCATCAGGGTATCAAATGAAAACTCATGTGTTACAAAAGGGATTACATTTTTTGATCTTCTTTAAACTCCAAACTTTGGGTGTTATAAAATGCACCATTCAAATCCACATCAACAATTTTCAACACTTTCTGACTTCATTTGGTACTTTTCATGCATTTACTAATTTTTAGAGCTAAATGACCCTAAAATAGAAAAGCGCTTCAAATGAAGACTGAAAAGGTTGAAAGTTGGCTTGGTATCATAATTTCACCCACATAGCATGTGCTAAAAAGTTGAGAGGGTTACGTCAAAAACTGGATGCACTTCATGTGCAAAATTGACAATCTCTTTTGAAGTATAGGGGTTTCGGACGAAAACTCATCTATTAGAAAGGGATTTCATTTTTTTGAAGTTATTTGAACTACAGACTTTTTGTTCATTCAAACTACACGATTCAAAGCTCCATCATCAATTTTTAACCCTTCGGACTTCAGTTGGTATTTTTCATGCATTTACTGATTTTTAGAGCTAAATGACCCTGAAATTGAAAAGCACTACAAATGAACTCTGAAACGGTTGAAAGTTGGCATGGTATCATCATTTCACCCACATAGCATGTGCTCAAAAGTTGATTGGGTTTCGTCAAAACCTGGATGCACTTCGTGTGCAAAATGAACAATCTCTTTTGAAGTATAAGGGTTTCGGACGAAAACTCATCTATTACAAAGGGATTTCATTTTTTTGAAGTTCTTTGAACTGCAGACTTTTTGTGTGTTCAAACTACACGATTCAAAGCCCCATCATCAATTTTTAACCCTTTCGGACTTCAGTTGGTATTTTTCATGCATTTACTGTGTGTTTGAGCTAAATGACACTGAAACTAAAAAGCACTACAAATGAACTTTGGAAAGGTTGAAAGTTGGCATGGTATCATCATTTCACCCACATAGCATGTGCTAAAAAGTTGAGAGGGTTACGGAAAAACTGGATGCACTTCGTGTGCAAAATGGGCAATCTCTTTCGAAGCATCAGGCTATCAAACGAAAACTCATGTGTTACAAAAGGGATTACATTTTTTGATCTTCTTTAAACTCCAAACTTTGGGTGTGATCAAAATGCACCATTCAAATCCACATCAACAATTTTCAACACTTTCCGACTTCATTAGGTATTTTTCATGCATTTACTGATTTTTAGAGCTAAATGACCCTGAAATTGAGAAGCACTACAAATGAAGACTGAAAAGGTTGAAAGTTGGCTTGGTATCATCATTTCACCCACATAGCATGTGCTAAAAAGTTAAGAGGGTTACGTCAAAAACTGGATGCACTTCATGTGCAAAATTGACAATCTCTTCTGAAGTATAGGGGTTTCGGACAAAAACTCATCTATTAGAAAGGGATTTCATTTTTTTGAAGTTATTTGAACTACAGACTTTTTGTTCATTCAAACTACACGATTCAAAGCTCCATCATCAATTTTTAACCCTCCGGACTTCAGTTGGTATTTTTCATGCATTTACTGTGTGTTTGAGCTAAATGACACTGAAACTAAAAAGCACTACAAATGAACTTTGGAAAGGTTGAAAGTTGGCATGGTATCATCATTTCACCCACATAGCATGTGCTAAAAAGTTGAGAGGGTTACGGAAAAACTGGATGCACTTCGTGTGCAAAATGGGCAATCTCTTTCGGAGCATCAGGGTATCAAATGAAAACTCATTTGTTAGAAAAGGGATTACATTTTTTGATCTTCTTTAAACTCCAAAATTTAGTGTGATCAAAATGCACCATTCAAATCCACATCAACAATTTTCAACACTTTCCGACTTCATTTGGTATTTTTCATGCATTTACTGATTTTTAGAGCTAAATGACCCTGAAATTGAGAAGCACTACAAATGAAGACTGAAAAGGTTGAAAGTTGGCTTGGTATCATCATTTCACCCACATAGCATGTGCTAAAAAGTTAAGAGGGTTACGTCAAAAACTGGATGCACTTCGTGTGCAAAATGGACAATCTCTTTCGAAGTATCATGGTTCCCGACGAAAACTCATCTGTTACAAAGGGATTTCATTTTTTTGAAATTATTTGACCTCCAGACTTTTTTTATATTCAAATAGCACCATTCAAAGCCACATCATAAATTTTAAACCCCTTCTGCCTTCATTTGGTAGTTTTCATGCATTTACTAATTTTTTTGAGTTGAATGACCCTGAAATTGAAAAGCACTACAAATGAACTCTGAAACGGTTGAAAGTTGGCATGGTATCATCATTTCACCCACATAGCATGTGCTCAAAAGTTGATTGGGTTTCGTCAAAACCTGGATGCACTTCGTGTGCAAAATGGACAATCTCTTTTGAAGTATAAGGGTTTCGGACGAAAACTCATCTATTACAAAGGGATTTCATTTTTTTGAAGTTCTTTGAACTGCAGACTTTTTGTGTGTTCAAACTACACGATTCAAAGCCCCATCATCAATTTGTAACCCTTTCGGACTTCAGTTGGTATTTTTCATGCATTTACTGTTTTTTGAGCTAAATGACACAGAAACAAAAAAGCACTACAAATGAGCTCTGGAAAGGTTGAAAGTTAGCATGGTATCATCATTTCACCCATATAGCATGTGCTAAAAAGTTGAGAGGGTTACGGAAAAACTGGATGCACTTCGTGTGCAAAACGGGGAATCTCTTTCGAAGCATCAGGGTATCAAATGAAAACTCATGTGTTACAAAAGGGATTACATTTTTTGATCTTCTTTAAACTCCAAACTTTGGGTGTTATAAAATGCACCATTCAAATCCACATCAACAATTTTCAACACTTTCTGACTTCATTTGGTACTTTTCATGCATTTACTAATTTTTAGAGCTAAATGACCCTAAAATAGAAAAGCGCTTCAAATGAAGACTGAAAAGGTTGAAAGTTGGCTTGGTATCATAATTTCACCCACATAGCATGTGCTAAAAAGTTGAGAGGGTTACGTCAAAAACTGGATGCACTTCATGTGCAAAATTGACAATCTCTTTTGAAGTATAGGGGTTTCGGACGAAAACTCATCTATTAGAAAGGGATTTCATTTTTTTGAAGTTATTTGAACTACAGACTTTTTGTTCATTCAAACTACACGATTCAAAGCTCCATCATCAATTTTTAACCCTTCGGACTTCAGTTGGTATTTTTCATGCATTTACTGTGTGTTTGAGCTAAATGACACTGAAACTAAAAAGCACTACAAATGAACTTTGGAAAGGTTGAAAGTTGGCATGGTATCATCATTTCACCCACATAGCATGTGCTAAAAAGTTGAGAGGGTTACGGAAAAACTGGATGCACTTCGTGTGCAAAATGGGCAATCTCTTTCGAAGCATCAGGCTATCAAACGAAAACTCATGTGTTACAAAAGGGATTACATTTTTTGATCTTCTTTAAACTCCAAACTTTTAGTGTGATCAAAATGCACCATTCAAATCCACATCAACAATTTTCAACACTTTCCGACTTCATTAGGTATTTTTCATGCATTTACTGATTTTTAGAGCTAAATGACCCTGAAATTGAGAAGCACTACAAATGAAGACTGAAAAGGTTGAAAGTTGGCTTGGTATCATTATTTCACCCACATAGCATGTGCTAAAAAGTTAAGAGGGTTACGTCAAAAACTGGATGCACTTCGTGTGCAAAATGGACAATCTCTTTCGAAGTATCATGGTTCTCGACGAAAACTCATCTGTTACAAAGGGATTTCATTTTTTTGAAATTATTTGACCTCCAGACTTTTTTTATGTTCAAAATGCACCATTCAAAGCCACATCATAAATTTTAAACCCGTTCTGCCTTCATTTGGTAGTTTTCATGCATTTACTGATTTTTAGAGCTAAATGACCCTGAAATTGAAAAGCACTACAAATGAACTCTAAAACGGTTGAAAGTTGGCATGGTATCATCATTTCACCCACATAGCATGTGCTCAAAAGTTGATTGGGTTTCGTCAAAACCTGGATGCACTTCGTGTGCAAAATGAACAATCTCTTTTGAAGTATAAGGGTTTCGGACGAAAACTCATCTATTACAAAGGGATTTCATTTTTTTGAAGTTCTTTGAACTGCAGACTTTTTGTGTGTTCAAACTACACGATTCAAAGCCCCATCATCAATTTTTAACCCTTTCGGACTTCAGTTGGTATTTTTCATGCATTTACTGTGTGTTTGAGCTAAATGACACTGAAACTAAAAAGCACTACAAATGAACTTTGGAAAGGTTGAAAGTTGGCATGGTATCATCATTTCACCCACATAGCATGTGCTAAAAAGTTGAGAGGGTTACGGAAAAACTGGATGCACTTCGTGTGCAAAATGGGCAATCTCTTTCGAAGCATCAGGCTATCAAACGAAAACTCATGTGTTACAAAAGGGATTACATTTTTTGATCTTCTTTAAACTCCAAACTTTGGGTGTGATCAAAATGCACCATTCAAATCCACATCAACAATTTTCAACACTTTCCGACTTCATTAGGTATTTTTCATGCATTTACTGATTTTTAGAGCTAAATGACCCTGAAATTGAGAAGCACTACAAATGAAGACTGAAAAGGTTGAAAGTTGGCTTGGTATCATCATTTCACCCACATAGCATGTGCTAAAAAGTTAAGAGGGTTACGTCAAAAACTGGATGCACTTCATGTGCAAAATTGACAATCTCTTCTGAAGTATAGGGGTTTCGGACAAAAACTCATCTATTAGAAAGGGATTTCATTTTTTTGAAGTTATTTGAACTACAGACTTTTTGTTCATTCAAACTACACGATTCAAAGCTCCATCATCAATTTTTAACCCTCCGGACTTCAGTTGGTATTTTTCATGCATTTACTGTGTGTTTGAGCTAAATGACACTGAAACTAAAAAGCACTACAAATGAACTTTGGAAAGGTTGAAAGTTGGCATGGTATCATCATTTCACCCACATAGCATGTGCTAAAAAGTTGAGAGGGTTACGGAAAAACTGGATGCACTTCGTGTGCAAAATGGGCAATCTCTTTCGGAGCATCAGGGTATCAAATGAAAACTCATTTGTTAGAAAAGGGATTACATTTTTTGATCTTCTTTAAACTCCAAAATTTAGTGTGATCAAAATGCACCATTCAAATCCACATCAACAATTTTCAACACTTTCCGACTTCATTTGGTATTTTTCATGCATTTACTGATTTTTAGAGCTAAATGACCCTGAAATTGAGAAGCACTACAAATGAAGACTGAAAAGGTTGAAAGTTGGCTTGGTATCATCATTTCACCCACATAGCATGTGCTAAAAAGTTAAGAGGGTTACGTCAAAAACTGGATGCACTTCGTGTGCAAAATGGACAATCTCTTTCGAAGTATCATGGTTCCCGACGAAAACTCATCTGTTACAAAGGGATTTCATTTTTTTGAAATTATTTGACCTCCAGACTTTTTTTATATTCAAATAGCACCATTCAAAGCCACATCATAAATTTTAAACCCCTTCTGCCTTCATTTGGTAGTTTTCATGCATTTACTAATTTTTTTGAGTTGAATGACCCTGAAATTGAAAAGCACTACAAATGAACTCTGAAACGGTTGAAAGTTGGCATGGTATCATCATTTCACCCACATAGCATGTGCTCAAAAGTTGATTGGGTTTCGTCAAAACCTGGATGCACTTCGTGTGCAAAATGGACAATCTCTTTTGAAGTATAAGGGTTTCGGACGAAAACTCATCTATTACAAAGGGATTTCATTTTTTTGAAGTTCTTTGAACTGCAGACTTTTTGTGTGTTCAAACTACACGATTCAAAGCCCCATCATCAATTTTTAACCCTTTCGGACTTCAGTTGGTATTTTTCATGCATTTACTGTTTTTTTGAGCTAAATGACACAGAAACAAAAAAGCACTACAAATGAGCTCTGGAAAGGTTGAAAGTTAGCATGGTATCATCATTTCACCCACATAGCACGTGCTAAAAAGTTGAGAGGGTTACGGAAAAACTGGATGCACTTCGTGTGCAAAAGGGGGAATCTCTTTCGAAGCATCAGGGTATCAAATGAAAACTCATGTGTTACAAAAGGGATTACATTTTTTGATCTTCTTTAAACTCCAAACTTTGGGTGTTATAAAATGCACCATTCAAATCCACATCAACAATTTTCAACACTTTCTGACTTCATTTGGTATTTTTCATGCATTTACTAATTTTTAGAGCTAAATGACCCTGAAATAGAAAAGCGCTTCAAATGAAGACTGAAAAGGTTGAAAGTTGGCTTGGTATCATAATTTCACCCACATAGCATGTGCTAAAAAGTTGAGAGGGTTACGTCAAAAACTGGATGCACTTCATGTGCAAAATGGACAATCTCTTTTGAAGTATAGGGGTTTCGGACGAAAACTCATCTATTAGAAAGGGATTTCATTTTTTTGAAGTTATTTGAACTACAGACTTTTTGTGCATTCAAACTACACGATTCAAAGCTCCATCATCAATTTTTACCCCTTCGGACTTCAGTTGGTATTTTTCATGCATTTACTGTTTTGTTGAGCTAAATGACACTGAAACTAAAAAGCACTACAAATGAACTTTGGAAAGGTTGAAAGTTGGCATGGTATCATCATTTCACCCACATAGCATGTGCTAAAAAGTTGAGAGGGTTACGGAAAAACTAGATGCACTTCGTGTGCAAAATGGGCAATCTCTTTCGGAGCATCAGGGTATCAAACGAAAACTCATTTGTTACAAAAGGGATTACATTTTTTGATCTTCTTTAAACTCCAAAATTTAGTGTGATCAAAATGCACCATTCAAATCCACATCAACAATTTTCAACACTTTCCGACTTCATTTGGTATTTTTCATGCATTTACTGATTTTTAGAGCTAAATGACCCTGAAATTGAGAAGCACTACAAATGAAGACTGAAAAGGTTGAAAGTTGGCTTGGTATCATCATTTCACCCACATAGCATGTGCTAAAAAGTTGAGAGCCTTACGTCAAAAACTGGATGCACTTCGTGTGCAAAATGGACAATCTCTTTCGAAGTATCATGGTTCCCGACGAAAACTCATCTGTTACAAAGGGATTTCATTTTTTTGAAATTATTTGACCTCCAGACTTTTTTTATGTTCAAAATGCACCATTCAAAGCCACATCATAAATTTTAAACCCCTTCTGCCTTCATTTGGTAGTTTTCATGCATTTACTAATTTTTTTGAGTTGAATGACCCTGAAATTGAAAAGCACTACAAATGAACTCTGAAACGGTTGAAAGTTGGCATGGTATCATCATTTCACCCACATAGCATGTTCTCAAAAGTTGATTGGGTTTCGTCAAAACCTGGATGCACTTCGTGTGCAAAATGGACAATCTCTTTTGAAGTATAAGGGTTTCGGACGAAAACTCATCTATTACAAAGGGATTTCATTTTTTTGAAGTTATTTGAACTGCAGACTTTTTGTGCGTTCAAACTACACGATTCAAAGCCCCATCATCAATTTTTAACCCTTTCGGACTTCAGTTGGTATTTTTCATGCATTTACTGTTTTTTTGAGCTAAATGACACTGAAACTAAAAAGCACTACAAATGAACTCTGGAAAGGTTGAAACTTAGCATGGTATCATCATTTCACCCACATAGCATGTGCTAAAAAGTTGAGAGGGTTACGGAAAAACTGGATGCACTTCGTGTGCAATATGGGCAATCTCTTTCGAAGCATCAGGGTATCAAACGAAAACTCATGTGTTACAAAAGGGATTACATTTTTTGATCTTCCTTAAACTCCAAACTTTTAGTGTGATAAAATGCACCATTCAAATCCACATCAACAATTTTCAACACTTTCTGACTTCATTTGGTATTTTTCATGCATTTACTGATTTTTAGAGCTAAATGACCCTGAAATTGAAAAGCGCTACGAATGAAGACTGAAAAGGTTGAAAGTTGGCTTGGTATCATAATTTCACCCACATAGCATGTGCTAAAAAGATGAGAGGGTTACGTCAAAAACTGGATAAACTTCGTGTGCAAAATGGACAATCTCTTTCGAAGTATCATGGTTCCCGACGAAAATTCATTTGTTACAAAGAGATTTCATTTTTTTGAAATTATTTGACGTCAAGACTTTTTGTATGTTCAAAATGCACCATTCAAAGCCACATCATCAATTTTCAACCCTTTCGGACTTCAGTTGGTATTTTTCATGCATTTATTGTTTTTTTTAGCTAAATGACACTGAAACTAAAAAGCACCACAAATTAACTCTAGAAAGGTTGAAAGTTGGCATGGTATCATCATTTCACCCACATAGCATGTGCTAAAAAGTTGAGAGGGTTACGGAAAAACTGGATGCACTTCGTGTGCAAAATGGGCAATCTCTTTCGAAGCATCAGGCTATCAAACGAAAACTCATGTGTTACAAAAGGGATTACATTTTTTGATCTTCTTTAAACTCCAAACTTTCAGTGAGATCAAAATGCACCATTCACATCCACATCAATAATTTTCAACACTTTCTGACTTCATTTGGTATTTTTCATGAATTTACTGATTTTTAGAGCTAGATGACCCTGAAATTGAAAAGCACTACAAATGAAAATTGAAAAGGTTGAAAGTTGGCTTGGTATCATCATTTCACCCACATAGCATGTGCTAAAAAGTTGAGAGGGTTACGTCAAAAACTGGATGCACTTCGTGTGCAAAATGGATAATCTCCTTCGAAGTATCATGGTTCCCGACGAAAACTCATCTGTTACAAAGGGATTTCATTATTTTGAAATTATTTGACCTCCAGACTTTTTTTATGTTCAAAATGCACCATTCAAATCCACATCTTCAATTTTTCAACCCTTTCTGACTTCATTTGGTATTTTTCATGCATTGACAAAAAAAATTCACCTGAATGACCCTGAAATTGAAAAGCACTACAAATGAACTCTAAAACGGTTGAAAGATGGCATGGTATCATCATTTCACCCACATAGCATGTGCTAAAAAGTTGAGAGGGTTACAGCTAAAACTGGATGCACTTCGTGTACAAAATGGGCAATCTCTTTCGAAGCATGAGGGTTTCGAACGAAAACTCATCTGTTACAAAGGAATTTCAATTGTTGAACTTATTTGAACTCCAGACTTTTTTTGTGTTCAAAATTCACAATTGAAAGCCACATCAACAATTTTGAACCCTTTCTCACTTCATTTGGTATTTTTCATGCATTTACTGATTTTTAGAGCTAAATGACCCGGAAATAGAAAAGCGCTACAAATGAACTCTGAAAAGGTTAATAGTTGGCATGGTATCATCATTTTACACACATAGCATGTGCTAAAAAGTTAAGAGTGTTACGGCAGAAATAGGATCCACTTCATGTGCAAAATTGACAATCTCTTTCGAAGTATCAGGGCTTCAGACGAAAACTCATCTGTTACAAGAGGGTTACATTTTTTGAACTTATTTGAACTCTAGACTTTTTGTGTGTTCAAAATGCACTATGCATGGACACATCTTCAATTTTCAACACTTTCTGACTTCATTTGGTATTTTTCATGCATTCACTATTTTTTTAGCTAAATGGCACTGACACTGAAAAGCACTACAAATGAACTCTGAAAAGGTTGAAAGTTGGCATGGTATCATCATTTCATCCACATAGCATGTGCTAAAAAGTTGAGAGTGTTACAGCAAAAAATGGATGCACTAAGTGTGCAAAATGGACAATCTCTTTCGAAGCATCAGGGTTTCAAACGAAAACTCATGTGTTACAAAAGGGATTTCATTTTTTGATCTTCTTTAAACTCCAAACTTTTAGTGTGATCAAAATGCACCATTCGCATCCACATCAAAAAATTTCAACATTTTCTGACTTCATTTGGTCTTTTTCATGCATTTACTGATTTTTTGAGCTAAATGACACAGAAACAAAAAAGCACTACAAATGAGCTCTGGAAAGGTTGAAAGTTAGCATGGTATCATCATTTCACCCACATAGCATGTGCTAAAAAGTTGAGAGGGTTACGGAAAAACTGGATGCACTTCGTGTGCAAAAGGGGGAATCTCTTTCGAAGCATCAGGGTTTCAAATGAAAACTCATGTGTTACAAAAGGGATTTCATTTTTTTGAACTTGTTTGAATTCCAAACTTTTAGTGTGATCAAAATGCACAATTCAAATCCATATAAACAATTTTCAACACTTTCTTACTTCATTTGGTATTTCTCATGCATTTACTGATTTTTAGAGCTAAATGACCCTGAAATTGAAAAGCACTACAAATGAACTCTGAAAAGGTTGAAAGTTGGCATGGTATCATCATTTCACCCACATAGCTTGTGCTAAAAAGTTGAGAGGGTTAAGTCAAAAAGTGGATGCACTTCGTGTGCAAAATGGACAATCTCTTTCGATGTATCATGGTTCCAGACGAAAACTCATCTGTTACAAAGGGTTTTATTGTTTTTGAAATTATTTGACCTCTAGACTTTTTATGTGTTCAAAAAGCACCATTCAAAGCCACATCACCAATTTTCAACCCTTTCTGACTTCATTTGGTATTTTTCATATATTTACTTATTCTTTTGAGTTGAATGACCCTGAAATTGAAAAGAACTACAAATGAAATCTGAAACGGTTGAAAGTTGGCATGGTATCATCATTTCACCCACATAGTATGTGCTAAAAAGTTGATTGGGTTTCGTCAAAACCTGGATGCTCTTCATGTTAAAAATGGACAATCTCTTTCGAAGCATCAAGGTTTCGGACGAAAACTCATGTGTTACAAAGGAATTTCATTTTTTGAACTTATTTGAACTCCAGACTTTTTGAGTGTTCAAAATGCACCATTGAAAGCCACATCAACAATTTTGAACCCTTTCGCACTTCATTTGATATTTTTCATGCATTACTAATTTTTAGAGCTAAATGACCCTGAAATAGAAAAGCGCTACAAATGAACTCTGAAAAGGTTAAAAGGTTCTATGGTATCATCATTTTACCCACATCGCATGTGCTAAAAAGTTGAGATAGTTACGGCAGAAATTGGATGCACTTCGTGTGCAAAATTGAGAATCTCTTTCGAAGTATCGGGGCTTCAAACGAAAACTCAGCTGTTACAAAAGGGTTTTCATTTTTTTGAACTTATTTGAACTAGAGACTTTTTGTGTGTTCAAACTTCACCATTCAAAACCCCATCATCAATTTTCAACCCTTTCAGACTTCAGTTGGTATTTTTCATGCATTTACTCATTTTTTGAGCTAAATGACACTGAAACTAAAAGGCACTACAAATGAACTCTGAAAAGGTTGAAAGTTGGCATGGTATCATCATTTCACCCACATAGCATGTGCTAAAAAGTTGAGTGGGTTTCGTCAAAACATGGATGCACTTCGTGTGCAAAATGGACAATCTCTTTCGCAGCATGAGGGTTTCGGACGAAAACTCATGTGTTACAAAGGAAATTCATTTTTTGAACTTATTTGAACTCCAGACTTTTTGCGTCTTCAAAATTCACCATTGAAAGCCACATGAACAATTTTGAACCCTTTCTCACTTCATTTGGTATATTTCATGCATTTACTGATTTTTAGAGCTAAATGACCCTGAAATAGAAAAGCGCTACAAATGAACTCTGAAAAGGTTAAAATTTGGCATGGTATCATAATTTTACCCACATAGCATGTGCTAAAAAGTTGAGACGGTTATGACGAAAATTGGATGCACTTCGTGTGCAAAATTGACAATTTCTTTCGAAGTATTGGGGCTTCAGACGAAAACTCATCTTTAACAAAGAGGTCTCATTTTTTTGAACTTATTTGAACTCCATACTTTTTGTGTGTTGAAAATGCACTATTCAAAGACACATCTTCAATTTTCAACACTTTCTGACTTCATTTGGTATTTTCCATGCATTTACTAATTTTTAAAGCTAAATGTCACTTAAACTGATAAGCACTACAAATGAACTCTGAAAAGGTTAAAAGTTGCCATGGTATCATCATTTCACCCACATAGCATGTGCTAAAAAATTGAGAGGGTTACCGCAAAAACTGGATGCACTAAGTGTGCAAAATGGAAAATCTCTTTCGAAGCATCAGGGTTTCAAATGAAAACTCATGTGTTACAAAAGGGATTTCATTTTTTTGAACTTGTTTGAACTCCAAACTTTTAGTGTGATCAAAATGCACAATTCAAATCCATATAAACAATTTTCAACACTTTCTGACTTCATTTGGTATTTTTCATGCATTTACTGATTTTTAGAGCTAAATGACCCTGAAATTGAAAAGCACTACAAATGAACTCTGAAAAGGTTGAAAGTTGGCATGGTATCATCTTTTCACCCACATAGTTTGTGCTAAAAAGTTGAGAGGGTTAACTCAAAAAGTGGATGCACTTCGTGTGCAAAATGGACAATCTCTTTCGAAGTATCACGGTTCCGGACGAAAACTCATCTGTTACAAAGGGATTTATTGTTTTTGAAATTATTTGACCTCCAGACTTTTTATGTGTTCAAAATGCACCATTCAAAGCCACATCATCAATTTTCAACCCTTTCTGACTTCATTTGGTATTTTTCATGCATTTACTTATTTTTTTGAGTTGAATCACCCTGAAATTGAAAAGAACTACAAATGAACTCTGAAACGGTTGAAAGTTGGCATGGTATCATCATTTCACCCACATAGCATGTGCTAAAAGGTTGATTGGGTTTCGTCAAAACCTGGATGCTCTTCATGTGCAAAATGGACAATCTCTTTCGAAGCACCAAGGTTTCGGACGAAAACTCATGTGTAACAAAGGAATTTCATTTTTTGAACTTATTTCAACTCCAGACTTTTTGAGTGTTCAAAATGCACCATTGAAAGCCACATCAACAATTTTGAACCCGTTCGCACTTCATTTGATATTTTTCATGCATTTACTAATTTTCAGAGCTAAATGACCCTGAAATAGAAAAGCACTACAAATGAACTCTCAAAAGATTAAAAGTTGGTATGGTATCATCATTTTACCCACATAGCATGTGCTAAAAAGTTGAGATAGTTACGGCAGAAATTGGATGCACTTCGTGTGCAAAATTGACAATCTCGTTTGAAGTATTGGGGCTTCAGACGAAAACTCATCTTTTACAAAGGGTTTTCATTTTTTTGAACTTATTTGAACTAGAGACTTTTTGTGTGTTCAAACTTCACCATTGAAAACCCTACCATCAATTTTCAACCCTTTCAGACTTCAGTTGGTATTTTTCATGCATTTACTCATTTTTGTGAGCTAAATGATACTGCAACTAAAAGGCACTACAAATGAACTCTGAAAAGGTTGAAATTTGGCATGGTATCATCATTTCACCCACATAGCATGTTCTAAAAAGTTGAGTGGGTTTCGTCAAAACCTGGATGCACTTCGTGTGCAAATGGACAATCTCTTTTGAAGTATAAGGGTTTCGAACAAAAACTCATCTGTTACAAAGGGATTTCATTTTTTTGAAGTTATTTGAACTGCAGACTTTTTGTGTGTTCAAACTACACAATTCAAAGCCCCATCATCAATTTTTAACCCTTTCGTACTTCAGTTGGTATTTTTCATGCATTTACTCTTTTTTTAGCTAAATATCACTGTAACTAAAAAGCACTACAAATGAACTCTCGAAAGGTTGAAAGTTGGCATGCTATCATCATTTCTCCCACATAGCATGTGCTAAAAAATTGAGCGGGTTACCGCAAAAACTGGATGCACTTCGTGTGCAAAATGGAAAATCTCTTTCGAAGCATCAGGGTTTCGGACGAAAACTCATGTGTTACAAAGGAATTTCATTTTTTGAACTTATTTGAACTCCAGACTTTTTGAGTGTTCAAAATGCACCATTGAAAGCCACATCAACAATTTTGAACCCTTTCTCACTTCGTTTGGTATTTTTCATGCATTTACTTATTTTTAGAGCTAAATGACCCTAAAATAGAAAAGCGCTACAAATGAACTCTGAAAAGGTTAAAAGTTGGCATGGTATCATCATTTTACCCACATAGCATGTGCTAAAAAGTTGAGAGAGTTACGGCAGAAATTGGATGCACTTCGTGTGCAAAATTGACAATCTTATTTGAAGTATCGGGGCTTCAAACGACAACTCATCTTTTACAAAAGGATTTTTATTTCTTTGAAGTTATTTGAACTACAGACTTTTTGTGTGTTCAAACTTCACCATTCAAAACCCCACCATCAATTTTCAACCTTTTCGGACTTCAGGTAGTATTTTTCATGCATTTACTAATTTTTTTGAGCTAAATGACACTGAAACTAAAAGGCACTACAAATGAACTCTGGAAAGGTTAAAAGTTGGCACGGAATCATCATTTCACTCACATAGCATGTGCTAAAAGGTTGAGAGGGTTATGGCAAAAACTAGATGCGCATCGTGTGCAAAATGAACATTCTCTTTCGAAGTCTTACGGTTTCGGACGAAAACTCATCAGTTACAAAGGGATTGCATTTTTTGAACTTATTTGAACTCCAGACAATTTTTGTGTTCTAAATGCACCATTCGAAGCGACGTCAACAATTTTCAACCCGTTATGACTTCATTTGCTATTTTTCATGCATTTACTGATTTTTTTTGAGCTAAATGACACTGAAACTGAAAAGCACTACAAATGAACTCTAAAAAGGTTGATACTTGGCATGGTATCATCATTTCACCCACATAGCATGTGCTACAAAGTTGAGAGGGTTACGGCAAAAATTGGATGCACTTCGTGTGCAAAATGGACAATCTCTTTCGAAGCATCAAGGTTTCTGACGAAAACTCATGTGCTACAAAGGGATTCCATTTTTTTGAACTTATTTTAACTCCATACTTTTTGTGTGTTCAAAATGCACCATTCAAAGCCACATAATCAATTTTCAACCCTTTCTGATTTCATTTGGTATTTTTCATGCAATTACTAATTTTTTTGAGCTGAATGACCCTAAAATTGAAAAGCACTACAAATCAATTCTGAAAAGGTTGAAAGTTGGCATGGTATCATCATTTCACCCACATAGAATGTGCTAAAAAGTTGAGAGGGTTACCAAAAAAATTGGATGCACTAAATGTGCAAAATGGACAATCTCTTTCGACGCATCACAGTTTCAAACGAAAACTCATGTGTTACAAAACGGATTTCATTTTTTTGAAATTGTTTGAACTCCAAACTTTTAGTGTGATCAAAATGCACCATTAAAATCCACATCAATAACTTTCAACACTTTCTGACTTCATTTGGTATTTTTCATGTATTTACTGATTTTTAGAGCTAAATGACCCTGAAATTGAAAAGCACTACAAATGACCTGTGAAAAGGTTGAAAGTTGGCATGGTATCATCATTGCACCCACATAGCTTGTGCTAAAAAGTTGAGAGGGTTACGTCAAAAATTGGATGCACTTCGGGTGCAAAATGGACAATCTTTTTCGAAGTATCATGGTTCCGGACGAAAACTCAGGTGTTACAAAGGGATTTCATTTTTTTGAAATTATTTGACCTCCACACATTTCGTATGTTCAAAATGCACCATTCAAAGCCAGAGCATCAATTTTGAACCCTTTCTGACTTCATTTGGTATTTTTCATGCATTTACTAATTTTTTTGAGCTGAATGACCCTAAAATTGAAAAGCACTACAAATGAACTCTGAAAAGGTTGAAACTTGGCATGGTATCCTCATTTCACCCACATAGCATGTGCTAAAAAGTTGATTGGGTTTCGTCAAAACCTGGATGCACTTCGTGTGCAAATGGACAATCTCTTTTGAAGTATAAGGGTTTCAGACGAAAACTCATCTGTTACAAAGGGATTTCATTTTTTTTAAGTTATTTGACCTGCCGAGTTTTTGTGTGTTCAAACTACACAATTCAAAGCCCCATCATCAATTTTTAACCCTTTCGGACTTTAGTTGGTATTTTTCATGCATTTACTATTTTTTTTTGAGCTAAATGACACTGTAACTAAAAAGCACTACAAATGAACTCTGGAAAGGTTGAAAGTTGGCATGGTATCATCATTTCTAACACATAGCATGTGCTAAATAGTTGAGAGGGTTATGGAAAAACTGGATGCACTTCGTGTGCAAAATGGGCAATCTCTTTCAAGGTATCAGGGTTTCGGACGAAAACTCATGTGTTACAAAGGAATTTCATTTTTTGAACTTATTTGAACTCCAGACATTTTGCACGTTCAAAATGCACCATTGAAAGCCACATCAACAATTTTGAACCCTTTCTCACTTCATTTGGTATTTTTCATGCATTTACTGATTTGTAGAGCTAAATGACCCTCAAATAGAAAAGCAGTACAAATGAACTCTGAAAAGGTTAAAAGTTGGCATGGTATCATCATTTTACCCACATAGCATGTGCTAAAAAGTTGATAGAGTTACGGCAAAAATTGGATGCACTTCGTATGCAAAATTGACAATCTCTTTCGAAGTCTCAAGGTTTCAGACGAAAACTCATCTATTATAAAGGGGTTTAATTTTTTGGAACTTATTTGAACTCCAGACTTTTTTTGTGTTCAAAATGCACCATTCAAAGCCACATCAACAATTTTCAACACTTTTGACTTCATTTTCTATTTTTAATGCATTTACCGATTTGTTGAGCTAAATGACACTCAAACTGATAAGCACTACAAATGAACTCTCAAAAGGTTGAAAGTTCGCATGGTATCATCATTTCACCCACATAGCATGTGCTCTAAAGTTGAGAGGGTTACCACAAAAACTGGGTGCACTTCGTGTGCAAGATGGACAATCTCTTTCGGAGCATCAGGGTTTCAAACGAAAACTCATGTGTTACAAAAGGGATTTCATTTTTTTGAACTTCTTTAAACTCCAAACTTTTAGTGTGATCAAAATGCACCATTCAAATCCAGATCAACAATTCTCAACACTTTCTGACTTTATTTGGTATTTTTCATGCATTTACTGTTTTTTAGACCTAAATGACCCTAAAATTGGAAAGCACTACAAATGAACTCTGAAAAGGTTGAAAGTTGGCATGGTATCATCATTTCACCCACATAGCATGTGCTAAAAAGTTTAGAGGGTTATGTCAGAAACTGGACGCACTTCGTGTGCAAAATGGACAATCTCTTTCGAAGTATCATGGTTTCGGATAAAAACTCATCTGTTACAAAGGGATTTATTTTTTGGAAATTATTTGACCTGCAGACTTTTTCTGTGTTCAAAATGCACCATTCAAAGCCACATCATCAATTTTCAACCATTTCTGACTTCATTTTGTATTTTTCATGCATCTACTAATTTTTTTGAGCTGAATGACCTTGAAATTGAAAAGCACTACAAATGAACTCTGAAAAGGTTGAAAGTTGGCATGGTATCATCATTTCACCCACATAGCATGTGCTAAAAAGTTGATTGGGTTTCGTCAATAGCTGGATGCACTTCGTGTGAAAAATGCACAATCTCTTTTGAAGTATCTGGGTTTCAGACGAAAAGTCATCTATTACAAAGGGATTTCAGTTTTTTGATGTTATTTGAACTGCAGACTTTTTGAGTGTTCAAACTTCACCATTCAAAACCCCGTCATCTATTTTCAACCCTTTCGGACTTCAGTTGGTATTTTTCATGCATTTACTTATTTTTTGGAGGTAAATGACACTGAAACTAAAAAGCACTACAAATGAACTCTGGAAAGGTTGAAAGTTGGCATGGTATCATCATTTCACCCACATAGCATTTGCTAAAAAGTTGAGAGGGTTACGTCAAAAACTGGATGCACTTCGTGTGCAAAATGGGCAATCTCTTTCGAAGCATCAGGGTTTCGGACGAAAACTCATGTGTTATAGAGGAATTTAATTTTTTGAACTTAATTGAACTCCAGACTTTTTGTGTGTTTAAAATGCACCATTGAAAGCCACATCATCAATTTTGAACCCTTTCTCACTTCATTTGGTATTTTTCATGCATTTATTGATCTTTAGAGCTAAATGACCCAGAAATTGAAAAGCGCTACAAATGAACTATGAAAAGGATGAAAGTTGGCATGGTATCATCATTTCACCCACATAGCATGTGCTAATAAGTTGAGAGACTTACGATAGAAACTGGATGCACTTCGTGTGCAAGATTGACAATCTCTTTCGAAGTATCAGGGTTTCGGACGAAAACTCATCTGTTACAAGTGGATTGCATTTTTGTGAACGTATTTCAACTCTAGACTTTTTGTCTATTCAAAATGCACCCTTTCTGACTAACTTTGGTATTTTTCATGCATTTACTCATTTTTTTGAGCTAAATGACCCTAAAATTTAAAAGCACTACAAATGAACAATGAAAAGGTTAAAAGTTGGCACGGAATCATCATTTCACCCACGTAGCATGTCCTAAAAAGTTGAGAGTGTTATGGCAAAAACTGGATGCGCTTCGCGTGCAAAATGGACATTCTCTTTCGAAGTATTAGGGTTTCGGACGAAAACTCTTGAGTTACAAAGGGATTTCATTTTTTGAACTTATTTGAACTCTTGACTTTTTGTGTTCAAAATGCACCATTCGGAGCGACATCAACAATTTTCAACCCGTTGTGACTTCATTTGCTATTTTTCGTGCATTTACGGATTTGTTTTGAGCTAAATGACACTGAAACTTGAAAGCACTACAAATGAACTGTGAAAAGGTTGAGACTTAGCATGGTATCATCATTTCACCCACATAGCATGTGCTACAAAGTTGAGAGGGTTATGGCAAAGATTGGATGCACTTCGTGTGCAAAATGGACAATCACTTTCAAAGCATCAAGGTTTCTGACGAAAACTCATGTTTTACAAAGGGATTTCATTTTGTTGAACTTATTTTAACTCGATACTTTTTGTGTGTTCAAAATGCACCATTCAAAGCCACAAAATCAGTCTTCAACCCTTTCTGACTTCATTTGGTATTTTTCATGCATTTACTAATTTTTTTAGCTCAATGACCCTAAAATTGAAAAGCACTACAAATGAACTCTGAAAAGGTTGAAAGTTGGCATGGTATCATCATGTGCTAAGAAGTTGAGAGGGTTACGACAGAAATTGGATGCATTTCATGTGCAAAATGGACAATCTCTTTCGAAGTATCAGGGTTTCGATCGAAAACTCATCTCTTACAAAGGGATTTCATTTTTTTGAAATTATTTGACCTCTGGACTTATTGTGTGTTCAAAATTCACCATTCAAAGCCACATCATAAATTTTAAACCCTTTCTGACTTCATTTGTTATTTTTCATGCATTTACTTATTTTTTGTGGTAAATGACCCTAAAATTGAAAAGCACTACAAATGAACTCTAAAAAGTAGGAAAGTTGGCATGGTATCATCATTTCACCCACATAGCATGTGCTAAAAAGTTGAGAGGGTTAGGTCAAAAATTGGATGCACTTCGTGTGCAAAATGGTCAATCTCTTCTGAAGTATCAGGGTTTCAGACGAAAACTCATCTGTTACAAAGGGATTTCATTTTTTTAAGTTTTTTGAGTTGCTAACTTCTTGTGTGTTCAAAATGCACCATTCAAAGCCACATCATCAATATTCAACACTTTCTAACTTAATTTGGTATTTTTCATGCATTTACTTATTTTTTGAGCTAAATGACCCTAAAATAGAAAAGCACTACGAATGAACTCTGAAAAGGTTGAAAGTTGGCATGGTATCATAATTTGACCCACATACCATGTGCTAAAAAGCTGAGAGGTTTACATAAAAAACTGGATGAACTTCGTGTGCAAAATGGACATTCTCTTTCGAAGTAACAGGGTTACGGACGAAAACTCATCTATTACAAAGGGATTTCATTTTTTTGAACTTATTTGAACTCTAGACTTTTTTTTGTTCAAAATGCACCATTCGAAGCGACATCCACAATTTTCAACCCGTTGTGACTTCATTTGCTATTTTTCATGCATTTACTGAGTTATTTTTTGGGCAAAATGACACTGACACTGAAAAGCACTAGAAATGAACTCTAAAAAGGTTGAAAGTTGGCATGGTATCATAATTTTACTCGCATAGCATGTGCTTAAAAGTTGAAAGAGTTATGGAAAAAACTGGATAAACTTCGTGTGCAAAATGGACAATCTCTTTTGAAGCATCAGGGTTTCGGACGAAAACTCGTGTGTTACAAAGGGATTTCAGTTATTTGAACTTATTTGAACTCCAGAATTTTTGTGTGTTCAAAATGCACCATTAGAAGCGATATCAACAATCTTTATCCCGTTGTGACTTCATTTGCTATTTTTCATGCATTTACTGTTTTTTAGAGCTAAATGAACTCTGAAAGGGTTGAAAGTTGGCACGGTATCATCATTTCACCCACATAGCATGTGCTAAAAAGTTGAGAGGGTTACGACAGAAATTGGATGCACTTCGTGTGCAAAATGGACAATCCCTTTCGAAGTATGAGAGTTTCGGACGAAAACTCATCTGTTAGAAAGGGATTTCATTTTTTTTGAAATTATTTGACCTCCGGCCTTATTGTGTGTTCAAAATGCACCATTCAAATCCACATCATCAATTTTCAACCCTTTGTAACTTCATTTAATATTTTTCATGCATTTACTGATTTTTTTGAGCTAAATGACACTGAAACTGAAAAGCACTACAAATGAACTCTAAAAAGGTTGGAAGTTGGCGTGGTATCATCATTTCACCCACATAGCATGTGCTAAAAAGTTGAGAGGGTTACGACGAAAACTGGATGCACTTCGCATGCGAAATGGACAATCCCTTTCAAAGTATCACGGTTTCGGACAAAAACTCATCTATTACAAAGGGATTACATTTTTGGGAACTTATTTGAACTCCAGACTTTTTGTGTGTTCAAAATGCACTATTCAAAGCCACATCGTCAATTTTCAACACTTCCTGACTTCATTTGGAATTTTTCATGCATATACTGATTTTTTGAGCTAAATGATACTAAAACTGAAAAGCACTACAAATGAACTCTGAAAAAGGTTTAAAGTTGGCATGGTATCATCATTTCACCCACATATCATGTGCTAAAAAGTTGAGAGGGTTACGGCAAAAACTGCATGCACTTCGTATGCCAAATGGACAATCTCTTTCGAAGTATCCAGGTTTCGGACAAAAACTCATGTGTTACAAAGGGATTACATTTTTATGAACTTATTTGAACTCCAGTGTTTTTGTGTGTACAAAATTCACCATTCAAAGCCACATATTCAATTTTCAACACATTATAGCTTCATTTGGTATTTTTCATGCATTTACTTATTTTTTGAGCCACATTACCCTAAAATTGAAAAGCAATACGAATAAAGTCTGAAAAGGTTGAAAGTTGGCATGGTATCCTAATTTGACCCACATAGCTTGTGCTAAAAAGTTGAGAGGGTTACAGCAAAAACTGCATCCACTTCGTATGCAAAATAGACAACCTCTTTCGAAGTATCAGGTTTTCGGACAAAAACTCATCTGTTACAAAAGGATTACATTTTTTTGAAATTATTTGAACTCCAGACTTTTTTCGTGTTCAAAATGCACCATTCGAAGCGACATCAAGAATTTTCATCACGTTGTGACTTCATTTGCTATTTTTCATGCATTTACTGATTTTTTTTGAGCAAAATGACACTGAAACTGAAAAGCAGTACAAATGAACTCTGAAAAGGTATTCTCTTCGTATTTTCTTTTATAGTCCTATAGTTTAATATCCCTAGACTAGTATTTCTATACTAGTATACGGTAGAGTAATTAGATTATTAATTAGTCTCCATATTTACTCATTAGTCCTAGAATTATTTTAGACATAGCATTTTTCTTCCGTAAACAGCTTGGCCCAAAATTTTCAAATAGCCATAACTTTCTACTCCTTTATCAGAATTAGATGAAACCAACGCCTAGATTTTCGTCTTGACCTCACCTATCCAATCAACCTATCACGTCAACTTTTTTCAAATTTTCAAATTTTGAAATTTATTCAGAATTATATTCAAACTTCTTTTAATCATATCTTTTTATCTGTAGCTCCGTTTCTGGTGAATCCAATTGCGTCGGATCCGTATCGAAGTAATCTTTCCATTCACATCATTAGTGTTATTGTTTCAACATATAATTTTGATCTTGCTCATACTTCTCTATTAGTCCCCAAAATGTGTTCACACACTATACTAAGCTAATTCAATGCCATATTGAATTGCTTATAACTTTTGATCCATCATTTTGAACCTAGTAATTCTTTTTCTACACGTTCCTATTGACTTACCATATATAGTAACATCATTGGTTTCAATCTTTGAACCTTTCAAATTTGAACGATTAAATTTGAATTCGAACCTTCATTTGATCATATCTTGCAAACTATAACACCGTTTCAATTGATACTTTTTCCCCCTAAATAATCGTGTCATATATTTCTATTCATAACCATCGTAATTCGGTTCAACTTCTTTTGACCTTTGTGAATTCAGATTCAATTCATACTTGAATTTACAATTTATTCCATACTTCAATTCGCTATAACTTGTGTTGTAGTGCTCCATTTCCACTAAATTTTTCCTACAAATAAATTCTTATGACTTATGATATTTGTCAAACAACATTCATGTCGTTCTCTCATACTTTGGATCGTCTTCCGTAGTCTCTCCAACCTAAGCTTATATAGCAGTAGTTCATCATCCATTAAATCTTTTGAGTTGGTTCCTCCACTTTCAATTTACAACACAGTTAGAGCCTATCCTTTCTTATTTAACACTAGTATGTTATTATTTTCACACTAGGACATGTTTTGTTCTTGCGTCCTTTCGGTTCTTTCTTTTGGCATGAATGTTTATGAATGTTATGTTTGATTATATAGATTTCATCAGAGAGTGACGAATAGTCTATCAAGTTATTTCTGAGAGCGATATTATTTCTTCATCAACCGTACAGGCAAGTTCACTTTGACTATGTTTTTCATACCTATGTTTTATTGCATGTAGTGACACCATTCCAATAAAATCCCTCCCATAGTGTTATTGAAATTCTTGTAGTTGAGTAGTATGCATGAGGTAGGAACCCACCACTTGTTACTAAAGCCCCGGGAACGCTAGTTATTTCAATGCTATGCTAAAGTAGACGGGGTCTGGTATGAGTGTTCGTGAGTGGTGTGAGAAGGAGGACTCTCGACAAAACGACGACTTCATGAAGGCATCTTCAAGTCCTGCATCTTCAAGACCTCAACACTTCGAGACTCGAGAAACAAGATTTTCAATACACACTACTGGGTGAAGGATGGTTGGACCGGCACCCTGGAGAAACCAATGGATTCGCCTAGGTGATGCTGGAGAAGTGCCAGTATTCACGCGGAAAGCCTCACCCAGATTCAAAGAGAAGGATGAATACTTCATGCCCGGAAGCTTACCTGTGTAGCCACAAGTCAATATGGGCTCTGGCTTGGTTGATCTTTGTTGTGACTCTGACTAGACAGTGCTACGAGATGTAGTCGACGTTACGATTGGATGGGCACTGTTAGTAGCTCAAGGAAACACTCTGAAATACCATGTGTCTTTCGTCCTGTTCTCAAACACCAGGCAGTGCGAGAACTTACCTGGAGGGAAAGAATCTTGTGGGTAAAGTACACAACACTCTGCAGAGTTAAACCTAATCAATTAGCCGTGTCCCCGGTTACGGACAATTTGAGCTTCCAGATTTGGATCTATCTCTGAACTCTCAACACTAGACTGATAACTAATTGTGGGCAACTTAATGATACTTTTGCGAATTTAGACATCGGTTGGCGGAACCATGTCATGATAGGTAACTCTATAGTGCAAATACTTGATATTCCTTTGTTGTAGGAAAAGAAAACAAAAATCAGCTTTACGCAAAAACTTAGACACAGAGCCATAAAGCCTTTCTTCATATAGATTTGTTTTTATCTTCTGTTTTACTATGGTGATCTTGCCGGTACATTCAATGTACTGACCTACACGGCTACAACTTCTCATGTTGCAGATATTTTTCTTCGACGAGTAAGAGTATGATTCGGGGTTATGGTCCGCACTCAACTTGTCGTTGGTGTTATTGGGACTCCACACCCGTTGACTGCTTCCGCTGAGATTTAAGGTATATATCAGTTTTACGTTAATTACATGTGATTGCACTTTGATATATACATTGATGTACTGTCTGTGCCAGCATACTGATCCAGGAATGGCACAGAAAACACAGAGGCTTGACTCGTTTTGAGTCTGGTCGCTACACCCTAAAATTTAAAAGCAATACGAATAAACTCTGAAAAGGTTGAAAGTTGGCATGGTATCCTAATTTGACCCAGATAGCTTGTGCTAAAAAGTTGAGAGGGTTACGGCAAAAACTACATCCACTTCGTATGCAAAATGGACAACCTCTTTCGAAGTATCAAGGTTTCGGACAGAAACTCATCTCTTACAAAAGGGTTACATTTTTTGAACTTATTTGAACTCCAGACTTTTTGTGTGTTCAAAATGCACCATTCAAATCCACATCATCAATTTTCAACCCGTCTTGACTTTATTTTCTATTTTTCATGCATTTACTAATTTTTTGAGCTTAATGACCCTGAAACTGAAAAAGCACTACAAATGAACTCTACAAAGGTTGAAAGTTGGCATCGTATCATCATTTCATCCACATAGCATGTGCGAAAAAATTGAGAGGGTTACGGCAAAAACTGGATGCACTTCGTGTGCATAATGGACAATCTCTTTCGAAGTATAAGGGTTTCGGACAAAAAATCATCTGTTACAAAGGGATTATATTTTTGTGAAATTATTTGAACTCCAGACTTTTTCTGTGTTCAAAATTCACCAATCAAAGCCACATCTTCAATTTTCAACGCTTTCTAACTTCATTTGCTATTTTTCATGCGTTTACTTATTTTTTGAGCTAAATGACCGTAAAATTGAAAAGCACAACGAATGAACTCTAAAAAGGTTAAAAATTGGCATGGTATCATAATTTTACCCACATAGCATGTGCTAAAAAGTTGAGAGGGTTACGCCAATAACTAGATGCACTTCGTGTGCAAAATGGACATTCTCTTTCGAAGTATCACGGTTTCGAACGAAAACTCTTTTGTTACTACGGGATTTGATTTTTTTGAACTTATTTGAACTCCAGAATTTTTGTCTGTTCAAAATTCACTATTCAAAGCCACATCTTCAATTTTCAACAATTTGTGACTTCATTTGGTATTTTTCAAGCATTTAATGATTTTTTGAGCTAAATGATACTAAAATTCAATAGCACTCCAAATGAACTCTGGAAAAGGTTTAAAGTTGGCATGGCATCATCATTTCACCCACATAGCATGTGGTAAAAAGTTGAGAGGGTTACGGCAAAAACTGCATGCACTTCGTATGCAAAATGGACAACCTCTTTCGAAGTATCAGGGTTTAGGACAAAAACTCTTCTGTTACAAAAGGATAAATTTTTTGTGAACTTATTTGAACTCCAGACTTTTTGTGTGTTCAAAATGAACCATTCAAAGCCACATCTTCAATTTTCAACACTTTCAGACTTCATTTGGTATTTTTCATGCATTTACTTATTTTTTGAGCTAAATGATACTCAAACTAAAAAGCACTACAAATGAACTCTGAAAAGGTTGATAGTTGGCATGGTATCATCATTTCACCCAGATAGCATGTGCTAAAAAGTTGAGACGGTTATGGCAAAAACTGGATGCACTTCGTGTGCAACATGGTTAATCTCTTTTGAAGTATCAAGGTTTCAAATGAAAACTCATCTATTACGAACCCTGTTCAACAATTCATCGGATTAACCAGTTAACTTGCCAGTTAATCCCTACTCAAAGGATCACCGAGTAGCCGACTATTTGACAAATCGCCCGATTAATTGATTAAATGGTCGATTAACTTGCCGATTAGCCTATTAATTCCCTACTCGCCAACCGACCTAGCAGCTACTAGTTAACGATTTCCTCAACAATGGTTACAAAGGGATTACATTTTTGTGAACTTATTTAAACTCCATACTTTTTCTCTGTTCAAAATGCACCATTCAAGGCCACATCTTCAATTTTCAACACTTGCTAACTTAATTTGGTATTTTTCATGCATTTACTTATTTTTGAGCTAAATGACCCTAAAATTGAAAAGCACTACGAATGAACTCTGAAAAGGTTGAAAGTTGGCATGGTATCATAATTTGACCCACATACCATGTGCTAAAAAGCTGAGAGGTTTACATCAAACAATGGATGAACTTCGTGTGCAAAATGGACATTCTCTTTCAACGTATCATGGTTTTGGACGAAAAATCATCTATTACAAAGGGATTTCATTTTTTGAACTTATTTGAACTCCAGACTTTTTTGGTGTTCAAAATGCACCATTCGAAGTGACATCAACAATTTTCAACCCGTTGTGACTTCATTTGCTATTTTTCATGCATTTACTGACTTTCTTGTGCAAAATGACACTAAAACTGAAAAGCACTATAAATGAACTCTGAAAAGGTTGGAAGTTGGCATGGTATCATCATTTCACCCACATAGCATGTGCTAAAAAGTTGGGAGGGTTACGACAAAAACTGGATGCACTTCGCTTGCCAAATGGACAATCTCTTTGAAAGTATCACAGTTTCGGACAAAAACTCATCTGTTACAAAGGTACTACATTTTTGGGAACTTATTTGAACAAGAGACTTTTTGTGTGTTCAAAATACACTATTCAAAGCCACATCTTCAATTTTCAACAATTGCTGACTTAATTTGGTATTTTTCATGCATTTATTGATTTTTTGAGCTAAATGACACTAAAACTGAAAAACACTACAAATGAACTCTGAAAAAGGTTGAAAGTTGGCATGGTATCATCATTTCAACCACATAGCATGTGCTAAAAAGTTAAGAGGGTTACGGCAAAAACTGGATGCACTTCGTGTGCAAAATGGACAATCTCTTTCGAAGTATGAGGGTTTCGGATAAAAACTCATCTGTTACAAAGGGATTACATTTTTGTGAACATATTTGAAGTTTAGACTTTTTGTGTCTTCAAAATGCACCATTCAAAGCCACATCTTCAATTTTCAACACTTTCAGACTTCATTTGGTATTTTTCATGCAATTAATTATTTTTTTGAGCTAAATGACCCTCAAATTGAAAAGCACTATGAATGAACTCTGAAAAGTTAAAAGTTGGCATGGTATCATAATTTGACCCACATAGCATGTGCTAAAAAGTTCAGAGGGTTACGTCAAAAACTGGATGCACTTCATGTGCAAAATGGACATTCTCTTTCAAAGTATCAGGGTTTCGGACGAAAACTCATCTATTACAAATGGATTACATTTTCGTGAACTTATTTGTACTCCAGACTTTTTGTGTGTTCAAATTGCACTATTCAAAGCCACATCTTCAATTTTCAACACATCCGGACTTCATTTGGTATTTTTCATGCATTTACTGTTTTTTTAGCTCAATGACACTGAAACTGAAAAGCACTACAAATGAACTCTCGAAAGCTTGAAAGTTGGCATGGTATCCTAATTTGACCCACATAGCTTGTGATAAAAATTTGAGAGGGCTACGTCAAAAAATGGATGCACTTCGTGTGCAAAATGTACAATCTCTTTCCATGTAGCAGGGTTTCGGACGAAAACTCATATGTTACAAAGGGATTTCATTTTTTTGTACTTCTTTGACCTCCAGACTTTTCGTGTGTTCAAAATGCACGATTCAAATACACATCATCAATTTTCAACAATTCCTGACTTCATTTGGTATTTTTCAAGCATGTAATGATTTTTTTGAGCTAAATGATACTAAAACTGAAAAGCACTACAAATGAACTCTGGAAAAGGTTTAAAGTTTGCATGGTATCATCATTTCACCCACATAGCATGTGCTAAAAAGTTGAGAGGGTTACGGCAAAAATTGCATGCACTTCGTATGCCAAATGGACAATCTCTTTTGAAGTATCAGGGTTTCACACAAAAACACATCTGTTACAAAGGGATTACATTTTTGTGAACTTATTTGGATTCTAGAGTTTTTGTGTGTTCAAAAGTCACCATTCAAAGCCACATATTAAGTTTTCAGCACTTTCTAACTTCATTTGGTAATTTTCATGCATTTACTTATTTTTTGAGCTAAATTACCCTAAAATTGAAAAACACTACGAATAAACTCTGAAAAGGTTGAAAGTTGGCATGGTATCCTATTTTTACCTAGGTAGCTTGTGCTAAAAAGTTGATAGGGTTATGTCAAAAACAGGATGCACTTTGTGTGCAAAATGTACAATCTCTTTCGAAGTATCAGGGTTTCGGACGAAAACTCATCTGTTACATAGGGATTACTTTTTTGAAATTCTTTGAACTCCAGACTTTTTGTGTGTTAAAAATGCACTATTCAAAGCCACATCCTGACTTCATTTGGTATTTTTCATGTATTTACTGATTTTTTTTAGCTAAATGACATTGAAATTGAAGAGCACTACAAATGAACTCTCAAAAGGTTGAGAGTTGGCATGGTATCATTATTTCACCCACATAGCATGTTATAAAAAGTTGAGAGGTTTTCGGTAGAAATTGGATGCACTTCGTGTGCAAAATGGACATTCTCTTTTGAAGCATCACAGTTTCGGACGAAAACTCATGTCTTACAAAGGGATTTCATTTTTTTGAACTTATTTGAACTCCAGGCTTTTTGTGTGTTTCAAAATGCACCATTAGAAGCAACATCAACAATTTTCAACCTGTTGTGACTTCACTTGCTATTTTTCATGCATTTACTTGTTTTTAGAGCTAAATGAGACTTAAATTGAAAAGCAGTACAAATGAACTCTGAAAGGGTTGAAAGTTGGCACGGTATCATCATCTCACCCACATAACATGTCTTAAAAAGTTGAGAGGGTTATGACAGAATTTGGATGCACTTCGTGTGCAAAATGGACAATCTCTTTCGAAGTATTAGGGTTTGAGACGAAAACTCATCTGTTAAAAAGGGATTTCATTTTTTAAAATTATTTGAACTCCATACGTATTGTGTGTTCAAAATCCACCATTGAAATCCACATCATCAATTTTCAACGCTTTCTAACTTCATTTGGTATTTTTCATGCATTTACTGATTTTTTTGAGCTAAATGACACTGAAACTGAAAAGCAGTACACATGAACTCTAAAAAGGTTGGAAGTTGGCATGATCTCATCATTTCACCCAAATAGCATGTGCTAAAAAGTTGAGAGGGTGACGGCAAAAACTGGATGCACTTCGTGTGCAAAATGGACAATCTGTTTCAAAGTAGCATGGTTTTTGCCAAAAACTCAACTATTACAAAGGGATTACATTTTTGGGAACTTATTTGAACTCCAGACTTTTTGTGTGTTCAAAATGCACTATTCAAAGCCACATCTTCAATTTTCAACAATTTCTGACTTAATTTGGTATTTTTCATGCATTTATTGTTTTCTGAGCTAAATGACACTAAACTGAAAAGCACTACAAATGAACTCTCAAAAAGGTTGAAAGTTGGCATGGTATCATCAGTGCACCCACATAGCATGTGCTAAAAAGTTAAGAGGGTTACGAGAAAAACTGGATGCACTTCGTGTGCAAAATGGACAATCTCTTTTGAAGTATGAGGGTTTCGGACAAAAACTCATCTGTTACAAAGGGATTACATTTTTGTTAACTTATTTGAAGTGTAGACTTTTTGCATGTTCAAAATGCACCATTCAAAGCCACATCTTCAATTTTCAACACTTTCAGACTTCATTTGGTATTTTTCATGCGTTTACTTATTTTTTTGAGCTAAAGGACCCTCAAATTGAAAAGCACTACGAATGAACTCTGAAAAGTTAAAAGTTGGCATGGTATGATAATTTGACCCACACAGCATGTGCTAAAAAGTTGAGAGGGTTACGTCAAAAACTGGATGCACTTCATGTGCAAAATGGACATTCTCTTTCAAAAAATCAGGGTTTCGGATGAAAACTCATCTGTTACAAATGGATTACTTTTTTGTGAACTTATTTGAACTCCAGAATTTTTGCGTGTTCAAATTGCACTATTAAAAGCCACATCTTCAATTTTCAACACTTTTTGACATCATTTGGTATTTTTCATGCATTTACTGGTTTTTTGAGCTCAGTGACACTGAAACTGAAAAGCACTACAAATGAACTCTGGAAAGCTTGAAAGTTGGCATGGTATCCTAATTTGACCCACATAGCTTGTGATAAAAATTTGAGAGGGCTACGTCAAAAACTGGATGCACTTCGTGTGCAAAATGTACTATCTCTTTCCAAGTATCAGGGTTTCGGATGAAAACTCATATGTTACAAAGGGATTTCATTTTTTTTGAACTTCTTTGACCTCCAGACTTTTTGTGTGTTCAAAATGCACTATTCAAATACACATCTTCAATTTTCAACACTTCCTGACTTCATTTGGTATTTTTCATGCATGTAATGATTTTTTGAGCTAAATGATACTAAAAATGAAAAGCACTACAAATGAACTCTGAAAAAGGTTTAAAGTTGGCATGGTATCATCATTTCACCCACATAGCATGTGCTAAAAAGTTGAGAGGGTTACGGCAAAAACTGCATGCTCTTCGTATGCCAAATGGACAATCTCTTTCGAAGTATCAGGGTTTCAGACAAAAACTCAGTTGTTACAAAGGGATTACATTTTTGTGAACTTATTTGAACTCCAGAGTTTTTGTGTGTTCAAAATTCACCATTCAAAGCCACATATTAAGTTTTCAACACTTTCTAACTTCATTTGGTATTTTTCATGCATTTACTTATTTTTTTGAGCTAAATTACGCTAAAATTGAAGAGCACTACGAATAAACTCTGAAAAGGTTGAAAGTTGGCATGGTATCCTAATTTGACCTAGGTAGCTTGTGCTAAAAAGTTGAGAGGGTTATGTCAAAAACTGGATGCACTTTGTGTGCAAAATGTACAATCTCTTTCGAAGCATCAGGGTTTCGGACGAAAACTCACCTGTTACATAGGGATTACATTTTTTTGAACTTCTTTGAACTCCATACTTTTTGTGTGTTAAAATTCACTATTCAAAACCACATCTTCAATTTTAAACACTTCCTGACTTCATTTGGTATTTTTCATGTATTTACTGATTTTTTTTAGCCAAATGACACTGAAACTGAAGAGCACTACAAATGAACTCTCAAAAGGATGAGAGTTGGCATGGTATCATTATTTCACCCACATAGCATGTTATTAAAAGTTGAGGGGTTTATGGCAGAAATTGGATGCACTTCGTGTGCAAAATGGGCAATCTCTTTTGAAGCATCAGGGTTTCGGACGAAAACTCATGTCTTACAAAGGGATTTCATTTTTTTGAACTTATTTGAACTCCAGGCTTTTTGTGCGTTCAAAATGCACATTAGAAGAAACATCAACAATTTTCAACCTGTTGTCACTTCATTTGCTATTTTTCATGCATTTACTGATTTTTAGAGCTAAATGAGACTTAAATTGAAAAGCACTGCAAATGAACTCTGAAAGGGTTGAAAGTTGGCACGGTATCATCATTTCACCCACATAACATGTCCTAAAAAGTTGAGAGGGTTATGACAGAATTTGGATGCACTTCGTGTGCAAAATGGACAATCTCTTTCGAAGTATGATTTTCAACACTTTCAGACTTTATATGGTATTTTTCATGCATTTACTTATTTTTTTGAGCTAAATGACCCTCAAATTGAAAAGGACTACGAATGAACTCTGAAAAGTTAAAAGTTGGCATGGTATCCTAATTTGACCCAGGTAGCTTGTGCTCAAAAGTTGAGAGGGTTATGTCAAAAACTGGATGCACTTCATGTGAAAAATGGACATTCTCTTTCAAAGTATCAGGGTTTCGGATGAAAACTCATCTGTTACAAATGGATTACATTTTTTTGAACTTATTTGAACTGCAGACTTTTTCTATGTTAAAAATGCACTATTCAAAGCCACATCTTCAATTTTCAACACTTCCTAACTTCATTTGGTATTTTTCATGCATTTACTATTTTTTAGCTAAATGACACTGAAATTGAAGAGGCCTACAAATGACCTCTGAAAAGGTTGAGAGTTGGCGTGGTATCATTATTTCACCCACATAGCAAGTTATAAAAGGTTGAGAGGTTTACGGCAGAAAATGGATGGACTTCGTGTGCAAAATGGACAATCTCTTTTGAAGTAGCAGGGTTTCAGACGAAAACTCATCTGTTATAATGGGATTACATTTTTTGAGATTATTTGAACTCCATACTTTTTGTCTGTTCAAAATGTACCATTCAAATCCACATCATCAATTTTCAACCCTTTCTGACTTCATTTGGTATTTTTCATGCATTTACTGATTTTTTTGAGCTCAGTGACACAGAAACTGAAAAGCACTACCAATGAACTCTGAAAAGGTTGAAAGTTGGCATGCTATCATTATATCACCCACATAGCATGTGCAAAAAAGTTGAGAGGGTTACTGCAAAAACTAGAAGCACTTCGTGTGCAAAATGGACAATCTCTTTCGAAGTATCAGGGTTTCGAACAAAAACTCATGTGTTACAAAGGGATTACATTTTTTGAACTTATTTGAACTCCAAAGTTTTTGTGTGTTCATAATTCACCATTCAAATCCACATATTAAATTTTCAACACTTTCTAACTTCATTTGGTATTTTTCATGCATTTACTTATTTTTCGAGCTAAATTACCCTAAAATTGAAAAGCACTGCGAATAAACTCTGAAAAGGTTGAAAGTTGGCATGGTATCCTAAGTTGACCTAGATAGCTTGTGCTAAATGGTTGAGAGGGTTAGGTTAAAAGCTGGAAGCACTTCATGTGCAAAATGTACAATTTGTTTTGAAGTATCAGGGTTTCGGACGAAAACTCATATGTTACAAAGGGATTCCATTTTTTTGAATTCTTTGAACTCCATACTTTTTCTATGTTCAAAATGCACTATTCAAAGCCACATCTTCAATTTTCAACACTTCCGGACTTCATTTGGTATTTTTCATGCATGTACTGATTTTTTGAGCTAAATGATACTAAAAATGAAAAGCACTACGAATGAACTATGAAAAGGTTTAAAGTTGGCATGGTATCATCATTTCACCCACATAGCATGTGCTAAAAAGTTGAGAGGGTTACGGCAAAAAATGCATGCACTTCGTATGTCAAATGGACAATCTCTTTCGAAGTATTAGGATGTCGGACAAAAACTAATCTATTACAAAGGGATTACATTTTTGTGAACTTATTTGAACTCCAGAGTTTTTCTGTGTTCAAAATTCACCATTCAAAGCCACATATTCAATTTTTAATACTTTCTAACTTCATTTGTTATTTTTCAAGCATTTACTTATTTTTTTAGCTAAATTACGCTAAAATTGAAAAGCAGTACGAATAAACTCCGAAAAGGTGGAAAGTTGGCATTGTATCCTCATTTGACCCAGATAACTTGTGCTAAAAAGTTGAGAGGGTTACGTCAGAAACTGGATGCACTTCGTGTGCAAAATGTACAATCTCTTTCGAAATATCAGGGTTTCAGACGAAAACTCATCTGCTACAAAGAGATTTCATTTTGTTGAACTTGTTTGAACTCCAGAATTTTTGTGTGTTAAAAAAGCACTATTCAAAGCCACATCTTCAATTTTCAACACTTCCAGACTTCATTTGGTATTCGTCATGCATTTACTGATTTTTAGCTAAATGCCACTGAAACTGAAAAGCACTACAAATGAACTCTGAAAACTTTGAAAGTTGGCATGGTATCATCATTTCACCCACATAGCATGTGCTAAAAATTTGAGAGGGTTACGACAAAAATTGGATGAACTTCGGCAAAATGGACAATATCTTTCGAAGCATCGGGGTTTCGGACGAAAACTCATGTGTTACAAAGGGATTTCATTTTTTGAACTTATTTGAACTCCAGACTTTTTGTGTGTTCAAAATGCACCCTTCAAAGCCACATCAAAAAAATTCAACCCTTTCTGACTTCATTGGGTATTTTCGATGCATTTACTGATTTTTAGAGCTAAATTACAATGAAATTTTAAAGCACTACAAATGAATTCTAAAAAGGTTGAAAGTTGGCATGGTATCATTATTTCACCCACATAGCATTTGCTAAAAAGTTGAGAGGGTTACAGGAGAAATTGGATGCACCTCGTGTGCAAAATGGACAATCTCTTTCGAAGTATCAGGGTTTCAGACGAAAACTCATCTCTTATAAAGGGATTACATTTTTTGAGAAATTATTTGAACTCCAGACTTTTTGTGTGTTTAAAATGCACCATTCAAATACACATCATGAATTTTCAACCTTTTATGACTTCATTTGTTATTTTTCATGCATTTACTGATTTTTTTTGCTAAATGACAATAAAACTGAAAAGCACTCCAAATGAACTCTGAAAAGGTTGAAAGTTGGCATGGTATCATCATATCACCCACATAGCATGTGCTAAAAAGTTGATAGGGTTACTGCAAAAACTAGATGCACTTCGGGTGCAAAATGGACAATATCTTTCGAAGTATCAGAGTTTTAGACAAAAACTCATCTGTTACAAAGGGATTACATATTATTGAACTTATTTTAACTCTAGAGTTTTTGTGTGTTGAAAATTCACCATTCAAATCCACATATTAAGTTTTCAACACTTTCTAACTTCATTTGGTATTTTTCATGCATTTACTTATTTTTTGAGCTAAATTACCCTAAAATTGAAAAGCACTACAAATAAACTCTGAAAAAGGTTGAAAGTTGGCATGGTATCCTAATTTGACCCTGGTAGCTTGTGCTAAAAATTTGAGTGGGTTATGTCAAAAACTGGATGCACTTTGTGTGCAAAATGTACAATCTCTTTCGAAGTATCAGGGTTTCGGACGAAAACTCATCTGTTACATAGGGATTACATTTTTTTGAACTTCTTTGAAGTCCATACTTTTTGTGTGTTAAAAAAGCACTATTCAAAGCCACATCTTAATTTTTCAACACTTCCTGACATCGTTTGGTATTTTTCATCCATTTACTGATTTTGTTAGCTAAATGACACACTAAAACTGAAGAGCACTACAAATGAACTCTCAAAAGGTTGAGAGTTGGCATGGTATCATTATTTCACCCACATAGCGTGTTATAAAAATTTGAGAGGTTTACGGCAGAAATTGGATGCACTTCGTGTGCAAAATGGACAATCTCTTTTGAAGCATCACAGTTTCGGACGAAAACTCATTTCTTACAAAGGATTTCATTTTTTTTTGAACTTATTCGAGCTCCATACTTTTTGTGTGTCCAACATGCACCATTAGAAGCAACATCAACAATTTTCAACCCGTTGTGACTTCATTTGCTATTTTTCATGCATTTACTAATTTTTAGAGCTAAATAACCCTTAAATTGAAAATCACTACAAATGAACTCTGAAAGGGTTGAAAGTTGGCACGGTATCATCATTTCACCCAAATAACATGTGCTAAAAAGTTGAGAGGGTTACGACAGAAATTAGATGCACTTCGTGTGCAAAATGGACAATCTCTTTCGAAGTATCATGGTTTCGGATGAAAACTCATTTGTTAGAAAGGGATTTCATTTTTTTTAAATTATTTGAACTCCATACTTATTGGGTGTTCAAAATCCAAAATTCAAATCCACATCATCAATTTTCAACCCTTTCTAAATTCATTTGGTATTTTTCATGCATTTACTGATTTTTTGAGCTAGATGACACTGAAACTAAAAAGCACTACAAATGAACTCTAAAAAGGTTGGAAGTTGGCATGGTATCATCATTTCACCCACATAGCATGTGCTAAAAATTTGAGAGGGTTACGGCAAAAACTGGATGCACTTCGTGTGCAAAATGGACAATCTCTTTCAAAGTATCAGGGTTTTTGACAAAAACTCATCTGTTACAAAGCGATTACATTTTTGGGAACTTCTTTGAACTCTAGAATTTTTGTGCGTTCAAAATGCACTATTCAAAGCCACATCTTAAATTTTCAACAATTTCTGAATTAATTTGGTATTTTTCATGCATTTATTGATTTTTTTCTAGCTAAATGACAGTAAAACTGAAAAGCACTACAAATGAACTCTGAAAAAGGTTGAAAGTTTCCATGTTATCATCATTTCACCCACATAGGATGTGCTAAAAACTTAAGAGGATTATGGCAAAAACAGGATGCACTTCGTGTGCAAAATGGACAATCTCTTTCGAAGTATCAGGGTTTCGCACAAAAACTCATCTGTTACAAAGGGATTACATTTTTGTGAAATTATTTGAACTATAGACTTTTTGTGTGTTCAAAATAAAACCATTGAAAGCCACATGTTCAATTTTCAACACTTTCAGACTTCATTTGGTATTTTTCATGCATTTACTTATTTTTTTGAGCTAAATAACCCTCAAATTGAAAAGCACTACGAATGAACTCTGAAAAGATAAAAGTTGGCATGGTATCATAATTTGACCAACATAGCAGGTGCTAAAAAGTTGAGAGGGTTACGTCAAAAACTGGAGGCACTTCATGTGCAAAATGGACATTCTCTTTCAAAGTATCAGAGTTTAGGCCGAAAACTCATCTGTTACAAAGGGATTACATTTTTGTGAACTTATTTGAACTCCAGACTTTTGTGTGTTCAAATTGCACTATTCAAAGCAACATCTTCAATTTTCAACACTTTCCGACTTCATTTGGTATTTTTCATGCATTTACTGATTTTTTTGAGCTCAATGACACTGAAACTGAAAAGCACTACAAATGAACTCTGGAAATCTTGAAAGTTGGCATCGTATCCTAATTTGACCCACATAGCTTGTGAAAAAAATTTGAGAGGGATACATCAAAAATGGATGCACTTCGTATGCAAAATGCATAATCTCTTTCGAAGTATCAGGGTTTCGGACGAAAACTCATATGTTACAAAGAGATTTCATTTTTTTAACTTCTTTGACCTCCAGACTTTTTGTGTGTTCAAAATGCACTATTCAAATCCACATATTCAATTTTCAACACTTCCCTTCTTCATTTGGTATTTTTCATGCATGTACTGTTTTTTGAGCTAAATGATACTAAAATTGAAAAGCACTACAAATGAAATCTGAAAAAGGTTTAAAGTTGGCATGGTATCATCATTTCGCCCACATAACAGGTGCTAAAAAGTTGAGAGGGTTACGGCAAAAACTGCATGCACTTCTTATGCCAAATGGACAATCTCTTTCGAAGTATCAGGGTTTCGGACAAAAACTCATCTGTTACAAAGGGATTACATTTTTGTGAACTTATTTGAACTCTAGAGTTTTTAAGTGTTCAAAATTCACCATTCAAGGCCACATATTCGTTTTTCAACAGATTCTAACTTCATTTGGTATTTTTCATCCATTTACTTATTTTCTAAGCTAAATTACCCTAAAATTGAAAAGCAATACGAATAAACTCTGAAAAGGTTGAAAGTTGGCATCGTATCCTAATTTGACCGAGATAGCTTGTGCTAAAAAGTTGAGAGGGTTATTTCAAAAACTGGATGCACTTCGTGTGCAAAATTTACAATCTCTTTTGAAATATCAGGGTTTCGGATGAAAACTCATCTGCTACAAAGGGATTTCATTTTTTTGAACTTCTTTGAACTCCAAACTTTTTGTGTGTTCAAAATGCACTATTCAAAGCCACAACTTCAATTTTCAACACTTCCTGACTTCATTTGGTATTTTTCATGCATTTTGTGAAACAGAAAAACACTACAAATGAACTCTGAAAAGTTTGAAAGTTGGCATGGTATCATCTTTTCACCCACATAGCATGTGCTAAAACGTTGAGAGAGTTACGACAAAAATTGGATGCACTTCGTGTGCAAAATGGACAATGTCTTTCGAAGCATCGGGGTTTCGGACGAAAACTCATGTGTTATAAAGGGATTTCATTTTTTGAAGTTATTTGTACTTCATACTTTTTGGGTGTTCAAAATGCACCATTCAAAGCAACATGAACAATTTTCCACTCTTCCTGACTTCATTGGGTATTTTTCATGCATTTACTAATTTTTAGAGCTAAATGACTATGAAATTGAAAAGCACTACAAATGAATTTTGAAAAGATTGAAAGTTGGCATGGTATCATCATTTCACCCACATAGCTTTTGCTAAAAAGTTGAGAGGGTTACGACCGAAATTGGATGTACTTCGTGTGCAAAATGGACAATCTCTTCCGAAGTATCAGGGTTTCGGACGAAAACTCATCTGTTACAAAGGGTTTTCATTTTTTTGAAATTATTTGAACTCCAGACTTTTTGTGTGTTCAAAATGCACCATTCAAATCCACATCATCAATTTTCAACCCTTTTTGACTTCGTTTGGTATTTTTCATGCATTTATTGATTTTTTTAGCTAAATGACACTGAAACTAAAAAGCACTACAAATGAACTCTGAAAAGGTTGAAAGTTGGCATGGTATCATCATATCACCCACATAGCATGTGCTAAAAAGTTGAGAGGGTTAATGCAAAAACAAGATGCACTTCGTGTGCAAAATGGACAATCTCTTTCGAATTATCAGGGTTTCAGACAAAACCTCATCTGTTACAAAGGGATTACATTTTTGTGAACTTATTTTAACTCCGGAGTTTTTGTGTGCTCAAAATTCACCATTCAAAGCCACATATTCAGTTTTCAACACTTTCTAACTTTATTTGGTATTTTTTATGCATTTACTTAATTTTTGAGCTAAATTACCCTAAAATTAAAAAGCACTACGAATAAACTCTGAAAAGGTTGAAAGTTGGCATGGTATCCTAATTTGACCCAGGTAGCTTGCATTAAAAAGTTGAGATGGTTATGTCAAAAACTGGATGCACTTTGTGTGCAAAATGTACAATCTCTTTCGAAGTATTAGGGTTTCGGACGAAAACTCATCTGTTACAAAGGGATTACATTTTTGTGAACTTGTTTGAACTCCAGAGTTTTTGTGTGTTAAAAATGCACTATTCAAAGCCACATCTTCAATTTTCAACACTTCCTGACTTCATTTGGTATTTTTCATGCATTTACTAATTTTTTTAGCTAAATGACACTAAAACTGAAGAGCACTACAAATGAACTCTACAAACGCTGAGTGTTGGCATGGTATCATTTTTTCACCAACATAGCATGTTATAAAAAGTTGAGAGGTTCATGACAGAAATTGGATGCACTTCGTGTGCAAAATGGACAATCTCTTTCGAAGTATTAGGGTTTCGGACGAAAACTCATCTGTTATAAAGGGATTACGTTTTTTGAGATTATTTGAACTGCATACTTCTTGTGTGTTCAAAATGCACCATTAAAATCCACATTATCAATTTTCAACCCTTTCTGACTTCATTTGGTATTTTTCATGCATTTATTGATTTTTTTAGCTAAATGACACTAACACCACTACTAGGAAAAGGGCTATAGATAATATAGACACTAATGGCGCACCAGACAAGTGGTGCGCCACTACTATATAGGAGTGGCGCACCAGGTGCTGGTGCGCCATTAGTGTGATGGGCACTAATGGCGCACCACACACCTCGTCCGCCACTACTAACAGATTTATTTTTTGTTATTTTTCCAAAAGTACTAATGGCGCACCAGGGTAGAGTGCGCCATTAGTAGTTTAACTACTAATGGCGCACCACATGCCCATTGCGCCGCTACAAATTTTGTTTTGCAAAACTACTAATGGCGCACCTCTAGCTGGTGTGCCATTAGTAACCAGGGTTACTAATGGCGCATTTGTAGGTGGTGCGGCATTAGTAACCTGTGACCAGCTAGATATTTTGGACAGCCACCTACCACACTCACTTTCCCCACTTTCATTCTCTCCTCCTCCTCCAAGCTTGTCTCGGGTGCCTCCTCCTCCTCACCTCATTTGCATCATAGATTCACCCAAATTAAGTGGTTAAATTACCTTTTTTGATAGGTAAGTAAGGGGAAAGATTTTATTTTGTAGATCTACTTTTTTGTCCCTCCAACAACGTGCACATGTAGTTTTTATGGCCTAGCTAGATCTATGTATGTTAGGGGTGTTGCATATGTTTTGGTGTTGCATATATGTTTGTGTTTGCAGGTACCGGTATTCGAAATGCAATAGTTGCCAATATTTTGCCGGAGTGTTGATTCATTTCTGTTTCGGCAAGAATTTAGCACTATGCATTCTTTTTGGTCCTATTTTTAGGCAAAGTCATGCCAAATTTTTTCTTGGTTCTAAAATATCATTTTGCTCTACCCCACAGGCGACCATGGTCCGCAAGATGACCGAAGGCATCGTGAATAGGTTTTTGAGCTCCGCGAAGGCCGAGATGCTTCACAATAATGAGACGGAGATAAGATGTCTGTGTCGAAGATGCAAGCTGAGGAGCCTTATGGACCCAGATTCCGTATAGGTGCGGGGCACCTACTCGTGCGTGGTTTCATGGATGGCTATTGGTGGCAAGGTGATGAAGATGATTATGAAGTCATCCATGGGGGCCGGGCAAGAAATGAGGAAGGGCATGAGAAATACAACCACGGCGAGGGTGGGCGAGAAGACGAAGAATCTCCAGGACATGATCACGAAGTAGATGCAGTACACAGTCATCATGTAGAAGATGCCAGACATGATGATGAGGAAGATGCTGGAGCAGACGAAGGGCATGATCATGAAGATGAAGATGCCGGAGCAGACAATGATGGACCATCGATGGGTTGGGTGCAGGACCCTCATATTCAAGAGCTGCTTCTCAAGCAGACAGATAATGAAAGAGCTGCCGCCCGAGAGAAAGCCAAGCTACATCAACTAGAGATAGACGCGGTTACTCCATTGTATGAAGGATGTAGGCCCGAGGATACCCGCCTGAAAGTAACGCTCATGGCTTTGGAGATGAAGGTAAAACACAAAATGACTGACACATGCTTCGACGAGAACATGTCATTCTAGAACGAACCTCTTCCCAAGGGGAACAAGTGCCCGACCAGTTTCGAGGAGGCGAAGAAAATCGTGTGTCCTCTGGATTTACCGCACGTGAAATACCATGTGTGCATGAACAATTGCATCATTTATCGGGACGAGCACGCAGAGTCTACCATATGTCCAGTGTGCGGCGTCACTCGATACAAGAAGAGGAAGAAAGCTCCTCGAAAAGTGGTGTGGTACTTTCCGATCACTCCTCGTCTGCAGCGGTATTTCGCGGACCCTAAGGTAGCAAAGCTTTTGCGTTGGCACGTGGATAGGGAGGAGAAGAAGCGAGAAGATGACGCAAATGATCCGGAGATAAATAAAAAAGACAAGATGCTGAGTCACCCTAAGGATGCGAGCCAGTGGCAAGCTTTGAACTTCGAACACCCAGAATTTGGGAACAATCCAAGGAACATCGTGTTCGGCGCGAGCACCGATGGAGTCAATCCATTTGGCAGCCAGAGAAGCACACATAGCACATGGCCTGTGTTTGTGTGGATGTACAACCTTCCCCCCTCGTTGTGCATGAAGAGGAAGTACATTCACATGAGTATGCTAATTGAAGGGCCAAAACAACCAGGGAACGACATCAATCTGTATCTGGGGCTGCTGAAAGAGGATCTAGACACGCTGTGGAAAACGCCAGCCAATACGTCGGACACCGCAGAGAAAGAATATTTCCCTATGAGAGTCGCACTGCTCACGACGGTGCATGACTATCTCGCTTACGGATATGTCGCGGGGCAGGTGGTCCATGGATTTTCTGGATGCGTCGGGTGCATGGATGACACAACGTATCGCTAGCTAGATAGAGATCCCGGGTCTTCGAAAACCGTGTTCATGGGTCATCGAAGGTGGCTTCGCGACGATGACTCATGGAGAAAACGCAAGGATCTGTTCGATGGTGAAACCGAACCCCGAAAACGCTCGCGTACAAGGAGCAGCGAGGAAATAGACAAGCTGTTCAAAAATTGGAAAGAGTGCCCACCACCGGGAAAGGCGCCAGAGCCGGGAAAGAAGCGAAAGGCGCCAGAGCCGCTGCTGAAGGTATGGAAAACGAGGTCTGTTTTCTGGGACTTGCCATACTAGAAGATCCTCCGTGTGCCTCACGGCCTTGATGTCATGCATATCATGAAGAACGTGTGCGAGAGTCTGCTTGGTACCCTGCTCAACATGCCAGAGAGGACCAAAGATGGACCGAAAGCAAGGGCAGACTTGAAATCAATGGGCATCAGGGAGGAGCTTCACGCTAATAATGATGATGATGATGATCATGAGGCAAAGCAGGACACTGAAAGTCGTCGCAAAGGCAAAAAGGCCAAGAAGACTAGAAATGACTTCCCTCCCGCGTGCTTCACTCTAAGTCAGGAGGAGATCGATCAATTTTTCACCTGCCTTGTAGGAGTAAAACTTCCTTACGGTTACACGGGGAAGATAAGCAGATACCTAGACTCAGCGAAGCAGAAGTTCAGCGGGATCATGGACGCGCACGTCCGTGAAACTCTATTTGGCCTATGCAACTTTTTCAACGTCATCTCTCGGAAGTCAGTTAGCGTGAGGCAACTCAGAAGGCTACAGCAAGAGATCGTGGTGATACTATGCGAGCTTGAGATGTACTTCCCGCGTGCATTCTTCGACGTTATAGTGCATCTGCTGGTCCATATCGTGGAGGATATCATCCAACTCGGGCCGATGTTCCTGCACAGCATGATGTCGTTCGAAAGGATGAATGGTGTCATCAAAGGATACGTTCGCAACATGTCACGTCTAGAGGGAAGCATAGCCAGGGGCTTTCCGACCGAAGAGTGCATCTCCTACTGCACGAATTATCTAGGCATCGAGAACCGCGTTGGTCTGCCCGTCAACACGCACCTCGGCAGGCTCGCTGGATGGGGTCACCGTGAGGGTCGCCGCGAAATGCATGTCGACTTCGAGAGTCGACTCGCCGACTTTGAACGAGCAAACCTAGTCGCGCTACAACACATAGACGTGGTCGATCCTTGGGTGGTAGAGCACAAAACCTTTATTTAGAAGATGTACAATGACCGAGGCCACCAGAGGACAGACGTAGATATAATCAAAGAGCACAACTCATGTTTCACGCATTGGTTCAAGAAGAAGCTACTTTCGTACCCTTTACATGAGGATTCTTCCACGGAAGAACAACTCATATTCGCCTTGTCACAGGGCGCCGAGCACAACCTGATGACGTATGAGGCGTACGATATCAACGGCTACACATTCTACACCGAGGGAAAGGACATGAAGAGCGATGGTTATCAGAACTCCGGGGTAATGATGGAATCCTACACCGGTAACGACAAGGAAAGATACTACGGAAGGATCGAGGAGATCTGGGAGGTGAGCTACGCTGGAGAGAAGGTCCCGATGTTCCGTGTGAGATGGGCGAAGAGCGTCCTAAAAGAAGACCGGTATCTCACCACCATCGTTATACCCGAAGCCAAATCCAAGACCGCGGGCACAAACGCCGCCGCGAAAAATGAGCCATGGGTACTGGCTTCCCAAGTGGACCAATGCTTCTTCATTACCGACCCATCAAAGCCCAACCGTGTTGTCGTGAGGAGAGGCAAAAGGAACATCATCGGAATGGATGGAGTCGCCAATGAGCAAGACTTCAACAAGTACGGCGACCTGAAGATGGAACATGACAACGACGATGAAGTACCAGCATACACCACAAGAAGAAGCAGGACCACCCTACCTAAAGGACATCCGTTCAAAAGAAGAACTCCATTTGCGAAAAATAAGGGCAAGAAGATTGTGAACAGATAGCTAGCTAAGATCGATTGTATTTAAATTGTAGCCTTCATTTCTCGATTGTATTTTGACATATTGAAATGATATTTCTTCCGTTCTAGTGTCCTCATGAATATTTATTTATGTTTATTATGGTATTGAATTTCTAACTCACAAAAAGTATTGAATTTGTTAATATTTTTTGAACTCATGAATATTTTTAAATTTCATGGGCACTTTTTGAATTCATGAATATTTTTTCAAATTTGATGATATTTTTTCATATTCAATATAGCTATAAATGGAAAAGAACTAGCATAACCCATCAAGAATTAAAACACCCAACACACCCACACTCATGAGAACACACACACCTATGTGTGTGGGTGTTCATCACACACACACATATGCACACACATATGCACAAGTGCATATATGCACATACACATGCATGTGACACCACACTCACACACATACACTCACACACATACATGTATATATAAAATCCCACACACTCACATACACTACACACACATGTATATCTAAACAGAAAATTAATTAAAAAAACATCTATCATGTATGTATACATATACATACACTCAGCACATACACATACATGTCCCACTATCAAAACAGGAAAACCAAAAAAGGGGGCACCTGGGACTCGAACCCTAGACCTCTGGTCTGCACAAAGAGCCGACTACCACTACACTACTGCCTCGAACATTAACAGGAGAGGGCTTCGACCCCTCTAGTACTATACTTTGCACCCCTACTATACTTACGGCGCACCCCTCAGTGGTGCGCCATTGCTGTGTATATACTTATGGCGCACCACCGGGTGGTGCGCCATTGCTATTCTCGGCCCATCTCATCCCCTTGCTATCCCCGGCCCATCTCATCGATCCCATCCCATCTATCCCCGGCACCCTGTGGAAGCAACCGGCGAGCGAAGGAGCGATCCCCGGCGGGCGAAGGAGGAGGAGGAGAGAAGCCCCGGCGTCGCCATCCCCGGCGAGCGAAGGAGCGATCCCCGGCGGGCGAAGGAGGAGGAGCACAGAAGCCCCGGTGTCACCATCCCCGGCGAGCGAAGGAGCAATCCCCGGCGGGCAAAAGAGGAGGAGGACAAAAGCCCCGGAGGACGCCACCATCCCGGCGCTGCTCGACTCCCGCTTCGACGGAGACAAGGTCGACGCGCTCAAGCACCTCCTCGCCCTCATCGCCCAGGGCGTCAACGTCGCACACCTCTTCCCGCAGGTCCGTCTCCCCCTCCCCCTCCCACTCCCGTCTCGACTCATTTGATTTGGGGTGGACGCAGGTGGTGAAGAACGTGGCGGCGCAGTCGCTGGAGGTCAAGAAGCTCATCTACCTCTACCTGCTCCACTACGCCGAGACGTAAGCTGCCTCATCTGCACATTGCTTACAGTTATTTTTCCAATGTACTATCCGACTTAGTTACAGTTATCCCTATTCTCTATCGAAGAGGAGTTGTTTTCTGTACAAAAAAACAACAACAATACTTTACTAGTAGTGTATTGAATTGAAGTCTGGTCTCTATCAATCAATTATCACTTAGGAGAAGGAGGCAAGTTGATCAGATATTTTATCAAGGTGTCTATCCAATAAAACATTGTGCATCATCATCAGTGTTGCGTCATCCAGACCCACCGGATGACATACAAAAAGAAGCGCATTGTGTGCTCTCTTACGCTAAAATTACCAAACAAATGGCCAATTATGCTACCTCAGTTCCTTCATCCAAATCTGAGCTCAGTAGATTATGCTGGGAGCTGCTTCAGTTAGATTTACTTGCATTGTCTCTCCTGCCTGTGATTTGTCTAGAAAGATTGTTGGACCTAAGTGGGCAGGAGATACACACCTAACTTCTGTCACTGACTGAAATCACAGTCGTCGTATCGCTGTTATCTGAACTTTGGGGCACACGAGCTTCTGCTTCACAGTAAATAGTTCAATTAGAATTAGAACCAAGGAAAATTCCACTTCCCGGAAGGGGAATTAGTTCTTAGCAGCACACTTGGACTGAAGAAATTATCTTTCTGTTGCGCTTCTTCTAAACAAGAAAAGAGTTGATGTGATATTTATTGCACATCATCAATCTAAAGCAATTTAAAGAAACAAATATCCAATGATGTTGTAGGGGCATGTATATATACTCTCATCTTCTCAAACTTAGGACACCATATAAGCTTTATATAAAATCAGTCCAAAGTATGAGGTGATACCAGTTTTGTAGGAACAGAAAGGCATGACAAACAGTTATCTGAATCTGCTCAAGTCTGAAACTGTTAGTGTGAGGTGTCTGCAACTGTTGTAATCTTGTAGATAAGTAGACGATGATCTGATGGTGTAGATACTATTATGATCTGATGGTAGAAGATGATCTGATGGTGAAGATGATTCGAAGATGATCTGAGGTGTCTGCAACTGTTCAGTCTATCATTTCACTTGCTTTAGTAAACTGATGTTGGTGCAGATACTATTATGATCGTGTCGTGATCAATTGTGCAGGTACCCCGAGAGGCCCTTGAGTTTGCCGCAAAGTCAATTAACTTCCGTTCCGGCAAATTCGGGTACTCCATATGTCCTATTTTCAGCAAAGGTCATGCTGAAATTTTCCGTGAATTTTTGCATGACTTTGCTAAAAATCGGTCAGATGGGGTACTTGCGACTAATGCATGGGCCGGGGTATCTTAGTACTTAATTAAGTAGGATCAACTGCCCCTTTATTCTTGCTGCATTAAACCATAGGTGGCAATAGAGCCAAGTGATTAGGCCCTTAGGGTGCCTCGGTGTTGATAAAAACCCTAAATAAATTGAACCCTTTTAGGGTGCCTCAGCGTCGACAAACTCTAAATTATAAAACCTTGGCTTTTAGGCTGCCTCGGTGTCGATAAAAAACCCTGACACCCCAACACCCCTGACACCCCGACCCCGACACCCCCGACACGACACCCCGACATGGCACACCAACCTCGACAACCCGAGACCCCGACACAGCACCCCGACCACGACACCCCCAACACCACGACACCCCCGACACCCCTGACACCCCGAACACTGACACTCCAGACCCGACACTCCGACACCACGACATCCCGACACCCCGACGCCGACACCCCTGACAATCCGACACCGACACCCCGACACGACACCCCGACACGGCACACCGACCTCGACACAGCACCCCGACCCCGACACCCCGACACCCCAACACACCATGAGATGTGAGTGTCTTCAATCATCAGTCTATAGGTGTCTTCAATCATCAGTCTTTTGTGTGTGTCCAGTAGCTAGGCAAGATGAGTGATCATGGGCCGATGTACATCGGTATAATGCTTATGTGACTTTCGCTCCGTCGAGGCTTTCCTTAAATAACTTTCATGTGTGTTCCTGATGGAGGAATCCCGACTGTTGTCGTGGTGGGTGCCTCTTCTCTTTTCTCTTCCGTGCGATATACTCGTCGATAGTTTGCACAAGAAGAGGAGAGAAGAGGCGTCCATCACCAGCAGTCGAACTATTACTGTGAGAGAGTGTCCACCAACATATATACACCACCATATTAGTGCGAGAGAGCGCACCAACACACCATGAGATATGATAATTACTTAAGGAAATCCTCGACAAATCAAAAGTCACACACACATTATGCCGTCACCCTTGAAGCCTTGCGGGCATTTGCAGCCAGTTTTGTAGGCCCTTGACAATAACCAACTTTTTGACCAAACTTTTTTCCTACTTAGCGCGAAACATGGCCCACAACAACGAGGCCGGCGGGTCGGGTAAGGCATCCTGGGAGCTGTCCTAGGAGATGGAGGAAGAACCTCACCACTATGAGGACGCCGCGGAAGACACCGATCCCGACTACACAACCCCTAGTGGCGTCGGGGATGACACCCTGATGGTGTCGCCGAGGAAGCCACCACTGATGATGGAAGCGCACGCACAGATAGCAGCCAACCGAAGAGGCAATGGAAGGACCGGCGCCCGAACGTGCTCGGGACCGTCAAGGAGGAATTTACTGAAGTCTCCTCCGAGGGGCATCCAACGCCGCCCAAAGAATTAGTCAAGGGGTACTCGGTTCAGCTCGGGTGCATTCTCCGGAGCACCGTCTCAATCAACACCGAGAACCTAAGGCATCCTGACCGAGGGAATTTGCACAGCCTCCTCTTCACGAAGCTGCACGAACGATACAAGTTCCCGGTGACATCGCAAACACACACCTCTCAGGGAATAAATTGACCAGTGCCTCCCTCACGAAGATCAGCACGACCCTGTCTACTTGGAGAAGCGCGGTGAAGAAAATGATTGACAAAGGCGATAGTTATGAGAAGACCAAGGCGAAAAATCCTTCGATCAGCGAAGTTGACTACAAGGAGTTCAAGATCAAGTGCGGGAGCAGCGCAACCCTAGAATCAAGTTAGTGGGGGAAAGATATGCGGGACTTGAACATAGGGGTCCACCAACTCGGTCCCGGCAGTTACAGAGTGGCGGAACCTATATGGGACAAGGAGGACGCGGAGCGTGCCAAGCAAGGCCTACTGCCCCGCTTCGAGAAATACCGTGACAAGCAGACCAGGAACTATGTCGGGGCCCGGTACAAGGTGGACCCGGTAACAAAGGAGCTTACCACGGATGTGAAGACCAAGGCGCTTGAGCGTGTTCTGGTAAGGAATACACCCCCACGTAATTAGCTCCATATGGTTGCATTCTAATTAATGAAGACAAATTTCTAAATGGTTCACGTTCCTTCCGCAGGAGACTGAAAGCAGTAGCGCGGGGTCGTCTCAGAGCTCCCCTTGGGACAACACTTTAAATAGGGCGTTGAACGTAATGAAAAACAAGGATAAGTTCAGTAAGCCGTCGTCAGCTGGTCGTGTGGCCGGCAAAGGCTTGTCCACAAAATGGTCGTCATACTATAACGCTGGTGGGCGAAAGGAGAGAAAGACCAACTCGGAAAGCCAAGCGCGAGAGGTTCAAGAACTCAAGGAACAAGTGGCGCGGATTCCCGACATAGTCTCAGAGCAAGTGCGATACCAACTGGGAGCAATGATCACCGCCATTATGCCTACCTTCGTTGAGGGGCTACGGGGGTGGATTGCGAGCGGCCAACAGGGGTCGCCCCTGGTTCCTAGCTTCACGGCCAGCAACTCGCACAACACGCAGTCGGCGCCATTGGTGTCTCCGGCAGAGGCGGTATTGGTGTCTCCGGCGCCGGCACAGGCATTGCAGCTTAATGCACCTGGGTGTACGTCGGCCGGCACCTTGACAGCAAGCAGCCCCTCCGTCAATTGCATGCCCGCCGTTGGCGGTGCCTCGACATTAGCCGAGCTCGACGCCATCACGGTAACTAAGCCTCTCGACCTATGACTTCATCTGCTTGCCTTTGACTAGGCATCCCTGACGCCCTACATGTTTTCGTAGGGCGCCACCGACGTTCCATGCACTCTCCTGCACTTCATGGACGGCGAGTTGATCGATGTCGCCAAGGGCAGAATCATTCAACCGGGCAACCCCGTGTTCCACGGTATTCCGATGCCACCCACCGTGTATAGGGTTGAACTGATTCGGGTGCTGCCAGGCTGCAACGATTTGTTACCTCCGATTCGACCCGCAGGGGCCGACGAAGATGATGTGATGACCCTCAGTGCCTCCGTAAGCTGGCCCCTGCTTTGGCCAAAGAGCCAGATTCGTTTGGGGGCGGGGGACACCACCCCAAAGACAACACCGCCAGTCGTGCCGGCGCCAAGCCATGGCAAGACCGCCCCAACGCTACCGGGCATGCCGGACATGCATATGGCATAGCATCTGGACGACGACGACGACGACGGTACATTTACAAACGTCGATAAGTACTTTGCCGAACATGGGTACGGTGACGAATTCTTCTGGGCCTCCTTCTCAAGAACCCAACCCTGCAAAAGACGACCGCGATCTAGCTGGTACCGCGGACAAACCCAATTGCAACAGGCGTCGTCTGGCGTTCAGTTCTCAGGAGACGCCTCTAGCTGCCGCCTTCACCGAGCCTCAGATAGCCGAGGTGCGAAATATTATCAGCCCCAACACACTCAAGAAGGCGGTCTGTGAGCAGAACTCGATCCCATTACAGCTGAAGAAGAAGGGAGGGAAAAGAAATAATAACAAGGGCGGTGAGAGCCAGCCGGCACCGAGTACAATCCGTGCTCACGACGGGCCACCTTCACCTAAGGATATCTCAAGGAGGGTGCATGTGGCGGGTAGGCCGATGCTACCGACTAATCTGCTCAATGCTACAACCGGTGCTATGCGGAGTCAGCATGACAGTGTTCTTTCTTTGGAGAAGCGGCGTCTCTCCGAGAATGATGTGGCATACCCGGTTTTCATGGCCAAGGTGCGAGAGGGCAAGGGCTTTGTGGATAGCGCCATCGGGGGTACAATCGTCCTGCAGTTTGATGACATCTTCGCTATGTTTAACCTTCATCCGTTGCACTACACCTTCGTTCGGCTATTTTCACTGAGTATGGAGATGCGGATCATTAGAGACAAGACCCCGAACATCGTGATAGTCGACCCCTTCTACATGCGTGCCAAGATCTTGGGTAGCGCTGGGGACCGGCAAGTTGCGAGTTCACACCTCGAAGGCGTCATTCTGGCAAACCCAGATAAGGATAACTTCCTCGTGCCTAACTTTCCTGAGTAATTCATCCCCTCACCGCCCCGTAACATATGATTTCTTAGATTTCGATCATTCTTTTTTTTCTAACATTCCGTGTTTTGTGCATAGTGACACACATTGCACACTCATCCTCATAAGCCCGCAATATTCCATGGCCACGAATTTCGACTCGGACCGTCAGTCGAAGATAGACTACACAAATATCAAGAAAGTTCTTGATGATGTTCTCCCCGGCTATGCCAGATCTGGAGGCACCTTCAGCAGGACAATTCGTAGGTATGGCAAGCACGTGTTCACTGACAATATGACGTTCCCCTGCGTCAAGCAGCCGCTTGGCAGTCAGAAGGATGCCTACTACGCCCTCCATCACATGCGGGAGATCGTACGGGACCAGCATCACCTTCTACTACCAAATAATCTCAAAGATTGGGCCACATGCTGGTCGGCAATCCAGGACGCGGACATCAGACAAGAATTTTGTCGCATCCAGTCGGAGTTTGCGGAAATCATCCATCAAGATGTCCTTCGTACCTCGGGGCAGTTCTACCTCAGATATCAACCGTCCAACAGTGAGATAGAAACAATGCTACAAATGCAGGCCGACAACGCTCGCGATTTCATGACCATCACTCGAAAGTAGTGATGCTATGTAGTTCTGAAATGTCGATTGGCTCATGTTGTAATACTAAATTTTAATGAACTTGTCTGTTTCTTTGGTTTGGACAGTCGTTCAACCTATATGTAACCGATGCTATTTATTAGTAGGGCCATGAATCGTGCTATTAATGTGTTGCTTTTGTCTTCCAATCCTTTTGTTGCATACTTATATATTGCTTATGTATTGTCTGTGAATTTCTACTAACGTTTTGTATGGCTAGTGCACAGAGATGCCGTCGTATGTCGTGTACAAGGGTAAGGTTCCCAGAGTGTACGACGACTGGGAGGAGTGTCGGAGACAGGTTTACCATTTCAGCGGTAACAGTTACAAAGGGTACACCACTAGGGCGGAGGCGGAAGCTAGATACGCGTGCTATCTAGCGGGAGAGAGGAGGGAGCGTTGGAGGAACCGGATGAAGACCAGTTTCATCGCGATGATGCTCATCGTGATGACCGCAACTCTTTTCTATCTGATGGTAGTTTAGATGATCGATATCGACTTGTAATGTGAAGACGTTGTTCGGTATTTTAAATTCGGAGAGTAATATGATGAATTGTATTCGGAGACTAATCTTCTATTGTATTCGATAAATCTGCTCTTTATATGTTGTGCTCTCTATATTATGTGCAGTAATATGTTTTGTAACCTGTGCAAATATCAGAAAAGAAAAAAAATACCTAATATTCATACTAGTGGCGCACCACTCAGCACATTAGTGGCGCACTGCAAAAAGCACACTAGTGGTGCATCCTACATTAGTGCGCCATTAGTAAGCCAGAGCACATGGGTAAATATGGCCCCTAGGAGGCATACTAATGGCGCACCGTGAGCTATACTAATGGCGCACTGCCAGGTGCGCCATTAGTATACCAGATACTAATGGCGCACGAGTGGTGCGCCATTAGTAAAAGATTCTAATGGCGTGAGGCTAGTGGTGCACCTGTAGTGTCCCATTAGTAGCCAAAAGAGGTGCGCCACTAGCAGGCCTTTTTCTAGTAGTGCACTGAAAAGCACTACCAATGAACTCTGAAAAGGTTGGAAGTTGGTATGCTATCATCATATCACCCACATAGCATGTGCGAAAAAGTTGAGAGGGTTACTTCAAAAACTAGAAGCACTTCTTGTGCAAAATGGACAATCTCTTTCGAAGTATCAGGGTTTTGGACAAAAACTCATGTGTTACAAAGGGATTACATTTTTTGAACTTATTTGAACTCCAAAGTTTTTGTGTGTTCAAAATTCACCATTCAAAGCCACATGTTAAATTTTCAACACTTTCTAACTTCATTTGGTATTTTTCATGCATTTACTTATTTTTCGAGCTAAATTACCCTAAAATTGAAAAGCACTACGAATAAACTCTGAAAAGGTTGAAAGTTGGCATGGTATCCTAAGTTGACCTAGATAGCTTGTGCTAAAAAGTTGAGAGGGTTACATCAAAAACTGGACGCACTTCGTGTGCAAAATGTACAATCTCTTTCGAAGTATCAGGGTTTCGGACGAAAACTCATCTGTTACAAAGGGAATACATTTTTTTGAATTCTTTGAACTCCAGTCTTTTTGTGTGTTCAAAATGCACTATTCAAAGCCACATCTTCAATTTTCAACACTTCCTGACTTCATTAGGTATTTTTCATGCATTTACTGATTTTTTTAGCTAAATGACACAGAAACTGGAAAGCACTACAAATGAACTCTGAAAAGGTTGAAAGTTGACATGGTGTCATCATTTCACCCACATAGCATTTGCAAAAAAATTGAGAGGGTTACGGCAGAAATTGGATGCACTTCGTGTTTAAAATGGACAATCTCTTTTGAAATATCAGGGTTTCGGACAAAAACTCATCTGTTACAAAGGGATTACATTTTTGAGAACTTATTTGAACTCCAGACTTATTGTGTGTTCAAAATGCACCATTCAAAGCCGTATCTTCATTTTTCAACACTTTCTAACTTCATTTGGTATTTTTCATGCATTTACTTTTTTATGAACTAAATGACCCTAAAATTGAAAAGGACTACCAATGAACTTTGAAAAGGTTGAAAGTTCGCATGGTATCATAATTTGACCCACATAGAATGTGCTAAAAATTTGAGAGGGTTACGTAAAAATTTGGATGCACTTCGTGTGCGAAATGGACATTCTCTTTCGAAGTATCAGGGTTTCGGACGAAAACTCATCCGTTACAAAGGGATTGCATTTTTTTTGAACTTATTTGAACTCTAGACTTTTTGTGTGTTAAAAATGCACCATTCAATTCCACGACTTCAATTTTCAACACTTTTTCACTTCATTTGGTATTTTTCATGCATTTACTGTTTTTTTGACCTAAATGACATTGAAATTGAAAAGCACTACAAGTGAAGTCTGAAAAGGTTGAAAATTGGCATGGTATGATCATTTCACCACATAGCATCTGCTAAAAAGTAGAGAGGGTTACGTCAAAAACTCGATGCACTTCGTGTGCAAAATGGACAATCTCTTTCGGAGTGTGACGGTTTCGGACAAAAACTCATCTATTACAAATGGATTACATTTTTTGGAACTTATTTGAACTCCAGTATTTTTGTGTGTTCAAAATCCATCATTCAAAACCACATCCACAATTTTCAACCCTTCCTGAATTCATTGGTATTTTGCATGCATCTACAGATTTTTTTTGAGCTAAATGACCCTGAAAATGAAAAGCACTACAAATGAACTCTCTAAATGTTGAAATTGGCATGGTATCATCATTTCACCCACATAGCATGTGCTAAAAAGTTGAGAGGGTTACACCAAAAACTGGATGCACTTCGTGTGCAAAATGGACAATCTCTTTCGAAGTATCACTGTTTCGGACGAAAACTCATCTATTACAAAGGGATTTCATATTTTTGAACTTACTTGAACTCCAGAATTTTTGTGTGTTCAAAATGCACCGTTCAAAGTCATATAATCAATTTTCAACCGTTTCTGACTTCATTTGGTATTTTAACGCATTTCTTGGTTTTTTGAGCTAAATGACACTAAAACTAAAAAGCACTACAAATGAACTCTGAAAAAGGTTGAAAGTTGGCACGATATCATGATTTCACCCACATAGCATTTGATAAAAAGTTGAGAGGGTTAAGGCAAAATCTTGATGCACTTCGTTAGCAAAATGGACAATCTCTTTGGAAGTATCAGGGTTTCGAACGAAAATCATCTGTTACAAAGGGATTACATTTTTTAAAACTTATTTGCAATCCAGACTTTTTGTGTGTTCAAAATGCACCATTCAAAGCCACATCTTCAATTTTCAACACTTTCAGACTTCATTTGATATTTTTCATGCATTTAGTTACTTTTTTTGAGCTAAATGACATTGAAATTGAAAGGCACTACAAATGATGTCTAAAAAGGTTGAAACTTGGCATGGTATCATAATTTCACCCACATAGCATGTGCAAAAAAGTTGAGAGGGTTACATAAAAAACTAGATGCACTTCGTGTGCAAAATGGACAATCTCTTTCGAAGCATCAGGGTTTCGGACGAAAACTCATCTATTACAAATGGATTTCATTTTTTGGAACTTATTTGAACTCCAGACATTTTGTGTGTTCAAAATGAACCATTCAAAGCCAGATCAACAATTTTCAACCCTTTCTGACTTCAATTGGTATTTTTCATGCATCTACTGATTGTTTTGAGCTAAATGACCCTAAAATATAAAAGCACTACAAATGAACTCCGAAAAGGTTGAAAGCTGGCATGGTATCATGATTTCACCCACATAGCATGTGCTGAAAAGTTGAGAGGGTTACACAAAAAACTAGATGCACTTCGTGTGCAAGATGGACAATCTCTTTCGAAGTATCAATATTTCAGACGAAAACTCATCTGTTACAAAGGGGTTTCATATTTTGAACATATTTGATCTCCAGACTTTTTGTCTGTTCAACATGCACCATTCAAACCAACAACATCAATTTTCAATCCTTTTTGACTTCATTTGGTATTTTTCACGCATTTTGAGCTAAATGACACTACAAATGAAGTCTGAAAAGGTTGAAACTTGGCAGGGTACCATAATTTCACCCACATAGCAGGTGCCAAAAAGTTGAGAGGGTTATGCCAAAAACTGCATGGACTTCGTGTGCAAAATGGACAATCTCTTTCGAAGCATCAGGGTTTCAGACGAAAACTCATCTGTTACAAAGGGATTTCATTTTTTTGAACTTACTTGAACTCCAAACTTTTTGTTTGTTCAAAATGCACCATTCAAAGCCACATCAACAATTTTCAACCCTTTATGACTTCATTTGGTATTTTTCATGCATTTACTAATTTTTAGAGCTAAATGACCCTGAAATTCAAAAACACTACAAATGAATTCTGAGAAGGTTGAAAGTTGGCATGGTATCATTATTTCACCCACATAGCATGTTCTAAAAAGTTGAGAGGTTTATGGCAGATATTGGATGCACTTCATGTGCAAAATGGACATTCTCTTTCGAAGTATTAGGGTTTTGGACGAAAACTCATCCGTTACAAAGGGATTACATTTTTTTGAACTTATTTGAACTCCAGACTTTTTGTGTGTTAAAAATGCACCTCTCAAAGCCACATCTTCAATTTTCAACACTTTCAGGCCTGATTTGGTATTTTTCATTCATTTACTGATTTTTAGAGCTAAATGACCCTGAAATTGAAAAGCAGTACAAATGAACTCTGAAAATGTGTAAAGTTCGCATGGTATCATCATTTCTACCACATAGCATGTGCTACGGTAGATATGATCAACATGATGATGTTCATCATTGAAACCACCTCAACTCACGTAATGATCGGACTTGAGTTGGTGATTTTGGATCACGTATCACTTGAATGACCGGAGGGATGTCAATTTGAGAGGGAGTTCTTAAGTAATATGATTAATTAAACTCATTATCATGAACATAGTCAGTAGTGTCTTTGCAAATTATGTTGTAGATAGCTCGCGGTGTAGCTCCCCTAGAATTTTATTGATACGTTACTAGAGAATAGTTAGTTGAAAGATAATGGTAGCAATATTGCAGACAGGGTTCGTGATCTGAGGATTGTCCTCACTGCTGCACAGAAGGCTTATGTCTGTAACGCACCGCTCGGTGCGCCACCCCCTCTAGTGTCATTTGTAGATGTTGTGAACATCTGACAGGCACGTTCCGATGACTACTTGATAGTTTAGTGCGTCATGCATTACGGCTTAGAATAGAGGCATACTAATGGCGCACCGTGAGCTATACTAATGGCGCACTGCCAGGTGCGCCATTAGTATACCAGATACTAATGGCGCACGAGTGGTGCGCCATTAGTAAAAGATTCTAATGGCGTGATGCTAGTGGTGCACCTGTAGTGTGCCATTAGTAGCCAAAAGAGGTGCGCCACTAGTAGGCCTTTTTCTAGTAGTGCACTGAAAAGCACTACCAATGAACTCTGAAAATGTTGGAAGTTGGTATGCTATCATCATATCACCCACATAGCATGTGCGAAAAAGTTGAGAGGGTTACTTCAAAAACTAGAAGCACTTCTTGTGCAAAATGGACAATCTCTTTCGAAGTATCAGGGTTTTGGACAAAAACTCATGTGTTACAAAGGGATTACATTTTTTGAACTTATTTGAACTCCAAAGTTTTTGTGTGTTCAAAATTCACCATTCAAAGCCACATATTAAATTTTCAACACTTTCTAACTTCATTTGGTATTTTTCATGCATTTACTTATTTTTCGAGCTAAATTACCCTAAAATTGAAAAGCACTACGAATAAACTCTGAAAAGGTTGAAAGTTGGCATGGTATCCTAAGTTGACCTAGATAGCTTGTGCTAAAAAGTTGAGAGGGTTACATCAAAAACTGGACGCACTTCGTGTGCGAAATGTACAATCTCTTTCGAAGTATCAGGGTTTCGGACGAAAACTCATCTGTTACAAAGGGAATTCATTTTTTTGAATTCTTTGAACTCCAGTCTTTTTGTGTGTTCAAAATGCACTATTCAAAGCCACATCTTCAATTTTCAACACTTCCTGACTTCATTAGGTATTTTTCATGCATTTACTGATTTTTTTAGCTAAATGACACAGAAACTGGAAAGCACTACAAATGAACTCTGAAAAGGTTGAAAGTTCGCATGGTATCATGATTTCACCCACATAGCATGTGCTAAAAATTTGAGAGGCTTACGGCAAAAATTGGATGCACTTCTTGTGCAAAATGGACAATCTCTCTTGAAGCATCGCGGTTTCGGACAAAAACTCATGTGTTACAAAGGGATTACATTTTTTGAACTCATTTGAACTCCGTACTTTTTGTGTGTTCAAAATGCACCATTCAAAGCCACATCAACAATTTTCAACCCTTTCTGTTTTGATTGGGTATTTTTCACGCATTTACAGATTTTTTGAGCTAAATGACTTTGAAATTGAAAAGCACTACAAATGAATTCTGAAAAGGTTGAAAGTTGACATGGTGTCATCATTTCACCCACATAGCATTTGCTAAAAAATTGAGGGGGTTACGGCAGAAATTGGATGCACTTCGTGTTTAAAATGGACAATCTCTTTTGAAATATCAGGGTTTCGGACAAAAACTCATGTGTTACAAAGGGATTACATTTTTGTGAAGTTATTTGAACTCCAGACTTATTGTGTGTTCGAAATGCACCATTCAAAGCCGTATCTTCATTTTTCAACACTTTCTAACTTCATTTGGTTTTTTTCATGCATTTACTTTTTTATGAACTAAATGACCCTAAAATTGAAAAGGACTACCAATGAACTTTGAAAAGGTTGAAAGTTCGCATGGTATCATAATTTGACCCACATAGAATGTGCTAAAAAGTTGAGAGGGTTACATAAAAATTTGGATGCACTTCGTGTGCGAAATGGACTTTCTCTTTCGAAGTATCAGGGTTTCGGACGAAAACTCATCCGTTACAAAGGGATTACATTTTTTTTGAACTTATTTGAACTCCAGACTTTTTGTGTGTTAAAAATGCACCATTCAATTCCACGGCTTCAATTTTCAACACTTTTTCACTTCATTTGGTATTTTTCATGCATTTACTGTTTTTTTGACCTAAATGACATTGAAATTGAAAAGCACTACAAGTGAAGTCTGAAAAGGTTGAAAATTGGCATGGTATGATCATTTCACCACATAGCATCTACTAAAAAGTAGAGAGGGTTACGTCAAAAACTCGATGCACTTCGTGTGCAAAATGGACAATCTCTTTCGGAGTGTGAGGGTTTCGGACAAAAACTCATCTATTACAAATGGATTACATTTTTTGGAACTTATTTGAACTCCAGTATTTTTGTGTGTTCAAAATCCATCATTCAAAACCACATCCACAATTTTTAACCCTTCCTGAATTCATTGGTATTTTGCATGCATCTACAGATTTTTTTTGAGCTAAATGACCCTGAAAATGAAAAGCACTACAAATGAACTCTCTAAATGTTGAAATTGGCATGGTATCATCATTTCACCCACATAGCATGTGCTAAAAAGTTGAGAGGGTTACACCAAAAACTGGATGCACTTCGTGTGCAAAATGGACAATCTCTTTCGAAGTATCACTGTTTCGGACAAAAACTCATCTATTACAAAGGGATTTCATATTTTTGAACTCTCTTGAACTCTAGAATTTTTGTGTGTTCAAAATGCACCGTTCAAAGTCATATAATCAATTTTCAACCGTTTCTGACTTCATTTGGTATTTTAACGCATTTCTTGGTTTTTTTAGCTAAATGACACTAAAACTAAAAAGCACTACAAATGAACTCTGAAAAAGGTTGAAAGTTGGCACGATATCATGATTTCACCCACATAGCATTTGATAAAAAGTTGAGAGGGTTAAGGCAAAATCTTGATGCACTTCGTTAGCAAAATGGACAATCTCTTTGGAAGTATCATGGTTTCGAACGAAAATCATCTGTTACAAAGGGATTACATTTTTTAAAACTTATTTGCAATCCAGACTTTTTGTGTGTTCAAAATGCACCATTCAAAGCCACATCTTCAATTTTCAACACTTTCAGACTTCATTTGATATTTTTCATGCATTTAGTTACTTTTTTTGAGCTAAATGACATTGAAATTGAAAGGCACTACAAATGATGTCTAAAAAGGTTGAAACTTGGCATGGTATCATAATTTCACCCACATAGCATGTGCAAAAAAGTTGAGAGGGTTACATAAAAAACTAGATGCACTTCGTGTGCAAAATGGACAATCTCTTTCGAAGCATCAGGGTTTCCGACGAAAACTCATCTATTACAAATGGATTTCATTTTTTGGAACTTATTTGAACTCCAGACATTTTGTGTGTTCAAAATGAACCATTCAAAGCCAGATCAACAATTTTCAACCCTTTCTGACTTCAATTTGTATTTTTCATGCATCTACTGATTGTTTTGAGCTAAATGACCCTAAAATATAAAAGCACTACAAATGAACTCCGAAAAGGTTGAAAGCTGGCATGGTATCATGATTTCACCCACATAGCATGTGCTGAAAAGTTGAGAGGGTTACACAAAAAACTAGATGCACTTCGTGTGCAAGATGGACAATCTCTTTCGAAGTATCAATATTTCAGACGAAAACTCATCTGTTACAAAGGGGTTTCGTATTTTGAACATATTCGATCTCCAGACTTTTTGTGTGTTCAACATGCACCATTCAAACCAACAACATCAATTTTCAATCCTTTTTGACTTCATTTGGTATCTTTCACGCATTTTGAGCTAAATGACACTACAAATGAAGTCTGAAAAGGTTGAAACTTGGCAGGGTACCATAATTTCACCCACATAGCATGTGCCAAAAAGTTGAGAGGGTTATGCCAAAAACTGCATGGACTTCGTGTTCAAAATGGACAATCTCTTTCGAAGCATCAGGGTTTCAGACGAAAACTCATCTGTTACAAAGGGATTTCATTTTTTTGAACTTACTTGAATTCCAAACTTTTTGTGTGTTCAAAATGCACCATTCAAAGCCACATCAACAATTTTCAACCCTTTATGACTTCATTTGGTATTTTTCATGCATTTACTAATTTTTAGAGCTAAATGACCCTGAAATTGGAAAACACTACAAATGAATTCTGAGAAGGTTGAAAGTTGGCATGGTATCATTATTTCACCCACATAGCATGTTCTAAAAAGTTGAGAGGTTTATGGCAGATATTGGATGCACTTCATGTGCAAAATGGACATTCTCTTTCGAAGTATTAGGGTTTTGGACGAAAACTCATCCGTTACAAAGCGATTACATTTTTTTTGAACTTATTTGAACTCCAGACTTTTTGTGTGTTAAAAATGCACCTCTCAAAGCCACATCTTCAATTTTCAACACTTTCAGGCCTGATTTGGTATTTTTCATTCATTTACTGATTTTTAGAGCTAAATGACCCTGAAATTGAAAAGCAGTACAAATGAACTCTGAAAATGTGTAAAGTTCGCATGGTATCATCATTTCTACCACATAGCATGTGCTACGGTAGATATGATCAACATGATGATGTTCATCATTGAAACCACCTCAACTCACGTAATGATCGGACTTGAGTTGGTGAATTTGGATCACGTATCACTTGAATGACCGGAGGGATGTCAATTTGAGTGGGAGTCCTTAAGTAATATGATTAATTAAACTCATTATCATGAACATAGTCAGTAGTGTCTTTGCAAATTATGTTGTAGATAGCTCGCGGTGTAGCTCCCCTAGAATTTTATTGATACGTTACTAGAGAATAGTTAGTTGAAAGATAATGGTAGCAATATTGCGGACAGGGTTCGTGATCTGAGGATTGTCCTCACTGCTGCACAGAAGGCTTATGTCTGTAACGCACCGCTCGGTGCGCCACCCCCTCTAGTGTCATTTGTAGATGTTGTGAACATCTGACAGGCACGTTCCGATGACTACTTGATAGTTTTGTGCGTCATGCATTACGGCTTAGAATAGAGGCTCCAAAACGTTTTGAACGTCACGGAACATATTAGATGTTCTAAGAGCTGAAATTGGGATCTCAGACTCGTGCCCGTGTTGTGAGATGTGATATCTCCAACAAGATTCTTTGCCTCCAAGATGAAGGAGAATAGCTCAATCGTTCAAGATGTGCTCATATTGTCTGGGTACTACAATCGCTTGAAGCGAGTGGGAGTTGATCTTCCAGATAAGATAGTGATTGATATAGTTCTCCAAGTCACTGTCACTAGGCTACTAGAGCTTCATGATGAACTATGAAATGCCAAGGATAGAAATTATGACCCCTAAGATATTCGCGATGTTTGACACCGCAAAGGTAGAAATGAAGAAGGATCATCAAGTGTTGATGGTTAGTAAAACCACTAGTTTCGAGAAGGGCAAGGGCTAGGAGGGAAACTTCATGGATGGCAAAACAGTTGCTGCTCCAGTGAAGCAACCCAAAGTTGAACCCAAACCCGAGACTAAGTGCTTATATTATGAGGAGAAAGGTCGGTGAAGTGGAACAACCATAGATACTTGGTAGATAAGAAGGCTGGGAACGTCGACAGAAGTATATTTGATATACGTGTTATTGATGTGTACCTTGCTAGTACTCCTAGTAGCACCTGGGTATAGGATACCGGTTCAGTTGCTAAATGTTAGTAACTCGAAATAAAAGCTACAGAATAAACGGAGACTAGCTAAGTGTGAGGTGACGATGTGTGTTGGAAATGTTTTCAAGGTTGATGTGATCAACATCGCACGCCCTCTCTACCTTCGGGATTAGTGACGAACGTAAATAAATGTTATTTGGTGTTTGCGTTGAGCATGAATGTAATTAGATCGTGTTTATTGCAGTACGGTTATTAATTTAGGTTAGAGAATAATGGTTATTTTTCTTACATGAATAATACCTTCAATGCTGATGCACCCAATGAGAATGGTTTGTTGAATCTTGATCATAGTAATACACATGTTCATAACATTGATGACAAAAGATGCAGAGTTAATAATGATAGTACCACATACCTATGGCACTGCTGCTCAATGTCATATTGGTATAAATCGCATGAAGAATCTCCATGCTGATGGATCTTTGGACTCATTCGATTTTGAATCGGTTGAGACATGCGAACCATGCCTCTTGGGCAAGATGACTAAGGATCCCGTTTTCCGGTTTGCTGGAGCGGGCAAGTCACTTATTGGAAATGATACATGTTGATGTATGCAATCCAATGAGTGTTGTAGCGTGTGGTGGATATCTCTATTTTCCTACCTTCACTGATGATTTGAGTAGATATAGTGTATATTTACTTAATGAAACACACGTCTGAATTGTTTGAAAAGTTCAAGAAGAATCAGAGTGAAATATGAGATCATCATGACGAGAAGATAAAATGTCTACGATATGATCGTGGAGGTGAATATCTGAGTTATGAGTTTGGCATACAACTTTAGACAATGTGAAAGTTGTTCCACAACTCACGCCACCTAGAACACCGTAGTATGATGGTGTGTTCGAATGGCATAGTCGTGCTCTATTGGATATGGTGCGAACTGTGATGTCTCTTATAGTTTTTCCACCATCGTTTTTGGGGTTATGCATTAGAGACAACTACATTCACTTTAAAAGGGGCACCGTCTAAATCCGTTGATATGACACCATATGGTTTGGCAGAAACCAAAGTTGTCATTTATTAGAGTTTGGGAATGTGACACTTATGTCTGATAAGCTCAATCCAAAAGCGGAAAAATGCATCTTCATAGAATATCCTAAGAACAGTTGGGTATACCTTCTATCTTAGATCCGAGCACAAAGTGTTTGTTGCTAAAACAGGTCCTTTCTCAAGAAAGAATTTCTCTCGAAAGAATTGAGTGGGAGGAATATAGAACTTGATGAGGTTGTTGAACCTTTGTTTCAGCCATAGAGTAGCGCAGCATAGAAAGATGTTTCTGTACAGCCTACGTTAGTTAAAGAGGAAGTTAATGATGATGATCATGAAGCATAGGATCAATTTAGTATTAAACCTCGTAGGTTGACAAGGACGCGTACTACTCCTGAGTGGTAAGGCAACCCTGTCTTAGAGGTCATGTTGTTGGACAACGATGAACCTACGAACTATGGAGAAGCGATGATGGGCCCGGATTCCGACAAATGGTTAGAGGCCATGAAATCAAAGGAAGGATCCATGTATGAAAACCAAGTATAGACTTTGGTAGACTTGCTCGTTGGACGGCAGGTCGTTGAGTACAAATGGACCTTTAAGATGAAGACAAACGCTGATGGTGAATGTCACCATTTATAAAGCTCGACTTGCCGCAAAGAAGTTTCCGCCAAGTTCAAGGACTTGACTATGATGAGACTTTGTCACTCGTAGCGATGCTAAAGTCTGTTGGAATTATGTTAGCAGTTGCTGCATTTTTTAATTATTAAATCTGGCAGATTGATGTCAAAATATCGTTTCCTTCCTTGAGGAAAGGTTGTATGAGATACAACTAGAAGGTTTTGTCAGTCCTAAGGATGCTAAAAGGTGTGCTAGCTTCAGTGATCCTTCTATGGACTGAAGCAAGCATCTCGGAGTTGGAATATACGCTTTGATGAGGTAATGAAAGTTTTTGAGTCAATGCAAAGTTTATGAGAAACTTGTATTTACAATAAAGTGAGTGGGAGCAGTATAGAGTTTCTGATAAAGCATATGTGGATGACATGTTGTTGATCGGAAATCATGTTGAATTTCTGGAAAGCATAAAGGGTTGTTTGAAAAGAGTTTTTCAAAGGAAGACCTGGATAAATCTACTTAATTGTTGGGCATCGAGATCTGTAGAGATAGATCAAGACATCTGATGACACTTTCAATGAGTACATACCTTGACAAGATTTTGAAAGAGTTAAAAAATCAGTCAAAGAAATAGTTCTTGCCTCATTTGTAAGGCATGAAGTTGAGTGAGACTCAAAGCTCAACCACGGCAGAAGAAAGAGAAATGATGAAGGTCGTCCCCTATGCCTTAGCCATAGGCTCTATATTATGTCATGTTGTGTACCGCACCTGGTGTGCGCTTTGCCATGAGTCTGTCAAGGGGTACAAGAGTGATCCAGGAGTGGATCACTGGACAGCAGTCAAAGTTATCGTTAGTAACCAGAGGACTAACGAGATGTTTCTCTATTATGGATGTGATAAAGAGTTCATCGTAAAGAGTTACGTTGATGCAAGCTTTAACAACAATCCGGATGACTCTTACTACCAATCCGGATACGTATAGTGGAGTAGCCATTGGGAATAGCTCCAAGTGGAGTGTGGTAGCAGTGTCTACAATAATACATGGAGATTTGCAAAGTACACACGTATCTGAATGTCGCAGACCCGTTGACGAAAAGACCTCTCTCACATGCAAAGCATGATCGAGCACCATAACTCATTGGGTGTTAGATTCATAACAATGCGAATCACATGGGGACGTGAATTAGATTATTGACTCTAGTGCAAGTAGGAGACTGTTTGAAATATGCCCTAGAGGCAATAATGAATTAGTTATATCATATTTCCTTGTTCATAATAATCATTTATTATCCATGCTAGAATTGTATTGATCGGAAACTCAGATACATCTGTGGATACATAGACAACACCACGTCTGTAGTATGCCTCCAATAGACTAGCTCGTTGATCGAAGAGGGTTAAGATTTCCTAGACATGGATATGAGATGTCATTTGATAATGGGATTGCATCATTAGGAGAATGATGTGATGGACAAGACCCAAACCATAAACATAGCATATGTCGTGTCAGCTTATTGCTACTGTTTTCTACATGTCAAGTATCTGTTCCTATGACCATGAGATCATGCAACTCACTAAGACCGGAGGAGTGCCTTGTGTGCATAAAATGTTGCAACGTAACTAGGTGACTATAAAGGTGCTCTACATGTATCTCCCAGAGTGTCTGTTCAGTTGGCATGGATCAAGACTGGGATTTGTTACTCCGTGTGACGGAGAGGTATCTCAGAACCCACTCGGTAATACAACATCACAATAAGCCTTGCAAGCAATGTGACTAAGTGTTAGCCACGAGATCTTGTATTACGGAAAAAGTAAAGAGACTTGATGGAAACGAGATTGAACTAGGTATGGAGATACCGACGATCGAATCTCGGGCAAGTAACATACAGAAGAACAAGGGGAACATCATACGAGATTAACTGAATCTTTGACATAGAGGTTCGACCGATAAAGATCTTTGTAGAATATGTAGGAATCAATATGGGAATCCAGGTCCCGCTATTGGTTATTGACCGTAGAGGTATCTCGGTCATGTCTGCATAGTTCTCGAACCCGTAGGGTCTGCACACTTAAGGTTCGGTGATGTTTTGGTAGTATAAAGTTATGATGGTGGTGACCAAAGGTTTTTAGGAGTCCCAGATGAGATCCCAGACGTCACAAGGAGCTCCAGAATGGTTCGAAGTTAAGGATTGCTATATACGAAGTCCTGTTTTTGTCTCCGAAAAAGATTCGGGCTCATCGGTAGTGTACAGGGAGTGCCGGGAGGGTACCGGGGGACCATGGGGAGGGGTATTTCGACCCAAGAAGCTACATGGGCTGTGGGAGGATGAATACCAGCCCTTAGTGGGCTGGTGGAAGTCCCACATAGGGCCGATGCGGCTGGGAAGAAAGCCCAAGGTGGAAAAAGGTGGAAAAAGGCAAAAGTGGGAAATAAGGAAGGAGTCCTAATCCTACTGGGAGTGGAGGAGGAGGACTCCTCCCTCCCACTTCGGCCAAACTAGGGTTCGCTCCCTTGGGAGCCAAGCCTCCTCCCTCCCCTCCTCCTATATATACTTGTTGTTTTGAGGGTTTTTGACATAGAATTCCAGCCACGTGCTACCCTCTCCTCTACATCGTAGTTTCTCCTCTAGATCGGTTTTAGCGGTGCTAAGGCGAAGCCCTGCTGGAATAGCTCCACCACCATCGCCGCAACACTGTCGCACTGCCAGAGAACTCTTCTACCTCTTTGCTCCCTCTTGCTGGATCAAGTAGGCAGAGATTGTCATCGAGCCGTACGTGTGCTGAACGCGGAGGTGCCGTCCGTTCGGTGCTAGATCGGGATGGATCGTGATTGGTTCGCGGGATGCTCGGCGATTTGTATCGTGAAGACACTCGATTACATCAACCGTGTTTCTTAACGCTTCCCGATTAGCGATCAACAAGGGTATGTTGATCCACTCTCCCCTCTCGTAGATGCTCATCTCCTAGATTGATCTTGGTGAATCGTAGCAAATTTTTTGTTTCCCATTCAAAGCCACATCTTCAATTTTCAACACTTTCTGACTTCATTTGGTATTTTTCATACAGTTATTGATTTCTTTGAGCTAAATGACACAGAAACTGAAAAACACTACAAATAAAGTCTGAAAAGGTTAAAAGTTGGCATGGTATCATCATTTCACCCACATAGCATGTCATAAAAAGTTTAGTGGGTTACAACAAAAAATGGATGCACTTCGTGTGCAAAATGGACAATCTCTCTTGATGTATCAGGGTTTCGGACGAAAACTCATCTGTTACAAAAGGATTTCATTTTTTTGAACTTATTTGAACTCCAGACTTTTTGTGTGTTCAAAATGCACCATTCAAAGGCACATCGTCAACTTTCAACCCTTTCTGACTTCATTTGGTATTTTTCATGGATTTAATGATTTTTAGAGCTAAATGACCTTGAAATTGAAAAGCACTACAAATGAACTCTGAAAAGGTTGAAAGTTGGCATGATATCATAATTTCACCCACATAGAATCTGCTAAAAATCTGAGAGGGTTACGGCAAAAACTGGATGCACTTCGTGTACAAAATGGACATTCTCTTTCGAAGTATCAGGGTTTCAAACGAAAACTCATCTATTACAAAGGGATTTTATTTTTTTCAACTTATCTGGACTCTAGACTTTTTGTGTGTTCAAAATGCACCATTAAAAGCCACATATTCAACTTTCAACCCTTTCTGACTTCATTTGGTATTTTTCATGCATTTACTGATTTTTGTTTTGAGCTAAACGACCCTGAAATTGAAAAGCACTAAAAATGAACTCTGAAAAGGTCGAAAGTTGTCATGGTATCATCATTTCACCCACATAGCATGTTATAAAAAGTTGACAGGGTTACGACAAAAACTGGATGCACTTCGTGTGGAAAATAGACAATCTCTAACGAAGTATCACAGTTGCGGACGAAAATTCATCCATTATAAAGGGATTTCATTTTTTAAACTCATTTTAACTCCAGACTTTTTGTGTGTTCAAAATGCACCATTCAAAGCCACATCATCAATTTTCAACCCTTGCTGACTTCATTTAGTATTTTTCACGCATTTACTGATTTTTTGACCTAAATGACACTCGGCCTGAAAAGCACTACAAATATACTCTGAAAAGGTTGAAAGTTCGCATGGTATCATCAATTCACCATCATAGTTTGTGCTAAAAACTTGAGAGGGTTACGGCAAAACTGGATGCACATCGTGTGCAAAATGGACAATCTCTTTCGAAGTATCAGGGTTTTGGACGAAAACTCATCTGTTACAAAGGGATTACATTTTTTTGAACTTATTTGAACTCCAGACTTTTTGTGTGTTCAAAATGCACCATTCAAAGCCACATCTTCAATTTTCAACACTTCCTGGCTTCATTTCTTATTTTTCATGCATTTACTTATTTGTTCAGCTAAATGACTGTGAAATTGAAAAGCACTACAATTTAACTCTTTAAAGGTTGAAAGTTGGCATGGTATCATAATTTCACCCACATAGCATGTGCTAAAAAGTTGAGAGGGTTACGTCAGAAACTGGATGCACTTCTTGTGCAAAATGGTCAATCTCTTTCGAAGTATGAGGGTTTCGGACAAAAACTCATCTGTTACCAATGCACCATTCGAAGGCATATCATCAATTTTTAACCATTTCTAACTTCATTTGGTATTTTTCATGCATTTACTGATTTTTTGAGATAATTGACCCTGAAATTGAAAAGCACTACAAATGAACTCTAGAAAGGTTGAAAGTTGGCAGGGTGTCATCATTTCACCCACATAGCATGTGTTAAAAAGTTGAGAGGGTTACGGCAAAAACTGGATGCACTTCTTGTGCAAAATGGACAATCTCTTTCAAAGTATTAGTGTGTCGAACAAAAACTCATCTATTACAAAGGGATTACATTTTTTGAACTTATTTGAACTCCCGATTTTTCTATGTTCAAAATGCACCATTCAAAGCCACATCTTCAATTTTCAACTCTTTCTAACTTCATTTGGTATTTTTCATGCATTTACTGATTTTTTTGAGCCAAATGACCCTAAAATTGAAAAGCAATACAAATGAACTCTTTAAAGGTTGAAAGTTGGCATGGTGTCATCATTGTCACCCACATAGCATGTGCTAAAAAGTTGTTAGGGTTATGGCAAAAACTGGATGTACTTCGTGTGCAAAATGGACAATCTGTTTCGAAGTATGAGGGTTTCGGACGAAAACTCATCTATACAAAGGGATTACATTTTTTGAACTTATTTGAACTCCAGATTTTGTGTGTGTTCAAAATGCACCACTGAAAACAACATCTTCAATTTTCAACCCTTTCTGACTTCGTTTGGTATTTTTCATGCATTTATTGATATTTTGAGCTAAATGACCCTGAAATTGAAAAGCACTACTAATGAACCCTGAAAAGGTCGAAAGTTGGCATGGTATCATCATTTCACCCACATAGCAGGTTATAAAAATTTGAGAGGGTTACTGCAAAAACTGGATGCACTTTGTGTACAAAACAGGCAATCTCTTTCGAAGTATAATATTGTTTATTAAAAACCATTACAGAATATCATTAATAGAGAATTCACCAAAAAAATAGAAATTCGTCATCACATTAAATCCAAAGTACAATAGTGACCAAAATAAATACATAAAGTTCATACGTAGTTCTCATTATTGAACAACATATAGCTCTCTAGAGCATCTAATTCAAACATACATTGAAACAATGTAAAAAAAATTAAATGCAACAACAAATGTGACCATTGGTCCCGATTCCAGGCCCAAACCGGGACCAATGATTGTGGGCCAGGAGCGAGGCCCATTGATCCCGGTTCGTGTCTAGAACCGGGGCCAATGGGGTTAGGTGAACCGGGACCAATGGCCCACGAGGCCCAACCGGCGCCCTGGCCTCACTAACCGGGACCGATGCGACCATGGGTCCCGGTTTGTGAGTGAACCGGGATTAATGGCATTTCAGGCCTAGACCAAAGCCCTGTTTTCTACTAGTGGGTCAAAACCTAGATGGGCACTTTTTGTCTAACCCAACGATATAATTTGCAGTGTTGTTTTTTTTGAACAGAATTTGTAGTGTTGTAGAGTGTTCCACCATAGAACTTCATGTCTGGGATGCTACTCTCGAGTACCAGGTAGATTAGGCTCGAAAAAAATTCTAGATCTGGTACAAGAAGACGATACAGCTTGTTGTTACATGAACATGGGTGTATGATATGCTATGAGGATTCCTCACTAGCTCGGTGCATCTTGGGTTTTCTATTCAAATTTCACATCAATATGGTGCAATGCTGCTGAGCCAAACACTTTCTGAAATCACAAGAATTTAAATAATTCAAATTGTGGTTTGGCAAGTACAATGCTGGACTCTTCTCAATTTGAAGCTGCGCTACTAGATAGTTTCGAGCTAATGGATGGTGAAGTAAGCATACATAAATGTCAAGCACCATTCATAACTGATATATAAAATGTTACTTTAGCGGTTTACATTACTACCACCTCCATTCCTACATACTCTATCCATCTGGAAATACTTGTCCTAGATGTGGATGTATCTAGACTTGTTTTAGTTATAGATACATCCATTTTATTCATTTTTAGGACAAGTATTTCCGGATGGAGGGAGTATAAGTCTTTCTAAAGATTCCACTATTGGACTACATATGGATGTATATAGACATATTTTAGTGTGGATTCATTCATTTTGCTCCGTATGTAGTCCCCTATTGGAATGTCTAAAAAGACTTATATTTAGGAACGAAGGGAGTACAAGACTAGAAGAGCATCCACCTTTTGCCCCCAAAACGAGTATTTGACAAAAAAAACTACCACTTTTGGGGCCGTCGTCCCACGAAACTACCACTTTAAAAATTTTGACCAAAAACTACCACTTTTGTTGCAAATCATCCCAGAAAACTACCACTATTGTTTGCTGACCGTTTTACTCCTTTTAACCAGGAAACTGACATGTGGGGCCCAGTTAATAGTGCCACATGGCCAAACCACTAACGGAATTCTCCTGATGGCTGTTAGCTTGCTCTCCTTATGAGCTGGTCCGACTAGGTCAAGTGTTTGTCGGCTCACTCTCCCCGCCTGCATCTCACACTCTCTACTGAGCTCTCTCTCTCTCTCTTCTCCTTCCTCCGCTCTCACTCCGGCGAGGCGACTAGCCGCCATGATGCCGTCATGGACCAACAATGAGAGCTCAAACGATGATGTGTACATGAGCGAGTTCAGTAGCATGTAGATGGAGTAATTTGTAAGTCTTTCTCCTCTGTTTTCCTCAACTTTCCTATGCTAGGTTTAGGGTTAGGGTTGGAAGATTGAAGAAATGTGGCTATAGTTGACATGTGTGTATTTGTTGCTGCAACAAACCCCTAATACTTTCATAGACCCTACTTTCTATGGTATACTTGTTGAATCTGAGCCTAAGTGCATACTGTATAGGCAAAGGCCAGGCAAGTTTGTTGCATTTGAAGGCAGTTACACGGGGAGGAGATTTATTGGATGTGCTACTGAGGTAAGCTGCAGGCTTGTTTATGTTTTGATAGATAGAATTGGAGCCACACTCTTGAAACATGCATTGTTGAAACACACTTATTTGACTAAATATGCTTGTTCTGAAGTTATTTCTCAGTTAAGTCTAAATGTATTGTTGAACTGTGTTGTGGTGAAGGATGGTGTGAACTGTGGTGTGGTGAAGTGGTAGATGACCCATGGCCTCTAATTCTGCAAGGTGTTTAATCAAGTTGTGGGATATGTATCATGAGAAGAACCTTGGTAGAGTGCAGGAAAACAAGGCCCATGAGAAAGAGGTGGTCAATATGAAGAAGGAAGTTGATTCATTGGCCAATCAGTACAGCCAACTTGTGAATGATATTTCCAACTTGTTTGATTATAAGGATGGTATGAAATCAAATTCCAAGGATTACACAAGCCAGGAAATCAATGAACTAAAAGAGAAGAAGCATCAACTTGAAGAGCAGACAAAGATTGAGCTTGAAATGGAGAAGATTAAACTGAAAAAAGAATAGAGGTGCATTCTTTAGACTCGGGCTGATATAATTCAAAACATAAGGAAGGCCATGAAGGAGTTAGAGGTGTACAGAGACCTCATTAAAGTAGATAAATAGAAGATGGGGCATGTCATTGCTGAGCTTTTGAAGGTTGGACATGGATGCAAGGAAAAGTTGGACAAGATCAAGGAAGTTGTCATGGAGGAGTAAAGTACCAGGTGTGGTTGCTAAATATATATGAGGCCTATATATAACAGGCCTATGGTATGCTGTAGGGATGCAAGATGCATACATCACTAGTAGAAAACAGGGCTTCGGTTGAGGCCAGGATACGGGCATTAACCCCAGTTCACCTGTGAACCGGGCCCAAAGGGTGCATCAGTCCCATTTCGTGAGGCCAGTGCTTTTTTCCCGGTTCGCTAGGGGCTTTAGTCCCAGTTTGAGCCACGAACCAGGACTAAAGGGGTGGTGGCAACCATTTGCTTGGTGCGAGCCCCGTTAGTCCCGGTTCGTGGCTAAAACCGTGACTATAGGCCCAAACCGTTCGCATCCCGCGGCGGTTCGCGTGATGAAAACATGAGAAATGCTATAGTACCATGACTGCTACAGTACTGCGGCCATTCCCTGTTCATCTCCCTCTCTCCTCTCTTCTTCCCACCATATCTTCCACCATGGATCATCCAATCACTCGCTACGGGACAGTGCTCACACATGGCATGACCAAAATCAGTGTCATCTACACGAATGACAGCGCCATGGTGCCACGTTTACTTTTTGATTTCGAGGGATGGCTTGAAGAGGCGGAGGAAGAAAACAAGTTCACGGGGCTTGATCTCGAGTACACGGCCAATCAAAAAAATGTTGTCGTCATCCAACTTTGTTTCAAGAGAAATGTCATAGTCTTGCAATGGTCAAGGTAAGTTTTGGGCTTTTCTTTGATCAATAATTCATTGGTTATGAAAATATCATAGGATAGCAACATGTTCCATTTGAATCCTATGGAAAAGATCAATTCCTTTTTAGTTGTAGCAAAAGAATTTTCCTTGTTGCATATTGGGAGAACATATGTGTGATAGTTAATTTATTAGGGTTTCTTGATCAATTCATAGGATATGAAATTGCATAGGATAGCAATATATATATATATATGTGTGTGTGTGTGTGTGTGTGTGTTCCATTTGAATCCTATGGGAAAGCATTGTTCAGTATTTAACATTTGTTCCATTTTAATTTGTTATTGTAGTATTGACAAGCACTATCCAATACTCATGATCTTTCTATGCAGCAGCATACGTTTTGCTAGCGTTGATATAATGAATGACAAGCTCAAGATGAGGCACAACTTTGGTATTGAGATAGCAGCTGCCTGCCATATTGATCTTCAATACATATTCAGGCTTAAGCATAGGAGGACTTCAATGGCTCGTATTGCAGTCGCCGTGATCGACGAGTAGTATGCTGGTAAGCAGACAAAATTCCCCCGAATCAGCACAAAGAGTGGGAGACAACCCCACTTGACGGTATCAACATTGAGTATGCAGTAATAGATGCGTACGTTGCATAAGAGTTGTACCGCAGGATTCGAATCATCAACTATGGGCAGCGACACCTAGTACATCAAGCACCACCACTACCACCAGTTTGGGGCTGGGGATATTCTGATTCGAACGAGTAGTGTTCGCAACGGAGAACACTTATATCTCTAGCTAAATCTCTAGATATTATTATGTACTGCTTGGGGATCTCTACCTATTCGGATGAGTATTTTTATATATCCGGACGAGTACTTTTATATATCTCTATTCAGATGAGTACTTTCTATAATGGATATCTAACTATTATTCCTATTTATGTCCCTGTTTAAATATGATGTGAGCGAGATTTCTTAAGCATTGTGATGTATGTGCTGATATATCTCTGAATAGGTTGAAACTTGGCATGGTATCATCATTTCACGCACATAGCATGTGCTAATTTTCAACCATTTTTGAGTTCATTTGTAGTGATTTTCAATTCAGGGTTGTTTTAGCTCATAATAAATCATGAAATGCATGAAAAATAGCTAATGAAGTCCGAAAAGGGTTAAAATGGGATGATGTGGCTTCGAATGGTGCACATTGAATGCATAAAAACTCTTGATTTAAAATATGTTTAATAAATTGAAAGCCTTTTGTAACAGATGAATTTTCGTCTAAAACCTTGATACTTTGAAAGAGATTGTCCAGTTTGTACACAAAGTGCATTCAGTTTTTCCCGTAACCCTATCAACTTTTTAACAAATGCTATCTAGGTGAAATTATGATACCGTGCCAACTTTCAACCTTTTCAGAGTTCATTTGCAGTGCTTTTCAATTTCTGGGTCGTTATAGCTCAAAATAAATCATGAAATGCATGAAAAATAGCTAATGAAGTCAGAAAAGGGTTGAAATGGGATGATGTGGCTTTGAATGGTGCACATTGAATGCATAAAAAGTCTTGAGTTCAAATATGTTTAATAAATTGAAATCCTTTTGTAACAGACGAGTTTTTGTCTAACCCTGATACTTCGAAAGAGATTGTCCAGTTTGTGCACGAAGTGCATCCAGTTTTTCCCGTAACCCTCTCAATTTTCTAGCACATGATATGTGGGTGAAATTATGATACTATGCAAACTTTCAACCTTTCCAAAGTTCATTTGCAGTGCTTTGCAATTTCAGTGTCGTTATAGCTCAAAATAAATCATGAAATGCATGAAAAATAGCTAATGAAGTCAGAAAAGGGTTGAAATGGAATGATGTGGCTTTGAATGGTGCACATTGAATGCAGAAAAATTCTTGAGTTCAAATATGTTTAATAAATTGAAATCCATTTGTAACAGATGAGTTTTCGTCTAAAACCCCGATATTTCGAAAGAGATTGTCCAGTTTGTACGCGAAGTGCATCTAGTTTTTCCTATAACCCTCTCAACTTTTTAGTACATGCTACGTGGGTGAAATTATCATCCCGTGCCAAGTTTCAATCTTTTTAGAGTTTATTTGCAATGCTTTTCAATTTCAGGGTCGTTATAGCTCAAAATAAATCATGAAATGCATGAAAATAGCTAATGACGTAAGAAAAGGGTTGAAATGGGATGATGTGGCTTTGAATGGCGCAAATTAAATGCAGAAAAAGTCTTGAGTTCAAATATGTTTAATAAATTGAAATCCTTTTGTAACAGATGGGTTTTCGTCTAAAACCCCGATACATCGAAAGAGATTGTCCAGTTTGTACACGAAGTGCATCCAGTTTTTCCGGTAATCCTCTCAACTTTTTAGCACATGCTATGTGGGTGAAATAATGATACCGTGCCAATTTTCAACCCTTTCAGAGTTCATTTGCAGTGCTTTTCAACTTTAGGGTCGTTATAGCTCAAAATAAATCATGAAATGCATGAAAAATAGCTAATGAAGTCAGAAAAGGGTTGAAACGGGATGATGTGGCTCTGAATGGTGCACATTGAATGCAAAAAAAGACTTGAGTGGAAATATCTTCAATAAATTGAAATCCTTTCCAGTAGTAGAAAACAGACCTTTTGTCCATAGCATTATTCCCAATCAGGTTCTAAACCGACACTAATGAGACCATTAGTCCCGGTTTGGGACGGGCATCATTAGTCCCGATGTGTTCTGGACCTTTAGTCCTGGTTCGTGCCATGAACAGGGACTAAAGTGGTTGAGGCTTTAGTCCCGGTTGGTATCTCCAACCGGGACTAAAGGTTAGACCTTTAGTCCCGGTTGGAGACACCAACCCGGACTAAAGGGGTTCTAAAAGTTTCTGTTATAAATTCCTTATATCTTGTAGGATATTTGATGTTTTTGAGTGGTTCTTTTTTGCATTAGATTCAAAATTTTGTCTAGTTTCTGTTTGTTCCATTAGTTTTCAAATTTGAATGTTTTAGATATGAATTTTTTCAAATTTTCTTCAAACCCTAGATTGTGAATAACTTGAGTTTAAAAATAGTTCGTCCACTTTGAAGGAGATGGTCTAGTTTGTACACGAAGTGCATCCAGTTTTTGCTGTAACCCTTTCAATTTTTTGGCACAAGCTATGTGGGTGAAATGATGATACCATGCCAAGTTTCAACTTTTCAGAGTTCATTTGTAGTGCTTTTCAATTTCGGGGTCATTTAGCTCAAAAAATCATTGAATGCATGAAAATTAGAAATGAAGTTAGAAAGGGTTGAACTTCGAGGATGTGGCTTTGAATGGTGCATATTGAACGCACAAAAAGTCTGGAGTTGAAATAAGTGAAAAAATTTGAAATGCCTTTGTAAGAGATGGGTTTTTGTGTGAAACTTTGATAATTCGAAGGAGATGGTCCAGTTTGTACACGAAGTGAATCCAGTTTTTTCCGTAACCCTCTCAAATTTTTAGCACAAGCTATGTGGTTGAAATGATGATACCATGACAAGTTTCAACCTTTTCAGAGTTCATTTGTAGTGCTTTTCAATTTAAGGGCCATTTATCTCAAAAAATATTGAATGCATGGAAATTAGCAAATAATGTTAGAAAGGCTTGAACTTTGAGGATGTGGCTTTGAATGGTGCATATTGAATGCACAAAAAGTCTGGTGTTGAAATAAGTTAAAAAAATCGAATGCCTTTGAGACAGATATGTTTCGTCCGAAATCTTGATACTTCGAAGGAGATAGTCCAGTTTGTAGACGAAGTACAATCAGTTTTTGCCGTAACCCTCTCAACTTTTTAGCACAAGTTATGTGGGTCAAATGATGATAGCATGCAGGGTTTCAACCTTTGCAGAGTTCATTTGCAGTGCTTTTCAATTTCAGGGTGATTTAGCTCAATAAAGTCATTAAATGCATGGAAAATAGCAAATGAAGTTAGAAAGGGTTAGCTCTGGCTTGGTCAACCTTAGTTGTGACTCTGGCTGGTATGGTGCTAGCAGATGTAGTCGACGGTATGATTGGATGGACACCAGCCCGGACTAAAGGGGTTCTGAAATTTTCGAACTGTACCCCCGGGTGGACCGCCTTTTTTAGTTTTGTAGACAATTAAAAAAATGATAAAGTCTTCAAAAAATAAAATCCTTTGAGATGTACCCCCTCTGTACCTAAATATATGTCTTTTTAGATGTTTCATTAGGGAACTACATACGGATGTATATAGACATACTTTATAATGTAGATACACTTATTTTGCTCTGTATGTAGTCTCCTAGTGAAATCTTTAAAAAGACTTATATTTTGGAATGGAGGGAGTAGTTAGGTTTTAGTGTCTAGTTGGTATAGAAATTTTGAAATATGAATTTTGACCGTTTTTGCAAAAAAACAAAAAAAATGTAAAACGGCCATAACTTTTGCATACGACATCGAAAAAAGTTTCATATATAAAAAACTAGAGAAAAATGGGGACTCGATTTCTCTCGGTTTACCTTCTCAGATTCTCAAAATTCCAAAAGTACAAAAAAAAGTTATTTCGAAAAGAAGATTTTTTTCAGAAAAATCTAAAAATAATAATAATTAAAAAAGTCTTTTATTTAAAAACAAATAAATGATGTCATATTTGGATTGCTCACATTTATCTAATAATAACGGATATATTATTTGTCAAATTTCGATTTACAGATTTAAAGATATTAATTATGACATATTAAATGAATAAATGGCAAAAAATGAATAAAATTGTATTATTACTTATTTTATTTTCATTGAAATTCAATATTACTATTACTTATTTTGTTTCATTTAATAATTTTTTGGAATTCAAAAAATTAAATCATGTGACATCAATACTTAAGGGTTAATAGGATTGATAGATTACTATTCTAAGGAAAACAATAAGTGCAGACTTGGAAACTAGGGGCGATAGAACCTGAAAGTTAAGCGTGCTAAGGCTGGAGGAGTGAGAGTATGGGTGACTGGCCGGGAAGATAGACGATTTGAAATGAGTGTTCCACACTGGAGTAGTGAGGAAGGATGATTAGAGATCAAATTGTCAAATAATTCAAAGATTTGAAAAATAAAATAAAAAAAATAAAAAATAAAATAAAAAACGAAAAAATCCTTTACTCCAGGTCCTCCAACCCCAGCGCGCCTCCTGGAGGGCCTTTAGTCCCGGTCCGTGTTGAACCCGGACTAAAGGGGGGGAGCTTTAGTCCCCACCGTTTAGTGCCGGTTGCAGAACAAGGACTAAAGGCCCTTACGAACTGGGACTAAAGGACCATTTTCTACTAGTGTTCCTAACAGATGAGTTTTCGTATAAAACCATCATACTTCGAAAGAGATTGTACAGTTTTTACATGAAGTGCATGCCGTTTTTCCCGTAACCCTCTCAACTCTTTAGCACATGCTATGTCGGTGAAATTATGATACCGTGCCGACTTTCAACCTTTTCAGAGTTCATTTCCAGTGCTTTTCAATTTCAGGGTTGTTATAGCTCAAAATAGATCATGAAATGCATGAGAAATAGCTAATGAAGTAAGAAAAGGGTTGAAATGGGATGGTGCTTTGAATGGTCCACATTGAACATAGAAAAAGTCTTGAGCTCAAATATGTTTAATAAATTGAAAGCCTTTTGTAACAAATGAGTTTTCCTCTAAAACCTTGATACTTCAAAAGAGATTGTCCAGTTTGTACATAAAGTGCATCCATCTTTTCCCGTAACCCTCTCAACTTTTTAGCACATGCTATGTGGGTGAAATTATGATACTGTGCCGACTTTCAACCTTTTCAGAGTTCATTTCCAGTGCTTTTCAATTTCAGGGTTGTTATAGCTCAAAATAGATCATGAAATGCATGAGAAATAGCAAATGATGTAAGAAAAGGGTTCAAATGGTATGATGTGGCTTTGAATGGTGCACATTGAATGCGGAAAAAGTCTTGAGTTCAAATATGCTTAATAAATTGAAATCCTTTTGTAACATATGAGTTTTCATATAGAACCCGGATACTTCGAAAGAGATTGTCCAATTTGTACACAAAGTGCATCAAGTTTTTCCTGTAACCCTCTCAACTTTTTAGCACATGCTATGTGGGTGAAATTATGATACCGTTCCAACTTTAAACCTTTTCAGAGTTCATTTGTAGTTCTTTTCAATTTAAGGGCCATTTATCTCAAAAAATATTGAATGCATGGAAATTAGCAAATAATGTTAGAAAGGCTTGAACTTTGAGGATGTGGCTTTGAATGGTGCATATTGAATGCACAAAAAGTCTGGTGTTGAAATAAGTTAAAAAAATCGAATGCCTTTGAGAGAGATATGTTTCGTCCGAAATCTTGATACTTCGAAGGAGATAGTCCAGTTTGTAGACGAAGTACAATCAGTTTTTGCCGTAACCCTCTCAACTTTTTAGCACAAGTTATGTGGGTCAAATGATGATAGCATGCAGGGTTTCAACCTTTGCAGAGTTCATTTGCAGTGCTTTTCAATTTCAGGGTGATTTAGCTCAATAAAGTCATTAAATGCATGGTAAATAGCAAACGAAGTTAGAAAGGGTTAGCTCTGGCTTGGTCAACCTTAGTTGTGACTCTGGCTGGTATGGTGCTAGCAGATGTAGTCGACGGTATGATTGGATGGACACCAGCCCGGACTAAAGGGGTTCTGAAATTTTCGAACTGTACCCCCGGGTGGACCGCCTTTTTTAGTTTTGTAGACAATTAAAAAAATGATAAAATCTTCAAAAAATAAAATCCTTTGAGATGTACCCCCTCTGTACCTAAATATATGTCTTTTTAGATGTTTCATTAGGGAACTACATACGGATGTATATAGACATACTTTATAATGTAGATACACTTATTTTGCTCTGTATGTAGTCTCCTAGTGAAATCTTTAAAAAGACTTATATTTAGGAATGGAGGGAGTAGTTAGGTTTTAGTGTCTAGTTGGTATAGAAATTTTGAAATATGAATTTTGACCGTTTTTGCAAAAAAACAAAAAAATGTAAAACGGCCATAACTTTTGCATACGACATCGAAAAAAGTTTAATATATAAAAAACTAGAGAAAAATGGGGACTCGATTTCTCTCGGTTTACCTTCTTAGATTCTCAAAATTCCAAAAGTACAAAAAAAAGTTTTTTCGAAAAGAAGATTTTTTCAGAAAAATCTAAAAATAATAATAATTAAAAAAGTCTTTTATTTAAAAACAAATAGATGATGTCATATTTGGATTGCTCACATTTATCTAATAATAACGGATATATTATTTGTCAAATTTCGATTTACAGATTTAAAGATATTAATTATGACATATTAAATGAATAAATGGAAAAAATGAATAAAATTGTATTATTACTTATTTTATTTTCATTGAAATTCAATATTACTATTACTTATTTTGTTTCATTTAATAATTTTTTGGAATTCAAAAAATTAAATCATGTGACATTAATACTTAAGGGTTAATAGGATTGATAGATTACTATTCTAAGGAAAACAATAAGTGCAGACTTGGAAACTAGGGGCGATAGAACCTGAAAGTTAAGCGTGTTGGGGTTGGAGAAGTGAGAGTATGGGTGACCGGCCGGGAAGATAGACGATTTTGAAATGAGTGTTCCACGCTGGAGTAGTGAGGAAGGATGATTAGAGATCAAATTGTCAAATAATTCAAAGATTTGAAAAAGAAAATAAAAAAAAAATAAAAAAAATAAAAAAACAAAAAAATCCTTTAGTCCAGGTCCTCCAACCCCAGCGCGCCTCCTGGAAGGCCTTTAGTACCGGTCCGTGTTGTACCCGGACTAAAGGGGGGGAGCTTTAGTCCCCACCGTTTAGTGCCGGTTGCAGAACCAGGACTAAAGGCCCTTACGAACCGGGACTAAAGGCCCATTTTCTACTAGTGTTCCTAACTGATGAGTTTTCGTATAAAACCATCATACTTCGAAAGAGATTGTACAGTTTTTACATGAAGTGCATGCCGTTTTTCCCGTAACCCTCTCAACTCTTTAGCACATGCTATGTCGGTCAAATTATGATACCGTGCCAACTTTCAACCCTGTCAAAGTTCATTTGCAGCGCTTTTAAATTCAGGGTTGTTATAGCTCAAAATAAATCATGAAATGCATGAGAAATAGCTAATGCAGTAAGAAAAGGGTTGAAATGGGATGGTGCTTTGAATGGTCCACATTGAACGCAGAAAAAGTCTTGAGTTCAAATATGTTTTACAAATTGAAAGCCTTTTGTAACAAATGAGTTTTCGTCTAAAACCAAGATACTTCAAAAGAGATTGTCCAGTTTGTACATAAAGTGCATCCATCTTTTCCCGTAACCCTCTCAACTTTTTAGCACATGCTATGTGGGTGAAATTATGATACCGTGCCGACTTTCAACCTTTTCAGAGTTCATTTGCAGTGCTTTTCAATTTCAGGGTTGTTATAGCTCAAAATAGATCATGAAATGCATGAGAAATGGCTAATGAAGTAAGAAAAGGGTTGAAATGGTATGATGTGGCTTTGAATGGTGCACATTGATTGCGGAAAATGTCTTGAGTTCAAATATGCTTAATAAACTGAAATCGTTTTGTAACATATGAGTTTTCATCTCGAACCCGGATACTTCGAAAGAGATTGTCTAGTTTGTACACAAAGTGCATCAAGTTTTTCCCGTAACCCTCTCAACTTTTTAGCACATGCTATGTGGGTGAAATTATGATACCATTCCAACTTTAAACCTTTCCAGAGTTCATTTCTAGTGCTTTTCAATTTAAGGGCCGTTTATCTCAAAAAATATTGAATGCATGGAAATTAGCAAATAATGTTATAAAGGCTTGAACTTTGAGGATGTGGCTTTGAATGGTGCATATTGAATGCACAAAAAGTCTGGTGCTGAAATAAGTTAAAAAAATCGAATGCCTTTGTGACAGATATGTTTCGTCCGAAACCTTGATACTTCGAAGGAGATAGTCCAGTTTGTACACGAAGTACAATCAGTTTTTGCCGTAACCCTCTCAACTTTTTAGCACAAGCTATGTGGGTCAAAATATGATAGCATGCCAAGTTTCAACCTTTGCAGAGTTCATTTGCAGTGCTTTTCAATTTCAGGGTGATTTAGCTCAATAAAATCATTAAATGCATGGAAAATAGCAAATGAAGTTAGAAAGGGTTAACTTTGGCTTGGTCAACCTTAGTTGTGACTCTGGCTGGTATGGTGCTAGCAGATGTAGTCGACGGTATGATTGGATGGACACGAGCCCTGACTAAAGGGGTTCTGAAATTTTCGAACTGTACCCCCCGGTGGACCGCCTTTTTTAGTTTTGTAGACAATTAAAAAAATGATAAAATCTTCAAAAAATAAAATCCTTTGAGATGTACCCCCTCCGATCCTAAATATAAGTCTTTTTAGATGTTTCATTAGGGAACTACATACGGATCTATATAAACATACTTTATAATGTAGATACACTTATTTTGCTCTGGATGTAGTCTCCTAGTGAAATCTTTAAAAAGACTTATATTTAGGAATGGAGGGAGTAGTTAGGTTTTATTGTCTAGTTGGTATAGAAAATTTGAAATATGAATTTTGACCGTTTTTCCAAAAAAAAATGTAAAAACGGCCATAACTTTTGCATACGACGTCGAAAAAAGTTTGATATATAAAAAACTAGAGAAAAATTGGGACTCGATTTCTCTCGGTTTACCTTCTCAGATTCTCAAAATTCCAAAAGTACAAAAAAAAGTTATTTCAAAAAGAATATTTTTTTAGAAAAATCTAAAAATAATAATAATTAGAAAAGTCTTTTATTTAAAAATAAATAAATGACGTCATATTTGGATTGCTCACATTTTTCTAATAATAATGGATATATTATTTGTCAAATTTCGATTTACAAATTTAAAGATATTAATTATGACATATTAAATGAATAAATGGCAAAAAATGAATAAAATTGTATTATTACTTATTTTATTTTCATTGAAATTCAATATTACTATTACTTATTTTGTTTCATTTAATAATTGTTTGGAATTCAAAAAATTAAATCATGTGACATCAATACTTAAGGGTTAATAGGATTGATAGATTACTATTCTGAGGAAAACAATAAGTGCAGACTTGGAAACTAGGGGCGATAGAACCTGAAAGTTAAGCGTGTTGGGGTTGGAGCAGTGAGAGTATGGGTGACCGGCCGGGAAGATAGACGATTTTGAAATGAGTGTTCCATGCTGGAGTAGTGAGGAAGGATGATTAGAGATTAAATTGTCAAATAATTCAAAGATTTGAAAAATAAAATAAATAAATAAACGAAAAAATCCTTTAGTCCAGGTCCTCCAAACCCAGCGCGCCTCGTGGAGGGCCTTTAGTCCCGGTCCGTGTTGAACCCGGACTAAAGGGGGGGGCTTTAGTCCCCACCGTTTAGTGCCGGTTGCAGAACCAGGACTAAAGGCCCTTACGAACCGGGACTAAAGGCCCATTTTCTACTAGTGTTCATAACAGATGAGTTTTCGTATAAAACCATCATACTTCGAAAGATATGAGGTGCATGCAGTTTTTCCCGTAACCGTCTCAACTCTTTAGCACATGCTATGTCGGGGAAATTATGATACCGTGCCAACTTTCAACCCTGTCAAAGTTCATTTGCAGCGCTTTTCAATTCAGGGTTGTTATAGCTCAAAATAAATCATGAAATGCATGAGAAATAGCTAATGAAGTAAGAAAAGGGTTGAAATGGGATGGTGCTTGGAATGGTCCACATTGAACGTAGAAAAAGTCTTGAGTTCAAATATGTTCAATAAATTGAAAGCCTTTTGTAACAAATGAGTTTTCGTCCAAAACCCTGATACTTCAAAAGAGATTGTCCAGTTTGTACATAAAGTGCATCCATCTTTTCCCGTAACCCTCTCAACTTTTTAGCACATGCTATGTGGGTGAAATTATGATACCGTGACGACTTTCAACCTTTTCAGAGTTCATTTGCAGTGCTTTTCAATTTCAGGGTTGTTATAGCTCAAAATAGATCATGAAATGCATGAGAAATAGCTAATGAAGTAAGAAAAGGGTTGAACTGGTATGATGTGGCTTTGAATGGTGCACATTGAATGCGGAAAAAGTCTTGAGTTCAAATATGTTTGATAAATTGAAATCCTTTTGGAACATATGAGTTTTCATCTAAAACCCGGATACTTCGAAAGAGATTGTCTAGTTTGTACACAAAGTGCATCCAGTTTTTCCTGTAACCCTCTCAATTTTTTAGCACTTCCTATGTGGGTGAAATTATGATACCGGTCCAACTTTCAACCTTTTCAGTGTTCATTTGCAATGCTTTTCAGTTGTAGGGTTGTTATAGCTTAAAATAAATCATGAAATGCATGAGAAATAACTAATGAAGTTAGAAAAGGGTTGAAATGGGATGATGTGGCTTTGGATGGTGCACATTGAATGTAGAAAAAGTCTTGAGTTCAAATATTTTTAATAAATTGAAATCCTTTTGTAACAGATGAGTTTTCATCTAAAACCCTGATACTTCGAAAGAGATTGTCCAGTATGTACATGAAGTACATCGTGTTTTCCCGTAACTCTCTCAACTTTTTAGCACATGCTATGTGGTTGAAATTATGATACCATGAAAACTTTCAACCTTTTCATAGTTCACTTGGATTGCTTTTCAATTTTAGTGTTTTTCTATCTCAAAATAAATCATGAAATGCATGAAAAATAGCTAAGGAAATCATAAAAGGGTTGAAATGGTTTGATGTGGCTTTGAATGGTGCACGTTGATTGGTGAAAAAGTCTTGAGTTCATATATTTTTAATAAATTGAAATCCTTTTGTTACAAATGAGTTTTCGTCTAAAACCCTAATACTTCGAAAGAGATCCAGTTTGTACATGAAGTGCACCTCAGTTTTTCCCGCAACACAAATTGAAATCCTTAATTCGGGTATCACCGTTGACACGAACCTTCTTTGGTGGCGGGCGCGTGGGCAACTATCAGGGCAGAGGCACCCGACAACCGATGAGGTGGTACGTTGTCGTGTTAGAGAGGAGGACGAGTATGTCCGTCGGTACCATGTTGCGTTGGGTGCGAGGTTCTCGAATACGTGGTAGTTCCTTCATGAATCTCACGCAAGTTTAGATCCGATGATGGTTCCTTCTCTTTGGGTGTCCACCGCGCACGCTTCAAGAACCGCAAGTGAACTAGATTATTCAATAATATTTGATCTGTATTAGTGATAATATTTGATGCTTCATTAACTAGATTATTCGAGATGTATTAGTGATATTATATGATTATATTATATGAAGAGTCGCCCACGAGCATTGGTGCTATTATATGTATTAGTGATATTATCTGATTGCCATCGATTTTTAATCATAGAATCATGAACACAGGAAATGTCGACATCATGTGACGACGATAGGATCTCATAGTGCCCTTATTGATGGGATGATAGGGGTCTATGCGACCTTTATCCTCACCTGGACAACGATAGGTCGTTCACCATCAAGCTAACAAAAGAATTTAGTGAAATTACGATATGTACAAATGACATGTATTTTTTGTTAATGAAGTCTGATGTGTGCTTTTTTGCATTAATTAACCTTTAATTTTCTCTTGTACAATTCGACTAATGCGTTCCCTGTCATGCAAGATCCGCTATCTTGCACAACTTCCATTTCCAAAGGAAGGACAATATATAGCCTATGATACCTCACCTAAGATCGGAGCATTACACTTTGTTGTTAAGGTTAAAAATAATGGAGATCACACATATTTTGGTTGTTCTAATTGGAGAGAATTTTTCCACGTGTATGTGTTGGATGGGGAAACGAACGTTATATTCGATCTTGGTAGTGACGACGTTTGTGATAATAATACAGATATTTGGCTGCATGCCGATGATGACTTGATTTCGGTGCTACCTCCAGGTGCGTTTGTCACCAGATTTGTTCAGTACTTTATATTGATTATTGGAAAGTATTTGGTACTCATCCTGACTATTTTTCTTTATTTTTGATTATCATCTTATTTCCGTGCTACAAGAACTACCCGACAGATAATAGGTCGGACGTACTACAGGTATGACTCCAAACTTACTTTGTTGGAGAAAGATCATCTCATCTCATTTATTCATGCTGTTCAACATCTTAAACAAATTACATGATTGGTAATATTTGTCATGGGTATGTGCCACTACTTCACAAGCTAAACCCTTATAACATCACTAGAGACTAATTTATAAGATTTTTTTACTCTCGTTTCATCAATCCATCCTTTTCTTACGTTGTTCTTAAGCAAAACAACTTTGCTAACTAAGTTATTATAACTTATGGTCTTCAATAGGTGCTCCCACCAGAGACCGTTCCTAAGTGAATGATTACCAAAGGTGATTTTCATATGGTTAGCTTACGGCCAATGCTGATGAATTACCCTCGTAAATAGACGATATCTACAAGTGAAAATACCATGAAAATAAAAGGATGGAGCAAGGCAATAACGACATCCAGGCAAACACTTGGAGACTATAAATTGCATAAGCTAGAAGTTGGAGATAGGTTGATCTGTATTCTTCAATGGGGAGATGCCGGAGTTCACCTTTTTATGCTATTCTACCTAGGAGTGAGCAGTAGTTAGTCTTTCTAACATGTGATAGCTTGATCATTTGCTAGTATGATAACAACCAGAATGATGAGGAGTTCACTTTTTACATTATTTTACCTAGAATGATGAAGAGATGATTAAGATGATGATGAGTTGTAATATGACATATACCTGTACAAATTAGATGGATGCAATACACCAAGTTGAATTAGAGGAAAATACGATGTTGCCTCGCAACATCGTATTTTCCTCTAATTCAACTTGGTCTATTACATCCATTTAATTTATACTGATGTTGGATGTTTTTTACACAATTTGTATTGATGATGTTGGTATATTAATATTTCTAACTGTGTGGAAATACAATATAAAATATAAAAGATAATGAAAACACAAAATGAAACATGGTTCTTTCAAAAAAAACATAGACCTTAGCGCTTTGCAGGGGCTGACACATGGAGGGCCTTTTGTCCTGGTTGTTGTTACCAACTGGGACTATGGGTCGTCTAGCCAGGGCACTATGCTGCGGCCGTGTGGAGCCCTATTAGTTCCAGTTCATAAGCCAGCCGGGACTACAAGACCGGACCTTTAGTCCCATTGGCGTTGTCCTGGTTCCAGAACCGAGACTAAAGGCCCTCCGAAACCGGGACAGATGCCCTGTTTTCTACTAGTGTATGTATCTTAGTACTAATATTATCTAATCGTAGTGAGAAAACCGCGGCGTCACGCCGCGCTCACGAGAGAGCCCGTCTGATTTTTTTATTCATTTGGTCCATGAAAAGGAATAGGAAGTGAAACAAAGAGGTTGATGGAGTGACATTTTTTCGCCAAATAGTTTCATGTATGGCGTTGAGCAGTGTCTTCCAATTGAACATGTAGTACATCCTTTTCAGCGATTACTCTATTATTATTATATTTTTTGTTCATTTGTATGTGTCGGGGGGTGATAGGTAAAGAAGCGAGAAATGGTTTATTTTGTAAACTATTAAGAGCGTTCATTCAACCATGGATCCTGTAGATAATGTTTAAGGGCTTCACACTTTACTGAGTGACAAAAATAGCTTGTGTGTTGCAACTTCTATCTACATTTGGATATATTCCATCTAATCTTTGAGCAAAATTATAGTACCTCTTTATTTCTATTTGTATTATGGATCAACTTTATTAGCTTATGTTTGAGGACCCACCGTTCTCTTACCATGGCGATGTGTAACATCCCAAAATTCTAAATCTTGGAATGTTATAATAAATAAATAATTAGAATGAATGTTTGTTTGTTTGAGTGATTGAAAGTGAGTGAAATTTGAAACTTTTTGAAACTTTTGAATGAGAGGGAACGAAATGAGTTTCCCAAAACTTTCACTCTGCATTTTTGCTCATCAGGAATTCAAATTCATTTCATCACAAAACCTAGAGTGAAGATGACATGACTTCTTCCATTTAAAGAAATGAAAAGGGAGTCGAAAATGATTTGAATTCCATTTGAAAACATTTCAATTTCCAAAAGTTTATGCAACTCAATGATTTTCATGAGAGAGGACAAAATGACTTCTTCAAATTATATGAAATATGAGTTGGAAGTTAAAAAGAAGGATTTTGAAACTGCCTCTGAATTATTTTGGAATCCATTTCATATTTGGTTCCTATTTAAATTTTCAAAGTATTCAAAACCCCTTGACAAATTTGAGAGGAGTAATATGACACTCCAAAACCAGGGGGTATTTTGTGAAGTTTTTGAATCATAAAATTCATGGGGTTATCTGAATTTTTTTGCAAAAGTATTTAAAATCAAATTAGGCAATTTTCTGAAAATATTTTTTTAAATTCTTATTTTGGCGGGGGAAAATGTTCATTAAATGTCATTTATTCCCCTGATAATTTTGGTATATATATTGTCTATGTTTGGAAACATATTGAATGTACATAAAAGGTTTTTATTACTCTAGAAAATAGAAAAGGGAAGCTTTTAAAAGACTTTAATATCCGGTCGGCCCACCTGCCTTATTAGCCTCCCGAAAACCCTCCGCACCGGCCAACCGCTCCTCTTTCCTTTCTCTCTCTCTCTCTCTCTGAACACGTGACCCCACCACCGACCGAAGACCAGTGCCGGTCATCCGCCTCCTCCATCCCCTCCCGAAACCTCGCCAGCGATCACCGCCGTGATCTCCTCCTCCTGTCCCTCCCCTCGAGCCCCGACTCCTCCTATATAAATCCCAAGGCCCCGTCTACCCATTCCCCTCCGAAAATCCCCTGCCCGTGTCCTCCCCTCGCTGGAATACCTCGCGAGAACCACTGGTCGCCGCTGCACCATGTTAAACGTGTCGCTCCACCCTGCCTTCCCCGCACCCCCAGAGCCCACCAACCTCTTTCCCTCACTCGCCCGCACCTCCCAGTCCACTCGCCTGTGCCCCACACCCCGGGAGTGCTCTCCCCATCGACACCCGAAGGCCTCCTCAGCCTCCGAGCTCGCCGTCGACGACACCTTTGTTCCCGAGCCCCTCTGTCGCCACCATCCTCGCCGCCGTGCTCTCTGACGTCGATTGGAGCCCTCGCCGTTGCCGGAGTACCACCGGAGGCGTCTTCCCGTCGACCTCACAGCCTCTGCCTCGCCGGAACTTCGCCGGAGTCGACAACCACCGCCGTGAGCACCCTTCCCTCCTCCCCTCCGTTAGATCTAACGTCTACGGCCCAGATTAGAATGTAGTTTCTATTATAAAACCCCGAACCATTTTCTTTTATGTATCGGCCGTCCACTCGAATCATTAGATCACACGCACCTCCAGCCAATCAAAAATAGCCACGTAGCACCCCCTGTCCTTTAGCTGCGACTTTTCTTTTTCTGTTTTAATTTCATTTCCAGATTTTGTCCTGTTTTTATTTTCTTCATATCTTTTATGTTTTTAGGTAATTTAATTTAATTATTTTTCCATTAGATCACAAATTTCATCATGTTTCTGTAGACACCAAGTTTGACTATGTTTGAATATCTAAATTTGAATTTAAACAAATTTGATTTAAATTTTGTTTTCTGAATATCTTGAGTTCTAAAATGTATTTTGACTTGATTCTTTTTGCTACTTGTCACTAGTGATCTTAGCTATCAGTAGGTAGAGTTTGGAAATTTTTCGAATAATTTAAAATAGTGTTTTCAGCTAAAACAGATTCTGTTTAGTTCCTACGTTGTTTAGTTAGTTTAAATTTTTCTTTAGTTATTTTAAAAATCTGAATTAGTTTAACTATTGTTTTAGTTTTTCTTTAGTTCTGTTGTCCAAATGATAGGTGAATTATTTTCTATTAATAAAAATAATTTTTGTTTTTTTTATATCTTAATGATATAGGAAACTATATTCTTATCCATTAGGTAATGTTTATTAAAACACTTTAGTTTTAGTAATGATTCTTTTCACAAATGTTTTAGATGATTTAATTCTGTTTCATAATAAAGGTTTTTATAAATTCCTTTCTGTTAACTTAGTTGTGATAATTTGTTTTATGTTTTAATTGTTTTATTGTAGTTAACTTTATTAGGCAAACACTCATGTTATTTAGGATGTTGTTTTCATAGTTTTACTTGTTCTTCAAATGTAATTCCTTTTGTTAATAAAATATTTACAAATTTTTTTTTGTTATATTTTACTTTGTTTTTGTTTAGTTACTATTTGAAAATACTTATTTGTAGGGGAAAAGTACTTCAGTTGCTTTTATAAAAAAACCTTCTTGATTTTAACTTTTGTCTTAAGTATTTCCTTCATCATCACCTTAGTTGTGTTGATGTAGTTTTGTTGATTTTTACTTTTGCCTTAAGTAATTTCTGCATCACAACTTTTGTGTTTCAGTTTTGTGTTTCTTGTTGATTGTCAGAATTGATTGCTTGTATGATTGCTTATATGAATACTATGTTTGCTTATATAGATTTTTCATCGGAGAGTGACGAATAGTCTATCAAGTTATTTCTGAGAGCGATACTATTTCTTCATCAACAGTACAGGCAAGTTCACTTTGACCATCTTTTAAATACCTATGTTTTATTGCATGTAGTTACACCATTCCCATTAAATCCCTCCCGTAGTGTTATTGAAATTCTTGTAGTTGGGTAGTATGCATGAGGTAGGAACCCACCACTTGTTACTAAAGCCCTGGGAACGCTAGTTATTTCAATGCTATGCTAAAGTAGACGGGGTCTGGTATGAGTGTTCGTGAGTTGTGTGAGAAGGAGGACTCTCGACAAAACGCCGACTTCATGAAGGCATCTTCTGGTCCGGCATCTTCAAGACCTCAAGACTTCGAGACTCGAGAAACAAGATTTTCAATACACACTAGTGGGTGAAGGATGGTTGAAACAGCGCCCTGGAGAAACCAGTGGTTAACCTAGGTGATGCTGGAGAAGTGCCAGTATTCAAGCGGAAATCCTCACCCAGACTCAAAGAGAAGGATGAATACTTCATGCCCGGAAGCTTACCTGTGTAGCCACAAGTCAATATGGGCTCTGGCTTGGTTGATCTTTGTTGTGACTCTGACTACACAATGCTACAAGATGTAGTCGATGTTAGGTTTGGATGGGCACTGTCAGTACCTCAGGGAAACACTCTGAAAGACCATGTTTCTTTCGTCCTGTTCTCAAATACCAGGCAGTGCGAGGACTTACCAGGAGGGAAAGAATCTTGTGGGTAAAGTACACAACACTCTGCAGAGTTAAACCTAATCGATTAGCCGTGTCCCCGGTTACGGACAATTTGAGCTTCTAGACTTGGATCTATCTCTGAACTCTCAACACTGGACTGATAACTAATTGTGGGCAACTTAAGTTACTTTTGGGCATTGAGACATCGGTTGGCGGAACCATGTCATGATAGGTAGCTCTATAGTGCAACTCCCTGATATTCCTTTGTTGTAGGAAAAGAAAACAAAAATCAGCTTTACGCAAAAAATTAGACATAGAGCCATAAAGCCTTTCTGCATATAGATTAGTTTTTATCTTCTGTTCTACTATGGTGATCTTGCCAGTATATTCAATGTACTGACCTAAACAGCTGCAACGTCTTATGTTGCAGATACTTTTCTTCGACGAGTAAGAGTACGATTCAGGGTTACGGTCCGCACTCAACTTTATTTCTATTTGTATTATGGATCAACTTTATTAGCTTATGTTTGAGGACCCACCGTTCTCTTACCATGGCGATGTGTAACATCCCAAAATTCTAAATTTTGTAATGTTATAATAAATAATTAGAATGAATGTTTGTTTGTTTGAGTGATTGAAAGTGAGTGAAATTTGAAACTTTTTGAAACTTTTGAATCAGAGGGAATGAAATGACTTTCCCAAAACTTTCACTCTGCATTTTTGCTCATCAGGAATTCAAATTCATTTCATCACAAAACCCAGAGTGAAGATGACATGACTTCTTCCATTTAAAGAAATGAAAAGGGATTCGAAAATGATTTAAATTCCATTTGAAAACATTTCAATTTCAAAAAATTTATGCAACTCAATGATTTTCATGAGAGAGGATAAAATGACTTCTTCAAATTATATGAAATATGAGTTGGAAGTTAAAAGGAAGGATTTTGAAACTGCCTCTAAATTATTTTGGAATCCATTTCATATTTGGTTCCTATTTAAATTTTCAAAGTATTCAAAACCCCTTGAAAAATTTGAGAGGAGTAATATGTCACTCCAAAACCAGGGGGTATTTTGTGAAGTTTTTGAATCATAAAATCCAAGGGGTTATCTGAATTTTTTTGCAAAAGTATTTAAAATCAAATTAGGCAATTTTCTGAAAATATTTTTTTAAGTTCTTATTTTGGCGGGGGAAAATGTTCATTAAATGTAATTTATTCCCCTTATAATTTTGGTATATATATTGTCTATGTTTGGAAACATATTGAATGTATTTAAAAGGTTTCTATTACTCTAGAAAATAGAAAAGGGAAGCTTTTAAAAGACTTTAATATCTGGTCGGCCCACCTGCCTTATTAGCCTCCCGAAAACCCTCCGCACCGGCCAACCGCTCCTCTTTCCTTTCTCTCTCTCTCTCTCTGAACACGTGACCCCACCACCGACCGAAGACCACTGCCAGTCATTCGCCTCCTCCATCCCCTCCCGAAACCTCGCCAGCGATCACCGCCGTGATCTCCTCCTCATGTCCCTCCCCTCGAGCCCCGACTCGTCCTATATAAAGCCCAAGGCCCCCTCTACCCATTCCCCTCCAAAAATCCCCTGCCCATGTCCTCCCCTCGCTGGAATACCTCGCCAGAACCACCGGTCGCCGCCGCACCATTTTCAACGTGCCACTCCACCTTGCCTTCCCCGCACCCCCAGAGCCCACCAACCTCTTTCTCTCACTCGCCCGCACCTCCCAGTCCACTCGCCCGTTCCCCACACCCTGGGAATGCTCTCCCCATCGACACCCGAAGGCTTCCTCCGCCTCCGAGCTCGCCGTCGACGACACCTTCGTTCCCGAGCCCCTCTGTCGCCACCATCCTCGCCGACATGCTCTCCTACGTCGATTGGAGCCCTCGCCATAGCCGGAGTACCACCAGAGGCGTCTTCCCATCGACCTCACCGCCTTTGCCTCGCTGGAATTTCGCCGGAGTCGACAACCACCGCCGTGAGCACCCTTCCCTTCTCCCCTCCTTCAGATCTAACGTCTACAGCCCAGATTAGAACAAAGGTTCTATTATAAAACCCCGAACCGTTTTCTTTTATGTATCGGCCGTCCGCTCAAATCATTAGATCACACGCACCTCCAGCCAATCAAAAATAGCCACGTAGCACCCCCTGTCCTTTAGCTGCGATTTTTCTTTTTCTGTTTTAATTTCATTTCCAGATTTTGTCCTGTTTTTATTTTCTTCACATCTTTTATGTTTTTAGGTGTTTCAATTTAATTCTTTTTCCATTAGATCACAAATTTCATCAGGTTTCTGTAGATACAAAGTTTGACTATGTTTGAATATTTAAATTTGAATTTAAACAGATTTGATTTAAATTTTGTTTTCTGAATATCTTGAGTTCTAAAATGTATTTTGAGTTGATTCTTTTTGCTACTTGTCACTAGTGATCTTAGCTATCAGTAGGTAGAGTTTGTAAATTCTTAGAATATTTAAAAATAGTGTTTTCAGCTAAAACAGATTCTGTTTCGTTCGTATGTTGTTTAGTTAGTTTAAATTTTTCTTTAGTTATTTTAAAAATCTGAATTAGTTTAACTGTTGTTTTAGTTTTTCTTTAGTTCTGTTGTTCAAATGATAGGTGACTAATTTTTTATTAATAAAAATAATTTTTGTTTTGTTTTATATCTTAATGATATAGGAAACTATATTCTTATCCATTAGGTAATGTTTATTAAAACACTTTAGTTTTAGTAATGATTCTTTTCACAAATGTTTTAGATGATTTAATTCTATTTCATAATAAAGATTTTTATAAATTCCTTTCTGTTAACTTAGTTGTGATAATTTATTTTATGTTTTAATTGTTTTCTTGTAGTTAAGTTTATTAGGCAAACACTCATGTTATTTAGGATGTTGTTTTCATAGTTTTACTTGTTCTTCAAATGTAATTCTTTTTGTTAATAAAATATTTACAAAAATATTTTTTGTTATATTTTACTTTGTTTTTGTTTTGTTACTATTTAAAAATACTTATTTGTAGGGAAAAACTACTTCATTTGCTTTTATAAAAAACCCTTCTTGATTTAAGTTTTGTCTTAAGTATTTCCTTCATCATCACCTTAGATGTGTTGATGTAGTTTTGCTGATTTTTACTTTTGTGTTAAGTAATTTCTGCATCACAACTTTTGTGTTTCAGTTTTGTGTTTCTTGTTGATTGTTAGAATTGATTGCTAGTATGATTGCTTATATTAATACTATGTTTTCTTATATAGATTTTTCATCGAAGAGTGACGAATAGTCCATCAAGTTATTTCTGAGAGCGATACTATTTCTTCATCAATAGTACAGGCAAGTTCACTTTGACCATCTTTTAAATACGTATGTTTTATTGCATGTACTTACACCATTCCCATAAAATCCCTCCCGTAGGGTTATTAAAATTCTTGTAGTTGGGTAGTATGCATGAGGTAGGAACCCACCACTTGTTACTAAAGCCCCGGGAACGCTAGTTATTTCAGTGCTATGCTAAAGTAGACGGGGTCTGGTATGAGTGTTCGTGAGTGGTGTGAGAAGGAGGACTCTCGACAAAACGACGACTTCATGAAGGCATCTTCAAGTCCTGCATCTTCAAGACCTCAAGACTTCGAGACTCGAGAAACAAAATTTTCAATACACACTACTGGGTGAAGGATGGTTGAAATGGAGCCCTGGAGAAACTAGTGGTTAGCCTAGGTGATGCTAGAGAAGTGCTAGTATTCACGCAGAAAGCCTCACCCAGACTCAAAGAGAAGGATGAATACTTCATGCCCGGAAGCTTACCTGTGTAGTCACAAGTCAATATGGGCTCTGGCTTGGTTGATCTTTGTTGTGACTCTGACTAGACAGTGCTACGAGATGTAGTTGACGTTAGGTTTGGATGGGCACTATCAGTAGCTCAGGGAAACACTCTGAAAGACCATGTTTCTTTCGTCCTGTTCTCAAACACCAGGCAGTGCGAGGACATACCAGGAGGGAAAGAATCTTGTGGGTAAAGTACACAACACTCTGCAGAGTTAAACCTAATCGTTAGCCGTGTCCCCGGTTACGGACAATTTGAGCTTCTAGACTTGGATCTATCTCTGAACTCTCAACACAGGACTGATAACTAATGGTGGGCAACTTAAATTACTTTTGGGCATTGACACATCGATTGCCGAAACCATGTCATGATAGGTAGCTCTATAGTGCAACTCCCTGATATTCCTTTGTTGTAGGAAAAGAAAACAAAAATTAGCTTTACGCAAAAATTTAGACACAGAGCCATAAAGCCTTTCTGCATATAGATTAGTTTTTATCTTCTGTTCTACTATGGTGATCTTGCTAGTACATTCAATGTACTGAGCTACACGGCTGCAATGTCTTATGTTGCAGATACTTTTCTTCGACGAATAAGAGTACGATTCAGGGTTACGGTCCGCACTCAACTTGCCGTTGGTGTTATCGGGACTCCACTCCCGTTGACTGCTTCCGCTGAGATTTAAGGTATATATCAGTTTTACGTTAATTACATGTGATTGCACTTTGATATATACATTGATGTACTGTGTGTGCCAGCATACCGCTCCAGGGATGGCACAGAAAACATAGAGGCTTGACTCGTTTTTAGTCGGGTCGCTACACGATGATGAACCTCATTTAGTATGAAACATTTTTACTTATAGATATTTAATTTTTAATTATATGGTATTCCTTATCAAATAAATGAAAATTTAGGTGGTAAGGCATTTAACCAATTTTGTTATAATAAGATTGTTGACTTGTCAACTCGAAAGTAAAATATAATTAAGTAGTTTATGTTAGAAGAAAATCTACAATACATAATTTTGATAGTATTAATTGTCTAGAAACATAATATATATACCTAATCAAGTTTTGCCCTGTCTTTATTAGGATATGCACACTAAGCGAGATAAAGTTTCATTGGGTATGTAAAATACTATTGTTCCATCTAATGTACTTAGGAAAGAAAAGAGTAATACAAAATGATTTTTATTTACTATATACATTTTTTAATAAGACATCCCATTAAATGGTATTAAATTGAATCTCTAGTCACTCATTTTTGTCTAGTACTATTCACTGTGCTTTACTGGTTAACGTCCAAGGCATTCTTGTTCGTTGTTATTGTTCACTGATGTTAACGTTGCCTTGAAAATGAACAGTGGATGCCAAAAAAATGTCAAAAAATCCAGGAAAGCTGAAACCTTGCGGCTTTAGTATATAGTATATATGAACTACATATGGATTCAGATCATTTCGAAAGTAAAATATAATTAAGTAGTTTATGTTAGAAGAAAATCTACAATACATAATTTTGATAGTATTAATTGTCTAGAAACATAATATATATACCTAATCAAGTTTTGCCCTGTCTTTATCAGGATATGCACACTAAGCGAGATAAAATTTCATTGGGTATGTAAAATACTATTGTTCCATCTAATGTACTTAGGAAAGAAAAGAGTAATACAAAATGATTTTTATTGACTATATACATTTTTTAATAAGACATCCCATTAAATGGTATTAAATTGAATCTCTAGTCACTAATTTTTGTCTAGTACTATTCACTATGCTTTACTGGTTAACGTCCAAGGCATTGTTGTTCGTTGTTATTGTTCACTGATGTTGACGTTGCCATGAAAATGAACAGTGGATGCCAAAAAAATGTCAAAAAATCCAGGAAAGCTGAAACCTTGCGGCTTTAGTATATAGTATATATGAACTACATATGGATTCAGATCATTTTGGTTTGGCTGTGGGGTGATGTGATGCCCCTGATCTGTAAATGCTCTAATATTCTGCAATATGCAATGGCCATAATGCTAAGTTAAGAACCATATTATGTACGCTATTTCAACTACTTATGGATTATTTATGTCAGTCTTATCCTAAATGTTTGGTAGTCCTACTTGCAAATTATTGATGATGGTAAGTTCCTTAAACTGATGTAATCTTGTATGAAATAAATTCAGAATGCAAACACAAATATTACATACCATTTAGATAGCATTGTAACTTAGTACCATTTACCACTTAGTACCATTTAGATAGCATTGGAACTTAAGCCTGAATATTCAGATAACTGACACTTCTTAAGTCTGAATCTGAATATAACTGACACTTCTTAAGTCTGAATCTAAATATAGCTGACACTTGTCGACCTGAGCATCGTACGTCTTGCTTGACTAACTTGGCATTTGGTAGAACCTGCACATCCTCTTCCTCTGCATCTTCATTGATGACAATGAAGGGAAGAGGATGATGACGAGCCTGTACTGATAGTGGTGCTATGATCCGTGAGTCCTCCTCCTCTTGCTCCCCTTCATAAGCTTGGGCCGTGAGCTATGTAGGAGGCACATAGCTGTGTCCTTCCCATCGATGCCTTTTCCCGGCATCGATAGACTCTGCCTCCTTAATTGCCCATAGAAGGATATCTATGGGAAGGATTCCCTTACCTGGGTTTCTATAGTGCTGCTCCATGCGCTGCATCTCCTTTGTAGTTGTTTTCTTCCTATCTGCATCTGCTGCAACTATGAGCCCTTGGGCACTGGTGTACCTCATGGCCACTCTCATGTAGCCGAGGAAGAGATCTTGGTCATCACGCGATGAACCAAGGATCATGGCAACCCAACCCTTGCCAGTTGGGAATGGATTGAGACATGGGTCTAGTGTGGAGGAAGAACCAATCATGGTTGGAGATAGCAGGAGGAGAGAGTTCCGAGTGACGAGGTGAGTGGGTAGAAATGAAGTGGAGGAGTTAAGTAGATTAGTTAAAGAGGAGGTGATGTGTGGCAGTGGAGGAGTACTTAAGTGCATGATATAATGAGATTTGACTTCTCAGTGCCAGTGGAAGGTGTTAGATGTGGTGCAGTTGATTTGACTGCTCAGCTACTTGAAAAAACACGACATATTAAGATGCCACAAACACAACATATTCAGATAACTGCATAGATTCAGATACAATTAAGCATCTCCAAACACATTCAGACAACACAATTTATTCAGATAAACAAGTTTGCAAACATCATCACACTAGAACAAATTTTCAGACAACAAACACATACTTCAAACTAACATAGAAATTGGATTAAACTACCACTGAACATTCAGATAACTGCTCCTACTAGATCATTGCAAGTTCACTGCATCTGGAGGTGACGAAGACGCTCAGAACGGTGGACTGGAACGTCGCCATCCTTCTTCGCCTTGACCTTCTTCTTGCTTCTTCTAACCGCCTCATCCTTGGGCATCTCCGAAGGCTCCATTGCTGGCTCTACCTCCAATTCCATCATGCCCATGAGAGGGAAAACTGGCACGACGCGCTCAGCTAGGGCATCAACCTAATGAAGACTCTCGCGATCCTGATACATCCACCAACGCGTACACTGGTATGGATTAGGCGAATCCTTGGCCTCACCCATAGCCAAGATGAGGTTCTCGATCAGGGGACTATGGAGGTCCAGCATGTGATTCCTCTCCTCGTTGTTGGAAACAGCCCGTATGCTGCACGCTTGGTTCTTGAGCATGGTTGGGCTGCGGAACCAAGAGCTTACCTCGCGCGCACGGTGCAGTTTCTTCGAGTCGCCCGCGCAGATCTCCTCTAGGGCCCTCTCCCAGCTTTCGCCAAATGCCATTGTCGGTGAGTGGTTTGCAAGTTGGATATATGAGTGGGGAGAACGAGTTGGGTAGGAAAATGGGGAGGAGTTGCAGAGACGTGAGTGTATTTAAGGTCAAGGTGGACCAATTAAGTCTAGTGTCTTCTAGGGCTACATTAACTATCTTCAACTACCTAGCGCCACTGTTCAAATATATCCATTCACACAAATGTTAATTCACACAAATGTAACTTCAAATAAGTCCAATCCAGACACACAAACGTTGAGACACACACATAAGTTCATCCACACAATAAAGTGTAGACATTCTAAAAATTCAGACACACAGATAACTTCAGACACACAGATAAGTGCAGACTTCACCTACTATTTAGTAGTTACCACTTGCATAGAAGTAGGTTGCTAACCTGCTGTTTGGCATCCTCTTGCTCTTACTCCCCACCTTACTTGCTAAAGATGTTGTAGCTCTTGGTGCATTAAAAGTGCTGCTAGACCTCTCCCTCTCCCTCTTCCTCTTCCTCTTCCTCAAGGCCTTCCCCTTTTTGCTCTTTCAGTTCTAGAAGGTGCAGATGCAGCTTGTGATGCTACTGCTGGTGGTGGTGGTGCTTGTATAGGTGTTGTTGCTGCTGGTGGTTCTTGTCTAGTGTCTAGGTGTTGCTGCTGCTAGTGGTGCTTGTCTAGGTGTATTAGCAGTTGCTTCTCTACATGTAGCTGCAGCTGCTCCTTCATGATATATTGCTCTATTTTCCTGCATAAAGAAATTAAATCATTAGTAATTCATCTAGCATATATGCAAATGCAAATGAATCAGTTGCTAAACAAAATAAAATTGACCTGGTGATTATTTTTTCTCATCAGCAGTTTTGGCCTAAGAGGTTTGCTGCAAGTAGTGTACTTATGTCCTTGCAGACCACAGTTTGATCAGGTGATTTTACCCATCCTGCTAGTATCTCTTGGAGCTGGGACCTCAAAATTACCCTTCCTCCTTGTTGTCTGGCTCTTGCCAGCCTTTTCTTTGAACACATGTGGTTCAATATTAGGTGTGTTTGTGTCACGCCAGCAATCAGGACCAGGAACAGGATATATTATGTCTTTGCATGCTTCCACACAAAGTGGTTTCTTAAAAAAATCATGCACAGAATCCTCAAGATGCAATTTTATCTTTGTCATTGCAGATACACCATGACTCACTAGTAGAAAAAAAGGCTTCGCTTGAGGCCAGGATAAGGGCATTAATCTCGGTTCACTTACGAATCAGGACAAAAGGGTGCATCAGTCCCTGTTCGTGAGGCCAGGGCTTTTGTCCCGGTTCGCTAGGGGCCTTTAGTCCCAGTTTGGGCCATGAACTAGGACAAAAGGGGTGGTGGCAACGGTTCGTCTAGTGCGAGTCCCTTTAGTCCCCGTTCGTGGCTAAAACTGGGATAAGGCCCGCATCCTGCAGAGGTTCGCGCGATGAAAACATGAGAAATGCTACAGTGCCACGACTGCTACAATAACTGCGACCATTCCCTATTCGTCTCTCTCTCTCCTGTCTTCTTCCCCCCATATCTTCCACTATGGATCGTCCAATCACTCGCTACGGGAAGGTGTTCACACATGGCAAGACCAAACTCAGTGTCGTCTACATGAACGACGGTGCCATGGTGCTGCGTTTTATTTCTAATTTTGAGGGATGGCTTGTAGAGGCGTAGGAAGAAAACAAGTTCATGTGGCTTCATCTCGAGTACACGGACAATCAAAAAGATGTTGCCATCATCCAACTTTGTTTCAAGAGAAATGTCATGGTATTCCAATGGGCAAGGTAAGTTTTGGGGCTTTTCTTTGATCAATAATTCATAGGTTATGAAAATTGCATAGGATAGCAACATGTTCCATTTGAATCCTATGGGAAAGATCAATTCATTTTTAGTTGTAGTGAAAGAATTTTCCTTGTTGCATATTGGGAGAACATATATGTCATAGTTAATTTATTAGGGTTGCTTGATCAATTCATAGGATATGCAAATTGCGTAGGATATCAATATATATCCTATGGAAAGATCAATTCCTCTTGTGTTTTATTGAAACAATTTTCCTTTGGTATTTAGATACCAGCTGCCTGCCACATTGATCTCCAAGACAGATTCATGCTTAAGCATAGGAGGACTTCAATGGCTCATATGACAGTCGCCATGATCGACGAGCAGTACGCTGATATGAAGACAAAATTCCCTCATATCAGGACAAAGAGTGGGAGACGACCCCACTTGATGGTATCAACATTGAGTTTGTATCAATAGATATGTACGTTGCATACGAGTTGTACCAAAGGATTGGAATCATCAACTATGGGAAGCGACACCTCATACATCAAGCACCACCACCACTAGTTTGGGGCCGAGGATATTTTGATTCGGACGAGTAGTGTTCGCAATGGCGAACACTTCTATCTCTAGCTAAATCTCTAGCTATTATTATGTACTACCTAGGGATCTCTAGCTATTCGGATGAGTATTATATATATCTATTATTATGTAGTGCTTGGGGGGTCTCCTGTGATCCGAACGAGTACTTTTATATATCTCTATTCGGATGAGTACTTTCTATAATGGATATCTAAAATATTATTTCTATTTATGTCCCTCTTTAAATATGATGTTAGCAAGATTTCTGAAGCATTGTGATGTATGTGCTGAGATATCTCTAAAAAGGATGAAAGGGTTGAAATGGGATGATGTGGCTTTGAATGTTGCACATTGAATGCAGAAAAAGTGTTGAGTTCAAATATGTTTAATAAATTGAAATCCTTTTGTAACAGATGAGTTTTCGTCTAAACCTTGATACTTCGAAAGAGATTGTCCAGTTTGTACACAAATTGCATCCAGTTTTTCTCGTAACCCTCTCAACTTTTAAGCACATGCTATCTAGGTGAAATTATGATACCAAGCCAACTTTCAACCTTTTTAGAGTTCATTTGCAGTGCTTTTCAATTTTAGGGTTGTTATATCTCAAAATAAATCTTGAAATGCATGAAAAATAAGAAATGAACTCAGAAAAGGGTTGAATTGGGGTGATGTTGCTTTGAATGGTGCACATTGAACGCAGAAAAAGTGTTGAGTTCAAATATTTTGAATAAATTGAAATCCTTTTGTAACAGATGAGTTTTTGTCTAAAACCGTGATACTTCGAAATAGATTGTCCAGTTTCTACACAAAGTGCATCCAGTTTTTCCCGTAACACCCTCAAATTTTTAGCAAAAATTATGATACGTAAAAACTGGGTAATTTAGCAAAAATGACCTAAAAAGAATCAACTAAAATATTAACTAAAAAGAATGAACTACAACGAATCAACTAAAACATTAAATAAAAAGAATAAACTAAAAAGAATCAAAATAATATTAACTAAAATTATGAAAGTATTTTTTGTTAAAAACTTTAATATGCAAAAAATCATAAAAAAAATCCCTGCCTACTAGGCCACCACGTCCTGCATACGACTAGAAACCCAACTACACATGGGCCAGGACGCAGGCCCGCGACGCAAATAGGCCCAACAGGGCATATCAGAGAATAAATTTAGCTCCAAGGCCTGCTAAAGAGAGGAGCTCAAGAGGGAAGCTGCAGTGGGGCTTATAAACCATTGCGAGCGCCCTTCGGTTGGGGAAGTGGGACTAAACTCCCACCGCCCCGCGCTAGTGCGAGGAACAGCCCTTTAGTTCTGGTTGATGGCTCCAAGCGGGACAAGAGACCCCAGTTTAGTCCCGGTTGGCGCCACAAACCGGGACTAAAGGCCTGGGCTTCCTGCCCTTTCACCTGGTGAAATTCATCTTTAGTCCCGGTTGATGCGTACAACCGGGACTAAAGTCCGCCCTATAGTCCCGTTGTAGCCACCAACCGGGACTAGGTGTTTGACTATATGGATGGACTTGGAAATTTTTCCAAATCCATCTTCTTTCCCTCTCCCCCCATGGCGCCGAAAACCACCTCGACAACGCCAGGCTGCCGGATCTCGCCGTCGCCGCCCCCTGACGCTGTCGCCTCCCCGATGCTGTCGCCACCCCCTGACACCATCGCCGTCCCCCATCGTCGTCGCCTCCTCATCACCGCCCCCAGACGTTGTCGCCTCCCCAACGACATCGCCGCCCCCCGACACCATCGCAATCCCTCGTCGCCGCTCCCCGACAACGTCGCCGCCCCCAATGCCGTCGTGGTCTCGCGTCGCCTCCCCGAAGCCATCGCCATCCCCCGTTGCCGCCCCCAACACCGTCGGCTCCCCAACGCCGTCGCCTGCCCCGACACCGTCGCCTCCCCGAGCCCGCTCCGGCCTCCTCCTCCTCCCAGGTGAGCCGCGACCACACTACGCTCAATTAGTTTATTATGTACTCTATTTTTTATAGCATATCTAGGTACAGTATATAAAATGATCATAGAATCCAATGTGTAAAATGAAAATATCATACACATTAAAAGTATAAGCAGTTCTTCTGTTGGTTATAACGATAATGAGATGTTATTATGATGTTGGTTGCCCCTCTTAGTTGAGTCCAATGTGATTCATATCTCATTGGTCATCGTAAGTCTTACTTGAGTGATCATTGAAGTACACGTATAGTTATTTTCATATTGTTTTTTTACCAAAATGATAGAAATACTAAATGATACCCTTTGTATACACAACAACTCAGACCTCTAAATCTCACCCTAATGGTATTGTTGTTTTATTGTTGTTAAATAAAATGATATTTGTTGTAGCCACAATTTGTTCTCGTCGACGATGCCAATCCCACATCCTCTTCGTCGACTCGGTGTCGACAACCAGTTTGAGAGGCGCCATGTCCGGGACTGGGCTCTGCCGGGCTGGCACTAGGGGGTGCTACCTTCTGGGGCGCGCGGTTTGGCGAGGAAACCGGGTTTCATCGTCGCCCCGGATCTTCTTTGGTAGCGGTCGCGTGGGCCACTATCGTTGCGGAGGCAGTCGGCAACCGGTGAGGTGGTACGTCGCCATGACAGGGAGGAGGACGAGCACGTCCATCGCTGCATGGTTGCATTGGGTACGAGGTTCTCCAATACCTGGCAGTTCCTTCAGGGATCTCACGTGAGCTATGATCCTGTGATGGTTCCTTCTCTTTGGGTGTCCACCGCCCACACTTCTAGAACTGCGAGTGAACTAGATTATTCGATAATATTCGATCTGTATTAGTGATAATATTCAATGCTTAATTAACAGGATTATTCGAGATGTATTAGTGATATTATATGATAATATTATATGAAGAGTCAGCGACGATCGTCAGTGCTATTATATGTATTAGTGATATTATATGATTGACGTCGATTTTTAATCTTAGAATCATGAACACAGGAAATGTTGACATCGTCTGACGATGATGGGATCTCTCAGTGACGTTATTGCTGGGACGACAGGGGTCTATGTGACCTTTATCCTCACCTGGACAACGATAGGTCGTTCACCATCAAGCTAACAGAAGAATTTAGTGAAATTACGATATGTACAAACGACAAGTTATTTTTTGTTAATGAAGTCTGATGTGTGCTTTTTTTTCTTTAATTAACCTGATACGGGGCAAGCCCGTGTGTGTCAATCTTACACAATTTGGAGGGGGATTCATGAAGGACAGGAAGAACATGGGGAAGAACGAGAGGAAAACACTAAGGGAAAACACGATTAGACATCCACTAGAATCATGATAGCACATGAGGAATGAGATCCCCAAGTCAAACAACGATACAAGTAGCAGTACTAGATCTCCCACTCCGTAGGAGGGGCCTTGAATCCATGGGGGGTCTTCCCTCTAGATGGGCCTTGGCATCACTTGGATCTTCTCCACAAGGAGGTCAACTCCTCAAGAGAGGCTAAGTAATGGAGCTAAGCTCTAGTGCAAATATTTGGTAACCCTAAAAATGAGGAGGGAACGGAGTATATATAGTGTTGGGGCGAAGGGGTAAGTTACATGGGCCTCGGGCCCGAGTGGAAGCGCTCTGTGTAGGCCGCAAGTTCCGGGCAAGTTCCGGGCAGGTTCCAGACTTTTGCGAGTGTTGGCACACGCTTCGGTGACTGGCTGATGGTGGGCCGGAAGTTCTGGGCCAGCCGGAAGGTCTGGGGGCCGGAAGCTCGGAGGAGGTTCCGGTCGGGCTCCAGGCTTTCTCGAAAGTTGGCGCAGGATTCGGTGGCTGGCGGGTGGTAGGCCGGAAGGTCGAGTGGCCGAAAGCTCTGGGCAGGCCAAAAGTTCCGGTCTACCCAAATGCTTGTTCTTGGTGCTGGCTCCTTCTCCGCCTCGGCCTTGGTTTTGGGGATGATTCCTTGATCCTTTGAGGTCGTCTCCCTCGTACCTAAGGATACACAGGGTCTCATTGTGAGGTAGCATCCACGTTCCTTTGCCATCAAAGTCCTTCTCGAAGAGGAGTGAGGTCACCTTAGCTTCAATGTCGCGTGTGCGTGCTCTTATCATAGGGCCACTTGGTGGTTGGCTTGATGGTGCCATCTTCATGGGGGTGATGGTGGGATGCTCCGCATCGTCCCCCCCCCCTCGGGGAAGATCTGACCTCCGATCATGATCTTCATCACAATGAAATGGGGAGAGGTTCGCGACATTGAAGGTGTCGCTCACATTTTACTTGTCGTGCGGAATGTTGATCTTGTAGGCGTTGTTGTTGTAGCGCTCCAACACCTTGAATGGGCCATCGGCACGAGGTAGACGCTTGGAATTGCGCTGATTGATAAAGCGTTCCTCCCAGAGGTGTAGCCACACAAGGTTTCCGGGCTCGAACACCATGGGGTGTTTGTTGATCTTGCGCTTGGCGGTGAGGCGTTCCACTTGGTGCTCGATTGTGTTCCTTGTATCTTGATGCATTTTCTTGATATAGATTACCCGTGCACTTGCATCCATGTTGAAGCGTTCTTGTAGTGGAAGCAGAAGAATGTCCAATGGGGACAATGGGTTGAAGCAGTAGACCACCTAGAAGGGAGACTTGCTGGTGGTGAAATGTCGTGCACGATTGTATGCGTACTCGGCAATGGGAAAGAAATCTTCCCATTCCTTGATGTTCTTCTTGATCAACACGTGGAGGAGATTTCCAAGAGTCCAGTTTGTCACCTCCTTTTGACCTTTGGTTTTTGGATCGTACGCTGACGAGAAGAGTAACTTTATGCCGATCTTGGCGCAAAGGGTCTTCCAAAAGTAGCTCAAGAACTTGACGTCGCGATCCAAGACAATGGTCTTCGGTACTCCATGTAGGTGTAAGATGTCCCTACAAAAGAGATTTGCAATATGTGAAGCATCCTCGATCTTCTTACAAGGAATGAAATGAGCCATTTTGGAAAAGCGATCCACAACAACAAAGATGGAATCATGGAAAATTTTTGTTCGTGGCAATCCAAGAACAAAATCCATGCTAATGTCCCCCCAAGGTTGGACCGAAATAGGGAGAGGCATGTAAATACCATGGGATTGAGTTTTGGACTTAGCTTTGCGGCATGTAGAGCATCGATTGGTGAAGCATGCAACATCACGAAGCATCTTTGGCCAATAGAACTTGTCAGAGAGGGTGGCATACGTCTTGTCGCGTCCAAAGTGACCCATTATTCCTCCTCCATGAACCTCTTGCAAAAGAAACAAACAAAGAGAAGACTTGGGAATGCAAAGTTTGTTAGCATGCATAAGATATCCATCTTTCATGTAGTATGTCTCCCAACAAGTTTTCACTTTGCACTTGGCATAAGGAATAGCGAAAGAATCATCATGCTCATACAAGTCTTTTATATGCTCAAAACCAACAAAATTCAATTCAAGTTGAGTAACAAGCATGCATTTGCGGGAAAGGTATGCCATAATATTTTCTTTGCCCTTAATGTATTTTATAACATAAGGAAAAGACTCAATAAATTCACTCCATTTAGCATGCCGTTTGTTCAACTTAGTTTGTCCCTTGAGGTAATTTAGAGTTTCATGATCGGTATGAATGAAAAATTCATGCGGACGCAAAAAATGTTCCCAAGCTTGTAAGACTCTCACCAAAGCATACAATTCCTTGTCATAGATAGGGTAATTGAGTTGAGCACCAAAAAGTTTCTTACTAAAATACACAATTGGGCGTTTTTCTTGCATAAGCACACCTCCGATGCCATTACCATTAGCGTCACAATGCACTTCAAAATTTTGTCAAAATTAGGCAAGGCAAGCAAGGGTGGATGAGTAAGCAAATTCTTAAGTTCATGGAAAGCGGTGTCTTGGGATGGTACCCAAACAAACGGTGCATTTTTCTTGCTCAAAGCGTTTAGAGGGGTTGCAATAGTGCTAAAATATTTCACGAAGCGATGGTAAAAACCCGCGAGACCTAAGAAGCTACAAAAATTTTGCAAATTGGTGGGTGTAGGCCAATTTTTAATTGCCTCAATCTTATACTCATCAACATGGACACCTCTTGAGGAGAACACAAATCCTAGGAAAACAACTTTGTCCACACCAAAAATCCATTTTTCCATGTTAGCATAAAGTTTTTTATTTCTAAAGATTTTGCAAAACTTTTCTAACATGTGTGGCGTGTTGTTCTAGAGATTTGCTAAAAACAAGGATGTCATCAAAGTAGACCGCAAGACAATACCGAATGTAGGGTCGCAACACATGATGCATCATGCGCATGAACGTACCCGGTGCTTCGGATAAGCCCATGGGCATCACTAGCCATTCATAGAGACCAAATTTGGTTTTGAAAGCGGTTTTCCACTCGTCACACTCTTGTATGCGAATTTGGTAGTAACCACTTTTCAAGTCTATCTTGTAAAATATAGTGGCGCCACTAAGTTCATCTGGCATGTCATCTAAGCTTGGTGTAGGGTGATGGTAGCGAATGGTGATAGCATTTATGGGCCGGCAATCAGAACACATGCGCATACTACCATCATGTATAGGCACTAGGATCACGAGAACCGCACAAGGACTCAAATTTTCGCGAACATGCCCATTATCTAGGAGTTTTTGGACTTGCCTTTGTATCTCCTTTGTTTCGTCGGGGTTGACGCGGTATCGAGCCTTGTTGGGAAGCGGCAAGATGGGGATGAGGTTGATGCGGTGTTCGGTCCCGCGTTTTGTAGGTAGACCCGGAGGTAGCTCGTCGGGGAACACATCTTGGAATTCCTGCAATAATTCAGAAAGCACGAGAGGAAGATGTTGTGAAGGGTTAGGTCGTAGAACCTCATCCTTGCACACTATCACGTAGTGAAGGACGGTCGATGGGCTCTCACTCACATCCCTCAAATCTCTTTTGGTGGCAAATAGAACTAGGTAACTCATGTCCCTCATCCTGGAGTCGCTCAAGTTTGGCTTGTGGCACTCACTCGCTTTTAGGTGGATCACTCTCACTTTTCGCTCCATGATGGGATGAAGCTTGCTTGTCGGTGATCACTTGGCTAGGAGACATAGGGAGAAGCACATACTCGGTGCCCTTCATCTTGAAGCTATATTGATTTGTCCGCCCATTGTGTATGGCGCCACGGTCGAACTGCCAAGGTCTCCCAAGGAGGAGGTGGCAAACGGATATGGGCACCACATCACACTCCAAGGTGTCTACGTATGCACTGATCTTGAAGGAAACTTGCATGGTGTGGTCTACTTGTATAGTGCCGGAATCGCTTAGCCATTGGACCTTGTAGGGGTGAGGATGCTTTTTCTTGGTCAAGTGCAACTTGGAGCAAAGGTTTTCACTTGCCAAATTATGGCAACTTGCTACATCGATGATGACCTTGACGGATCTCCCTTGGATAACGACCTTGGTGTGAAATATGTGGTAACGTTGGTCCTCGTCTTGTTGTTGTTGATGCGTCAAAACCTTTGAGACAACGAGAGCGGGTCTCGAATCTTGTTAGAAAAGACTTGAGAGTCTTCATCCTCATTGACTTTCCGGTGCATAGCCACGTGTTCCGAAGCTTCCATCTCATCTTCACTCATGGAGTCATAGGAGCCATCCTCTTGGAGTATCATGGTTCGCCTTGTGGGACACTTGTGCATCTTGTGGCCACATCCTTAGCACGTGAAGCACTTGATGGAACTTGTTTTCATGTCATCTAGTGTTGGTGTAGAGGAGGATGCTCTTGTCTTGCTTGTAGAGGCATTGCGGGATGATGAAGGCGACTTGTCCTTGTAGCTTGACTTGTCATCTTTTGGCGTGGAGGTTCTTGTAGGAGGAGTTGTAGTTGGAGTAGCTTGTGTAGTTGCACCGTAGGTCTTGTAGGGGGTCTTGGAGTACTTGTAGTCTTCTTTAACTTGTCGTTCCGCCTTGGTGGCTTGATGTACTCGATCAAGCAAGTTGGACTAGGGTTGGTAATCTGCAATTTTCTTGACTTGGTAGTTGATTCCATTCAAGAAACGTGCCATAGTTTGCTCATCGTCCTCCTTCACATTTGCTCATATCATAGCCATGTCCATCTCTTGGTAGTACTCTTCCACGGATTTGGTGCCTTGCTTGATTAGTTGGAGTTTCTTGAAGAGATCGCGATTGTAATGAGATGGGACAAATCGCGCTCTCATAAGTTCTTTCATTTGTTCCCAAGTCGAGATTGGAGGTTCACCTCTTTCTCTTCGTTGCTCAATCACTTGTTCCCACCAAATGAGCACGTAATCTTGGAACTCGAGGGAGGACCATGGCAATCTTCTTGTCTTCTTCATTGTTGTGCAACCGGAATATTTTGTCGACCTTGAGGGCCCAAGAGAGGTAGTCTTCGGGGTCGTTGCTTCCGAAGAACTTAGGCATGGTGAACTTGAGCTTGCCAAAGCGATTTTACTCATTGTTGTTGTGATTGTGGTATCCTTGTCTTGGCGGAGCATAGTCGTCTTGGTGACGTTGGCCTTGCCTTTGTGCATGATCATTCGCATGGTCAACGGGGTTTTCTTGAGGGTGCACATCATGGTGAGGATGGACATTGTTGTCATGTTGGTTGTGCTCTTGCCTTGGGGCGAGCTCATCAACGTGTTGTTCCTCTTGTCTTGGGTGTTGTTGACGTCATGGTCGCACCTGTTCTTGGTGTTCTTGATGCTCCTCTTGACGTGCTTATTCTTCTTGGCATTCTCGATGAAGAGCTTCTTGTTCCTCATGTGCTAGACGGTTGCATTCTTGCACGACATAGGTTGCATCACGGAGCGCCCGTTGTGCCTCACGTGCTGGTTCTTCATGGTGCCGGTCTTCTTCATGGCGGTGACATAGGCGATCTTGCTCGTAGTCATCTTGTGATTGTTGGCGACGGTGGTGACGCTCGCGATGTCGACCTTGTGGATCGTCGTGTCAGAGGTTGCTTGAGTCTTGAGAAAGGCGACGCACGTCACGTTGTTGTGGTCGAGCTCGAGGAGGTGGGCTATCATCGGAGGATTCCTCGGAGGAGTGTCGACTTGCGGTGCGCCGTTGCGTAGAGGTAGAAGTGGATGATGCACGATTGATCACCAAAGCGGGGAGTTCGTCCATTTGCTTTGTCATGAAGTCCTGCGTTTGCTCCTCGGATTCGCGTATGTTGGTGGCGAGGTGCTCGATGCGGTATGTGATGACATCATGTGATTGTCTCATTCACTTTTGTGCGGTAAAGAATTGTAGTTTGGTGTCGTAGTTGTTCCTGTAATCTTCATGCTCCTCGAATGTCGGGTTCTTCATAGTGTTTCTATCCATGATACTCAAGTAGTTATAAGTGGAAGAATGGGAAAACGCAATACCAACTACAGTTCCGAAGCTTGAGGTGTGGATCAATCACTCAATGTGAAATCATGGAAATAGTAGAATTGGTACCGAGTTTGGCCTTCTCATACCTACAAAGGTAATGCTTATGGAGAAGCTTGGTTAGGATGGCGGCACAAAATTTCAAGCAATTCGAGAATATGAGGCAATAAAGTTGAGATAGATCCGCAAATAAGAAAGTAATACAATGTGAATCAAAAGCAATGGGCGAACTCGGAAACACACACACAAAATAGAGAAGTGGGGTTGTGCAACAAACAATGAGCTCAAAATGTGGAGTCCACAGAAAAGGCTTGAGTTGCACAACTCTGGAGAGACGGTAGCACGATTTCCCTAATGGGTGTGATACGAACTTGTGCACAACCTATAAGAGACAAAAATGCGTCATCTTCCTATTCCCGACATGCTATGGATGCGGCACGAGTCACTCACTCAAGTGATCCAAAGTGATGAAGTATGATATCCAAATGTTGCGATGATATTGTTCTTTTGACATTGCTTAAAAGCTTCACTTTTCTTTCCTTTAGCAATGATATTTGGATTGTCACTATGCGGGACATGCACACCAAGATAGCAATTATGTATGCGGGGACTTTGTAACACATGCGATGATACGAAGATGTATATGCATGCAATTGTATCTATGAAGAGTATGTATCACTAATGTGCACAAGTATCATGGCCCAGCAATACTCAATGGCTATTCTCGATAGGCAAGTAGAGCAAATAGGCTAGCTGGTGAAAATGCAATGGCAAGGGTATAAGTCAGAAGTGTCATCGCGGTTATCGTCCTTGCTTACAGTTAAGTGTTAACGAAGAGTTGGTTGGCGACGAACCGAGGCGATGATGAGCGGCGATGTCGATGAAGAAACCCTCCTAATTTGCCAAAACACCTTAGGAAGTGGCAGGGCTCGCGACTCAAAATCTTCAATGCAAATGGGTTGCAGAAGAAAAAAGGTGGCAACAAGGTGGGATAAGTGGTGGAAAACTTTCTGCAAAAGCCGGAGGTTCCGGGGGCTGGAAGTTCCGGGTCGGCCGAGGATCCGATGGTCGGAAGGTCCGGGTGGAGCCGGAGGTTCCGGGGGTCGGGAAAACTGGGACGAACCCTAATTTCCAGATCTTGGACTTGGGCAGAAAATCGTGAGGAAAAACCCAAATCTGATGGTGGAAAAGAAAAATTGGTGGGGATTGGCTGGATGAAAGCTAGATCCACATGTCCACAACGAGATCCACGGATCCAAATCAACAATATCTCATCAAATCCAAGAAATTCAAGAAATTTTGGGTGGGCCTATTTTGTGGCGATTTTCAAATTGGGACGAAATGAAGCAAAATTAGGCTAGAAAACGGGTGGGGGAGGCTCCAAATTCGTGATCAACGTGGCTCATGATACCAACATGATACAGGGCAAGCCCGTGTGTGTCGATCTTTAACGATTTTGGAGGGGGATTCACGAAGAACATGAAGAACACAAGTAAGAACAAGAGGAAAACACTAAGGGTAAACACGATTACGCATCCACTAGAATCATGATAGCACACGAGGAACGAGGTCCCCAAGTCAAAAAACGATACAAGTAGTGGTACTAGACCTCTGACTCCGGAGGATGGGCCTTGAATCCGCGAGGGATCTTCCGTCTAGAGGGGCCTTGGCATCACGTGGATCTTATCCACAAGGAGGTCAACTCCTCAAGAGAGGGCAATTAATGGAGCTAAGCTCTAGTGCAAATCTTAGCTAACCTTAAAATGAGGAGGGGATGGAGTATATATAGTCTCGGGGCGAAGGGGTAAGTTACATGGGCCTCGGGCCCGAGTGGCAGCGCTTTGTGTAGGCCGGAAGTTCCGGGCATGGGAAGTTCCGGGCAGGTTCTGGGCTTTTCTGACTGTTGGCATAGGCTTTGGTGACCGGCTGATGGTGGGCCGGAAGTTCTGGGCCGGCCAGAAGGTCCAGGCCGGTCGGAAGGTCCGAGGATCGGAAGCTCCGCAAAGGTTCCAGTTGGGCTCTGGGCTTTCCCAAAAGTTGGTGCAGGCTTCGGTGGCTGGCGGGTGGCAGGACGGAAGGTCCGGTGACCGGAAGCTCTGGGCTGGCCGAAACTTCCGGGCTACCTAGAAGCTTGTTCTTGATGCTGGCTCCTTCTCCACCTCGGCCTTGGTCTTGGGGATTATTCCTTGATCCTTTGAGGTCATCTCCCGCATACCTAAGGATACACAGGGTCTCACTGTGAGGTAGCATCCACGTTACTTTGCCATCAAAGTCCTTCTCGAAGAGCAGTGAGTTCACCTTAGCTTAAATGTCGCGTGCGCGTGCTCTTGTCATAGGGCCACTTGGTGGTTGGCTTGATGGTGCCATCTTCATGGGGGTGATGGTGGGATGCTTCGCATCATAACCTTTAATTTTCTTTTGTACAATTCGACTAGTGCGTTCCCTGTCATGCAAGATCCGCTATCTTGGACGAGTTCCATTTCCAAGGGAAGGACAATATAGAGCCTATGATAGCTCACCTAAGAACGGAGCATGACACTTTTGTTGTTAAGGTGAAAAATAATGAAGATCACACATATTTTGGTTGTTCTAATTGGAGAGCATTTTGACACAATATGGGTTGGATAGGACATGAACATTACCTTCGATCTTGGAAGTGGCGATGGTTTTGATAATAATATAGATATTTGGGTGCATGCGGATGATGACTTGATTCCGGTGCTACCTCCACGTGCGTTTATCAACAGATTTGTTAGGTACTTTATATTAATTATTGAAAAGTATTTGGTACTCATCCTAACTACTTTTCTTTATTTTTTATTATCAGGTTATTTCCGTGCTATAAGAACTACCCGACAGATAATAGATCGGACGTACTACAGTTATGACTCCAAACTTACATCTCATTTATTCATGTTATTCAGCATCATAAGGAAAATTACATGATTGGTAATATTTATCATGGATATGTGCCACTAGTGCACAAGCTAAACCCTTATAACATCACTAGAGACTACTTTGTAAGATTTTTTTCCTCTTGTGTCATTAGTCCATCCTTTTCATACATTGTTCTGAAGCAAAACAAGTTTGCTAACTATGTTATTATAACTTATGTTCTTCAATAGGTACTCCCGCCAGAGACTGTTCCGAAGTGGATGTTTACCAAAGGTGATTTGCATATGGTTAGTTTACGGCCAATACCGTTGAGTTACCCTCGTAAATACACGATATCTCAAAGTGAGAATACCATGAAAATAAAAGTATGGAGCAAGGCAATAACAGCATTCAGGCAAACACTTGGAGACTATAAATTGCGCAAGCCAGAAGTTGGAGATACGTTGATCTGTATTCTTCAATGGGGAGATGCAGGAGTTCAACTTTTTATGCTATTTTACCAAGGAGAGAGCAGTAGTTAGTGTTTCTAACTTGTGATAACTTTATCATTTGCTAGTATGATAACAACCAGAATGATGAGGAGTTCATCTTTTTATGTTATTTTACCTAGAATGATGAAGAGTTTATTAAGATAATAATGAGTTGTAATATGACATATAAAAATATAAATTAGATGGATGCAATACACCAAGCCTCGCAACATTGTATTTTTCTCTAATTCAACTTGGTCTATTGCATCCATGTAATTTGTACTAATGTTGGATGTTTTCTCCATAATTTTTAATGAGGATGTTGTATATTAATATGTGTAACTGTGTGGAAATTCAATATAAAATATAAAAGAAAATCAAAACGAAAAATGAAACATGGCTCTTTTCAAAAAGAAACTAGACCCTAGAGCTTTGCAGGGGCTGACACGTGAAGGGCCTTTTGTCCCGGTTGGTGTTACCAACCAGGACTACAGGTCCTCTAGCCTGGGCGTTATGCTACGGTCGCGTGGAGCCCTTTTAGTCCCCATTTGTAATTTAACCGGGACTAAAAGACCGGACCTTTAGTCCCGTTGGTGTTGTCCCGGTTCCAGAACCGGGACTAAAGGCCCTGTAGAACCGGGACAAATGCCCTGTTTTCTACTAGTGACTGCAAGGTATACCTGACATATCCTACCTCCTGCAGTCACATGTAGAATTATCAATGTTGACAGAATACTGCTTTTCTTTACTTGTTACTTGCCAAATAGAAGGACCAACTCTGTCTGCGTGGCAACACTTCGCATACTTCTTGTTCTCTTCTAAAATCTGTGAATAATTGGCGGTGATTGCCACCTGCTTGTGTGTAACTTCTCTCTAGTTTTTTTGTCTCTTGATCATCTGCTTGGTCCTAATCCCTTCAAACATAGTCGTAATTGGACCTAACATTAAGTATCATTTTGTTAAACACCTCACTAAGGTTGTTCGTAACCAGGTCAGTCTTGCAATCATGATCCAGGGAAAACCTTGCCCAAGTAGAAACATGAATTTTCTAAGCCATTTCCATGCATCCTCACACTCAGCTTTCAGCTCTGCCATGCCCATTTCATACCCATGTTTAGTGTAAGAATAGCTTGCCTTATCCACACACCTCTTTAGTTCTTCAGATCTAAAACCAGTTGCTTGAAATTTTGCAATATGTGCCTAAGACAGTATCTCTCAGGAGAGTCTGGGAACACCTCATTTATTGCCTTAAGAAGACATACCCTGTTTATTAAGAAAAATAATAGTCCATTAGCCTGGTTTAAACATTACCAAATTGAAAATAGTACAATGATATTATGCTAACCCTTTGCCTATCAGATATTATTGTGTATGTTCCAGATTTGTTTGCAGTTCCAATGCAACATCTTAACTGAGTTAAAAACCAAGTTCAACTATTAGTATCTTCGTTGTCAACTACACCAAAAGCTATTGGGTAGATGTTGTTATCGCCATCCCTTCCTGTGGCTACAAGAATTTGTTGTCCAGTGGTTTGCTTGATGAAACATCCATCAAGAACTATAAATGGTTTGCACCCATTCAAAAAAACTTGCTTTCAAGTAGTAGAACATGTACTGAAATCTTGGACTAGGTGCTGGGTTCTCTGTGTCCACAAATGTTGTTACTAGACACCTACTTCCAGGGTTTGTATTCAGCACTGCTTGAAGGTAATCCCTAAGCCTATAATACTTCTTCTTATGGTCACCTTGAACCACATCAACAACATTTCTCCTTGCTCTGTAGGCCACACTTCTTGACACATCCACTAAAAACTTAGTCTTTCTCTTTGTAATTAAGGCATTTATAGGAGATATAATATCTGCTCTCACTGCTTTGGACAACCACTTTGTAGTAACCTTTGTGTTCTCTGCAGCAGCTACACAGGTGTGCAAAATATCACACTTCCTGATGCAAAAGGTTTTCTCATTAGCAATCTTAGGTACAGAAATATAAAAACCACATCCATTAGATCTCTCTGAACACCACACAATAACCATATCTGGGTCATTCCTATGAAAATCATATTTCCTCAAGGTCCTGATGTGGTAATTAATTATTGCTTCTCTGAACTCATAAACACTTCGGAAGCACAATCCCTTACAAAGTTGATCATGTGGATCTGTAAGCTTCCCATCATACCAAACCCTATCCTTTATTTTCTTAGTCCTTCTCTTCTTTCCACCAGGTAGGATGTATGCTTCTTCAGGATCATCTTCTTCCTCACTGATGCCTAAATCACCAGTAAAACATTTTAGATCTAGTTCGGGAAGCCAATCTGGTATTACATCTCTCTCAGGCTCATGGTGCTATCTACTTGTTGAACCAGGATTTTTAAATTTCTTATTGTTCAGAGGATGATGCACAGATGTAGCTTCTTTTTCAGCTTCATCTTCTGAGGCTGATGAAACATGTAAGTCAACCTCTTTGTCTTCATCATTTGAATTTAGACCATCAGAACAAAATTCAGACACATCAGTGTCCCCTTCAAAATGCATATAATAAGCTTTTCTGTCCATGCTGCTCTTCACAAGCTCCTCCTTTTTTTCCCTGGTTTCATTCTCCACATCAGTGCAGTCATCTGCTATCTTCCAATTGCAACTCTGTTGTGTATTAATAAGATGTTCAGCACACAAAGCATCAATATTGTCATAACCTGGACAAGGCTCAACAACTCTTACCACTCTTATGTTTACCAACTTTTCCTTATGAAAATATGTCAACATCTACAGAACATCACCTTCACCACCTATATGCTCAATCCCTTCTACTCCCTTGTCCCGATCCATAACATAATACATGTAATTATTAGGTCCACAACCCTCAGTTCCAATCAGAGAAACCATGGTCAAAAATGATATGTCTGAGTGGTATATTCTTCTCACAACTGATTCCCTGGACGGGTAATGAAACAAAATTTCCCACTTGGGATCACCAACACTACATATATGCAAACAAAGTTTCGGTTATGTAATTTCAGTTATATAAAGTTACAATTATAAAGTTACAGTTACACTAAAGACATTTAGCTAATTTCGGATAAGTAGTTTCAGTTAAATACATTCACTATACTAATTTTCAGTTATCTAATTTCAGTAAACTTGTTTCTTATTTATTTTAAGTGACCTACTTTCAGATAAGTAGTTTCAGTTAAATACATACCAGGCAATACTGCCTTTATAACAAGGCAGCTTGCACCGATGTGGAGCAGGTCCTGGACCTGTACCTGCAGCCGTCGACGAGCTGCCAAACTTGTGTGACGGCTCAGAATCTTGATGTGGTGGCTGCGTTGAATAACTATCCGTGCCTAGCCAGTTATCAACCTCTGAGAACTCCCCGAGTACGCCACCGCTAGTGCCGTGTCCGCCGTCGACGTAATATTCCACACCATCGGCATCCATGGCCACCGCCGCTGCCACCACCTCCGTCCTCCAAACTAGGGTTCTTCACAGGGCAGAGTGAGAGAGACAGGGGGATGTGGCGACCGACCGGCCGCTTTGGTCTGTTCGGACCAGCTATTGACCGACCAGACAACTAACGGCCGTCAGGACACTTCTGTTAGTGGTTAGGCCACATGGCACTATTAACTGGGCCCCACATGTCAGTTTTGTGGTTAAAACGAGTAAAACGGTCATCAAAAAATATTGGTAGTTTTCTGAGGCGATTTGCAACAAAAATGATAATTTTTGGTCAAATTGTTTAAAGTGGTAGTTTTGTGGGACAGCTGCCCTAGAAGTGGTAGTTTTTTGTCAAATACTCCCCCAAAACTTTTTACATAATCCCATATTGACAAGTTTTAAAGGGCAGGCTTTGTTTTTGGTACGAAAAATTAGTCCTTCTAAAAAACACAGTACTCCTTGTACTTCTTTGGAAGTTCAGACTTCGGAAGGGAGTTCTGCTCCATCTCGTTACTTGATCTCGAGAATTTCAACTATCAAACCTTTCTTCCTACAAATAAATCAAACATGAATAACCACAGGCATGTACTTATAGAAGTTAGGCTCTCCTTCATGCCATTTGAAAGTTTGAAATGGAAACCACATTGTTAGTCTCGCTAACATGATAAGCACAACAGCTAGTAAACATTACCTTAAAAAATTACATGTAACGGATAGATTGCCAAGTTTGCAGTTTTGGGCAGACAACAAGCCATACAAAACCACCTCTTAGGAGGACATCAATAACACGATGAGTACAACAGCTCGTAAGCGACACCTCTTACAATATCTATAACCTACTAGTAAAACAAATAGGTATTCTTAGTCTGTCACGCTATTTTCTATACCTACTAATAAAAAGATAGGTATTCTTAGTCCGTCATTGCCATTTTACAGAAAAATCCTACTAATAAAAATATAGATATTCTTAGTCCGTCACCAAGTTTCTCTTAGAAAAATCCCGAGCTCTCTTTTTGTCGGTATCGATCTTGTGGCTCGCGTGTCCCTTCATGGGCCTTACCCCATCCATTGTTCGCAGCCTGCGCTATGGCCCAACTTATAGCAGACTCAAGGAGGCAAAAATATTAGTAGTAGAAGGACTCAAACTCGTGCTTTTACGTTTGATTGCACCGTTTATATACATATGTGAAACTTTATATAAGGGAAATGATTCTAATCAGGCGGTATCAAGGTTGACAAGGTATGCACGCCATGATCTGACAACCGTTGATTAATCGTGTTGTTGTAGTCAGCTGGATAATGGACATGTTGCCAGAGAAAAGCAGGGTTTGAGAAATCATGGCGATTTTGTTGGGTTTGACGATTTTCTTGAACATCTTATTATATCGGCACCCTTTTTCTTTAATTTTCCCTCGGTTAGCTTGATGTGCTTACCTCTTTTGGATGCCTATGCCATTTGTAGTTTTTTCTCTTTAGAGAAGAGCTTGGAGAAAGCTACATGTATGAGTATGATCTGAGTGTGCTCTAATTTATGCAGAAGCTTGAGGCGACTTATTAGTATAAAGTGGCGCCTATGAACTTTATTGACAAGACACTGGAATGAAACCACTTATTAGTATGTTTGGTAGCTATGTATCCGTAGTTGTCCCTCCGTTATGATGTTCCTGATCTTATTACTCCCTCTCCAGTATTCGTTGTTTTGGTGTTGAACTTCATGTCGAGTGGCTATATTTTGTTGTTTTGTGAACACATTAAATTCGATGCTACCTTATAATCTGATCTGATATTGAGCGCCGCTATGTCTTGCTCCCGTCACAATTAAATGTTTTGTTATCATGTAAGAATGCATATATTAAATCTGGAATTCTACTAACTTACTATTGTTTGCTTGAGCAATACGTTTTGACCAGCACCCTTGCGGCAAGGCACGATCCTGATCTAGTTAGTAGTAGAGGACTCGAACTCGTGCTTTTACGTTTGATTGCACCGTTTATATACATATGTGAAACTTTATATATGGGAAATGATTCTAATCAGTCGCCCGATGTAGCACGAGACGTCCTCGCCTCCCTTACTTGACACATGTCCTGCTTGACCACACACGTCTCTCTCCCTCATATTTTATTGCAACAACGATGTTGTTGTAGAATGGTAGCAGTGACCAATGACTTCACGAGTGCGCGACGCGGCTAAAGATGTGTTGTAATTTTTGCAACATGCGCCTTTTTGCAGAAAATTAGATGTGGTGGAGATGTTGCATTTTTTGTAACAAGGGTCTTATTGCAGAAAAATAGGAAAGAAGAGGCTATGCAACATGGGCCTTGTTGCAGGAGATTAGAGAAAAAAAGGTTTTGCAACAAGGACTTCATTGCAGAAAATTAAAGAATAAAACGTTTTGCAACAAATGCCTTGTTGCAAGATGAGCAGCGATAAGAATTATCCGACTGATCACGACTATAATTGCCATGCCCAGCCATCCGATACAAGTTTAATCGGATAACACGCAGAACTACATCACTGGACGCATGCATCTGCCATTTTTCTACAACATCATTTGGGTTGCAGAAGTCATCCCATGTTACAAAAACATTAAGATGAGAAAAAATAATTCTGCAACATCATCTGTGTTGCAAAAGTTCGTCCGCAACGACATTCATGTTCCCAAAAAGTTAAGGCGAAAAAAATCTGTAACAAAATCTCTGTTGCAAAAGTTTCCGCAACAAGATATATGTGCAAACGGTTTCGCAACATTATCTTTGTTGCAAATGTGAGGAAAGAACCGAGCCGATGGATACTTCAAAATCAAACGGCTATGAAGGTGACATATCATTGAAAGTAATCCGTCGGTGGACGTCGTCCTTTATATAATCAGGAGTTGGCTGCTAGATGGACGTTTGGGTGAATCGGTGTCCACTTCATGGAAGAGAGACAAGGTGTTAATGTAAAAAAAACATGAACGAGATTGAGGACATGCATATATTTAAATTGCACTCTTGAAATCGCCTGTACACAGCACGACGATGTCCAGCTCTTTGACGTGCTAGGTGCCGCCGACAATGAGGGGACATTGACGAGAGACGCTCATTGACCAACTGCATGAACACCACGGCGCGAGGACGCAACACGCACGCGACGTCGACCCTTGCCAGAGACGCACATGGTTTGTGTGCTCGGCCAACTGTAGGGTGCGGCGTCGCAGCATACACGGTTTAAGGCAGGACCGGACCCACAGTGATGCAAACTGTGCGGCCCGCACAGGGCCCAAAATGTTAGGGGACCTCAAATATTTAGATAGGCCTTGTATTTAAAAAAAAAAGCTATTTCACTACTGGCCTGTGGCCCGCTGGGTGTTGCTGGCTGCTCCTGCTGGAGCAAGGTAGGCGGGAGCAACTAGTTAGCAAGCGCTTCCTCACAAACGCTCCAGCGATCGTTCCCACGTGCCGCCACGTGGCACGTTTTCAGTCGTCGTCACGTGTCGTACTTTGAGCGTTTTCTCTAGATTTTAGTTTTTATATTTTCGCACGCGTTTTTGTATTTTTGGAAAGTTTTTTTCCAGATTTTTTTGGTGTTCCAGTTTTCCATCGGTCTTTCGTAGCTTTTGGACGATTTTTAAAAAAAACACGATGTTTTGCGAGAGGCACGGTTTTGCTTCCACGAGAGGTACGGTTTTGCCTTCGCGAGGGGGACGGCCCTGCCTCTCGGAAATGGAAAAAAACACATTTTCAGTTTTATTACGAGAGGCACTGTTTTACTTCCGCAAAAGGCACGTATTTGCCTTCGCAAGAGGCATGCCCGTTCATCTCGGAAAGGAAAAAAACGCATTTTTTACTCTCTTTTTTCCGCGAGAGGCACGGTTTTATTGGGGAACGTTGCATGGGAAACAAAAAAATTCCTACGCACACGCAAGATCAATCCATGGTGAAGAGCATCTACGAGAGGGAGAATGGATCTACGTACCCTTGTAGATCGCTTAGCGGGAAGCGTTAAGAAACGCGGTTGGTGTGGTCGAACATCTTCGCGATCCAAATCGCCGAGCGTCACGCGATCTCATCACGATCTGTCCTCCGATCTCATCACGATCAGTCCCGTGAACTCATCATGATCCGTCCCGCGATCTCATCACGAACCGGCCCATGATCTCGTCACGATCAACTCGTGGCCTTGATCACGGTCCTTCCGATCTAGTACCGAACGGACGACACCTCCGCGTTCAGCACACGTGCAACTTGATGATGATCTCCACCATCTTGATCCAGCAAAAGGAAGTGGAGAGGAGGAAGAGTTCATCGGCAACGTGACGGCGCTTCGGCGATGGTGGTGGAGCAATTCCGGCAGGGCTTCGCCTAAGCGCTGCAGAAAACCTATGTGGAGGAGAAACTATGCACTAGAGGAACGGGTAGCACGTGGCTGAAAATCAGGTGCCAAAAACCCTAAAACCTCTAGTATATATAAGAGGAAGAGAGGAGGAGGCTTGGCTCTCAAGGAGACAGCCTTTGGGTCAGCCAAATCAAGGAGGAGAGGTGGAATCCACCTCCAATCCTAGTAGGACTAGGATTCCTCCCTATTTTTGCCTTTTTCCACCTTTTTCTCTTTGGGCTTTCTCTCCCAGCCGCATGGGCCTTGTGTGGGACTTCCACCAGCCCACTAAGGGCTGATATTCACTCTACCACAGCCCATGTAGCATCTTGGGTCGAAATACCCCTCCTGATGGTCTCCTGGTACACTACCGGCACTCCCGGTACACTACCGATGAGCCCGAAACTTTTTTGGCGACCAAAATAGGACTTCTTATATATGAATCTTTACCTCCGGACCACTCCGGGATCTCATCCGGGACTCCGAATGAACTTTGGTCACCACCATACCTAGTTCAACCTCGTTACTGGCAAGTCTCTTTACTCGTTCCGTAATACAAGATCCCGTGGCTAACACTTAGTCACATTGCTTGCAAGGCTTGTTGTGATGTTGTATTACCGAGTGGGCCCTGAGATACCTCTCTGTCACACGGAGTAATAAATCCCAGTCTTGATCCATGCTAACCCAACAGACACCATCGGAGATACCTGTAGAGCACCTTTATAGTCACCCAGTTACGTTGCGACGTTTGATACACACAAGGCACTCCTCCGGTGTCAGTGAGTGGCATGATCTCATGGTCATAGGAACATATACTTGACATGCAGAAACAGTAGCAATAAATTGACACGATCATATGCTATGTTTGTAGTTTGGGTCTTGTCCATCACATCATTCTCCTAATGATGTGATCCCGTCACAATGCAATAGTTTTAATCTTGCATAGTTCTAATCACCGCCCCTCTAGACCTACTTTCGATCCTACAAGTGGTATCAGAGCTTTGGTCTCCATTGCATTGGTTTCACAACCTAGGAGAAGTATGGCATCTAGTGAGGGAAATTATCACCATAGAGGTCCATACTTTGATGGCACAAAATTTGCTAGTTGGAAGCACAAAATGAAAATGCATTTGCTTGTCATAACCCCACCACTTGGGTTGTTGTTTGTGTTGGCTTGGAAGGTGAATTCTTTGAGGAAGGAAAGGAACCGGATCGTGAAGCGATCGCGGATGAATTGAAGATGTTGCAACTCAATTCTCAAGCATGTGACATTCTCTTCAACTGCCTATGCCCCGAAGAATTCAACAAAATCAGCCGTCTTGAACATGCAAAAGAGATTTGGGATACTTTGGTTGATATGCACGAAGGAACTGGGTCCATGAGAGAATCCAAGTTAGATGTTCTTCAAGGTCATCTTGACAGTTCAAGATGAAGGATGGTGAAGGAGTCGCTGAGATGTACTCTAGGCTAGCTCTCATCACCCATGAGATTGCCGACTTAGGAAGCGAAGAAATGATAGACAAATTCATCATCAAGAAGATACTTTGAGCTTTGGATGATCGATATGACACCGTGTGCACTTTGATCCAAATGATGCCCAACTACAAAGATCTGAAACCAACGAAAGTGATTGGTAGAATTTTTGCTCATGAGATGACACTCAAAGACAAGGGAGAGCTACATCACAAGTCTAGAGGTGCTTACAAAGCAACAAGTCATGCTCCCTCTACCTCAAGCGACAACCTTGTCACAAATGAAGAGATAAGCCTCATGGTCAAGAAATTCAACATGTTCTACAAGAATACAAGAAGATATCGAAGCTCCAACTCAAGATATGAAGAGAAGCGTTCATCAAGTCATGATCAAAACTGCTACAAGTGTGGGAAGCCCGGATACTAATCCAATGACTACACGACTCCTTGAAAACAAAGAGAAGAGTCACCAAGAAGACGAAGCTCAAGAGATGAATCACCTCGAAGAGAGAGAATGAGTAGAGATGATCGTTATGAACGTAGACCCTCAAGGAGAAGTAGGGACTCGAAGAAGAAGGACAAGTACACGAAGAGCTACTCCGACTCCGACTCCGACGGTGACAACAACTCCGAGAGAAGCTATCACTCCAACTCCGACTACAGTCAAGATGATGCTGTTGCCGAAATTGCACTAGTGACAACCACCTCCTATGATCTATTTGATTCACCAAATTAAGGGAGTGGAAGTTTCTTCATGGCTAAAGGAATATAACCCACAAATATTAAACAAACAGAATTAAAAAAATGAATATAATGATAAAACACACAAATATTAAACAACAGAAAAAACAATCACGGAAAAATCTATTTTTGAAGTAAAGTTATTCACAACTATGATTCACACAAATTTCAAATAATTCAAATTTAAACTATTCAAATTTGAAAAGTATTAGCACTAAGAGAAAGTTTATAATTTTTTTACCTAAAGCAAAAAGATTCACAAGGAAAATAATTAAATAAAGGAAAAGATTCACTGAGAAACAAAAGAAACTAAATAAAGCAAAAAACAACAAATATATTTAAAAAATCCCGCCTACTGTGCTGCATGACCTGCATACGACTAAAAACCCAACCTCTAGGTGGGCTAGGAGGCAGGCCCGTACGGCCTAGTAGGCCCACAGGGCGGGTGAGGTGCGGTAGGCCCACAAGGTCTGCATATTAGAGAGGAGCTCAACACGGTAGCCGTGGCGGGGCTTATAAACCGGTCCGAGCTCCTCTCGACTAGCGAGGTGGGACTAAACATCCACCCCGCCCCGCGCCTAGCACACAACCCTTTAGTCGCAGTTGGTGACTGCAACCGTGACTAAAGACCCCCCTTTAGTCACGGTTAGAGCCACCAACCGCGAATAAAGGTGAATTTAATCTAGCCTAAGCGGTGGGAAGCCAGACCTTTAGTCACGGTTGGTGGCTCCAACGGTGACTAAAGGGGGTCTTTGGTCACGGTTGGAGCCACCAACCGCGACTAAAGGGTCCTCTATATATACCACACTTACGAAAATTTCCCCAAATCTGCCTTTCGTATGTTCGGGCATGCCCCTGTCCCTCGTCGTCGCCGTCCATCCATCTGCGCCCCACCGCACCTCGACACCGTCGTTCGTCCGTGCAGCCGCACCTCGACGCCGTGGCCGCCGTGCCCGTGCACCTAGCCGTCGCCATCCGTCCGCACCTCGACGCCACCGTCGACGCCCCTACACCTCGCCGTCGCCGTCGCCACCCCTACTCGACCTCGCGCGTCGTCGCCCCCTCGTGAGCCCTATCGCCATGGCCGCCCCTCCCGTCGATCCCGCACACACACACATGCATGAACACACACATATATGTTGTTTTTCTGTTTTTCTATTTTTATATAATGTTGTTTTTTGTATAATTTTTCTGTTTTTTTGTTTTTATATAATGCATGAACACACACATACACACAATTAGGGTAGATTTTTTATATATAATGTTGTTTTTCTGTTTTTTTAATGGATGTATAGAAGTATATATGCTTAATTAGTGTTTCTTTTTATTTTTTCTGTTTTTTAATTTTATATAATGTTGTATATCATATTACAGAATTTTTTTGCATATTAAAATTTGCATAGGAAAAAGTTGACCACATATATATATATATATATATATATATTTGTTCCAATGACTATATATAAGTGGGAAAAGTTCTGGAACTTTTTGAGAAAGGAATATTATTAGGATAGTTATAACCTAGGAATGGGATATTATAATTCAAAAGATGATATTTTTCTCAAATTTTCCTAACAAAATGACATTGCATATATAGGATTTTTTTCATAAGATTTTTTTCTCGGAGTCAATGATGCCCGGTCCGCATCCTCGTCGTCGACTCATTCGCGAAGACGTCATGCTTCAGAGGGGCAACGTTCCGGACTGGGTTCCGCCAGGCTGACACTGGGAGGTGCTACCTTCAGGGGCGCGCAGCTTGGTGAGGAACCCGGCCCTGGGTCCCGTCGTCGACCCGGAGCTTCTTTGGTGGCATTCGCGTGGGCCACTTCCGGTGTGGAGGCAGACAGCCCCGCCGGAGGTGGTACGTCGCCATGTCAGGGAGGAAGACGAGCACGCCCGTCCCTACATGGATGCGTTGGATGTCAGGTTCTCCAATAGCTGGCAGGTTCTTTAGGGATCTCACTCGAGCTATGATCCTATGATGGTTCCTTCTCTTATGGTGTACATCGCCTGCACCGCGAGACGGCAACTAGATATGTATTAGTGATATTATATAATAATATTCGAGATATATTAGTGATAATACTCGAGATGTATTTGAGGTTATATTCGAGACGATTTATTAGAGATTACATTCAATGATGCATATTATGTACTATGATTCAGTTTTCCTAATTGATTGCATGCATTCTAAGTTGAATACTAAATTGTTTTATCTTTTTTCTGGGTTAGTTAAATAAAAGTTATGGATAATACCGGCAGAGAAGGAGAAGAGACTTTGTTCGGCATCATACGCTCCATGAGCCCAGAGCATGAACCTGAAGATGATGACGGCTCGTAATATCTGAACAATTTCGGTGAGGGCTGTATGTTTGATGAAGACGAACGAATAGATGAATTCGACAACGATGTTGACGAAGAAAATGTTCTTCAAATAACTAAGACCAACGAGGTACATTTATTATATAAGCCATCCGATGATCATTACATGTCTTAACTGAGTTGTATATGTATTAATGAATCGATCTTTCTTCTTTTAGGCCTCCGGATCGAGCAAATCTTCTACAAGCAACAGGGTAGTTCGAGGCCCGGCCAGAAAGTTGGACCCTGGCGTAAAGTTCAACATCGATTCCATCAAAACATCAAATGGCAAACCGCTTGAACCTAAGAAAAATGGGACCAAGTTCAAGAATCAATGCGGAGTTATTGTCAGGGACCAAATCCTGGCATCTGTTCAAGAATGGGAAAATCCGGCAAAGGGAGATCGAGAAGGAGTTACTTTTGTCGACGAAAGAGCAAAATATGTGCTTTGGAGCAAGTTGATGTCACATTTCACACTACCATATAATTTGACAGATGCAGATCTGAAGAAAGTCAGAAATTATGCTCTTAAAAAGATGGCGATCGCATTCAACACCTTTAAGAAAAATGCATGGGCTGCGTACGTCAAAGCAAACAAGAAGACTCCAAAATTTGAGGGAGCACTAGTGAAGGCAAAAGATCACGGGGACGATTTCGTGAAGTTCAAGGAATCGGAACTAGCTAAGGGACGGTCGAGAAAGAACAAGATTAATGCTGGGAAAAAGAAGTGGCACCATACTCTGTGGCCAGGTGGCTACCAAACGGCCCAGCCTAAGTTGGATCAATCCGAACAAGAGATGGTTAGTGCAGGGGTCACTCCAATTACACTGACTTCGACCCCTAGGTGCAGGACATGGTTTTATGCAGATGGGGGGAGTTGGATCCAGAGATAGGGGATATTATGGTGAAGGCAAGTCTTAAAGGAGTGACAGACGAAATACTAAAGAAAATTGAAGAAGCTCGAACGGGGGTTTTCATGCCCAACAGAGAGGACGACGAGCTTACGCGCGCCCTGAAGAATCCTAAACACCGAGGAAGAACACGAGGGAAAGGCGTTGTTTCGTGGTTTGAGGGGTTTGCGGGTTGGAACGACGACTGCAAAAGCCGTTCGAGAAAGAAGATGCAGGAGGAGTGGAAGAAGAAGGAGGAAGCACTCTGCCTTGAAGGCCTAGAACCAAAGCACCGGGAGTTGGAATCTAGACTCACATGGCAGTAGGAGCAGATCGACTCACTCAGCCAGGAAAGTGCGTCTTAGCGGCTGCATGAGCAGATCGATCCAGCATTGGATACCACCATCCCATCTATGTTGAGAAACAGCATGGGTGCCGCCCCGGGCGATATCGATGATGGTGCACTGCTAGCTAGCTACCCTATGGATGATATCAAAGACAGGACTAACTGTGAGCTACACATGAAAGTGAAGAACTTATCCATGAAGGTTGATGACGACTATGCTTTACCAAATCCCCGAGAAGCAACCTTCCATTGCAATCCCATTCCAGTTGGCTATGCTCGTGTCGGGGTTGATGATGTGATGTCGGGATATCACGCGCTACAACTTGACATTCTTGGAGGTGACGAGGAGAGAACACTGGGAGAGGCCATACGTCGTATCATTCTATGGAAAAAGGATTGCATCGTCTTTCCAAGGCCACCGACTCCTCCTCCATACACCGTTGTGTCAGTCGACTCCTCATCCTACAAGTGTGGCACCGCATCAACTGACTCCTCCTCCAAGTCCGAAACAGCGTTAGCCAACTCCTCCTCCTCCAAGTTCGGCACTACATCAGCTGACTCCTCCTCCAAGTCCGGCACGACATCAGCGTGCTCCATCGCCTAAGCAACAGCGGAAGAGAGAGGTCACAACTAGGACGACTAGTGGTACAACAGGCAAGAAATTAGAATATGGTCCAAGCTTCAAGCCTCTTCCAAAGTTGCCTTACCACCTGACTGAGGAGGAACTCGAGAGCGTAGTGGATGTCGAAGTGAAAGCCAATTTTGGACCGAAACCGCCCCAGCCACCAAAGGAGAAACTACCTGAGCATGTCTCACAACACTTTATTGATATGGCTTGACTGTCTATCTATCAGAAGGACTGCGACTATGTACGGTCTATGAAGAAGTCATATCTTGCAGAACAAAAGGAGTCGAGCTCGAGATCGAGCCAACGAGTTGGCAAAAAAAGCGGGAAAACTGTTCCCCAACTGGGAGAATATGCAGTGCAATCGACACCCCCCCCTACTCATTTTTCAAACATCTGTGAGTACCGCCGGTCGGCTAGGAGTAGCCGACAATCGTATAAGGCGGGCTAAAGAGGCCGGTGTCACTATTGAACAACTCCTAGGCCTTGAGGAAATCCCCGGGCTTAAAGAGGAGGAAGTAAAAAATATCAACATGCCTGTGGCAAACCTCTGGTCAATCCTGAAGATGTCCAGCTTCTACCAACGAGATTGTACAATTTGCATACGTGTTACATGCAAATAGCAACAAATACCAATACAGAGTCCCTCCTGGTGAGAGTAAAGGAGAGGCATTACTTCCATGAAAAAGATATGTCGATTCATTATTCAGAGTTCTTTTAGTTATTCAATCAAGACGCACTCGACAATTCTCTAGTCAATTGCTATTGTCTGTAAGTGATTTCTTTCTGTAATTTAAGTCTCTAGCTAGCTGGGCCCTCGTTCATTACCTGTAATTATCCTCACTATATTCGTTTCTGTGGTATTATGCAGAATGAAGATGTATGAAATGAAAGAAGCTGAACGCTATAGCATTGGGTTCATTGACCCAAATACGGTTAATCAAGCGATATTGGAAACTCAATATTCCAGAAAAGACACAAAGAAAGCCTTGCTAGATTTTTTAAAGCATCTAAACACTCAACCAGAAATACTACTTCCTTACAACTTCAGGTGAGTGTTACTATATATATCTTGTACTATAAATTATGCTTTTTTTCTTACTAGATGTTAATAAGCGTAGTTGATGTATTATGCACATGCCCACTTAATTATACAAAACGTGTGCGCATGCAGTTACCACTGGATCTTGTTAATCATTGAAGTTGACAAGGGAAAAGTTGAAGTACTAGACACAGTACATAAGGATCCATCCGAATACACAATCATGAGGGGGATGGTTGACACGTAATTTCAATCATTATCGCACTATGTTGGCCTCTTTAATTACTTCATTTCCTGATATCAACTAATTAATAACTCCTTTATTCATTTTCTTTGCTGGTGGGTAGGGCTTGGCCCAAGTTCATCAAACAGGTCAGAGGCAACTGGGCACCCCAGCTGAAATGGGTGCGACCCAAGGGAATTAAGTAGTACTAGCTAGCTACGTCCATGCATCTCTTTAATTCTAGTGTCAAATACATTATCATGCTTGATTAATTATTACCTCATTGAATTTTATTCTCGTAAAGTGAATGAGGCAGGAGCAGGGGACTAGTTTATGCGCATACTACGTTTGCGAGAACATTCGAATGATGACGTTTGAAAGGAGGAGAGATGAAAGAAATCTTTGGGTATGTTTGGCAGAACACTATCCATATTTTTTTATCATGATCTGGCTAATATATATTTACAAAACTAATATATTCATCTTGATATATATATACACACACACACACACACACATATATATATATATATATATATGATCGGTTCAACGAGAAATTCTATTTATATATATGCACAACATGTGTAGAACATGTAGTAACGTAATATATGTTTGAAATGAAAATTAATTAAATGGAAAACATAAAATTAAAAAGGAATATTAAGACATAATGAATTCATCAACCCCTAAAGGATTAGAAGGAAAAATAAAACAAAATTAAAAAAATTAAATACGTTTAGTCCCGGTTGGTGTTACCAACCGGGACTAAAGGTCCCCCAGCCCACGGCGCTGGCAGATGCCGGGCCGTGTTGACCGGGACTAAAGGGGGCTAGGCTTTAGTCCCCATCCTTTAGTGCCGGTTCAAGAACTAATACTAAAGGCCCTTATGACCCGCGACTATAAGTTGATCATAAACACACAATTCTTCGAATCTCGACAAACACACCACAAAAGAGTATTACATCGGATATATCTACATGAAGATCATGAAGAACATGGTATTGAAGTACAAAGAGAGGCACAGTTTTGCTTCTGCGAGAGGCACGGTTTTGCTTCTGCGAGATGCACGATTTTTTATCGCGAGGAGCACACCCGTGCCTCTCCAGAAAGGGAAAAAACGTGTTTTATACTCTCTTTTTTCCACGAGAGGCATGGTTTGGCTTCCGCGAGATGTACGGTTTTGCCTTCGTGAGAGGCACGGCCCGTGGCTCTCAGATAGGGAAAAATGTGTTTTCTGTTTATTTTTCTACCGCGTGAGGCACGATTTTTTCATCCGGTTTTTTTCGTGAAAAAAAGTTCGTCAAAACCTATATCAACATGGGATCTAATTTTGAAGATCTCGACGCGAGAAAGCCAGCGGTGAAACCGGTTCAAGATGTGGACGCACGGTTTAGGAGATAAAACTTTTTGAAAATACGGATCCACGAAGAAAGGGAAAACTCCCAGGTTGTGACAAATGGCACGCATGCAGTGCGCCGCTTGTCACAACCAGGGGACGTGGGAGTAATCGTTGGAAGGTGTACTTGCTAACTAGTGATTTCGGGGGCGAGGGCGCAAGCCGCGAGGCCATGAATCGACACTGCCGCTATTGGTTTGCTAACAAAAGAAAAACAATTCGATTGCTGCCTATTTTTCCGGATCGGGGTCGAGCAAGGGCTACAGGACGTTGTCGCACGTCGCATGTTGCACGTTCCATCTCGATCGTGGCTTCCTCTCGTCGGATCGGGAAAGGGATCAGGCAAGGGCTACACAATGTTCGTCACATTCCATCTCAATCGGTCGATTGTGCCCTAGCGGCTAGTTCCCTCGCCCTTTGGCTTGCCGTATACAGAGAGGTAGAGGTACAGCCATACAGGAACATTGCGTCATCTCAATTTTTTTAGATTTGTGGACGTCGTCTCGTCCGATTGAACTTTATTTTTTTGTCCATCTTCTTTATCTTGTGTTTCAATAATGCAGATTTGAATCATCATGGGAAAACAATAGTCTGATGCCTATAAGCTCAAGATAAAAGTAGAAGGACAAAATATGATTGATAAATCTTGTAAAGGAGGTATGGACAAATTTGTTTACAAAACACTAGAAGTATCATCTGGTTCTGATAATCAGTCTGTTGATCCTTCTACCCTTGCACTTGCAATTGTTCCTTAGAATGATTCTAGAGATGCTTAGAAAGAGACAAATAATATGGAGATAGAGGAAGATAATATTAATGTTGACTAGAATAGTTGAGCTCGTGAATATGTTGATGATTCTTTTCAATGTGATATATTTGATCCAAGAAACTGGAATTCTCTTGATTGTAAACACATTCATATCTTAGCACAAAAGGGTCCAAAAAGAGGCAAATCAATTAAGAAAGGACCCAAAGATAAATATCATAAAAGGTTTACTGCGGCATTCTATACTAGATTCCTAATAAATAGAGAGTATTGTGATAGAGACAGGCATGTGTATTCTAAAGAACTTGATAGAGTATTTTGTTTTGGTTGTAAATTATTTACAAAAGGTCATCGGAAAGGTCAGTTGGGAAATGAGGGTTGTAATGATTGATCAGATATGACCAATAAACTAAAATATCATGAGAGAAGTGTGGATCATGTTTTGAGCATGAAAAGTTTGTATGAGTTGTGCAATAGATTGGAAAAACATCAAACTACTGATAAAGCAGCTCAACGACAACTTGAGAAAGAGAGAGACCATTGGAGAAAGGTATTATTCAGAGTTGTTTGCATTGTAAAATTTCTTGCCAAGCATAATCTAGCATTCCGTGGTACGAATGTCAAACTCTATGAAGATATCAATGGTAATTTCATGGGTTTCGTAGAGATGATAGTTTAATTTGACCCTGTTATTCAGGAGCATGTTCATCGTACTACAAATGAAGAAATTCATGTTCATTATCCCTATCATAGGATTCAGAATGAATTTCTACACTTGCTTGCTTCTTGTATTAGGTCTCAAATTATTAAGAAAATAAAGAGCTCGGAGTATTTGTCTCTCATACTTGATTGTACCCCTGATGCAAGTCACCATGAGAAAATGTCTTTAATTATAAGATATGTCGATTCATCTTCAAGTCAAGTTTGCATAGAAGAGTCCTGTCTAGGATTTCTAGATGTAAATGATACAACTGGCCAAGGACTTTTTGTGGTGATACAAAATGTGCTAAAACTTCTTGATCTTGATATAAATGACGTGCGAGGACAATGTTATGATAATGGATCGAATGTGGAAGGAGCGCATCAAGGGGTACAAAGGAATTTTCTCGATATAAATCCTAGAGCTTCTTATTCTGCTTGTGGTTATCATAGCCTTAATCTAACACTTTCTGATATGGCCAAGACTTGTGGTAGAGCAAAAGATTTATTTGGAATCATCCAACACATCTATACAATTTTTGCCAATTCTGCAAAGAAGTGGCATATTTTGAAAGAAAACATTTAGGGATTGACTCTCAAGTCTGTATTAGCTACGCGTTGGGGGAGTCGTGTTGAAAGTGTTAAAGCTATTAGATTTCAATGTTTAGACATTCGGGAGGCTCTACTTCAGGTAGCCAATATGTTCATATTGATAATTCAGGTACTTGAAACTGATAGTGATCAAAAGGCAAGCAGTGAGGCTCTAGGTTTGGCAAACAATGAACTTGGATAGTATGAATTTATCGTGGCAATAGTCATTTGGTATGAGGGATTGTCTGCTATTAATATAGTAAGCAAAAGTTTGCAAACAAAGGATATACTTATTGATGTTGCAATTGAGAATGTGAAAGGGCTTTTTTAATTTCTTCGAGGAGTACAGACAATCTGGTTTCTGAGATGCGTTGGACATAGCCAAAGAAATTGCACTTGAGATGAATATTGATGCAACATTCCGTAAAAGCAGAGAAATTAAAAGAAAAAACAATTAGATGAGAACCCAGACGACACAAATATTGCCACACATTCTATAGAAGAATCATTTAGAATCAATTATGTTATACGTGTTGTTGATAAAGCAATTCCCTCACTCATAAGGAGATTTATGGAATATGAAGATTACCAAAAAATATTTGGTTTCTTTTTTTACTTCTGAAACGTTGCGTTCATTGGATAATGATGGTTTGAAATCTTCTCGTGTTAATCTTGAGGTTACCCTTATGAAGGATAAGAAATTTGATATTTATGCCAATGATCTATTTGTTGAGTTGAACTTTATTCAAAATTTCATGCCAAAAGAAAATATCGGACCCGTTGAAATTCTAAATTTTCTAAAGCAGCATGATTGTTTCCCAATGCATGTATTGCATCTAGAGTTCTGTTGATCATTCATGTGGTAGTTGCATCGACATTAGAAGTTTTTCTAAAATTAAGCTATTGAAGTCCTATATGCGTAGTACTATGACACAACAAAGACTCAATGATTTGGCCACAATAGCACCTGAGAGTGAAGTGTTGGAGAAGATTGATTACGAGGACATCATTAAAGATTTCTTTTCAAAGAATACTAAAAGAATGAGGATGTTCAAATATATAGCAAGCGATAGTTGGATAGGTATGGCTTTTCTAATTTGTACAATTGTTATGCAAAACATTCTATTATATACATTATAAGTTTTTTCTATGAAATATATATACATTATAATTACTCGTTAGGTTTTTTAAATAGAGCCCCAATTTTTAGTTTCGCACAGGTCCCCGGATTTTGCCTGCCCAACCCTGGTTTGAGGACACAATACAGCTACTCGCGTTGGTAGGAGGTCCAAGATGGTGTGGTGCTGATGTACCCATCCAGACCAGGGAGATATATATTAGGACTTGGGCCTTGGTTGCGGCTATTTAGCTGGCTAACTTGAAGGCTGTTGTTTTCACCCTAAAAATAACTTAAATGTAGCCGTTTCAAAATTTCTTTTCTTGTTTTTTTCTTTCAAATTTGTAACGAGATCCTCGCAAAAAATATCAAAATATTTTGAAGGTTCTTAAGGATTTAAATTATTCTAATTTTTTGTGCAATAAAAAAAACTCCAAGTACATATAATATTTCATGAGTGTTCAAGAAAGCGTTTTTAAGCGATGCTTAAGTGTGCTTAATCGCTAAGCAATGGCAAACCGCTTCGCTTTTGCCCTAAGCGGTAAAATAAGCTTTTCTAATTTGGCTGTTTTGAACTACTTTTGCTTGTCTGCTTACGCAATAATGGGAATATGCCATTTATCTTATTATTAGGCTCAGTTTGGGAATTATTTCCTTTCTATTTGGCAAAATTCTAGCAAAATGATCTCTATTAGGCTATGACTATTTAAACCGCATTTTAGTTGTTATCTTTCTTGCCATATGAATCTGATGTGTATGCGCTATGGTGTGAACTATATTTTAAATGTTATCCAATTACCATGGGCCATGTTTCCTATTTTCATGTATATAATATTCAAAATCTATCAAATTTTAGCCAATTTCAGAAAACACTTAAGAACGGTTAAGTTGTGCTTAAGCATCCATTGCTTTCTGTTGTAGCCTTTCCCTTTGCTTATGCTTTCTGCTTTTTTGAACATTTAATTTCATTAGTATTTAGTTTAGATTTCTATTCCTAAAAACATAAACTCCAATAAGGTTAAAATTTAGGTTCAACTACAAATACGTGATTGTGAATTTCAAGATTCATTGCATATTTACAGTTCTCATAATATATGTATAACTTTATGAATCTTCTTTTACTAAATAATTTGAGATCAATGCTCAAAATCAAATAACAAGATAACTGCTGAAAACATTTCATTCATGTTTCAACATATTTTGATAAAGAATAAATTTACATGGATCGTGGATGTACTTTGATAAATAATTCTTACTAAATCTTAGTACGGGTCAATTTTTCTCTACCGTTGCAACGCATGGGCTCAAAAGTTTTCCTATATTGTCAATCAGATCAATTTCCTCCAAATCATAACCATGTCCTAAGCTCCACGGCTTTATCCTCAAATAATGCATCTTTTATTTTGTGATTAGCGACCATTTTCCCATGACATAGTTCCTCGACCTAGCCAACCATGGTTAATAGGAATTGGTATTTTTTCCCGTTGCAATGCATGAGCATTTGTGCTTGTAACAACTAACTGATACATTGCCATGTTGGTAGTCTTGGGGAGACAACCATCCATACAAGACCACCACACAGGATAATATGAGGAACCATGTACACAATACCCACATGACTCACCAAAGGGATCATGCATGGACTGAATGTGAAGATTGTTTCTACACACAAATCTGGTTGGGCATGGGGTTGTGCAACTTAACGACCCGAGTTCAATTCCTAGAATTGACAAGTGATGCATAGGGAGTTTTCCTCATTTATTGAGGACCAAGCTGTTGGAAATATGCCGTAGAGGCAATAACAAATTAGTTATTATAATATTTACTTGTTCATGATAAGCATTTATTATCCATGCTAGAATTGTATTGATCGGAAACTCAGATACGTGTGTGGATACATAGACAACACCAAGTCCCTAGTATGCCTCTAATAGACTAGCTCGTTGATCAAAGATGGTTAAGGTCTCCTAGCCATGGACATGAGATGTCATTTGATAAAGGGATCACATAATTAGGAGAATGATGTGATGGACAAGACCCAAAATACAAACGTAGGATATGATCGTGTCAGTTTATTGCTACAATTTCCTGCGTGTGAAGTATGTGTTCCTATGACCATGAGATCATGTAACTCACTTACACCAAAGCAGTGCCTTGTGTGTATCAAACGTCGCAACGTAAATGGGTGACTATAAAGGTGCTATATAGGTATCTTCGAGGGTCTCTGTTGGGTTGCCATGGATCAAGACTGGGATTTGTTACTCCGTGTGACAGAGAGTTATGTCAGGGCACACTCGATACTACAAAATCACAGTAAGCCTTGCAAGTAATGTGACTAAGTGTTAGCCACGGGATCTTGTATTATGGAACAAGTAAAGAGACTTGCCAGTAACGAGGTTGAACTAGGTATACATATACCGACGATCGAATCTTGGGCAAGTAACATACCGAGGAACAAAGGGAACATCATACGGGATTAACTCAATCCTTGACATAGTGGTTCGACCAATAAAGATCTTCGTAGAATATGTAGGAACCAATATGGGCATCCAGGTCCCGCTATTGGTATTGACCGTAGAGGTGCCTCGGTCATGTCTACATAGTTCTCGAACCCGCAGGGTCTGCACACTTAAGGTTTGGTGACGTTTCGGTAGTGTAGAGTTATGCATGGTGGTGACCGAAGGTTGTTTGTAGTCCCGGATGAGAACTCGGACGTCACCAAACCTTAATACAATACAATTAATACAATTATATGTATCCACACATGTATCTATGTTTCCAATCAATACAATCATAGCATGGATAATAAACAATTATCCTGAACAAGGAAATATAATAATAATAACTTTATTTATTGCCTCTAGGGCGTATTTCCCAAAGTCTCCCACTTGCACAAGACTCAATAATCTAGTTCACATCATTGGGTGATTTACATTGTAATGAATTGAACACCCATGCAGTTCTGGTGTTGATCATGTTTAGCCCTTGGAAGAGACTTAGTCAACGGGTCTGCAACATTCCTATCCATGTGCACTTTGCAAATATTTATGTCCTTCTCCTCAATGTAATATCAGATGGAATTGAAGCGTCGCTTTATGTGTCTTGTCCTCTTGTGAAACCTTGGTTCCTTGGTCGGAGCAATGGCACCACTGTTGTCACAGAACAGATTCCTTGGATTCAGCGCACTAGGCACGACTCCAAGATCTGACATGAACTGCTTCATCCAGACACTTTCCTTCACCGCCTCCGAGGCTGCGATGTACTCCGCTTCGCATGTAGAATCGGCTACCACACTTTGCTTGGAACTGCACCATCTTGCCGCTCCCATGTTGAGAATAAATGCGTATCCGGTTTGCGACTTAGAGTCATCCGGATCAGTGTCAAAGCTTGCATCGACGTAACCCTTTACTACGAGCTCTTCATCACTTCCATAAACGAGAAACATTTCCTTAGTCCTTTTCAGGTACTCAAGGATATTCTTGACTGCTTGCCAGTGCTCCAATCCAGGATCACTTTGAAACCTTCCGGCCATACTTATGGCAAGGCTGACATCGGGTCTTGTGCACAACATTGCATACATGATAGAGCCTATGGCTGAAGCATTGGGGATGACACTCATCTTTTCTCTATCTTCTGCAGTCACTTGGCATTGAGTCTTACTCAACTTCACACCTTATAACACAGGCAAGAACCCCTTCTTGGCCTAATCCATTTTGAACTTCTTCAAGACTTTATCAAGGTATGTGCTTTGTCAAAGTGCTATTAAGCGTCTCGATCTATCTCTATAGATCTTAATGCCTAATATGAAAGCAGCTTCTCCTAGGTCCTTCATTGAAAAACTCTTGTTCAAATATTGCTTCATTTTTTCCAGCATTCCTATATTGTTTCCAATCAGCAATATGTCATCCACATACAATATTAGAAATGCTATAGAGCTCCCACTCACTTTCTTGTAAATACAAGCTTCTCCATAAACTTGTATAAATCCAAACACTATGATCACCTCATCAAAGCGCTTATTCCAACTCCGAGATGCTTGCACCAGCCCATAAATGGATCGCTAGAGTTTGCAAACATTTTCAGCATTCTCTAGATTGGCAAAACCTTCTAGTTGCATCATATACAACTCTTAATCAAGGAAACCGTTGAGGAACGCTGTTTTGACATCCGTCAACCAAATTTCATAGTCGAAATAAGCAGCAATTGCTAACATGATTCTGACAGACTTAAGCATCACAACGGGTGAGAAGGTCTCATCGTAGTGTACTCCTTGAACTTCTGAAAAACCCTTTGCCATAAGTCGAGCTTTATAGACGGTGACATTACCATACGCGTCCATCTTCTTCTTAAAGATCCATTTGTTCCGAATGGCCTTTCGCCCTTCAGGTAATAGTTCCAAACACCATACTTTGTTTTCATACATGGATCCCATCTCGGATTTCATGGCCTCTAACCATTTGTCAGAATCCAGGCCCATCACCGCTCCTTCATAACTCGTAGGTTCATTGTTGTCCAACAACATGACCTCGAAGATAGGGCTACCGTACCACTCAGGAGTAGTACGCTCCCTTGTCGACCTACGAGGTTCAGTAGTAACTTGATCTGAAGCTTCATGATCATCATCATTAACTTCCTTTTCAACTGTCGTAGGTTCCACAGAAACATCTTTCTACACTGCGCTACTTTCTGGTGGAAGTAAAGGTTCAACAACCTCATGAAGCTCTATTTTCCTCCCACTCAATTCTTTCGAGAGAAACTCTTTCTCAAGAAATGTTCCTTTCTTAGCGACAAACACTTTGCCTTCGGATCTGAGATAGAAGGTATACCCGACTGTCTCTTTCGGGTATCCTATGAAGACACATTTCTCTACTTTGGGTTCCAGCTTTTCAGGCTGAAGCTTTTTGACATAAGCATCACATCCCCAAACTTTAAGAAACGAAAACTTTGGCTTCTTGCCAAACCATAGTTCATATGGCATCATCTCAACGGATTTTGATGGTGCCCTATTTAAAGTGAATCCAGCTATCTCTAATGCATAACCCAGAACGATAGTGGCAAATCGGCAAGAGATATCATAGAACACACCATATCTAATAAGGTTAGATTACGACGTTCGGACACACCATTACGCTGTGGTGTTCCAGGCGGTTTCAACTGTGAAACAATTCCACATTGTCTTAAGTGACTGCCAAACTCATAACTCAGATATTCGCCTCCTCTATCAGATTGTAGGAAGTTAATCTTCTTGTTATGATGATTCTCTACTTCACTCTAAAATTTCTTGAACTTTTCAAATGTTTTAGATTTGTGTTTCATTAAGTAAATATACCCATATCTACTTAAGTCATCAGTGAAGGTGAGAAAATAACGATATCCACCGCGCGCCTCAATGCTCATCGGACCGCACACATCAGTATGTATGATTTCCAACAAGTCACTCGCCTGTTTCATTGTTTTAGAGAACGGCATTTTAGTCATCTTGCCCATGAGGCATGGTTCACATGTGTCAAGTCATTCAAAATCAAGTGACTACAAAAGTCCATCACATGGAGCTTCTACATGCGTTTTACACCAATGACTTTGTTCTGTGACAAGACTGGTGCCATTGCTCTGGCCAAGGAACCAAGGTTTCACAAGAGGACCAGACACATAAAGTGACGCTTCAATTCCATCCGTGATTACATCGAGGAGAAGGACATAAATATTTGCAAAGTGCACACGGATATGAATGTTGCAGACCCGTTGACTAAACCTCTTCCAAGGGCTAAACATGATCAACACCAGAACTTCATGTGTGTTCTATTCATTGCAATGTACATCACATAGTGATGTGAACTAGATTATTAACTCTAGTGCAAGTGGGAGACTGTTGGAAATATGCCCTATATAGGAAATAATAAATTAGTTCTGATCATATTTCCTTGTTCATGATAATCGTTTATTATTTATGCTAGAATTGTATTGATCGGAAACTCAGATACATGTGTGGATACATAGACAACACCAAGTCCCTAGCATGCCTCTAATAGACTAGCTCGTTGATCAAATATGGTTAAGGTTTCCTAGCCATGGACATGAGATGTCATTTGATAACGGGATCACATCATTAGGAGAACTATATGATGGACAAGACCCAAACTACAAACGTAGCATATGATCGTGTCAGTTTATTGCTACAGTTTTCTGCGTGTCAAATATGTTTTCCTATGACCATGAGATCATGTAACTCACTTACACCTGAGGAGTGCCTTGTGCGTATCAAACTTCACAACATAAATGGGTGATCATAAAGGTACTGCACAGGTATCTCCAAGAGTGTCTACTGGGTTGGCATGGATAAAGACTGGGATTTGTTACTCTGTGTGACGGCGAGGTATCTCAGGGCCCACTCAGTAATACAACATCACAATAAGCCTTGAAAGCAATGTTACTAAGTGTTAGCCATGGGATCTTCTTTTACGGAACGAGTAAAGAGACTTGCCAGTAAAGAGGTTGGACTAGGTATACAGATACCGACGATCGAATCTCGGGCAAGTAACATGCCGATAAACAAAGGGAACATCATACGGGATTAACTGAATCCTTGACATACATGGTCAACTGATAAAGATCTTCGTAGAATATGTAGGAACCAATATGGTCATCCATGTCCCTCTATTCGTTATTGACCGTAGAGGTGTCTCGGTCATGTCTACATAGTTCTTGAACCCGCAGGGTCTACACACTTAAGGTTTGGTGACGTTTCGGTAGTGTAGAGTTATGCATGGTGGTGACCAAAGGTTGTTCGGAGTCCCGGATGAGATACCAGACATCATGAGGAGCTCCGGAATGGTCCGGAGGTAAAGATTGATATATAGGAAGTCCAATCTTGGTCACCGGAAAAGTTCCGGACTCATCGGTATTGTACCGGGAGTGCGGGAGGGTACCGAGGACCATCGGGGGAGGGTATTTCGACCCAAGAGGCTACGTGGTTTGTGGGAATATGAATACCAGCCCTTAGTGGGCTGGTGGAAGTCCTACAAAGGGCCCATGTGGCTGGGAAGAAAAGACCAAGGAGAAAAATGTGGAAAAGGCAAAAAGGTCAAATAAGGAAGGAGTCCTAATCCTACTAGGAGTGGAGGAGGAGGACTCCTCCCTCCTGGTTCGGCCAGCCAGGGTTGGCTCCCTTGGGAGCCAAGCCTCCTCCTCCTCCCCTACTCCTATATATACTGGAGGTTTTGAGGGTTTTACTACTAGATTTTCAGCCACGTGCTACCCTCTCCTCTAGTGCATAGTTTCTCCTCTAGATCAGTTTTCAGCGGTGCTTAGGCGAAGCCCTGTTGGAATACCTCCACCACCATCGCCGAATGCCGTTGTGCTGCCGTAGAACTTGACCACCTCTCCACTCCATCTTGCTGGATCAAGAAGGCGGAGATCGTCATCAAGCCGTACGTGTGCTGAACGCGGAGGTGCCGTCCGTTCGGTGCTAGATCGGGACGGATCGTGATTGGATCGCGGGACGCTCGGCGATTTGGATCGCGAAGACGTTCGACTACATCAACCGCGTTTCTCAACGCTTCCCGCTTAGCGATCTACAAGGGTATTTAGATCGACTCTCCCCTCTCATAGATGCTCATAACCATAGATATATCTTGCGTGTGTGTAGGAATTTTTTTGTTTCCCATGCAACATTCCCCAACACAAGCTTGTTGTATGTTGAAACCAGTCATCAAGAAATATCTTGATACTCATTTAATTTTTTTAAAGATCATGTTTATCTTTGTATACATACTAATATGGATGGAGGCATCCCTAGTTGATGCAGAGTCCTGGAAGCAAAGATCTATCACATTATAAAGGTATTGAGGAAACAAATCGCTCCAACGAGCGGCTAGCCGAAACCCTAGCCGTCGCCTGCACCTCTCCCCCCCTCGTCGTCGGAGGAGGATGCTACCTCTTGAGCTTGCGTTGGTTTTTCCCTTGAAGAAGAAAGGGTGATGCAGCAAATTACATAAATATTTCCCTCATTTGATGAGAACCAAGGTATCAATCCAGTAGGAGGAACAAGCAATTCACCAATGGATGCACTTACACAAACAATCAAACACTTGCACCCAACTCTATAAAGGGGTTTTCAATCCATTCACTGTTATTTGCAAGGATTAGATCTGATAGAGATATATGTAAACAAGTATGGAAAGTAAAAGATAAATAGATTGCAGCAAGGTATTTTTCGTATTTCTGGTTTATAGATCTGAAAATATATGATGGAAAATAGACCTGAGGGCCATAGGTTTCACTAGAGGCTTCTCTCTTGAAGGAAAATATCATGGTGGGTGCACAAATTACTGTCAAGCAATTGTTAGAAAAGCAAATAATCGTGTAGATATTCAAGGCAATGATCATGCATATATGCATCGCGTCCGTGTCAAGTAGACCGAAACAATTCTGCATCTACTACTATTACTCCACACATCGACCGACTCCTACCTTCATCTAGAGTATTAAGTTCATGAAGAACAGAGTTACACATTAGGTAAGATGATGTACAGGGATAAACTCAAGCAATATGATGGAAAACCCATGTTTTTACCCTTGACGGCAACAATACAATACGTGCCTCGCTACCCTTACTTTGACACTGGGTGAGGACACCACAAGATTGAACCCAAAACTAAGCACTTCTCCCATTGCAATAATTACCAATCTAGTTGGCAAAACCGAATAAATAACTCGAAGAGACTTGTAAAGATATGAAATCATGCATATAAAATTTCAGAGAAGATTCAAATAAGATTCATGGATAATCTGAACATAAACCCAGATTCCATCGGATCTTGACAAACACACCGCAAAAGAGTATTACATCGGATAGTTCTTCATGAAGATCATGAAGAACATGGTATTGAAGATCGAAGAGAGAGAATAAGCCATCTAGCTACTATCTATGGACCCATAGGTCTGTGATGGACTACTCATGCATCATCGGAGGGGCAATGGAGTTGATGTAGATGCCCTCCATGATCAGATACCCCTTCGGCAGATTACCAAAAAAGGTTCCAAGATTGGATCTCTCGGGAACGGAGGCTTCTGTCGGCGGAAAAATATTTGCGTTGCTCTTTTTTGTGTTGGGGAATATTTGGGTATTTATAGGGCGAAGAATAGGGTTAGGATACCAGCCAGGAGACGGCAAGCCTGCCACGCGCGGCTAGGGGGGTGGCCACGCCTCCAGGGCTTGTGACCTCCTGGCAGGTGCCCTGTCGTGCCCTCCTAGTCTCCTAGATCTCTTTCCTTCCAGTAAAATCATTACAAAGATTTTATTCCGTGTGGGATCCGCTTAATATTCCGTATCTACAAAACTCAAAAACAAGGAAAAAAATAGACACTGACAATATGCTCTAGATTAATAGGTTAGTCCCAAAAATAATTTAAAATTGCATATTAATGCATAGAAAACATCCAAAACAGATAATATAATATCATGACATCATCAAACATTATAGATACATTGGAGACATATCAGATTTTGCCCCTGGCAACGCCTAGCTAGCGTTAGCGGCAGCGTGGCCGCATCTTCCTCCTCCCGTGGTGGCTACAACGTGAGACATGGCGAGCGGGCGGGGAGCGCGTTGCTCCTGTGTCAAATGCAAACTCAAACATAAGCATTTAAAATCTCACTTATGCGTTTTCATTTATACAAAAGGAATAAGTTGCTTTCTCATGCATGAAATTTGTATAGATAGATTCTTTTGATTTTTTTGGTCATTTTTCATATATAACTTGTTTCATTCTGAGCTATGGTTGAATTTCTATGATTTTTTTGAAATTTAAGCAATTTTCTGAAATTTCCAAATCCTTTTTTAATTGAAATAAATCTAGAGAAGGATTATTAAGTGATTAGTGTGTCACGCTGGCATCAGCGAGTCAACTAGCCAACCCAGGTCAGACTTGACAAGTGGGTCCCATTGGTGAGTGACCCAATGATAAAATCCGGTTAATCCCGCATTGACCCATGCTTTCACCTACTATAGGGCCAAATGTGAGCGCCTATGGGGTGTTAATTAGTGGGTGATTAGGCCCTAATGATGGTGCCACATCATCATAACCGAACTTAGACTGGTGACGACCAAACCAACGAAGGATGCTCACCAGACTTGTGCTACCGGAGGCCAATCCACGATTAGAGAGAACCATAAGGTAGACCACACTCATCCGCATCTACTGGATGTGCCAAACGGTTGTGGGGTCATCGGAATCAATGCCAGCAATGAGCTTAGCAGGGCCGCAGCTATGAGCTTGCTTGTTTAGGCGCTAAAGTGCACGTGCAGAGTATTTCGTGGGTGCACTCAATGCCTAGGAGCATCTTGAGCACGCGACGGTGCTCGGACACGAGTCGTGTCCGTTGTTTCCACGACGGTGATGAGGCATCGTGCTACTTCTTGAGCTTGCGTTGGTTTTCCCTTGAAGTGGAAAGGGTGATGCTGCGAAGTAGATAAGTATTACCCTCAATTGATGAGAACCAAGGTATTAATCAAGTAGGAGGAACAAGCAAGTTACCAATGGATGCACCTACACAAACAATCACTCTTGCACCCAACAGTATAAAGGGGTTGTCAATCCCTTCATGGTTATTTGTAAGGATTAGATCTGATAGAGATAGATGTAAAAGATTGCGAAAAGTAAAAAGTAATAAATTGCAGCAATGTATTTTTGGTTTATAGATCTGAAAAATATAATATGGAAAGTAGACTCGGGGCCATAGGTTTCACTAGAGGCTTCTCTCTTGAAGGAAAATAACACGGTGGGTGAATAAATTATTGTCGAGAAATTGATAGAAAAGAGAATAATTATGATGATGTCCAAGGCAATGATTATGCATATTGACATCATGTCCGTCTTAACTAGACCAAAACTATTCTGCATCTAGTACTATTACTCCACACATTGACTGACTCCTGCTTGCATCTAGAGTATTAAGGTCATGAAGAACAGAGTAACGCATTAAGTAAGATGACATGATGTACGGGGATAAACTCAAGCAATATGATGAATAATTGCTATTACATTCCCGCACTTAGTCGAAACATTATTTCTGCCTCATGCTTGATGAGTCAAGGTTATGAATTCAATATAAAGGACAGTGGTTGTTCATTTTATTTGAATGGAATTTTCCATGGCTATGCACCCATAGTAGATGGGCTATTTATTTTAAATCTAGAAATGGAACCAGTCTATAACGTGAATGTCAAGAGGCATAAGCCTAATGAGATAAATCCGACATTCTTCTGGCATTGCCAGCTTGGACACATTAGTCTAAAACACATGAAGAATCTCCATGATGATGGACTCCTAACTTCGTCCGACTTTGGGTCATTCGAGACATCTGAATCATGCTTGCTAGGCAAGATGACTAAGTCTCCTTTTGTGAAGAGTTACGAGAGGGTGTCCGAGTTGTTAGACCTTATACACAGTGATGTGTGTGGTCCAATGAGCACAACGGCCAGAGGTGGCTATCAGAACTTCGTGACTTTTACCGACGACTTGGGTACATATGGATATATCTATTTGATGAGGCACAAGTTGGAAACTTTTGAAAAGTTCAAAGAGTTTTAGAACGAGGTTGAAAATTAGCTTTGCAAGAAGATAAAACTTTTACGATCAGATTGTGGAGGTTAGTACATGAGCCATGAGTTTGATAACCATATAAAAAGCCGAGGTATAGTACCGCAGCTCACACCTACGAGTATGCCGCAGATAAATGGTGTGTCACAACGAAGAAATCGAACCTTGTTGTACATGGTCCGGTCGATGATGAGCAAATCAGATTTACCCTTGTCATTCTGGGGATACGCTCTAGAAACTACAGCTTTCACACTTAATAGGGTACCATCAAAATCCGTTGACAAGACACCACATGAGATGTGGACTAGGAATACTCCTAGTTTGTCTTTTCTAAAGATTTGGGGTTGTGAAGCATTTGTCAAGCGACTCATGTCGGACAAGCTTACACCCAAGTTTGATAAATGCATATTCGTGGGATTTACGAGGGAAACCTTGGGATACAACTTCTACAACCGAGAAGAGAACAAAGTGCTTGTTGCTCGGAACGGGGTTTTCCTAGAGAAAGAGTTTCTCAATAGGGAGGCTAGTGGGAGAACGGTGCAAGTTGAAGAAATTCGAGAGCCACTCGGGGACGACTCGAGTGGTGATGAGATCATATCGGAGTTGATCAGGGAACCCGTAGTGGAGTCGGCACCAGAGCCACGGAGGTCGGAAAGATTGCACAGAGTGCGCAACGTTTTGTTGCTAGAAAGCGATGAGCTGGCCACGTACGCGAAAGCGATGGTGATCCCAGATTCTGAGGCATGGCTAGAGTCCATGAGATCCGAGTTAAAGTCCATGGATGACAATCAAGTCTGGGACTTGGTTGAGCCGCCAACTCGCGTAGTTGCCATTGGTTGCAAATAGGTCTTTAAGAAGAAAACCGGTGTGGATGGAAATGTTCAAATCCACAAATCTCGGCTTGTCACTAAAGGTTATGGACAAGTTCAAGGAATTGACTATGATGAGACCTACTCGTCGGTAGCGCTGCTAAAGTCGTGAGGATCATACTAGCTATAGCTACATATTTCGATTATGAGATATGGTAGATAGATGTCAAAACGGCTTTCCTTCATGGAAATTTAAAAGAGGATGTATACATGGTATAGCCCGAAGGTTTCATCGATCCAACTAATGCTCGTAAAATATGCAAGCTCAAGAGATCCATTTATGGATTGAGGCAAGCAACTCGGAGTTGGAACATTCGTTTTGATGAAGTCATCATTGACCTTGGTTTCATCAAGAACAAAGAGGACTATTGTTTATACAACAAGTCTAGTGGGAGATCGGTAGTATTTTTGATCTTGTATGTGGATGACATACTGCTAATCGGAAATGATGTTTCGATGTTGAACTTAGTCAAGGAATCATTTAATGGGAAGTTTTCGATGATAGACCTTGGAGTGGCAGTGTACATTTTAGGCATCAAGATCTATAGAGATAGATCGAGGAGGCTGCTCGGCTTAAGCCAGAGCACGTACATAGACCAAGTGTTGAAGAGGTTCAACATGAGTGAGGCCAAGAAAGGGTTCTTCCCGTCTCACATGGTATAAGACTAAGCAAGACTCAGAGTCATACGACTTCTGATGAGTGAAACTGGATGAGTAGGATTCCATATGCCTCGGCAATTGGATCCATCAGGTATGTCAAGCTATGTACACGGCCTGATATTGCCTATGCAATAAGCTTAACAAGCAGATACCAGGCCATCCCAGGTGAGAGTCACTAAGCAGCGCTGAAAACTATCTTGAAGTACCTAAAAAGGACTAAAGAGATGTTCCTAGTTTATGGAGGTGAGGAGGAGATCTGCGTAAAGGGTTACACTGGTGCTAGTGTCCAAACCGACAGGGATGAATGTCGATCACAAGCTGGATTCGTGTATGTCATGAATGGAGGAGCAGTGAGCTGGACGAGTTCCAAGCAAGATACGGGGGCTGACTCCACAACAGAGGCTGAATACATTGCGGCTTGTGAAGCCGCAAAGGAAGGTGTTTGGATTTGCAAGTTCCTGGAAGATGTTGGTGTCTTCCCGGGCTGGTCAAAACCGGTGTACCTTTATTGTGATAATTCAGGTGCCATCGCACGGGCCAAGGAGCCGAGACAACACCACAAGACCAGGCACATAGACCGAAAATATCACTTGATACAAAAGCTCGTAGAGAAAGGTGATACCAATTTATGCAAGATTCATACGGATGTTGTTGGGGAACGTTGCATGGGAAACAAAAATTTCCTATGCACACGCAAACCTATCCATGGTGATGAGCATCTATGAGAGGGCGAGTGGATCTACATACCCTTGTAGATCGCTCAGCAGGAAGCGTTATGAAACGCGGTTGGTGTAGTCGAACATCTTCGCGATTCAAATCGCCGAGGTTCCCGCGATCCAATCACGAACCGTCCCACGATCTCGTCACGATCCATCCCGTGATCCAATCACGAATGTGTCGTGGCCTTGATCACGATCCTTCCGATCTAGTACCGAACGGACGGCACCTCCGCGTTCAGCACACGTGCTACTCGATGACGATCTCCACCGTCTTGATCCAGAAAGAGGGAGCGGAGAGGTAGAAGAGTTCACCGGCAGCATGACGGCACTCCGGCGATGGTGGTGGAGTTATTCCGGCAGGGCTTCGCCTAAGCACTGTGGAAAACCGATCTAGAGGAGAAACCATGCACCGGTGGGACGGGTAGCACGTGGCCGTAAAAACTGTCCAAAGCCCTTCTATTCCACCAGTATATATAGGAGGAGAGGAGAGGCTGCCTTGGCGCAGGGCCAAGGCCCTCCTTGAGTCGGCCGAAGCAAGGGGAGGAGTCCTACTCCTCCTCTAATCCTAGTAGGAGTACGACTCTCCCTTTCTTGCCTCTTTCCAATCTTTTTCCTCTGGGTTTCTTCTTCCAAACCGCATGGGACTGTTGTGGCTATTCCACCAGCCCACTAAGGGCTGTTTATTACTTTCCCACAGCCCATGGAGCCTCTTGGGTCGAAATACGCCTCCCGAAGGTCTCCCGGTACACTACCGGCACTCCCGGTACACTACCGATGAGCGCGAAACTTTTCCAGCGACCAAACTGGGACTTCCTATATATGAATCTTTACCTCCATACCATTCCGGATCTCCTCGTGACGTCCGGGATCTCATCCGGGACTCTGAACAAACTTCGGTCACCATCATACATAACTCTATACTACCGAAACGTCACCGAACCTTAAGTGTGCAGACCCTGCGGGTTCGAGAACTATGTAGACATGATCGAGACACCTCTACGGTCAATAAACAATGGTGGGAACTAGACTTCCACATAGGTTCCTACATATTCAACGAAGAGCTTTATCGGTTGAACCTCTATGTCAAGGATTCAGTTAATCCCGTATAACGTTCCCTTTGTACTTCGGTATGTTACTTGCCCAAGATTCGATCGTCGGTATCTTCATACCTAGTTCCACCTCGTTAGTGGCAAGTCCCTTTACTCGTTCCGTAATACAAAATTCTGTGGCTAACACTTAGTCGCATTGCTTGCAAGGCTTGTTGTTATGTTGTATTACCGAGTGGGCCCTGAGATACCTCTCCATCACACGGAGTAACAAGTACTCGTCTTGATCCATGTCAACTCAACAGACACCCTTGGAGATACCTGTAGTGCACCTTTATAGTCACCCAGTTACGTTGCAACATTTGATACACACAAGGTATTTCTTCGGTATTAGTGAGTTACATGATCTCATGGTCATAGGAACATATACATTGACATGTAGGAAACAGTAGCAATAAACGGACATGATCATATGCTACGTTTGTAGTTTGGGTCTTGTCCATCACATCATTCTCCCAATGATGTGATCATGTTATCAAACTACATCTTATGTACATGGTCAGGAAACCATAACCATCTTTGATAAACAAGCTAGTTCACTAGAGGCATACTAGGGACACTGGGTTGTCTATGTATCCACACATGTATCGATGTTTCCAATTAATACAATTCTAGCATGGATAATAAAAAATTATCATGAACAAGGAAATATAATAATAAACCCTTTATTTATGGCCTCCAGGGCATATTTCCAACAGTCTCCCACTTGCACCAGAGTCAATAATCTAGCTCACATCACTATGTGATTTACATTGTAATGAATCAAACACCCATGCAGTTCTGGTGTGGATCATGTTTAGCCCTTGGAAGAGGTTTAGTCAACGGGTCTGCAACATTCAGATCCGTGTGCACTTTGAAAATATTTATGTCCTTCTCCTCGATGTAATATCGGATGGAGTTGAAGTGTCACTTTATATGTCTGGTCCTCTTGTGAAACCTTGGTTCCTTGGCTAGAGCAATGGCACTAGTGTTGTCACAGAACAGACTCATTGGATTCAGTGCACTGGGGACTACTCCAAGATCTGTCATGAACTGCTTAATCCAGACACCTTCCTTCGCTGCCTCCGAGGCTGCAATGTATTCCACTTCGCACGTAGAATCAGCTACCACGCTTTGCTTGGAACTGCACCAGCTTACTGCACCACCATTAAGAATAAATACGTATCCGTTTTGCGACTTAGAGTCGTCCGGATCAGTGTCAAAGCTTGCATCGACATAACCCTTTACGACGAGCTCTTCATCACCTCCATAAACAAGAAACATTTCCTTTGTCCTGTTCAGGTACTTAAGGATATTCTTGACCGCTTGCAAGTGCACCATTCCAGGATCACTTTGAAACATTCCGGCCATACTTATGGCAAGGCTGACATCGGGTCTTGTGCACAGCATTGCATACATGATAGAGCCTATGGCCGAAGCATAGGGGATGACACTCATCTTTTCCTTATCTTCTATGTTCCCTTGGCATTGAGTCTTACTCAACTTCACACTTTATAACACAGGCAAGAACCCCTTCTTGGCCTGATCCATTTTGAACTTCTTCAAGACTTTATCAAGGTATGTGCTTTGTCAAAGTGCTATTAAGCGTCTCGATCTATCTCTATAGATCTTAATGCCTAATATGAAAGCAGCTTCTCCTAGGTCCTTCATTGAAAAAATCTTGTTCAAATATTCCTGCATGCTTTCCAGCATTCCTATATTGTTTCCAATCAGCAATATGTCATCCACATACAATATTAGAAACGCTATAGAGCTCCCACTCACTTTCTTGTAAATACAAGCTTCTCCATAAACTTGTATAAACCCAAACGCTTTGATCACCTCATCAAAGCGCTTATTCCAACTTCGAGATGCTTGCACCAGCCCATAAATGGATCGCTGGAGTTTGCAAACTTTTTCAGCATTCTCTAGATCGGCAGAACCTTCTAGTTGCATCATATACAACTCTTCCGAAAGGAAACCGTTGAGGAATGCTGTTTTGACATCGATCTGCCAAATTTCATTGTCGAAATAAGAGGTTATTGCTACCATGATTCTGACAGACTTAAGCATCGCTACGGGTGAGAAGGTCTCATCGTAGTTAACTCCTTGAACTTGTGAAAAACCCTTTGGCACAAGTCGAGCTTTACAGACGGTGACATTACCATCCGCGTCTGTCTTCTTCTTAAAGATCCATTTATTCTGAATGGCCTTTCGCCCTTCAGGTAATACTTCCAAAGTCCATACTTTGTTTTCATACATGGATCCCATCTCAGATTTCATGGCCTCTAACCATTTCTCGGAATCCAGGCCCATCACCGCTCCTTCATAGCTCGTAGGTTCATTGTTGTCAGACAACATGACCTCCAAGACAGGGTTGTCGTACCACTCAGGAGTAGTACACATCCTTGTCGACCTACGAGGTTCAGTAGTAGCTTGTTCCGAAGCTTCATGATCATCATCATTAACTTCTTCTTCAACCGTCATAGGTTCCACAGAAACATCTTTCTGCGCAGCGCTACTCTCTGGTTGAAGTAAAGGTTCAACAACCTCATCAAGCTCTATTTTCCTCCCACTCAATTCTTTCGAGAGAAACTCTTTCTCAAGAAATGTTCTGCTTTTAGCGACAAACACTTTGCCTTCGGATCTAAGATAGAAGGTATACCCAACTGTCTCTTTCGGGTATCCTATGAAGACGCATTGCTCCGCTTTGGGTTCCAGCTTTTCAGGCTAAAGCTTTTTGACATAAGCATCACATCCCCAAACTTTAAGAAACGACAACTTTGGCCTCTTGCAAAACCACAGTTCATATGGCGTCGTCTCAACGGATTTTGATGGTGCCCTATTTAAAGTGAATGCAGCTGTCTCTAATGCATAACCCCAAAACGATAGAGGCAAATCAGCAAGAGACATCATAGAACGCACCATATCTAATAAGGTCTGATTACGACTTTCGGACACACCATTACGCTGTGGTGTTCCGGGCGGTGTCAACTGTGAAACAATTCCACACTGTATTAAGTGACTACCAAACTCATAACTCAGATATTCACCTCCTCGATCAGATGGCAGGAATTTAATCTTCTTGTTACGATGATTCTCAACTTCACTCTGAAATTGCTTAAACTTTTCAAACGTTTCAGACTTGTGCTTCATCAAGTAAATATACCCATATCTACTTAAGTCATCAGTGATGGTGAGAAAATAACGATATCCACCACGCGCTGTAACATTTATCGGACTGCACACATCAGTATGTATGATTTCCAATAAGTCACTTGCCCGTTCCATTGTTCCAGAGAACGGCGTTTTAGTCATCTTGCCCATGAGGCATGGTTCACATGTGTCAAGTGATTCAAAATCAAGTGACTCCAAAATTCCATCAGCAAGGAGCTTCCTCATGCGTTTTACACCAATATGACCTAAACGGCAGTGCCACAAGAAAGTGGTACTATCATTATCAACTCTACATCTTTTGGCATCAATGTTATGAACATGTGTGTCATCACTATCAAGATTTAATATTGGGTGCATGACCATAAACGATATTACTCATATAAATAGAACAACCTTTATTCTCTAATTTAAATGAGTAACCGTCTCGCAATAAACAAGATCCATATATAATATTCATGCTTAACGCAAGCACTAAATAACAATTATTCAGGTTCATCACTAATCCCGATGGAAATCGAAGAGAGAGCGTGCCGACGGCGATCACATCAACCTTGGAACCATTTCCCACACGCATCGTCACTTCGTCCTTTGCCAGCCTTCGTTTATTCCGTAGTTCCTGCTTTGAGTTACAAATGTGAGCAACCGAACCGGTATCAAATACCCAGGCACTACTATGAGAGCCAGTAAGGTACACATCAATAACATGTATATCATATATACCTTTTTTGTCTTTGGCCAGCTCTTGTCAGTCAGGTACTTGGGGCGGTTCCGCTTCCCGTGACCAGTTCCCTTGCAATGAAAGCACTCAGTTTCTGGCTTAGGTCCGTACTTAGGATTCTTTATAGGAGTAGCAACTACTTTGCCATCCTTCTTGGTTTTACCCTTCTTGCCTTTGCCCTTGCCGTTCTTCTTGAAACTGGTGGTTTTATTGACCATCAACACTTGACGTTCTTTCTGGATTTCAGACTCAACAACTTTAAGCATCGCAAATAGCTCGGCGACTGACTTGTTCATCCCGTGCATGTTATAGTTCATCCCAAAGCTTTGTAGCTAGGTGGCAGCGATTGGAGAACTCTGTCAATGATTGCCTCTAGCCGAAGTTCAATTCCCAACTCCGCCAAACGAATCGAGTACCCAGACATTCTGAGTATAGGTTCACTGATAGACCCGTTCTCCTCCATTTTGCAAGCATAGAACTTATCGGAGGTCTCATACCTCTCGATCCGGGCATTCTTCTCAAATATAAACTTCAACTCCTGGAACATCTCATATGCTCCATGACGTTAAAAACGTCTTCGAAGTCCCGGTTCTAAGCCATAGAAAATTGCACATTGAACTATTCAGTAATCTCCAGTACATGTCTCCCAAGAGTTCTTAACATCTTAGGATGACATGTCTGCGGGTTGATCACCAAGCGGTGCATCAAGGACGTATAGTTTCTAGGAAGCCGTGAAGATAATCCTCAGATTACGGGCCCAGTCAACAAAGTTACTTCCATCATATTTCAGCTTAGCTTTCTCTAGGAACGCATTAAAACTCAGGGGTGCTACTGCGCGAGCCATTGATCTACAACATAAATATGCAAAGGTTACTAAGACTATTGTTCATGATAATGATTTTAGTTAATCAAATTACTAAAGCTCCCACTCAGATTGATACTCCTTAGGTCATCTGAGTGTCACATGATCCAAATTCACCAACTCATGTCCGATCATCATGTGAGTTGAGGTGGATTCAATGGTGAACATCATTATGTTGATCATATCTACTATATGACTCATGTTCGACCTTTCGGTCTCTTGTGTTCTGAGGCCATGTCTGTACATGCCAGGCTCATCAAGTTTAACCCGAGTGTTCTGCGTGTGCAACACTGGCTTGCACCCATTGTATGTGAACATAGAGTCTATCACACCCGATCATCACGTGGTGTCTCAACACGATGAACTTTCGCAACGGTGCACACTCGGGGAGAACACAGTTCATCTTGAAATTTAAGTGAGGAATCACCTTATAATGCTACCATCGTACTAAGCAAAACAAGGTGCATAAAATGATTAACATCACATGCAATTCATAAGTGACATGATATGGCCATGAACTTGTGCTTAAGATCTCCATCTTGAAAGCACCGGCATGATCTCCATCATCACCGACACGACACCATGATCTCCATCATCTTGACCTCCATCAACGTGTCGCCATCGGGGTTGTCATGCCATGCATGCTTCTACTACTATTGCTATCGTTTAGCGATAAAGTAAAGCATTACATAGCGCTTAATGATTGACACACAGGTCATACAATAATTAAAGACAACCCTATGGCTCCTGCCGGTTGCCATACTCCTCGACATGCAAGTCGTGAAATTCTATACATCACATGATCATCTCATACATCACATATATCACATCATGTAATTGGCCATATCACATCACAACATACCCTGCAAAAACAAGTTAGACGTCCTCTAATTGTTGTTACATGTTTTACGTGGCTGCTATGGGTATCTAGCAAGAACAATTCTCACCTACGCATAAACCACAACGGTGATACACTAGTTTGCTTTTCAACCTTCTCAAGGACCGCCTTTGTCGGATCTGATCCAACTAAAGTGAGAGAAACTGTCACCCGCAAGCCATCTAAGCAACAAGTTGCATCGAGGGAACCAGTCTCTCATAAGCGTACGAATAATGTTGGTCCGGGCCGCTTCATCCCACAATACCGCTGAACCAAAATACGACCAACGGAGGAAGCAATCTAAGCATCAACGCCCACAAACCTTTTGTGTTCTCCTCAAGATCTCATCAAACCTTAACCTAGCTCATGATGCCACTATTGGGGAACATTGCACGGGAAACAAAATTTTCCTACGCAAACGCAAACCTATCCATGGTGATGAGCATCTACGAGAGGGGGAGTGGATCTACGTACCCTTGTAGATCGCTCAGCGGGAAGCGTTAAGAAACGCGGTTGGTGTAGTCGAATGTCTTCGCGATTCAAATCGCCAAGTGTCCCGCGATCCAATCACGAACCGTCCCGCGATGTTGTCATGATCCGTCCCGCGATCCAATCACGAACGTCTGATGGCCCTTACCACGATCCTTCCGATCTTGTACCAAATGGACGGCACCTCCGCGTTCAGCACAGGTGCAGATCGATGACGATCTCCGCCGTCTTGATCCAGCAAGAGGGAGCGGAGAGGTAGAAGAGATCACCGGCAGTGTGACGGCGCTACGGCTATGGTGGTGGAGTTATTCCGGCAGGGCTTCGCCTAAGCACTGCAGAAAACCGATCTAGAGGAGAAACTATGCACTGGTGGAACGGGTAGCACGTGGCCGTAAAAACTGTCCAAAACCCTTCTATTCTACCAGTATATATAGGAGGAGAAGAGAGGCTGCCTTGGTGCAGGGCCAAGGCCCTCCTTGAGTCGGCCGAAGCAAGGGGAGGAGTCCTACTCCTCCTCCAATCCTAGTAGGAGTAGGACTCTCCCTTTTTGCCATTTTCCACTCTTTTTCCTTTGGGTTTCTTCTTCCAAACTGCATGGGCCTGCTGTGGATATTCCACCACCCCACTAAGGGCTGCTTATTAATTTCCCACAGCCCATGAAGCCTCTTGGGTCGAAATACCCCTCCCGGAGGTCTCCCGGTACACTACCGGCACTCCCGGTACACTATCGATGAGCCCGAAACTTTTTTGGCGACCAAACTAGGACTTCCTATATATGAATCTTTACCTATGGACCATTATGGAGCTCCTTGTGATGTCCGGGATCTCATCCGGGACTCCGAACAAACTTCGGTCACCACCATACATAACTCAATACTACTGAAACGTCACTGAACCTTAAGTGTGCAGATCCTGCGGGTTCGAGAACTATGTAGACATCACCAAGAAACCTCTATGGTCAATAACCAATGGTGGGACCTGGACGTCCACATTGGTTCCTACATATTCTAAGAAGATCTTTATCGGTTGAACCTCTATGTCAAGGATTCAGTTAATCCCGTATAACGTTCCCTTTGTTATTCGGTATGTTACTTGCCCGAGATTCGATCATCGGTATCTTCATACCTAGTTCAACCTCGTTACCGGCAAGTCTCTTTAGTCGTTCTGTAATACAAAATCCCATGGCTAACACTTAGTCACATTGCTTGCAAGGCTTGTTGTGATGTTGTATTACCGAGTGGGCCCTGAGATACCTCTCCATCACACGGAGTAACAAATCCCAGTCTTGATCCATGTCAACTCAACAGACACCCTCGGAGATACCTGTAGACCGCGTTTATAGTCACATAGTTACGTTGCAATGTTTGATACACACAAGGTATTCCTCCGATGTCACTGAGTTACATGATCTCATGGTCATAGGAACATATACATTGACATGCAAAAAACAGTACCAATAAACTGACACGATCTTATGATACGTTTGTAGTTTGGGTCTTGTCCATCACATCATTCTCCCAATGATGTGGTCCCATTATCAAACGACATCTTATGTCCATGGTCAGGAAACCATAACCATCTTTGATAAACAAGCTAGTTCACTAGAGGCATACTAGGGACACTGGGTTGTCTATGTATCCACACATGTATCGATGTTTCCAATTAATACAATTCTAGCATGGATAATAAACGATTATCATGAACAAGGAAATATAATAATAAACACTTTATTTATTGCCTCTAGGGCATATTACCAACAGATGCAAATGTTGTAGATCCATTGACTAAGCCACTTCCACAACCCAACCATGTGGGGCACGTTATAGCTATGGGCATTCGATGTCTACTTGATTAACTCTAGTGCAAGTGGGAGACTGTTGGAGATATCCCTAGAGGCAATCATGTATGATGATATTTCCTATGTGTTTATGAATGAAGATAGTCCTTCGACATTAGCAGTGATGTGTATTAACAAGTACGTGACTTGTTTATGAGACTATGCATTTTATGATAACTATCCTAAATGGTCCCTAGTCCAAAGGGTTGTGTGGACGCACAACTAATCAGCCTAGCATATCATATGGTGGATGGTTCGGCCTCACTGACCATGTAGCATTGGATGCTAGCCGGCTAATATGGACTCAGAAAGGTCTGGTTAGATTTGACATAGTCAGATCCGAGTCGAGATAAGGTCTGAGTTGGACAGACCCAACCATGAGATGCAGCGATAGGTCATCTTTGAGTCTCTAGTACAACATACGTTCTATGTCCTAAGACCTGAGTTGCCTTGGGCCGACCAAATGCTACTCCGTGACTGGGTAGTTACAAAGGTAGGTTTCGGCTTGTCGAGACCCATGCTGCGAGACATGGTCGAGCAAGATGGGATTTGCCCCTTCGATCAGGAGAGATATACTCTGGGCCCCTCGGGTGATCCAGCCTGGATAAGCACGGCCATGCGATGAGGATTATGAGATAATCTGAAGTGTTGGTCAGATTCACCGGAACGAGAAAGAGGTCGTGCTGCAACAAGGATGAACATATCGCCTTGTGCACGACAACATATATCGTGTGGCAAAGGGAACAGAAGTGTGAAGTACAGGTTCGCCTAACCAACTTCATCGGTCACTTGGAGTCGGCACGTCTTGCTAGAGGCCCCTACCGACCGGTCAAGTTAGATGTCATCTGACTCGCGACCAAGTAAACAAGAACCTAAAGGGTCGAGCGCTTAAGGGAAGGAACACGTGGGCTTTAGGATCCGTGCGAGGCCCAAGAGTTGAGCCCGCGTCAGATGCCTATATATAGTGGAGGTGCGGCACATCCATCCGGTTGATCACTTCGACGTCGTCATTAGGGTTTGCATGTGTTGCGAATAGCCACATCCACTCGCCGCCGCCGAACGTGTCATCGTACCTAGCAGTCCGCTGCACTGGTGTTACTCCTGCACGCACGGATACCATTGGAGGCGGTTCACTTGCGCCGCTCTGGCGAACCTGTATGTGGGATCCGACGGACCGGCTGTTCGAGGGAGATCGGATGAGGAGGAGACGGACCGCACGAATGCGCTTCCCCAACTCTACTTCCGCTGCACGGCACTACATGTCTAGTGGTAACGATCTGTGATCCACCTCCATAGCATGTTCTTGGATGTTCTGCGCGTAGGAAAATTTTAATTCACATGTGATGCACCTACGGTAGAACCCAACAGTGGTATTAGAGCCTCTGTTATAGGATTTGGATTCAGATAAGATGCATATGTGATATGCGGTGGCGTCGGATGAGATCCGTCCTTGTTCATGAGACCGGCTGTGTGCACGGTTCATGAGACCAGCTGCACGTCGAGATAGATGAGCTGCCCCTTCGAACCCCACCCGCTAGCCGGCTAGCAGGACCGCCGTGTGTGTAGCGCCTTATATTTCGTACATGATCACACAAACTGGTAGAATGTGATTCTATGCATAAGTTTGTTTTGCAGGTTTGATGTGAATAGTATGGCTCATATGTATGTGATGCATGTGTGTAATTTAACATGACCTGCATGTGATGATTGTCAGCCGGCAGGAGCCAAAGTGTTGTCATTATATTGTATAATGACCTGCGTGTCGACTTGTGGTTCTCTGTAAATTCATTACTAGTTGTAGTATTTGGAGGACAGAGATCATGTTCGAGGCTTTGGCACCCTGGCGAGACAGACAAGATGGAGTTCCGGCCTGGTCATCGGAGTTGGAGCCGACTTGGAAGGATGTCCATGAAGTAGCCATACTATTTCACATATTTATGTGTTATATGTGATTGATATTGCTTCTTGTTTCTATGCATGTTAGTATGGTAGAAAGATCCCTCATTAATATCAAGCACAATGCCATTCCAGATGTTGCACCTTCGCACGTCAAGTACGTCTAGTGGTGGGCTCATAAAATTAAGGTGCTATTGGGTGTCCTTGAACTGAAGGGTTCGTGTCGGACACGGAGATGCACTACATCGGGTTAACTTGACAAGGCTATCAAAATGGTTTTGGGCCTTGTGGCAAAGAAGGTTGGGAGCCGGGGTATAAGATACCTACCCGACCGACAAGAGTCGTATAGAGATACAATTAGCAAGGAGTTTCTTACTGGATAGGCAAGTTGGCTAGCAGTGATGCTAAAGCTCACTAGTCGCTCGCGCTAGACGGGTCCTGAATCACTAGGAGTTTGCGAAGGGATGCTGACTTCAGTGGGAGTAATTCTGTTTAAGGCTTGAATTACTCTAGATAAACACATTACTTAGTGATTGCATATTTTCTGTTGTAGATCAATGGCACCACCTGCTCAAAACTTTGAAATGAAATAAATTCTAGAAAAAAGGATAAACTGAATGGAACAAACTTTACCACCTCGTATAGAAATCTGAGAATTCTTCTCAAGCACAATAAAAAGGAACATGTTCTAGAGGATCCACTTTCAGAGGCACCTGCCGATAATGCTAATGCCACAACCAAGAATGCCTACCAGAAACTCGTTGATAAATCGAACGAGGTCAGCGGCCTCATGATGGCTTGTATGGAGCCTAATTTGCAATAAAATTTCGAACATATTGCAGCTTTCGATATGATCGAGGGTCTCAAGGGCATGTTTCAGGTGTAGGTTAGGACCGAAAGGTTCAATGTCTAGCGATCCTTGATGGATTGTAAGCTGAAGGAAGGTGAACCTCTGAGCCCACATGTGATCAAAATGATTGGATACGTGCAAGCGTTGGATCGGTTGAGTTTCCGGCTCTTGGATGAGCTGGCGACTGATGTAGTTCTGGGTTCTCTTCCAGCTAGCTATGGGACGTTCATATCAAACTATCATATGCACGACATGGATAAGAAGCTCTCTGAATTGCATGGGATGCTCAAAGTGTCAGAGCAGGATATTAAGAAAGGCACACATCAAGTGTTGATGGTGCAGAACTCGGCAAAGTTCAAGAAGAGTTGGTCCAAGAAAAAGGGTAAGGCAAAGGGCATGGAGAAGGTTGTCTCCTCCACTGAGCCGAAGTCCGGACGAACTCAAAGACCATTTGCTTTTACTACAAGGAAGCTGGTCACTGGAAAAGGAACGGTAGCAAATGGCTTGCTGAGCATGACAAGAAGGCCGGAGATGCTTCTTCAGGCAAAGATACACTTGTTACATATGTTATAGACATTTACCTTGCTGACGTACCTAGTAGCTCTTGGGTATTTGATACCGGATCGGTTGTTCATATTTGCAACTCGATGCAGGGGCATGTAAGAACTAGGCGTGTGACACAAGGGGAGATTGAAATCAGGGTCGGCAACAAAGAAAGAGTTGCTGCGTTGGAGGTGGGCACGATGCAGCTCAAGCTATCTTCTGGATTTATTTTGGAATTAAATAATTGTTATTACATTCCCGCACTTAGTCGGAACATTATTTCTGCCTCATGCTTGATGAGTCAAGGTTATGAATTCAATATAAAGGAAAATGGTTGTTCATTTTATTTGAACGGAATGTTCCATGGCTTCGCACCCATAGTAGATGGGCTATTTATTTTAAATCTAGAAACAGAACCTATCTATAACGTGAATGTCAAGAGGCATAATCCTAATGAGATAAATACGACATACTTCTGGCATTGCCGGCTTGGACACGTTAGTCTGAAACGCATGAAGAAGCTCCATGATGATGGACTCCTAACTTCATCCGACTTCGGGTCATTCGAGACATGTGAATCATGCTTGCTAGGGAAGATGACAAAGTATCCTTTTGCAAAGAGTTGCGAGAGGGCGTCCAAGCTATTGGAGCTTATACACAGTGATGTGTGCGGTCCAATGAGCACAATGGCCAGAGGTGGCTATCAGTACTTCGTGACTTTTACTGAGGACTTGAGTAGATATGGATATATCTATTTGATGAGGCACAAGTCGGAAATTTTGAAAAGTTCAAAGAGTTTCAGAATGAGGTTGAAAATCATCTTGGCAAGACGATAAAACTTCTACGATCAGATCATGGAGGTGAGTACATGAGCCAGGAGTTTGACAACCATCTGAAAATCCAAGGTATAGTACCTCAGCTCACACCTCCGGGTATGCCGCAGAGAAATGGTGTGTCAGAACGGAGAAATTGAACCTTGTTGGACATGGTCCTGTCTATGATGAGCAAATTGCATTTACCTTGTCATTCTAGGGATATGCTCTAGAAACTGCAGCTTTCACACTTAATCGGGTACCATCAAAATCCGTTGACAAGACACCACATGAGATGTGCACTGGAAAGATTCCTAGTTTGTCTTTTCTGAAGATTTGGGGTTGTGAAGCATTTGTCAAGCGACTCATGTCGGACAATCTTACACCCAAGTCTGATAAATGCATATTCATGGGATATCCGAGGGAAACCTTGGGATACAACTTCTAAAACAAAGAAGAGAACAAAGTGTTTGTTGTTTGAAAATGGGCTTTTCCTAGAGAAAGAGTTTCTCAATTGGGAGGCTAGTGGGAGAACGGTGTGACTTTAAGAAATTCCAAAGCCACTCGGGGACGACTCGAGTGGTGATGAGATCATACCGGAGTTGATCAGGGAACCCGTAGTGGAGTTAGCACCAGAGCCACGGGGGTCGGAAAGATTGCGCAGAGTGCGCAATGTTTTGTTGCTAGAAAGCGATGAGCCGGGTGTTGGGGAACGTTGCATGGGAAACAAAAAATTTCCTACGCGCACGCAAGCTCTATCCATGTTGATGATCATCTACGAGAGGGAGAGTGGATCTACATAACCTTGTAGATTGCTAAGCGGGAACCGTTAAGAAACGTGGTTGATCCAAATCACTGAGCGTCACGCGATCCAATCACGAACCATCCCGATCTAGCACCGAACGGACGACACCTCCGTGTTCACCACACGTACGGCTTGATGACGATCTCCGCCTTCTAGATCCAGCAAGAGGGATCAGAGAGGTAGAAGATTTCTCCGGCAGCGCGACGATGTTGCGGCGATGGTGGTGGAGCTATTCCAGTAGGGCTTCGCCTAAGCACCGCTAAAATCGATCTAGAGGAGAAACTACGATCTAGAGGAGAGGGTAGCACGTGGCTGAAATCTATGTGCAAAAACCCTAAAACCTCTAGTATTTTTAAGAGGAGGAGAGGAGGAGGATTGGACCATGGGCCAAGCCCCCTAGGCTTTGGCCGAAGTGGGAGGGAGGAATCCTCCTCCACTCCTAGTAGGATTAGGACTCCTTCCTTATTTTCACCTTTTTGCCTTTTTCCACCTTTTCTCCTGGGGCTTTTCTTTCCCAGCCACATGGCCCCTTTGCGGGACTTCCACCAGCCCACTAAGGGATTGTATTGATACTCCCACAGCCCATGTAGCATCTTGGGTCGAAATACCCCTCCCAATGGTCCCCCGGTACACTGCCGACACTCCCGGTACACTACCGATGAGTCCGAAACTTTTCCGGTGACCAAAACAAGACTTCCTATATATCAATATTTACCTCCGGACCATTCTGGAGCTCCTCGTGACGTCCAAGATGTCATCCAGGACTCCGAACAACCTTCGGTCACCACCATACATAACTCTATACTACCGAAACGTCACCGAACCTTAAGTGTGCAAACCCTGCGGGTTCGAGAACTATGTAGACATGACTGAGACACCTCTACGGTCAATAACCAATAAAGGTACCTTGATGCCCATATCGGTTCCTACATATTCTAAAAAGTTCTTTACCGGTTGAACCTCTATGTCAAGGATTCAGTTAATCCCGTATGATGCTCCCTTTATTTATCGATATGTTACTTGCCCGAGATTCAATCATCGGTATCTGCATACCTAGTTCAACCTCGTTACCGGCAAGTCTCTTTACTCATTCTGTAATACAAGATCCCGTGACTAACACTTAGTCACATTGCTTGAAAGTGTTATTGTGATGTTGTATTACCAAGTGTGCCCTCAGATACCTCTCCGTCACACGGAGTAACAAATCCCAGTGTTGATCCATGCCAACCCAGTAGACACCCTCGGAGATACCTGTAGAGTACCTTTATAGTCACCCGGTTACATTGCGACGTTTGATACAAACAAGGCACTCCTCCGGTGTCCGTGAGTTGCATGATCTCATGGTCATAGGAACATATACTTGACCTATAGAAAACTGTAACAATAAACTGACAAGATCATATGCTACGTCTATAGTTTGGGTCTTGTCCATCCCATCATTCTCCTAATGATGTGATCCCATTATAAAATGACATCTCATGCTAATGGCTGCAAAACCTTGACCATCTTTGATCAACGAGCTAGTTTACTAGAGGCATACTAGGCCTATAGTTGTGTCTATGTATCCACACATGCAACGTGTTTCCAATCAATACAATTATAGCATCGATAATAAACGATTATCATGAACAAGGACATATAATAATAACTATTTTATTATTGCCTCTAGGGCATATTTCCAACAATCTCCCACTTGCACTAGAGTCAATAATCTAGCACACATCACTATGTGATTTACATTGTCATGAATCGAACACCCATATAGTTCTGGTGTTGATTATGTTTAGCCCTTGGAAGAGGTTTAGTCAATGGGTGTGCAACATTCAGATCCGTGTGCACTTTGCAAATATTTATGCCCTCCTCCTTGATGTACTCCCTGATGGAATTGATGTGTCGCTTTATGTGTCTGGTCCTCTTGTGAAACCTTGGTTCCTTGGCCAGTGCAATGGCACCATTGTTATCACAGAACAGATCCACTGGGTTTAGTGCACTAGGCACTACTCCAAGATCTTGTTGGAAATATGCCCTAGAGGCAATAATAAATTAGTTATTATCATATTTCCTTGTTCATGATAATCGTTTATTATCCATGCTATAATTGTATTGATCGGAGACTGAAATGCATGTGTGGATACATAGACAAAACCATGTCCCTAGTATGCCTCTAATGGACTAGCTCGTTGATCAAAGGATGGTTAAGGTTTCCTAGCCATGGACATGAGATGTCATTTGATAACGGGATCACATCATTAGGAGAATGATGTGATGAATAAGACCCAAACTACAAACATAGCATATGATCGTGTCAGTTTATTGCTACTGTTTTCTGCATGTCAAGTATATGTTCCTATGACCATGAGATCATGCAACTCACGGATATCGGAGGAGTGCCTTGTGTGTATCAAACGTCGTAACGTAACTGGGTGACTATAAAGGTGCTCTACAGGTATCTCCGATGGTGTCTATTGAGTTGGCATGGATCGAGACTGGGATTTGTTACTCCGTGTAACGGAGAGGTATCTCGGGGACCACTCGGTAATGCAACATCACAATAAGCCTTGCAAGCGATGTGACTAATTGTTAGTTGTGGGATCTTGTATTAAGGAACGAGTAAAGAGACTTGCCGGTAACGAGATTGAACTAGGTATGGAGATACCGACGATCGAATCTTGGGCAAGTAACATACCGAAGAACAAAGGGAACGTTATACGGGATTAACTGAATCCTTGACATAGAGGTTCGACCAATAAAGATCTTCGTAGAATATGTAGGAACCAATGTGGACGTCCAGGTCCCGCCATTGGTTATTGACCGTAGAGGTGTCTCGGTCATGTCTACATAGTTCTCGAACCCGCAGGGTCTGCACACTTAAGGTTCGGTGACGTTTCGGTAGTGTAGAGTTATGTATGGTGGTGACCGAAGTTTGTTCGGAGTCCCGGATGAGATCCCGGACGTCACGAGGAGCTCCGGAATGGTCCGGAGGTAAAGATTCATATATAGGATGTCCCAGTCTGGTCGCCGGAAAAGTTTCGGGCTCATCGGTAGTGTACCGGGAGTATCGGTAGTGTACCGGGAGTGCCGGTAGTGTACCGGGGGACCTCCGGGAGGGGTACTTCGACCCCAAGAGGTCCATGGGCTGTGGGAGAATAATAACCAGCCCTTAGTGGGCTGGGAAAACAGCCACAAAGGCCCATGGCGCAGGAGAGAAAGTCCTAAAGCAAAAAGTGGAAAATCAGCCAATAGGAGGCAATCCTACTCCAACTAGGATTGGAGGTGAAGTAGGATTGCTCCCACCTCCTATTTCGGCAGACCCAAAGGCCTTGGCTGCATCTCCTCTCCTCTACTCCTATATATACTAGTGGATTGGGTGGTTTTTGGACAGAATTTCCGGCCACGTGCTACCCGTTTTACCGGTGCACAGTTTCTCCTCTAGATCGGTTTTTCGCAGCGCTTAGGCGAAGCCCTGCCGGAATCACTCCACCACCATCACCGGAGCGCCGTCACGCTGCCAGTGAACTCTCTCTCCTCTCCACCTCCTCTTGATGGATCAAGATGGTGGAGATCGTCATCAAGCTGCACGTGTGCTGAACGCGGAGGTGTCGTCCGTTCGGCGCTAGATCGGAAGGACCGTGATCGAGATCGCGAGACGGTTCGTGATGAGATCGCAGAATGGATCGTGATGAGTTCGCGGGACAGATCATGATCAAGATCGTGAGACGGATCGTGATGAGATCGCGGGACGGATCGTGATGAGTTCACGGGATGGATCATGATTGGATCGTGGGACGGATCGTGATGAGATCGCGGGACGCTTGGCGATTTGGATCGCGAAGATGTTCGACTACACCAACCGCGTTTCTTAACGCTTCCCGCTTAGCGAGCTACAAGGGTACGTAGATCCACTCTCCCTCTCGTAGATGCTCATCACCATGGATAGGTTTGCGTGTGCGTAGGAAAATTTTTGTTTCCCATGCGACGTTCCCCAACAGTGGCATCATGAGCTAGGTTGATGGTTCGATGAGATCTCGAGTATTTTGGGCGTTTATGCTTAGATTGCTTCCTCCCTTGGTCGTATTTTGGTTCAGCGGGATTGTGAGATGAAGCGGCCCGGACCAACATTACTCGTACGCTTACGAGAGACCGGTTCCCTCGACGCAACTTGTTGCCTAGATGGCTTGCGGGTGACAGTTTCTCTCACTTTAGTTGGATCGGATTCGACAAAGGCGGTCCTTGAGAAGGTTGAAAAGCAAACTAGTGTATCACCGTTGTGGTTTATGCGTAGGTGAGAATCGTTCTTGCTAGATACCCGTAGCAGCCACGTAAAATATGCAACAACAATTAGAGGACGTCTAACTTGTTTTTGCAGGGTATGTTGTGATGTGATATGGCCAATTACATGATGAGATATGTGTGATGTATGAGATGATCATGTGATGTATAGATTATCACGACTTGCATGTCGATGAGTACGGCAACCGGCAGGAGCCATAGGGTTCTCTTTAATTATTGTATGACCTGCGTGTCAATCATTAAGCGCTATGTAATGCTTTACTTTATCGCTACGGTAGCAATAGTAGTAGAAGCATGCAGGGCGTGACAACCCCGATGGTGACACGTTGATGGAGATCAAGATGATGGAGATCATGGAGTCATGCCGGTGACGATGGAGATCATGCCGGTGCTTTCTAGATGGAGATCAAAAGCACAAGTTCATGGCCATATCATGTCACTTATGATTTGCATGTGATGTTAATCCTTTTATGCACCTTGTTTTGCTTAGGACGACGGTAGCATTATAAGGTGATCCCTCACTTAATTTGAAGATAAATTGTGTTCTCCCCAAGTGTGCACCGTTGCGAAAGTTCGTCGTGTTGAGACACCACGTGATGATCGGGTGTGATAGACTCTACGTTCACATACAACGGGTGCAAGCCAGATTTGCACGCGCAGAACACTCGGGTTAAACTTGACGAGCCTAGCATGTACAGACATGGCCTCGGAACACAAGAAGACCGAAAGGTCGAACATGAGTCATATAGTAGATATGATCAACATAATGATGTTCACCATTGCAGCCACCTCAACTCACATGATGATCGGACTTGAGTTGGTGAATTTGGATCATGTATCACTCGAATGAACCGAGGGATGTCAATTTGAGTGGGAGTTCTTAAGTAATATGATTAATTGAACTCATTATCATGAACATAGTCAAAGTGTCTTTGCAAATTATGTTGTAGATTACTAGCTCGCGCTGTAGCTCCCTTAAATTTTTATATGTTCCTAGAGAAATAGAGTTGAAAGATGTTGGTAGCAATATTGCGGACTGGGTCCGTGATCTGAGGATTGTCCTCATTGCTGCACAGAAGGCTTATGTCCTTAATGCACCGCTCGGTGTGCCACCCTCTCTAGCGTCGTCTATAGATGTTGTGAACATCTAACAGGCACGTTTCGATGACTACTTGATAGTTTAGTGCGACATGCATTATGGCTTAGAATTGAGGCTCCGAAACGTTTTGAACGTCACGGAACATATGAGATGTTCTAGGAGCAGAGATTGTGATCTCAGGCGCGTGCCTGTGTTGCGAGATATGAGATCTCCAACAAGATTCTTTGCCTATAAGATGAAGGAGAATAGCTCAATCGTTGAGCATGTACTCAGATTGTCTGGGTACTACAATCGCTTGAATCAAGTGGGAGTTGATCTTCCAGATAAGATAGTGATTGATATAGTTCTCCAAGTCACTGTCACTAAAGCTACTAGAACTTAGTGATGAACTATAATACACCAGGGATAGAAGTATTGATCCCTGAGCTGTTCGCGATGTTTGACACCGCGAAGGTAGAAATCAAAAAGGAGCGTCAAGTGTTGATGGTTAATCAAACCACTAGTTTCGAAAAGGGCAAGAGCAAGGAGGGAAACTTCATGGATAGCAAGTCAGTTGCTGCTCTAGTGAAGCAACCCAAAGTTGAACTCAAACCCGAGACTAAGTGCTTCTATTATGAGGTGAGAGGTCACTGAAGCAGAACAACCCTAGATACTTGGTAGATAAGAAGGCTGGCAACATCGACAGAAGTATATTTGATATACGAGTTATTGATGTGTACCTTGCTAGTACTCCTAGTAGCACCTGGGTATTGGATACCGGTTTGGTTGCTAAATGTTAGTAACTCGAAATAAAAGCTACGGAATAAACGGAGAACTAGCTAAGGGTGAGGTGACGATGTGTGTTGGAAATGTTTCCAAGGTTGATGTGATCAACATCGCACGCTCTCTCTACGTTCAGGATTAGTGACGAACCTAAATAAATGTTATTTGGTGTTTTGCGTTGAGCATGAACATGATTAGATCATGTTTGTTGCAATACGGTTATTCATTTAAGTCAGAGAATAATAGTTATTCTGGTTACATGAATAATACCTTCAATGGTCATGCACCCAGTGAGAATGGTTTGTTGAAATCTTGATCGTAGTAATACACATGTTCATAACATTGATGTCAAAAGATACAACGTTAAATAATGATAGTACCACATACTTGTGGCACTGCCGCAAAATGTCATATTGGTATAAAGCGCATGAAGAAACTCCATGGTGATGGATATTTGGACTCATTCGATTTCGAATCGGTTGAGACATGCGACCATGCCTCTTGGGCAAGATGACTAAAGGAACCCGTTGGATGGAGTGGGCAAGTGATTCATTGGAAATGATACATGCTGATGTATGCAATCTAGTGAGTCTTGTAGCGTGCAGTGGATATCGTTATTTTCTTACCTTCACTGATGATTTGAGTAGATATAGTGTATATTTACTTAATGAAACACAAGTCTGAATCGTTTGAAAGGTTCAAGCAAATTCAGAGTGAAGTTTAAAGATCATCGTGACAAGAAGATAAAAATGACCACGCTATGATCGTGGAGGTGAATATCTGAGTCACGAGTTTGGCATACAACTTAAGACAATGTGAAAGTTGTTTCACAACTAAACGCCACCTGGAACACCATAGTGTGATGGTGTGTCCGAACATCATAGTTATGCTCTATTGGATATGGTGCGTGCTATGATGTCTCTTATCGTTTTACTACTAGAATTTTGGGGTTGTGCATTAGAGACAACTACATTCACTTTAAATCGGGCACCATCTAAATCCGTTGAGATGACACCATGTGAATTATGGTTTAACAGAAACCTAAGTTGTCATTTCCTAATGTTTGGGGTTGCGATGCTTGTGTGGAAAATGTTTTCACATAATAAGCTAGAACCCAAAGCAGACAAATGTATCTTCATAGAATACCCTAAGAACAGATGGGTATGCCTTCTATCTCAGATCCAAGTGCAAAGTGTTTGTTGCTAGAACTGGGTCCTTTCTCGAGAAAAAGTTTCTCTCGAAAGAATTGAGTGGGAGGAAGATAGAACTTGATGAGGTTGTTAAACCTTTGTTCAACCAGAGAGTAGCGCAGCGCAGAAAGATGTTTCTATGAAGCCTATGTTAGTTGAAGAGGAAGTTAATGATGATGATCATGAAGCTTCTGGATCAAGTTACTATCGAACTTCGTAGGTCGACAAGGATGTGTACTGCTCCTCAGCGGTACGACAACTCTGTCTTGGAGGTCATGTTGTTGGACAACGATGAACCTACGAGTTATGGAGAAGCGATGACGGGCCCGGATTCCGACAAATGGTTGGAGGCCATGAAATCCGAGATAGGATCCATGTATGAAAACAAAGTGTAGACTTTGGTAGACTTGATCGTTGGACGGCAGGTCGTTGGGTATAAATGGATCTTTAAAATGAAGACAGACACTGATGGTGAATGTCACTATTTGTAAAGCTCTACTTGTTGCAAAGATGTTTGTGACAAGTTCAAGGAGTTGACTACGATGAGACTTTCTCACTCGTAGTGGTGCTAAAGTCTGTTGGAATTATGTTAGCAGTTGCTGTGTTTTCAATTATGAAATCTGGCAGATGGATGTCAAAACATCGTTTCCTTAACGGTTTACTTGAGGAAAGGTTGTATGTGATACAACCAGAAGGTTTTGTCAGTCCTAAGGATGCTAAAAGGTGTGCAAGCTTCGGTGATCCTTCCATGGACTGAAGCAAGCATCTCAGAGTTGGAATATATGCTTTGATGAGTTGATCAAAGTTTTTGAGTTTATACAAAGTTTACGAGAAACCTGTATTTGCAACAAAGTGAGTGGGAGCACTATAGAATTTCTGATAAGTATATGTGGATGACATATTGTTGATCGGAAATAATGTAGGATTTCTGGAAAGCATAAATGGTTGTTTGGAAAGTGATTTTCAAAGGAAGACCTGGATAAAGCTACCAAATTGTTGAGCATCAAGATCTATAGAGATAGATCAAGATGACTTGATGAGACTTTCAATGAGTACATACCTTGACAAAGATTTTGAAAGAGTTCAAAATGGATCAGTCAGAGAAAGAGTTCTCGCCTGATCTGTAAGGTGTGAAGTTGAGTGAGACTCAAAGCTCGACCACGGCAGAACGAAGAGAAAGGACGAACGTCGTCCCCTATGCCTTAGCCATAGGCTCTGTATAGTATGCCATGCTGTGTACCGCACCTGTGTGTGCCTTGCCATGAGTCTGTCAAGGGGTACAAGTGTGGTCCAGGAGTGGATCACTAGACAGCGGTCGGAATTATCCTTAGTAACCAGAGGACTACGGAAATGTTTCTTGATTATGGAGGTGATAAATAGTTCGTCGTAAAGAGTTACGTCGATGCAAGCTTTAACACCTATCCGGATGACTAGTAGTAGCAATCTGGATACGTATAGTGGAGCAGCCATTTGGAAATAGTACCAAGTGGAGTGTGGTAGCAGTGTTTACGGTTTGACATAGAGATCTGCAAAGTACACACGGATCTGAATATCGCAGACCCGTTGACTATAAGACCTCTCTCACATGCAAAGCATGATCGAGCCCCAGAAGTGATTGGGTGTTAGATTCATAACAGTGTGAATCACATGGTGATGTGAACTAGATTATTGACTCTAGTGCAAGTGGGAGACTGTTGGAAATATGCCCTAGAGGCAATAATAAATTAGTTATTATCATATTTCCTTGTTCATGATAATCGTTTATTATCCATGCTATAATTGTATTGATCGGAGACTTAAATGCATGTGTGGATACATAGACAAAATCATGTCCCTAGTATGCCTCTAATGGACTAGCTCGTTGATCAAAGGATGGTTAAGGTTTCCTAGCCATGGACATGAGATGTCATTTGATAATGGGATCACATCATTAGGAGAATGATGTGATGGATAAGACCCAAACTACAAACATAGCATATGATCGTGTCAGTTTATTGCTACTGTTTTCTGCATGTCAAGTATATGTTCCTATGACCATGAGATCATGCAACTCACGGATATCGGAGGAGTTCATTGTGTGTATCAAACGTCGCAACGTAACTGGGTGACTATAAAGGTGCTCTACAGGTATCTCCGATGGTGTCTATTGAGTTGGCATGGATCGAGACTGGGATTTGTTACTCCGTGTAACGGAGAGGTATCTCGGGGCCCACTCGGTAATGCAACATCACAATAAGCCTTGCAAGCGATGTGACTAATTGTTAGTTGCGGGATCTTGTATTATGGAACGAGTAAAGAGACTTGCCGGTAATGAGGTTGAACTAGGTATGGAGATACCGACGATCGAATCTTGGGCAAGTAACATACCGAAGAACAAAGGGAACGTTATACGGGATTAACTGAATCCTTGACATAGAGGTTCGACCGATAAAGATCTTCGTAGAATATGTAGGAACCAATGTGGACGTCCAGGTCCCGCCATTGGTTATTGACCGTAGAGGTGTCTCGGTCATGTCTACATAGTTCTCGAACCCGCAGGGTCTGCACACTTAAGGTTCGGTGACGTTTCGGTAGTGTAGAGTTATGTATGGTGGTGACCGAAGTTTGTTCGGAGTCCCGGATGAGATCCCGGACGTCACGAGGAGCTCCGGAATGGTCCGGAGGTAAAGATTCATATATAGGATGTCCCAGTTTGGTCGCCGGAAAAGTTTCGGGCTCATCGGTAGTGTACCGGGAGTATCGGTAGTGTACCGGGAGTGCCGGTAGTGTACCGGGGGACCTCCGGGAGGGGTACTTCGACCCCAAGAGGTCCATGGGCTGTGGGATAATAATAACCAGCCCTTAGTGGGCTGGGAAAACAGCCACAAAGTCCCATGGCGCAGGAGAGAAAGTCCTAAAGCAAAAAGTGGAAAATCAGCCAATAGGAGGCAATCCTACTCCAACTAGGATTGGAGGTGAAGTAGGATTGCTCCCACCTCCTATTTCGGCCGACCCAAAGGCCTTGGCTGCCTCTCCTCTCCTCTCCTCCTATATATACTAGTGGATTGGGTGGTTTTTGGACAGAATTTCCGGCCACGTGCTACCCATTTCACCGGTGCATAGTTTCTCCTCTAGATTGGTTTTCCGCAGCGCTTAGGCGAAGCCCTGCCGGAATCACTCCACCACCATCACCGGAGCGCCGTCATGCTGCCGGTGAACTCTCTCTCCTCTCCACCTCCTCTTGCTGGATCAAGATGGTGGAGATCGTCATCAAGCTGCACGTGTCCTGAACGCGGAGGTGCCGTCCGTTCGGCGCTAGATCGGAAGGACCGTGATCGAGATCGCGAGACGGTTCGTGATGAGATCGCGGAACGGATCGTGATCAAGATCGTGAGACGGATCGTGATGATATTGCGGGACGGATCGTGATGAGTTCACGGGACGGATCATGATTGGATCGTGGGACGGATCGTGATGAGATCGCGGGACGCTCGGCGATTTGGATCGCGAAGATGTTCGACTACACCAACCGCGTTTCTTAACGCTTCCCGCTTAGCGAGCTACAAGGGTACGTAGATCCACTCTCCCTCTCGTAGATGCTCATCACCATGGATAGTTTTGCGTGTGCGTAGGAAAATTTTTGTTTCCCATGCGACGTTCCCCAGCAGATCTGTCATGAACTCCTTCATCCAGACACCTTTGTTTGCTGCCTTCGAGGCTGCGATGTACTCCGCTTCGCATGTAGAATCGGCTACCACGCTCTACTTGGAACTGCACCAGCTTACCGCACCCCCATTAAGAATAAATATGTATCTGGTTTGCGACTTAGAGTCATCCGGATCAGTGTCAAAGTTTGCATCGAGGTAACCCTTTACGACGAGCTCTTGATCACCTCCATAAACGAGAAACATTTCCTTAGTCCTTTTTAGGTACTCAAGGATATTCTTGGCCGCTGTCCAGTGCTCCATTCCAGGATTACCTTGAAACCTTCCAGCCATATTTATGGCAAGGCTGACATCGGGTCTTGTGCACAACATTGCATACATGATAGAGCCAATGGCTGAAGCATAGGGGATGACACTCATTGTCTCTCTATCTTCTGCAGTCACTGGGCATTGAGTCTTACTCAACTTCACACCTTGTAACACAGGCAAGAACCCCTTCTTGGACTGATCCATTTTGAACTTCTTCAAAACATTATCAAGGTACGTGCTCTGTGAAGGCCCTATTAAGTGTCTCGATCTATCTCTATAGATCTTAATGCCTAATATGAAAGCAGCTCCTCCCAGGTCCTTCATTGAAAAACTCTTGTTCAGATATTCCTTCATGCTTTCCAGCATTTCTATTGTTTCCAATCAGCAATATGTCATCCACATATAATATTAGAAATGCTATAGAGCTCCCACTCACTTTCTTGTAAATACAAGCTTCTTTGTAAACTTGTATAAATCCGAACTCTTTGATCACCTCATCAAAACGCAGATTCCAACTCCGAGATGCTTGCACGAGTCCATAAATGGATTGCTGGAGTTTGCAAACTTTGTCAGCATTCTCTGGATTGACAAAACCTTCTGGTTGTATCATATACAACTCTTCCTTAAGAAAACCATTAAGGAACGTTGTTTTGACATCCATCTTCCAAATTTCATAGTCGAAATATGCAGCTATTGCCAACATGATTCTAACGGACTTAAGCATCGCTACGGGTGAGAAGGTCTCATCCTAGTCAACTCCTTGAACTTGTGAAAAACCCTTTGCCACAAGTCGAGCATTATAGACGGTGACATTTCCGTCCACGTCCATCTTCCTCTTAAAGATCCATTTGTTCCGAATGGTCTTTCGCCCTTCAGGTAATATTTCCAAAGTCCATACTTTGTTTTCATACATGGATCCCATCTCGGATTTCATGGCCTCTAACCACTTCTCGGAATCTGGGCCCATCATCGCTTCTCCATAGCTCGTAGGTTCATCGTTGTCTAACAAGATGACCTCCAAGACAGGTTTGCCATACCACTGAGGAGCAGTACGCGCCCTTGTCGACCTACGAGGTTCAATAGTAAATTGATTCGAAGTTTCATGATTATCATCATCAACTTCCTCCTCAACTGTCGTAGGCTCCACAGAAACATCTTTCTATGCTGCGCTATTCTCAAGCTGAAGTAAAGGTTCAATAACCTCATCAAGTTCTATTTTCCTCCCACTCAATTCTTTTGAAAGAAACTCTTTCTCCAGAAATGTTCCGTTCTTTGCGACAAACACTTTGCCTTCGGATCTGAGATAGAAGGTATACCCAACTGTCTCTTTCGGGTATCTTATGAAGACACATTTCTTCTCTTTGGGTTCCAGCTTTTCAAGCTGAAGCTTTTTGACAAAAGCATCATATCCCCAAACTTTAAGAAACGACAATTTTGGCTTATTGCCAAACCATAGTTCATATGTCATCGTCTCAATGGATTTAGTTGGTGCCCTATTTAAAGTGAATGCGGCTGTCTCTAATGCATAACCCCAAAACGACAGTGGTAGATCGGTAAGTGTTGGGGAATGCAGCATGGGAAACAAAAAAATTCCTACGGACATGCAAACCTATCCATGGTGATGAGCATCTACGAGAGGGGGAGTGGATCTACGTACCCTTGTAGATCGCTCAGCGGCAAGCATTAAGAAACGCGGTTGGTGTAGTCGAACGTCTTCGCAATCCAAATCGCCGTGCGTCCCATGATCCAATCACGAACCGTCCCATGATCTCGTCACGATCCGTCCCGTGATCCGATCACAAACGTCTTCTGTCCTTGATCACGATCCTTCCGATCTAGTACCGAACGGACGACACCTCCGCGGTCAGCACGCGTGCAGCTCGATGACGATCTCCGCCGACTTGATCCAGCAAGAGGGAGTGGAGAGGTAGAAGAGTTCACCGGCAGCGTGACGGCGCTCTGGCAATGGTGGTGGAGTTATTCCGGCAGGGCTTCGCCTAAGCACTGCGGAAAACCGATCTAGAGGAGAAACTATGCACCACTGGAACGGGTAGCACGTGGCTGTAAAAACTGTGCAAAACCCTAGCCTACCACTAGTATATCTAGGAGGAGAGGAGGAGGAGGGATAGACAAGGGCTCAGCCCTTGTTTGAGTCGGTTGAAGCCAAGGAGGAGGAATCCTATTCCTCCTCCAATCCTAGTTGGACTAGGATTGCTCCCTCTTGGCCCTTTTTTCTAGCTTTTTCCTTAGGCCTTTTTCCTCCTGGCGCCATGGGCCTTATGTGGCTGTTCCACCAGCCCACTAAGGGCTGGTTATTACTTTTCCACAGCCCAGAGAACGGCATTTTAGTCATCTTGCCCATGAGGCATGGTTCACATGTGTCAAGTGATTCAAAATCAAGTGACTCCAAAATTCCATCACCATGGAGCTTCCTCATGCGTTTTACACCAATATGACCTAAACGGCAGTGCCACAAGAAAGTGGTACTATCATTATCAACTCTACATCTTTTGGCATCAATGTTATGAACATGTGTGTCATCACTATCAAGATTCAATATGAATAAACCCCTCACATTGGGTGCATGACCATAAAAGATATTACTCATATAAATAGAACAACCTTTATTCTCTGATTTAAATGAGTAACCGTCTCGCAATAAACAAGATCCAGATATAATGTTCATGCTTAACGCAGGCACTAAATAACAATTATTCAGGTTCATCACTTATCCCGATGGAAATCGAAGAGAGAGTGTGCCGACGGCGATCACATCAACCTTCGAACCATTTCCCACGCGCATCGTCACTTCGTCATTTGCCAGCCTTCGTTTATTCCGTAGTTCCTGCTTTGAGTTGCAAATGTGAGCAACCGAACCGGTATCAAATACCCAGGCACTACTACGAGAGCCAGTAAGGTACACATCAATAACATGTATATCATATATACCTTTTTTGTCTTTGGCCACCTCTTGTCAGCCAGGTACTTGGGGCAGTTCCGCTTCTCGTGACCAGTTCCCTTGCAATGAAAGCACTCAGTTTCTGGCTTAGGTCCGTACTTAGGCTTCTTTATAGGAGTAGCAACTGCTTTGCCATCCTTCTTGGTTTTACCCTTCTTGCCTCTGCCCTTGCCATTCTTCTTGAAACTGGTGGTTTTATTGACCATCAACACTTGATGTTCTTTCTGGATTTCAGACTCAGCGACTTTAAGCATCGCAAACAGCTCGGCGACTGACTTGTTCATCCCCTGCATGTTATAGTTCATCACAAAGCTTTGTAGCTAGGTGGCAGCGATTGGAGAACTCTTTCAGTGATTGCCTCTAGCCGAAGTTCAATTCCCAACTCCGCCAAACGAATCGAGTACCCAGACATTCTGAGTATAGGTTCACTGATAGACCCGTTCTCCTCCATTTTGCAAGCATAGAACTTATCGGAGGTCTCATACCTCTCGATCCGGGCATTCTTCTCAAATATAAACTTCAACTCCTAGAACATCTCATATGCTCCATGACGTTCAAAACGTCTTCGAAGTCCCGGTTCTAAGCCATACAAAATTGCACATTGAACTATTGAGTAATCTCCAGTACGTGTCTCCCAAGAGTTCTTAATGTCTTAGGATGACATGTCTGCGGGTTGATCACCAAGCGGTGCATCAAGGACGTATAGTTTCTCGGAAGCCGTGAGAATAATCCTCAGATTACGGGCCTAGTTAACAAAGTTACTTCCATCATATTTCATCTTAGCTTTCTCTAGGAACGCATTAAAACTCAGGGGTGCTACTGCGCGAGCCATTGATCTACAACATAAATATGCAAAGGTTACTAAGACTATTGTTCATGATAATGAGTTTAGTTAATCAAATTACTAAAGCTCCCACTCAAATTGATACTCCTTAGGTCATCTGAGTGTCACATGATCCAAATTCACCAACTCAAGTCCGATCATCATGTGAGTTGAGGTGGCTTCAATGGTGAACATCATTATGTTGATCATATCTACTATATGACTCATGATCGACCTTTCGGTCTCTTGTGTTCCGAGGCCATGTCTGTACATGCTAGGCTCGTGAAGTTTAACCCGAGCGTTCCGCGTGTGCAGAACTGGCATGCACCCGTTGTATGTGAACATAGAGTCTATGACACCCGATCATCATGTGGTGTCTCAACACGATGAACTTTCGCAACGGTGCACACTCGGGGAGAACACAGTTCATCTTGAAATTTAAGTGAGGGATCACCTTATAATGCTACCGTCGTACTAAGCAAAACAAGGTGCATAAAAGGATTAACATCTCATGCAATTCATAAGTGACATGATATGGCCATGAACTTGTGCTTAAGATCTCCATCTTCAAAGCACCGGCATGATCTTCATCGTCACCGGCACGACACCATGATCTCCATCATCTTGATCTCCATCAACGTGTCGCCATCGGGGTTGTCAAGCCCTACATGCTTCTACTACTATTGCTACCGTTTAGCGATAAAGTAATGCATTACATAGTGCTTAATGATTGACACGCAGGTCATACAATAATTAAAGACAACCCTATGGCTCCAGCCGGTTGCCGTACTCATCGACATGCAAGTCGTGAAATTCTATACATCACATGATCATCTCATACATCACATATATCACATCATGTAATTGGCCATATCACATCACAACATACCCTGCAAAAACAAGTTAGACGTGCTCTAATTGTTGTTGCATGTTTTACGTGGCTGCTACGGGTATCTAGCAAGAACAATTCACACCTACGCATAAACCACAACGGTGATACACTAGTTTTCTTTTTAACCTTCTCAAGGACCGCCTTTGTCGGATCTGATCCAACAAAAATAAGAGAAACTGTCACCTGCAAGCCATCTAAGCAACAAGTTGCGTCGAGGGAACCGGTCTCTCGTAAGCGTACGAGTAATGTTGGTCCGGGTCGCTTCATCTCATAATACCGCTGAACCAAAATCCAACCAAGGCAGGAAGCAATCTAAGAATCAACGCCCACAAACGTTTTGTGTTGTACTCGAGATCTCATCAAACCATCAACCTAGCTCATCATGCCACTATTGTGGAACGTAGCATGGGAAACAAAAAATTTCCTACGCACACGCAAACCTATCCATGGTGATGAGCATCTACGAGAGGGGGAGTGGATCTACGTACCCTTGTTGATCGCTCAGCGGGGAGCGTTAAGAAACGCGGTTGGTGTAGTCGAACGTCTTCGCGATCCAAATCGCTATGCGTCCTGCGATCCAATCACGAACCGTCCTGCGATCTCGTCACGATCCGTCCCGCGATCTGATCACTAACGTCTTGTGGCCTTGATCACGATCCTTCCGATCTAGTACGAACGGACGACACCTTCGCGTTCAGCACACGTGCAGCTCGATGACGATCTCCGCCGTCCTAATCCAGCAAGAGGGAGCGGAGAGGTAGAAGAGTTCACCGGCAGCGTGACGGCGCTCCGGCGATGGTGGTGGAGTTATTCTAGCAGGGCTTCGCCTAAGCACTGCGGAAAACCGATCTAGAGGAGAAACTATGCACCGATGGAATGGGTAGGACGTGGCCGTAAAAACTATGCAAAACCCTAGCCTTCCACTAGTATATATAGGAGGAGAGGAGGAGGAGGGCTGGCGTAGGGCTCAGCCCTTGTTTGAGTCGGCCGAAGCCAAGGAGGAGGAATCCTATTCCTCCTCCAATCCTAGTTGGAGTAGGATTGCTCCCTATTGGCCCTTTTTTCCACCTTTTTCCTCCTGGCGCCATGGGCCTTATGTGGCTGTTCCACCAGCCCACTAAGGGCTGGTTATTAATTTTCCATAGACCATGGACCCTCTGGGGTCAAAATACCCCTCCCGGAGGTCTCCTGGTACACTACCGGCACTCCTGGTACACTACCGATGAGCCCGAAACTTTTCCGGTGACCAAACTGGACTTCCTATATATGAATCTTTACCTCCGGACCATTCCGGAGCTCCTCGTAACATCTAGGATCTCATCCAGGACACCGTACAAACTTCGGTCACCACCATCCATAACTCTACACTACCGAAACGTCACCGAACCTTAAGTGTGTAGACCCTGTGGGTTCGAGAACTATGTAGACATGACCGAGACACCTCTACGGTTAATAACAAATGACGGGACCTAGACGTACACATTGGTTCCTACATATTCTACAAAGATCTTTATTTGTTGAACCTCTATGTCAAGGATTCAGTTAATCCCGTATAATGTTCCCTTTGTTCTTCGGTATGTTATTCGCCCGAGATTCGATCGTCGGTATCTTCATACCTAAATCAACCTCGTTACCGGCAAGTCTCTTTACTCGTTCCATAATACAAAATCCTGTGGCTAACACATAGTCACATTGCTTGCAAGGCTTGTTGTGATGTTTTATTACCGAGTGGGCCCTGCGATACCTCCCTGTCACACGGAGTAACAAATCCCAGTCTTGATCCATGTCAACTCAATAGTCACCCTCGGAGATACTTGTAGAGCACCTTTATAGTCACCTAGTTATGTTGCGATGTTTGATACACACAAGCTATTCCTCCGCGTCTGTCTTCTTCTTAAAGATCCATTTATTCTGAATGGCCTTTCGCCCTTCAGGTAATACTTCCAAAGTCCATACTTTGTTTTCATACATGGATCCCATCTCGGATTTCATGGCCTCTCACCATTTTTTGGAATCCGGACGCATCACCGCTCCTTCATAGCTCGTAGGTTCATTGTTGTCCAACAACATGACCTCCAAGACAGGGTCGCCGTACCACTCAGGAGTAGTACACGTCCTTGTCGACCTGCGAGGTTCAGTATTAGCTTGATCCGAAGTTTCATGATCATCATCATTAACTTCTTCTTCAACCGTTGTAGGTTCCACAGAAACATCTTTCTGCGCTGTGCTACTCTCTAGTTGAAGTAAAGGTTCAACAACCTCATCAAGCTCTATTTTCCTCCCACTCAAGTATTTCGAGAGAAACTGTTTCTCAAGAAATGTTCCATTTGTAGCGACAAACACTTTGCCTTCGGATTTGAGATAGAAGGTGTATCCAACTGTCTCTTTTGGGTATCCTATGAAGACGCATTTTTCCGCTTTGGGTTCCAGCTTTTCAGGCTGAAGCTTTTGACATAAGCATCACATCCCCAAACCTTAAGAAATGACAACTTTGGCCTCTTGCCAAACCACAGTTCATATGGCGTCGCCTCAACGGATTTTGATGGTGTCCTATTTAAAGTGAATGCAGCTGTCTCTAATGCATCACACCAAAATGATAGTGGCAAATCAGCAAGAGACATCATAGAACGCACATATCTAATAAGGTACGATTATGACGTTCAGACACACCATTACGCTGTGGTGTTCCGGGCGGTGTCAACTGTGAAACAATTCCACACTGTCTTAAGTGACTACCAAACTCATAACTCAGATATTCACCTCCTCGATCAGATCGCAGGAATTTAATCTTGTTGTTATGATGATTCTCAACTTCACTCTGAAATTGCTTGACTTTTCAAACGTTTCAGACTTTGTGTTTCATTAAGTAAATATCCCCATACCTACTTAAGTCATCAGTGAAGGTGAGAAAATAAAGATATCCACCACGCGCTGTAATATTCATCGGACCGCACACATCAGTATGTATGATTTCCAATAAGTCACTTGCCCGTTCCATTGTTCCAGAGAACGGCGTTTTAGTCATCTTGCCCATGAGGCATGGTTCACATGTGTCAAGTGATTCAAAATCAAGTGACTCCAAAATTCCATCACCATGGAGCTTCCTCATGCGTTTTACACCAATATGACCTAAACGGCAGTGCCACAAGAAAGTGGTACTATCATTATCAACTCTACATCTTTTGGCATCAATGTTATGAACATGTGTGTCATCACTATCAAGATTCAATATGAATGAACCCCTCACATTGGGTGCATGACCATAAAAGATATTACTCATATAAATAGAACAACCTTTATTCTCTGATTTAAATGAGTAAAAGTCTCGCAATAAACAAGATCCAGATATAATGTTCATGCTTAACGCAGGCACTAAATAACAATTATTCAGGTTCATCACTTATCCCGATGGAAATCGAAGAGAGAGTGTGCTGACGGCGATCACATCAACCTTCGAACCATTTCCCACACGCATCGTCACTTCGTCATTTGCCAGCCTTCGTTTATTCCGTAGTTCCTGCTTTGAGTTGCAAATGTGAGCAACCGAACCGATATCAAATACCCAGGCAGTACTACGAGAGCCAGTAAGGTACACATCAATAACATGTATATCATATATACCTTTTTTGTCTTTGGCCACCTCTTGTCAGCCAGGTACTTGGGGCAGTTCCGCTTCTCGTGACCAGTTCCCTTGCAATGAAAGCACTCAGTTTCTGGCTTAGGTCCGTACTTAGGCTTCTTTATAGGAGTAGCAACTGCTTTGCCATCCTTCTTGGTTTTACCCTTCTTGCCTCTGCCCTTGCCATTCTTCTTGAAACTGGTGGTTTTATTGACCATCAACACTTGATGTTCTTTCTGGATTTCAGACTCAGTGACTTTAAGCATCGCAAACAGCTCGGCGACTGACTTGTTCATCCCCTGCATGTTATAGTTCATCACAAAGCTTTGTAGCTAGGTGGCAGCGATTGGGGAACTCTGTCAGTGATTGCCTCTAGCCGAAGTTCAATTCCCAACTCCGCCAAACGAATCGAGTACCCAGACATTCTGAGTATAGGTTCACTGATAGACCCGTTCTCCTCCATTTTGCAAGCATAGAACTTATCGGAGGTCTCATACCTCTCGATCCGGGCATTCTTCTCAAATATAAACTTCAACTCCTGGAACATCTCATATGCTCCATGACGTTCAAAACGTCTTCGAAGTCCCGGTTCTAAGCCATACAAAATTGCACATTGAACTATTGAGTAATCTCCAGTACGTGTCTCCCACGAGTTCTTAACGTCTTAGGATGACATGTCTGCGGGTTGATCACCAAGCGGTGCATCAAGGACGTATAGTTTCTCGGAAGCCGTGAGGATAATCCTCAGATTACGGGCCCAGTTAACAAAGTTACTTCCATCATATTTCAGCTTAGCTTTCTCTAGGAACGCATTAAAACTCAGGGGTGCTACTGCGCGAGCCATTGATCTACAACATAAATATGCAAAGGTTACTAAGACTATTGTTCATGATAATGAGTTTAGTTAATCAAATTACTAAAGCTCCCACTCAAATTGATACTCCTTAGGTCATCTGAGTGTCACATGATCCAAATTCACCAACTCAAGTCCGATCATCATGTGAGTTGAGGTGGCTTCAATGGTGAACATCATTATGTTGATCATATCTACTATATGACTCATGTTCGACCTTTCGGTCTCTTGTGTTCTGAGGCCATGTCTGTACATGCTAGGCTCGTGAAGTTTAACCCGAGTGTTCCGCGTGTGCAGAACTGGCATGCACCCGTTGTATGTGAACATAGAGTCTATGACACCCGATCAACACGTGGTGTCTCAACACGATGAACTTTCGCCACGGTGCACACTCGGGGAGAACACAGTTCATCTTGAAATTTAAGTGAGGGATCACCTTATAATGCTACCGTCGTACTAAGCAAAACAAGGTGCATAAAAGGATTAACATCGCATGCAATTCATAAGTGACATGATATGGCCATGAACTTGTGCTTAAGATCTCCATCTTCAAAGCACCGGCATGATCTTCATCGTCACCGGCACGACACCATGATCTCCATCATCTTGATCTCCATCAACGTGTCGCCATCGGGGTTGTCAAGCCCTACATGCTTCTACTACTATTGCTACCGTTTAGCGATAAAGTAATGCATTACATAGTGCTTAATGATTGACACGCAGGTCATACAATAATTAAAGACAACCCTATGGCTCCAGCCGGTTGCCGTACTCATCGACATGCAAGTCGTGAAATTCTATACATCACATGATCATCTCATACATCACATATATCACATCATGTAATTGGCCATATCACATCACAACATACCCTGCAAAAACAAGTTAGACGTGCTCTAATTGTTGTTGCATGTTTTACGTGGCTGCTACGGGTATCTAGCAAGAACAATTCACACCTACGCATAAACCACAACGGTGATACACTAGTTTTCTTTTTAACCTTCTCAAGGACCGCCTTTGTCGGATCTGATCCAACAAAAATAAGAGAAACTGTCACCCGCAAGCCATCTAAGCAACAAGTTGCGTCGAGGGAACCGGTCTCTCGTAATCGTACGAGTAATGTTGGTCCGGGTCGCTTCATCTCACAATACCGCTGAACCAAAATCCAACCAAGGGAGGAAGCAATCTAAGCATCAACGCCCACAAACGTTTTGTGTTGTACTCGAGATCTCATCAAACCATCAACCTAGCTCATCATGCCACTATTGTGGAACGTAGCATGGGAAACAAAAAATTTCCTACGCACACGCAAACCTATCCATGGTGATGAGCATCTACGAGAGGGGGAGTGGATCTACGTACCCTTGTTCATCGCTCAGCGGGGAGCGTTAAGAAACGCGGTTGGTGTAGTCGAACATCTTCGCGATCCAAATCGCTATGAGTCCTGCGATCCAATCACGAACCGTCCCGCGATCTCGTCATGATCCGTCCCGCGATCCGATCACTAACGTCTTGTCGCCTTGATCACGATCCTTCCGATCTAGTACCGAACGGACGACACCTTCGCGTTCAGCACACGTGCAGCTCGATGACGATCTCCGCCGTCCTAATCCAGCAAGAGGGAGCGGAGAGGTAGAAGAGTTCACCGGCAGCGTGGCGGTGCTCCGGCGATGGTGGTGGAGTTATTCCAGCAGGGCTTCGCCTAAGCACTGCGGAAAACCGATCTAGAGGAGAAACTATGCACCGATGGAACGGGTAGCACGTGGCCGTAAAAACTATGCAAAACCCTAGCCTTCCACTAGTATATATAGGAGGAGAGGAGGAGTAGGGCTGGCATAGGGCTCAGCCCTTGTTTGAGTCGGCCGAAGCCAAGGAGGAGGAATCCTATTCCTCCTCCAATCCTAGTTGGAGTAGGATTGCTCCCTATTGGCCCTTTTTTCCACCTTTTTCCTTAGGCCTTTTTCCTCCTGGCGCCATGGGCCTTATGTGGCTGTTCCACCAGCCCACTAAGGGCTGGTTATTACTTTTCCACAGACCATGGACCCTCTGGGGTCGAAATACCCCTCCCGGAGGTCTCCTGGTACACTACCGGCACTCCCAGTACACTACCGATGAGCCCGAAACTTTTTCGGTGACCAAACTGGACTTCCTATATATGAATATTTACCTCCGGACCATTCCGGAGCTCCTCGTAACATCCGGGATTTCATCCAGGACACCGTACAAACTTCGGTCACCACCATCCATAACTCTATACTACCGAAACGTCACCGAACCTTAAGTGTGCAGACCCTGTGGGTTCGAGAACTATGTAGACATGACCGAGACACCTCTACGGTTAATAACCAATGGCGGGACCTAGACGTACACATTGGTTCCTACATATTCTATGAAGATCTTTATTTGTTGAACCTCTATGTCAAGGATTCAGTTAATCCCGTATAATGTTCCCTTTGTTCTTCGGTATGTTATTCGCCCGAGATTCGATCGTCGGTATCTTCATACCTAAATCAACCTCGTTACCGGCAAGTCTCTTTAATCGTTCCATAATACAAAATCCGGTGGCTAACACATAGTCACATTGCTTGCAAGGCTTGTTGTGATGTTGTATTACCGAGTGGGCCCTGAGATACCTCTCCGTCACACGGAGTAACAAATCCCAGTCTTGATCCATGTCAACTCAACAGACACCCTGGGAGATACCTGTAGTGCTCCTTTATAGTCACCCAGTTACGTTGCGACGTTTGATACACACAAGGTATTTCTTCGGTATCAGTGAGTTACATGATCTCATGGTCATAGGAACATATACATTGACATGCAGAAAACAGTAGCAATAAACTGACACGATCATATGCTACGTTTGTAGTTTGGGTCTTGTCCATCACATCATTCTCCTAATGATGTGATCCCGTTATCAAATGACATCTTATGTCCATGGTTATGAAACCATAACCATCTAAGATAAACAAGCTAGTTCACTAGAGGCATACTAGGGACACTGGGTTGTCTATGTATCCACACATGTATGGATGTTTCCAATTAATACAATTCTAGCACGGATAATAAATGATTATCATGAACAAGGAAATATAATAATAAACACTTTATTTATTGCCTCTAAGGCATATTTCCAACAGTAAGAGACATCATAGAACGCACCATATCTAATAAGGTTCGATTAGGACGTTCAGACACACCATTAGGCTGTGGTCTTCCAGGCGGTGTCAATTGTGAAACAATTCCATACTGTCTTAAGTGACTGCCAAACTCATAACTCAGATATTCACCTCCTCGATCAGATTGCTGGAATTTAATCTTGTTATTATGATGATTCTCAACTTCACTCTGAAATTGCTTGAACTTTTCAAATGTTTCAGACTTGTGTTTCATTAAGTAAATATACCCATATCTACTTAAGTCATCAGTGAAGGTGAGAAAATAACGATATCCACCGCGAGCCTCAACACTCATCGGACCGCACACATTAGTATGTATGATTTCCAATAAGTCACTCGCCCATTCCATTATTCCAGAGAACGGCGCTTTAGTCATCTTGCCCATGAGGCATGGTTCACCTGTCCCAAGTGATTCAAAATCAAGTGTCTCTAAAAGTCCATCAGCATGGAGCTTTGTAACAGCCCGGGACCGACGCTCCAGAAGATTCCCCTATATTTCTCTTCTCGTGTGTGATTCGTTTGGTTGTCGCATTCACCATTTCATCATTCGCATCATCTGCATGGCATCATCACTCGTTTTCGAAAACTGCCTTCCGTTCGTAGCTGTCGGTCCTTCCCATTCTCGTCGTTGACCATTTCGAGCCCAAGGCCACCATATAATTGTTATATATTATTTTGCTTGCATGATTGTGAGGTTTGTTTTATGTTGCATGCATCATCTCCATATTATTATTGTGATTGTTTTTATTTTATTTGATCTTGTGTTGGCACCTTGTTTTTTCCTTTGATCGTCCATTTAATCTCTTGTAACTTCCGTAGGCCATGCACCACTTTCATTTTGCTCCATGTTCAACTCCTACTTGACTTCATCCAGATTCCAAATTCCATATAGGGGAACTTCTATTAGTTTTCCTATATTTTTCTAGTTATTTGATTGAGTCTTATTTAGTTGCTAAATTAAATGTTCCAAGTCTGCCCATAAATCTCAAATAATGTGTAGGTTCATCCACTAAAATCCAGCCCTATCCGAGTTCATTTGAAGGGGTTTCATATTCAAACATATTGAATTTATTTCTTATGTTTGCATTTTAGTTCCTCCATAAATGTCCAACTTCTGCCGAAAATATTTTTAATTATGTGTGGCCAGCATCTAAAATTTCATATCTTTGGAGGTGTTTTGGTGGGACAAGAGATTTATTCTAGTTTGAAATAAAATTCAAACTTGTATTGATTTTTCTGTCTTTAAAGCTTCCAAAACCAATTTTATCAAATCGTGCTTATTTCCATGGTCCGAGAATATTTCTTGGTATCTCCCAACTCCCTAGCCATTTTTTTTCTTTTCACTGTTTATTTCAAATAAGCAGAATTTTGAGAAGAAAAGAAAAGGGGTTGAAACCTTACCTGAAGTCCACTTCCTTTCAGCCCAAAGCCCACCTAGGTGCCTCCTTCTTCCTTGCGTGCGTCATCTCTATACGAACTAGAGGATCACCATTGATCTCCTCCTGGCCGATCAGACGGCCTCCCAGCTCCCCTTCGAGCCCCATAAAGCCCCCAGAGGCTTCCTAACCTAGATCCTCTCCATTCCCACCTTCTCCTCCATCTCCCGCCGCCAAGGTGAGCTCTTCCACGCTCACGCCACGCCATGACCATGGACTGCCCAAGCTCTTCCCCGACATGATTCTCGCAGTCGTCGTCGTCTTATCCTCGGGGAGTGCCGAGATCCTCATCGCTGTCTTCCTCACCCTCGGACGCTTCCTCAAGGACCCGAAGAGCTTCCTCGCCGATGACATCTTCTTCCCCTGCTTCCCCTGTTTCGCGGAACCGAGTGTCATCACCACGATCAGTGCGTCTTCTCATTGTCTCCGGCCACCGACGACCTTGTCCGACTCCTGCAGCAACCCGCGGTGACGATCTGCTCCTCCTCATGTTCTTCTCCTCGTTGAACGCTTCCTCTAGGCGCGGATGGACTTGCTCCGGCCGTCATGGCTTCCATGACAACGAGCTCAAGCTCGTGTGGTTGCCTCTGCTCGCTCACCCTTGCACACACCACACCTGTAGCTCCACATACACGCGTGCCTTCCGGCTTGGAGACCTCTCCATGTTTCCGCAGGCCCGCCGCAGCCCAGCAGTCTGCATCGCCGTCGCTATGCTCGCTGGTCACACCTCCAGGATTCATGTCCGTTGTGTAGGAGAAGGCCCTGTCTTTAGTGTATTTCGAACATAGCGCGCCACCATTTTGAGCAAACACTATCTGCATCTCAGTGTTCAGCCCAGCTCGCCCTCAGGCGAGAGGTCCTGGGTTCGAGTCCCACGAGGAGTCTATTTTTGCCTTTTTTTCCACAGGCACAGGCCTCTTTTATTTAAGTTTGTTTCTCTGTTCTGAGAATCAATACGCCCAGCGCCCCATTGTGGCAGAAAGGAGTAGCCAGCCGAGTTGATTAGCCATGCATGCCCACATTCACGGGATCTGGTGTTCAAATCCCAGCTATCCCAGTTTTTCTATCTTCTTCTTTTTGGCCAGATTCATATGGCATTTTGTAAAATTCATATAAGTTCAACCGTGCATTATATGAGGTCATGCTATATATGAATATTGCTCAGTTTTCTGTCTACTTTTACACATGTTAAAAATGTTTAAACTTGTTGTTCAATCAATTTGCATGAATGATCTATTAGAATGATTTCATCTATAACTACATAACCATAGCTCCGATGCAAATGTTTTATATATGTAACTTGACTAGAAAATCGTATAGAATCTCATGGTGGCATTTATTTTTCTGTTTAATAACTCTAAAATGTTGTTAGTTCAGATCTGGACCAAACTTAAAATATGCATACGAGGTCGATCCGGAATTGTGATTCGCTTCTTCCGGCCTCATTTAAAATGCCTAGGTGATGTAGTTGTTAGTGCTTCACCTCTTGCCATATCTAACAACATTTAACGTTGATGTGTACCTAAACGAGAGTGAACTAAATAATTCGAACGTGAAGTTTTGTTAATATGCAACTCGTTGCATATTGAACTTCACTTAATATGTAGTAGTTGTTTGTTGTTCTTGCCATGCCATGCCATGCCTTGCATATTTAAACCGGACATGCATCATAGTTGGTTGCGTATCATGTCATGCATATGTTGTGGTGTACCGTGTGTTGATTGTTGTTTTCGGATTGTTCCTTCTCGATAGAGTTCTGAAAGCGTTCGGAGTGTGAAGATTCGTTCGACTACATTGACACGTCTTTTTCATGGAATCCTTCTTTTTCCAAGCAGGACCTCAGTCAAGATGACACATTTCCCTGGATACCACTACTATCATTGTTATGCTAGTTGTCCTGATTTTATCGTTATGTCTCGCTACCTACCACTTGTTTGTCAAGCCTCCCAACATTGTCATTAAAAGCCTCTAACCCTCCACCTTCCTAGCAAACCTTTGTTTGGCTATGTTATCGCTTGCTTAGCCCTTCTTATAGCATTTCTAGCTGCAGGTGCAATTGCTTCCATGTGACAACATGGACATTCTTTTGTTATTACAATATTATTGCTATTTAATTTAATGCGCTTATACACTTGGTAAAGGATGGAAGGCTTGGCCTTTTGCTTGGTGTTTTCTTCCACTCTTGCCACCCTAGTTACTTGTGAACAGGTGTTATGTTCCATAATTGAGTGCTCCTAACATGCTCGGGGTTGTTATGGGGACCCCCTTGATTTTCATTTTAGGATAAAGCTTGTCTGGTAAGGCCCAACATTGGTACTACATTTGCCTAATAACTAAAATTGCATAGGGACCCGCCGGCACCCGTGGATAATTAATCAACAACCCGGGCCAATGCTCCTCATGAGTGTTGGTCCAACCCAGAGCAGCTTATTAACGCTACCCGGGGCACCTCGGTGATTGGCATGGTAACCATCGCTCATCCATCGTGTCCTGAGAACGAGATACGCGGCTCCTATCGGGATCGTCGACACACCGGGCGGCCTTGCTGGATTTGTTTTACCTTTGTCGAACGTCTTGAGTGAGGAATTCCGAAAATACTTCGGGCTATCTTGAGGTGGCGGACTTCCTGTGGAATTGCCTAGGAAGATCATGAGATCCGTGGTCGAGGTTATTCCCGTTGCATGTGGTTAATTTGTGATAGACGAGTTGGAGCACCCTATAGGGTTAAATCTTTCGGAAAGCCGTGCCCGCGGTTATGTGGCAAACTTGGAAACTTTGTTTAACACCCGGTCATAGCAAACTTGAGGTAAACTCTAATAGAACACACCAACTGTGTGCGTAACCATGACTGTCTCTTCTCGTGAGTCCTTATCCGAGAGAGAACACGTTGGGGTTATGTTTGACGTAAGTAGGTGTTCAGGATGAGTTAGTGATAATTACTAGTTCACGTCCGTCATGCGTAGACCACCATACTTTACTTTCTGTACTCGTAAGTTAGCCACCCAAATAAATTCTTAGTCGCTTGCTGCAGCCTCATCACTTAACCATACCTCACCTATTAAGCTTTAATAGTCTTGATACCCTTGGAAATGAGATTGCTGAGTCCCTGTGGCTCACAGATTACTACAACAATAGTCGCAGGTACAGGTAATGCGATGATTTGACGTGAGCGTGATGCTTGTTTTGATTTGGAGTTATTCTTCTTCTTCTTCTTCATCATCGATCTATGATGGTTTCTAGGCGGCAGCCTGGGATAGCAAGGATGGATGTCATTTTGTCGTTTGTTTTTGTCCGTAGTCGGACCCTGCTCTTTTGTATGATGATTGGATATGTTGATTTATTGATGTGATATTGATGTAGCTTGTTGCGAGTGTAAGCCAATTCCATATACTCATCTCTTCTGTACATGTACTTGTAATGATATCCATTCTTGCAACACGACGAGATGCACTTCTATCCCTGTCGAGGCCCTCATGCCAAATTAAGGATAGGATCGTGTCTTGGGCGTGACAGGGTTCATCATGCGTTTTACACCAATATGGCCCAAACGACAGTGCCACAAAAAAGTGGTACTATCACTATCAACTCTACATCTTTTGGCGTCAATGTTATGGACATATGTATCAAGATTCAACATGAATAAACCCCTCACATTGGGTGCATGACCATAAAAGATATCACTCAAATAAATAGAACAACCATTATTCTCAGATTTAAATGAGTAACCGTCTCGCAATAAACAAAATCCAGATATAATGTTCATGCTTAACGCGGGCACTAAATAACAATTATTCAGGTTCATCACTAATCCCGATGGTAATCGAAGAGAGAGCGTGCCGATGGCGATCACATGAACCTTAGAACCATTTCCCACGCGCATCGTCACTTCGTCCTTTGCCAACCTTCGTCTATTCCGTAGTTCCTGCTTTGAGTTGCAAATGTGAGCAACCGAACCGGTATCAAATAGCCAGGCACTACAACGAGAGTTGGTAAGGTACACATCAATAACATGTATATCATATATACCTTGTTTGTTGTTGGTCGCCTTCTGGTTAGCCAGATACTTGGGGCAGTTCCGCTTCCAGTAGACAGTTCCCTTGCAATGAAAGCACACAGTTTTCGGCTTGGGTCCAGCCTTGGGTTTCTTCACTCGAGTAGCAACTGCTTTGCCACATTCTTAGATTTACCCTTCTTGCCCTTGCCATTCTTCTTGAAACTAGTGGTTTCATAGACCATCAACACTTGAGGTTGTTTCTGGATTTCAGCCTCAGCAACTTTCAAAATCGCAAATAGTTCGGCGACTGACTTGTTCATCCTGTGCATGTTATAGTTCATCAGAAAGCTCTTGTAGCTAGGTGGCAATGATTGAAGAACTCTATCAATGATCGCCTCCGATGGAAGGGGCATCTCTAACTCCGCCAGACAGGTCGAATACCCAGACATTCCGAGTATATGTTCACTGACAGACCCGTTCTCCTCCATTTTGCAAGCACAGAATTTATCAGAGGTCTCATACCTCTCGATCCGGGCATACTTCTTAAAGATAAACTCCAACTCTTGGAACATCTCATATGCTCCATGACGTTCAAAACATCTTTGAAGTCCCGGTTCTAAGCCATACGACATTGCACATTGAACTATTGAGTAATCTCCAGAACGTGTCTCCCAAGCATTATTAGCGTCTTCGGATGACAGGTCAGTGGGTTGGTCACCAAGCAGTGCATCAAGTACATATGCCTTCTGGGGAGCCGTGAGGATAATCCTTAGATTACAGGCCTAGTCCACAAAGTTACTTCCATCATCTTTCTACTTAGATTTCTCTAGGAACGCATTAAAATTCAGGGGTGCTACTTTACGAGCCATTGATCTACAACATAAATATTCAAAGGTTACTTAGACTATTGTTCGAGATAATGAGTTTAGTTAATCAAATTACTAAAGCTCCCACTCAAACTAACATCCCTCCGGTCATTCGAGTGATACATGATCCAAAATCACCAACTCAAGTCCGATCATCACGTAAATTGAGGTGGTTGCAATGGTGAACATCATCATGTTGATCATATCTACTATATGACTCATGTTCGACCTTTCGGTCACTTATGTTTCGAGGCCATGTCTATACATGCTAGGCTCGTCAAGTTTAACCCGAGTGTTCTGCATGTGCAGCACTGGCTTGCACCCGTTGTATGAGATCATAGAGTCTATCACACCCGATCATCACGTGGTGTCTCGACACGACGAACTTTCACAACGGTGCACACTCGGGGAGAACACAATTTATCTTGAAATTTAAGTGAGGGATCACCTTATAATGCTACCGTCATCCTAAGCAAAACAAGGTGCATAAAAGGATTAACATCACATGCAAATCATAGGTGACATGATATGGCCATGAACTTGTGCTTTTGATCTCCATCTTGAAAGCATCGGCATGATCTCCATCATCACCAGCATGACACCACGATCTCCATCATCTTGATCTCCATCCACGTGTTGCCATTTGGGTTGTCGCCCGTCATGCTCATACTACTATGGCTACCGTTTAGTAATAAAGTAAAGCATTACATAGCGCTTAATGATTGACATGCAGGTCATACAATAATTAAAGACAACCCTATGGCTCCTGCGAGTTGCCGTACTCATCGACATGCAAGTCGTGATATTCTATACAACACATGATCATCTCATACATGACATATATCTCACGATGTAACTGGCCATATCACATGACAACATACCCTGCAAAAAAAAGTTAGACGTCCACTAATTGTTGTTGCAAGTTTTGCGTGGCTCCTACGGGTATCCAGCAAGAACGACTCTCACCTACGCAAAACCATAAGGTGATACGTAAATTGCTTTTCAACCTTCTCAAGGACCACCTTTGTCGAATCCGATCCAACTAAAGTAGGAGAGACTGACAGCCGCCAACCATCTTTATGCAACAAAGTCACATGTCAATCGATGGAACCGGTCTCTCGTAACCATATGCGTAATGTTGGTCCGGGCCGGTTCATCCCACAATATCGCTGAACCAAAATACGACCAAGGCAGGAAGCAATCGAAGCATCAACGCCAACAAACTCTTTGTGTTCTACTTGAGATCTACACATAGACCTAGCTCATGATGCCACTGTTGGGGAACGTTCCATGGGAAACAAAAAATTTCCTACGCCCACGCAAGATCTATCGATTGTGATGAACATCTACGAGAGGGAGAGTGGATCTACATAACCTTGTAGATCGCTAAGCGGGAAGCGTTAGGAAACGCGGTTGATGTAGTCGAATGTCTTCGCGGCCCAAATCACTGAGTGTCCCGCGATCCAATCAGGATCCGTCCCGATTTAGCATCGAACGGACAACACCTCCGCGTTCAGCACACGTACGGCTTGATGACAATCTCCGCCTTCTTGATCCAGCAAGAGGGAGTGGAGAGGTTGAAGTGTTATCCGGTAGCACGACGGCGTTGTGGCGAAGGTGGTGGAGCTATTCCAGCAGGGCTTCGCCTAAGCACTGCTAAAACCGATCTAGAGGAGAAACTACGATCTGGAGGAGAGGGTAGCACGCGGCTGAAATCTATGTGCAAAAACCCTAATACCTCTATTATATATAAGAGGAGGAGAGGAGGAGGCTTGGCCCAATGGCCAAGCCCTCTAGGCTTCGGCCGAAGTGGGAGGGAGGAGTCCTCCTCCTCCACTCCTAGTAGGATTAGGACTCCTTCCTTATTTCCACCTTTTTGCCTTTTTCCACCTTTTCTCCTTGGGCTTTTCTTTCCCAGCAACATGGGCCCTTTGTCGGACTTCCACCAGCCCACTAAGGGCTGGTATTCATCCTCCCACAGCCCATGTAGCCTCTTGGGTCGAAATACCCCTCCTGATGGTCCCCCGGTACACTACCGACACTCCCGGTACCCTACCGATGAACCCGAAACATTTCCGATGACCAAAACAGGACTTCCTATATATCAATCTTTACCTCCGGGCCATTTTGGAGCTCCTCGTGATGTCCGGATGTCATCCAGGACTCCGAATAACCTTCGGTCACCACCATACATAACTCTATACTACCGAAACGTCACGGAACCTTAAGTGTGCAGACCCTGCGGGTTCGAGAACTATGTAGACATGATCAAGACACCTCTACGGTCAATAACCAATAGCAGGACCTAGATGGCCATATTGGTTCCTACATATTCTTCTAAGATCTTTATCGATCGAACCTCTATGTCAAGGATTCAGTTAATCCCGTATGACGCTCCCTTTGTTTATCGCTATGTTATTTACCCGAGATTCGATCGTCGGTATCTGCATACCTACTTCAACCTCATTACCGGCAAGTCTCTTTACTCGTTTCGTAATACAATATGCCGTGACTAACACTTAGTCACATTGCTTGCAAGGCTTATTGTGATGTTGTATTACCGAGTGGGCCCTTAGATAGCTCTCCATCACACGGAGTAACAAATCCCAGTGTTGATCCATGCCAACCCAGTAGACACCCTCGGAGATACCTGTAGAGTACCTTTGTAGTCACGTAGTTACATTGTGACATTTGATACACATAAGGCACTCCTCCGGTGTCCATGGGTTGCATGATCTCATGGTCATATGAACATATACTTGACGTGCAGAAAACTGTAGCAATAAACTGACACGATCATATGCTACATTTATAGTTTGGGTCTTGTCCATCCCATCATTCTCCTAATGATGAATCCCGTTATCAAATGACATCTCATGCCAATGGCTAGGAAACCTTGACCATCTTTGATTAACGAGCTAGTTTACTAGAGGCATACTAGGGACATAGTTGTGTCTATGTATCCACACATGCAACGTTTTTCCAATCAATAAAATTGTAGCATGGATAATAAACGATTATCATGAACAAAGAAATATAATAATAACTATTTATTATTGCCTTTAGGGCATATTTCTAACACCGGGCACGTATGCGAAAGCGATGGTGAGCCTAGATTCCGAGGCATGGCTAGAGGCCATGAGATCCGAGTTAAAGTCCATGGATGACAATCAAGTCTGGGACTTGGTTGATCCACCACCTCGCGTATTTGCCATTGGTTGCAAATGGGTCTTTAAGAAGAAAAACGATGTGGATGGAAATGTTCCAATCCACAAAGCTCAACTTGTCGCTAAAGGTTATGGACAAGTTTAGGCAAATGACTACGATGAGACCTACTCGCCGGTAGCGACGCTAAAGTCGGTGAGGATCATACTAGCTATAGCTGCATATTTCGACTATGAGATATGGCATATGGATGTCAAAACAGCTTTCCTTCATGGAAATTTAAAAGAGGATGTATACATGATACAACCCGAAGGTTTTTTTGATCCAACTAATGCTGGTAAAATATGCAAGCTCAAGAGATCCATTTATCGATTGAGGCAACCAGCTCGGAGTTGGAACATTCGTTTTGATGAAGTCATCGTTGACCTTGGTTTCATCAAGAACGAATAGGACTATTGTTTATACAAGAAGTCTAGTGGAGCTCGGTAGTATTTTTGATCTGGTATGTGGATGACATACTGCTGATCGGAAATGATGTTTCGAAGTGGAACTCGGCCAAGGAATCATTGAATGGGATGTTTTCGAAGAAAGACCTTGGAGAGGCAGTGCACATTTTAGGCTTCAAGATCTATAGAGATAGATCAAGGAGGCTGCTCAGATTAAGCCAGAGCACGTACATAGACAATGTGTTGAAGAGGTTCAACATGAGTGAGGCCAAGAAAGGGTTCTTACCCATCTCACATGGTATAAGGCTAAGCAAGACTCAGAGTCATACGACTTCTGATGAGCGAAACCGGATAAGTAGGATTCCATATGCCTCGGCAATTGGATCCATCATGTATGTCATGCTATGTACATGACCTAATATTGCCTATGCAATAACGTTTAGAAGCAGATACCAGGGCGACCCAGGTGAGAGTAACTGGGCAGTGGTGAAAACGATCTTGAAGTGCCTGAAAATGACTAAAGAGATGTTCCTAGTTTATGGAGGTGAGGAGGAGCTCTGCATAAAGGGTTACGCTCATGCTAGTTTCCAAACTGACAGGGATGATTGTCGATCACAAACTGGATTCGTGTATGTCATGAATGGAGGAGCAGTGAGTTGGACGAGTTCCAAGCAAGATACGGTGGCCGACTCCACAACAGAGGTCAAATACATTGTGGCTTGTGAAGCTGCAATGGAATGTGTTTGGATTCGGAAGTTCCTGGAAGATGGTGGTGTGTTCCCGGTCTGGTCAAAACCGGTGGACCTTTATTGCGATAATTCAGGTGCCATTGCACAGGCCAAGGAGCCGAGACAACAACAGAAGACGAGCCACATAGACCAAAAATATCACTTGATATGAAATCTCGTCGAGAAAGGTGATACCAACTTATGCAAGATTCATACGGATGCAAATGTTGCAGATCCATTATCTAAGCTGCTTCCACAACCCAAGCATGAGGGGCACGTCAGATCTATGAGCATTCGATGTCTACGTGATTGACTCTAGTGCAAGTGGGAGACTATTGGAGATATGCCCTAGAGGCAATCATGTATGATGATATTTCCTATGTGTTAATGAATGAATATAGTCCTTGAACATTATCAGTGATGTGCATTAACAAGTACGTGACTTGTTTGTGAGACTATGCATTGTATGATAACTATCCTAAATGGTCCCTAGTCCAAAGGGTTGTGTGGACGCACAACTAATCAAACTAGCATATGACACGGTGGATGGTTTGGTCTCACTGACAATGTACCATTGGATCCTAGCCAGATAATATGGACTCAGAAAGGTCTGGTCGGATTCGACATAGTCGGATCAGAGTCGAGATAAGGTCTGAGTTGGATAGACCCAACCAGGAGACGCAGTGATAGGTCATCTGTGAGTCTCTAGTACAACATCTGTTCTATGTCCTAAGACGTGAGCTGACGCATGTACTCGGGATGGTGACAGACTTGCTTTGGGCCGAACAAACGCTACTCAGTGACTGGGTAGTTACAAAGGTAGGTTTCGGCCTTGTCCAGACCCATACTGCGAGACATGGTCGAGCAAGATGGGATTTTCCCCTTCGATCAGGAGATATATACTCTGGGGCCCTCGGGTGATCCGACCTGGATAAGCATTGCCATGCGATGAGGATTATGAGATAATTCGAGGTGTTGGTCGGATTCACCGGAACGAGAAAGAGGTCATGCTGCAACAAGGTTGACCATATCGCCTTTTGCACGACAACATATATCATGTGGCAAAGGGAACAGAAGTGTGAAGTACAGGTTCGCCTAACCAGCTTCATCGAACACTTGGAGTCGGCACATATTGCTAGAGGCCGCTATCGACCGGTCGAGTTGGATGTCATGTGACTCACGACCAAGTAGACAAGAACCTAAAGGGGCGCACACTTAAGGGAAGGAACACGTGGGCCTTAGGATCCGTGCGCCCAACAGTTGAGCCCGTGCCGGATGCCTAGATATAGTGGACGTGCGGCACATGCATCCAATTGATCGCTTAGGCACCGTCATTAGGGTTTGCATGTGTCGCGAATAGCCACCTCCACTCATCGCCGCTGACCGTGTGATCAGACCTAGTAGTCCGCCGCACGGGTGTTCCTCCTACACGCGCGGATACCGTTAGAGGCGGTGCTCTTACGCCGCTCCGGCGAACCTGTACGTGGGATCCGACAGACCGGCTGTTCGAGGGAGATCGAACCGGCTGTTCGAGGGAGATCGGACGAGGAGAAGACGAACCACACGAACATGTTGCCCCAACTCTACTTCTGCTGCACGGCACTGTGCGTCTAGTGATAACGATCTGTGATCCACCTCCATAGTATGTTCTTGGATGTTCTGCGCGTAGGAAAATTTTAATTCGCATGCAATGCACCTATGGTAGAACCCAACAGTGTTATCAGAGCCTCTATTATAGGATTTGGATTCAGATCAGATGCATATGTGATATGCAGTGGCGTCGGATGAGATCCGTTGTCATTCATGAGGGGTGGCTGTGTGCACGGTTGATGAGATCAGCCGCACATCGGGATAGATGAGCTGCCCCTTTGAACCTCGCCCGCTAACCAGCTAGCAGGACCGCCATGTGCGTAGCGCCTTGTATTTCGTACATGATCGCACAAACTGGTAGAATGCGATTCTATGCATAAGTTTGTTTTGCAGGTTTGATGTGAATAGTATGGCTGATATGTATGTGATGCATGTGTGTAATTTAACATGACCTGCGTGTCATGATTGTCAGCCGGCAGGAGCCAAAGTGTTGTCATTATATTGTATAACAACCTGCGTGTTGACTTGTGATTTTCTGTAAATTCATTACTAGTTGTAGTAGTTGGAGGACAAAGATCAAGTTTGAGGCTTTGGCGTCCTCGCGAGATAGACAAGATGGAGTTCTGCCCTGGTCATCGGAGTTGGAGCCGACCTGGAAGCATGTCGATGAAGGAGCCATACTATTTCACATATTTATGTTTATATGTGATTAAGAGGTTAGTCCCCAAAATAATATAAAATAGCATATTAATGCATGTAAAACATCTAAAACATATAATATTATAGCATGGAACAATTAAAAATTATAGATACGTTGGAGATGTTTCAAGCATCCCCAAGCTTAATTCCTGCTCGTCCTCGAGTAGGTAACTGATAAAAACAGAATTTTTGATGTGGAATGCTACCTAACATATTTATTCATGTAATATTCTTTATTGTGGCATGAATGTTCAGATCCATAAGACTCAAAACAAAAGCTTAATGTTGACATAAAAACAATAATATTTCAGGCATACTAGCAAAGCAATTGTATCTCTTCAAAATATAATGTCAAAAGAAAGTTTCCCCTACAATATCATATGGTCTGGCTATGCTCCATCTCCCCCACACAAAGTATTTATATCATGCACAACCCCGATGACAAGTCAAGCAATGGTTTCACACCTTTTATGTTCTCAAACCTTTTCAACTCTCACGAAATACATGAGTGTAAGAGATGGATATAATACTATAGGTGGAATAGAATATGGTGGAGGTTGTGAAGAAAAAGGAGAAGATAGTTCCACATTAACTAGGCATATCAATGGTCTATGGAAATTCCTATAATAGATATCAATGTAAGTGAGTAGGGATTGCCATGCAACGGACCCACTAGAGCTATAAGTGTATGAATGCTCAAAAGGAAATAAAGTGGGTGTGCATCCAACTTGCTTGCTCATGAAGACCTAGGGAAATTTGAGGAAGCCCATCATTGTAATATAGAAGCCAAGTTATATGATGAAAAATTCCCACTAGTATATGAAAGTGACAAAACAGGAGACCTATCATGAAGATCATGGTGCTACTTTGAAGCACAAGTGTGGAAAAAAGATAGTAGCATTGTCCCTTCTCTATTTCTCTCATATTTTTGGTGGGCATCTAAGGCCTCTTCTATATTTCATAAAGTCCGGAGTCTCATCCCCACTTGGGAAGGAATCATAGAGTCCATCATCCTTTCCTCACATGGGACAATGATCTAATAATGATGGTCACCACACTTTTATTTACTTACAACTTAAGAATTACAACTCGATATCAAGAAAAAATATGACTCTATATGAATGCTTCCTGCAGTGTACCATGATATACAATGATCTAACATAGCAAATGAAATTAGAAAAAACTCAATGCATTTCTCATAATACTCATAATACTCAATGACATCCGGCGATCTACTTCTCATAATACTCAATGCACTTAATATGGAAGTTTTTATTATATCCCTCTTTGATGCCTATCATATTAGGACTAAATTCATAACCTAAACCAATTACCATGCTGTTTGAGGACTCTCAAAATAATATATGTGAGGTACTGGAGTTCAATTATTTATATAAAACCAAACACCACCGTGCTCTAAAAAGATATAAGTGAAGCACTAGACCAAAATTGCCTATCCAAAAAGATATAAGTTAAGCACAAAGAGTATTCTAATAAATTCATGATTCATGCGTGTCTCTCTCAAAATATGTGTGCAGAAAGGATGATTGTGGAAAACTAAAAAGCAAAGACTCATATCATACAAGATGCTCCAAGCAAAACACATATCATGTGGTGAATAAAAATATAGCCTCAGGTAAATTTACAGATGGATTGAAGACGAAAGAGGGGATGCCTTCCGGGGAATCCCCAAGCTTAGGCTATTTGGAATCATTTAATATGTCTTGGGGAGCCTTGGTAATCCCCAATCTTAGGCTCCCGCCACTCCTTATTCCATAGTCCATCAAATCGTTACCCAAAACTTGAAAACTTCACAACACAAAACTCAAATAAAAACTCGTGAGATCCGTTAGTATAGCAAAACTAAATCACCACTTTAGGTACTTTTGTGAACTCATTATTTATTTATATTGGTGTAATATGTACCGTATTCTAACTTCTCCATGGTTCATACCCCGCGATACGACTCATATGTACCTAAAAATAGGTAAACAACACAAAGAAAACAAAATCTATCAAAAACAGAACAGTCTGTAGCAATCTGGAAACTTCGTATACTTCTGTAACTACAAAAATTCTGAAAACTTAGGAAAACCTGGGAAATTTGTATATGAATCTTTTGTAACAATTTCAGACTCAGTTGACGTGCTGATAAATTTATAAAATTCCTAGACTGGGCACAAAAGTTTCTATTTTTCAACAAGATCAAATCAACAACCACCATAGACCATGCCAAATGTCTTACTTGTCTCAAACACTAATTAAAACGCCAAAAAACAATTACTACAGAAGTAATAATTTGTGAAACACTAAAAAACAAAAACAAAAAAATAAAATTGGGTTGCCTCCCAACAAGCACTATTCTTTAACGCCCCTAGCTAGGCATAATGCAATAGATCTACGTATGCTATCCAAAAGTTGCTCTCATAGATTCATAAGGAAATTTTATTTTCTTTCTAGGAAGTTTTTCTATGCCTTTCCTTAACGTAAATTCGAATCTAATGTTTCCTTGTTTCATATCAATAATTGCACCAATTGTTCTAAGTAAAGGTCTACCAAGAATAATAGGACATGTAGGGTTGCAATCTATACCAAGAACAATGAAGTCTTCGGGCATATAATTCCTATTTGAAACTCTAATAACATCATTAATCCTTCCCATAGGTTTCTTAATAATGGAATCCGCAAGATGCAAATTTAAACAACAATCATCAAGATCATGGAAACCTAGCACACCACATAAAGTTTTTGGAATCATGGAAACACTAGCACCCAAATCACACAAAGCATGGCACTCATAATCTTTAATTTTAATATTAATAGTAGGTTCCCACTCATCATGAGGCTTTCTAGGGATATAAGCTTCCAACTCAAGTTTTTATTCAAAAAATTTCATCATAGCATCGACGATATGTTTATTAAAAGCCTTATTTTGATTATAAGCATGCAGAGAATTCAACATGGATTGCAACAAGGAAATACAATCAATCAAAGAATATCTATCATAATTAAAGTCCTTCTAATCCAAAAGAGTGGGTTCATTGCTATTTAGAGTTTTGACCTCTTCAATCCCACTTTTATCAATCTTAGCATTAAGATCTATAAACTCCGAATCATTGGGGTGACTTTTAACTAAAGTTTACCTATCTCCACTCCCATCTTTATCAAGATTTATATTGGAAAAAAATATTCAATAGGATTCACATCAATCACTTTGAGATCTTCATCATTATTATCATGAGAACACACCTTTTCAAGCCATTCATGCTTTGCATGTATTCTAGCGGTTCTTTCCTTAGAGTCATCAATACAAATTCTCATAGCTTCTAAAGACTCATTAATGTCATGCTTGGGTGGAGTAGATCTAACTTTCAAAGAATCAATCTGATGCAAAATTCTATCAACGTTCCTAGCCAAATCATCAATCTTGAGCAATTTTTCTTGAATCGAAGCATTGAGAACCTTTTGAGAACTAATAAAGTCTTTAATAATTTTCTCAAAACCAGAGGGCACATTATTATAATTTCCATAAGATTTGTTGTAGGAATTACCATAGGGCACCTTTTTACTAGTAGGAGATCTTCGGTATGCCATTGAGAGTAATTTGCCATAACATTATCTAGGAGTTTAGTAGCTTCTCCTAATGTGATTTCCATAAAAGTACCACCCGTGGCTGAATCTAAAAGATTCCTAGATGCAAAATTCAATCCTGCATAAAAATGTATAATCGTCCATAAACTCAAACCATGTGCAAGGCAATTTCTAATCATTAATTTCATCCTGTCCCAAGATTGTGCAACATGCTCATGATCAAGTTGCTTAAAATTCATTCTATCGTTCCTAAGGGAGATGATCTTAGCGGGCGGAAAGTACTTGAAATAAATGCAACTTTACACTTATACCATGAATCAATATTATTTTTAGGCAAAGATGAAAACCAAGTTTTAGCACGATCTCGTAGTGAGAACGGAAATAGTTAAATTTAAAAATATCATTATCCATATCTTTATTATGTTGCATGTCACACAAATCAATGAAAGTATTTATATGGGATGCTGCAGCCTCACTAGGAAAGCCAGAAAATTGTTCTTTCATAACAAGATTAAGCAAAGCAGCATTAATTTCATAAGATTCCGCACTAGTGGCAGGAGCAATCGGAGTACTAATAAAATCATTACTAGTAGTATTGGAAACGTCACACAACTTGGTATTCTCAAACATCGTGAGAAGCAAGAAATCAATCACACAAGAAAAAAAAGGCAAATGAAAAGGCAAATGGAAAAAGGGCGAATAAAAAGGCAAATCTTTTTGGTATTTTCTCAAAATTGTTTTAGAAGTGGGGGAGAGAAAAACGAGAGGAAAATGGCAAATAATGTAAACGCAAGAGATGAGTTTGTGATGGGTACTTGGTAGGATTTATGTGGACCATCTTGACTTGCTATGTATCCTCCCCAACAACGTCTCTGAAAATCCTTCTTGCTACCTCTTGAGCTTGCGTTGGTTTTCCATTGAAGAGGAAAGGGTGATGCAGCAAAGTAGATAAGTATTTCTCTCAGTTGATATGAACCAAGGTATCAATCCTGTAGCAGGAACAAGGAAGTTACCAATGGATGCACCTACACAAACAATCAAAGTCTTGCACCCAACGCTATAAAGGGGTTGTCAATCCCTTCACGGTTATTTTCAAGGATTATATCCGATAGAGATATATGTAAAATATTTCGGAAAGTAAAAATTAATAAATTGCATCAAGATATTTTTGGTATTTTTGGCTTGTAGATCTAAAAATATAATATGGAAAGTAGACCCGGGGGGCCATAGGTTTCACTAGAGGCTTATCTCTTGAAGGAAAATAACATGGTGGGTGAACAAATTACTCTCGAGCAATTGATAGAAAAGCGAATAATTATGACAATATCCAAGGTAATGATTACACATATAGGCATCACGTCCGTGTCAAGTAGTCCAAAATGATTCTACATCTACTACTATTACTCCACACATCAACCGACTCCTTCCTGCATCTAGAGTATTAAGTTCATGAAGAATATAGTAAGACATTAAGTAATATGACTTGATGTAGAGTGATAAACTCAAGCAATATGATGAAAACCCCATCTTTTAACCCTTGATGGCAACAATACAATACCTTCCTCGCTACGCCTACTTTGTCACTAGGTGAGGACACTGCAAGATTGAACCCAAAACTAAGCACTTCTCCCATTGCAAGAATTATCAATCTAGTTGGCCCAACCAAATCAATAACTCGAAGAGACTTGCAAAGATATGAAATCATGCAAATAAGAATTCATAGGAGTTTCAAATAAGATTCATGGATAATCTGAACATAAACTCACAATTCACCGGATCTTGACAAACACACCACAAAAGAGGATTACATCGGATAGATCTCCATGAAGATCATGAAGAACATGGTACTGAAGCATAAAGAGAGAGAACAAGCCATCTAGGTACTAGCTATGGACCCGTAGGTCTGTGGTGATCTAGTCACGCATCATCGGAGGGCAAATGGAGTTTATGTAGATGCCCTCCATGATCGAATCCCCCTCCGACAGAATACTAGAAAAGGCTCCAAGATTGGATCTATCGGGAATAGAAGCTTGCGGTGGTGAAAAAGTATTTGCGTGGTTCTTTTTGGTATTGGGGGAATATTTGGGTATTTATAGGATGAATATTCGGGTTAGGAGACCTATCGGGGGGCCACAAGCCTGCCAGGCATGACCAGGGGTGGTGGTCTCGCCCACTGGCTTGTGACCTCCTAGTAGGTCCCTTGCCTTTCACTCCAAGTCTGGTAGAAGTCTTCTGGTCCAAGAAAAATCATCGCGAAGATTTTATTCCGTGTGGACTCCATTTAATATTCCTTATCTGCAATACTCAAGAACTAGGGAAAACAAAAACTAGAACTAGGCGCTAGATTAATAGGTTAGTCCCAAAAATAATATAAAATAGCATATTAATGCATATTAAACATCCAAACAGATAATATAATAGCATGGAACAATAAAAAATTATAGATACATTGGAGACGTATGACATGGCCGTGGTGTGGCTCGCCCATGATGAAACTAGCATCTCAAGGAGGAAAAGAACAAGGGGAGCACAGGGGGAAGATGGGCCGGGGACCCATTGCGGTTAGTGAATCAGTCCGATTCGAACATTGATGCTGAACCCTAAAGACAGTGGCAAGGACGGCGATGCAATACCTCCCTGGTTGCCTGGATCGACAAAGAGGACAAAGGCGACACAACAGAGCTTCCAGAAATGAAGGGATCGCGAGGGAGGTGCGGTGGTCAGGGGTTCTACGATGGCGCTAGCTTGGGAGCTCTAGCCATGGTGGGGAACAGCCAGGTAGGACGATGGGGGAGGAATTCGACAACGTCTGCTCGATGCATAGGTCTCTCAAGAAGCTATCCATGAAGTCGACATGGCCTGGGGAGGCAGGCATGCATATGGTGTGGCGAGTTGCGCGTGCGCACATGTCGGGCACATGCCCGATGTTTTTCTCGCGCGAGGAGGATGACTAGTGGCATAACAAGTGGACTGGGCCAGCCAAGTAAGCCTTTCTTTGTCTTTTATTTTATGTTTTTTTTTCTTTTGTTCTGTTTGTCTTGATTTAGTATGAATACTAATCATTTTAGTAAATTCTGAAACATTTTGAGGGCTTTTCCTGAATTTCACGCAGGCTGAAATGTTTCCAGAATATTCGGAGCAATACAATTATATATAGCATTTTATATTTCCAATTCAAATATTTATTGTGTTATTCAAAAATAAAAATGACATGGAAAAATATGCATCACCTCTCGTTAATCTTTTCACCCTTTTCTAGATATTACGAATATTTTTGAAGGCCATTTTGGGTTCATCGAAAATCTTTCTAGGTAAACCCAGTTTATCAATGTGAGAGTAGGGTTTATCCAATCCCCATTTCAAATTCATTTGAATTTTTTTTCATGATACAAACAAGAATATCTAGCCTAGGTCATTACGGGTGCATTTGGCGCACGTAGTAGCTGGGGTTGGAATTGCTCACACACTCTCTAGTGAGGCTGTCTGAGAAAATCCAGGCTCTAAACCAGCTTCTGCACATTGTTTGGTTGCCTGCGTTTAGTTCTCTCATATTAGGGGTTTAATGTTGGCATAACATTTGGTTGCTTGCATTGGCTCGGCTCATGCAACTACACGGTGTTTGGTTGCATACGTGAGATATGATTAAGTGCTAACACTTACACTTAACACACACACTATGTCTCATGACTGCGGTGGACGGCGACCGTGGCTCCGCATCCGATAAGATGAGCACGGAGTCTCGAGTGAGCATTCTTGATGATGTTGATGTTGTGGCGAACTAGTTGCTAGTGTCACCGCCACAGAGAAAGGCCATGCAGAGGAGTGCTAAGGCAGAGGAGATGGGAGCAGAAATGCAGTTTGTGTTCGACCATGGCGAGTGCGGTGGATGGTGACCACGGCGACGCGTCTGACATGACGAGCACGAAGTCCTAGACGAGCACTATTGTTAGCTCCATGACAACTAGTTGCTAGCATTGCTGTCACAAATAAAGTCCATGCAAAGAGCACAGATGCAGAGGATAGGGGGGGGGGGTAAGAATGCAGGTGAGTCCGACTACGACGACTGCGGTGGACGGCGGTTGTTGCGAGCAACCCCGTCAGTAGCGCAGAGAACTAGTTGCTAGCCTCGTAGAAAGTCCAAAAGGAGATAGTGGACAGAGGAGGAATGGAGTGCTCATGCTATTGTAGCGTCAGTAGATAACCCACAAGTATAGGGGATCGCAACAGTTTCCGAGGGTAAAGTATTCAACTCAAATTTATGGATACGACACAAGGGGAGCAAAGAATATTCTCCAGTATTCACAACTGAGTTGTCAATTCAACCACACCTGGAAGACTTAATATCTATAGCAAAGTATTCAGTAGCAAAGTCGTATGGAAGTAACTGTAACGGTAGCAAAAGTAACAATAGCAGTTTCGTAGTGATTGTAACAGTAGCAACAGAGAAGTAACTTAGCAAGGTTCAATATGTGGAAAGCTCATAGGCAATGGATCAGTGATGGATAATTATGTTGGATGTCATTCATCATGCAACAGTTATAATATAGGGTGACATAGAACTAGCTCCAATTCATCAATGTAATGTAGGCATGTATTCCATATATAGTCATACGTGCTTATTGAAAAGAACTTGCATGGCATCTTTTGTCCTACCCTCCCGTGGCAGCGGGGTCCTAATGGAAACTAAGGGATATTAAGGCCTACTTTTAATAGAGAACCGGACCAAAGCGTTAGCACTTAGTGAATACATGACCTCCTCAAACTACGGTAATCACCAGAAAGAATCCCAGAAATTGTCTCCCTGGGGGATGCTGATCCTAACTCGTAATAGGTGTCTACAACTTGCAAGATAGGATCAAGAACACATATATAGCATTAAGCATGGCAAAGTCATAGCAACATCAATATCAGAACATAGTGGATACTAGGGACCAAACCCTAACAAAACTAACTCGATTACAAGGTAAATCTCATCCAACCCATCACCGTCCAGAAAGCCTACGATGGAATTACTCACGAACAACGGAGAGCATCATGTAATTGGTGACGAAGTATGGTTGGTGATGATGATGGCGTCGATTTCCCCTCTCCGAAGCCCAAAACGGACTCCAGATCCGGTCTCCCGAGGAAGAACGGGAGGTGGTGGCGGCTCCGTATTGTGAAACATGATGAACTCTTCTCTTTGTTTCTTCTCCTCGAATAGGGTTATATCGAGCTGGAGATGAGGTCGGAGGAGCCATAGGCACTAGTAGAAAACAGACCTTTCGTCCCAAGCATTAGTCCCGGTCTAGTTATGAGCCGGTACTAAAGATGGTATTAGTCCCGGTTCGTGTCGGCTCCAATGGCTAGGAGCAAGGCGACCTTTAGTACTGGCTCGTGAGGGATCTTTAGTAGCGGTTCGTGTCACGAGCCGGTACTAAAGGGGGCATGGAAGGCTTTTGGTCAGAATAGGGCCCCGCGTGCCTCTTTAGTACAGGTTGGTGACACCAACCGGTACTAAAGGGCAAACTTTAGTACCGGTTGGTGTCACCAACCAGTACTAAAGACTTCCTATATATATATGCTTCGTCTGCAGCCGATCGAAGGGGCTCTCATTTCTTTCTTTTCTCCCCTGTTCTTCTTCTTCTTGCTCGAAGCTCATCCTCCATTTTGCCAAGGATTTGTCAAGATTTAAAGGCACCCCATCTATCCAAGTGTTCACAAAGGTTAGCAACTTTTCCCCTTCATCTCTCATTGCTAGATTAGCTTGTGGTATGCTAAAAGATATGTGATTTGTGGGTTTTAGCTAGATTTTGGAGGAGTGATCATTATGTGGGAGTTTATTTGATTCATATACAATTTGAGCTCAAATTAACTTGTTAGGTTGCATATGTGTAGGTGTGGTTTATTTGGTGCCTTCCCATCCGCGTCCTAACCACCGTCGATCGTCCGTACCGTCTCGTCGCGGCACCGGCCACCTCGGTGAGACTCTTGTTCTTCTCAAAACCTTTTTGTTAAAAAAAATTACTTGTATGATTTAGATAGTTGTGTGTACGATTTACTTACTTGTATTATTGTTAGTTATTCTATAATGTCATGGTTATGGTATCGGCCCACGTCGTCCCTCGTCTGGTCTATGATTTAGATGTGGTATGTCGTTATGTTTTATAACTATTTCACACATCATCTAATGTCTATGACAATTAATTATGCCACCAAATTGATGTAGATGTTTTTATCTATAGAAAGTAGTTGAACCAGAAATTGCCACCGACTATGCAATTCTGCTCGAGAAATTAACACAAGCTGAAAAAGAAATTGATCATTTGAAACAAGAATTGAAAAGAACTGAAGATGAGAAGATGGGATTGGAGTTTCATGTTGCCGATATCGTCGATGATCACAATAACAAGATGTCTGAAATGCGCTTGAAGCTTGGAAAGATTAGAAAATATGCCATTGATAAAGAGGCTTGGTATCATTATGCCGTTGGCTCAATTGTTACCTTAGTTGCGATTATGATCGCATTTGTTGTTGCATTTACATGTTTTAGATAGTTGCATGTTGTTTTATGAGATGTATGTATGAACTATAAGTATCTATTATTTGCAGTAATAACATTTGGTCACTGCTAGCTCTACTTTGGTTGTAATGTGATGATGAAGTTGTATTAATTTGGTCACTTCGATGTTGTGTAATGAACATGAGCCGGCAGTGGATGTGCGATGACCGACTAAGTCCAGGGTTTCTTGATGGCCTGCATGATTTTATTCTTGTGGCTGAGGCAAACAAGCAGAATGGTTTCATGTGTTGTCCATGTCATGACTGTTAGAATGATAGGAATTACTCTACCTCAAAACCCTTCACTACCACCTGCCGAAGTCCGGTTTCATGTATGGCTATAGCTATTGGACCAAGCACGGAGAAAGAGGGGTTATAATTGAATACAATGAAGAAGAAGAGGACTATGACAACTATCCTTTCGCCGATACAACAATGGGGGAAGCTGAAGAAGATGCATCAATGGGGGAAGCTGAAGAAGAGGCATCAGATGAGCCCGCTGATGATTTGGGTCGGGTCATTGCTGATGCAAAGAGAAACTACAAAAGTGACAAGGAGAGCTTGAAGTTGAAACGCATGTTTGAGGATCACAAGAAATTATCGTATCGAAATTGTGAAGATGACCAGAAAAAGCTGGGTACCACGCTCGAATTGCTGCAATGGAAGGCGAAGAATGGTGTAACTGCCCTCTACGATTAGAGGTGCAGAATATACATGCATGCCCTAATGATTGCATCCTCTACCGTGGTGAGGAATAGAGAATTTGGATACATGCCCGGTATGCAGTGCACTGCGCTATAAGATTCCCCGCGATGACCCTGGTGATGTGGAGGGCGAACGCCACAGGAAGAGGGTTCCTGCCAAGGTTATGTGGTATGCTCCTATAATACCACGGTTGAAACGTTTTTTCCAAAACAAAGAGCATGCCAAGTTGTTGCGATGGAACAAAGAAGAACGTAAGAAAGACGAGATGTTGAGAGCACCAGCTGATCGGTCGCAGTGGAGAAAATCGAGTGGGAGTTTGAGGACTTTGCAGTTGACGCAACGAACTTATGGTTTGGTCTTAGTACAGACGGCATGAATCCTTTTGGGGAGAAGATCTCCAGTCATAGCACCTGGCCCGTGACTCTATGTGTCTACAACCTTCCTCCTTGGTTGTGCATGAAGCGGAAGTTCATTATGATGCCAGTGCTCATCCAAGGCCCTAAGAAACCCGGCAACTACATTGATGTATACCTAAGGCCACTAGTTGATGAACTTTTATAGTTGTGGAAAAACCAGGTGTACGTGTGTGGGATGCGCACACACAGAAGGAAATTGAACTACGAGCGTTGCTGTTTGCAACCATCAATGATTGGCCTACTCTTGGTAACCTTTCAGGACATACAAACAAGGGATACAATGCATGCACGCACTTTTCAGACGATACTGAAAGTATATATTTGGATAAATATAAGAAGAATGTGTACCTGGGACATCGTCAATTTCTACCGATCAAGCATATCTTAAGAAAGGCAGGCAACCATTTCAAAGGTGAGCCAGATAACCGGAAGAAGCCTGGCCTCCGTACTGGTGAATATATATTTGATATGATCAAGGATTTACAAGTAATCTTTGGAAAGGGTCCTGGCGGACAATCTGTTCCGAATGACGCCAACGGACACGCACCCTTGTGGAAGAAGAAATCTATATTTTGGGAACTTGAATATTGGAAAGCCCTAGAGGTTCGCAATGCAATCGATGTTATGCACGTGACAAAGAATCTTTGTGTGAACCTACTAGGCTTCTTGGGCATGTATGGAAAGACAAAAGATACACCGAAGGCATGGGAGGACAAGCAAAGAATTAACGAAAAAGACGACATGCCTCCGAAGCAGTATCAAGGTCCTGCCAGCTATGCTCTTACGAAAGAAGAGAAGGAAATCTTTTTTGCATGTCTGCTCAGTATCAAGGTCTCATCTGGCTTCTCTTCGAATATAAATGGAATAATAAATATGGTAGAGAAAAATTTCAAAATCTAAAGTCTCATGACTGCCACGTGATTATGATGCAATTACTTCCGGTTGCACTTTGGGGGCTTCTACCGGAAAATGTTCGATTAGCCATTGTTAAGCTATGCGCATTCCTCAATGACATTTCTCAGAAGTTAATCAATCCAAAAATCCTACCACGGTTACAAAATGACCTGGTCCAGTGTCTTGTCAGTTTCGAGTTGGTGTTCCCTCCATCCTTCTTCAATATTATGACGCACGTCCTAGTTCACCTAGTTGAAGAGATTAACATTCTGGGTCCTCTATTTCTACACAATATGTTCCCCTTCGAGAGGTTCATGGGAGTCTTAAATAAATATGTTCATAACCATTCTAGGCCAGAAGGAAGCATCGCCAAGGGATATGGAACATAGGAGGTTATCGAGTTTTGTATTGACTTTGTTCCTGACATTAAGTCGATTGGTCTTCTTGAATCGCGGCATGAGGGGAGACTGGGTGGAAAAGGCACACTAGGAAAGAAAGAAGCAATAAATATGGATGGGCATTCTGTCACTCAAGCACACTACACGGTTCTACAAAATTCCACCTTGGTGACTCCATATATCGAGGAACACATGGATATTGTATGGTCCAAGAACACGGAGCAGTCTGACCCCTGGATTGAACGTAAACACATGGAGACTTTCGCCGGTTGGTTGCAAACAAAGCTCATCAATGATAACGAGGTTCCAGATGAACTGTACTGGTTGTCTAAGACACCAAGTTTGACTGTAATGACTTTCAAAGGGTACGAGATAAATGGGAATACATTTTACACGATCGCCCAAGATAAAAAGAGCACCAACCCAAACAGTGGTGTCCGCTCTGAGGCAACGAACTATCAAGACACATATTATTGTTTCATAGAGGAGATATGGGAACTTGACTATGGACCTGATCTTAAGGTCCCCTTGTTTCGGTGCAAATGGGTCAAATATACTGGAGCCGGGGTACAGGTAGACCCGCAGTACGGAATGACAACAGTGGATCTCAACAATCTTGGGTACACAGACGACTCATTCGTCCTAGCCAATAATGTTGCTCAGGTTTTCCATGTGAAGGACATGTCTAGCAAACGAGGAGAAAAAAATATAGGGAACAGAATACATGATACGATGAGCCAAAGCGCCACATAGTTCTTTCAGGGAAAAGAAACATTGTGGGAGTGGAGGACAAGACAGACATGTCAGAATATTATGAAAAGTTTCATGAAATCCCTCCCTTCAGAGTGAAGACTGACCCAAGCATCCTGTTAAATGATGAAGATTCACCATGGTTACGGCGCAATCATAAACAAGGGACAAACACGCAGAAAAAGTCTTACACCACGAGATCCCACTCTGGGATGTGGCCGGCTTCACCGTCATCACTTTCTATGACATGCATGCATTTTCTAGCATGGTATCTTTGTAATAGTTTGTACAGGAAGTGCATCAAGTTTTTCCCATAGCCCTCTCAACTCTTTATAAGTTGCTATGTCGGTGAAATTATGATGTCATTCCAGGTTACAACCTTTTCAGAGTTCATTTGTACTGCTTTTCAAATTCAGGGTTATTTAGCTCAAAATAAATCATTAAATGCATGAAGAATATCAAATGAAGTCAGAAAGGGTTGAAAATTGATGATATGCCTTTGAACGGTGCATATTGAACACACAAAAAGTATGGAGTTAAAATAGGTAATTAAAAATGAAATCCCTTTGTAATAGATGAGTTTTCGTTTGAAACCCTCATACTTCGAAAGAGATTGTGCAGTTTGTACACGAAGTGCATCCATTTTTTTGCCGTAACCCTCTCAACTCTTTAGAAGTTGCTATGTGGGTGAAATTATAATGTCATCCCAAGTGACAACATTTTCAGAGTTCATTTGTACTGCTTTTAAAATTCAGGGTCATTTATCTCAAAATAAACCATTAAATGCATGAAAACTGTCAAATGAAGTCAGAAAGGGTTGAAAATTGATGATGTGCCTTAGAATGGTGCATATTGAACACACCAAAAGTATGGAGTTAAAATAAGTTATTAAAAATGAAATCCCTTTGGTAATAGATGAGTTTTCGTCTGAAACCTTCATACTTTGAAATAGATTGTCCAGTTTGTACACGAAGTGCATCCAGTTTTTGCCGTAACCCTCTAAACTCCTTAGAAGTTGCTATGTGGGTGAAATTATGATGTCATGCCAAGTTACAACCTTTTCAGAGTTCATTTGTACTACTTTTCAAATTCAGGGTCATTTAGCTCAAAATAAATCATTAAATGCATGAAAAATATCAAATGAAGTCAGAAAGGGTTGAAAATTGATGATGTGCCTTTGAATGGTGCACATTGAACACACAAAAATTCTGGAGTTAAAATAAGTTATTAAAAATGAAATACCTTTGTAATAGATGAATTTTCGTCCAAAACCCTCATACTTCGAAAGAGATTGTCCAGTTTCTACATGAAGTGCAACCAGTTTTTGCCGTAACCCTCTCAACTCTTTAGAAGTTACTATGCGGGTGAAATTATGATGTCATGCCAAGTTACAACCTTCTCAGAGTTCATTTGCACTGCTTTTCAAATTCAGGGTCATTTAGGTCAAAATAAATCATTAAATGCATGAAAAATATCAATTGAAGTCAGAAAGGGTTGAAAATCGATGATGTGCCTTTGAATGGTGCATATTCAACACACAAAAAGTATGGAGTTAAAATAGGTAATTAAAATTGAAATCCCTTTGTAATAGATGAGTTTTCGTTTGAAACCCTCATACTTCGGAAGAGATTGTCCAGTTTGTACATGAAGTGCATCCAATTTTTGCCGTAACCCTCTCAACTCTTTAGAAGTTGCTATGTGGGTGAAATTATGATGTCATGGCAAGTTACAACATTTTTAGAGTTCATTTGTACTTCTTTTCAAATTCAGGGTCATTTATGTCAAAATAAATCAATAAATGCATGAAAACTGTCAAATGAAGTCAGAAAGGGTTGAAAATTGATGATGTGCCTTAGAATGGTGCATATTGAACACACAAAAAGTATGGAGTTAAAATAAGTTATTAAAAATGAAAGCCCTTTGTAATAGATGAGTTTTCGTCCAAAACCCTCATACTTCGAAATAGATTGTCCAGTTTGTACACGAAGTGCATCTAGTTTTTGCCGTAACCCTTTAAACTCTTTAGAAGTTGCTCTATGGGCGAAATTATGATGTCATGCCAAGTTACAACCTTTTTAGAGTTCATTTGTACTACTTTTCGAATTTAGGGACATTTAGCTCAAAATAAATCATTAAATGCATGAAAAATATCAAATGAAGTCAGACAACGTTGAAAATTGATGATGTGCCTTTGAATGGTGCATATTGAACACACAAAAAGTATGGAGTTAAAATAAGTTATTAACAATGAAATTTCTTTGTAATAGATGAGTTTTCGTCCGAAACCCTCGTACTTCGAAAGAGATTGTCCATTTTGTACACGAAGTGCATCCAGTTTTGGCCGTAACCCTCTCAACTCTTTAGAAGTTGCTATGTGGGTGAAATTATGATGTCATGCAAAGTTACAACCTCTTCGGAGTTCATTTGTATACTGCTTTTCAAATTAAGGGTCATTGAGCTCAAAATAAATCATTAAATGCATGAAAAATATCAAATAAAGTGAGAAAGGGGTTCAAACATGCATGGAAATGCCATAAACTGATTCTTTATATTTTTCTGATATTTTTTGATACATTATTTATTTCCATTGGAGTCATAGATTTTTTCTATGATTTTCTAAAGTTTAGGGTTTTTTCTGAAAATAATAACAAATAATGAATTAAAAAACCTTTAGTGCTGCGCGTGGCTCGCACCGGTACTACAGGGTCTTTAGTACCAATGCCAGCCATGTGCCGGTACTAAAGGTCCACCGCCCCGCACATTTTTTGGGGTGGAAATTTAGTACCGGTGCATAGCCCGCCCCGGTACTAAAAGGGTCTTTAGTTCCGGTGCGAGTCACGCACCGGTACTAAACGTCCTCCACGTATAAATAGTGAAGGCCTTGTCCTGGTGTGAGCCACGCACCGGGAGAAGCTTATTTGTGCCGCCAGGCTGCCGGAATCCCTCGTCGCCGCCCCCAACGCTGTCCCCGAGCCCTTCCCGATGTCGTCCCCTACGAGCTGTCCCTGAGCCCTGCCCGACGTCGTCGTCGGACTTCGCCTCTTCCTCCTCCCCAAGCCGCCGGCCTGCTCCTTGTCACCGCCCCCGATCGACACCATCACCGAGCCCTCCCGAACGCGTCGTCCCGCCAGCCCGCCCCGACGATCCATCCGCCCGCCGGTGAGCCCCGACGATCGAGCCCTGCCAAAATAGAGATTTTAGTATGTATGAGATGTTCGATGATTTTAATTTTTGTAAATAGGGTTCATTTTTTAAATATGTATGAGATGTTAGATGATTTTAATATGAAAGTGATATGATGATTTTATATAGAAAATGTTGACGGATGTATATATATATAGAAAATGTTGATATGATGATTTTTGGATGTTAATTATTTTTGATGGATGCTAATTATTTTTGAAAATGATAGTTTATAGAATTGATTGAAATTGTTTTTTTTAATAATTGCAATCAGTTTTTGGCAAAGGGTGATATCAATTTTAAAATGAGTGAAAGCGGTCTTTTTGACTGCGAGAAATCAATTTTGAAATGAAAATGAAACTATAAAATTCAAAATTCAAAATATATCCTAGATTGGTCTTAGTTTGAAGGTCTAATTGCCCTGAATCAAATATGTAAAAAAATAAAAATGGAATTTTGGTTCAAAAGATACCAATCTTCAAATGATTTTCTATGTAAATTTATATGTCCTAATTAAGTGTTTGTTTGTTTATCTTAGATGCTAAGTGATACTTTGGAGGTCTATCTTAGATGCTAAGTGTTAATTTTGCTTAGTTTTTTTTCATAATTAAGTGTTTCTCCTCGACGTCGACGATGCCAATCCCGCATCCTCGTCGTCGAGTCGGCGGTGGAGGTCACTTGCTTGAGCCGAGGGGCCCTATCCGGGACTGGGCTCCGTCGGGCTGGTACTGGGAGGTGCTGCCTTCCGGGCAGCGCAACTTGCTAAGGAGCCAGCCCGTCGTTGACCCGGAGGTTTTGTGCTGGCGGCCGCATGGGCCACGGACGATACGGAGGCTTAAGTCCCCTGCGGAGGTGGTACAGTACCATGTCAGCAAGGAGAACGAGCACGTCTGTCGCTACATGGCTGCTTTGGAGGCCAGGTCCGACAATACCTGACAGATTCTTTAGAGATCTCACTGGAGCTATGTTCCGATGATGGTTCCTTCTCTTTGGGTGTCCACCGCCCGCCCCGATATCCGTCGGGCGCTAGGGTGCTAGCTAGATCGATATATTAGCTACTATATTCTTATTATTCTTATTATGTATTAGCTAGATCGATGGATTAGCCGATGTATTAACTATTATCCGAGATTATGAGATGAGATCTTTTCTAAGAACTACTATATATGTATTCGATGATGAATTATTAATTAACTATCAGTTATTTTGCTTCTTGAATGCATGTTAATTTGAATAATAATTTGTTTTATCTATATTATTATGGACTAGTTATTAAGCTATGGACAATACAGGTAGAGCTCATGAAGAGGACATCTTCGACATGATACGGTCCTCCGAAAACACAGCGGACCTTCTAGGTGAATCACATGATGATGACGACTCACAATATCTAAACGATTACGGTGATCGATGTGAGGCAGAGGAAGAACAACTTATGTTCCAAAATCCAGAACAACTAACAATGTCCAGCGAGGTATATACACATATGAGCCTCTGGTGATCATTACATGTGTATTAATTGATTTGTATATATATATATATATATTAACAAATCTTTCTTCTTTTAATTATCAGCCCTCCGGATCGATCCAATCTAGTAGAAAGGTACGAGGCTGTGCCAAAATATTGGACATCAACGTAAAGCTCAATCTTGATGCTTTCAAACATGATGGCGCACCGACTCACCCTGAAGCCAATGCCAAGACATTTGTGTGTCAATGTGGAGTGATTGTTAGGGACGGAGTATCAATCACAATGCAAGAATGGATTATGCCAAACAAACCAAAACCAGGAGTGAATTATGTCGATAAAAGAATTAAAGATGCCCTTTGGCGATATCTCATAGAGCATTCCATCCTACCAGATTCTCTCTCGGAGCTCCAAAGGGACAAAGTCAAGTAGTTTGCTCTCCATAAGATGGCCGACGCGTTCCAGACTTGGAAGAAAAGATTATGGACTGAGTACAACACTAGAGGCAAGAAGGCGCCCAAATTCACATGAATATATGAGAAGGTAAGGAATCATTGGGACGCATTTATCGAGTACAAGACATCGGAAGCTGGTATGGAGAAGTCGGCAAAGAATAAGTTTAATGTGGAGAAAAAAAGTATCACCATAAACTGGCCAGTCTGAAGCATGCATCAGATGAGTTGATTCAAGCAATAAAAGATGCCCAACAAGGATGGTTTCACCCCGATAGACAGAACGACGAGCTTACACCCGCCCTCGGGAATCCCAAACACGAAGGACGAACACGAGGCATGGGCGTTGTTTCGTGGTATGAGGGGTTTGCATGATGGAAGGACAGTTACAAAAGTCGTTCAAGAAAAAAGAAGGTTTAAGCAGACCGACTTTCAAAGTTGGAATAGAAGTACGAGTAGCAACAGCTGTAGATACAGGTACTGACCCAACAAAGGGCAACTCCGCGGCAGGAGGCATCGGAACCCGTCCCATCTATACTGCCGAAAAGCAGCATGGGTTCCATGGGGGCACCGCTGGGTCACACCCCCATGGATGATATCACCGAGCAGACATCTTGTGAGCTAATCCAAAAAATGAAGAACATACCCGTGCGGGTCGTGACGGGCTATGCTTTACCAAATACACCTGATGTTCTCTGGCATTTCAATCCGGTTCCAGTTGGGTATGCTCGTGTCACGGTGGACGCAATCGAGCCAGGATATGATGAACTACATCTTGACATCCCTGGAGGTGAGGGGGAGTCCACACTGCGAGAAGACGACTGTGGTCTCATTCTATGGAGTACGGATTGCATCGTGTTTCCACACTCGACGCTAAGGCCACCGGCTCCTCCGAGTATCGATGTCCAGCACGAGGGTTCCCAGCCAGAGGCATGGCAGGGCCAGCAGTCACATCGCCTCGCCAGCAGTCCTCCCCACCTTGCCTCACCAGCATGATGGGGAACGTTGCATGGGAAATAAAAAATGTCCTATGCACACGCAAGATCTATCCATGGTGATGAGCATCTACGAGAGGGAGAGTGGATCAACGTAGCCTTGTAGATCGCTAAGCGGGAAGCGTTAAGAAATGCGGTTGGTGTAGTCGAACTTCTTCGTGATCCAAACCGCCGAGCGTCCCGCGAACTCATCACGTTCTGTCCCGTGATCCAATCATGATCCATCCCGCGAACTCATCACGATCCGTCCCGCGATCTTGATCATGGTCCTTCCGATCTAGTGCCGAACGGACGGCACCTCCGCGTTCAGCACACGTACAACTCAATGATGATCTCCGTCTCCTTGATCCAGCAAGAGAGAGCAGAGAGGTAGAAGAGTTCTCCGGCAGCGTGACGGCACTCCGGCGATGGTGGTGGAGATATTCCGGCAGGGCTTCGCCTAAGCACTGCAGAAATCCGATCTAGAGGAGAAACTATGCACTAGAGGAACTGGTAGCACGTGGCTGAAAATCTAGTGCCAAAAACCCTAAAACCCCTAGTATATATAAGAGTAAGATAGGATAAGGCTTGTCCCTCAAGGGTTCATCCCTTGCTTCGGCCGAATCAAGGAGGAGAGGAGGACTCCTCCTCCAATCCTAGTAGGACTAGGATTCCTCCCTATTTTGCCTTTTTTCCACCTTTTCTCTTTGGGTTTTCTCTCCCAGCCGCATGGGCCTTGTGTGGGACTTCCACCAGCCCACTAAGGGCTGGTATTCACTCTCTCACATCCCATGTAGCATATTGGCTCAAAATACCCCTCCCGGTGGTCTTCCGGTACACTACCGGCACTCCCGGTACACTACCGATGAGCCCGAAACTTTTCCGGCGACCAAAATAGGACTTCCTATATATAAATCTTTACCTACGGACCATTACGGAGCTCCTCGCGACATCCGGGATCTCATCTAGGACTCCGAACAAACTTCGTTCACCACCATGCATAACTCTATACTACCGAAACGTCACCGAACCTTAAGTGTGCAGACCCTACGGGGTCGAGAACTATGTAGACATGACCGAGACACCTCTATGGTCAATAACCAATAGCAGGACCTGGATGACCATATTGGTTCCTACATATTCCACGAAGATATTTATCATTCGAACCTTTATGTCAAGGATTTAGTTAATCCCGTATGATGTTGCCTTTGTTCTTCGGTATGTTACTTGCCCGAGATTCGATCGTCGGTATCTCCATACCTAGTTCAACCTCGTTACCGGCAAGTCACTTTACTCGTTCCGTAATACAAGATCCCATACCTAACATTTAGTCACATTGATTGCAAGGCTTGTTGTGATGTTGTATTACCGAGTGGGCCCTCAGATACCTCTCCGTCACACGGAGTAACAAATCCCAGTCTTGATCCATGCCAACCCAAAAGATACCCTCGGAGATACCTGTAGATCACCTTTATAGTCACCCAGTTACGTTGCGACATTTGATACACACAAGGCACTCCTCCGGTGTCCGTGAGTTGCATGATCTCATGGTCATAGGAACATATACTTGACATGTGGAAAACAATAGCAATAAACTAACACGATCATATGCTACATTTGTAGTTTGGGTCTTGTCTATCACATCATTCTCCTAATGATGTGATCCCATTATCAAATGACATCTCATGTCCATGGCTAGGAAACCTTAACCATATTTGATCAACGAGCTAGTCTATTAGAGGCATACTAGGGACATGGTTTTGTGTATGTATCCACACATGCATCTAAGTCTCCGATCAATACAATTATGACATGGATAATAAATGATTATCATGAACAAGGAAATATGATAATAACTAATTTATTATTGCCTCTAGGGCCTATTTCCAATAGTCTCCCACTTGCACTAGAGTCAAGAATCTAGTTCACATCACCATGTGATTCGCATTGTTATGAATCTAGCACCCAATGAGTTCTGGGGCTCGATCATGCTTTACATGTGAGAGAGGTCTTATAGTCAACGGGTCGGCGACATTGAGATCCGTGTGTACTTTGCAAATCTCTATGTCAAACTGTAAACATTGCTACCATACTCCACTTGGTACGATTCCAAATGGCTGCTCCACTATACATATCCATATTGCTACTACGAGTCATCCGAATCGGTGTTAAAGCTTGCATCGACGTAACTCTTTACGACGAACTCCTTACCACCTCCATAATTGAGAAACATCTCCTTAATCTTTTAGTTACTAAGGATAATCTTGACTGCTGTCCGGTGATCCACTCCTCGATCAATCTTGTACCCCTTGAAAGACTCATGGCAAGGCACACACAGGTGCGGTACACAACATGGCATACTAGACAGAGCCTATGGCTAATGCATAGGGGACGGCGTTCGTCCTTTCTCTTTCTTCTGCCGTTATTGAGCTTTGAGTCTCACTCAACTTCACACCTTACAAATTAGGCGAGAACTCTTTCTCTGGCTGATCCATTTTGAACTCTTTCAAAATCTTGTCAAGGTACGCACTCATTGAAAGTCTCATCAAGCATCTTGATCTATCTCTATAGATCTTGATGCTCAACAATTAGGTAGCTTTATCCATGTCTTCCTTTGAAAATCACTTTTCAAACAACCGTTTATGCTTTCTAGAAATTCTACATTATTCCCGATCATCAATATGTCATCCACATATACTAAGCACAAATTCTGTAGTGCTCCCACTCACTTTATTGTAAATACAAGTTTCTCGTAAACTTTGTATAAACTACAAAACTTCGATCACCTCATCAAAGCGTATGTTCCAACTCCGAGATGCTTGCTCCAGACCATAGAAGGATTGCTAGAGCTCGCACACCTTTTAGCATCCTTAGGACTGACAAAACCTTCTGGTTGTATCACATATAACCTTTCCTCAAATAAATTGTTAAGGAAACGATGTTTTGTCATCCATCTGCCAGATTTCATGATTGAAAAATGCAGCAACTGCTAACATAATTCCAAAATACTTTTAGCCTCGCCACGAGTGAGAAAGTCTCATCGCAGTCAACTCCTTGAACTTTGTCAAAACTTCTTTGCGACAAGTCGAGCTTTTATAAATAGTGACATTCACCATCAGCGCCTGTCTTCAACTTAAAGGTCCATTTGTACTCGACGAACTGCCGTCCCACAAGCAAGTCTACCAAAGTCTATACTTGGTTTTCATACATTGATCCTTTCTCGGATTTCATGGCCTCTAACCATTTGTCGAAATCCGGGCCCATCATCGCTTCGCCATAGCTCGTAGGTTCATCGTTGTCGAACAACATGAACTCTAAGACAAGGTTGTCGTACCACTCAGGAGCAGTACACGTCCTTGTCGACCTACGAGGTTTGATAGTAACTTGATACGAAGCTTCATGATCATCATCATTAACTTCCTCTTCAACTAACGTAGGCTTCACAGAAACATCTTCCTGCACTGCGCTACTCTCTGGTTGAAACAAAGGTTCAACAACCTCATCAAGTTCCATCTTCCTCCCACTCAATTCTTTCGAGAGAAACTCTTTCTCGAGAAAGGACCCGTTTTAGCAATAAACACTTTGCACTAGGATCTGAGATAGAAGGTATACCCAACTATTCTCTAGGGTATTCTATGAATATGCATTTGTCTGCTTTGGGTTCGAGCTCATTAGGTGAAAACATTTTTCACACAAGCGTCGCGGCCCCAAACATTAAGAAACTACAGCTTAGGTTTCTGTCAAACCATAATTTACACGGTGTCATCTCACCGGATTTAGATGGTGCCCTATTTAAAGTGAATGTAATTGTCTCTAATGCATAACCCCAAAATTATAGTAGCAAAACGATAAGAGACATCATAGCAAGCACCATATCCAATAGAGGACGACTATGAGTTCGGACACACCATCACACTATGGTGTTCCAGGTGGCGTGAGTTGTGAAACAACTTTCACATTGTCTAAAGTTGTATGCCAAACTCGTAACTCAGATATTCACCTCCACGATCATATCACAGACATTTTTATCTTCTTGTCACGACGATCTTAAACTTCACTCAGAATTTGCTTGAACCTTTCAAACGATTCACACTTGTGTTTCATTAAGTGAATATACACTATATCTACTCAAATCATCAGTGAAGGTAAGAAAATAACGATGTCCACAGCACGTGTAACATCCCTAATTTTGAATGTTATAATAAATATTAGAATGATTGTTTGTTCGTTTAAGTGATTGAAAGTGAGTGAAATTTGAAACTTTTTGAAACTTTTGAAAGTTTAATGAGTGGGAATGAAATGACTTTCCCAAAACATTCACTCTGCATTTTGATCACCAGGAATTCAAATTCAATTCATCACAAAACCCCAGAGTGAAGATGACATGATTTCTTCCATTTAAAGAAATGAAAAGGGATTTGAAAATGATTTGAATTTCATTTGAAAATATTTCAATTTCAGAAACTTTATGCAACTCAATGATTTTCATGAGAGAGGATAAAAGGACTTCCTCAACTTATATGAAATATGAGTTGGAAGTTTTAAAATGAAGTATATGGAGTTCATTTCCTATTTGGTTTCATGTCAAATTTCAATATTCAAAACCCTTGCCAAAGTTTTGAGAGGAGTAATATGACACTCCAAACCAGGGATCATTTGAACCATCTTTGAATTTCAGAAAAAACTATTTTTTGAAATATTTCCTATTAGGTTACAAAGCCATTTTGAAAGTGGTTTTAAAAATGTATTTTTTCCCAAAATTAAAATATATGGGAAATAGGGTAAAATGATTTCTTTCAATATAAAAATGAAGAAATATAAATTTGAAGTCATTTTGATATTTTCAAAATGTTTTATTTGACTCTTATTTAAAACAGTAGCACTGTTTGATTTTTCTGAATTTGTAAGTATTTTATTTTACACTGAAATTATGTTCATGATTTAGGAAATCTTTTTCCGGTCATTTTGATATATAATATGTATATATAAAAGTATTTTTGATTTCCTTTTAATCGTTTCCTTTTGTGTTTCTTTTATAAAAGGGAAATCCTTATAACTTTAAATAGCCCCGGCCCACCTGTCTATTAACTAGCCCCCCTGAAACCCCTCCGAACCGGTCACCCGCTGACCGCGCCCCCTCTCGCTCTCACTGACGCGCGGGACCCCCCATCCGACTGTGGCGTCAGTGCGGTCATCCCCTTCCCCATGCCCGACAACGTCGCCGGCGAATCTCTCCCGCAGATCACGCCTCCCGTGCCTCCCCGACCACTGCACCTAGCCTATATAAACCCGAGCCCCCCCCGCACTCCATTCCCCCACTTTCCCCCTCTGCCCGACGCCTCCCCTCGCCGGAATCCCTCGCCGGACCCGAGCGCCGCCGCCGCACCATTTCTCTCACCCCGCTCTTCCCCGACTACCCCGAGCCCTCTCAAGCTCGCCATTCACTTCCGCACCCTCATGTGCACCTCCCCGTGCATCCGCCCGTGCTCCAGAGCCGCCGGAGCTACCTCCCCATCGACCATCGAAGACCCTTGCCGCCTCCGAGCTCGTCATCGTCAACACCGCCGTCCCCGAGCCCCTCCGACGCCACCATCGTCTTCGCCATACTCGCGCGCATCGACCGGACCCCTTGCCATCGCTGGAGGACCACCGGAACATCGTACCCGTCCACGCCCGAGCCGCCACCATCGCCGAAGCATCGCCGGAGCTTCCCTCCTCCTCTGTAAGTCATCGGAGTCCTCCCCCTCCGTTCAATCGCATTCCAACGGCCAGGATTAGATCGTGTATTTTATTTTCATAAACGAAGCATTTTCTTTTATGCTTCGGCCATCCGCTCGAATCACCAGAACATGCACCCCTAGGCCAATCAGAACCTGCCACGTAGCCCATGTCCGTTAGATAAAATTCTTTCCTTTTTCTGTTCTTTTTTTAGAAAACAGAACAGATGTTGATTTTGTTTTCTTTGTATCTTTTATGTTTTTATTTGTTTTTGATTGATTCTTTTTGTATGGGTTAAAAATTCATTCTAGTTTCTACAGATACCAAGTTTGACCATATTTGAATATTTAAATTTGAATTTAAATAGATTTTATTTAAATTTTATTTTCTTAATAACTTGAGTTTGAAAATATATTTTTAGTTGATTCTTTTTGCTAGTTGTCACTAGTGACTTTAGTTATTAGTAGGTAGAGTTTGGAAATTTTTAGAAGATTTTTAATAGTGTTTTCAACTAAAAGAGATTCTGTTTAGTTCCTATGTTGTTTAGTTAGTTTAATTTTTTCTTTAGTTATTTTGAAAATCTGAATTAGTTTAACTTTTGTTTTAGTTTTCTTTAGTTCTGTTGTCCAAATGATAGGTGACTTATTTTATATTAGTAAAAATATTTTTTGTTTTGTTTTATATCTTAATTATATAGGAAACTATATCCTTTTTCATTTGGTAGTGTTTTATGAAAACAACTAGGGTTAGTAATATTTCATTTAACAAAAGTTTTGAGTGATTAGATTCTATTTTCAAAATAAAGTTTTTAGTAATTCTTTTCTTTTAAGAAAATGTTTTAAACAAAAATAGTTTAGTTTACTATAGGAATATATATTCCCCTTCATTTGGTAATATTTTATAAAACAACTTAGTTTTAGTAGAAATCTTTTCAGAAAAATTTAGATGAATTAATTCTGTTAATTCTTTCTGTTAACTTAGTTGTTATATTTTGTTTTCTGTTATTTTAATGTTTTATTTGTTTTATGTTTTATTTGTTTATTTGTAGTTAAGTTTATTAGGCAAACACTTATGATGCTTCGGATGTTCTTTTCATGATTTCTAGTTGTTCTTCAAAAGTAATTCTTTTTGCTAATAAAATATTTATTAAAATAATTTTGTTATATTTTACATTGTTTTATTTTGTTACTATTGAAAATAGTTGTTTGTAGGGGAAAACTACCTTAGTTGTGTTTATGAAAGTTTTGTTGATTTTCAACTTTCATCTTAAGTATTTCCTTCATCACAAACTTTTGGTGTTTATTCTTGCGTTACCTTGTGATTGTTAGAATTGATTGCTAGTATGATTGCTTATATGAATGCAATGTTTGGTTATATAGATTTTCATCGACGAGTGACGAATAGTCCATCAAGTTATTTCTGAGAGCGATCTTTATTCTTCATCAACAGTACAGGCAAGTTCACTTTCACCATCTTTTCATACCTATGTTTTATTGTATGTAGTGACATCATTTCAACAAATCCCTCCCGTAGTGTTATTGAAATTCTTGTAGTTGAGTAGTACACATAAGGTACGAACCCACCACTTGTTACTAAAGCCCCGGGAATGCTAGTTATTTCAATGTTATGCTAAAGTAGACGGGGTCTGGTATGAGTGTTCGTGAGTGCTGTGAGAAGGAGGACTCTTCAAGTCCTACATCTTCAAGACCTCAATACTTCGAGACTTGAGAAACAAGATTTTCAATACACACTACTGGGTGAGGGATGGTTGGAACGGCACCCTGGAGAAACCAGTGGTTTTGCCTAGGTGATGCTGGAGATGAGCCAGTATTCACGCGGAAAGCCTCACCCAGACTCAAAGAGAAGGATGAATACTTCATGCCCGGAAGCTTACCTGTGTAGCCACAAGTCAATATGGGCTCTAGGTTGGATGATCTTTGTTGTGACTCTGACTAGGCAGTGCTACAAGATGTAGTCGATGTTAGGATTGGATGGGCACTGTCAGTAGCTCAGGGAAACACTCTAAAAGACCATGTTTCTTTCGTCCTGTTCTCAAAAATCAGGCAGTGCGAGGATTTACCAGGAGGGAAAGAATCTTGTGGGTAAAGTACACAACACTCCGCAGAGTTAAACCTAATCGATTAGCCGTGTCCCCAGTTACGGACAATTTGAGCTTCTAGACTTGGATCTATCTTTGAACTCTCAACACTGGATTGATAACTAATTGTGGGCAACTTAAGTTACTTTTGGGCATTGAGACATCGGTTGGAGGAACCATGTCATGATAGATAACTCTGTATAGAGGCTCCTGATATTCCTTCGTTGTAGTAAAAGAAAACAAAAATCAGCTTTATGCAAAAACTTAGACACAGAGCCATAAAGCCATACTGCATATAGATTAGTCTTTATCTTCTGTTCTGCTATTGTGACCTTGCCGGTACATTCAATGTACTGGCCTACACGGCTGCAATGTCTTATGTTGCAGATACTGTTCTTCGACGAGTAAGAGTACGATTTAGGGTTACGGTCCGCACTCAACCTGCCGTTGGTGTCATTGGGACTCCACACCCGTTGACTGCTTTCGCTGAGATTTAAGGTATATATTAGTTTTATGTTAATTACATGTGATTGCACTTTGATATATACATTGATGTACTGTGTGTGTGCCGGCATACTGATCCAGGGATGGCACAGAAAACACAGAGGCTTGACTCGTCTTGAGTCGGGTCGCTACAAAGATGGTATCAGAGCACATGTTGACTGTAGGACGTGAGCCTAGAAACTGGAAAGCCCTAGGACAAGATATCTTCAAAATTTTATTCTCAAAAACATTCTTTACTTCTTGTCTTCTCTGATTTTACCAAATGGTCCCTCTTACCTCAAAGAGTTAGAATATACCCTTTCCCCTTTTGACCACATGGAGGATCAACTAAAGCCACTCCAAGAAGGACGAGATATCTGACAACTGATGACCAATTCAGAAAAAGATGTATTCCATTATGGAATGGAGCTACAAAAGATTGAAGACTATAAAGACCTGAAGAAATTGTAGAACATGAAGAATGTCCAAGATATTATGTCCCTAGAATACCAAACCCCTGTTGTATACTTACGTTAGATATGATGATTTGTGAGTTGTCATTTGTGTGTAATTTTTCGACAGCCACAAATAAAATATATTTTCAAAAACCATTGTTTGTATTGTGTGTATCCCCTCCTTTCTCTCTGTATCCCCATCCCAAAACCTTAGACTCAATAGATGGTGAATGAAGTTGGACTTGTATTCTTTGGACCAATGACCCAACTGGAGGTAGAAGTATGGATTCAAAAACATGGATGAAAATGAGTTGTTAATACATATACTGGGATTTTGATAAAGTACAAGGATAAAATGGAATATGGTAAATGGATAACCCCTTACAGTTGGTTTTAAGGATGACAATTCTCCGTAAGATGTTGGGAAGTGAAATAGAAGTTTGGTTTGGATGATATGGATGCTTACCCAAGAAGAAACCTATGTTAATTTTGAGTGCCTGTTTTGTGACATCTGTAGATGACCACCATTTATGAGTTTTTCCTCAAGGGCCCGGAAATGATCATGACCTTGACAAGTGATCATGATTACCCAAAAATCCTCAAGGATATGATGGCACACTTCCATCTAGAAGGAGATGCAGTCTACAAAGGCTACTCATTCAAGGAAGATGGAGTGGAACTTTGGTATGTGGAGGTACACCTCTACCGTGTGAAAGGAGTTTGCCCAAAAACTATGGGACAATACTTCTTCATATCTCGTGAACCACGAGCAATTTTCTTCGATGCTGTTCGTGAAGCTGCCATGGAAGCCATACGTCATAATTGAGCAATACTTGAAGCAAGACTCCGACATACTCAGGAATACCTACAAGAAGTGCACACGGAGATGATGGAGATGAAGCTCAGGTCCACCCGGATCAAACAAAAGATGCATGATTTCAAGGAGCACATCGCGAATTTCCAGTGGTACTAAAATATCTCCAAGGTGGGATAAATGAATAAATGTTGGAGTGATGCTAGACCATACCAGACTATGTGGATGGCAGCATATGTAATAAAGTATTTTCGGAGTTTTAAGCAGTGATTGAGGATGTAACCAAGGATTGAATATGAGGAGAAGGTCAGGCATGAGTAGTTTGAGCTTTCGATTTTGGAATTAATAAATGTAGCCATCTTAGCATTTTGAAGTTATGTAACGGAAGTCTCAGAGTTTGTAATAAAGTCACGAGATCAATGGAACTTATGGTGTCATGATTCTCCTATGTTGAATTTCATGAGTTGTTACTCTATGAACAAAGATCTCTGAACATTTTTTTAGGATATGAGAAAATATGGTCTACACATGGCGTGAGTGCATTTCATTTCAAGTGTGGTAGAAATCACAGAGATAAATGAATGAAGGAAATACCATTCATATTAAGGAGTTTGGATAAGTGAACACAGGTGAAGAGAATATGGAAAACATTCCAACCATGTGGATGACAACACCTGAAAGAGTATACCTTGGACATGAAGACACAAAACTGTTATAGGTTAAACATACCAATGGAAAGGAAAAACATATTCAAGGAATAGAACCTGTATCAAGGATGGATCACCCGATTCCATGAAGGTTGCCCAAGGATCATGAAACAAGAAGTTGTGATTGGACCAACAAGCATTTTCTTAGGAGTATACGATAACCTGAGAGTTGTGAAGGAATGCTACATCTTTTATACAGCTTGCAGAATCAATGGATTTATCTAAACTTCGTTCGTTGACAAGAGAAATTTCCTGCAATGCTTGTGAGGAAGCCCAAGTGTTAGAATACGAGATTCACTAAACCTTATACAAGGTAATGATTTCAGTGCGACATGGCTTGGCCACCATGACGACTTACTCTTATCATTCTCTTGCTATTCGGAATGGTAAATCTGAGTGACTTACCCATAGTAAAGAGACAATGTTTTTTGAAGTTTTTGTTTAAGCCTTAGAACGGTATGATGAAAAAAAACTTTGTACAGGACAATTGCTGTCCCACGTAGGAATTTTACAGTGAGTAATGAAGCCAAGACCCATTCCACTGCAGGATAACCACTAATGGTAGACCACCATGAGATCATCGATAAGTTATTTAGAATGATCACGAGACCTGTCAGTTAAGAAGACCCAGTATCGGAGGAAATGCATTTTTGTTATGAGATCACAAGATTTTGATATAACGGAAGATGCATCACCGAAGGAGCCATCGTGAAGTATGTGAATAGACAGATGCATCTAGAGGACTGTCATGAGATTGATGGACCAGTAACTCTCTTTTTAAGTGTGGTAGACTCCACACTTTACCAGGTCAGTGAATTTATTAGAAGACCCCCAAACCCTAACCTTTTCTTTCTAGCCCTTTCGAATCTCAAGGACGAGATTCATTTTAAGTGTGGTAGTTTGTAACATCCTAAATTTTGGAATGTTATAATAAATATTAGAATGATTGTTTGTTTGTTTGACTTATTGAAAGTGAGTGAAATTTGAAACTTTTTGAAACTTTTGAAAGTTTAATGAGAGGGAATGAAATGACTTTCCCAAAGCTTTCACTCTGCATTTTGATCACCAGGAATTCAAATTCATTTCATCACAAAACCCCAGAGTGAAGATGACATGATTTCTTCCATTTAAAGAAATGAAAAGGGATTTGAAAATGATTTGAATTTCATTTGAAAATATGTCAATTTCAGAAACTTTATGCAACTCAATGATTTTCATGAGAGAGGATAAAAGGACTTCCTCAACTTATATGAAATATGAGTTGGAAGTTTTAAAAAGAAGTATATGGAGTTCATTTCCTATTTGGTTTCATGTCAAATTTCAATATTGAAAACCCTTGGCAAAGTTTTGAGAGGAGTAATATGACGCTCCAAACCAGGGATCATTTGAACCATCTTCGAATTTGAGAAAAAACTATTTTTTGAAATATTTCCTATTAGGTCACAAAGCCATTTTGAAAGTGGTTTTAAAAATGTATTTTTTTCCCAAAATTATAATATATGGAAAATAGGGTAAAATGATTTCTTTCAATATAAAAATGAAGAAATATAAATTTGAAGTCATTTTGATATTTTCAAAATGTTTTATTTGCCTCTTATTTAAAATAGTAGCACTGTTTGATTTTTCTGAATTTGCAAGTATTTTATTTTACACTGAAATTATGTTCATGATTTAGGAAATCTTTTTCCGGTCATTTTGATATATAATATGTATATATAAAAGTATTTTTGATTTCCTTTTAATAGTTTCCTTTTCTGTTTCTTTTATAACAGGGAAATCCTTAAAACTTTAAATAGCCCCGGCCCACCTATCTATTAACTAGCCCCCCCAAAACCCCTCCGAACCGGTCGCCCGCTGACCGCGCCCCCTCTCGCTCTCACTGACGCGCGGGACCCCCCATCCGACCGCGGCGTCAGCACGGTCATCCCCTTCCTCATGCCCGACAACGTCGCCGGCGAATCTCTCCCGAAGATCACGCCTCCCGTGCCTCCCCGGCCACCGCACCTAGCCTATATAAACCCGAGCCCCCCTGCACTCCATTCCCCCACTTTCCCCCTCTACCCGACGCCTCCCCTCGCCGGAATCCCTCGCCGGACCCGAGCGCCGCCGCTGCACCATTTCTCTCACCCCGCTCTTCCCCGACTACCCCGAGCCCTCCCGAGCTCGCCATTCACTTCCCCACCCTCATGCGCAGCTCCCCGATCATCCGCCCGTGCTCCAGAGCCGCCGGAGCTACCTCCCCATCGACCATCGAAGACCCTTGCCGCCTCCGAGCTCGTCATCATCAACACCGCCGTCCTCGAGCCCCTCTGACGCCACCATCGTCTTTGTTGTACTCGCGCGCATCGACCGGACCCCTCGCCATCACCGGAGGACCATCGGAGCATCGTCCCCGTCCATGCCCGAGCCGCCACCGTCGCTGGAGCTTCCCTCCTCCTCTGTAAGTCATCGGAGTCCTCCCCTTCCGTTCGATCTCATTCCAACGGCCAGGAATAGATCGTGTATTTTATTTTAATAAACGAAGCATTTTCTTTTACGCTTCGGCTGTCCGCTTGAATCACCAGAACATGCACCCCCTAGGCCAATCAGAACCTGCCACGTAGCCCATGTCCGTTAGATAAAATTCTTTCCTTTTTCTGTTTTTGTTTTAGAAAACAGAACAGATGCTGATTTTATTTTCTTTGTATCTTTTATGTTTTTATTTGTTTTTGATTGATTCATTTTGAATGGTGTCAAAAATTGATTCTAGTTTCTGTAGATACCAAGCTTGACCATATTTGAATATTTGAATTTGAATTTAAACAGATTTGATTTAAATTTTATTTTTTGAATAACTTGAGTTTAAAAATATATTTTTAGTTGATTCTTTTTGCTACTTGTCACTAGTGACTTTAGTTATCAGTAGGTAGAGTTTGGAAATTTTTAGAAGATTTTAAATAGTGTTTTCAAATAAAAAAGATTCTGTTTAGTTCCTATATTGTTTAGTTAGTTTAATTTTTTCTTTAGTTATTTTGAAAATCCGAATTGGTTTAACTTTTGTTTTAGTTTTCTTTAGTTCTGTTATCCAAATGATAGGTGACTTATTTTCTATTAATAAAAATAATTTTTGTTTTGTTATATATCTTAATGATATAGGAAACTATATCCTTTTTCATTTGGTAGTGTTTTATAAAAAACAACTATGGTTAGTAATATTTCATATACCAAAGTTTTAAGTGATTAGATTCTGTTTTCAAAATAAAGTTTTTGTAATTCTTTTCTGTTAAGAAAATGTTTTAAACAAATATAGTTTAGTTTACTATAGGAATATATATTCCCCTTTATTTGGTAATGTTTTGTAAAACAACTTAGTTTTAGTAGAAAATCTTTTCACAAAAAATTTAGATGAATTAATTCTGTTAATTCTTTCTGTTAACTTAGTTGTTATATTTTGTTTTCTGTTATTTTAATATTTTATTTGTTTTATGTTTTATTTGTTTATTTGTAGTTAAGTTTATTAGGCAAACACTTATGATGCTTAGGATGTTCTTTTCATGATTTCTAGTTGTTCTTCAAAAGTAATTCTTTTTGCTAATAAAATATTTATTAAAATAATTTTGTTATATTTTACATTGTTTTGTTTTGTTACTATTGAAAATAGTTGTTTGTAGGGGAAAACTACCTTAGTTGTGTTTATGAAAGTTTTGTTGATTTTCAACTTTCATCTTAAGTATTTCCTTCATCACAAACTTTTGGTGTTTATTCTTGCGTTACCTTGTGATTGTTAGAATTGATTGCTAGTATGATTGCTTATATGAATGCAATGTTTGGTTATATAGATTTTCATCGACGAGTGACGAATAGTCCATCAAGTTATTTCTGAGAGCGATCTTTATTCTTCATCAACAGTACAGGCAAGTTCACTTTCACCATCTTTTCATACCTATGTTTTATTGTATGTAGTGACATCATTTCAACAAATCCCTCCCGTAGTGTTATTGAAATTCTTGTAGTTGAGTAGTACACATAAGGTACGAACCCACCACTTGTTACTAAAGCCCCGGGAATGCTAGTTATTTCAATGTTATGCTAAAGTAGACGGGGTCTGGTATGAGTGTTCGTGAGTGCTGTGAGAAGGAGGACTCTTCAAGTCCTACATCTTCAAGACCTCAATACTTCGAGACTTGAGAAACAAGATTTTCAATACACACTACTGGGTGAGGGATGGTTGGAACGGCACCCTGGAGAAACCAGTGGTTTTGCCTAGGTGATGCTGGAGATGAGCCAGTATTCACGCGGAAAGCCTCACCCAGACTCAAAGAGAAGGATGAATACTTCATGCCCAGAAGCTTACCTGTGTAGCCACAAGTCAATATGGGCTCTAGGTTGGTTGATCTTTGTTGTGACTCTGACTAGGCAGTGCTACAAGATGTAGTCGATGTTAGGATTGGATGGGCACTGTCAGTAGCTCAGGGAAACACTCTAAAAGACCATGTTTCTTTCGTCCTGTTCTCAAAAATCAGGCAGTGCGAGGATTTACCAGGAGGGAAAGAATCTTGTGGGTAAAGTACACAACACTCCGCAGAGTTAAACCTAATCGATTAGCCGTGTCCCCAGTTACGGACAATTTGAGCTTCTAGACTTGGATCTATCTTTGAACTCTCAACACTGGATTGATAACTAATTGTGGGCAACTTAAGTTACTTTTGGGCATTGAGACATCGGTTGGAGGAACCATGTCATGATAGATAACTCTGTATAGAGGCTCCTGATATTCCTTCGTTGTAGTAAAAGAAAACAAAAATCAGCTTTATGCAAAAACTTAGACACAGAGCCATAAAGCCATACTGCATATAGATTAGTCTTTATCTTCTGTTCTGCTATTGTGACCTTGCCGGTACATTCAATGTACTGGCCTACACGGCTGCAATGTCTTATGTTGCAGATACTGTTCTTCGACGAGTAAGAGTACGATTTAGGGTTACGGTCCGCACTAAACCTGCCGTTGGTGTCATTGGGACTCCACACCCGTTGACTGCTTTCGCTGAGATTTAAGGTATATATTAGTTTTACGTTAATTACATGTGATTGCACTTTGATATATACATTGATGTACTGTGTGTGTGCCGGCATACTGATCCAGGGATGGCACAGAAAACACAGAGGCTTGACTCGTCTTGAGTCGGGTCGCTACAAAGATGGTATCAGAGCACATGTTGACTGTAGGACGTGAGCCTAGAAACTGGAAAGCCCTAGGACAAGATATCTTCAAAATTTTATTCTCAAAAACATTCTTTACTTCTTGTCTTCTCTGATTTTACCAAATGGTCCCTCTTACCTCAAAGAGTTAGAATATACCCTTTCCCCTTTTGACCACATGGAGGATCAACTAAAGCCACTCCAAGAAGGACGAGATATCTGACAACTGATGACCAATTCAGAAAAAGATGTATTCCATTATGGAATGGAGCTACAAAAGATTGAAGACTATAAAGACCTGAAGAAATTGTAGAACATGAAGAATGTCCAAGATATTATGTCCCTAGAATACCAAACCCCTGTTGTATACTTACGTTAGATATGATGATTTGTGAGTTGTCATTTGTGTGTAATTTTTCGACAGCCACAAATAAAATATATTTTCAAAAACCATTGTTTGTATTGTGTGTATCCCCTCCTTTCTCTCTGTATCCCCATCCCAAAACCTTAGACTCAATAGATGGTGAATGAAGTTGGACTTGTATTCTTTGGACCAATGACCCAACTGGAGGTAGAAGTATGGATTCAAAAACATGGATGAAAATGAGTTGTTAATACATATACTGGGATTTTGATAAAGTACAAGGATAAAATGGAATATGGTAAATGGATAACCCCTTACAGTTGGTTTTAAGGATGACAATTCTCCGTAAGATGTTGGGAAGTGAAATAGAAGTTTGGTTTGGATGATATGGATGCTTACCCAAGAAGAAACCTATGTTAATTTTGAGTGCCTGTTTTGTGACATCTGTAGATGACCACCATTTATGAGTCTTTCCTCAAGGGCCCGGCAAACGATCATGACCTTGACAAGTGATCATGATTACCCAAAAATCCTGAAGGATATGATGGCACACTTCCATCTAGAAGGAGATGCAGTCTACAAAGGCTACCCATTCAAGGAAGATGGAGTGGAACTTTGGTATGTGGAGGTACACCTCTACCGTGTGAAAGGAGTTTGCCCAAAAACTATGGGACAATACTTCTCCATATCTCGTGAACCACGAGCAATTTTCTTCGATGCTGTTCGTGAAGCTGCCATGGAAGCCATACGTCATAATTGAGAAATACTTGAAGCAAGACTCCGACATACTCAGGAATACCTACAAGAAGTGCACACGGAGATGATGGAGATGAAGCTCAGGTCCACCCGGATCAAACAAAAGATGCATGATTTCAAGGAGCACATCGCGAATTTCCAGTGGTACTAAAATATCTCCAAGGTGGGATAAATGAATAAATGTTGGAGTGATGCTAGACCATACCAGACTATGTGGATGGCAGCATATGTAATAAAGTATTTTAGGAGTTTTAAGCAGTGATTGAGGATGTAACCAAGGATTGAATATGAGGAGAAGGTCAGGCATGAGTAGTTTGAGCTTTCGATTTTGGAATTAATAAATGTAGCCATCTTAGCATTTTGAAGTTATGTAACGGAAGTCTCAGAGTTTGTAATAAAGTCACGAGATCAATGGAACTTATGGTGTCATGATTCTCCTATGTTCAATTTCATGAGTTGTTACTCTATGAACAAAGATCTCTGAACATTTTTTTTAGGATATGAGAAAATATGGTCTACACATGGCGTGAGTGCATTTCATTTCAAGTGTGGTAGAAATCACAGAGATAAATGAATGAAGGAAATACCATTCATATTAAGGAGTTTGGATAAGTGAACACAGGTGAAGAGAATATGGAAAACATTCCAACCATGTGGATGACAACACCTGAAAGAGTATACCTTGGACATGAAGACACAAAACTGTTATAGGTTAAACATACCAATGGAAAGGAAAAACATATTCAAGGAATAGAACCTGTATCAAGGATGGATCACCCGATTCCATGAAGGTTGCCCAAGGACCATGAAACAAGAAGTTGTGATTGGACCAACAAGCGTTTTCTTAGGAGTATACGATAACCTGAGAGTTGTGAAGGAATGCTAGATCTTTTATACAGCTTGCAGAATCAATGGATTTATCTAAACTTCGTTCGTTGACAAGAGAAATTTCCTGCAATGCTTGTGAGGAAGCCCAAGTGTTAGAATACGAGATTCACTAAACCTTATACAAGGTAATGATTTCAGTGCGACATGGCTTGGCCACCATGACGACTTACTCTTATCATTCTCTTGCTATTCGGAATGGTAAATCTGAGTGACTTACCCATAGTAAAGAGACGATGTTTTTTGAAGTTTTTGTTTAAGCCTTAGAACGGTATGATGAAAAAAAACTTTGTACAGGACAATTGCTGTCCCACGTAGGAATTTTACAGTGAGTAATGAAGCCAAGACCCATTCCACTGCAGGATAACCACTAATGGTAGACCACCATGAGATCATCGATAAGTTATTTAGAATGATCACGAGACCTGTCAGTTAAGAAGACCCAGTATCGAAGGAAATGCATTTTTGTTATGAGATCACAAGATTTTGATATAACGGAAGATGCATCACCGAAGGAGCCATCGTGAAGTATGTGAATAGACAGATGCATCTAGAGGACTGTCATGAGATTGAAGGACCAGTAACTCTCTTTTTAAGTGTGGTAGACTCCACACTTTACCAGGTCAGTGAATTTATTAGAAGACCCCCAAACCCTAACCTTTTCTTTCTAGCCCTTTCGAATCTCGAGGACGAGATTCATTTTAAGTGTGGTAGTTTGTAACATCCCAAATTTTGGAATGTTATAATAAATATTAGAATGATTGTTTGTTTGTTTGACTTATTGAAAGTGAGTGAAATTTGAAACTTTTTGAAACTTTTGAAAGTTTAATGAGAGGGAATGAAATGACTTTCCCAAAGCTTTCACTCTGCATTTTGATCACCAGGAATTCAAATTCATTTCATCACAAAACCCCAGAGTGAAGATGACATGATTTCTTCCATTTAAAGAAATGGAAAGGGATTTGAAAATGATTTGAATTTCATTTGAAAATATGTCAATTTCAGAAACTTTATGCAACTCAATGATTTTCATGAGAGAGGATAAAAGGACTTCCTCAACTTATATGAAATATGAGTTGGAAGTTTTAAAAAGAAGTATATGGAGTTCATTTCCTATTTGGTTTCATGTCAAATTTCAATATTTAAAACCCTTGGCAAAGTTTTGAGAGGAGTAATATGACACTCCCAACCAGGGATCATTTGAACCATCTTCGAATTTGAGAAAAAACTATTTTTTGAAATATTTCCTATTAGGTCACAAAGCCATTTTGAAAGTGGTTTTAAAAATGTATTTTTTACCAAAATTATAATATATGGAAAATAGGGTAAAATGATTTCTTTCAATATAAAAATGAAGAAATATAAATTTGAAGTCATTTTGATATTTTCAAAATGTTTTATTTGCCTCTTATTTAAAATAGTAGCACTGTTTGATTTTTCTGAATTTGCAAGTATTTTATTTTACACTGAAATTATGTTCATGATTTAGGAAATCTTTTTCCGGTCATTTTGATATATAATATGTATATATAAAAGTATTTTTGATTTCCTTTTAATAGTTTCCTTTTCTGTTTCTTTTATAACAGGGAAATCCTTAAAACTTTAAATAGCCCCGGCCCACCTATCTATTAACTAGCCCCCCCAAAACCCCTCCGAACCGGTCGCCCGCTGACCGCGCCCCCTCTCGCTCTCACTGACGCGCGGGACCCCCCATCCGACCGCGGCGTCAGCACGGTCATCCCCTTCCTCATGCCCGACAACGTCGCCGGCGAATCTCTCCCGAAGATCACGCCTCCCGTGCCTCCCCAGCCACCGCACCTAGCCTATATAAACCCGAGCCCCCCTGCACTCCATTCCCCCACTTTCCCCCTCTACCCGACGCCTCCCCTCGCCGGAATCCCTCGCCGGACCCGAGCGCCGCCGCTGCACCATTTCTCTCACCCCGCTCTTCCCCGACTACCCCGAGCCCTCCCGAACTCGCCATTCACTTCCCCACCCTCATGCGCAGCTCCCCGATCATCCGCCCGTGCTCCAGAGCCGCCGGAGCTACCTCCCCATCGACCATCGAAGACCCTTGCCGCCTCCGAGCTCGTCATCATCAACACCGCCGTCCTCGAGCCCCTCTGACGCCACCATCGTCTTTGTTGTACTCGCGCGCATCGACCGGACCCCTCGCCATCACCGGAGGACCATCGGAGCATCGTCCCCGTCCATGCCCGAGCCGCCACCGTCGCTGGAGCTTCCCTCCTCCTCTGTAAGTCATCGGAGTCCTCCCCTTCCGTTCGATCTCATTCCAACGGCCAGGAATAGATCGTGTATTTTATTTTAATAAACGAAGCATTTTCTTTTACGCTTCGGCTGTCCGCTTGAATCACCAGAACATGCACCCCCTAGGCCAATCAGAACCTGCCACGTAGCCCATGTCCGTTAGATAAAATTCTTTCCTTTTTCTGTTTTTGTTTTAGAAAACAGAACAGATGCTGATTTTATTTTCTTTGTATCTTTTATGTTTTTATTTGTTTTTGATTGATTCATTTTGAATGGTGTCAAAAATTGATTCTAGTTTCTGTAGATACCAAGCTTGACCATATTTGAATATTTGAATTTGAATTTAAACAGATTTGATTTAAATTTTATTTTTTGAATAACTTGAGTTTAAAAATATATTTTTAGTTGATTCTTTTTGCTACTTGTCACTAGTGACTTTAGTTATCAGTAGGTAGAGTTTGGAAATTTTTAGAAGATTTTAAATAGTGTTTTCAAATAAAAAAGATTCTGTTTAGTTCCTATATTGTTTAGTTAGTTTAATTTTTTCTTTAGTTATTTTGAAAATCCGAATTGGTTTAACTTTTGTTTTAGTTTTCTTTAGTTCTGTTATCCAAATGATAGGTGACTTATTTTCTATTAATAAAAATAATTTTTGTTTTGTTATATATCTTAATGATATAGGAAACTATATCCTTTTTCATTTGGTAGTGTTTTATAAAAAACAACTATGGTTAGTAATATTTCATATACCAAAGTTTTAAGTGATTAGATTCTGTTTTCAAAATAAAGTTTTTGTAATTCTTTTCTGTTAAGAAAATGTTTTAAACAAATATAGTTTAGTTTACTATAGGAATATATATTCCCCTTTATTTGGTAATGTTTTGTAAAACAACTTAGTTTTAGTAGAAAATCTTTTCACAAAAAATTTAGATGAATTAATTCTGTTAATTCTTTCTGTTAACTTAGTTGTTATATTTTGTTTTCTGTTATTTTAATATTTTATTTGTTTTATGTTTTATTTGTTTATTTGTAGTTAAGTTTATTAGGCAAACACTTATGATGCTTAGGATGTTCTTTTCATGATTTCTAGTTGTTCTTCAAAAGTAATTCTTTTTGCTAATAAAATATTTATTAAAATAATTTTGTTATATTTTACATTGTTTTGTTTTGTTACTATTGAAAATAGTTGTTTGTAGGGGAAAACTACCTTAGTTGTGTTTATGAAAGTTTTGTTGATTTTCAACTTTCATCTTAAGTATTTCCTTCATCACAAACTTTTGGTGTTTATTCTTGCGTTACCTTGTGATTGTTAGAATTGATTGCTAGTATGATTGCTTATATGAATGCAATGTTTGGTTATATAGATTTTCATCGACGAGTGACGAATAGTCCATCAAGTTATTTCTGAGAGCGATCTTTATTCTTCATCAACAGTACAGGCAAGTTCACTTTCACCATCTTTTCATACCTATGTTTTATTGTATGTAGTGACATCAGTTCAACAAATCCCTCCCGTAGTGTTATTGAAATTCTTGTAGTTGAGTAGTACACATAAGGTACGAACCCACCACTTGTTACTAAAGCCCCGGGAATGCTAGTTATTTCAATGTTATGCTAAAGTAGACGGGGTCTGGTATGAGTGTTCGTGAGTGCTGTGAGAAGGAGGACTCTTCAAGTCCTACATCTTCAAGACCTCAATACTTCGAGACTTGAGAAACAAGATTTTCAATACACACTACTGGGTGAGGGATGGTTGGAACGGCACCCTGGAGAAACCAGTGGTTTTGCCTAGGTGATGCTGGAGATGAGCCAGTATTCACGCGGAAAGCCTCACCCAGACTCAAAGAGAAGGATGAATACTTCATGCCCGGAAGCTTACCTGTGTAGCCACAAGTCAATATGGGCTCTAGGTTGGTTGATCTTTGTTGTGACTCTGACTAGGCAGTGCTACAAGATGTAGTCGATGTTAGGATTGGATGGGCACTGTCAGTAGCTCAGGGAAACACTCTAAAAGACCATGTTTCTTTCGTCCTGTTCTCAAAAATCAGGCAGTGCGAGGATTTACCAGGAGGGAAAGAATCTTGTGGGTAAAGTACACAACACTCCGCAGAGTTAAACCTAATCGATTAGCCGTGTCCCCAGTTACGGACAATTTGAGCTTCTAGACTTGGATCTATCTTTGAACTCTCAACACTGGATTGATAACTAATTGTGGGCAACTTAAGTTACTTTTGGGCATTGAGACATCGGTTGGAGGAACCATGTCATGATAGATAACTCTGTATAGAGGCTCCTGATATTCCTTCGTTGTAGTAAAAGAAAACAAAAATCAGCTTTATGCAAAAACTTAGACACAGAGCCATAAAGCCATACTGCATATAGATTAGTCTTTATCTTCTGTTCTGCTATTGTGACCTTGCCGGTACATTCAATGTACTGGCCTACACGGCTGCAATGTCTTATGTTGCAGATACTGTTCTTCGACGAGTAAGAGTACGATTTAGGGTTACGGTCCGCACTCAACCTGCCGTTGGTGTCATTGGGACTCCACACCCGTTGACTGCTTTCGCTGAGATTTAAGGTATATATTAGTTTTACGTTAATTACATGTGATTGCACTTTGATATATACATTGATGTACTGTGTGTGTGCCGGCATACTGATCCAGGGATGGCACAGAAAACACAGAGGCTTGACTCGTCTTGAGTCGGGTCGATACAGCACGCTACAAGACTCATCGGATTGCATACATCAACATGTATCATTTCCAATAAACCACTTGACCGCTCCATCAATCCAGAAAACGGCGTCCTTAGTCTTCTTACCCAAGAGGCTTGGTTTGCATGTCTCAACCGATTCTAAATCAAATGAGTCGAAAGATCCATCAGCATGGAGTTTCTTCATGCGCTTTATACCAATATGACATTTTAGCGGCAGTGCCACAAGTATCATTATTAACTTTGTATCTTTTGGCATGAATGTTATGAACATGTGTATTTCTACAATCAAGATTCAACAAACCATACTCACTGGGTTCATGACCATTGAAGGCATTATTCATGTAAACAGAATAACCATTATTCTCTAACTTAAATGAATAACTATGTTGCAATAAACACGATCTAATCACGTTCATGCTCAATGCAAAACACCAAATAACATTTATTTAGGTTCGTCACTAATCCTGAAGGTAGAGAGATCGTGCGATGTTGATCACATCAACCTTGGAAACATTTCCAACACACATTGTCACCTCACCCTTAGCTAGTTCTCCGTTTATTCCGTAGCTTTTATTTCGAGTTACTAACATTTAGCAACCGAACCGGTATCCAATAACCAGGTGCTACTAGGAGTACTAGCAAGGTACACATCAATAACACGTATATCAAATATAATTCTGTTGATTTTGCCAGCCTTCTTATCTACCAGGTATCTAGGGTTGTTCCGCTTCAGCGACCATTCTCCTCATAATTGAAGCACTTAGTCTCGAGTTTGGGTTCAACTTTGGGTTGCTTCACTGGAGCAGCAACTGACTTGCCATCCATGAAGTTTCCCTCCTCAACCTTGCCCTTCTCGAAACTAGTGGTTTTATTAACCATCAACACTTGATGGTCCTTCTTGATTTCTACCTTCATGGTGTCAAACATCGCGAACAGCTCCGGGATCATTATTTCTATCCCTAGCATTTAATAGTTCATAACCAAGTTCTAGTAGCTTAGTGACAGTGATTTGGAGAACTATATCAATCACTATCTTATTTGGAAGATCAACTCCCACTCGATTCAAGCGATTGTAGCACCCAGACAATCTGAGCACATGCTCAACGATTGAGCTATTCTCCATCATCTCGCAAGCAAAGAATCTTGTTGGATATCTCATATCTCAGAACACGGGCACGGGCCTGAGATCACAATCTCAGCTCTTAGAACATCTTATATGTTCCGCGACATTCAAAACATTTGGAGCCTCAATTCTAAGCTGTAATGCATGACGCACTAAACTGTCAAGTAGTCATCGGAATGTGCCTGTCGGATGTTCACAACATCTACAAACGACGCTAGACGGGGTGGCGCACCGAGCGGTGCATAAAGGACACAAGCCTTCTATGCAGCAATGAGGACAATCCTCAGATCACAGACCCAGTCTGCAATATAGCTACCATCATCTTTCAACTCTATTTCTCTAGGAACATAAAAAAAATCAAGGGAGCTACAATGTGAGCTAGTAATCTACAACATCATTTGCAAACACACTACTGACTATGTTCATGATAATGAGTTCAATTAATCATATTACTTAAGAAATTCCACTCAAATTGACATCCCTCTGGTCATTCGAGTGATACATGATCCAAATTCACCAACTCAAGTCCGATCATCACGTGAGTTGAGGTGGCTTCAATGGTGAACATCATCATGTTGATCATATCTACTATATGAATCATGTTCGACCTTTCCGTCTCTTGTGTTCTGAGGCCATGTCTGTACATGCTAGGCTCATCAAGTTTAACCCGAGTGTTCTGCATGTGCAACACTAGCTTGCACCCATTGTATGTGAACGTAGAGTCTATCACACCCGATCATCACGTGGTGTCTCGACACGACAAACTTTTGCAACGGTGCACACTCGGGGAGAACACAATTTATCTTGAAATTAAGTGAGGGATCACCTTATAATGCTACCGTCGACCTGAGCAAAACAAGGTGCATAAAAGGATTAAAATCACATGCAATTCATAAGTGACATGATATGGCCATGAACTTGTGCTTTAGATCTCCATCTTAAAAGCACCGGCATGATGTCCATCATCACCGGCACGACACTATGATCTCCATCATCTTGATCTCCATCAACATGTCTCCATCGGGCTTCTCACGCCCATCATGCTTCTACTACTATTGCTTCCGTTTAGCGACAAGGTAAAGCATTACATAGCTCTTAATGATTGATACGCAGGTCATACAATAGTTAAAGACAACCCTATGGCTCCTGCTGGTTGCCGTACTCACCGACATGCAAGTCGTGATATTCTATACATCACATGATCATCCCATACATCACATATATCACATCATGTAATTGGCCATATCACATCACAACATACCCTGCAAAAACAAGTTAGACGTCCTCTATTTGGTTTTGCATGTTTTACGTGGCTGCTACGGGTATCTAGGAAGAACAATTCTCACCTACGCATAAACCACAATGGTGATAACATAGTTTGCTTTTCAACCTTCCCAAGGACCGCCTTTGTCGAATCCGATCCAACTAAAGTGAGAGAAACTGCCACCCGCAAGCCATCTATGCAACAAGATGCGATTGAGGGAACCGATCTCTCATAAGCATACGAGTAATGTTGGTTCGGGCCGCTTCATCCCACAATACCGCTGAACCAAAACACGACCAAGGGAGGAAGCAATCTAAGCATCAACGTCCACAAACTCTTTGTGTTCTACTCAAGATGTCATCTACACATAGACCTAGCTCATGATGCAACTGTTGGGGAACGTCGCATGGGAAACAAAAAATTTCCTACGCACACTCAAGATCTATCCATGGTGATGAGCATCTACGAGAGGGAGACTGGATCTACGTAACCTTGTAGATCGCTAAGCGGTAAGCGTTAAGAAACGCGGTTGGTGTAGTCGAACTTATTTGCGATCCAAATCGCCAAGCGTCCCGCGATCCATTCATGTTCCGTCCCGCGATCCAATCATGATCCATCCCGCGAACTCATCACGATCTGTCCCGCGACCTCATCACAATCCGTCTCGCGATCTTGATCACGGTCCTTCTGATCTAGTGCCGAACGGACGACACCTCCGTGTTTAGCACACGTACAGCTCGATGACGATCTCCATCTCCTTGATCCAGGAAGAGAGAGCGGAGAGGTAGAAGAGTTCTCCGGCAGCGTCACGGCGCTCCGGCGATGGTGGTGGAGCTATTTCGGTAGGGATTCGCCTAAGCACTGCAGAAATTCGATCTAGAGGAGAAACTATGCACTAGAGGAACGGGTAGCACGTGGCTGAAAATCTAGTGCCAAAAGCCCTAAAACCTCTAGTATATATAAGAGGAAGAGACGAGGAGGCTTGGCCCTCAAGGGTCCAGCCCTTGCTTTGGCCGAATCAAGGAGGAGAGGAGGACTCCTCCTCCAATCCTAGTAGGACTAGGATTCCTCCCTATTTTGCCTTTTTTTCCACCTTTTCTCTTTGGGTTTTCTCTCCCAGCCGCATGGGACTTGTGTGGGACTTCCAACAGCCCACTAAGGCCTGGTATTCACTCTCCCACAGCCCATGTAGCCTTTTGGGTCGAAATACCCCTCCCGATACACTACCGGCACTCCCGGTACATTACCAATGAGCTCGAAACTTTTCCGGCGACCAAAATAGGACTTCCTATATATCAATTTTTACCTCCGGACCATTCTAGATCTCCTCGTGACGTCCGGGATCTCATCTGGGACTCCAAACAACCTTCGTTCACGACTATGCATAACTCTATAATACCGAAACGTCACCGAACTGTTGGGGAACGTTGCATGAGAAACAGAAATTTTCCTACGCACACGCAAGATCTATCCATGGTGATGAGCATATATGAGAGGGAGAGTGGATCTACATACCCTTGTAGATTGCTAAGCGGGAAGCATTAAGAAACGCGGTTGGTGTAGTCGAACATCTTCGCGATCCAAATCACCGAGCGTCCCGCGATCTCATCACGATCCATCCCGCGATCTCATCACGGTCCGTCCCGTGAACTCATCACGATCCGTCCAGCGGTCTCATCATGAACCGTCCTGTGAACTCATCATGATCCATCCCGCAATCTCGTCACGATCTGTCCCACGATCCAATCACGATCGTCTCGTGGCCTTGATCACGGTCCTTCTGATCTAGTACCGAACGGACGGCACCTCCGCGTTCAGCACATGCAGCTTGATGACGATGTCCGCCGTATTGATCCAGCAAGAGGGAGAGGAGGTAGAAGAGTTCACCGGCAGCGTGATGGCGCTCCGGTGATGGTGGTGGAGCAATTCCGGCAGGGCTTCACCTAAACACCGTGGAAAACCGATCTAGAGGAGAAACTATGCACCGGTGGAACGGGCAGCATGTGGCCGTAAAATCTAGTGCAAAACCCCTCTATTACACCAATATATATCAGAGGAGAGGAGAGGATGGCCTCAAGGGCTGGTCCTCTTTGGATTCGGCCAAGGCTAGGAGGGACAGGAGGACTCTCCTCCTCCAATCCTAGTAGGACTAGGATTGCTCCATTTTTTGGCCTTTTCCACCTTTTTCCTTTGGGTCTCTTTGTTACAGCCGCATGGGCCTTATGTGGAGGTTCCACCAGACCACTAAGGGCTGGCTAATACTTTCCCACAGCCCATGAAGCCTCTTGGGTCGAAATACCCCTCCCGGAGGTCTCTCGGTACACTACCGGCATTCCCGGTACACTACCGATGAGCCCGAAACTTTTCCGGTGACCAAACTGGGACTTCCAATATATGAATCTTTACCTCTAGACCACTCCGAAGCTCGTCGTGACGTCCGCGATCTCATCCGGGACTCCGAACAAACTTAGGTCACCACCATACATAACTCTACACTACCGAAACGTCACCGAACCTTAAGTGTGCAGACCCTGCTGGTTCGAGAACTATGTAGACATGACCGAGCCACCTCTACGGTCAATAACCAATGGCGGGACCTAGACATCTACATTGGTTCCTACATATTCTATGAAGATCTTTATCGGTTGAACCTCTATGTCAAGGATTCAGTTAATCCCGTATAACGTTCCCTTTGTTCTTCGGTATGTTACTTGCGGGTTCCCGTATTATGGTCTCTAGGGCATATTTCCAACACGAACCTTCAGTGTGCAGATCCTGCGGGTTCGAGAACTATGCAGACATGACCGAGACACCTCTACGGTCAATAACCAATAGTCAAACCTGGATGCCCATATTGGTTCCTACATATTCTACGAAGATCTTTATCAGTCAAGCCTTTATGTCAAGGATTCAGTTAATCCCGTATGATGTTCCCTTTGTTCTTCAGTATGTTACTTGCCCGAGATTCAATCATCGGTATCTCCATACCTAGTTCAACCTCGTTATCGGCAAGTCTCTGTACTCGTTCCGTAATACAAGATCCTGTGGCTAACACTTAGTCACATTGCTTGCCAGGCTTGTTGTGATGTTGTATTACCGAGTGGGCCCTGAGATACCTCTCCATCATACGGAGTAACAAATCCTAGTCTTGATCCATGCCAACCCAACAGACACCCTCGAAGATACCTGTAGAGCACCTTTATAGTCACCCAGTTACGTTGCAACATTTGATACACACAAGGCACTCCTCCGGTGTCCGTGAGTTTTATGATCTCATGGTCATAGGAACATATACTTGACATGTAGAAAATAGTAGCAATAAACTGACACGATCATATGCTACATTTGTAGTTTGGCTCTTGTCCATGACCTCATTCTCCTAATGATGTGATCCCGTTATCAAATGACATCTCATGTCCATGGATAGGAAAATTTAACCATCTTTGATCAACGAGCTAGTCTATTAGAGGCATACTAGGGACATGGTTCTGTGTATGTATCCACACATGCATCTAAGTCTCCGATCAATACAATTATAGCATAGATAATAAACGATTATCATGAAGAAGGAAATTTGATAATAACTAATGTATTATTGCCTCTAGGGCATATTTGCAACATAGCAGTCCTCCCCACCTCGCCAGCAGTCCTCCCCACCTCGCCAGCAGTCCTACCCTCCTCAAGAGGCGTCCCACTTCGATACGGATCCTAGCGCGAGTCCACCCAACCTCGGGATGGAGCATCACGCAAGTCCATATCGTCCATTTCGATCTCCGCCGCATGAGCTGACTCCACCCCGGCAGCGGTCCCGCCAGCAGGGCTCCCAAAAGAGGAAGGCCATCAACAATCCTCTTTGGAAGAAAGCAAAGAAGAAACCCGAGCCTCCGGCCAAAAGGAAGCCGCGTTACGACATGACACCAGAGGAAACCAAAATTGAAAGCGATCGCAAAGTGAAAGCCTTTTTTGCGAAGAAGACCCTACCACCAAAGGAGGTAATACCCAAGGAAGTCCAAGAGCACTTTATGGAACACTTTAGTGATCGACCCCCTGCATATGTGGGTCGTATGCCGACAGACTATGAGCGACAGATTCATAAGGCAAGTGAGCAAAGAAGTTGGCCCAGCCCAAGGAAGAAGTCAGGAAGTACATCAACGACAAGTGGTACTAGTAGCGGGAAAACAGTTCCCCAGCTTGGAGAACAATCCAAGCAATCGATCTCTCTGCTCAAGGTGACTACCAATCCAAGCAAGTAATCGATCCAAGTAGTCGACCTGCAAGGCAACCCAATTGACCTCAAAGAAATAGAGGCTGCAGGTCTCACTCTTGACCAAATCCTTGGCACCGAGGAAATCCGCGGGTACGATGCAACTGAGTATGCAATGCAATATGCCGTCGAAAAACCACTTGCCACACCCGAGCAGTACAAGGAAATACCAACTGCGATGCGACAATTGCATGATTGGTACCTGTTTGAAGCAAAGCGAGGGGAGATGGTGGTCATGGTCATAGTAAGGAAAGAGAAGTACGTGAATGGAAGTGTAATATGTCTTGAATTCAGGGAACTTTTCCAGTTATACCACGTGGACTCTATCAAGAAATCTATCATCAGTTGCTATTGTCTGTAAGTGATTTATATCTTTAATAATTTAGGTCTCTAGCTCAGATATCGTTCATTGGCTTATCCTCACTATATATGTTCTTTTCTATGCTATTATGCAGATTGAAGATGTGGGAATTGAAACAAGAGGGAGTCGATGACATTGGGTTCATCGACCCAAATACTGTTAATCGTCATGTGGTAAAACATTATGCCAAGGACACAAAAGAGCTCTTGGAAAATTTTCTGGCACTAATGAATACCAAATGTACTATAATATTTCCTTACAACATGGAGTGAGTGTTTACTCTCTTGTATACTACAAATTCTATTTTTGCTTTCTAGCTCGCTGTCAAGTGTAGTTGATGATTTATATGCATGCCTTCTTAATTATATAAACTTTTGCACAGATACCACTATATCATCCTAAATATTATCCTCGCGGATGGACTTGTTCTAGTGTACGACTCACTAGATACACTAGACCAATCATACGTTGACTTGTATTTTATGATAGAACAGTAATTTCAATCTTTATTGACCTCACTTTCTTTCATTATTTCCTGGTATCAAAAGTAATTATAATCACTCTTTCGTTCTTTTTCTTTACCGTGTAGTGTTTGGAAAAAGATGATAGAAAAAACCACGGTCGTCAATGGAAACCGAAGCTGAAGTGGAAAAGGATGCAGGTAATTAAGTAGTAGTACTAGGTCCGCGCATCTCTTTAATTCTTTTTTCAATACCATTATCATGCTTGATTATTAATTATCTTATTGAATTCTATTCTTTTGCAAAGTGCGCAAAGCAGCCACAGGGGACAAATTTATGTGGATACCTCCTCTGTGAGAACATTCGCATCCAGACCAAAAGGCGTATACGTCGCAGAGGAGCACCTGAAAGACAACTCCGGGTTTGGAAGATGAGGTCAAAGCTCTCACTTGAGAAATGCTTTGTAGCACTTCAAGAGCAATTTGCGGCATTTCTTCTTCGACATGTCATTGATGTAAATGGAGAGCACTATTCCTTACCGCCGCCTCAATAATGCCAGCAAATGAGTAGTAGAAAACTGAGATTTCATCCGGAGCACTAGCTAGCTAGTCCGGATCGAGTTTTGGGAATTAATTTATAAGTCCAGAATATATATGGATGTGTAATTCCATTTGTATATATACTGTGTATGAGATATTGTATATTATATTACATATATATATATATATATACATCAACTTGTGTAATGTTTACAGTATGTAGCACCGTAAAATAAATTTGAAATGAATGGAAAACACAATAAATAGAGAGGAAACTAAAACCTAATTAAAATCTAAAAAAATAGAACACTCAGTACCGGTTGGTATCACCAACCGGTACTAAAGGTCCTCCACCACCAGCCAATGCAGGAATCCACATGGTGGGCCTTTAGTACCGGTCCGTGGGCCAACTGGTACTAAAGGTTTGGACCTTTAGAACCGAACCTTTAGTATCGGTCCGTGGGCCAACCGGTACTAAAGGTCCAGACCTTTAGTCCCAACCCTTTAGTACCGGTTGGCGAACCGGTACTAAAGGCCCATCTAGACCGGGACTACTGATCGACATTCTATTAGTGAGGGGCCCCACAAGCCTGCCAGGTGTAGCCAGGGGTGGCCATGCCTAGCAGGCTTGTGGCCTGTAGATGGCCCCCTTTGGTTGATTCTTGCGCTAGTATTTTTTATTAAATCCAAAAATATTCTGCGTAAATTTTTAGGAAGATCCGAGAACTTCTATTTCTGCACAAAATTAACACCAAGGCAATTCTGCTGAAAACAACGCCAGTCCGGGTTAGTTCCATCCAAATCATGCAAATTAGAGTCCAAAACAAGGGCAAAAGAGTTTGGAAAAGTGGATACGATGGAGACGTATCAACTCCCCCAAGCTTAACCCATTGCTAGTCCTCAAGCAATTCAGTTGATAAACTGAAAGTGATAAAGAAAAACTTTTACGAACCCTGTTTGATCTTGTTGTTGTAAATACGTTTAACTGATGCTCAGCAAAAATCATGGACTTACCATGTTCACAATAACATTTAGGTCTCATATTTACTCATATCAATGACATAATCAACTAGAGATCAATAATAATAACACTCGGATGAAAACACTTCTTCAAAACAATCATGATACAATATGACAAAATGGTATCTCGCTAGCCCTTTCTGAGACCGCAAACATAAACGCAGAGCACCTATAAAGAACAAGGACTGACTAGACATTGTTATTCACGGTGAAGGAGATCTAGTCATGATCATACTCTATATCAATTAATAGCAGATCATACAATTGATGGTGGTGCTCTCTAACTGGTGCCTTTTATAAGAAGATGATTGACTCAACAATAAATTAAACGGAAAGGCCCTTCGCAGAGGGAAGCATTGATTTGCAGAGGTGCCAGAGCTCGAGTTTTTAAAACAGAGGTAAGTAATGACTTTTGAGTGTTATGCTTTAGTTGCTCACATAACAACCAAGAGGTTTTCAACATCTTCCATGCTAGATACATTATAGGCGGTTCCCAAACACAATGATAAAGTTTTTACTCCGCCTCCACCAATCAGTCACACTCCACGGCGGGCCGAATTCACGGGTACCGTCCATACAAACACAGTTTTGGGGGTGTTTTGTTTAATTATATTTTGCTTTTATTTCGAGCATGGAACTGGGCATCCCGATTACTTTCCACTTTATCGTGAGTGATAGTGAATCAACACATATCGTGAGAATAACCCACCTAGCATGGAAGATATTGACAGCCCCCAGTAGCCACATGAGCGATCTGGGCATACAAAAAAGAATCTTTATTTGAAGGTTTAGAGTTTGGCACATGCAAATTTACTTGGAACGGCAGGTAAATACCGCATATAGGTAGGTATGGTGGACTCATATGAAACAACTTTGGGTTTGAGGAATTGGAGGCAGAAGCAGTATTCCCGCTTAGTACAAGTGAAGGCTAGCTAAATACTATGGAGCGACCAACTGGAGAGCGACACTGTCATCAACATGCCTTGAGATTAACCAACATTGAATGCAAGCATGAGTAGGATATAGATTACCATGAACATAAATATCGTAGAGGCTACGTTGATTTTGTTTCAACTACATGCATGAACATGTGCCAAGTCGAGCCACTTGAATCGTTTAGAGGGGGATACCATCCCATCATACTACATCACAACCATTTTAATATGCATGTTGGCACCCAAACCAAACCATTATCCACACTTAGCTAATTAAGCATGGCATGGGTAACTATAATCTCTAATTGTCATTGCAAATATGTTTCACCCATAATGAACTGAATTCGGAATGATGAGCTAATCATATTTATGAAAGCAAGATAGGTTGAGTTCATACTAGCTTTTCTCCATCTCAATCTTTTCATAAAATATCGTCATTATTGCCTTTCACTTTCATGTCCGAATGGTGTGGATAATAATAAGAGTGCACGTGCATTGGACTAAACTAGAATCTGCAAACAAAAACTCAATGGAGAAGACAAGCTAACATGGGCTATCTAATAGGTAAACAATAATTCATATGAGAGCCACTCGACATTTTCATTGTGGTCTTCTCCTTACGACCCAAATAAGGAAAAATCAAAACAAGAACAAGAAAACTATTTACACGGGAAAGCTCCCAACAAACAAAAGAAGAACGAAAAATATTTTTGGGTTTTCTTTTTAATGCTACAACTAGCAACTAGAAATAAAGCTTAGAACTATATTATTTTGTATTTTTCTCAAAGTTAAATAAACACACAAAAAGAATGCGAAACAAGAAAATAAACTACCATGGATGGTACAATGAAAATGTATGAACACCAACTGCTTAAGAATAAGTGTGTGAACATGAATGTAAAGTTGGTGAGAAATATGTACTCCCCCAAGCTTAGGCTTTTGGCCTAAGTTGTTCTATGGCCATGGATGGAAAGAGCTCTCTCCGGGATACTCAGGAGCATCCTTACCGTTCCATTGGTTGGCAAACTTCTGCGGCTCCCACTAAAAAACTGACTCCCGGTACGGATCAAGAGCGGGTGCCGGCTCTGGAGCCGGGGGTTGCGTCAAACCCCAATATCTGTAAATGTCTCCGAGCATAATGGTGTACCTTCCTGAACAAATATTGAACAAAGAAGAAGAAGGCAACTGAGTAATAATTTCACAAGTACCCTGCCTAAAAACTAAATTGTAAAGCAGCCTCCTATCATCATTTTTCTTAATAACATCGTGAGCTACCATACGGTCATAATCTAGAAACTTCAGGGGTAGAAGCCTCTCGTCTCTCTTGTTAAGACTAATGGGTATCTCAAAATGTTTCGCTAAACAAGATGAATTGATACCTTCCAATATGGGACCCTTCGAACGGTTGGTGTTCAACCGTTGGGCCACCATAACGCCCAGACTAAAGGTTCTATCAGCAACTAAAGCATGGCGCAGAATGGCAAGGTCAGGGGCACTAAGACTTCCCCTCTCCCATCGACCAACTAAACATCTTCCCGCAAATAATGAATAATAGCATAGCACAGGAAATGTATACTAGCTGCTCTTGCCTTTGACACACCTCTCTCTTCCCCTACAGTGACTGGGCAATAAAATCTTCCATGTCTCTAGGACGTGGTTCCCTGATGCTGCTCTCATTGGGTATTTTGCCAAATTTACAAAAATCATAAAGGTTCATTTTCTTAGGCACATCATATAAGTGAAATTCTACTACAGGAGGGTCTTCCCTAGAAGGAAAGTGAAAATTTTGCACAAAAGTATTCGTGAGCAAGAGGTATTGATGACACTTATCGTTGAGGAAGTCGGTGATCCCTGCATTCTCGGCCAAATAATAGAATTCTTCATAAATTTCGGCCGCCCTCCAGAATGTGCCACACGGCCATTCACATGGTCGAACTTCTGTGACGCGAGGAAGATTATACTTGAGTTTCTCCTACATCTTATTTTCATCTTCCTTATAACTCCGGCTTGAAGAGCCTCTTAATAATCTCCTCAACATTTCTTTCTCTGAAAAATTCTGAAATTGTTAGTGACTCAAAATGAAAGTGCATAAAACTCAACAAAACTCATAGCAACTACTCCCTCAAGTGCCTAGAGTCTATATCATGCATCAAAACGACTTGAAAACATATAAATTTGACATGCAAGCTCAAGAACAAGGTCACCTCCGCAGCAAAAATTTGCAATATATAAAGCACTAGAACAAAAACTAATTGGACCACTGGAGGAGTCACGTACCAAAGAACAATCTCCCAAAACAGTTTTGCGAATCAAGCTTTGAACAAGGAGATCGAAAATGGAAGCAAAATGAGCTAGAACACTGGTTTGAGCAATGGTGGGTTTTTCTAGAGGAAGATGAAGTGGATGGGTGCTATAATAAGTGAAGGAGGGCCACGTGGGACCCACAAGCTTGCTAGGCGTGGTTAGTCGGGTGGCCGCGCCTAGTGGGCTTGTGGCCCACTGGTGATGCCCCTTGCTGTGTGCTCAGTGCTAGACATTTTTAAATATTGCAGCAAAAATCTTACTCCATTTTCAGGACATTTGAAGAAGTTTTATTTTCAGGTCACTTTTTTATTGCACGGGAAACTCAGAAAACAGGAAAATAATAGCTTTTTTACTTAATTTCAGCTGACTAACAGAATGTAAAAGTTGTGTACATGAAGTTGTGCTTTATAAATTCATCCATCTCATGTTCTGTAGGGTAACGCAGTAGAAAAAAAAAATTCCAACCTACGCACCAGCCCAGGACCACTATGGAGACTACATACAAGGTTTGATCATTTTCGTTACCGACTCGTAGCACAGCGGAAGTAGAGTCGATGACGATCGTCGGTGCAGATCCCCGCAGCTAGGATTTACAACCTCCCAACCGCGAGGATGTATACCCTCATCTGCCCCACGGACAGCCCTTCGGGAGGCGGTCGGACAATCCCCTGGACGGTGTCGCGGACAGCCCTTCGGGAGGACCTCCGAAACTCAGACTGTCACTCGGACAGCCCTTCGGGAGGACCTCCAAAACTCGGACGGTCACACGGATAGCCCTTCGGGAGGCACTCTCGAACTAAGACTGAAACTATGATCTCTCTATAGAGTTGCACACATACGTTGTCATCTATCCGGCAGGGCTTCGCCGTCGAGAACTAGTTCCTGCCGGAACCCAGACAGCCTTTCGGCTCTACGAAACTATTTCGCTGGGAGGGACAGAAGAAGCCAGATCATTGCAATGGCACTTGTATGTGATAAGGAGTGAGTTTGTGGGCAGCCCATTCACCTCTATTTACAGGAAAACCAAGGGGGAGGATGGGACTTGGAATTACCAAAATGGCCATGAGGTGAGCACACCACAAGGGCATAAAGTGAAAGCCTCCAAATAGTGTTGCCTGCGTCACCATGCCTACATCATCCCCTAATAGTATTTCCACTATTCAAAAATAGTGTTTCCACTATTTGCAATAGTGTTTCCAATAAAGTAATCCAAAAAGCACTTTCACTATTCACAAAAAGTGTTTCCACTATTCATGACGACATTTTGCAGCGTCCGTTCAAACTAAAAATATTTATGTGGGCTTAGAACATTTCCAGCACCCGCTAAAATAATTTGCAATGCGATCCGGAACAATTCCGGATTAGTGATTTTCATCTGTGGAAAGCAACTGATGTGGTTGCGGTAGCTCCAGAACATTTACGGTTTTTCTTACAGAAAATTCTAGAAAGTTTCCAGAACGATTCTGGTACCCTCCAAGAATTATCAGGCATGTGCCGAAACCAATTTGACTTTATGGTATCCCCTCCAGTGTTCTCTCCGCGGAACTTTTCCGCTGTCCGAAACTTTTTCGGTGATTTTCTCTCAGACTCCTTGTCTACTATTCAGCAGATAGATGACCCTTAAGCGTGTGACCGTATAGGTTCGGTGAAGCATAGACATGACCTGGAACCCCTTCCGATCAATGATAAACATCGGAGCCGTGGACACCCATATTGACCCCTATACCCACACAAATGAATATTCGAGTGAACCTCCAGTTGTCGTGTGCTATTCCTATTGCTTCGCGACATGTTACAAATACCCGAGGTGATCAACAACTTTTCCACTATGCTAGTTACCTCGTTACCGGTATTGTTCTCTTTTCTCATTCCGTGTTCCGGCATCCCTGTGATCAAATCACACTGTGTCTGGCTAGACGATGATGGATACCGTAACACCGAGAGGGCCCAGAGATATCTCTGCATCGTTGGAGGAGCAAATCCCAATCTTGAGCTATCAAGTTACTTGACATACTTTTCCATGAACCCGTAAGCCGCCGTAATTGCCACCCATTTACGGATGACGTTTAACAAACCCCAATGTTCATGAAGCAAGCATGAAGAAACTCGATACTCTCATGGTCTAAGGAATTATGCAAACATTAACTGCTCTGTGTTATTTACCATTAACTTATGACGAATGTATCTCATAACATAACATCAATTCGGGTCGATTCAACACAAATGTTCTTCTGACATTGTGCCCTCAAAATTGCCAGCATAGCCATGCCCATGATTAGGAAAACAGGATCATCATGCAATACTTGAGCCAGTCTTAGAGGCCAGACTAGGAATACATTTTTCCGTTTATTCTCCCACACCTGCACATGAGTTTCCCTCCAAGCCTCGTTTTATTTGTAGACTCGAGAATCATTGCAGTTATAGCATGGAACATAAACATAATTCATAACATTTATTATTGCCTCTAGGGCATATCTCCTACGGACTCCCACTTGCACTAGAGTCAATAATCTAGTCGATGCTAATGCACTTTACACCTATGGCATACTGGTGTAAAATATGCTTCGCTTGTGGTATAGCCTGATGTCCAACGGATCTGACAACTTCAGCTCCGTGTGTAACAATGCATATCCTCACGTTTTCATGCTATCAAAAAATTCATATTTTGTGTGGATTCGGCTTTGTATATATGTGAATCACAGGTCAAACCTTGATTCCTCAGACTGAGCTATGGAGCAACTATCTGCAATAGTGTCCCATCGACCAAAGCCATCTTGGAACCATACTAAGTTCATGAATGAACTATATGACTCAACATCCTTTTTGTCACTTCCAAAGCGTCAACATACTTAGCCTTTGTTATAGAATTCGCCACAGTATCTTGTTTGGAACAATTTCCAACTACCGTGCCACCATATTGTGTATTACACAAAACCCTTAACTTAAATCAAAAATCGCATGGAGCATTGATTGAGACTGATCGATGTAATTACTTACAACGAACACTTCATAATCTCTGCTTGCAAGAAAACATGTCATCAGCACTACTCTAGTACTTAATGACATCTTTTACTGTTGTCCCATGATCAGTGCTTTGATCCCTTTGGTATCTATACTCGCAACAACTTGGGAGTATCGAACATATCTGGTTGGTTTTACATACCATGGAATACATGATTAATCCAAACACAAGAGTGTGTGGAATCGCCATCATGTATTTTACTCGTCAGTGTTTTGGGACATCGAGTCTTGCCAAACCTATTTCCATGTGACTTCGGCTAGAATCACTCCTTGGCGTTTTAAATGCTAAAAGGTTTTAGCACCTTGTCAATATGTATTCATTGCTTAGCCCCATTAGGTAAATCTATCACCATAGATCATCATGCCTAATATTGAGGCTATTTAGCCTAAGCACTTCATCGAAAAACTATTTTCAAATGAAGTCCTAATTCGTGTCAAGAAATTTATTTCCATTTAACAATGTGTTAAGCACGCAATGTTTTTAGAAATATTATTATGCTCCCACTTAGTTTCTTGAATCACAAGCATCTTCGTTACCCATTGATGAAGTCAAAAACTCTTTTGACCATTTCATCAAACCATGAAGATTCCAACTCCATTTTTCTCTCTTCTGTCCATTGCTGGAACACTGAAGTTTGCATACTTACTAGCATCCTCTAGATCGACAAATTACTTTGGACTGTATCACATACAAGTCCTAGGTTTCATTTCCATTAGATGGAAATCCTTTTGTCATCCATGTTTCATATCTCTTGATTGATATATGTATTAGTTGCTAGTTTAACCCCAACCGACCTTAAGCATCGCTACGGTGAAACAACCTCATCGTAGTCAACTCCTTGAACTTGTTATTTCAACAAGTCGAGCTTTATGGATAAAACATTTTTATCCGTATCAGTTTTTAGTTCCATAAATATTCGTTAGACTTTAAGTCCTCTAAAAGGTGTATCAAGCTTTTAATCTTGAATCACTTATATGGAAACTATCTTAGATTATATTGGCATTTAGGCAATCCTGGAGTCAGGGCCCATCAACGCTTCCTTGTGTATTGTAGGTATACTGTTGTCCAACAAGAATATCTTGTTTGCGCACCTGATAGGTTTGCACAAGCTTTGCCTACGTGGTTCAGCTGCACGTTCAACCGAAGTCCATACATTTTATTGTAGAGACTTACGTATCAGTCATAGTAGGAAACAATAGAATCACTTCCAGGGTTTCTTTCCTTTGAACTGATGACGAAGATACTGGTTATCTCATCGAGTTGCACTGTCCTCCCACTCACCTTTTGTAAGAACTATTCTCTTTAAAAGCATACAGTTTTGTGGCAGAACCCTTTGCCTCGGTATAGTGGTGGGGGAATACCCAATTACTTGGGATAACCATACAAAATAGCACTTGTCTGATTTGGAATAGGTTTGTAACCTTTTACACAAGCCCCATATTCCAAATGTTCAGAAAATATATAACATGGTTGGGCGTACCATACCATGGCGTCATTTCAACAGACCTGATGGATCTCTTTTTAGTGTAAAAGCCGCAGTCTCTAAAGCATCACTCTATAAAAGGGATAATGGCAAATCTATTTATGTCATCTTTGATCTTACCATGCCATAAATGGTTCGATTACATCTTCACGGACCTTCCACTTGCAGTGGTGTTCCGCGAGGTGCATGTTATGAAACTCTTTTCACAACCCATCACACATTCGCTAAGCTTGTAACTCAAATATTCCTTTCCGCAATCAAATCGCAGAAACATAATTTTCTTGTTAAAATAACTTATACTTCATTTTTGAAAACCTTTCGAATGATTTCAAAAGATCAAGACTTACGTCTCATCAAGTAAATATCCATATATCTACTTGAGTCGTTTCTGAAGATAGATAAATCCACTACTTGCAACAACATTTATTGTACTACACACATCATAATGTATGATCACCAATATGTTCTTTGCTCGTTCCTTATGGCCTATGAACGGTATTTCAGTCACTTCACTTTTTGGAGGAAAGTTGCAAGTGTCAGATGATTCAAAATCAAACAACTTCAAAATCCATCATAATGGAATATTCCATGCGGGGTTCTCCAATGTGACCAAATGCAGTGCCACACTTGTGTGGTATTCTTTTAGTCTTGCGACATTTAGCGTCAGTGTTTATGGATGTATCATATAACCATCAATATCCATAACATACATCCCATATAGGATGGAAGCATGGCCCTTCATTTTATTCATAATACTAAATAACAATTGTTGTTTTTATGAACAACTCTATTGCAACAAACATGGTGCAATGGGCTAGAGTGTATGAAACTCTAAAATGAATTATGAAAGTAAACCCAGAGGTAATGTATTATTATCAATATTCATAACATATGTCTCATTCATAATGGAAGTATGGCCCTTATGTTATTCATAACACCGAACATCAAAAGTTCTCTTATGAACAACCTTCTTGCAAGATACCTTATGCAAAGGGCTAGAGTGTAAAACTCTAAAATGAATTATGAAACTTAATACATAGGGAATACACCAATGGAAGGTATACTAACATTTACTACGTTCCCTGCGTGTATCTAAACCTCATCCCCGGCTAGTCTTTTAGGCCATAGTAGTTCTTACATCGAGTTGCTACAGAATGCAATCGAGCGGGTATGTTTGTTATTAACTCACAATACCCAAGAATTAATGATTAACATGTTTAACCATAATTCCCAAGAACTATATCTTTGACCAGCCTTCTATACATAAAAAACTTGTATGACATTCATACATGAGCTGGATATTCCAGTCTTCTATCGTTTTGCCATTATACTTCTAACAGTTTAACTTTTAGTATTTCTCCTACTCTCAGAAGAAGCACCCAACTTAAGAGTGGCATTAGCCCCGGACATCCTAGGCGTGAAAGTCTTACTAACACCCTTCGGACACTTCCTTTCTCTTTAACTTGTTGTTTTATTCACCTTTCATCATATGACAGGCGTTCTCCTGGATCCCTCTCTTATCAGTACAATGCATAGTAAACTCCTTTACTAATAGTTTGTAAACAAACATTGCTTTGGATATCTCATATCTTTTAGCCTTTGTCTGTCTCTGAAAATGATTTTTAGATTCCATGAATATCACATAACTATCCAAACTTTCGAAGTTTGGGTCTCATGGAAGCAAACATATTGCACTTGACTGAAACAGAATTCTAGCTTTTGGATTGAAGGACGAGAGTCACATGATCCATAGTATTAGCGGGACAAAATCGAAAGCATGCGATAGGACAAAGTCCTTCTCGGCACTCTTGAGGACAATCCTCACATTACGTTACCAACCGTAAAGTTTTAACAAGATATTTAACAGCTTATTCAATTTTAACAGGGAAGGTGGAAATGCGAGCCATTATTCTACAACTATTATGCAAATCACACTTAGACAGTGTCGATAATTAATTGCACTGAGAATTAAAACAAGTTAATTCTACAGTGCGCTGCCACTCAAATCAATATCTCTCATAATTGATTGTGAGTGATTCAAGATCCGTATTTAAATTGTTCGCCATTGGTGTAACACCACTGATGACAAAAATCTCAACCGGTAGGCCAACTTGCCAATCACATCTCTATGTGACTCTTGTTCATCTTTCGATGCGTGTGTTCCGATCTCATGACGGTCATGCCTGAACGTCAAGACAACCAAGTGATCTCACTGCGAGGTCTCAACTCACCCGCCTCACACTTCTCTAATCGTTCGTACCCGTGTGACACGGCGCACCCCGAAAAGATAGGTGCCGTGACGGTGCTACACTTGGGAGAACACTAACTACTTGATATTTTTGTGAGAGATCACCCTAATAAAAAGCGACTACCACGCAATCAAGAAGGGTGCATCATAAGGGATCAACATCCCAGGTAATTCATAATAGCATGATATGGTATAGCTCTTTCTGACGGAGAAGTCTTTCATTTCTTCGTCTTCGGCATTCGGGTCGAAGTTCACCTTCGCAAAGATTGCCAGCACCTTGTCGATGCACCAAATAATATTGCTATCTCTATAGCTTAATAAAATAAGTGCATTACATCAGGTTGACACGCAGGTCATTAAAGTGCAATTATATGGCTGCAGCCATCATGCCGAATCATGACACGCAGGTCATGTTAATCAATTTACATCATATAGTCATCTCATACATCATCAAATTATTATAAACACTACCATACCACATCACATGCACATGCAAACCATCCTGCAAAACCAAGTTAGACGCCTCTAATCGGTCCATGCAAAAACTTGTTTTTCGTGGCTTCTAAGGTTTCAAGACAAACTGAAGCTACCAACGTCCATCATCAAGTATGATAATTCAAGTTGCCAGATTAACATTCCAGGGTGTATGAAACACGAGATAATAAAATATCGAGCCCCATAAGAAACTTCGTCATACGCGTGACCCCCGTGCAGATCACATCTTCATTGCCCTTTCATCTGCGAAACATCCATCTTTCTCAACTGTGGTGGAACCCAAGGAACTGTTAGCACTTCGTTGATCTGTCAATCAGCATACTCAGGAGCAACATGAAAGGATCGCGGATTTCCAGAACTTTGTGAAATTCGACCATTCTATCAAGATCAGGACTACACAAATTTAGGGAAGCAACAAGAACATCGGGTTACAGATTTCATCTGCTACCCGCACAAATAATTTTCAGTAATAGATCTCATCTACTACCTAATTATATTGTGCAACACCCATACATCTCTATGTATTCTAGATCGCAACCTGCATCTATGCATAGCACGGCTCTTGATGCCACTGAAGGGTAACACAGCAGAAAACAAAAAAATTCCGACCTACACACCAGCCCAGGACCACTATGGAGACTGCATACAAGGTTTGATCATTTTCGTTACCGACTCGTAGCGCAGCGGAAGTAGAGTCGATGACGATCGGTGGTGCAGATCCCTGTAGCTAGGATTTACAACCTCCCAACCGTGAGGATGTATACCCTCGTATGCCCCGCGGACAGCCCTCTGGGAGGCGGTCAGACAGTCCCCCGGACGGTGTCACGGACAGCCCTCGGGAGGACCTCCGAAACTCAGACTGTCACTCGGACATCCCTTCAGGAGGACCTCCAAAACTCGGACGGTCACGCGGACAGCCCTTCGGGAGGCACTCTCGAACTAAGACCGAAACTACGATCTCTCTACAGAGTTGCACACATATGGTGTCATCTATCCGGCAGGGCTTCGCCGTCCAGAACTAGTTCCTACTGGAACCCAGACAGCCTTTCGGCTCTACAAAACTATTTCGCTGGGAGGGAGAGAAGAAGCCAGCTCATTGCAATGGCACTTGTATGTGAGAAGTAGTAAGTTTGTGGGCAGCCCATTCACCTCTATTTATAGGAAAACCAAGGGGGAGGATGGGACATGGAATTACCAAAATGCCCATCAGGTGAGCACACCACAAGGGCATAAAGGGAAAGCCTCCAAATAGTGTTGCCTGCATCACCATGCCTACATCACTATGCCTGCATCACCATGCCTGCATCATCCCCTAATAGTATTTCCACTATTCACAAATAGTGTTTCCACTATTTGCAATAGTGTTTCCACTATTTGGAATAGTGTTTCCAATAAAGTAATCCAAAAAGCACTTTCACTATTCACAAAAATTGTTTCCACTATTCATGACGACATTTTTTAGCGTCCGTTCAAAACTAAAATAATTTGCAATGCGATCCGGAACAATTCCGGATTAGTGATTGTCATATGTGAAAAGCAACTGATGTGGTTCCAGCAGCTCCAGAACATTTCTGGTTTTTCTTCTAGAAAATTCTAGAAAGTTTCCAGAACGATTCTAGTACCCTCCAAGAATTATCAGTCATGTGCCGAAACCAATTTTACTTTATGGTATCCCCTGAAACAACTTTTCAGTTTCACTGGAACTATTCCGGTGTTCTCTCTACGGATCTTTTCCGCTGTCCGAAACTTTTTCGGTGATTTTCCCTCAGACTCCCTGTCTAGTATTCAGCAGATATATGACCCTTAAGCGTGTGACCCTATAGGTTCGGTGAAGCATAGACATGACCCAAAACCCCTTCCGATCAATGATCAACATCGGAGCCGTGGACACCCATATTGACCCCTATACCCACACGAAGGAATATTCGAGTGAACCTCCAGTTGTCGTGTGCTATTCTTGTTGCTTCGCGATATGTTACAAATACCCGAGGTGAGACATGTTGGCATCCCCGTGGATCAACAACTTGTCCATATGCTAGTTACCTCGTTATCGGTATTGTTCTCTTTTCTCGTTCCGTGTTCCGGCATCCTTGTGATCGAATCACACTGTGTCTGGCCAGACGATGATGGATACCGTAACACCGAGCGGGCCCAGATATATCTCTCCATCATCGGAGGAGCAAATCCCAATCTTGAGATATCAAGTTACTCGACATACTTTTACATGAACCCGTAAGCCGCCGTAATTGCCACCCATTTACGGATGACGTTTAAGAAACTCCAAAGTTCATGAAGCAAGCATGAAGAAACTTGATACTCTCATGTTCTAAGGAATTATGCTAACATTAACTTCTCTATGTTATTTACCATTAACTTATGACGAATGTATCTCATAGCATAACATCAATTCGGGTCGATTCAACACAAATGTTCTTCTAACATTGTGCCCTCAAAATTGCCAGCATAGCCATGACCGTGATTAGGAAAACAGGATCATCATGCAATACTTGAGCCAGTCTTAGAGGCCATACTAGGAATACATTTTTCCGTTTATTATCCCACACGTGCACATGAGTTTCCCTCCAAGCCTCGTTTTATTTGTAGACTCGAGAATCATTGCGGTTATAGCATGGAACATAAACATAATTATGAACAGGGAGATAATCGATAACATTTATTATTGCCTCTAGGGCATATCTCCTACATGTTCATCAAAAGGAATCCATCAACAAGGTTGATCAAGTCTTATTAACAAACTTCTTTCGAATAACATGAAACCTAAGAATTTCCAAGGACACGAAATTACCTCAATGGGGATATGCATGTGCCCGACAATAAGTATATCATATTTCTTCTTTACAGTAGGAAGAGGGAATTCAAAGTCTCCCATAACCATCATTGGAATTTTTTCTATAGAGTTGATACTGTGAACTTGAGGTTGTTTCTTCGGAAAGTGTACCGTATGCTAATTACCATTAATATGAAAAGTGACATTGCCCTTTTTGCAATCAATAACAGCCCCTGCGGTATTCAAGAAGGCTCTACCAAGGATAATCGACATATTGTTGTCCTCGGGAATATCAAGAATAAGAAGGTCCATTAATATAGTAGCATTTGCAACTACGACAAGTACATCCTCAGAAATATCGATAGGTAGAGCAGTTGATTTATCAGCCATTTGCAAAGAGATTTCCGTAGGTGTCAACTTATTCAAATCAAGTCTACGATATAAAGAGAAAGGCATAACACTAACACCTGCTCTCAAATCACATAAAGCAGTTTTAACATGATTCCCTTTAATAGAGCATGGTACAGTGGGTATTCCTGGATCTCCCAATTTCTTTGGTACTCCACCCTTAAAAATATAATTAGCAAGGATGGTGGAAATCTCAGCTTCCTGTATCTTTGTTTTATTAGTCACAATATCTTTCATATAATTAGCATAAGGAGAAATTTTCAGAATATCAGTCAAGTGCATACGCAAAAAGACAGGCCTAAGAATCTCAGCAAAGCGCTCAAAATCCTCTTCATCCTTTTTATTGGATGGTTTAGGAGGAAAGGACATGGGTTTCTGAACCCATGGTTCTCTTTCTTTACCATGCTTCCTAGCAATAAAATCTCTTTTGCCATATCTTTTATTCTTAGGTTGGGGTTATCAAGATCAACAGCAGGTTTAATCTCCACATCATTATCATTACTAGGTTGAGTATCAACATGATTATAATCATTAATATTATCACTAGGCTCATGTTCATCATGATATTGTGTCTCGTCATCAGAAATAGGAATATCATTTGGGGATTCGAGAGTATCTATAACAGGTTGACTAGCAGCATGCAAAGTTCTATCATCATCATTGTTCCTCTTATTATTGGAGCGACTAGGTACATCAATATTACCCCTTTGAGAATCTTGTTCAATTCTCTTAGGGTGGCCTTTAGGATACAGAGGTTCCTGAGTCATTCTTCCACCTCTGGTCACAACTTTAACAAAATGATCATTGTTCTTACTGTTCATCTCATTAAGCAAATCATTTTGAGCTTTACGTACTTGTTCTACTTGAGTAGTTACCACGGAAGTAGGTTTACTAATCAGTTTACGATCATTGATAGTTCTACTCATGTAATCACCTAAACAATCAACCATGAAAGCATTATGTTTCAATTGTCTACTAACATAAGCATTAAAATTATCTTTCTTAACAACAAAATTATCAAACTCATCCAAGCATTGGCTAGCAGACTTATTATAAGGAATATCACTTTCATCAAATCTACAAAGAGACTTTACCTCTACTACCTGTGTCGGGTTATCAAGACCATGTGTTTCTTCAATAGGTGCTAGATTCTTAACATTTTCAGCTTTAATACCTTTCTCGTTCATAGATTTCTTTGCCTCTTGCATATCTTCAGGACTGAGGAATAGAATGCCTCTTTTCTTTGGAGTTGGCTTAGGAGGTGGTTTGGGAATAGTCCAATCATTACAAATTCTCAATATATTATTCAATAGTATTTCAGCTTGTTCGACAGTTCATTCCCTGAAAACGCAACTAACACAACTATCTAGGTGGTGCCTAGAAGCATCGGTTAGTCCATTATAAAAAATATCAAGTATTACATTTTTCTTGAGAGGATGATCAGGTAAAAAATTTAGTAATTGGACAAGCCTCCCCCAAGCTTGTTGGAGACTCTCTTCTTCGATTTGCACAAAGTTAAATATTTCCTGCAAGGCAGCTTGTTTCTTATGGGTAGGAAAATATTTTTTAGAAAAGTGATATATCATATCTTGGGGACTACGCACACAACCAGGAGCAAGAGAATTAAACCATATCTTAGCATCACCCTTTAAGGAGAAAGGAAACAACTTAAGGATATAGTTATAATGAATGTTTTCCTCATGAATAAATAGGGTGGCTATATCATTCAATTTAGTGGCGTGTGCCAGAATAGTTTCAGATTCATAACCATGGAAAGGATCAGATTCAACCAAAGTAATTAAGGATCAAAGGATAATTCATAATCCTTATCAGTAACAAACATAGGTGAAGTAGCAAACTTAGGATCATATTTCATTCTAGCAATCAAAGATTTTTCTTTCCACTTGCATAGTAATTTCTTAATATCATCTCTATCCTTACAAGCAATAAAGTCCCTAGCTACCTCTCCTCCATAACATAACCCTCGGAAATATCAGGCAATTCATATATAGGAGAGGTAGGTCTAGCAGGTGTCTCAAAGTGTTCAGTTTCAATAATTTCATCAGTTTTAGAAGTATCATAATTTTCAGCGCTGACTCTAGCAATTTGTTCATCAAGAAATTCACCCGGTGGCACAGTATTATCAAGCAAAGTATCATCATAAGCATCATGCATAGCAGAAGTGGCATCATCCATTACTTGCGACATATAAGAATTACTAGCAGGTGGTGGTGTCGCAAACTTACTCATAACATAAGGTGTATCTAGTGCAGAGCTAGATGGCAGTTCCTTACCTCCCCTCGTAGTAGAGGGATAGATCTTGGTTTTTGGATCTTTGAGATTCTTCATAGTGATCAACATATATAGATCCCTGATATGTCTCCAACGTATCTATAATTTTTGATGATGGCATGCTATTATATTATCTGTTTTGGAAGTTTTATATGCATTAATATGCTATTTTATATTATTTTTGGGACTAACCTATTAATCTAGAGCCAAGTGCCAGTTTATGTTTTTCCTTGTTTTTGAGTTTTGCAGTTATGGAATATTAAACGGAGTCCAAACGGAATAAAACCTTCGGACGGAATTTTTCTGGAAGGAAACAAGTCAACCAAGCTTGGAGTGCACGTCAGGGAAGGAGCCACGGTGCCACAAATCTGCTAGGCGCGCCCCCTGGCCATGCCTAGAAGGCTTGTCGCCTCCTGGCAGGTCTACTAACCCTAACTCTTGGCATATAAATACCAAAATATTCCCCCAACATCAAAGAGAGTCATGCAAATACTTTTTCACCGCTGAAAGCCTCCGTTCCCGAGAGATCCAATCTTGGAGCCTTTTTCGGTAATCTGCCAGAGGGGGTTTCGATCACGGAGGGCATCTACTTCAACTCCATTGCCCCTCCGATGATGCTTGAGTAGTCCACCACAAACCTACGGGTCCATAGCTAGTATCTAGATGGCTTCTTCTCTCTCTTTGATCTTCAATATCATGTTCTTCATGATCTTCATGGAGATCTATCTGATGTAATCCTCGTTTGTGGTGTGTTTGTCAAGATCCGATGAATTCTGAGTTTATGTCCAGATTATCAATGAATCTTATTTGAATCTCCTCTAAATTCTTATTTGCATTATTTCATATCGTTGCAAGTCTCTTCGAGTTATTAGTTTGGTTTGGCCAACTAGATTGGTAATTCTTGCAATTTGAGAAGTGCTTGGTTTTAGGTTCAATATTGCGGTGTCCTCACCTAGTGACATAGTAGGGGTAGCGAGGCACGTATTGTATTGTTGCCATCAAGGGTAACAAGATGGGTTTTTGATCATACTGCTTGAGTTTATCTCTCTACATCATGTCATCTTTCTTAATGCATTACTCGGTTCTTCGTGAACTTAATACTCTAGATGCAGGAAGGAGTCAGTCGATGTGTGGAGTAATAGTAGTAGATGGAGAATTGTTTCGGTCTACTTGTCACGGCCGTGATGCCTATATGCATGATCATTGCCTTCGATAACTACATGATTATTCGCTTTTCTATCAATTGCTTAACAGTAATTTGTTTACCCACCATGATATTTGCCTTCAAGAGAGAAGCCTCTAGTGAAACCTATGGCTCCCGGGTCTATTTTCCATCATATATTTTCAGATCTATACCTTACTGCAATTTATTTATCTTTTACTTAACGCACTTGTTTACATCTATCTCTATCAGATCTAATCCTTGCAATTAACCATGAAGGGATTGGCAGCCCCTTTATAGCATTGGGTGCAAGAGTTCGAGTGTTTGGTAGGTGAAACCATTGGTGACTTGATTGTTCCTCCTATTGGATTGATACCTTGGTTCTCAACAAACCGAGGGAAATACTTATCTACTTCGCAGCATCACCCTTTCCTCTTCAAGGGAAAGCCAACACAAGCTCAAGAGGTAGCAAGAAGGATTTCCGGCGCCGTTGCCGGGGAGGATACACATCAAGCCTACCAAGTACGAATCACAAACTCATCTCTTGCATTTACTTTATTTTCCATTTGCCTCTCATTTTCCTCTCCCCTAGTTCACCAATTTTCCGCTTTATTCGCCCTCTTGTTCGTTTATCTTTTTCTTGTATGATCTCTTATTTGCTATTTTTGCATCTATTGCGATGTGCCTTCTATTTTCTTGCATCTGCGCTTGCTAAAAATCTATTTATTTGCATTCTCATCTACTTGCTAATATTTTCAGAAGACCAAATTATTATGAACCAATTGCTAGTGAGTTGAGTGCACTTGATTATCTCTATGAAGTTTTGTTTGGAAATCATGAAAACTTTGATGAAGTGTTGAAAGAAAAAATTATAAAGTGATTCCTGATATCTCCTTGAATGAAAAGCGTGATTGCCATGTTGTTAGTATGAATTCTTTGAATATCCATGATGCTAATGATATGCAAAACCAAAAGCTCGGGGATGTTATGCTTGATGAAGGTGATATTTTTTGTTCCCCAAGTTTTGGTGATGACACGTATGCTATAATTGATCATGAAAAGAATGCCTTATATGTTGGTTAAATTGTGAGATTGCTTCATGATGCCGCTGAAAATTATTATGATGGAGAAACACATGCTTGTAGGAATTGCAATAATATCAAGTTTCCTCTGTATGTGGTCAAACTTTTAAAGTTATGCTTGTTTTGCCTTCCTATGCTAGTTGATTCATGCTCCCATAAATTGTATGCTCATAAAATCCCTATGCATAGGAAGTGGGTTAGACGTAAATGTGATTGTCATGAGATTCATGATGATCTCTTGCATGTTTCAATTACTACTTTTTATGTGAGCACCATTGAAATCATCATGCATAGCTAGGGGCGTTAAACAATAGGACTTGTTAGGAGGCAACCCAATTTTATTGTCGTGTTATGTTTTTGCTTCTTTTTTAGTGTTAACCACATTATTACTTCTTTAGTAATTGTGTTTTGGTGTTTTAATTAGTGTTCGAGCCAAGTAAAACCTTCGGGGTGATCTATGGTAGTTGTTGATTTGATCTTGCCAAAAAATAGAAACTTTTGTGGTCAGTCCAGGAATTTTCTAATTTTTTTAGAGCATCGAATTGATCTTAAAGTTTTACACAGGATTTATATATAAATTTCCCAGGTTGTTCTAATTGTTCAGAATGTTTTGAGTTACAAGAGTATACGAAGTTTTCAGTTTGCTACAGACTGTTCTGTTTTTGACAGATTCTGTTTTCTTTGAATTGTTTGTCTATTTTGATGAATCTACGGGTTGTATCATGTGGTATGAGTCATGGATAAGTTAAATTACAGTAGTTATAACACAAATATAAATAAATAATGAGTTCACAACAGTACCTAAAGTGGTGATTTATTTTCTTATACTAATGAACCTCACGAGTTTTCTATTAAGTTTTGTGTTGTGAAGTTTTCATGTTTTGGGTAAAGATTTGATGTACTATGGAATAAGGAGTGGAAAGAGCCTAAGCTTGGGGATTACCAAGCCACCCAAAGTCATATTAAAGTATGCCAAAGAGCCTAAGCTGGGGGATGACCCGGAAGGCATCCCCTCTTTTGTCTTCAATCAATCGGTAAATATACTTGAGGCTATATTTTTATTCATCACATGATATGTGTTTTGTTTGGAGCGTCTTGTATGATATGAGTATTTGCTTGTTAGATTTCCACAATCATCCTTTATGCACCCATATTTTGACAAAGAAGCACTGAATCCTGAATTTATTAGAATACTTTATGTGCTTTACTTATATCTTTTTGAGTTGGGCAATTTCGCTCTATGTGCTTCACTTATATCGTTTAGAGCACGGTGGTGTTTGAATTTTATAGAAATACTTGAAATCTTGTACCTAACTTATCTTATTTTGAGAGTTTCTAAAACAGCATGGTAATTGGTCTAGGTTATGAATTTAGTCCTAATATGATCGGAACCCAAAAGGGATATAATAAAAACTTCCATATTAAGTGCATTGAGTATTTATGAGAAGTTTTATTCCTTGCATAAAGTTTTGACATATAAATATGATAATGTTAAGAGATATTTTAGGAAGTAAATTGTGATTTGGTAAAAATACTTGTGTAGAGGTTTGTGATTCCCGGAGCATGCATGTATGGTGAACCGTGATGTAAGGAAGTCGGAGCATGACTTGTTTATAGATTGTCGACCTTTGTGTGAGGGTCGGGGGCGCGGGATGTTTAACTCCTACCAACCTCCCCCCTAGGAGATTGCGTGTAGTGCCTTGCTTCAATGACTAATATACTTTTTCAATAATTATGTGAGTTCTTTATGACTAATGTTGAGTCCATGGATTATACGAACTCTCACCCTTCCACTTTTGCTAGCCTTTCTAGTACCGCGCAACTTTCACCGGCACACCATCCACCTTCCTCAAAACAGCCACCATAAACCTTCCTCAAAACAACCACCATATACCTTACTCAAAACAGCTACCATATATCTTTCTTCAAAACAGCCACCATACCTACCTATTATGGCATTTCCATAGCCATTCCGAGATGTATTGCCATGCAACTTCCACCGTTTCCTTTTATGACACGCACCATCACTTCCATATTGCATATAGAGTCATATTTTTTAATAGGCATTGAGGTGTAATTTTGTTTCGAGTTCTAAGTAAATAAAAGTGTGATGACTTCCATTATTAGAGCATGTCCCATGTGAGGAAAGGATGATGGAAGCTATGATTCCCTCACAAGTGGGGATGAGATTCCAGACTAAATAAAAAAATGAATAAAAGAGGCCTTAGATGACCACATATAAAAAAGGGGGAAAAGGAAAAAACAAAAAAATGAGAGAAAAGAGAGAAGGGACATTGCTACTATCTTTTTCCACACTTGTGCTTCAAAGTAGTACCATGATCTTCATAATAGTGAGTCTCTTATTTTGTCACTTTCATATAGCTAGTGGAATTTTTTTCATGATGCACATCCACTTAGTTTCCTTTTGAGCTTTCATACACTTATAGATCTAGTGCATCTGTTTCATGGAAATCCATCCTCACTCACATTGATATCTATTGATGGGCATCTCCATAGCCCGTTGATATGCCTAGTTGATGTGAGGCTATCTTCTCCCTTTCCTTGACAACCTTCACCATATTATATTCCACCTATAGTGCTATATCCACTAGTAGAAAACAGACTTTCTATCCCGTGCATTAGTCCTGGTCTGGTTACGATCCGGTACTAAAGACGGTATTAGTACCGGTTCGTGCCGGCCCCCTTTAGTACCGGCTCGTGAGCGATCTTTAGTACCGGATCATGTCACGAGCCAGTACTAAAGGTGCGTGGCTGGCTTTTGGTCAGACCTAGGCCCCGCGTGCCTCCTTAGTACCGGCTGGTGGCACGAGACGGTACTAAAGGGCAACCTTTAGTACCGGTTGTTGTCACCAGCCGGTACTAAAGACACGTTCGAATGGTTCGCATTCAATGACGCTTCGCGCTCCGGGAAAGACGCAATTGTTCGGTGAGGGCTATAGTAACTTCGCCCATTTATCTTCTTCTCCTCTCTTATTCTCCTATCTTTCTTCTCCTCCATTCCACTCTCTTCTTCCCCATATCTTCTACCATGAATCCAATCACTCGCTATGGAGAGGTGCTCGCACATGGCACGACCAATCTCGATGTCGTCTACACGAGCGACAGCGCGATGGTACCGCGTTTTCTTTCCCTTTTGCAAAGATGGCTTCAAGTGGAGGATGAGGATGAAAAGTTCATAGGGCTTGATCTCGAGTACATGACAAGGCAAGAAGCTGTTGCCGTCATCCAGCTATGTTTCAAAAAACATGTCTTGATCTTCCAATGGGCAAGGTGAGTTTTGAGGATTTTCTTTGATCAATTACTAATGTATGGATTATTATGAAAATTGCATCGGATAGAAATATGCTCCATTTTGAATCCTATGGGAAAGATCAATATTTCTTTTATGTTTGTAGTGAAACAATTTTCCTTGTTGCAAAACGTGGGAGAACATATATGTCATATAGTTAATTTAGGGTTTCTTCATCAATTCATAGGATATGAAAATTGCATGTATATAGGATATAGCAATATATATGTTCAATTTTGAATCCTATGGCAAAGATCAATTTCTCTTAAGTTGTAGTGAAATAATTTTCGATTTTTTTATGAAAACTCTGCATACGTCTTCCTCTTTTGTTGTAGCGAAATAATTTTCCTTTATATAGTTGCATATTATAATTCTGCCGAAATATACTTGTTTTGGCAGTATTTAACATTTGTTCTATTTTAATTTGTTGATGTTGCAGTAGTGACAAACACTGCCCAGCACTCATGGACTTCCTACATAGCGGCATACATTTCGTTAGCGTTGATGTACGTAATGACAAGCTGAAGATGAGGTGCAGCTTCGGTATTGAGATACCAGCTGGTTGCCTTACTAATATCCAAGACAAATTCAGACTTCAGTATGCGAGGACTTCCATGGCTTCTATGGCAGACGCCTTGATCCACGACTCTTACGCGGATATGAAGACCAAATTCCCCAGGGCGCAGCACAAAGAGTGGGAGAGGACCCCACTTCAGTTGATTAACATTGAGTACGCAACAAAAGATGCATACGTTGCATATGAGTTGTACCACAAGATTCGAACCATGAACTATGGGCAGCGTCACCTCGCACCACCACGTCCAGCATGGGAATATTCTTCTGATTCAGACTAGCTATAGTAGTGTTCGCTTGGACGAGTACTTTCTATAATGGATATCTGAACTATTATATATATTACATATCTCTCTAGCTATTATATATTTATAGTGCTTTTCAATTCTAGTTTTTGCTGTAACCCTCTCAACTCTTTAGAAGTTGCTATGTGGGTGAAATTATGATGTCATGCCAAGTTACAACCTTTTCAGAGTTCATTTGTAATGCTTTTCAAAGTCAGGGTCATGGAGTTCAAAATAAATCAATAAATGCATGAAAAATATCAAATAAAGTCAAAAAGGGTTGAAAATTGATGATGTGCCTTTGAATGGTGCATATTGAACACACAAAAAGCATGGAGTTCAAATAAGTTAGTAGAAATGAAATCACTTTGTAATAGATGAGTTTTCATCCGAAACCCTCATACTTCTTATGAGATTGTCCAATTTGTACATGAAGTGCATCCAGTTTTTGCGGTAACCCTCTCAACTCTTTAGAAGTTGCTATGTGGGTGAAATTATGATGTCATGCCAAGTTACAAACCTTTTCAGAGTTCATTTGTAATCACTTTGTAATAAGATGAGTTTTCGTCCGAAACCCTCATACTTCTTATGAAATCAAATTGTCTTATACAATAGTTGAAGTTGTTCAAACATGTATGGAAATGCCATAAACATATACTTCATATTTTTCCGATATTTTTTCATATATTACTTATTTCCATTGGAGTCATACATTTTTTTCTATGATTTTCTAAAGTTTAGGGTTTTTTTCTGAAAATAATAACTAATAAAAAAATAAAAAACCTTTAGTGTGCTACTTAATAATCATTGGTTTTAAGAATAATAGTTTCAAACTCAAATGGTGTAATGTGTGACTTCATGCTCAATTTCAACTCCTAAAGGTTAATAGGATTGACGCCTTACTATAGTAAGGAAAACAACGAGTGCGGACTTGGAAACAAGGGGGAATATAACTCGAAAGTTAAGCGTGCTCAGGCTGGAGTAGTGAGAGGATGGGTGACCAGTCGGGAAGTTAGACTATTTGGAATGATGAGGGGTGATTAGAGATTAGAAATCAAATTGAGCAGTTATGAGGGGTAGTTAAAGATTAAATTCAAACAATTTAGAAGTTTCAAAATCAAACAATTTTTTTTCAAAAAAAATGAAAAAATGAACAAATTCTTTAGTACCGGTTGGTTTCACCAACTGGTACTAAAGGTCCTCCACCACCAGCCCACACATGCAGCCACGTGGAGGGCCTTTAGTACCGGTCCGTGGGACAGCCGGTACTAAAGGTCAAAACCTTTAGTCCCGACCCTTTAGTACCGGTTGGGGAACCGGTACTGAAGGCCCATCCCGGCCGGGACTAAAAACCGACTTTCTACCAGTGATCCATGCCTCGTGCTCATGTATTGCATGAGAGTTGAAAAAGTTTGAGAAAAATGAGGGGTAGTTAAAGATTAAATTCAAACAATTCAGAAGTTTCAAAATCAAACAATTTTTTTTCAAAAAAATGAAAAAATGAAAAATTCTTTAGTACCGGTTGGTTTCACCAACTGGTACTAAAGGTCCTCCACCACCAGCCCACACATGCAGCCACGTGGAGGGCCTTTAATACCGGTCCGTGGGACAGCCGGTACTAAAGGTCAAAACCTTTAGTCCCGACCCTTTAGTACCGGTTGGGGAACCGGTACTAAAGGCCCATCCCGGACGGGACTAAAAACCGACTTTCTACCAGTGATCCATGCCTCGTGCTCATGTATTGCATGAGATTTGAAAAAGTTTGAGAAAATATAGGTGTGAAAACAATTGCTTGACTTTTCATCTGGGTTGTACATGATATAAATACTTTGTGTGGAGAAGATGGAGCATAGCCAGACCATATGATATTGTATGGATTACTTTCTTTTTCCATTATATTTTGAAGAGATACAATTGCTTTCCTAGTATGCTTGAAATGTTATTATTTCTATATAAATATTAAGATTTTGTTCTGAGTCTTACGGATCTGAATATTGATGCCACAATAAAGAATATTACATGGATAAATATGTTAGGTAGCACTCCACATCAAAAATTATGTTTTTATCATTTACCTACTCAAGGACGAGAAGGAATTAAGCTTTGGGATGCTCATATGTCTCCAACATATCTATAAATTTTTATGATGGCATGCTATTACATTATCTGTTTTGGATGTTTTATATGCATTAATATACTATTTAGATTATTTTTGGGACTAACCTATTAATCTAGAGCCAAGTGCCAGTTTCTATTTTTTCCTTGTTTTTGAATTATGCATATATGGAATATTAAATAGAGTCCAAGCAGAGTAAAACCTTCGGCAGAATTTTTTCTGGAAAGAAACAAGTCATCCAAGCTTGGAGTGCTCGTCAGGGGATGAGCCAGGGCGCCACAAGCCTGCTAGGCGCGCCCCCTGGTTGCGCCTAACATGCTTGTCACGTCCTGGTATGTCTCCTAACCCTAACTCTTGGCCTATAAATACCAAATATTCCCCCAACATCAAATAGAGCCAGGCAAATACTTTTCCGCCGCCGAAAGCCTCCGTTCCCGAGAGATCCAATCTTGGAGCCTTTTCCGATAATCTGCCGGAGGGGGTTTCGATCACGGAGGGCATCTACCTCTACTCCATTGCCCCTCTGATGATGCGTGAGTAGTCCACCACGGACCTACGGGTCCATAGCTAGTAGCTAGATGGTTTATTCTCTCTCTTTGATCTTTAATACCAAGTTCTTCATGTTCTATCCGATGTAATCCTATTTTGTGGTGTGTTTGTCAAGATCCGATGAATTGTGAGTTTATTGTCAGATTATCCATGAATCTTATTTGAATCTCTTTTGAATTCTTATTTGCATGATTTCATATCCTTGCAAGTATCTTCGAGTTATTGGTTTGGTTTGACCAACTAGATTGGTAATTCTTGCAATGGGAGAAGTGCTTGGTTTTTGGTTCAATCTTTAGGTGTCCTCGCCCAGTGACATAGTAGGGGTAGCGAGGCACGTATTGTATTATTTTCGTCAAGGGTAACAAGATGGTGTTTTCATCATATTGCTAATGTTTATCCCTGTACATTATGTCATCTTTCTTAATGCGTTACTCTTTTCTTCATGACCTTAATACTCTAGATGCAGGCACGTGTCGGTCGATGTGTGGAGTAACAGTAGTAGATGGAGAATCATTTTGGTCTACTTGTCACGGATGTGATGCCTATATGCATGATCATTGCCTTGGATAATTACATGATCATTTGCTTTTCTATCAATTGCTTGATAGTAATTTTTTTACCCGCCATTATATTTGCCTTCAAGAGAGAAGCCTCTTGTGAAACCTATGGCCCCGGGGTCTATTTTCCATCATATATTTTCAAAACTATACCTTGCTGCAATTTATTTAACTTTTAATTTCTTCACATGTTTACATCTATCTCTATAGGATCTAATCCTTGCAAATAACCGTGAAGGGATTGACAACCCCTTTATTGCGTTGGGTGCAAGAGTTTGATTGCTTTTGCAGGTGCAACCATTGGTGACTTGCTTGTTTGTCCTACTGGATTGATACCTTTGTTATCAACAAATGTATCGAAATACTTATCTACTTCGCTTCATCACCCTTTCCTCTTCAAGGGAAAACCAACTCAAGCTTAAGAGGTAGCAATTCCAAGTGACTTAGAGAATAGAGCTATGCTCCCCGGCAACGGCGCCGGAAAAGGTCTTGATAACCCACAAGTATAGGGGATCGCAACAGTTTTCAAGGGTAGAGTATTCAACCCAAATTTATTGATTAGACACAAGGGGAGCCAAAGAATATTCCCGAGTATTCGCAGCTGAGTTGTCAATTCAACCACACCTGAAAGACTTAATATCTGCAGCAAGGTATTCAGTAGCAAATTAGTATGGAAGTAATGATAATGGTAGCAAAAGTAATAGTAGCACTTTTGTAGTGATCGTAACAGTAGCAATGGAGAAGTAACTTAGCAAGGATCAATATGTGGAAAGCTCGTAGGAAATGGATCGGTGATGGATAATTATGTTGGCTGTCATTCATCATGCAACGGTTATAACATAGCGTGACACACAACTAGCTCCAATTCATCTATCTAGTGTAGGCATGTATTCCATATATAGTCATACGTGCTTATGGAAAAGAACTTTCATGACATCTTTTGTCCTACCCTCCCGTGGCATCGGGGTCCTAATAGAAACTAAGGGATATTAACGCCTCCTTTTACTAGAGAACCGGACCAAAACATTAGCGCTTAGTGAATACATGAATCTCTCAAACTATGGTAATCACCGGAAAGAATCCCAGTTATTGTCACCCTAGGGATGCAGATCATAACTAATAATAGGTGTCTACAACTTGCATGATAGGATCAAAAACACATATGTATTCATGAAAAAACAATAGGCTCATATCTGAAATCATGGCACTTGGGCCCGAGTGACAAGCATTAAGCATGGCATAGTCATAGCAACATCAATCTCAGAACATAGTGGATACTAGGGATCAAACCCTAACAAAACTAACTCGATTACATGATAAATCTCATCCAAACCATCACCGTCCAGCAAGCCTACGATGGAATTACTCACGAACGGAGGAGTGCATCATGGAATTGGAGATGAAGGATAGTTGGTGACGACGATGGCGTCGATTTCCCCTCTCCGGAGCCCAAAACGGACTGCAGATCTGGTCTCCTAAGGAAGAACAGGAGGTGGCAGCAGCTCCGTATCGTGAAACGTGATGAAATCTTCTCTCTGATTTTTTTCTGCGCGAATAGGGTTATATGGAGCTGGAGAAGAGGTCGGAGGAGCCACAGGGGCCCCACAAGCCTGCTAGGCGCGGCTAGGGGGGTGGCCACGCCTAGCAGGCATGTGGCCTGCAAGTGCCCCCCTCTGGTTGATTCTTGCGCCATTATTTTTTAGTAATCCAAAAATACTCTCTGTAATTGTTAAGACGATCCGAGAACTTTTATTTCTGCACAAGAATAACACCAAGGCAATTCTGGTGAAAATAGGGTCAGTCCGGGCTAGTTCCATTCAAATCATGTAAATTAGAGTCCAAAACAAGGGCAAAAGAGTTTGGAAAGGTGGATACGATGGATACATATCATCAGTACAATAGGACGAGAGAGAAGAGTCCATGATGACCGATGTTGGAATGACTCCAGTGTAGTAGGATGCATGCAAAGAGGAGGAACAACGCCGGTGTTGAAAGGGACGAACAAGAGGGCTCTAAGACAGAGGATAGAGAAAAAAATACAGTGTGCGCATAATTGCGGCGTCAGTGCGTTAGGATCGACAAAACATAAAACTTGCAACACGAATGTCATGTGCAACTGAGTGATGAAGCCGCGGGTCAAAGGAAATTTCAAACGATTGACCATACGCTAATAATTTGACAAAATTTGTCCAAAATTGCTCCGAACATGAACACGAAATTAAGCATCTAGGGTCAAAGAAATTGCGAAACGATTGCAAAAATAAAACTGTAACATTGGTGTGCATCTTTTTCGTATAGAGCTTATCTCGAATCGAAGAATCATTGTAGAAGACGATTAGGGAGGAGGTTAGTGGAGGTAGAATATGAAGCAGGTACACACAACTTGCATCCCTCCCGCCTCTTCTCATGCAAGGCCCCATCTATGTACGCTCACCCGAGTCAGAATCTCGAGAAACTGCCGATTGGGCAATAGCTTGCGATGCAAGCTTGAGACTGTTTTAAAGTTCGTCCGATGGAGGCCCGATAGTGTATGTGGGTAACCAAACAGGTCATTTTCTTCCCGCATAAGCCTGATTGGGCCATATGCAGACAACCAAACACGTCCTATCAGACCAGGGGCGTGACATCTAGTGATTTCTCTTTTTCTGTCTGACCTTAAATGCGTGTCATTTCCTATGGAAGAAGAACCCCAAGACGACATATAGAAGAATCATGAGTAGGTGCACCTTTAGGAGTTGAACTTGAGCATGAAGTCACACGTTACACCATTTGAGGTTGAAACTATTATTCTTAAAACCAATGATTATTAAGTAGCGCACTAAAGTTTTTTTATTTTTATATTAGTTATTATTTTCAGAAAAAAAACCTAAACTTTAGAAAATCATAGAAAAAATGTATGACTCCAGTGGAAATAAGTAATATATGAAAAAATATCGGAAAAATATGAAGAATATGTTTATGGCATTTCCATGCATATTTGAACAACTTCAACTGCTGTATAAGACAATTTGATTTCATAAGAAGTATGAGGGTTTCAGACGAAAACTCATCTTATTACAAAGTGATTACAAATGAACTCTGAAAAGTTTGTAACTTGGCATGACATCATAATTTCACCAACATAGCAACTTCTAAAGAGTTGAGAGGGTTACGGCAAAAACTAGATACACTTCGTGTACAAATTGGACAATCTCATAAGAAGTATGAGGGTTTCGGACGAAAACTCATCTATTACAAAGTGATTTCATTTTTAAGAACTTATTTGAACTCCATGCTTTTTGTGTGTTCAATATGCACCATTCAAAGGCACATCATCAATTTTCAACCCTTTCTGACTTCATTTGATATTTTTCATGCATTTAATGATTTATTTCGAGCTCCATGACCCTGAGTTTGAAAAGCATTACAAATGAACTATGAAAAGATCGTAACTTGGCATGACATCATAATTTCACGCACATAGCAACTTCTAAAGAGTTGAGAGGGTTACGGCAAAAACTGGATGCACTTCATGTACAAATTGGACAATCTCATAAGAAGTATGAGGGTTTCGTTCGAAAACTCATCTATTACAAAGTGATTTCATTTTTAATAACTTATTTGAACTCCATGCTTTTTGTGTGTTCAATATGCACCATTCAAAGGCACATCATCAATTTTCAACCCTTTCTGACTTCATTTGATATTTTTCATGTATTTAATGATTTATTTTGAGGCAAAAACTTGAATTGAAAAGCACTATAAATATATAATAGCTCGAGAGATATGTAATATATATAATAGTTCAGATATCCATTACAGAATGTACTCGTCCAAGCGAACACTACTATAGCTAGTCTGAATCAGAAGAATATTCCCATGCTGGACGTGGTGCTGCGAGGTGACGTTGCCCAGAGTTCACGGTTCGAATCTTGCGGTACAACTCATATGCAACGTATGCATCTTTTGCTGCATACTCAATGTTAATCGGCAGTAGTGGGGTCCTCTCCCACTCTTTGTGCTGCGCCCGGGGGAATTTGGTCTTCATATTTGCGTAAGAGTCGACGATCAAGGCGACTGCCATAGAAGCCATGGAAGTCCTCGCATATTGAAGTCTGAATATGTCTTGGATATCAATAAGGCAGCCAGCTGGTATCTCAATACCTAAGCTGCGCCTCATCTTCAGCTTGTCATTACGTACATCAATGCTAGCAAAATGTATGCCGCTGTGTGGGAAGTCCATGAGTGCAGGGCAGTGTTTGTCACTACTGGAACATCAACAAATTAAAATAGAACAAATGTTAAATACTGCCGAAACAAAGGATTCAAAATGGAACATATTTCTATCCGATGCAATTTTCATAATAATCTATACATTATTAATTGATCAAAGAAATTGATCTTTGCCATAGGATTCAAAATTGAACATATATATTGTTATATCCTATATACATGCAATTTACATATCCTATGAATTGATGAAGAAACCCTAAATTAACTATATGACATATATGTTCTCCCACGTTTTCCAACAAGGAAAATTATTTCACTACAAATTTAAAAGAAACATAGGATTCAAAATGGAACATATTTCTATCCGATGCAATTTTCATAATAATCTATACATTATTAATTGATCAAAGAAATTGATCTTTGCCATAGGATTCAAAATTGAACATATATATTCCTATATCCTATATACATGCAATTTTCATATCCTATGAATTGATGAAGAAACCCTAAATTAACTATATGGCATATATGTTCTCCCATGTTTTCCAACAAGGAAAATTGTTTCACTACAAACTTAAAAGAAACATAGAATTCAAAATGGAACATATTTCTATCCGATGCAATTTTCATAATAATCTATACATTATTAATTGATCAAAGAAATTGATCTTTGCCATAGGATTCAAAATTGAATATATATATTGTTATATCCTATATACATGCAATTTTCATATCCTATATATTGATGAAGAAACCGTAAATTAACTATATGACATATATGTTCTCCCACGTTTTCCAACAAGGAAAATTGTTTCACAACAAACTTAAAAGAAACATAGGATTCAAAATGTAAAATATTTCTATCCGATGCAATTTTCATAATAATCTATACATTATTAATTGATCAAAGAAAATCCTCAAAACTCACCTTGCCCATTGGAAGATCAAGACATATTTTTTGAAAAATAGCTGGATGATGGCAACATGATCTTGCCTTGCCATGTAATCGAGGTCAAGCCTTATGAACTTGTCATTCTCATCCGCCACTTGAAGCCATCTTTGCAAAAGGGAAAGAAAATGCTGTAGCATGGCGCTGTCGCTCGTGTAGACGACATCGAGATTGGTGGTGCCATGTGCGAGCACCTCTCCATAGCGAGTGATTGGATTCATGGTAGAAGATATCAGGAAGAAGAGAGTGAATGGAGGAGAAGAAAGAGAGGAAAGAAGAGAGGAGAAGAAGAGAAATGGGCGAAGTTACTGTAGCCCTCGCTGAACAGTTGCCTCTTTCTCGGAGCGCAAAGCGTCATGGAATGCGAACTGTTCGAACGTGTCTTTAGTACCGGCTGGTGACACCAGCCGGTACTAAAGGTTGCCCTTTAGTACCGACTTGTGCCACCAGCCGGTACGGAGGAGGCACGTGGGGCCGAGGTCTGACCAAAAGCCAGCTACGCACCTTTAGTACCGGCTCGTGACACGAGCCGGTACTAAAGATTGCTCACGAGCCGGTACTAAAGGGGGCCGGCACGAACCAGTACTAATACCGTCTTTAGTACCGGCTCGTAACCAGCCCGGGACTAATGCACGGGACAGAAAGTCTGTTTTCTACTAGTGGTGATGCGGAGCATCCTACGAACATCACCATGACAAGAGTCCGTTTGGCAAGTGACATGTGCCACTATTACTTCACATGCATAAAGGTGAACCATCTCCTTTACACGTGTTCACTTGACCGCTTGGATTATGGTATACTACTTGACACTCCTCTCGTGTGCATGCATAGGCATTGTCGGAGCTTCTCGGATGACGAGGAGGAGTGCAAGCGCCAAGGAACACCAACACCAGCCGTGAGGGAAGCATGGAAGAATGCCAAGCAACCTCACAGGTCCCGGACATTCGTCCCCTAGAGACTCTACAAGCATCAAGGCCAGTCGAGGACGCTACAGGTGCCGGACATCCCGCCCAGGCCTGGACATCTGGCCCCAGCCCAGAAATCCGTCCTTTGGCCCCGGACTTCTGGCCGAGCGAACCGAGAGAGCATCATAACCGGCGCCCGAGCCCCAGACATCCGGCCCCACGGCCTAGACATCCGGCCTATCCCTGAAGCCCCGGACATCCGGCCCTTGTGCGGGAAGAAGCGGGCCAAAGTCCATGTATCCTCTATCTCACCCCCATCTCTCCTTGGACTCTATAAGGACCTATTCCCTTCTCTCTAGGGTTAGCAATGCTTTAGCTCATACATTAGTTGAGCATTGCTCCTTCCATAGCCTTCTCCCTTGGAGTTGCTACCTCTACGTGAGACGATCCTATGGATGTCAAGACCCCTATCTAGGAAAGATACTTCGGGATATCAAGGCCCCATCTCCCCATGGGACTTGTTGTTCTTGTACCTTTGTGGATATTGTGTGTGGTGAGTCTAGTGAATATGTGATTGGACTTGTTCTTGAGTGTTTCCTCTTGTGATTTCTCGTCGTTCCTGCCCGTGTTCTTCGTGTTCTTCATGGAATACCCCTCCAATTCGTGAAAAATTGACACCTATGGGTTTTCCCCATATCATATTGGTATCAAGAGCCACGTTTCTCACGAATTTGGAGTCCCCCCCTGTGTTTTCTAGCCTGATTTTGTTTTATTTCATCCCAATTCGAAAATCCCCACGAAAAATAGCCTCACCAATTTTTTTGTGATTTGTTGATTCTTGTGAGATTTTGTCGATTTTGATACATGGATTTTGTGCTTGGCAAGTAGGTCTAGCTTTCCCACCAACCAATCCAACCTAATTTTTATTCCCCCCCCCATCAATTTTGACCCCCGAGATCGAAAATTCCGCCCCAAATCAGGTTCTCGAGCCCAAATCGTGATCTGGAATCGTTGGGTTCAACATACGGGTTATCGGCCAGACATCTTGGCCATCGGCCTGGACATCCAGGCCTTGGAGCACAAAAATCGAGTGATTCTGGACATTAGGCTCTGGATTTCCAGCCTAACCACCCGGATATCCAGCCCATGGGAATTGCAGCCTGCGTGTTCCACCGTTTTGTCCATAAATAATTCATCTAGTGTCCGAATTTGATGTTATTTAGCTCCTTGGATGGCTATTGACATCCACCATCCAACAAAAATAGATTCATAACCATTTGACTCCATCATATGTTTGAAATTTTGGCATGTTTTCCTAGGCCTCCACCATAACTTCCGCATAGCCATCCCACCATAAACTTCCGCCATCCTAACCCAATTTTGTTTGAGATTTTGAGTTGCGGCTTCCGTTTCATAAGGTGTTTGGGCTAATTAGGGATGGTGCTACATCGACAACGCTGATACTCATCATTGTCTTGGCCTCGATATCGACAACGGCCACTTCGCCTTTTGGCACCCTAACCGTAAGCAAGGACGGTAACCTCGACGACATTCATTGTCTATTTCCTTGCCATTGCATTGATCATTCCGAGACTATTGCATACCCTACCCATTGAGACTAGCAAGTTGAGAATTGTCGGGCCACGTTACTTGTGCACCGTAGTGTTACTCTTATGCCGCATAGCTAGTTCTAGTGTGCAAACATCTTTCTATCTACATTGTGCCATAAGTCTCTCTCGTGCATATCCATCATTCATGTCTCATATCTTGGTTCGAGCATCAAACATAGAGAAAAAAAGAGAAAAATCTTTTAATCAAAGGAGGAGATACAAAAGAGCTTATAAGAAATAGCAATAGCATTGAGCCATTTTTCATAGTTCATACCCTTGGATCATACATACATAGCATAGTTGGGATTGAAGACGGCATGTTTATTATTTACGTTGGTGCACAAGCGCATATCTATCCCATTTGAGCAATCGAGCTATTGTCTCTCCTAATATCCATGCAACACGAGATTTTCCCATGTCTATGAAATTTTGTGCTCATTGCTTGGTTGCGCGAATCCCATTTACTATCTGTGTGTGTTCCTAGTGCCACCATAGCTATTGATCTATTTGCTTTGCATTTCAATTTTTTGAATCTTCCTCAACAGTTTCTATATTTTGGATTGACATTTTATTGAATTTTGTGCCACTTGTCCTAACCAAGCCACTCGATAAGCTTTACTTGTAGGTGTGAGTGAACAAGTCCGGTACCAATTCCACTATTCTGTCAATTCACATAGAGTGAAGCGGGATACATCCTCAACTTTGGGAACGGTATATTGGTACTGTTTATCACATTTCCCACTCACCTTTGCTCGAGTCTTGTGATGGATAGGCAAAGCACACCATCTTCGCTCTTCAAAGACTACATCGACATGAGAAACCACATCAACCAAAAACTCGAGAATGTCTTCACCAACATATGACACTCCGAACCTTGGAAAAGAGATTATATCGACAACAAGTGGGATGCACACATGGAGAAACTTTGAAATGTGTGGTCCAACTACAAGTCTTCTTCCCCTTCGACATCTTCAAGGCAGACATGCTCAAGTCACACATATTCGGAACACCCATGCGATGCAAGAATAAGTCGGCCACTTCCTCATCTTCGAGACGAGCACCACAAAAACCATCCCGCTCATGATCTACATCATCGCGAAGGGCAAGGAACCTCCAAGAAACAAGTGGACGAAGACCAAGAACCACCAAGTACAAGCATTGACGGCAAGATTAATGCGAACAAGTACACGCATGGATGACACTTCCATCTTTGGAAGCATCCCAAGGAAGATGGCCGAGCATGGGAATTTCCCTTCGGTCATGGAGGTGAGTGATGATGTGCCATCTTTGGCCTTCATACACCACGATGATGACCAGGATGTTGAGCATGGGACTATCCCTTCAACCACATAGGCGCAAGGAGTTGAGCATCAAGACGTTTGCACCTACATCTCTTCGACACCAACATATGATGAGACGCCCCAATTTGCATGTGAGGAGAGACATAACCACTTCAGTGACATGAGTGACTCCACCATATGTAACATTTATTGCATTTTCCTATGAGAGGATGAGCGTGACCACCACTAGCCCCATCTATGATGACTTGCCCCAATTCCCATGTGAGGAGAGCCACAACCCCCACAACTTGCGTGTGATGAGTGACTCCACCATATGTGAGTATGAGTGCAACTATCTATATAGGGAGTGCGTGAGACACCGCCATGCTACTTCTTGTGCTTGCATTGGTTTTTCCCTTGAATAGGAAAGGGTGATGCAACAAAGTAGAGATAAGTATTTCCCTCAGTTTTGAGAACCAAGGTATCAATCCAGTAGAGGTACAACCAAGGCCCCAATGTACGCACCTGCACAAACAATCAAACACTTGCACCCAACGCTATAAATGGGTTGCAATCCCTTCATGGTCACTTGCAAAGATGAGATCTGACAGAGAGATATATAAAAGATTACTAAAAGTAAAACTAAATAAAAGTAAATAAAATTGCATCAAGGTATTTTTGGTTTATATATCTGAAAAAATATAATGGAAAATACACCCGGGAGCCATAGGTTTCACTAGAGGCTTCTCTCTTGAAGGAAAATAATACGATGGGTGAACAAATTACTTTCGAGCAATTGGTAGAAAAGCGCAAAGTTATTACGATATCCGAGGCAATTATTATGCATATAGTCATCACATCCGTGTCAAGTAGACCGAAACGATTTTGCATCTACTACTATTACTCCACACATCGACCGACTCCTGCCTGCATCTAGAGTATTAAGTTCATAAAGAACAGAGTAATGCCTTAAGTAAGATGACATGATGTAGAGGGATAAACTCAAGAAATATGATGAAAAACCCACCTTTTTATGCTTGATGTTAACAATACAAATACGTGCCTCGCTACCCCTACTTTGTCACTAGGTGAGGACATCGCAAGATTAAACCCAAAACTAAGCACCTCTCCCATTGCAAGGACTACCGATCTAGTTGGCCAAACCAAACCAATAACTCGTAGATAAATATGAAGATATGAAATCATGCATATAAGAATTCAGATAAGATTCAAATAATATTCATGGATAATCTGATCATAAATGCACAATTCACCAGATCATGACAAACACACCGCGAAAGAAGATTACATTGGATAGATCTCCAAGAACATCGAGGAAAACATGGTATCGAGGATCAGAGAGAGAGAAAAATCCATATAGGTACTAGCTATGGACCCATAGGTCTAAGGTAGACTACTCACGCTTCATCGGAGGAGCAATGGAGTTGATGTAGAAGCCCTCCATGATCGAATCCCTCTTCGGCAGATTACCAGAAAAGGCCCCAAGATGGGATCTCACGGGAACAGAAGGTAGAGGCAGTGGAAAAGTATTTTCGTTGCCCCCGTGATGGTGTGGGAATATATGGGAATATATAGGCAAAGAGTTAGGGTTAGAAGGCCTCCAGGGGACCCACATGCCAGGGGGCGCCCTCCTAGGGAGGACCCTGGCAGCATGTCGTCTGCTGCCAGGTCTTCTGACCTCCTCTCCAGATCTTCTACATGTCTTCTGGTCCAACAAAAATCACCGCGAAAGTTTTATTCCATTTGGACTCCATTTGATATTCCTTTTCTGTGAAACTCAAAAAGAGGGAAAAACAGAAACTGGCACTAAGCTCTATGTTAATAGGTTAGTCCCAAAAATAATATAAAATAGCATGTTAATGCTTATAAAACATCCAAAATAGATAATATAATAGCATGGATCAACAAAAAATTATAGATACGCTGGAGACGTATCACACCACATAGAGCGAGTGAGGTAGTTCCTGGGGCATGTTAGGCCTTTTTTATTTCTAACAACTTAACCTCTACCTCTATTGTGTCTTCTTTTTTGGTGCAAGGTCAAATGCATGAAGACGTGCCTACCCTCGACGAGTTCATCCCTCCAATGGGAATGACGACCGCCATGGTGGACGATGTCACACCCCCCACATGGTTCCATCATGATGATAACCACGAGTTGGTTTCTCCCACCTCACCTACACCACATGAGAAGAATGAAAAAGGTAAAATAGGTGAAGGTGATGCTATTTTCACACTAGCAGACTATGTTGCCATTGATTGCTTGCATGATGTTGATCATCTTATGGACACACCACATGGTATGTCTTATTGATGCTTAGATGTGCCACCTATTTATGATGCATACGATGATGAGCATGTTGAATTACCTAGTTGTGATGCTATAATCCATAGGATAACATGTCAAAATTCTATTGGTCACATCATGTTTGATAATCCGCTTGACTTGTCATATGCTTTGTATGATATCACCCATTTTGCATATTTGCAATATCTTCATAGCAAGCATGCATACGCCATTAAAATAAATCCAATTTGTGAATATTGCATAGATGACAAGCCCATGGCTATTGGCATTTGTTTTTCCTATAATGATATTGCCATGCTTCCTTTGCATCATTTGTGCAATTATTCTCATATGTCATTGCCATGACCACCTAGCTTTGGATATGCCCTGTTTTGGATGTTTTCCATATTCTCTGAATTATGCTTCCGCTATTGCACATGAGGAGACCCCCACAGTTTCCTCATACATGTTAGGAGATTGTGTTCCATCCCATCCATTGCATGATCCCATTACTTGTGTGCACAATCTGCATATCATGAATAAAATGCTCCCGGTAATTCACATGATGCACTACAAACTTATAGTCTCCATTTTGCCATATATAACGACAACATTTAATGATGGATGACATGTTTCTATATCATGCATCTCATTTATTTGAGCATTGGACATTTTGTGCTAACGAACACAAGCACATGCACATCCTAACGGATGATGTGTAAATATACCACGCGCACACAAATTTTCCTTCGTCTTTGTTGTGTGTAGGTACTCATGGTTATGTGTCAACCTCACAATCCCATGAGTTGACGCAAAGAGCTCTTCAGAGCACCAATGCTTTGGATTCACCGGAATGTGTCTCCAACCATTACCCTCACGCAAGGACTACGCGCATCTATTCTTGATGGCCCTCACATGGTTATGGTTGATTGTGCATTATATATCCTTTGCCCATATTTCCATGTTCACTTTGCATGATATGCTCATTTCTATGCCTTTTCCATGCATTTGTGACCCATGCTTTGCATTACACATGACCCATGCTTCTCGTATATGTATGTGTATTTGTGAGCTTGGTGGAGATCCTAGTTGTTATTGCCATGTTTACCTCCTGTGCTATGATATTCTTGCTTCTTGTTTTGGGAGAGTCATGATGTTCCTTCGCTATTTAGACATGACTTCTTGCCAAAACAATGACGATACTTTGCTCATATCTCGTTTTTGTGATTGTGATGTGTCATGTGCATTACGTATGACCACTATTTGCACACATGACATGATTCCCATGATTACATCTAGTATGTTGCAACTTCTCACTACTACCTTCCATGCCTTGAGTATCGTGATCACTTTCTTTGTTGTATCTCCCATGACTCCTTTCATGCGGTTGATGACAACCATTGCCATGCTTTGCACATGCTTGCTATTGAATATTGTCATGTGTCTCCATGTGTTGCCTTTCTCATGCTAGATTTGCCATGTATTGAGTGCAATGGTGCCTTTAATATTGCTAATGAGATTGCCCCCATTGCTTTCTCACATATTATTGGAGCTTTTGACATCTTTCACGTGAAGTATGCTTGTCTTCCTCCTTTGCACCATATGCCTAGTGCCTTGAATATTGCCATTGTTGAATCATATTATTCATGCACTTGTGATCCTAATGGTTATGTGCAAGAGAAGAGAACCATCATGATAGATGATGTGTATATCTACCATGCAAATACATTTTTTTTTCTTTGTGCATGTGTACGATACTTCGACTATATGTCAACTTCCACTTCACATGAGTTGAGATTCGAGCTCTTGAGAGCGAACCATGCTACACCGACGCGTTTCTACATCGCACTTGCTTGCACATCAGCATTGTGTTGGACGCACAAGGTCACTATTTTGAGGTGACATCCTCCTTGAGAATGGATATTGTGGCTCACACTACTTTTGTTGCTTGTACCATGACATATATTGGTCATCTTGGACCACTTACTTGCACACATGTTAGAGATATTGCTTTCACTCATGATTGCCATCGTTCCATGCTTCATGACATATATCCCCTTGTGTGTTGCATCCAACTTGTGGATTGTTTACCCTTATAATATGCTTGGTTGCAACAATGTCCATTCTTCACACTTTCCATGACACATTGCTTTCTACATGCTTGACTTTATTACCTCACACATGTTGAACGCTTGGTCTTTCTATTGTGTTGAGTGGCTCACTATCTTCACTACACAATGTGCAAATTATGATTGGATTGTCTTAGTCTTGCACCGTGTGTCTAGACACTTCATTTTATTTGGTGTTGTGAATGATTCCTATGCCTTCCATAGACCCTTCATTGAGCACTTTGCGCATGATTGCTATGACCATGAGGTAGATGCTTGTAATCTTGTCACACATGATTGCATCCTTACCTCACATTTCATGTTTGTCTCTATTATCGCTTAGATTTTGCTCAATCTGTATGCTTACATGTCATGACACAATCCCTTGTCACACTATATGTTATGCATGATGACAACACTTGTTTGGTGAATAACCACTTGAATTCTTGGCTTCGCACTAACGCTAACCACATTTGTTCTTCCAAGTGTTTGTCGTGTTTGCTCCTTTTGAAGGAATTACTAGTTGGTGCAACATTGGGGAGTGCCCATTTTGAACTTGATGATGATGAGCGCTTGGTAATCGTCCACTTCTACATTGTGACGCCATCTGCTTTCCATGGTGATTTTGTTTTTGATCCGAGGACAGATCTTTCCCAAGGGGGAGGGGATGATGTGGAACATCCTATGGACATCACCACGAACAAGAGTCCATTTGGCAAGTGACACGTGCCAGAACTACTTCACATACATAAAGGTGAATCATCTCATTTACACGTGTTAACTTGACCCCTTGGAGGATGGTATACTACTTGACACTCCTCTCGTGTGCATGCATAGGTATTGTCAGAGCTTCTCCGATGATGAGGACGAGTGCAAGCGCCAAGGAACACCAACACCATCCGCGAGGGAAGCATACGGAAGAAGGCCAAGCAACCTCCCAGGTCCGGGACATCCGGCCCCTGGAGACTCTACAAGCATCAAGGCCTGCCGAGGACGCTACACGTGCTGGACATCCGGCCCAGGCCCGGAAATCATGCCTTCGGCCCCGGACATCCGGCCGAGCGATGACATGGAGCATCAGAACCGGCGCCCGAGCCCTGGACATCTAGCCCGACGGCCTGGACATCCGGCCTATCCCTGAAGCCCCAGACATCTAGCCCGTGCGCGGGTAGACGTGGGCCAAAGGCCATGTATCCTCTCTCTCTCTCATCCCTTATCGCCTAGGACTATATAAGGACCTTCTCCCCCTCTATCTAGGGTTAGCAATGGTTTAGCTCATAGATTAGTTGAGCATTTCTACTTGCATAGCCTTCTCCCTTAGAGTTGCTACCTCTACGTGAGAAGATCCTATGGATGTCAAGACCCTTATCTAGGGAAGATACTCCGGGATATCAAGGCCCCATCTTTCCATGGGATTGTGATGAACTCTACCATGTATCCTATTTCTCTTTATTGTTCTTGTACATTTGTGGATCTTGTGTGTGGAGAGTTTAGTGTATATGTGATTGGACTTGTTCTTGAGTGTTTCCTGTTGTGATTTCTCCTCGTTCATTCCCGTGTTTTCGGTGTTCTTCATGGAATCCCCCTCCAATTCGTGAAAGATCGACACCTACAGGTTTGCCCCGTATGAGTAGGGCTGAGACATCCGGGGCTATCAATCAGGTTCTTCTCCAATCAACAGAGAGACAAAAAGAAAAAGACGAAACTAGGTATCTGCTCAACAAAAGAAGAGCAGAGCACAAGGTACATTCATTATGGAAATATGCTGCAATGCCCACTACTTGATAACACTTCTTACACGCATTCTTTTTGTGACTTTCAGCTCGAACATAGCTTCAGGCGCAATTCTTTTGCTGTGCATTCACTTGTCCAGGCAACAAAAGTCCTTTGTCTATGAAATGGGGCTTGGAAACGTCTTGGAACACTGTTAGCAAATAATCCATGACGAGCATGTCAGTACATGTGCATGCGCACGCTAGGCATGTTGGGCGTTGTTCTAGCCGCATCAGGTCCGTGGCATGCGTGTGTGTGGTCATTGTCTGGGCAATGTCCAACTCTTGTCTAGCCATTGTATGGGCATAGTCTGACTAATGTGTGGGCTGTGTGCGTATGTGCGTGAGTGTGTGTAGGGCCATCCCGTTGGCGAGTTGCGCAGGATGATTGCGGGCGATCAGTTGGTGCTTGCAATGTGCCGTGCACATCAGAGCGCATCATGGGCACGAGTGAAGTGTGCGGACCGCGGTCCGCAAGGGAGTGGCAGGCATGGATTCTTGACCTGGCACCGACTCGAGTATAAAGCCAATGCCGCCATCATTGTAATGGAATGCGGTTGTTGAGTTTGTTGCTCCTAAAAGTGCCATTGTTGTAGTGGCGTTGTTCCGCGAGAAAACCTCACCATCTCCATTGTAATCTCCTACGTCCCTCTTTTCTTATTTGGTTTTGAGACAGGGAGTGCTAGAGAGAGTGATCTGTGAGGGCGAGAGCCTTTTTGCGTCAACAATTGGCATCAGAGCTACCAGGTTCAGGACCATGACGCGCGGTAGTGTCTATAGCAAGAACGATGGACATGGAGGCAGTAACAGTGGCACGCGGTGAGTCTGCGGTTGTGCGATGTGACGTCGTGCACGTGATGATCACCATGGTCGCGGAGGTGAGGAGGTCGCGGAGGACCTGCATGATTGCGTAGAGGTCGCGGCGGCTCGACGCGACGATCGTGGAGGTATGTTGGAGTGGTGTGGCGACGCACGAGACTACGGGCTGCTGCTGCAGCAGCGAGCGGCGGCTCATGCCAGAGGCGTGTGGCGGCGCCATGGCTTAGGGGGTCAATGTTAGCAAATAAGCCACGATGAGCATGCCAGTGTGTGTGTGTGCACGCGCTAGGCGCTGGTTCAAGCCACACTGGGTCTGTGGCTATCCATGTGTGTGTTTCTGTGCATTGTATGGGAAATGTACGACTCATGTTTGGCCATTGTATGGGAATAGTCTAACTAATCTATGTGTTGTGTGCATGTGTGCGTGAGTGTGCATAGGGCCAGCCCATTGGCGAGTTGCGCGGGGTGATTGCGGGCGATCAGTTAGGGCGCGTTTGGTTCCCCATCATGCAACCCAACTAGGCCCGCATGGGATGTGCGTGGCCTGTTTGGTTGGCTGGGCGGCATGCGATTCGTGGCCCGCATGAACATTAAAGCAGGCCTGAGCCTGGCCTGGTGGAAACTGCTTGGCAGTTTTCTGCGAGCCTGGCTCGTCGTAGCCACGCGTGCGAGGAGGTTGTATGCCTCGGGCAGCGCAGGAGACGGAGGGAACGTCTCATAACTCCCCTCCCACTCTCTTGTCATCGCCACGCACTGTTCCCACCTCTCTGCCTCGCCGCCCTCACTCTCCTCTCCTCTGATGGCTCCGCCTCGCCCACCGTCGTGCCTTCCTCTGACCCCCGTCAACAAGCGCATCGCCATTATCCAGAACCGCTGAGTGGCCGGGGTCCAAAACTCGGGCAGGGACCTTGCGTCCATGCTGCAAGCACCGTCCCCATCTACTATCGGCCACCACGAGGGACGACCAATGCGGTGCTGGCCGTTCTTACTTTGTCGCCGGTTTCGGACCATGTGGTCCTGGGCCTGGCACCGGTGCCATCCATCGAGCCATCACTTCTTGGGACCCCATTGGACAGGGGGGTTTTCTTGACCCCTGTCAGAGGGTTTTCTCCTGTCGGCGCGCCATCCTCGTCAACCTCCGGCATGGCCATGAGCACGGGGGCTGATGTCTCCGGCCATCGCTTGTGTCGGCTCCTCCTCTACTCCGCCACCTCTCTCCTTTCCGCCGGTGTTTTACCCCGGCCTCGGTTCGATGCGACTACGCAAGCTCTGGTGTGTCAAAGAATCCCCAATGCTTGCTCGTAGATGTAGATTAGGGATTTCTTTCATAGGCATGTGCTATTACCTTTATAGGATTCGAGTAGATCCGATTCGATGCAATCCCAATCAAAACGAATCCGATCGATTTGTTCTTGGTTGCTAAAGTGTGTGTTCTAGGATAATGTTCTTCTGCTAGTGCTAGGGTTTTCCTAGGATCTTGCTAGGATTAGTGTTCATGCAAATGGCATGTTCATGTTCAAGTGATGTTGTTGTTGATGTTCAAGCTAGGTTTTGTGTTGCATGCCTAGATTGTTATATGTGCATGTAGTAGGACCATTTTAGGATGCTGCCAAATGTGCATGGGTCCACATGGGTGGTATTTTTAGATGTTTCCATGCTTAGGATAGTGCACTGATGAGTGGCAGTCGCAGAAGACCAGATGCCACTAATCAGTGGCATTTGCTCAAGAGCAAGTGCTATTTATAAGTGGCATTTGGCAAAGAGTTTGTGCAGTGATCAGTGGCATTTGCTCTTGGGAAAATGTCTCCAATCAGTGCCATTTCCTATAGTGCTAGTGCAACTGATCAGTGGCATTTGTAGAAGAGCTAATGCCACTGACCAGTGCCATTTGCTGTAGTGCAAGTGCAACTGATCAGTGGCACTAGCAGAAGAGCTAATGCCACTGATTAGTGCCATTTTCTGTAGTGCTAGTACAACTGATCAGTGGCATTTGTAGAAGAACTAATGCCATAGATCAGTGGTTGTTCATTTTGCAAGCACCTTTAATACTTGTCATCTTACCTGACAAGATATTGAAGAGTGACTGGGATGTGGTGGGTGGAGGAACTTAGGTGGTGGCCGGAGCTGAGGGTGCCAAGGATCTCATCCCCATGAATAGCTTAAGTAGTTTGTTGTCATTTACATTGCTTGCTTTGTGTTGATCATGTGGTGGTAAGGCTACCACATTTGAATGGGGTGAGCAGAACACAAACGTTGTTTGCAACCAAACAACTGAAATTTGCATCTGCTCACACCCTAAGCACAAAAACGGAAACGAAACGACATGGTGGTAAGTGCCCCTTCATGCGATGCAGGCAACCAAACAGGTTGCATCTACTGCATATGAGGCTGCATATGAAGAACCAGGCTGGCTGGAGATGGACATGCAATGCGGCTACTGTAGCACACAGCAACCAAACGAGCCCTTGGTGCTCGCCATGTGCTGTGCGCGTCGGAGCATGTTATGGGCACGAGCAGCACGTGAGGGTCGCGGGCCGCAAGGGAGTGGGAGGCGTGGGTTTGTGCCCTGGCACCGGCTCGAGTATAAAGCCCGTGCGGCCATCGTTGTAATACAATACGGGTGTTGAGTTTGTTGCTCCTGAAAGGGCCGTTGTTGCGGCGGCGTGCCGCCAGAAAATCTCACTGTCTCCACTGTCATCTCCTACCTCCTCTTTTCTTATTTAGTTTTGAGCCCGGCAGTGCCAGATAAAGCGATCTCCGAGAGTGAGAGGCTTTTTGCGCCAACAAACACCATTGTGTTTGGATGCCACGTCTCTTTTTTTGTTGTAACAAATGCAACTGATTGTGTTACTCTGTGGACGAAGCTCACCAGTTTGCCACTAATTCTTGTATATCAGGGGATATATTGTTTGTGTTTAACACTTCATACAAATTCATGGTACATCCCATACTTGATAATACATGGGCCACTCTATTACAGTTCCTACTAGCAAAACTGATCAAAATTTTGCTTCAGGAACAATTTCAGCTCCGCTAGTGCCCTGCAGACGACTGTTCTATCTCACTCCTTTTCCTCTACACCTTGTTTTAGTAACATGAAGTCAGTTTTGAAGAAGATAATATTGATTCCTCCAGATAGAGCCATCTGGGCACCATGAACAGCAGCCAATATTTCAGCATGAGGATTAGTTAGATTCTCAAGCCTTCCTGCTCCATATGCCTGAACAACTCTGTTATGATCCCGGATGACAGCACCCCAACCACCATTGTTTGTTTGTGCATGAAAGGCGTCATCAATGTTCATCTTTAGGTCTCCATGCTAAGGCAGTTTCCACCCATCTTGACTTGTTTTCTTGAGCTCCTTTTCCACCATGAAAGCTTGGCAATATTCATTAGTCTACTTAATAATATATATCATCATTATTTTGTACTTTACCTTTTTTCTCTAATATTATTCCTTTCATTCCACCACTACCGCAAAAGTACTATCACCTTGATTTTCTTCTTCTTCTAGCTTGAGGACTTCATTTATAAAATCTAGATCAGATTGTTTTGTTACCAACTTCTTTCTTATTTTCTCCATTCCAAGCATCTCCCATATTTGGGTCACTCTTTTACATTTTAGAAAGAGGTGACCACCATCTTCGAATGTTTGCTTACAGATCAGGCAATCCTTCTCTACTTGAACTCCTCATTTTCTCAAATTATTCTCAAAGCCAAGGAATTCTGGCCTAATCTCCATATGAATTTCTTTAAGTGTTTTGGATATCCTATTCTCCATACCTTTATCCAATTTACTTTATGTTTTGCATTCTGCCTTGAAGGTCCTACTCTCTTGGCTACCAAGTTGCCAATGGACAGTTACCATTGGACCGGTGACTGTATTCATGAAACCTTTGATACGGATCGAAGATAGTTGGCATTCCAACAGGACCAAAAATGGTGTCATTTTCTGACTAGCTTGTTGACCAAAGATGAAGGAATGTTTTGACACTATGATGTTTACTAGTCTTAAATTGGGACAGAGAAAAATCCAGGATAAGACAAAATTTCAACAATCATTTCTTCTATTTGTTGTCAGTAACCTGCGACACCCCAACAAGCAGGCATCAATCAACTAAAGATTCTATGCATCGTATCGAGAGTGAAGAAACCGACTTGTTCTTCTCCCGCTAGTGATTCTTCTCCTAGTGCTCCTTCATTTGGTAACTTCTTTTAGTCACAACTGTTGCTTCTGATCTAATGGAGGTTTGACACAGGATGAAGAATTAGGGACTAGCTGATTTAAGATTATAAATGTGTTTGTGAATTTTATTTTTATCCTTGACATGGTTATCAAATTTACTTTTTGTTCCTGTAGGCATGTAAAAGACACAAGTGATAAAGTGGTTGATAAAACTTCCGTAGACCTAAATAAGGCCATGTGTGAAGCCCTTGTACTTCTTGATCATAGTCAAGAAGCAATTTCTACTATTTTTTCTTAGAAGTCAGTGATCAACAGGTTTAGCAAAAAGTAAATTCAATTTCTTATTTCTAATCTTATCTAATTGAAGAAAAATCTTGAAGAGAAGCATGCTTTGTATAAACACATAGAGCTAAGTATTTATAGGCAACATTTTTTTCATGCTTTTAACTTGCATGCATGTGATTTGAATATGTATGGTGAACAATAAATTTTGCAGGATGTTGAATAATTTCTACTTCTTTTTTGGTACGAACACTTACTAAAATCTTTAAAACTAAAGGAAGATAATTGTTCCATTCTCGAGAATACTAATGTTATTCAATTGTTTCCAATGTAAAAAATATTTTTCTTGATTATGTTTTGGTTTTTTATAGGGCTAATCTTATCAATAGTCTTTTTGGAGTTTATCTGCTCAGCTGTTGCTTGCAAGGATATATTTATCGATATATATTTTTGTACCTGTGATAAACGAAAGTAACTATTTTATGCTAAACTTCTATAGTCATTAAAATTACATATACCCTACTAAAATTTCGTAACCAAAAGTATAATACCACAATATTTATGAATTCATTTTCTGAGTGATTAACAATTGTAATTATCCACATAGTAATAATGTTATATATTAGTTACAACATGAATTGATAGATAATGTATGTCAATGTAAAATTTTGTTTCTACTAAATTTATTTATACAGTGACACAAAAAATTCCAAACAATGCACATATCATATATTGTATATTTTTTATGTATGTGATTGTGTTCATATATAATATTAGTATTTATATATATCATGGTTGACATTTGCAAATCATAAAGTATATAAATATCTTTAAAATAGTTTATAGTGCATTACTAGCTAAGCATATCTACAGAAATTTCTAGTGGTTGACAAATGTTCTTGCAAGTTGGATTCAGTAATAATTGGACATCATGTATATGATTTTTAATTGTATCTAGAATGCCATCCTTATTATAATAATAAAGAGTAAGATATTATTTTTTTTGGGTGTATATGATCTGATTATTTGATATAGTCATCTAGAATGCAGTTGGTCTTACTTGGTGAATACGAGAATTCAAGTTAGTTTCTCAAATTAAAAGTTGCACATTAATTTAATATACCAACCTAATTATTATGACATGGAACATGCTCATCACAAAGAGACTAGTAACCTATTTAAATTTAACTTTGCTCCAATGTTAGTATGTGCTATTAATTTGCCCTCTCCTCAAAATTAAGGTTATAACTTTATGTATGCAATAATATTTTCAACATAATGTAAAATAGTATAGTAACTACTAGTACAATTTAACATTTGGATCCCTCCTCCTTTGGATGCCTGTTCCGGTTGCCATTTTCTCCGGTCTATTGGCCGAGCCTAAAGACTTTTGCGCCAGATTTGGGACCACTCTTCTCCCATCCCCCCAATGAGTAGTTCATAGCCAGGATCTCGGATTCCCACACACGATAAAATGTGTCATTGGTGGTCATGATGAAGGTGCAAGAAGAGGCATTCTGGATGCACTTCGTTTACAAAATGGACAATCTCTTTGAAGAATCAGGGTTTCAGACGAAAACTCGTCTGTTACAAAGGCATTTCATTTTTTAACTTATTTCAACTCCAGACTTTTTGTGCGTTCAGTATGCACCATTCGAAGCCACGTCATCAATTTTCAACCCTTTCTGACTTCATTTGCTATTTTTCATGCATTTACTGATTTTGTTTGAGCTAAATGGCCCTGAATTTGATAAGCAATACAAATGAACTATGAAAAGGTTAGAAGTTGGCATGATATCATGATTTCACCCACATAGCATGTGCTAAAATGTTGAGAGGGTTACGGCAAAAACTGGATGCACTTTGTGTACCAAATGGTCAATCTCTTCCGAAGTATCAGGGTTTCAGACGAAAACTCGTCTGTTAGAAAGGCATTTCATTTTTTAAACTTATTTCAACTCCAGACTTTTTGTGCATTCAGTATGCACCATTCAGATCCATGTCATCAATTTTCAACCCTTTCTAACTTCATTTTCTATTTTTCATTCATTTATTGATTCACTACACGAAATATGCTAACTTGTGACCATCAATATTGGTCACCGAATGGTCATTGTTTTTAATTTATGACCTTTTTATGACCAAAAACAGTTGGTCAAAAGATGAGGGTCAAGAATGGAAATTAAGGACCTTTCTTCTGTATTGGTTGTAGACTTTTACGACCAAGAAAAGGTCATAGGTTCTACGACCAATTGTTTTGGGCACTAGCAGTCTGCCCAGGCCACGCCGGATCCGACGTCGCAAGCTGACATGGCAAAATTGCGACCAATTTTATTGGTCGTTGGTAAGATTCAGCCCGGTCCAATTCAATGTCTATATGGGCCAAGCCCAACAAATTCAGCTAATTTATATATTTTTTCCTCTCAAATTTTTGTCGGCTTCATGGGCCAAGCCCAACATTGCAGCCTTTTTGTTTTTGGGCCATGGCCTTCTTTCTTAATACTCAGTTTTTCCTTTTTTAAGGTGTCCACTAGTCAGATTGGTTCACAGTTGTTAGGTTCTGATCAATGTGTCCTAGATGTCAGAGTCATATTCTTCTTCTTTCAATTTAAAAGTAAATAAATAACCAGTATTTAAATTGGAACATTCCACATAATACTTCAAATAATATCAACCCGATTCAGCATAGAGATCCTGTTGTACAAATAACACGTGATACAAGCTCTTAGCATATAATCTACAAGCTCTAGAAGTGTAATAACAGTTACAAGCTCTACAAGTATGGCAATTACAATCACAAACTCTACAAGTGCTATGTTCTTCAACATGGAGCTCCTTCGATAGAGATCACAAAGTAGGCACCTGCTCCTGTCATAAATATAAAGAGAAGAATCAGAAAATAGAAGCCACATATACTATGAATTGACCATTGAAAATAGGACAGAAGCCAATATACTATGAATTGACCATTGTAAAAAGGACAGTTATTTAGAATGACAACACAAATTCAGCTAGTACCATGCTTTTTGTTCTCCATCTAGTTAAAATGAGATACTCATTCATACAAGAAAACAAAGACAAATATGCATTGCGCAAGTGCAAATCATGCAAAAGACATCACTGCAACACATTGTGCCTAAAAAAAATACCATTCTACTACTAGCAAAATAAAAACTAAAGATACACCGGTATATTATCATTATACTTATTATTATTTTTAACAAGATCATTATACTTATCTAGAATATGCCTATTCATCAAGATTGGGAATTGAATTGGCACATATGACAACTTAGCAGCAAACAATCATGGAATGTTTCACATAAACGACAAGGTTTAAAAACCATCATTCAAAGTTACAGCAGATCGAAGTTCCATTTGAGTATAAGGAATAACATTCATATTCAATCAATAGTACCTATTAAACTACCATGTGTAACAGAGCAACTATGTCAAAGTAAATTCATGTTTACTAATGAGTGTGTCACATGATACATGCATCAAGCATAAGAACATCAAGCATCGGGTACATATATGATCAGCAAGACGACTACATACCTTACTTTGTGTCGATGTGATGGATGGGGCTGCAGTTGAACATATGGTATGCATCATCATTGATGTTGGAAGTCACATGTACTTGTCTATTTAGAAGTATGCCCTGCAAAATGTTACACATCCAGGTATTAACATAAAATAGAACCTCTACAGTACATGCAATATGTATATATGAAGGACTAAGCAAACTATTCTGGAAAATATCTAAAGTTACAAAAAGCATGTATTGGCCAATTAGCACGAACATGAGTAAATCACATAACTAAGTAAAATTCAGAATCCTTGCTGCCACAAAATATAAAAACAGAGAGGGGAGGGAAGGGGGCACACCTTGAGTTGCTACTGCTGCTAAGCGTCATCGTCGTCCTCTCCATGGCTGCATGTGTTGCGGTCGCTGCCGCTGCTTGTCCTTGTGCTGAATGGAAGAATATGTTGCTGCGGCTGCTTATCCATGTGTTAGGACCTTGAGGAGTACTTGGCGTCAGGGACAGCTTGTCCTCCTCTCCTTTCCTTGTCCATGGAGGCCGCCTACAGCCCCAGATCGAATCAATCGAGCAAAGGGGGAAACATATGAATTTTATTTCTAGGTGCCAATGTAGAAGTACTAAAAAAACAAGACCAAACATCAGTAGAAGGTAACAAGAGCTCATTACACAAGTTTTGCTAGCAATTAGGGGACCCCGATTCCTATACGAACCACATTAGGGCATATCCTACCCTACTAGTGGCTAAATAATGCAACTTTATGTCTGTCAAGTAGGTATATAGGAATAAGATATACAGCCTTATGTGCTACAGCCCTTTTAGAAACTACAACAACTGCATTCCCATCATAACCAACACACTCGACCGACCAACACATATGATGAACATAAGTGGCTTGCCCCTCTGTTGAGAGTGGATTCCACATGAATTAGCTCTCCCGCCGACGGCGCTAGCGTTCTTCCTAGGACGCGCGCACGGGGCGCGTCGCGGAAGGGGGAGGGGGCCTTTTTTCTTTTCATTTGGCAATTTTTAACGCAAATAACATTTTAAATGTTCTTGAACATGAATGAGGATGACACATTTGAATTAGATGCATTTTTTTTGAAAACATTGGCATATACTATGATATGGAGCATTTGTCATCATGGAAGGAGGAAAGGGGTGCCATGGCAACGAAAACAAAAATGATGCCACTTCAACGTTCCGTTTCTGGCAACTCATTGATATGCCGGTGCAAAAGAAAGTGTGGTCATGTACGTCTCATGCAAAGATTGTGGGGTGATCCCAGTTTCCGGGTTCCCATGTATCGGTCTTACGAATAACGCGACACGTGCAACTAACAAAATGCTATAAGGTGCAACAAGCAGTTCGGGAGGAAGTGTTTGCACGTTTGGGAAAAAACGGAGTGGCAAAACAATTAGTTCTCTACGAGATTTGATCCCAGGACCTCTCAATTAAAAACATGGGTGCTAGCCACTACACCAATCTCTGTAAGTACCATTGGAAGGATTTCAAACATAGATGAATTAGCCATGGCAGGGTGCATATGTGTGTGTGTACAAAAGTAAAAGAAAACAAAGCATAACCTGTGTGCCTAGGACTTGAACCAGGGATGCCTTGCTGTTCCCGTGTAGAGACGACCAGTTAGGCTAGCTACTTGTTCGTGAATGAGCATGTGCTCGATGGAAAGAAACAGATGCAGGAGTTCCACCTCGAGAGACAAAATTGCAGAAAAACATAATTGTGCAATCATGGGGATTTGATTCCTGGACACCAAGATGCAAACGAGTTGGGCTAACCATATGGACTAACTAATGATTGTGATGTATCTACAGATCTTTTGAAATATGAAGCATAGCATCATACGAATCTAAACAAAAACAGGACAAGAACAACACATCTTGCGATGCTCGTGATGAAGTAAACAGAGACAAACAGGGGCTCGCTTGGGCGTGGTGCAATGCATGCTTGTAGCCACTCGGGTGTGGGTGCAGCGAAGTAGGGTGTACTACAGTGCGTGTGGGACGGGTGGGGCACGAGTGCATCTAGCTCGTGGCCACGGTGGCCATAGCTGCCGTGGGCATTATCTCCACTAGGAAGTTGACCACGGAAAGGAACAAACCCGAGGGAGGAGGAGAAGGGCCGAATGATCTCACCTAGCTCGGGGTGGAGGGGTCCAGGAGGTCGACGAGGAATAAGCCGATGGGAGGAGCTGGCGACGGAGAGCAGGGGCGAGGACATGGATCCTTTCATGGGGAGGCCTTGGATGGCCGGAGGGCGAGGCGACCGCGGGGTTGAGGAAGCTCCATCATGGGCGTCATGGTGGTCTCCTGTAGCTACGAAAATTTGGAGACAGAGGGAGAGTTCAGAGAAGGGAGTTGAGAGAAAGAGAGATGGGGGAGGAAGGAGAAAAGGGACGGCGATGACGCTGGCCTGATATCACACCCACACATAAGTGGGATTTCCCAAGAAGAAGCAAGCTCCTCTTCTCGCTGTGCCCGACCACGACTTCCATCGCAGTCATGAAAGCATCGCCATGGAGAAGAGAGGGCCATGACGAGATCTCCTTGTACTCTGCAGGTGGCACGCAGAGGGGAAGAGTCCATGAAGTGGCGACGGAGCCCGAAGCTCCTCGCGCGGATCTGCCGCTGCCAGCTCTCGAAGCCGTGCATGCGTTGAAGAGCAGCCACTCTTGATGACATGTCAGTGGTGTCGCGCCGCGGATCTCCCTCCACAGTCACGTGCCTACATGAGGTAGCACGTGTGGGTGGCGACGGGGAGCGTGTAGCAGTTCTTTGCTCCATCCTGGAGCGGTGATCCAACAGAGCAAGGCTGCCGGCAGAGGGAGTGCGTGGACGGCGAAGTGCGACGTGGATCTAGGCAGCGAGAGGCCATGGGGAAGGACTGCGATGGGGAAAAGGGAGCGGCGGCGGCGATGGGGAGAAGGGATCTAGGGTTTCGTGGGTGGACGAGGATGAGAGGGACGTGGGTGATTGGGGAGGGGGTGAGAGCAACGAGGGGGATGTGGTCTACCGTTAGATCCAAGAGCATCCGAAGGTACTCAATTCATGATCCGCGTGAGATGTTTTTGGACCAATCAGAATGCAGTACCCCTTTGATGTCCTTAAGACCATTCAAACTGGTCATAATCAATTAAAAATAAGATGCTAAATCATGTCAACTATTTTATGGCCTAGAAAAATTATAAAATAAAAACCTTCGAATTGTGTCACCAAGTGTGACCTACTTTTCAGTAAAAATAACAAACTCTGAAAAATACAAATATCTCTAAACGTGTTCTCATAAATCATTTTCGTTTTTTCGAGTGCCCAAAATGAGTTTTTTTGTCAATGACCTACCAAATATTTGTTACAAAATTGGAAAAAAACATTTTTATTAAATATTAGGCCATATTTAATGCACAATTGACAAAATATTTGGGTGCCAAAAGCTTTCGATCCAGCTCTAATGAAAAAGACAAAACGTTGCCGATTCTGCTAGAAGTGGGTCAAATTTGAACTAGAGGTGCCTCATAGTTTGCTCTTTATTTTTTCGAAAAATAATTTCTAGGTAAAGAAGTATATATTCAGGATTTAACCCCTAGCAATGAACGGTCATGCTCGCCGTTTCGACGGCATTTTGAAACAGGCATAAATAATTCAAAACAAAACCTTCGCGTTGTGTCATTATATGTGAGAAATTTACCAGGAAAAATAACAAACTTGTAATACGGTAATTATTTTTAAAAATTGTTCTTAGAAATGAGCTATCGTGTGTGAAGATTCATGGCTTTCAAGCCAAATGATCAATCTTATTGCCACATTCATGGAATAGTTGTTCAAATGATATCATATTGTGCACAAGAGTGCATGTTGAAATGGCAAACAATGTTGCCAAAGGGAGTTTTCATTTTCTTTGCACAAAAAAACCATTTTCCATTTTTCGAGTGCCCAAAATGAGTTTTTTTGTGAACGACCTACTAAATATTTGTTACAAAATTGGACAAAATCATTTTTCGAAAATATTAGGCCATATTTAATGCACAATTGACAAAATATTTGGGTGCCAAAAGCTTTCGATCCACCTCTAGTGAAAAAGATAACACTGTGCCGATTCAGCTAGAAACGGGTCAAATTTGAACTAGAGGTGCCTCATAGTTTGCTCTTTATTTTTTTTCCACCAATAATTTCTATGTAAAGAAGTATCTATTTAATTAGAGATCCAACAAAATTATGTCAAGATTTAACCCTTAGCAATGAACGGTCATGCCCGCCGTTTCGACCGCATTTTGAAACGAGCATAAATAATTCAAAAAATCAAAAAAATCCACACCTTCGTGTTGTGTCATCATACGTGACCAAGATACTAGGGAAAATAACAAACTTGTAATACGTTAATTATTTCTAAAAGTGTTCTCAAAAATGACATATCATGTGTGAAAAGTCATGGCTTTCAAGCCAAATGACAAATCTTATGGCCACATTCATGGAATAGTTTGTTCAAATGATCTCATATTGTGCACAAGGGTGCATGTTGAAATGGCAAACAGTGTTGCCAAAGGGAGTATTCATCTTCTTTGCACAAAAAAATCATTTTCCTTTTTTTGAGTGCCCAAAGTATTTTTTTTGTGAATGACCTACCAAATATTTGTTACAAAATTGGACAAAATCATTTTTATAAACTATTAGGACATATTTAATGCACAATTGACAAAATATTTGGGTGTCAAAAGCTTTCGATCCACCTCTAGTGAAAAAGACAAAACTCTACCGATTCAGCTGGAAGTGGGTCAAATTTGAACTACAGGTGCCTCATAGTTTGCTCTTTATTTTTTCCAACAATCATTTCTAGATAAAGAAGTATCTATTTAATTAGAAATACATGGTTTGGTGGCGATACGTCGAGGTTTGGACGGTGGCTGATGGCCCCAACTCCAGAGCGCGTAAACTCACATGCCCGTCGCGTGGTCACTGCATGACTGTGGCATTGCCATGCGTTCTAGACGGCATAGGCATGTCTAGTTGGCTAGATACTCCCCAGGTAGGTGCTTGGAAGAAAAATATAGTAGAAGAATCTCACGAGGAGATGGAACTATGCTCAAACATGAATTAGCAGTCAAGTGTTTGATTAGCGGTATGGGAAATGCACCTGGACAATGGACGTGAGTTTTGGATGAGGATGATCATCTACTAAGAAGATTGTCTTCACAAATTTTCAGCTCAAATGGATGAGCTTACGTGGTACTTCCTTTGCAAAGTACGACACTGGACAGAAATGTTAATGTTGAAGCTAGGCTGAAAATAATAAATGCATTGAGCTGAATATTAGCATGTGGCAATAATTTGGATATGGAAGATTGCCCAAAAAGTTTGAGGGAAATACAAGGGGTCTATATAGCACTTTCTTTGCAATGTGCCAATCTGGACAAAATGTAGAAATTGAAGATGGGCTCACATAGATGATTGGATTAAGCTGCAATTTGTAGGAGGACGATAATTTGGGAATATGAAGGCACTGTAAAAATTTCTTACTATTTGGTAAATAAAAATGGTACTTGCTTCACAATGCTCTCCACTAAAGAGAATATTAGGAAAAATGTTGAGGGAAATTGGCTATATTAAATGAGCTAAAATTTGGTGGAGGGAGGTTCTGTGATCATGGTCATGTACTGGTAAAGTTTTAGCAGTTATAAAGAAATATAAAATGTAGTTACTTCACAAACTGAAAATATTACTAGAAACAAAGATTGGATGGCGAGCTCACATGGATTGTTAGACGGGGCTAAAATTTTGTGGATAACTATTATTTGGGAATATAGAAGATCTACAAAAAATTCAACTCGTTATGATATGCATAGCCAGTACTTCCTTCACAAAGCTTCTAGATGAACGAATATTTTGGAAATTTGCCGAGGACGATTTACTGGGAAAATGGAGCCAAATTTTTCCACGAGGCAATGTTTTGGATAGGAAAGAGTTCCCAAATTTTTTTAGGGCAATCAAGAATATATAAGTAGCACTTCCTTCACAAAGTGTTGTTCTGAACAGAATAGGAAAATGAATATTATTGAATTATTTTTGAACTAGGCAAGGAAGGTTTTTGACATATTTGATGAAGATATGATACAAAGAATTTATGAGAGTTGTTTCAGAGTTTTGGGAATAATAGAGATATAGGTTGCTTCACAACCTAGGGGCAAAAATTGACACATGGACATGACACGTAGGCGAAAATTGGCACATGGACATGACACATAGGCAAAACCGATGAGGTGGTGCCAATTCATAGCTTACGACCATTTATACTGGTCATTATCAGCTAGAAATAAGGCAGTGGACCGGTGTTGTTTGCTTTATGACCATATCAATTAAGGAAATTACAACCTTTCTGACCAAAATGGTCGTTGGTTTTTAGGGTTAGGACCCCTCCGGACAGCTTACGACCAATTTGCCTCAAAAGGTCATAGACTTACGACCATTTTTTCCAATATCACTGACAGAAGGTCACAAGATAGCATATTTCTTGTTGGGATTTTTTTGAGCTAAATGACCCTGAAATTTATAAGCACTACAAATGATCTGTGAAAAGGTTAGAAGTTGGCATGGTATCATCATTTCACCCCACATAGCATGTGCTACAAAGTTGAGAGGATTACGACAAAAAATGGATGAACTTCGTGTACAAAATGGACAATCTCTTTCAAAGTATGAGGGTTTCAGACGAAAATTCGTCTGCTACAAAGGCATTTCATTTTTTTAAATAACCTAAGTATTACCAAATTGAATATAAAGATTAAAAAGAATAATTAAACAGAAGAAAAAATAATCACTGAAAAAAGTATTTTTAAAGTAAAGTTATTCAGAAAATAGTGATTCACACAAATTTCCAATAATTCAAATTTAAACTATTCAAATTTGAAAACTACTGGCACTACCAGAAAGTTTTATTATTTTTTACCTAAAGCAAAAGGATTCACAAAGAAACTCTAAATAAAGAAAAAAACTACTCAGAAATCAAAAAATAAAGCAGAAAATAAAAAAATGAAAAATAAAGAAATTTAAAAAATCTCGCCTACTAGGCCACAACTGCCTACATACGACTAGAAACCCATCCTGTAGTTGGCCCAGGATGCAGGCTCTCAAGGCCCAGTAGGCCCATAGGGAATCGCAGCAGAGGTAGGCCCAGAAGGCCACCATTAGAGAGGAGGTCAATGCAGTGCCCGCGCCGGGGCTTATAAACTAGTCGAGGCACCCCTCGACTAGCGAGGTGGGGCTAAACTTCCACCACAGTGCGCCATGCTAGGTATAGGTCGTTAGTCGCAGTTGGTGGCTCCAACCGCGACTAAATGGGGTTCGCTTCCTGCCGCTTCGGCTGGTGAAATTCACCTTCAAACGCGGTTGGTGGCTCCAGCCACGACCAAAGGGGGGGGTCTTTAGTCGCGGTTGGAGCTACCAACCACAACTAAAGGTCCTCCTATATAAGCAGCAGTTGAAATTTTTTCATTTTCCCTCTACTTATTCGTCTTTTCGACCACGGAACAGAGGAGATCGCCGTCGCGCATCCCCGACGCACCACCTGCTCCTACGCCGTTGCCAACCTCGACGCGCCGCCCACGCCGTCGCCACCCTCGACGAGCCACCCCCATTTGTTGCCCCCATCACGCGCCGGGCCCTCCTCGAGCTCGCGCGCTGTCGCAGTCACCGTTACCGACGACTCGCCTCGCCTGGCCGGCCGTCGCCCCGCTGTGAGCCCCTGCCGCCATGATTTTTTTTTTAATTTTTTTAGATGTTAATGAGATGTATTTTTGATGTTAATTAGATATGAATGTTGATGTTAATTTTAGATGAATTTTGATGTTAATTTTAGATGAATTTTGATGTTAATTTTAGATATTGTATTTAGATGTTAATTAGATGTATAGAAATATATAACTTTGTTTTTAGTTGTTTTTTAGATGTTAATTTTAGATATATGAATCTTAATTAGATGAATTGTGAATTTTTAGATGTTAATTAGATGTATAGAAATGTTAGATGAATTTTAGATATATGAATATTAATTAGATGACTTTTAATTTTTTTATATAATGTGGTTTTTCTATAATTAGTGTAGTTTTAACCTAGCAATTTTATTAGGAATATTATTAGGGTAGTTATAACCTAGGAATTTTTTCATAAGAAGTTTTTCTCGGAGTCAATGATGCCTCGCCTCATCCTCCTCGTCGACTCGTTCGTGATGACGTGCTACTTTAGAGGGGCAACGTTCGGAACTGGGCTCTACAGGGCTAGCAGTGGGAGGTGCTACCTTCAGGGGTGCACAGCTTGGTGAGGAACCCGGGCCCCGTCGTCGACCCGGAGCTTCTTTGGTGGCGTTCCCGTGGGCCACTTTCGGTGCGGAGGCAACCGGCCCCGCCGGAGGTTGTACGTTGCCATGTCAGGGAGGAGGACGAGCACGTCGTTCTCTACATGGATGCGTTGGACGTCAAGTTCTCCAATACCTGGTAGGTTCTTCAGGGATCTCACCCGAGCTATGATCCTATCATAGTTCCTTCTCTTTTAGTGTCCACCGCCTGCCGCACGAGATGTTAACTGGATCTCCAGTAGTGATATTATATAATTAATAATATTCGAGATATATTAGTAATAATATTCAAGATGTATTCGAGATTATATTTGATAATATTCGATATGATTTATTCGAGATTGTATTCGATGATTCATATTATGTACTATGATTCAGTTTTCCTTATTGATTGCATGCATTCTAATTTGAATACTAAATTGTTTTATCTTTGTTCTGGGTTAGTTAAATAAAAGGTATGGACAATACCGACAAAGAAGGAGAAGAGGCTATGTTCAACATCATACGCTCCACGAGCCCAGAGCATGAACATGAAGATGATGACGGCTCGCAATATCTGAACAATTCCGGGGAGGGTTGTATGTTTGATGAAGACAAAAGAATAGATGAATTCAACAACTATGTTGACGAAGAAAATGTTCTTCAAATAACAAATACCGGCGAGGTATATTTATTCGATAAGCCATCCGGTGATCATTGCATGTCGTAATTGAGTTGTATATGTATTAACGAATCGATCTTTCTTCTTTTAGGCCTCCGGATCGAGAAAATCTTCTATAAGCGATAGGGTAGTTCGAGGCCCGGCCAGAAAGTTGGACCCTGGCGTAAATTCAACATCGATTCCATCAATACATCAACTGGCGAACCGCTTGAACCTAAGAAAAATGCGGATAAGTTCAAGAATCATTGCAGACTTATTGTCAGGGACCAAATCCTGATCTCCACACAAGAATGGAAAATGCCAGCAAAGGGAGATCAAGAAGGAGTTACTTTTGTCGATGAAAGAGCAAAAGTTGTTTTTGGACCAAGATGATGTCACATTTCACACTACCAGATAACTTGACGGTTGCAGATCTGAAGAAAGTCAGAAACTATGCTCTTAAAAAGATGGCGATCGCATTCAACACCTTCAAGAAAAATGCATGGGCTGCATACGTCAAAGCAAATAAGACGACTACAAAATTCGGGGGAGAATTGGTGAAGGCAAAAGATCATTGGGGCGATTTCGTCAAGTTCAAGGAATCGGAACTAGCTAAGGAACGGTCGAGAAAGAACAAGATTAATGCTGCGAAAAAAGCAGTGGCACCATACTTTGGGGCCAGGTGGCTACCAAATGGCCCTGCCTAAGTGGGATCAATCTAAACAAGAGATGATTAGTGCATGGGTCACTCCAGTTATAGTGACCTAGCCCCCGAGGTGCAGGACATGGTATTATGCGCATGGGGGGAAGTTGGACCCAAAGACAGGGGCTATTATGGTGAAGGCAAGTCTTAACGCAGTGAAAACAAAATCTGATGAAAATAGAAGAATCTCAAACGGGGGTGTTCATGCCCAACAAAGAGGATGACGAGCTTACGCGCCCCCTAAAGTATCCTAAAAACCCAGGAAGAACACGAGGGAAAGGCGTTGTTCCGTGGTTTGAGGGGTTTGCGGGTTGGAACGACGACTACAGAAGTTGTGCGAGAAAGAAGATGCAGGAGGAGCGGAAGATGAAGGAGGAAGCACTCCGCTTTGAAGGCCTAGAAACAAAGCACCTGGAGTTGCAATCAAGAATCATGTAGTAGCAGGAGCAGATCGACTCACTCAACTAGGAAAGGGCGTCTCAGCGACATCATGAGCAGATCGATCCAGCATTGGATACCACCATCCCATCTATGCCGAGAAGTAGCATGGGTTCTGCCCCGACTGACATCGATGACGATGCACTGCTAGCTAGCTACCGTGTGGATGATATCAAAGACATGATTAACTGTGAGCTACACATGAAAATTAAGAACTTATCCATGAAGGAGGCGGACGGCTATGCTTTTGCAAATCAACCAGAAGCAACCTTCCATTGCAATCCCATTCCAGCTGGCTATGCTCGTGTCGGGATTGATGAAGTGATGTCAGGATATCACGAGCTACAACTTGACATTCTTGGAGGTGACGAGGAGAGCACACTGGGAGAGGCCATACATCGTATCATTCTATGGAAAAAGGATTGCATCGTCTATCCAAGGCCACTGACTCCTCCTCCTCCAAGTCTGCAGCCGCGTCAGTCGACTCCTCCTCCTCCAAGTCCGACATCGCATCAGTCGAATCCTCCTCCTCCAAGTCCGGCACCACGTGAGCCGACTCCTCCTCCAAGTCTAGCTTTGCGTCAGGGTGCTCCATTGACTCAGCGTGCTCCATCGCCTAAGCAACAGTGGAAGAGAGAGGCCGCAACTAAGACAACTAGCGGGACAACAGGAAAGAAATTCAAATATGCTCCAAGCCTCAAGCCTCTTCCGAAGTTGCCTTACCACTGACTGACGAGGAACTCAAGAGCGCAGTGGATGCCAAAGTGAAGGCCCATTTTGGACCGAAACCGCTCCAGCCGCCAAAGGATAAAGTACCTGAGCATGTCTCACAACTCTTTATTGATATGGCTTGACCGTCTATCAATCAAAAGGATAGCGACTATGTGCAGTCTATCAAGAAGTCATATCTTGCAAGACAAAAGGAGTCGAGCTCGAGAACGAGCCAAGGAGTTGGCAAAAAAGCGGGAAAACTATCCCCCAGCTCGGAGAACAGGAGGCGCAATCGATCCCGCCCGCTCATTGTACAAACACCTGTGAGTACTGCCGGTTGGCTAGGAGTAACCGACGATCATATAAGGCAGGATAAAGATGCCGGTGTCACTGTTGAACAACTCCTAGGCCTTGAGGAAATCCCCAGGCATAAAGAAGAGCAAGTAAAATATAAATATGCCCACGGCAAACCTCTGGTCAAGCCTGAAGATGTCAAGCTTCTACCAACGATATTGTACAATTTGTATATGTGGTACGTGCAAGAAAGAGCAAATACCAATATAGAGTCCCTCATGGTGAGAGTCAAGAAGAGGCATTACTGCCATAAAAAAGATTTGTGGATTGACTATTCAGAGTTGTTTCAGTGTTACAATCAAGAAGCACTCGACAAATCTTTTGTCAGTTGCTATTGTCTGTAAGTGATTTCTTTCTGTATTTTAAGTCTCTAGATACTTGTGCTCCCGTTCATTACTTATAATTATCCTCACTATATTTGTTTCTATGGTATTATGCAGAATGAAGATGTATGAAATGAAACAAGCAGGACGCTATGGCATTGGGTTCATTGAACCAAATACGGTTAATCAGGCAATATGGGAAACTCAATATTTTAGAAAAGACACAGAGAAATTCATGCTATAGTTTTTGAAGCATCTAAGCACCCAACCGGAAATACTACTTCCTTACAACTTCGAGAGAGTGTTATTATATATATCCTGTACTACAAATTCTTATTTTTGCTTACTAGATATTAATAAGTGTTGTTGATGAGTTATGCACACATGCCCGCTTAATTATACAAAATGTGTGCGCATGAAGTTACCACTAGATCTTGTTAATCATTGAAGTTGAAAAGGGAAAAGTTGAAGTACTCAACTCGCTATATAAGGATTCATCTGAATACGCAATCGTGAGGGGGTTGCTTAACAGGTAATTTAAATCATTATTACACTATATATGTCGGCCTCTTTAATTACTTCATTTCCTGATATCAACTAGTTAATAACTTATTTATTCATTTTCTTTGCCGGCGGGCAGGGCTTGGACCAAGTTCATCAAACAGGTCCCAGGCGAGTGGGTACAACAGCTGAAATGGGTGCGGCCCAAGGTAACTAAGTACTACTAGCTAGTTACGTCCATGCATCGCTTTAATTCTAGTTTCAATACCATTATCATGCTTGATTAATTATTACCTGATTGAATTTTATTTTCTTCAAGTGCATGAGGCATGAGTAGGGGACTAGTTTAAGCCCATAATATGTTTGCGAGAACATTCGCATGATGACGTCTGAAAGGAGCAGAGATGAAAGAAATCTTTGGGTACGTTTGCCAGAACACTATCCATAATTTTCTTCTCATGATCTAGCTAATATATATACACATAGCTAATATATTCACCTTTATATCCATCTTGTAGCTAACGGAGATGCGGGGCCAGCTCCTACCAGAGGCTCGGGTACGAGCAATTCAAGAGGAAATAGCTGGATTTCTAGTCGACCAGGTCATAGATCCCGAAGGGGAATACTATTACAAGATCAAGAACAAGTAATGCCCGCATATATATGTAATGATCCTCAAATTGTAGGAGAAATTGTGTGTGTACATATATATATATATATATATATATATATGCACAACGTATGTACAGTATATAGCAGCGTAATATATGTTTGAAATGAAAATTAATCAAATGGAAAACAAATAATTAAAAGGAAAAATAAACCATAATTAATTTTTAAACACCTAAAGGATTAGAAAGGAAAAATTAAAAAATTAAAAAAATACTTTTAGTCCCGGTTGGTGTTACCAACTAGGAGTAAAGCTCCCCGCCCCATGGCGCCGGAGGATGCCGCGTGGAGGGCCCTTGGAGCCGGGCCATGTTGAACCGGGACTAAAGGGGGGTAGGATTTAGTCCCAACCCTTTAGTGCCGGTTTGAGAACCGACACTAAAGGCCATTACCAACCGCGACAATAGGCGGATTCTGCACTAGTGTTATGCTGTAGTTACGTGGAGCGAATATTGTCGGTTACACCCTAATTATATACCTAATATTTGGAATGATTTCAAACATGCCATGAGACACACATTGGTTCCTGCTTATTATACTCTTGACATGATTCAAAAGTTACAACAATTAAAACAAGGTAGTGACATCGTAACGAAATATTATGAGGATTTGCAAACGACCTTGTTGCATTCCTCGTTGGAAGAAAGTGAAGCAGATTTTCTGGATAGATTTTGGGGACGATTAAACCATGATATTCAGGAGATACTAATTCATGAAAACTACTGCTATCCTATAGATTCTTTGTTTTGTCTTGCTTGCAAAGCTGAACTAGAAATAAAACAACATGTTGCCCACAAGGCGAACGAGCTCAAGGTGCACATGCCAAGAGTTGGTACGGTTCTTCCTACAACTACTAGGCATACTATGAAAACCACATCAATTGTTGTGAGGGTTACATCACCTTCACCATGTCACATATCACCACCGAGAGTGCTTATAGGTAATGACAAAGGTACTGATCTTTCACCTCGAGAGGAGTATGACTAATGCCTTGTCAATTCCAATGTAGCATGTGATGAGTTACCTATTATTTTGATCACACCACCTATTTTAGAGGACTATCTTCATGATTTAAATTTGCCATGTGATCTTATATCAACATTGAGATAGGGTTTCAGACGAAAACTCGTCTGTTACAAAGGAATTTCATTTTTTTAACTTATTTCAACTCCAGACTTTTTGTGGGTTCAAAATGCACCATTCGAAGCCACGTCATCAATTTTCAACCCTTTTTGACTTCATTTGCTATTTTTCATGCATTTACTGATTTTGTTTGAGCTAAATGACCCTGAAATTGATAAGCACTACAAATGAACTCTGAAAAGGTTAGAAGTTGGCATGATATCCTCATTTCACCCACATAGCATGTGCTAAAACGTTGAGAGGGTTACGGCAAAAACTGGATGCACTTCGTGTACAAAATGGTCAATCTCTTCCGAAGTATCACGGTTTCAGACGAAAACTCGTCTGTTAGAAAGGCATTTCATTTTTTAAACTTATTTCAACTCCAGAGGTTTTGTGCATTCAGTATGCACCATTCGAAGCCACGTCATCAATGTTCAACCCTTTCTAACTTTATTTGCTATTTTTCATTCATTTATTGATTCACTACAAGAAATATGCTAACTTGCGACCATCAATATTGGTCACCGAATGGTCATTGTTTTTCATTTATGACCTTTTTATGACCAAAAACAGTTGGTCAAAAGATGAGGGTCAAGAATGGAAATTAAGGACCTTTCTTCTGTATTGGTTGTAGACATTTACGACCAAAAAAAGGTCGTAGGTTCTACGACCAATTGTTTTGGTCACTAGAAGTCTGCCCAGGCCACGCCGGATCCGACGTCGCAAGCTAACATGGCAAAATTGCGACCAATTTTATTGGTCGTTGGTAAGATTCAGCCCGGTCAAATTCGATGTCTATATGGGCCAAGCCCAACAAATTCAGCTTATTTATATTCTTTCTTCCTCTCAAATTTTCATTGGCTTCATGGGCCAAGCCCAACATTGCAACCTTTTTATTTTTGGGCCATGGCCTTCTTCCTTAATACTCAGTTTTCCTTTTTTTAAGGGGTCCACTAGTCAGATTGGTTCAGAGTTGTCAGGTTCTGATCAATGGGTCCCAGATGTCAGAGTCATATTCTTCTTATTTCAATTTAATAGTAAATAAATAACCAGTATTTAAATTGGAACATTCAACATAATACTTCAAATAATATCAGCCCGATTTAGCACAGAGATCCTGTTCTACAAATAACACGTGATACAAGCTATTAGCATATACTCTACAAGGTCAAGAAGTGTAATAACAGTTACAAGCTCTACAAGTATGGCAATTACAATTACAAGCTCCAAAAGTGTAATACTAGATAGCCATCACAAACTCTACAAGTGCTATGTTCTTCAGCATGGAGCTCCTTCGATAGCGATCACAAACTAGGCACCTGCTCCTGTCATGAATCTAAAGAGAAGAATAAGAAAACAGAAGCCAAATATACTATGAATTGACCATTGAAAATAGGACAGAAGCCAATATACTATGAATTGACCATTCAAAAAAGGACAGTTATTTAGAATGATAACACAAATTCAGCTAGCACCATGCTTTTTGTTCTCCATCTAGTTAAAATGAGATACTCATTCATACAAGAAAACAGAGACAAATATGCATTGTGCAAGTGCAGATCGTGCAAAAGACATCACTGTAACACATTGTGCCTAAAACAAAATACCATTCTACTACTGGCAAAATAAAAACTAAAGATACACCGATATATTATCATTATACTTATTATTATTTTTAACAAGATCATTATACTTATCTAGAATATGCCTATTCATCAAGATTGGGAATTGAATTAGCACATATGACAACTTAGCAGCAAACAATCATGGAATGTTTAACATAAACGACAAGGTTTAAAAACCATCATTCAAAGTTACAGCAGATCGAAGTTCCATTTGAGTATAACGAATAACATTCATATTCAATCAATAGTACCTGTTAAACTACCATGTGTAACAGAGCAACTATGTCAAAGTAAATTCATGTTTACTAATGTGTATGTCACATGATACATGCATCAAGCATAAGAACGTCAAGCATCGGGTACATATATGTTCAGCAAGACGACTACATACCTTACTTTGTGTCGATGTGATGGATGGGGCTGCAGTTGAACATATGGTATGCATCATCATTGATGTTGGAAGTCACATGTACTTGTCTATTTAGAAGTATGTCATGCAAAATGTTACACATGCAGGTATTAGCATAAAATAGAACCTCTACAGTACATGCAATATTTATATATGAAGGACTAAGCAAACTGTTTTGGAAAATATCTAAAGTTACAAAAAAGGATGTATTGGCCAATTAGCACGAACATGAGTAAATCACATAACTAAGTAAAATTCAGAATCCTTGTTGCCACAAAATATAAAAACAGAGAGGGGAGGGAAGGGGGCACACCTTGGGTTGCTACTGCTGCTCAGCGTCATCGTCGTCCTCTCCATGGCTGCATCTGTTGCGGTCGCTGCCGCTGCTTGTCCTTGTGCTGAATGGAAGAATATGTTGTTGCCATTGCTTATCCATGTGTTAGGACCTTGAGGAGTACTTGGCGTCAGGGACAGCTTGTCCTCCTCTCCTTTCCTTGTCCATGGAAGCCGCCTACAGCCCCAGATCGAATCAATCGAGCAAAGGGGGAAACATATGAATTTTATTTCTAAGTGCCAATGTAGAAGTACTAAAAAAAAGACTAATCATCAGTAGAAGGTAAAAAGAGCTCATTACACAAGTTTTGCTAGCAATTAGGGGACCCCGATTCCTATACGAACCACATTAGGGCCTATCCTACCCTACCTGTGGCTAAAAAATGCAACTTTATGTCTATCAAGTAGTTATATAGGAATAAGATATACAGCCTTATGTGCTATAGCCCTTTTGGAAACTACAACAACTGCATTCCCATCATAACCAACACACTCGACCGACCAACACATATGATGAACATAAGTGGCTTGCCCCTCTGTTGAGAGTGGATTCCACATGAATTAGCTCTCCCGCCGGCGGCGCTAGGGTTCCTCCTAGGACGCGCACGCGGGGCGCGTCGCGGAAGGGGGAGGGGGCCTTTTTTCTTTTCATTTGGAAATTTTTAATGCAAATAATATTTTAAATGTTCTTAAACATTAATGAGGATGACACATTTGAATTAGATGCATTTTTTTGAAAACATTGGCATATAATATGATATGGAGCATTTGTCATCATGGCAGAAGGAAAGGGGTGCCATGGCAACGAAAAGGAAAATGATGCCACTGCAACGTTCCGTTTCTGGCAACTCATTGAGATGCCGATGCAAAAGAAAGTGTGGTCGTGTACATGTCATGCAAAGATTGTGGGGTGATCCTGGTTTCCGGGTTCCCACGTATCGGTCTTACGAATAACACGACACGTGCAACTAACAAAATGCTATAAGGTGCAACAAGTAGTTCGGGAGGAAGTGTTTGCACGTTTGGGAAAAAACGAAGTGGCAAAACAATTAGTTCTCTACGAGATTTGATCCCAGGATGTCTCAATTAAAAACATGGGTGCTAGCCACTGCAGCAATCTCTGTTAGTACCATTGGAAGGATTTCAAACATAGATGAATTAGCCATGGTAGGGTGCATATGTGTGTGTGTACAAAAGTAAAAGAAAACAGAGCATAACCTGTGTGCCTAGGACTTGAACCAGGGATTCCTTGTTGTTCCCGTGTAGAGACGACCAGCAAGGCTAGCTACTTGTTCGTGAATGAGCATGTGCTCGATGGAAAGAAACAGATGCAGGAGTTCCACCTCGAGAGACAAAATTGGAGAAAAACATAATTGTGCAGTCATGGGGATTTGATTCCTGGACACCAAGATGCAAATGAGTTGGGCTAACCATATGGACTAACTAATGATTGTGATGTATCTACAGATCTTTCAAAATATGAAGCATAGCATCAGACGAATCTAAACAAAAACAGGACAAGAACAACACATCTTGCGATGCTCATGATGAAGTAAACAGAGGCAAATAGGGGCTCGCTTGGGTATGGTGCAATGCATGCTTGTAGCCACTCGGGTGTGGGTGTAGCGAAGTGGGGTGTACTGCAATTCATGTGGGACGGGTGGGGCACGAGTGCATCTAGCTCGTGGCCATGGTGGCCATAGCTGCCGTGGTCATTATCTCCACTGGGAAGTTGACCACGGAAAGGAACAAACCCGAGGGAGGAGGAGAAGGGCCGAATGTTCTCACCTAGCTTGGGGTGGAGGGGTCCAGGAGGTCGACGAGGAATAGGCCGATGGGAGGAGCTGGCGATGGAGAGCAGGGGCGAGGACATGGATCCTTTCATGGGGAGGCCTTGGATGGCCGGAGGGCGAGGCGACCGCGGGGATGAGGAAGGTCCATCATGGGCGTCATGGTGGTCTCCTGTAGCTACGAAAATATATAGAGAGAGGGAGAGTTGAGAGAAGGGAGTTGAGAGAAAGAGAGATGGGGGAGGAAGGAGAAGAGGGACGGCGATGATGTTGGCCTGATATCACATCCACACATAAGTGGGATTTCCCAAGAAGAAGCAAGCTCCTCTGCCCGCTATGCCCGACCACGACTTCCATCGTAGTCATGAAAGCATCGCCATGGAGAAGAGAGGGCCATGACGAGATCTCCTTGTACTCTACAGGTGGCACGCAGAGGGGAAGAGTCCATGAAGTGGCCGCGGAGCAGGAAGCTCCTCGCGCGAATCTGCCTCTGCCAGCTCTCAAAGCTGTGCATGCGTTGAAGAGCAGCCACGCTTGATGACATGTCGGGGGTGCCGCGCCGTGGATCTCCCTCCACAGTCACGTGCCTGCATGAGGTAGCACGTGTGGGTGGCGACGGGGAGCGTGTAGCAGTTCTTGGCTCCATCCTGGAGTGGTGATCCAACAGAGCAAGGCTGTCGACGGAGGGAGTGCGTGGACAGCGAAGTGCGACGTGGATCTGGGCAGCGAGAGGCCATGGGGAAGGACTGCGATGGGGAAAAGGGAGCGGCGGCGGCGATGGGGAGAAGGGATCTAGGGTTTCGTGGATGGATGAGGATGAGAGGGACATGGGTGATTGGGGAGGGGGTGAGAGCAACGAGGGGGGTGTGGGCTACCATTGGATCTGAGAGCATCCGAAGGTACTCAATTCATGATCCGCGTGAGATGTTTTTGGACCAATCAGAACGCAGTACCCCTTTGATGTCCTTAAGAACATTCAAACTGGTCATAATCGATTAAAAATAAGATGCTAAATCATGTCAACTATTTTATGGCCAAGATAATTAGAAAAGAAAAACCTTCAAATTGTGTCACCAAGTGTGCCCTATTTTTCAGTAAAAATAACAAACTTTAAATAATACAAATATCTCTAAAAGTGTTCTCATAATCACTTTCCTTTTTGTGAATGACCTACCAAATATTTGTTACAAAATTGGAAAAAAAAACATTTTTATAAAATATTAGGCCATATTTAATGCACAATTGACAAAATATTTGGGTACCAAAAGCTTCCGATCCAGCTCTAATGAAAAAGACAAAACTTTGCCGATTCTGCTAGAAGTGGTCAAATTTGAACTAGAGGTGCCTCATAGTTTGCTCTTTATTTTTTACAAAAATAATTTCTAGGTAAAGAAGTATATATTTAATCAGAGAGCCAACAAAGTTATGTCAAGATTTAACCCCTAGCAATGAATGGTCATGCCCGCCGTTTCAATCGCATTTTGAAACGGGCATAAATAATTCAAAAAAAATGAAAAAAAGCAAAACCTTCATGTTGTGTCATCATATGTGAGCAAGTTACCAGGAAAAATAACAAACTTGTAGTACGGTGATTATTTTAAAAAAGTGTTCTCAAAAATGAGCTATCGTGTGTGAAGATGCATGGCTTTCAAGACAAATGATCAATTTTATTGCCACATTCATGGAATAGTTGTACAAATGATATCATATTGTGCACAAGAGTGCATGTTGAAATGGAAAACAATGTTGCCAAAGGGAGTTTTCATTTTCTTTGCACAAAAAAACCATTTTCCATTTTTCGAGTGCCCAAAATGAGTTTTTTTGTGAATGACCTACCAAATATTTGTTACAAAATTGGACAAAATCATTTTTATAAAATATTAGGCCATATTTAATGCATTATTGACAAAAATTTTGGGTGTCAAACGCTTTCGATCCACCTGTAGTGAAAAAGATAACACTCTGTCGATTCAGCTAGAAGCGGGTCAAATTTGAACTAGAGGTGCCTCATAGTTTGCTCTTTATTTTTTTCCAAAAATCATTTCCATGTAATGAAGTATCTATTTAATCAGAGATCCAACAAAATTATGTCAAGATTTAACCCTAGCAATGAACGGTCATGCCCGCCGTTTCAATCGCATTTTGAAACGGGCATAAATAATTCAAAAAAAATGAAAAAAAGCAAAACCTTCATGTTGTGTCATCATATGTGAGCAAGTTACCAGGAAAAATAACAAACTTGTAGTACGGTGATTATTTTAAAAAAGTGTTCTCAAAAATGAGCTATCGTGTGTGAAGATGCATGGCTTTCAAGACAAATGATCAATTTTATTGCCACATTCATGGAATAGTTGTTCAAATGATATCATATTGTGCACAAGAGTGCATGTTGAAATGGCAAACAATGTTGCCAAAGGGAGTTTTCATTTTCTTTGCACAAAAAAACCATTTTCCATTTTTCGAGTGCCCAAAATGAGTTTTTTTGTGAATGACCTACCAAATATTTGTTACAAAATTGGACAAAATCATTTTTATAAAATATTAGGCCATATTTAATGCATTATTTACAAAATTTTTGGGTGTCAAAAGCTTTCGATCCACCTGTAGTGAAAAAGATAACACTCTGTCGATTCAGCTAGAAGCGGGTCAAATTTGAACTAGAGGTGCCTCAAAGTTTGCTCTTTATTTTTTTTCCAAAAATCATTTCTATGTAATGAAGTATCTATTTAATCAGAGATCCAACAAAATTATGTCAAGATTTAACCCCTAGCAATGAACGGTCACGCCCGCCGTTTCGACCACATTTTGAAACGGGCATAAATAATTCAAAAAAAATGAAAAAAAGCAAAACCTTCATGTTGTGTCATCATATGTGAGCAAGTTACCAGGAAAAATAATAAACTTGTAGTACGTTGATTATTTTAAAAAAGTGTTCTCAAACATGACCTATCATGTGTGAAGATGCATGGCTTTCAAGACAAATGATCAATTTTATTGCCACATTCATGGAATAGTGGTTCAAATGATATCATATTGTGCACAAGAGTGCATGTTGAAATGGAAAACAATGTTGCCAAAGGGAGTTTTCATTTTCTTTGCACAAAAAAACCATTTTCCATTTTTCGAGTGCCCAAAATGAGTTTTTTTGTGAATGACCTACCAAATATTTGTTACAAAATTGGACAAAATCATTTTTATAAAATATTAGGCCATATTTAATGCATTATTGACAAAATTTTTGGGTGTCAAAAGCTTTCGATCCACCTATAGTGAAAAAGATAACACTCTGTCGATTCAGCTAGAAGCTGGTCAAATTTGAACTAGAGGTGCCTCATAGTTTGCTCATTATTTTTTTCCAAAAATCATTTCTATGTAACGAAGTATCTATTTAATCAGAGATCCAACAAAATTATGTCAAGATAACCCCTAGCAATGAACGGTCAGGCCCGCCGTTTCGACCGCATTTTGAAACGGGCATAAATAATTCAAAAAATCAAAAAATGCCAAAACTTCGTGTTGTGTCATCATATGTGACCAAGTTACCAGGGAAAATAACAAACTTGTAATATGTTAATTATTTTAAAAAGTGTTCTCAAACATGACCTATCATGTGTGAAAATTCATGGCTTTCAAGCCAAATGACCAATCTTATGGCCACATTCATGGAATAGTTTGTTCAAATGATCTCATATTGTGCCCAAGGGTGCATGTTGAAATGGCAAACAATGTTGCCAAAGGGAGTTTTCATTTTCTTTGCACAAAAAAATCATTTTCCTTTTTATGAGTGCCCAAATTTTTTTTTTGTGAATGACCTACCAAATATTTGTTACAAAATTGGACAAAATCATTTTTATAAACTATTAGGCCATATTTAATGCACAATTGACAAAATATTTGGGAGCCAAAAGTTTTCGATCCACCTCTAGTGAAAAAGACAAAACTCTACCGATTCAGCTCGAAGCGGGTCAAATTTGAACTACAGGTGCCTCATAGTTTGCTCTTTGTTTTTTCCAACAATCATTTCTATGTAACGAAGTATCTATTTAATCAGAGATCCAACAAAATTATGTCAAGATTTAACCCCTAGCAATGAACGGTCATGCCCGCCGTTTCAATCGCATTTTGAAACGGGCATAAATAATTCAAAAAAAAATGGAAAAAAGCAAAACCTTCATGTTGTGTCATCATATGTGAGCAAGTTACCAGGAAAAATAACAAACTTGTAGTACGGTGATTATTTTAAAAAAGTGTTCTCAAAAATGAGCTATCGTGTGTGAAGATGCATGGCTTTCAAGATAAATGATCAATTTTATTGCCACATTCATGGAATAGTTGTTCAAATGATATCATATTGTGCACAAGAGTGCATGTTGAAATGGCAAACAATGTTGCCAAAGGGAGTTTTCATTTTCTTTGCACAAAAAAACCATTTTCCATTTTTCGAGTGCCCAAAATGAGTTTTTTTGTGAATGACCTACCAAATATTTGTTACAAAATTGGACAAAATCATTTTTATAAAATATTAGGCCATATTTAATGCATTATTGACAAAATTTTTGGGTGTCAACAGCTTTCGATCCACCTGTAGTGAAAAAGATAACACTCTGTCGATTCAGCTAGAAGCGGGTCAAATTTGAACTAGAGGTGCCTCATAGTTTGCTCTTTATTTTTTTCCAAAAATCATTTCTATGTAATGAAGTATCTATTTAATCAGAGATCCAACAAAATTATGTCAAGATTTAACCCCTAGCAATGAACGGTCATGCCCGCCGTTTCAATCGCATTTTGAAACGGGCATAAATAATTCAAAAAAAATGAAAAAAAGCAAAACCTTCATGTTGTGTCATCATATGTGAGCAAGTTACCAGGAAAAATAACAAACTTGTAGTACGGTGATTATTTTAAAAAAGTGTTCTCAAAAATGAGCTATCGTGTGTGAAGATGCATGGCTTTCAAGACAAATGATCAATTTTATTGCCACATTCATGGAATAGTTGTTCAAATGATATCATATTGTGCACAAGAGTGCATGTTGAAATGGCAAACAATGTTGCCAAAGGGAGTTTTCATTTTCTTTGCACAAAAAAACCATTTTCCATTTTTCGAGTGCCCAAAATGAGTTTTTTTGTGAATGACCTACCAAATATTTGTTACAAAATTGGATAAAATCATTTTTATAAAATATTAGGCCATATTTAATGCATTATTGACAAAATTTTTGGGTGTCAAAAGCTTTCGATCCACCTGTAGTGAAAAAGATAACACTCTGTCGATTCAGCTAGAAGCGGGTCAAATTTGAACTAGAGGTGCCTCGTAGTTTGCTCTTTATTTTTTTCCAAAAATCATTTCTATGTAATGAAGTATCTATTTAATCAGAGATCCAACAAAATTATGTCAAGATTTAACCCCTAGCAATGAACGGTCATGCCCGCCGTTTCGACCGCATTTTGAAACGGGCATAAATAATTCAAAAAATCAAAAAGTGCCAAAACTTCGTGTTGTGTCATCATATGTGACCAATTTACCAGGGAAAATAACAAACTTGTAATATGTTAATTATTTCAAAAAGTGTTCTCAAACATGACCTATCATGTGTGAAAATTCATGGCTTTCAAGCCAAATGACCAATCTTATGGCCACATTCATGGAGTAGTTTGTTCAAATGATCTCATATTGTGCACAAGGGTGCATGTTGAAATGGCAAACAATGTTGCCAAAGGGAGTTTTCATTTTCTTTGCACAAAAAAATCATTTTCCTTTTTTTGAGTGCCCAAATTTTTTTTTTGTGAATGACCTATCAAATATTTGTTACAAAATTGGACAAAATCATTTTTATAAACTATTAGGCCATATTTAATGCACAATTGACAAAATATTTGGGAGCCAAAAGTTTTCGATCCACCTCTAGTGAAAAAGACAAAACTCTACCGATTCAGCTGGAAGCGGGTCAAATTTGAACTACAGGTGCCTCATAGTTTGCTCTTGGTGTTTTCCAACAATCATTTCTAGATAAAGAAGTATCTATTTAATTAGAAATACATGGTTTGGTGGCAATACGTCGAGGTTTGGATGGTGGCTGATGGCCCCAACTCCAGAGCGCGTAAACTCACATGCCCGCCGTGTGGTCACCGCATGACTGTGGCATTGCCATGCGTTCTAGACGGCATAGGCATGTCTAGTGGGCTGGATACTCCCCAGGTAGGTGCTTGGAAGAAAAATATAGTAGAAGAATCTCACGAGGAGATGGAACTATGCTGAAACATGAATTAGCAGCCAAGTGTTTGATTAGCGGTATGGGAAATGCACATGGACAATGGACATGAGTTTTGGATGAGGATGATCATCTCCTAAGAAGACTGTCTTCACAAATTTTCAGCTCAAATGGATGAGCTTACGTGGTACTTCCTTTGCAAAGTATGCCATTGGACAGAAATGTTAATGTTGAAGCTGGGCTCAAAATAATTAATAGATTGAGCTGAATATTAGCATATGGCAATTATTTGGATATGGAAGATCTCCCAAAAAGTTTGAGGGCAATACGGGGGGTCTATATAGCACTTTCTTTGCAATGTGCCAATCTGGACAAAAAGTAGAAATTGAAGATGGGCTCACATAGATGATTGGATTAAGCTGCAATTTGTAGGAGGACAATAATTTGGGAATATGAAGGCACTGTAGAAATTTCATACTATTTTGTAAATAAAATTGGTACTTGCTTCACAATGCTCTCCACTGAAGAGAATATTAGGAAAAATGTTGAGGGAAATTGGCTATATTGAATGAGCTAAAATTTGGTGGAGGGAGGTTTTGTGATCATGGTCATGTACTGGTAAAGTTTTAGCAGTTATAAAGAAATATAAAATGTAGTTACTTCACAAACTGAAAATATTACTAGAAACAAAGATTGGATGGTGAGCTCACATGGATTGTTAGACGGGGCTAAAATTTTGTGGATAACTATTATTTGCGAATATAGAAGATCTGCAAAAAATTCAACTCGTTATGATATGCATAGCCAGTACTTCCTTCACAAAGCTTCTAAATGAACGAATATTTTGGAAATTTGCCGAGGACGATTTACTTGGAAAATGGAGCCAAATTTTGCCACGAGGCAATGATTTGCATAGGAAAGAGTTCCCAAATTTTTTGAGGGCAATCGAGAATATATAAGTAGCACTTCCTTCACAAAGTGTTGTTCTGAACATAATAGGAAAATGAATATTATTGAATTATTTTTGAACTAGGCAAGGAAGGTTTTTGACATATTTGATGAAGATATGATACAAAGAATTTATGAGAGTTGTTGTAGAATTTTGGGAATAACAGAGATATAGGTTACTTCACAACCTAGGGGCAAAATTTGACACATGGACATGACACGTCGGCGAAAATTGGCACATGGACATGCCACATAGGCAAAACTGATGAGGTGGTGCCAATTCATAGCTTACGACCATTTATACTGGTCATTATCAGCTAGAAATAAGGCAGTGGACCAGCGTTGTTTGCTTTATGACCATATGAATTAAGGAAATTACAACCTTTCTGACCAAAATGGTCGTTGGTTTTTAGGGTTAGGACCCCTTCGGACAGCTTACGACCAATTTGCCTCAAAAGGTCATAGACTTACGACCATTTTTTCCAATATCACTAACAGAAGATCACAAGATAGCATATTTCTTGTAGGGAGTTTTTTGACCTAAATGACCCTGAAATTTATAAGCACTACAAATGATCTCTGAAATGGTTAGACGTTGGCATGGTATCATCATTTCACCCCACATAGCATGTGCTAAAAAGTTGAGAGGATTACGGCAAAAACTAGAAGAACTTCGTGTACAAAATGGACAATCTCTTTCAAAGTATGAGGGTTTCAGATGAAAACTCGTCTGTTACAAAGGCATTTCATTTTTTTAAATAACCTAAGTATTACCAAATTGAATATAAAGATTAAACAGAAGAAAAAATAATCACTGAAAAAAGTATTTTTAAAGTAAAGTTATTGAAAAAATAGTGATTCACACAAATTTCCAATAATTCAAATTTAAACTATTCATATTTGAAAACTACTAGCACTACCAGAAAGTTTTATTATTTTGTACCTAAAGCAAAAGGATTCATAAAGAAACTGTAAACAAAGAAAAAACTACTCAGAAATAAAAAAATAAAGCAAAAAACAAAAAAATTAAAAATTAAAAAATTAAAAAAATCTCGCCTACTAGGCCACAACTGCCTACATACGACTAGAAACCCAACCTGTAGTTGGCCCAGGACGCAGTCCCTCAAGGCCCAGTAGGCCCATAGGGAATCGCAGCAGAGGTAGGCCCAAAAGGCCTGCATTAGAGAGGAGCTCAATGCAGTGCCCGTGCCGGGGCTTATAAACTGGTCGAGGCACCCCTCGACTAGCGAGGTGGGACTAAACTTCCCCCGCTATGCGCCATGCCAGGTATAGGCCACAACTAAAGGTCCTCCTATATAAGCAGCAGTTGAAATTTTTTCATTTTCCCTCTGCTTATTCGTCTTTTCGACCACGGAACAAAGGAGATCGCCGCCGCGCATCCCCGACGCACCACCTGCTCCTACGTCTTTGCCACCCCCGACGCGCCGCCCACGCCATCGCCACCCCCGACGAGCCGCCCCCCTTCGCCGCCCCCATCGCGCGCCGGGCCCTCCTCGAGCTCGCGCGCCATCGCAGTCACCGTTACCGATGACTCGCCTCGCCGGCCGTCGCCTAGCTGTGAGCCCCTGCCGCCACGGATTTTTTTTATATAATTTTTTTAGATGTTAATGAGATGTATTTTTTATGTTAATTAGATATGAATGTTGATGTTAATTTTAGATGAATTTTGATGTTAATTTTAGATGTTGTTTTTAGATGAATGTTAATTTTAGATGAACAGAGGAGATATGAATGTTAATTTTAGATGAATTTTGATGATAATTTTAGATATTGATTTTAGATGTTAATTAGATGTATAGAAATATATAATTTTGTTTTTGATGTTTATTAGATGTTAATTTTAGATATATGAATCTTAATTCGATGAATTGTGATTTTTTAGATGTTAATTAGATGTATAGAAATGTTAGATGAATTTTAGATATATGAATATTAATTAGATGAATTTTGATTTTTTTTATATAATGTTGTTTTTCTATAATTTGTGTAGTTTTAACCTAGGAATTTTATTAGGTATATTATTAGGGTAGTTATAACCTAGGAATTTTTTTCATAAGAATTTTTTCTCGGAGTCAATGATGCCTCGCCCCATCCTCGTCGTCGACTCGTTCGCGAAGATGTCCTACTTCAGAGGGGCAACGTTCGGAACTGGGCTTCGCCGGGCTAGCAGTGGGAGGTGCTACCTTCAGGGGCGCACAGCTTGGTGAGGAACCCGGGCCCCGTCGTCGACCCGGAGCTTCTTTGGTGGCGTTCCCGTGGGCCACTTTCGGTGTCGAGGCAGCCGGCCCCGCCGGAGGTTGTACGTTGCCATGTCTGGGAGGAGGACGAGCACGTCCTTCTCTACATGGATGCGTTGGACGTTAGGTTCTCCAATACCTGGTAGGTTCTTCAGGGATCTCACCCGAGCTATGATCCTGTCATAGTTCCTTCGCTTTCAGTGTCCACCGCCTGCCGCACGAGATGTTAACTGGATCTGCAATAGGGATATTATATACTTAATAATATTTGAGATATATTAGTAATAATATTCGAGATGTATTCGAGATTATATTTGATAATATTTGAGATGATTTATTCGAGATTGTATTCGATGATGCATATTATGTACTATGATTCAGTTTTCCTTATTGATTGCATGCATTCTAAGTTGAATACTAAGTTGTTTTATCTTTCTTCTGGGTTAGTTAAATAAAAGGTCTGGACAATACCGCCAGAGAAGGAGAAGAGGCTCTGTTCAACATCATACGCTCCATGAGCCCAAAGCATGAACATGAAGATGATGACGGCTCGCAATATCTGAACAATTCCGGGGAGGGTTGTATGTTTGATGAAGACGAAAGAATAGATGAATTCGACAACGATGTTGACGAAGAAAATGTTCTTCAAATAACAAAGACCGGCGAGGCATATTTATTAGATAAGCCATCCGGTGATCATTGCATGTCTTAATTGAGTTGTATATGTATTAACGAATCGATCTTTCTTCATTTAGGCCTACGGATCAAGAAAATCTTCTACAAGCGATAGGGTAGTTTGAGGCCCGGACAGAAAGTTGGACCCTGGCGTAAAGTTCAACATCGATTCCATCAATACATCAACTGGCAAACCGCTTGAACCTAAGAAAAATGCGGATAAGTTCAAGAATCAATGCAGACTTATTGTCAGGGACCAAATCCTGATCTCCACACAAGAATGGAAAATACCAGCAAAGGGAGACCGAGAAGGAGTTACTTTTGTCGATGAAAGAGAAAAAGTTGTGCTTTGGACCAAGATGACGTCACATTTCACACTACCAGATCACTTGACAGATGCAGATCTGAAGAAAGTCAGAAACTATGCTCTTAAAAAGATGGCGATCGCATTCAACACCTTCAAGAAAAATGCATGGGCTACGTAAGTCAAAGCAAACAAGACGACTACAAAATTCGAGGGAGAACTGGTGAAGGCAAAAGATCATTGGGGCGATTTCGTCAAGTTCAAGGAATCGGAACTAGCTAAGGAACGGTCGAGAAAGAACAAGATTAATGCTGCGAAAAAGCAGTGGCACCATACTTTGGGGCCAAGTGGCTACCAAACGGCCCTGCCTAAGTGGGATCAATCTGAACAAGAGATGATTAGTGCATGGGTCACTCCAGTTATAGTGACCTAGCCCCCGAGGTGCAGGACATGGTATTATGCGCATGGGGGGAAGTTGGACCCAAAGACAGGGGCTATTATGGTGAAGGCAAGTCTTAACGCAGTGAAAACAAAATCTGATGAAAATAGAAGAATCTCAAACGGGGGTGTTCATGCCCAACAAAGAGGATGACGAGCTTACGCGCCCCCTAAAGTATCCTGAACACCCAGGAAGAACACGAGGGAAAGGCGTTGTTCCGTGGTTTGAGGGGTTTGCGGGTTGGAACGACGACTACAAAAGTTGTGCGAGAAAGAAGATGCAGGAGGAGCGGAAGATGAAGGAGGAAGCACTCCACTTTGAAGGCCTAGAAACAAAGCACCTGGAGTTGCAATCAAGAATCATGCAGTAGCAGGAGCAGATCGACTCACTCAACTAGGAAAGGGCGTCTCAGCGACATCATGAGCAGATCGATCCAGCATTGGATACCACCATCCCATCTGTGCCGAGAAGTAGCATGGGTTCTGCCCCGACTGACATTGATGATGATGCACTGCTAGCTAGCTACCGTGTGGATGATATCAAAGACATGACTAACTGTGAGCTACACATGAAAATGAAGAACTTATCCATAAAGGAGGCGGACGGCTACACTTTTGCAAATCGACTAGAAGCAACCTGCCATTGCAATCCCATTCCAGCTGGCTATGCTCGTGTCGGGGTTGATGAAGTGATGTCAAGATATCACGAGCTATAACTTGACATTCTTGGAGGTGACGAGGAGAGCACACTGGGAGAGGCCATACATCGTATCATTATATGGAAAAAGGATTGCATCGTCTATCCAAGGCCACTGACTCCTCCTCCTCCAAGTCTGCAGCCGCGTTAGTCGACTCCTCCTCCTCCAAGTCCGACATCGCATCAGTCGAATCCTCCTCCTCCAAGTCCGGCACCACATGAGCCGACTCCTTCTCCAAGTATAGCTTTGCGTCACGGTGCTCCATTGACTCAGTGTGCTCCATTGCCTAAGCAACAGTGGAAGAGAGAGGCCGCAGCTAAGACGACTAGCGGTACAACAGGCAAGAAATTCAAATATGCTCCAAGCCTCAAGCCTCTTCCGAAGTTGCCTTACCACCTGACTGACGAGGAACTCGAGAGTGTAGTGGATGCCAAAGTGAAGGCCCATTTTGGACCGAAACCGCTCCAGCCACCAAAGGATAAAGTACCTGAGCATGTCTCACAACTCTTTATTGATATGGCTTGACCGGCTATCAATCAAAAGGATAGCGACTATGTGCAGTCTATCAAGAAGTCATATCTCGCAGGACAAAAGGAGTCGAGCTCGAGAACGAGCCAAGGAGTTGGCAAAAAAGCGGAAAAACTGTCCCCCAGCTGGGAGAACAGGCAGTGCAATCGATCCCGCCCGCTCATTGTACAAACACCTATGAGTACTGCCGGTCGGCTAGGAGTAACCGACGATCATATAAGGTAGGATAAAGATGCCGGTGTCACTGTTGAACAACTCCTAGGCCTTGAGGAAATCCCCTGGCTTAAAGAAGAGGAAGTAAGATATAAATATGCCCACGGCAAACCTCTGGTCAAGCCTGAAGATGTCAAGCTTCTACCAACGATATTGTACGATTTGCATATGTGGTACGTGCAAGAAAGAGAAAATACCAATATAGAGTCCCTCATGGTGAGAGTCAAGAAGAGGCATTACTGCCATAAAAAAGATTTGTGGATTGACTATTCAGAGTTGTCTCAGTGATACAATCAAGAAGCACTCGACAAATCTTTTGTCAGTTGCTATTGTCTGTAAGTGATTTCTTTCTGTAATTTAAGTCTCTAGATAGTTGTGCTCTCATTCGTTACTTCTAATTATCCTCACTATATTTGTTTCTATGGTATTATGCAGAATGAAGATGTATGAATGAAACAAGCAGGTCGCTATGGCAATGGGTTCATTGAACCAAATACGGTTAATCAGGCAATATGGGAAACTCAATATTTGAGAAAAGACACACAGAAATTCATGCTATAGTTTTTGAAGCATCTAAGCACCCAACCGGAAATACTACTTCCTTACAACTTCGGGAGAGTGCTACTATATATATCTTGTACTACAAATTATATTTTTTGCTTACTAGATGTTAATAAGTGTTGTTGATGAGTTATGCACACATGCCCGCTTAATTATACAAAATGTGTGCGCATGAAGTTACCAATAGATCTTGTTAATCATTGAAGTTGAAAAGGGAAAAGTTGAAGTACTCGACTCACTATATAAGGATCCATCTGAATACACAATCTTGAGGGGGTTGCTTAACAGGTAATTTCAATCATTATTACACTATATATGTCGGCCTCTTTAATTACTTCATTTCCTGATATCAACTAGTTAATAACTCCTTTATTCATTTTCTTTGCCGGCGGGCAGGGATTGGGCCAAGTTAATCAAACAGATCCCAGGCGAGTGGGCACAACAGCTGAAATGGGTTCGGCCCAAGGTAACTAAGTACTACTAGCTAGTTATGTCCATGCATCGCTTTAATTCTAGTTTCAATACCATTATCATGCTTGATTAATTATTACTTGATTGAATTTTATTCTCTTAAAGTGCATGCGGCATGAGTAGGGGACTAGTTTATGCGCATACTATGTTTGCGAGAACATTTGCATGATGACGTCTGAAAGGAGCAGAGATGAAAGAAATCTTTGAGTACGTTTGCCAGAACACTATCCATAATTATTTTCTCATGATCTAGCTAATATATATACACATAGCTAATATATTCATCTTGATATCCATCTTGTAGCTGACAGAGATGCGGGGCCAGCTCCTAGCAGAGGCTCGGGTACGAGCAATTCAAGAGGAAATAGCTGGATTTCTAGTCGACCAGGTCATAGATCCCGAAGGGGAATACTATTACAAGATCAAGAATAAGTAATGCCCGCATATATATGTAATGATCCTCAAATTGTAGGATAAATTGTGTGTGTACATATATATATATATATGTGTGTGTGTGTGTGTGTGTGTATGTATGTATGTATATATGTGAATGGTCGTCGTACGAGCAATTCGATAATAGTATTCTCTGTATGTATATATATATATATATATATATGCACAATGTATGTACAGTATATAGCAGTGTAATATATGTTTGAAATGAAAATTAATCAAATGGAAAACAAATAATTAAAAGGAAAAATAAACCCTAATTAATTTTTAAACACCTAAAGGATTAAAAAGGAAAAATTAAAAAATTAAAAAATTACTTTTAGTCCCGGTTGGTGTTACCAACTAGGACTAAAGCTCCCCCGCCCCATGGCGCCGATGGATGCCGCGTGGAGGGCCTTTGGAGCCGGGCCATGTTGAACCGGGACTAAAGGGGGGTAGGATTTAGTCCCCACCCTTTAGTGCCGGTTTGAGAACCGACACTCAAGGCCCTTACCAACCGCGACAATAGGCGGATTCTGCACTAGTGTTATGCTTTAGTTACGTGGAGCGAATATTGTCGGTTACACCCTAATTATATACCTAATATTTGGAATGATTTCAAACATGTTGCCCACAAGGCGAACGAGCTCAAGGTGCACATTCCAAGAGTTGGTACGGTTGTTCCTACAACTACTAGGCATACTATGAAAACCACATCAATTGTTGTTAGGGTTACATCACCTTCACCATGTCACATGTCACCACCGAGAGTGCCTATAGGTAATGACAAAGGTACTGATCTTTCACCTCGAGAGGAGTATGACTAATTCCTTGTCAATTCCAATGTAGCATGTGATGAGTTACCTATTATTTTGATCACAACACCTATTTTAGAGGACTATCTTCATGATTTAAATTTGCCATGTGATCTTATATTAACAATTTTGCATGCACCTATTGAATTAACAGTTGATAAGAAAGAACCATATGAATCTCGAAATAAATCAAGTTTGGGTCTAATATGTTTGAAAACAATTCTGCTACTGCTTAATCGTTTTGATATGACCTCCAATTTTGGTGATGATTCTGTGCCACATGACATGTTGCATGTTTTATTATTTAAGCATATCGTAGCATCTAAATTTGGAATAATTTAAGTTTATTTACCAATGTTGGGATGGATTAATGATGAACATTGTCAATCTTTTCATATGAATAAGGACTTCACTTATATGTGCAAACTGAGTTGCAATATTTTCATACCTTCTACTTCTTGTGATAATATTTTGGCTTTATATTCCATGACATTTGAAGTGTGATCTTGTATCAATGTGTCACATGTGCCACAACTGAGATCAATAAAAATAGATGACATATACATATACATCATGTACACCTTGTCTCTTTTGTTAGCCACATTTCAGACTAAGCAACGCCGAGGACAACTTTGTTTTCTAGACGGGGACGATGATGAGGACAGGAGTACCTTGGATACAACCAAAAATATTACATACTTGCATATTTGTGAGGTGATTTCTTATAAGAACTATTAAATAATTTATTTATGGTATCCAGAACATAAATACTTCACCTATTTTTATTTTATGCCTAAATGCAGAATGGACGAACACTTGTATGAGCCACGCATGATGACAAAAGAAGAAAACATGGTTGCGTGATATTCAAGAGGTCCTCTCTTGTTAAAGGAAGTAATTAGGTAGTGTTGAAGAAGTTCTCTCACGTCACGTTTAGCCCAAAATAAGATAGAGTCCAAGTCTCTCACGTTCTGGACTCAGTTTTGGACTACACAAACACACCTATCTCAAAATGCCAAGAAATTTTCCATTCAGACTCCAAATTGGGTGATTTCATAGGCGTTCCAGCCCAATTGGAATCACCTTAAAATTCGTCCGGAGAGTGCAGATATTGACGAAACAATCTGACGTTGCAGCAGAATCCAAGTCAAACTACAAGTCCAAAGGTGTTTCATCACCTCCACATGGGCCCATGAGCCTTATACGACCTAGGGTTAGTTTTACGCTGCCTTGGGACGTACTCCCACCTCCTTGGCCACCACCCCTTGCTCCTGTATAAGTAGATCAATCTAGTAGCTTTTTCTTTGGGTTTTGTTTAATTAAAAGTTAGCCATTGCAACTTCGTGTACTTCGTTTGTGTCCAACGACTAGACCAAGACCGCTTTTGGAACCCCATCCTTATCAATATTTCATCTATATTCACAATATTCAGAGTGCATTATCATATTCTTGCTTATTCTTTGATTTCTTGCAGAAATAGACCTTCGTGGTGAGGTTGATCGTGCTCCGGCATGGTCAATAACCTGTTGGAGATTGGTTTAGTGATTGTTAAGGCACAACATTATGCACGTTCGTAATCGGATCGTCAAATTCATCTCCACCAAATCGATAGTTAACATCTCATCACAAGATCGGGACTGTCGCCTCTATCACTTGCTCTCTGTTGGTCTAGTTCATCTCTACAATGCAATTAATATGTACTTCCTTCGTTCCTAAATATAAGTCTTTTTAGATATTCCACTAGGGACTACATACGAAGCAAAATGAGTGAATCTACACTCTAAAATATGTCTATATACATCCGTATTTAGTTCGTAGTGGAACATCTAAACAGACTTATATTTAGGAACGGAGGGCTGCTCTTAACATGTTATAACTAAGCATCCCTATTGAAATGGATCGGCTTTTCTTTATGATGCATGTGTTATGTTAATGGTTTTGTTTTTCTGGTAAACCTTCACACTACTGGGGCACGCTCTAGAATGTTATTCATGTGGATTTGGGAAATCAAAGGGGATAGGAAATGGATCATAGAAGAACTATCTATGGTTCTCCTTTAATTTCACATTTCTGGGAAAGAGGTGACTTCAAGAACTTGCTTTTTTCTTCTTCTTTTTTCACTTTCAATTCCCCTCTGCCATTCCCTTTGTGATTTGGTTGCAGGATATTGTGCTTACAATTGATGTACTTCCAATTGGTGTACTTCCAACTTACATGACAGGGAACAATAACTCTAGTATGTTACATGAAAATGACTTGGTAGATTGTGAACAACCATTTCAGACCTGGACTTGGTAGATTGTGAACAACCATCTCTTCTGGCACCTATTTTTTTAATTTATTTGTTGCTCCTTTGATTCTTTTTGAATGTCCTATCCTCTTTGTAATCATCAACCTGGAAAACATATGATTTTTAGGGCATCTTAAATGCAAGACTCTTGTACATGAGCTTAGAGAACTAGTTTTTGATAAAATAAACAGAAACACCCAGGCACTAATGTGTTTCAATGCAGACGCTACCTAACGGGTGCTAATATATCCGGTCGGTGTAGCAGAGATCCCCCACTATTAGAAAAGGAGCACGCTGCTAACACTTCCAAAAGCTTACGTAGGTTATGACAGAGCAATTAGGTGGTTAGGCACCAGTATTTGCTTTTGTACCTTTGTTTATTATTTTCCAATTTTAGAGCCACTGTTGGAATGTTGAGTCGGCAGGAAAATTTATCTGGTACATAACTGTTCTATTTTATTTCCCAAGTTATAGCTTGATATCCTAGCGAAAAATGACATGGAACTATGGATTATGGTTGAACCATAATGTTGTCCATATTGGTGCTACAATCCCGAACTTGTGTCAGTTCACACTGGTTAGTATAGAATGAACTGTATGCAAATTATTTCCTGCCAAGTAGAGACGTGCAAATTTATTGTTTGGGATGTTTAAGCTACTCTAAACATGTAACTCAATCAAAAATTTGATATGAGCAATGATTTATTTTTATCTCCATGTACTTAATTTTGGCAATTTTTTGGGATTTTTGTTCTATCCATTTAACCATTTCGTGTTAATATGAGGTGCTTTCGACAACATTTTCCTCGCGCATTGAGGTCTACCATTTTGTGATTTATCATGTGTTTATCATTTTAGCACCGAAAGTTGTATGGCTACATACTTGAATGACAAGTCTAGTTTCTTTTTTTAGATCCGACTACTTGGAGGAGAAATACAATGCTTATAGGCCTATATAGCTTTTATTTGTATAGAACCAATTCGTCAGATGTCTAATGAAACTTGACTGTACTTTAACCAGGAAAATAAACATATGACCTTGTGATGTTGCTAGAAAGTTAGGCACTGAAATAATGGCATTTCCCTCATGGTAAAAGCACCAACATGCCACTTAGAAAATTGATGTCAAATTATGTATATACTGATGCAGAGGTAATGTTATATTAGTGTTCTCCTGACATTTCTTTTTTGTAGCCTCTATTGCAGTATGCACCTTCGCAAGAAATATTTATGTGAAGCACTTTGTACAAAGAATGTCCTTGTTGACTGAGCAGCTTATAATGCCTCCAACCTGTGCATATCCTAGGTGGGTTAGGATTCATAAGGCCTCCACATAGATTTATGTAGCTATAAATAAAAAAAGTTATATGTCTTTTTTTTACTATGAAACAATAGGAAAGGATCCTACTGCATTTGTATTACCAAAATATGAGTGTTACATATGGTACAACAAAGGTGACAGTATGGGGGTGGGGTGGGGGTGAGGCTACATGGACCGCTATGACCACTAGTAGTCTATAAGATGGAGTTAAGGATCGAAGTGATAAGATGTGTCTTGTTTGACGGGAGTCGAAATCTAAGATTTGAAAAGGTTCTATGTCCGAGATATATAGATGAAATATTCACACAACTGTATCTTTGATCTACTTTTTAGAGCATACACCTTTTTTACTTTTATACACGACATTTGTGAGGCGTAAGATTTCTAGCAAGCACCATATGTAGAGGCCTTCAAGACAATCTTATAGATTTTTTCCTCTCAAGATCGTGTGTGTTTCAGCTACTTAGAGGGAGAGGTGGAGAAAAAGGATCCAGGAAGATGCGGATGCTGCTTGTTGGGGCACTGGTGATCGCATGTGTGTTTGTTGCTGCTCCTCGCGTGTGGATGGGATGTATGTTTCACATAGTATTGCATTATTATGGGACCTCCATTTTTTGTTCAAATATTTTTATTGATATGTTAGGATCATAATAGTGAATAAGAAAATATTGTGGAGTAGTTTTTTGTTCTCTAGACATTATGTCATACTCCTCTTGAGGAAAATAAACTCACCATCTCATTTTATGAAGGATTTATGACTTGATATACATTCCTAAAGGTAAATAATATTATTTTACTAAGTGAGCTATCAGGGTTGAGTTCTTTCAAATTGATGCTCAAATTTGTTGGTATTATTAATTGTTTGCCAATTCTCATGTCTAATGCACACTAGTAGAAAGTAGGGCATTGGTTCGGGGCAGGCCATCCCATTAGTCCCGGTTCAGTCACGAACCGGGACTAATGGGTGCAACAGTCCCGGTTTGTGAGGCCAGAGGGCCGGGCGGGCCACGTGCGACATTAGTCCCGGTTCGTCTGGAACCTTTGGTCCGGGTTCCAGACACGAATCGGGACCAATGTGCCTCGCTCCTGGCCCACAAACATTGGTCCCAGTTCGTGGCAGGAACCGGGACCAAAGGGGGTAACCGTTCGCCTGGTGTGAGCCCCTTTAGTCCCCGTTGGTAGCTAAAACCGGGACTAAAGGTTTGAACGTTCCGCATCCCACACTGTTTCGCGCTCCGAGAAACATGAGGATAATGCAACTCTTCCTTGGCGAGGGCTAGAGTAACTTCGCCCATTTCTCTTCTTCTCCTCTCTTCTTCTCCTCCATTCTCCTCTCTTGTTCCCCATATCTTCTACCATGAATCTAATCACTCGCTACGGGGAGGTGCTCGCACATGGCACAAGCAATCTTGATGTCGTCTACACGAACAATAGCGCCATGGTGCCGCGTTTTCTTTCCCTTTTGGAGAAATGGCTTCAAGTGGCGGATGAGAAAGACAAGTTCATAGGGCTTGATATCGAGTACACGACCAAGGAAGAAGATGTTGCCATCATCCATCTATGTTTCAAGAAACATGTCATACCATCTTCCAATGGGCAAGGTGAGTTTTGAGGGTTTTCTTTGATCAATTAATAATTTATAGATTATTATGAAAATTGCATAGGATAGAAATATGTTCCATTTTGAATCCTATGGGAAAGATCAATAATTCTTTTAAGTTTGTAGTGAAATAATTGTCCTTGTTGCAAAACGTGGGAGAACATATATGTCATATAGTTAATTTAGGGTTTCTTCATCAATTCATAGGATATGAAAATTGCATATATATATATAGGATATAGCAATATATATGTTCTATTTTGAATCCTATGTTCTATTTTTGATTTTTTTTATGATATTACTGTTCACCGGGCTCAAATGAAATAATTTTCCTTTATATAGTTGCATATTATAATTCTGCCAAAATATACTTGTTACAGCAGTATTTAACATTTGTTCCATTTTAATTTGTTGATCTTGCGGTAGTGAGAAGCACTTCCCAGCACTCATGGACTTCCTACGTAGTGGCATACATTTTGCTAGCGTTGATGTAAGGAATGACAAGTTGAAGATGAGGCATATTCATGCTTCAGTATGAGAGGACTTCAACGGCTTCTATGGCAGTCGCCTTGATCAACGACTATTACGGAGATATGAAGACATAATTCCCCTGGGCGTAGCACAAAGAGTGGGAGCGGACCCCACTTCAGCCTATCAACACTGAGTATGCAATAAAAGATGCATACGTTGCATATGAGTTGTACCGCAAGATTCAAACCGTGCCCTATGGGAATATTCTTCTGATTCGGACTAGCTAGTAGTGTTCGCTAGGACGAGTACTTTCTGTAATGGATATCTGAACTATTATATATATTACATATCTCTCTAGCTATTATATATTTGTAGTGCTTTTCAATTCAGGTTTTTCTTAAATTCCAATTGTGGTTGAGAACAAAATGCAACCAAAAAGTGGGTTGTGATTGTAGGCAAGCACGCACACCATGCCAACTTTCAACCTTTTCAGAATTCATTTGTAGTGCTTTTCAATTTCAGGGTCATAATTAACTCAAAAAATCATTAAATGCATGAAAAATACCAAATGAAGTCAGAAAGGGTTGAAAATTGATGATGTTCCTTGGAATGGTGCATTTTGAACACACGAAAACCCTGGAGTTCAAATAAGTTCAAGAAAATAAAATGCCTTTTGTAACCGATGAGTTTCCGTCCGAAACCCCGATACTTCAAAAGAGACTATCCGTTTTGTACACGAAATGCATCTAGGTTTTGCCGTAACCCTCTCAACATTTTAGCACATGCTATGTGGGTGAAATGTTGATGCCATGCCAACTTTCAACCTTTTCAAAGTTCATTTGTAGTGCTTTTCAATTTCACGGTCATAATTAGCTCAAAAAAATCATTAAATGCATGGATAATACCGAATGAAGTTAGAAAGGGTTGAAAATTGATGATGTGGCTTTGAATGGTGCATTTTGAACACATGAAAAACCTAGAGTTCAAATAAGTTCAAGAAAATGAAATGCCTTTTGTAACCGTAGAGTTTTCGTTCGAAACCCCGATACTTCGAAAGAGACTGTCCGTTTTGTACACAAAGTGCATCCAGCTTTTGCCGTAACCCTCTCAACTTTTTAGCACATGATATGTGGGTGAAGTGTTGATACCATGCCAACTTTCAACCTTTTCAGAATTTATTTGTAGTGCTTTTCAATTTCAGGGTCATAATTAGCTCAAAAAATCGTTAAATGCATGAAAAATACCAAATGAAGTCAGAAAGGGATGAAAATTGATGATGTGGCTTTATATGGTGCATTTTGAACACACGAAAAGCCTGGAGGTGTTGTCATGTCAGTCATTCAATTGGAGGTGTTGTCATGTCTGTCAGTCAAGTGGTGAACACTTCGAAGGCTCGAGAGGGCGGGCTTGGGTGGAAAACGGGCTGGCGTCCGGCAACCGGGGCTATTGTTGGCTACGTGGCGAGTGAAAGATATTTTTGTTAAAAAAAATAATAGCATAAAGTGAAAATAGATGCGCTTACGCTGAAATTCATGCTAAAATTGAAAGTCAAGCACTTTGAACTGCTTCAACTTCCAATTTTAGCTTGAATTTACAGTATAAGGTAATCTACTTTAACTATGAGAGGAGCTGAACCTAGCAGCCACGACGAGGCTTATAAACAGGTGCGGTCTCCCCTCGACAAGCGAGGTGGGACTAAACTTTTGACATCGCTGCGCTAGGCCTTTGGTCCCGGTTGGTGGCAGGAAACGGGACTAAAGGTCCCTTTTAGTTCTGGTTGCTGCCACCAACCGGGACCAATCAGGGACCATTGGTCTCAGTTCGTGGCACCAACCGGGACCAAAGGCCCCTGCTTCCCGTCCTATGGGCTGCCGAAAACAAGGCTTTGGTCCCGGTTGGTGCCACGAACTGGGACCAAAGGGGGGCATTGGTCCCAGTTGGTGCCACGAACCGGGACCAATGGTCCTTCTATATGACAAGCACTTAGCAAATTTGGCCGTTTTCATTCCACTTCGCGCCCTCCTCGCCGCCCCGAGCCTGACGTCGCCGTTCCCGTCCCTGTCATCGCCCCCGTCGCCTCCCCCGCTGCCCCCATCACCTCCCCTGCCGCCCCGTTGCCTCCCCCACCGCCCCGTCGCCTCCCCCACCGTCCCCGTCACCGCCCCTGCTGCTCCCGTCGTCGCCCCGCTCCTCTCGCCGCCCCTCCCCCGTCGCCTACCCCGCCGCCCCCGTCGCCGTCCCGCCCCGTCGCTGCCCCACCCCCGTCGCCATCGCCACCCCACCCAGTCGCCGCCTCGCCCCGTCGCCGTCGCTGCCCTGCCCCCGTCGCCGCCCGGTCGCCGCCCCGTCGCCGCCCTGTTGCCGCCCCAGCTTGTTGCATTTTTTTAAATATATGTTGATTTTTATGCTTTTTTAGTATGTGTATGTTAGATTAATATGTTTATGTTTTTTTAATATGTAAATGTTAGCTAGATTAGTATTTGTATGTTATATTAGTATGTTTATGCTTTTTTGAAAGTAGATTAGTATGTTTATGTTAGATTAGTATGTATGTTGATTTTGGGTTTTATGAAAAATTAGTTAACGATGCCCGGCCCGCATCCTCGTCGTCGATTAGTTCAAGAGAGCCTGCTTGATAGGCGCCATGTCCGAGAATGGGCTCCGTCGGGCTGGAAGTGGGAGGTGCTACCTTCCCGGGCTCGGAGGTTGGTGAGGAATGCAGGTATCGTCGTAGACCCGGACCTTCTATGGTGGCGGTCATGTGGGCCACTTTCGGTGCAGAGGGAGCCGGCACCTGCGGGGGTGGTACATCGCTGTGTCAGGGAGGAGGACGAGCACGTTCGTCGCTACATGGCAGCGTTGGATGCCCAGTTTGACAATACTTGGCAGATCCTTCAGGGATCTCACTTGTGTTATGATCCTGTGATGGTTCCTTATCTTTGGGTGTCCACCGCCGGTGACTCAGAGACCGCTAGTGAACTGAGTTCACCGTCCTCCATTTTGGATTATAGGATATTCGATCTGTATTAGTTAATATTTGATGATGCATTAATTGGATTATTCGGGATGATGTATTAGTAATATTATATTCGAGGTCATTATAAAAATTAATGTATTAGTGATATTTTATCGGTATAATGCGTGTGTGACTTTCGGTCTGTCGTTACTCCTTATGTAACTTTCATGTGTGTTCTTGATGGAGGAATCCCGACTATTCTCGTGGGGGGCGCCTCTTCTTTCTTCTCTTCTTTGCGATATATTCGTTGGTATAACGCACAAGAAGAGAAGAGGAGGGGCGTCCATCACCGGCGGTCGAACTATTACTGTGAGAGAGTGTCCACCAACATATATACACCACCGTATCAATGTGAGAGAGTGCGCATCAACACACCATGAGATATGAGAGTTATTTAAGTAATGCCTCGATGGACCGAAAGTCACACACGCATTAATTAAGATCCAAAGCATGTCGTAATTCATGAACTGGATTATTCTGGATGATGTATTAGTGATATTATATTCGAGATCATTATAAATGTATTTGTGATTTGCAAGTTATTCCGGCAAAACATATGGAATTTTTCCATGTCATTGCTCGATATATGGAATGGGTTGACTTTAGGTCTGTTTCGCCTCCTTGAGTGTCTTTCACTGAGGGAGAGTGTACACTATATAAATATATGAGAGAGGAAAAATCCCGACTGTTGTCGTGGCGGTCGCTTCTCCCTCGTTCCCGTGTGCTAGACATTTTGGTGTAATGCACTCGGGGACGAATGGAGGAGCCACCATCACCGACTGTCGCAAATATCAGAAGGAGTGCCCACCATATAGGTGAGATGAGAGTTTAGGAAGGAAAGACTCGACAGACCTAAAGTCAACCTATTGTATATTGAGTAATAGTGATCTGTGTGCTGATCAGTTTTCTCGTAGTTTCCTTCGATCGGTTTTAAATGTTTCAACTATGAACATAGGAAATGTCTGATGACGTAAGTGAATTTAGTATGTGCGAATACTATGAAGAAGAGTGTGGCCTCTGTGACAAGACTTTCCTAGTTGATGGTAGGCGCTTCAGCATCATGCTGGATGAGACCTTCCAAGTGGATACAACAAGTCACAATGACAAGTCTTTTTTCGTGATTAAGCATGACTTCTGCCTCTTTTGGTTCAACTTATAATTAATTTTAATTTTTTACTATTATACTAGCGTATCCCCTGCCATGCAAGAAGTGTTGTCTTGGATAAGATTGGTTTCGATACTAAAAAAATATGGAGGTAAAGATAGTTCACTAGAGGACCGAGCATGGTTTTACTTTTGCGGTAAAATTGTACCATGCAGACACGTATTGCTATTTTGAATGCAATACTTGGCAAGCACTATGCAAGGCTTATGCATTTGAGCCTAATATGCTTATCACCTTTGATATTCGTCCGGAAGATGAAATTGAAGGCAATATCGACATCTGGGTCGATGTGCAGATGCCTCAAGTTCTACCATTATGTGAGTTTCTCAACCATATTTATTAAGTAATTTATATTGTTTATTTAAAAATAGTTGACAACTTATTTCCATTGACAGCTTATTTTCATTCTTCAAAAAATGTACGGAACATGGTAGACAGAACCTACTACGACAGTGATGAAGCAGAATTAACTTATAAGGAGAAAGATCATCTTACCGCATTTCTTAGTCATCTTGAGAATTACAATAACTGTTATCAAACTCCTGCACATTATGGTCAATACATGCCACTAGTGCACGTGGTGAACTATGGTAACATCCATGGAGATTGCATGGTAAGATTTTAATTCTACTATTACGACATTCGTGCATCTTTTGCATAAATTCTTCTAAAACTAAACTACATTGCTAACTACAAAGTTATCACTATGTTTTTCAACAGAAAATCATAGAGGATTGTGTGCCCCATCTGATGTTTCCGAGAGGTCACGTTGTTGTTACGAGCTTAGGGCCACCACGGCCAGGTCAGCCTACGCATCACTCCTGTCCATACTAGATTTCTAAAAGCGATGGAGTCATGACAATCAAAGATTGGAAAAAATGTATGCTCAATCGTAGAGAGCTACTTGGAAGCAACATTGTGCGTAGGCCAAGACTGGGAGACAGGATGATCTCCGTTCTCCATAATGGAGAGTCAGGGCCTATCTTGTTTTATGATATTGTACATAAGAGAGGGTAGGGTAGGTCCTACGAGATAGGAGTACATAGGTCCTAGGTACAATGTGTTATTATGTGCTACAATGTGTTAGAGTTGATGATGATGAGGAGGAGGAGAAGTTCTGATTATGACCAGTGACCAATTTGTTATATGATGTCTCATTGACGAAAATGATGATTAAATTGTGTCATATGTACTATCTGTAAGTATAGTATATGTAGCGTCGTGACCACGAACGGAGATAAGAGAGATTAGTTCTCTCTATTTGCTATCTAACAAAATATATGAAACCCCTAAATTAACCCTCCAAAACACTCAAAACCCCACCTCTTTCAAAAAAAACAGCCACTCAGCTGCTGACGCGTAGATGCTCTGTGGTCCCGGTGTTGGGGAACGTAGCATGGGAAACAAAAAAATTCCTACATGCATGCAAACCTATCCATGGTGATGAGCATCTACGAGAGGGGGAGTGGATCTACATACCCTTGTAGATCGCTAAGCGGGAAGCGTTAAGAAACGTGGTTGGTGTAGTCGAACATCTTCGCAATCCAAATCGCCGAGCATCCCATGATCTCATCACGAACCGTCCCGTGAACTCATCACGATCCGTTCCATGAACTCGTCACGATCCGTCCCGTGATCTCATCACGAATCGTCTCGTGACCTTGATCACGGTCCTTCCGATCTAGTACCGAACGGACGGCACCTCCGCGTTTAGCACACGTGCAGCTTGATGACAATCTCCACCGTCTTGATCTAGCAAGAGGAGGTGGAGAGTAGAGAGAGTTCACCAGCAGCGCGACGGCGCTCCGGCAAAGGTGGTGGAGTTATTCTGGTAGGGCTTCGCCCAAGCACTGCGGAAAACCGATCTAGAGGAGAAATTGTGCACCGGTGAAACGGGTAGCACGTGGCCGGAAATTCTATCCAAAAACCACCGAAGCCACCAGTATATAAAGGAGGAGAGGAGGGGGAGGGCTGGTGCGCCAAGCCTCCCTCTAGGAGTTGGCCGGCCAAGGGAGCTGGAATCCTACTCCACCTCCAATCCTAGTTGGAGTAGGATTGCTCCCTATTGGCCCTTTTTTCCACTTTTTCCTTTAGCCTTTTATCTCCTGCGCCATGGGCCTTATTGTGGTTGTTTGTCCAGCCCACTAAGGGCTGGTTATCACTCTCCACAGCCCATGGACCCTCTGGGGTCGAAATACCCCTCCCGAAGGTCTCCCGGTACACTACCGGCACTCCCGGTACACTACCGATGAGCCCGAAACTTTTCCGGCGACCAAACTGGGACTTCCTATATATGAATCTTTACATCCGGACCATTCCGGAGCTCCTCATGACGTCCGATATCTCATCCGGGACTCCGAACAAACTTCGGTCACGACCATACATAACTCTACACTACCGAAATGTCACCAAACCTTAAGTGTGTGCAGACCCTGTGGGTTCGAGAACTATGTAGACATGACCGAGACACCTCTACGGTCAATAACCAATGGCAGGACCTGGATGTCCACATTGGTTCATACATATTCTACGAAGATCTTTATCGGTTGAACCTCTATGTCAAGGATTCGGTTAATCCCGTATAATGTTCCCTTTGTTCTTCGGTATGTTTCTTGCTCGAGATTCGATCGGCGGTATCCTCATACCTAGTTAAACCTCGTTACCAGGAAGTCTTTTTACTCATTCCGTAATACAAGATCCCATGGCTAACACTTAGTCACATTGCTTGCAAGGCTTGTTGTGATGTTGTATACCGAGTGGGCCCCGAGATACCTCTCCGTCACACGGAATAACAAATCCCAATCTCAATCCATGTCAACTCAACAGTCACCCTCGGAGATACCTGTAGAGCACCTTTATAGTCACCCAGTTACGTTGTGACCTTTGATACACACAAGGCATTCCTCTGGTGTCAGTGAGTTACATGATCTCATGGTCATAGGAACATATACATTGACATGCAGAAAACAGTAGCAATAAACTGACACGATCATATGCTACGTCTGTAGTTTGGGTATTGTCCATCATATCATTCTCCTAATGATGTGATCCCGTTATCAAATGACAGCTCATGTCAATGGTCAGGAAACCATAACCATCTTTGATAAACAAGCTAGTTCACTAGAGGCATACTAGGGACACTGGGTTGTCTATGTATCCACACATGTATCCATGTTTCCAATCAATACAATTATAGCATGGATAATAAACGTTATCATGAACAAAGAAATATAATAATAACTAATTTATTATTGCCTCTAGGGCATATTCCAAACAGTCTCCCACTTGCACTAGAGTCAATAATCTAGTTCACATCACCATGTGATTCACATTGTTATGAATCTAACACCTAATGTGTTCTGGGGCTCGATCATCCTCTGCATGTGAGAGAGGTTTTATAGTCAACAGTTCTGCGACATTCAGATCCGTGCGTACTTTGAAAATTTCTATGTCAAACTTTGTAAACACTATTACCACACCCCACTTGGTACTATTCCAAATGGCTGCTCCACTATACGTATCCCGATTACTACTACGAGTCATCTGGATTGGTGTTAAAGCTTGCATCGACGTAACTCTTTACGACGAACTCTTTACCACCTCCATAACCGAGAAACATTCCCTTAGTCTTTCAGTTACTAAGGATAATCTTGACCGCTATCCAGTGATCCACTCCTGGATCACTCTTGTACCCCTTGACTGACTTATGGCAAGGCACACACAGGTGCGGTACATAGCATGGCATACTATACAGAGCCTATGGCTAAAGCATAGGGGACGACATTCGTCCTCTCTCTTTCTTCTGCCGTTGTCAAGATTTGAGTCTCACTCAACTTCACACCTTACAAATCAGGCGAGAACACTTTTCTCTGACTGATCCATTTTGAACTCTTTCAAAATCTTGTCAAGGTATGTACTCATTAAAAGTCTCATCAAGCATCTTGATCTATCTCTATGGATCTTGATGCTCAACAATTAAGTAGCTTTATCCAGGTCTTCCTTTGAGAAACTTCTTTTAAACAACCATTTCATGCTTTCCAGAAGTTCTACATTATCTTCAATCAACAATATGTCATCACATATACTTATCAGAAATTCTATAGTGCTCCCACTCAATTTATTGTAAATACAAGTTTCTCGTAAACGTTGTATAAACAACAAAATTCTATAGTGCTCCCACTCACTTTATAGAAGGATCACTGAAGTTTGCACACCTTTTAGCATCCTTTGGACTGACAAAACCTTCTGGTTGTATCACATACAACCTTTCCTCAAGTAAACTGTGAAGGAAACGATGTTTTGACATCCATCTGCTAGATTTCATAATTGAAAACTGCAGCAACTGCTAACATAATTCCAACAGACTTTAGCATCGCTTACGAGTGAGAAAGTCTCATCGCAGTCAACTCTTTGAACTTTGTCAAAACTTCTTTGCGACAAGTTGAGCTTTTATAAATGGTGACTTTGACCATCAGCGTCTGTCTTCATTTTAGATCCATTTGTACTCAACGACCTGTCGTCCAACGAGCAAGTCTACCAAAGTCTATACTTGGTTTTCATACATGGATCCTTTCTCGGATTTCATGGCCTCTAACCATTTGTCAGAATCCGGGCCCATCATCGCTTCTCCATAGCTTGTAGGTTCATCATTATCCAACAACATGACCTCTAAGACAGGTGTAACATCCCAAACTTTGGAATGTTATAATAAATATAGAATGATTGTTTGTTTGCTTGAGTGATTGAAAGTGAGTGAAATTTGAAACTTTTTGAAACTTTTGAAAGTTTAATGAGAGGGAATTAAATGACTTTTTGAAAACCTTCAATCTGCATTTTGATCACCAGGAATTCAAATTATTTTCATCACAAAACCCTAGAGTGAAGATGACATGACTTCTTCCATTTAAAGAAATGAAAAGGGATTTGAAAATGATTTGAATTTAATTTGAAAATATTTCAATTTCAGAAACTTTAAGCAACTCAATGATTTTCATGAGAGAAGATAAAATGACTTCTTCAAATTATATGAAATATGAGTTGGAAGTTTAAAATAAATCTTTGAATAGTGAATGTGAAAATCTCTGGATTTTCTTTTGGAATCATTTCATATTTGGTTCCTATTCCAATTTTCAAAGTATTCAAACCCGTGAGAAAAATTTGAGAGGAGTAACATGACACTCCACACCAGGGACTTCTTGGTGATTTATTTGAATAATAAAAACCAGGGGTTATTCTGAAAAAAATATTTGCAAAGGGATTTAAAAGCAAAAGGGCAATTTCTGAAAATAATATTTTTTCCAAAGTACTCAAATGCAAGAATAAAAATGTCCATTAAATGGAAATTATTATTCTGTTAATTTTGATATAAAATTGGACTATATTTGGAATTTATTCGAATGCATTGAACACGTTTTATGGCTCTGGTAAAATCATAAATAGAAAACGGTAACGGTTTATAATAAAACCGGCCGGCCCACAGCCTTTAAAGCCAAATTCATTTCGTAACGGTCGCCCGCTGACTACGCTCGCCCACTCCTCTAGCTGACGTGTGGGACCATCGCCCGCTCCTTTCTCCCGCGCGGTCGTCCTCCTCCTCTCGCACGCGTCGTCGTCGCCGGTTTCCCTCGCCGTGGATCTCGCCTCCTTCCATTCCCCGACCCTCTGAGCCCCCTATAAGAAGCCGCATACCCATGCGCCTCCATTCCCCCTGTTTTCCCCTTCTCCCATGCACCACCCTCACCGGAATCTCTCGCCGGAGATACCCGCAGCCGCCACGCCATTGTTGCTCCCCTACTCCACCCTGCCTTCCCCGAGCGCCACTGAGCCCTCTACCCAACTCCTCTCGCCCGTGCGCACCACCCCACCTCTCTGCGTCTCCATACACCCACAAGAACGGCGCAACCATCAACCTCGTCGGAGCTCCACATCCACCGAACCGCCTCCGAGCTCGTGGTCGTCAACACCGTCGCCCCCTCACCCCTCCGACGCCACCATCGTCATCGCCGAGCTCCCCTGCGTCGACCAGTGCCGGAGTCATCGCCGGAGACCGCCGGAAGCCATCTCCCCGACGACCTCGCCGTCCGTGCCGTCGACGACGACCTCGCCGGACTTCACCCCGCCGCGGTGAGCCTCCCTCTCCCTCTCCTCCATCCGATCTCGAACGAACGGCCCAGATTAGAAGTAACTTACCTCTTCGGTTCTTTTAAAAGAACCGGCCGGCTTTTTCTTTTCTAATTTTAGACCAAAACGTTTTCTTTAGTTGTCGGTCATTCGGCCAAATCTCTGGAACACGCACACCCTTAGACCAACCAGAGAGCGACACGTCACCCCCTGTCCGTTAGAATTGTTTTTTTTCTTTTTCTCTTTTAATTTCAAAAACAGAATAGTTTCTGATTTGTTTTGATTATATCTTTTATGTTTTTAAGTATTTTTAATTGATTCTTTCTGCATTGTGTCACAAATTTTATCTAGTTTCTGTAGATATAAAATTTGCCTATGTTTGAACATTTAAATTTGAATTTAAACAGATTTGAGTTAAATTTTGTTTTCTGAATATCTTGAGTTCTAAAATGAATTTTTGATTGATTCTTCTTCCTACTTGTTACTAGTGATCTTAGTTATCATTAGGTAGAGTTTGAGAATTTTTAAAATAAAATTTATTAGGGTTTTAACTAGAAACAGAATCTGTTTAGTTGTTAATATAGTTTAATTAGTTTTATTTTGCTAGCTTAAATCTGAATTAATTATATATTTGATTTAGTAAATTCTGTTAGTTAAACTTTAGGTGAATTACTTGTTGTTAAAATAAAAATAATTTGCTTAGTTTACTACCATGTTGTTATAGGAACACTATACATTTTCAAATAGGTTTAATTTGTGATAAACAAACTAGTTAGTAATAGTTTATTCCAACAAAGTTTTATATAAATAGATTCTGTTTTCAAATAAAAATTTGTACTTATTACTTTCTGTTAAGAAATGCTTAGTTAATAAAAACAATTTAGTTTTGCTTATTAGGATAGGAAACTAGATTATTTTGCATTAGGTAATGTGTTATAAAACAATTTAGTTTTTCATAGAAATTATTTTCACAAAGTTTCATATGATTTAATTCTGTTTTGTAATAAAGATTTTATTTAATTATTTTCTGTTAACTTAGTTGTTTTACAATATGTTTTCTCTTAGTTTATGTTTGCTTGTTGTTAAGTTCATTAGGCAAACACTTATATTCTTTAGAAGGTTATTTTAATAGTTCTAGTTGTCTTTCAAAAGTGATTCATTTTTCTAGAAAAATATTTACAAAAAAATCTTTTATTATATTTTACTTTGTTTTTGGTTTTGTGTTACTTTTGAAATTGTTGGAGTTTTGTGTTTCAACTTTGTCTTAAGTATTTCTTCCATCAACCTTGTTGCTTTTGTTTTGTGTTACTTTTGATTGTTAGAATTGATTGTTAGTATGATTGCTTATATGAATGCAATGCTTGTTTATATAGACTTTCATCGGAGAGTGACGAATAGTCTATCAAGTTATTTCTGAGAGCGATCTTTATCTTCATCAACAGGCAAGTTCACTTTGACCATCTTTTCATACCTACGTTTTATTGCATGTAGTGACATCATTCAACATATCCCTCCCGTAGTGTTATTGAAATTCTTGTAGTTGAGTAGAATGCATGAGGTAGGAACCCACCACTGGTTACTAAAGCCCCGGGAATGCTAGTTAGTGCAATGCTATGCTAAAGTAGACGGGGTCTGGTATGAGTGTTCGTGAGTGGTGTGAAGAAGGACTCCACGTCAAAACGACGACTTCATGAAGACATCTTCAAGTCCTGCATCTTCAAGACCTCAAGACTTCAAGACTCGAGAAGACAAGTTTTCAATACACACTACTGGGTGAAGGATGGTTGATTGGGCATCCCTGGAGAAACCAGTGGATGGTCGGGATGCATTGAGAAGCGCCATGACATCTGGCGGAAAGCTTCACCCAGACTCAAAGAGAAGGATGAATACTTCATGCCCGGAAGCTTACCTGTGTAGCCACAAGTCATTATGGGCTCTGGCTTGGTTGATCTTTGTTGTGACTCTCCTGGGCAGTGCTACGAGATGTAGTCGACATTAGGATTGGGATGGGCACTGTCGGACAGTCAGGGAAGCACTCTGAAAGACCATGTTTATTTCATCCTGTTCTCAAACACCAGGCAGTGCGAGGACTTACCAGGAGGGAAAGAATCTTGTGGGTAAAGTACACAACACTCTACAGAGTTAAACCTAATCGATTAGCCGTGTCCTCGGTTACGGACAATTTGAGCTTCTAGACTTGGATCTATCTCTGAACTCTCAACACTGGACTGATAACTAATTGTGGGCAACTTAATGATACTTATGGGCATTGAGACATTGGTTGGCGGAACCATGTCATGATAGGTAACTCCATAGTGAAATTCCTGATATTCCTTTGTTGTAGGAAAACAAAATCAGCTTTTATGCAAAAACTTAGCCACAGAGCCATAAAGCCTTATTGCATATAGTATGGTTTATTCTTCTGTTCTTCTATGGTGATCTTGCCAGCATATTCAAAATGTTGACCTACACGGCTGCAACGTCTTATGTTGCAGATACTCTTCTACGACGGGTAAGAGTACGATTCAGGGTTACGGTCCGCACTCAACTTGCCGTTGGTGTTATTGGGACTCCACTCCCGTTGACTGTATCCGCTACTATTTTAAGGTATATATCAGTTTTACGCTATTTACATGTGATTGCACTTTGATATATACATTGATGTACTGTGTGTGCCAGCATACTGATCCAGGGATGGCACAGAAAACACAGAGGCTTGACTCGTTTTGAGTCGAGTCGCTACAGAGTTGTCGTACCACTCAGGAGCAGTACACGTCCTTGTCGACCTACGAGGTTTGATAGTAACTTGATCCGAAGCTTCGTGATAAACATCATCAACTTCTTTCTTCAACTAACATTGGCTTCACAGAAACAACTTTATGCGCTGCGCTACTCTCTGGTTGAAACAAGGTTCAATAACCTCATCAAGTTCTTTCTTGCTCCCACTCAATTCTTTCGAGAGAAACCTTTTCTCGGGAAAGGACCCATTTCAGCAACAAACACTTTGCACTCGGATTTGAGATAGAAGGTATACCCAACTGTTCTTGGGGTATTCTATGAAGATGCATTTGTCCGCTTTGGGTTCGAGCTCATTAGGTGAAAACATTTTCCACACAAGCTTCATAGCCCCAAACATCAAGAAATGACAGCTTTAGGTTTCTATCAAACCATAATTCACACGGTGTCATCTCAACGGATTTAGATGGTGCCCTACTAAAGTGAATGTAGTTGTCTCTAATGCATAAACCCAAAAATTATAGCAACAAAATGATAAGAGACATCATAGCACACACCATATCCAATAAAGCACGACTATGATGTTCGGACACACCATCACTATGGTGTTCTAGGTGGCATGAGTTGTGAACCAACTTTCACATTGTCTAAAGTTGTATGCCAAACTCGTAACTCAGATATTCACCTCCACGATCACATCGCAGACATTTCTATCTTCTTGTCAGGATGATCTTAAACTTCACTCTGAATTTTTTTGAACTTTTCAAACAATTCAGACTTGTGTTTCATTAAGTAAACATACACTGTATCTACTCAAATCATCAGTGAAGGTAAGAAAATAACGATATCCACCGCACGCTACAAGACTCACTGGATTGCATACATCAACATGTATCATTTACCAATAAATCACTTGCCCGTTCCATTAAGCCGAAAACGGGGTTTAGTCATCTTGCCCAAAAGGCATGGTTCGCATGTCTCAACCGATTTGAAATCGAATGAGTCCAAAGATCCATCAGCATGGAGTTTCTTCATGCGCTTTACACCAATATGACATTTAGCCGCAGTGCCACAAGTATGTGGTACTATCATTATTAACTTTGTATCTTTTGGCGTCAATGTCATGAACATGTGTATTACCATGATCAAGATTTCAACAAACCATTCTCACTGGGTGCATGACCATTGAAGGTATTATTCATGTAAACAGAATAACTATTATTCTCTAACTTAAATGAATAACCGTGTTGCAATAAACACGATCTAATCATGCTCATGCTCAACGCAAAACACCAAATAATATTTATTTAGGTTCATCACTAATCCCGAAGGTAGAGAGAGTGTGCGATATTTGATCACATCAACCTTGGAAACATTTCCAACACACATCGTCACCTCACCTATAGCTAGTTCTCCGTTTATTCCGTAGCTTTTATTTCGAGTTACTAACATTTAGCAACCTAACCGGTATCCCATACCCAGGTGCTACTAGGAGTACTAGCAAGGTACACATCAATAACACGTATATCAAATATACTTCTGTCGACATTGCCAGCCTTCTTATCTACCAATTATCTAGGGTTGTTACCGCTTCAGCGACCGCTCTCCTCATAATAGAAGCATTTAGTCTCGGGTTTAGGTTCAAATTTGGGTTGCTTCACTAGAGCAGCAACTGACTTGCCATCCCTGAAGTTTCCCTACTTGCCCTTGCCTTTCTCGAAACTAGTGGTTTTACTAACCATCAACACTTGATGCTCCTTCTTTGATTTCTACCTCCACGATGTCAAACATCGCGAACAGCTCAGGAATCATTATTTCTATCCTTGGAAATTTATAGTTCATCACCAAGTTCTAGTAGCTTAGTGATGGTGACTTGGAGAACTATATCAATCAATATCTTATCTGGAAGATCAACTCCGACTCGATTCAAGCGATTGCAGCACCCAGACAATCTGAGCACATGCTCAACTATTGAGCTTTTCTCTTTCATCTTGCTGGCAAAGAATCTTGTTGGAGATCTCATATCTCACAACATAGGCACGACCCTGAGATCCCAATTTCAGCTCTTTAGAACATCTCATATGTTCCGTGACGTTCAAAACGTTTCGGAGCCTCAATTCTAAGCCGCAATGCATGACGCACTAAACTATCAAGTAGTCATCGGAACGTGCCTGTCAGATGTTCATAACATCTACCGACAATGCTAGAGGGGGTGGCGCACCGAACGGTGCATTAAGGACAATCCTCACATCACGGACCCACTCCGCAATATTGCTACCATCATCTTTCAACTCTATTTCTCTACGAACATATAAAAATACAAGGGAGCTACAGCGCGAGCTAGTAATCTGCAACATAATTTGCAAAGACACTATTGACTATGTTCATGATAATGAGTTCAATTAATCATATTACTTAAGAACTCCCACTCAAATTGACATCCCTCGAGTCATATGAGTGTCACATGATCCAAAATTCACCAACTCAAGTCCGATCATCACGTGAGTTGAGGTGGCTTCAATGGTGAACATCATCATGTTGATCATATCTACTATATGACTCATGTTCGGCCTTTCGGTCTCTTGTGTTCCGAGGCCATGTCTGTACATGCTAGGCTCATCAAGTTTAACCCAAGTGTTCTGCGTGTGCAACACTGGCTTGCACCCGTTATATGTGAATGTAGAGTCTATCACACCCGATCATCACGTGGTGTCTCAACACGACGAACTTTCGCAACGGTGCACACTCGAGGAGAACACAATTTATCTTGAAATTAAGTGAGTGATCACCTTGTAATGCTACCGTCGTCCTAAGCAAAACAATGTGCATAAAAGGATAAACATAGCATGCAAATCATAAGTGACATGATATGGCCATGAACTTGTGCTTAGGAACTCCATCTTGAAAGCACCGGCATGATGTTCATCGTCACCGGCACGACACCATGATCTTCATCATCTTGATCTCCATCAACGTGTCGCCATCGGGGTTGTCACGCACTGCACCCTTCTACTACGATTGCTATCGTTTAGCAATAAGTAAAGCATTACATAGCGCTTAGTGATTGACACGCAGGTCATACAATAATTAAAGACAACCCTATGGCTCCTGCCGGTTGCCGTACTCATCGACATGCAAGTCGTGATATTCTATACATCACATGATCATCTCATACATCACATATATCACATCATGTAATTGGCCATATCACATCACACCATACCCTACAAAAACAAGTTAGACGTCCTCTAATTGTTGTTGCATGTTTTACGTGGCTGCTATGGGTATCTAGCAAGAACAATTCTCACCTACGCAAAAATGACAACAGTGATACACTAGTTTGCTTTTCAACCTTCTCAAGGACTGCCTTTGTCGAATCCGATCCATCTAAAGTGAGAGAAACTGCCACCCACAAGCCATCTAGGCAACAAGTTGCATCGAGGTAACCGGTCTCTCGTAAGCTTACGAGTAATGTTGGTCCGGGCCGCTTCATCTCACAATACCGCTGAACCAAAATACGACCAAGGGAGGAAGCAATCTAAGCATCAACGCCCACAAACCTTTTGTGTTCTCCTCGAGATCTCATTGACACATAGACCTAGATCATGATGCCAATGTTGGGGAACGTAGCATGGGAAACAAAAAATTTCCTACACACACGCAAACCTATCCATGGTGATGAGAATCTACGAGAGGGGGAGTGGATCTACATACCCTTGTAGATCGCTATGCGGGAAGCGTTAAGAACCACGGTTGGTGTAGTCGAACATCTTCGCCATCCAAATCACCGAGCGTCCCGCGATCTCATCACAAACCGTCCTGTGAACTCATCATGATCGGTTATGTGAACTCGTCACCATCCGTCCCGCGATCTCATCACGAATCGTCTCTTGGCCTTGATCACGGTCCTTCTGATCTAGTACCGAACGGACGGCACCTCCGCGTTTAGCACACGTGCAGCTTGATGACGATCTCCACCGTCTTGATCCATCAAGAGGAGGTGGATAGGAGAGAGAGTTCACCGGCAGCGCGACGGTGCTCCGGCGATGGTGGTGGAGTTATTCCGGCAGGGCTTCGCCTAAGCAATGCGGAAAACCGATCTAGAGGAGAAACTATGCACTAGTGAAACGGGTAGCACGTGGCCGGAAATCCTGTCCAAAAACCACCCAAGCCACCAGTATATAAAGGAGGAGAGGAGGGGGAGGGCTTGTGCGCCAAGCCTCCCTCTAGGAGTTGGCCGGCCAAGGGAGGAGGAATCCTACTCCTCCTCCAATCCTAGTTGGAGTAGGATTGCTCCCTATTAGCCCTTTTTTCCACTTTTGCCTTTAGCCTTTTATCTCCTGCGCCATGGGCCTTATTGTGGCTATTTCTCCAGCCCACTAAGGGCTGGTTATCACTCTCCACAGCCCATGGACCCTCTAGGGTCGAAATACCCCTCCCGGAGGTCTCCCGGTACACTACCGATGAGCCCGAAACTTTTCCGGCGACCAAACTAGGACTTCCTATATATGAATCTTTACCTCCGGACCATTCCGGAGCTCCTCGTGACGCCGGGATCTCATACGGGACCCCGAACAAACTTCGGTCACCACCATACATAACTCTACACTACCGAAACGTCACCAAACCTTAAGTGTGCAGACCCTGCGGGTTCGAGAACTATGTAGACATGACTGAGACACCTCTACGGTCAACAACCAATGGCGGGACATGGATGTCCACATTGGTTCCTACATATTCTACGAAGATCTTTATCGGTTGAACCTCTATGTCAAGGATTCGGTTAATCCCGTATAATGTTCCCTTTGTTCTTCGGTATGTTACTTGCTCGAGATTCGATCGTCGGTATCCTCATACCTAGTTCAACCTCGTTACCGGCAAGTCTCTTTACTCGTTCTGTAATACAAGATCCAGTGGCTAACACTTAGTCACATTGCTTGCAAGGCTTGTTGTGATGTTGTATTACCGAGTGGGCCCTGAGATACCTCTCCGTCACACGGAGTAACAAATCCCAGTCTCAATCCATGTCAACTCAACAGTCACCCTCGGAGATACCTGTAGAGCACCTTTATAGTCACCCAGTTACGTTGTGACCTTTGATACACACAAGGCATTCCTCCGGTGTCAGTGAGTTACATGATCTCATGGTCATAGGAACATATACATTGACATACAGAAAACAGTGGCAATAAACTGACACAATCATATGCTACGTCTGTAGTTTGGGTCTTGTCCATCACATCATTCTCCTAATGATGTGATCCCATTTTCAAATGACATCTCATGTCAATGGTCAGGAAACCATAACCATCTTTGATAAACAAGCTAGTTCACTAGAGGCATACTAGGGACACTGGGTTGTCTATGTATCCACACATGTATCCATGTTTCCAAACAATACAATTATAGCATGGATAATAAACGATTATCATGAACAAGGAAATATAATAATAACTAATTTATTATTGCCTCTAGGGCATATTTCCAACACCCGGTTGGTGTTACCAATCGGGACCAAAGGCCCTCCTGCCTGGGCTCGGCGGACCGGCCACGTGTAGCCCCATCTGTCTTGGGTCATAAGCGAACCGGGACTAAAGTTCACCGGCTGTAGTCCTGACCCTTTAGTCCCGGTTCCAGAACCGGGACAAATGGCCCTGACGAACCGGGACAAATGGGGCTTTTTCCGCTAGTGGCATACATGGTTTGAATATCAGGATTATGTTCATTTATGTTCTCCTTTTTGCTAAAAATATCAAGAACTAATGTTTTAATTAATTAGTTCAATGGATTGTGTTATTTGAAGTAGGAGATACTTATCACATTTTAGAAGCTTCTTTCTCTATGTAAAGATTTCACTAGGCTGCTAACTTAGAAGAGGTTATAGTATATATGGTTTCTTTAGCATTGCTTGATTTGCACATATGGTTCTGTTTCCTCTTGCATTCACTATAAACCATGCTCACTATGGATTCCTGTGAAGCAAAGGTACTAGAGAAGTAGTTACTACATTGTGTGTGGGGTAGAAAAATAATTTATGCACTCATGCTATATCAATTTAAGTGTCTAGTTCTACACTTGGCGACCCTATTATGATATCCAGTATTACTTGGGCATTTCAACACACTACGCTCTTATGTCGATACAAAATGTGAAACTCCATGATGAGGCAAGAGGATTTGTGCACTAAATTATGTATGTCTTCAAGTTTTGCATCTCAATTATAATATTTTTGTTGAACAGGAGAAAGCCTAGGATTCTCTTGAGAGACGGAACTCACCAATATCAAAGAGTAATACCTAACAAAATCTGGTCGAAGAAGCCAATTGTACCATCTTCTCGAGTGCCCAATGTAGATGACTAATATTGATGATACCATTCGCTTGCCTTGTTTTTAAAGATCACATGTGCAACACAATGTTGGAAAGGGAATCTCATGGAGTGGTGGAGAATAAGACATTTATGGGGTTGACAAAGCACATGAAAGTAGATATTTTGGCCAAGGCGGAAATTGAAATGCATGCTAGGAGAAATATATTTAGAAGAAAGCAAGAGATAGACAAAAACTATTTGTTGGAACATAGCCATAAGCATGTGACATACCACTAAATATAGTGATATTTTGATATTTCTAGGTATTCTTTTGGGTCTGTTTAGGATTTGTGTTGTGCATAGAAAGACAAGACGACCACAACTCCCTACAGTAGAATAAGGTTTCCCTGACTAGACAACTCTCTATAGTTAGAATAAGGTCCTTCGTGACGACGACAACTCTCTATAGTTAGAATAAGGTTCTCCCTATTTGGCCTCTGTTCTTGAGGTGCATCTAGTTCCATCAGAGGATGTCTGGACATTTTTCACTGATTGATCTCGCAGGATTCGATTGGTGTTTTTATTTGGTGGATTCACTTCGATTCAGTCTTCATTCGTCTATGTTCGTGTGCTTTCAGGTTGAGTCATTCCAATCTATGCTTCTTTACATCGATACCAGATACTTTTTAGGTGCGCTAGTCTTATTTGGGCCTTACCATGTCGAATTTTCGAGTGTTTACTAGAATAAGGTTTGCGTGGCTTCGTGAGGGAGAGATGATGATAGCTACGTGGCTTCGGCTTGCCTCAGCATTTGTAGTCGTGGCTTGATGATCCATGAACCTAGAAGTACTTATAAACGCCTATCTCAGGCTGCCCGATGGGTTTAACCTCATATAGATTGGTAGTTGTCATCATCATTTACTTATACACGCCTATGTTAGGCTAATACTTCACTATAGATTGGTACTTATTTTTTGGCTTGTAACAAAAATATATTATAACAACAACATATACTTATAAACAACATCATATAGGCATACACTTTAAGTTCACAAATTCTTGACACAACGTAGATTGTAGAGATAATTTTGAGTTTACATAGATTTTATATGGGTAAATGGATAAGTGGGTATGGGTTATATGATCACATACCCATACTTGCTATATCCGACCGGTTCCAGATTCTTTTATTTATATACCCATGAATAATTATTGGACGCTGCTATGCATCGCCCGCGCACTATAAGGATCTTGCGGCCGACTATTTAGGAAAGTTTTCCCCGCGTCAGTCTCCCCATGTGTAAAAAAAGGTAGTTGCCACCCCCTCGTGTGCCCACGTCTCCCGTGAAAAAAACCCGAAAAAGAAACAGCTCGCGTCCCCTCACGTGATCTCCCACCCATCCCCCTCGCGGTAACTCTTTGTTCCCCCACACGCCGCCGCACGCCATGTCCTAGCAGTTTGAGCTCCTCCTCCCACAACAAAAACACGGTAGAAAAAAGGGCGTGGGAAAATCAAGTGGTTCAAAAGATTGTGGGCAACAAATCATGAAGAACACAACCTTCTCTGCAACTCTTGACACCGATCAGGCAAAAATCTGAAGAGACGTGGGCAAGTAAATTTCCAGAACAGGGAAAAATTTGCCAGGTGAAAAACAAACAAAGGTAATAGGGTCGTTTCAAGCAATTTTGATCATGAGTCTTTTCTTTGTAGTTCTACCTCTTCATTGTTCTACCTCTTTTCTTTGTCGTTTCAAGCTAAACTTCCTAGATGTACCTACCTCTTCATTGTTGTACTACTACTTTGCAGATTTGCCTCATGTACCCAAAGTGTCGCAAAAGCCTTGACTTGGAAACATGCCCCAAAAATCTGATCCCCTGTTCTTGCCTCTTGTACAACCATGATGCAAGATAAAAGTTTTTGGCTATCGAATTGTTTGTTCACTATGGTCTTGCACCTTGCTTCTTCAAAAATACAATAAAAGAGGAAGTAATTAAATGTAAAAATATTGCCTATTAGTTGTATGAAAAATTATTGATAATATGGGTATAATAAAACTGGCAAATATGCTATTGTAGTTGCTTACATAAAAGGAACAGTTTCCTACAAGAAATATGCTATCTTGTGACCTTCACTATTGGTCACTGAATGGTCACTGTTTTCCGTTCGTGACCTGTTTGTGACCAAAAACTGATGGTCAAAAGTTGAGGGTCAAGAATGGAAATTAAGGACCTTTCTTCTGAAAAGGTCATAGACATTTACGACCAAAAAAAGGTCATAAGCTCAATGTGCAATTGTTTTGGTGGTTGGTTGTCTGCGCAGGCCACGTCGGATCCAACGTGGCAAGATGACGTGGCAAAGTTGCGACCAAATGAAAAGGTCATTGATAAGAATCAACCCGGTCTACTTCGATGTTTTACATGGGCCGAGCCCATTAATTCAGCCTTTTGAATATATATTTTTCCTGCTAATTTTCGCTAGCTACATGGGCCTAGCCCAACAATTCGGCCTTTTATTTTTGGGCCATGGCGTTTTTGGCTCAACAGTTACATTTCATTTTTTTGAAAAGACGGATCCAATAGTCGGATGGGTTTGAGTGGGTCCCAATGGTCAGAGTCATATTCTTGAGATTCCGATTTTCTAGTAAATAAAAAGAAATATTTAAATCAGAACAGGCTGAAAACAGAAGTAATACTTCAAACATATCAAACAACCAAATTTGGGTACAATCAAACATAGTTGACACCAAGTTTATATTAGAACATACTTCACATAAGTTTTACAGCCACCAACAACACAACTAAATATCAAAATATAACTATCTATCAAAGTATAACTACTCCAATGAGATAGAACCTAATGCTTCTTCACTTCTTCCTCCTGGAGCTTAGGACAAAACATGAACGATGGCCAGCATGTACATGTTATAGAATAAAATGGTTAGGGACAAAATAAAAGTAATCATAATGACAATTAGTACAAACTGGGCTCCTGCTCGAGTCATATGGAACTCTATGCAGGACTAAGTAGGCGACCTTTGCTACACTAGGCTAACAGAACGACAATATGCACTATCATCATGTCTTCAATGGTTGTCCTGTTACATGAATCAACAGAGAAGAATCAGAAAAAACTGGAGCCAATATATTATGAACACACCATTCGAAAAATGACATTCTTCAGAACGATAACACAAATTCAAATAGTATAATGATTTTTTCCTCCAATTAGTTAAAACGAGATACTCGTTCATACAGGAGACAGAGACACAATATGAATATGCATGGCACAGGTGCAGGTTGTGTAATATAGCTCACTGCAGCATACTACGCCTAAAACAAAATACCATTATATTATCATGACCATCCATTCAAGGACGAGCACTACAGGAATCCAATACTTTGCCGTCAGCCATCCCGGACAGGAAAGGCATGCGTCCCAGACGGCAAAGCCTTTGTCGTCTGCCAGCAGACGGCAAACCGTCCGGCTGAATAAGCCACGGTAAAGGGCGCTTTGCCGTCTGCTGGCAAACGACAAAGCCCTTTGAATCTTTGTTGTTAGCCAGTGGACGGCAAAGAGCCTGGACGGAAGACGTGGCCCCTTAGCTCTGTTAGGGGGCTTAACGACGTGCTTTGCCGTCCGCTGGCAGACGACAAAGACCTTAGGTCTTTGCCGTCAGCTAGCGGACGGCAAAGCACCTTTTTTTGCCAGCCTAGGTGGGTTCTTTGTCGTCAGCTGGCAGACGACAAAGAATCTAAGATTCCTTGTCGTCTGCCAGCTGACGGCAAAGAACCCACCTAGGCCAGCCCCAGGTTGCATAGGTAGCTGCCACGTGGCGGCTTTGCCGTCTGCTGGCTAACGACAAAGCTCTTTGCCGTCCGCCAGCAGACGGCAAAGTGGCCATATAGCCCCTGTTTTTTTATTTTTCTTAAAATCATTCAATTTGATAGAATATTCATATATAGCCAACATATACATATCCAACATACATATCCAAAACATACATATCATTCAACAAGTTCCAACAAGCATACCAAATAAGTTCCAACAACATATCCAACATATACAAGTTTCGAGCAACATATCCAACATACATATCGAAAACAAGTGTCCAACATACATATCCAAAACCAGTTTCCAACATATCCAATAAACACAAAGGAAGCAGAAGTAGAAGAGTACACTCCATGAATGCAAGCTGCCTCATCTATAGCAAATCTGCAAAGTAGGAAAGATGAGAGTTAGAAGAAGAAGAAGACTAGGTAGAAGAAAAAGAAGAAGAAGAAGAAGAAGAATTTATCTTCTCTTTCTTTTTCTCCTCTCCTCTCCTCTTCTCCAAGGTGGTAATGCCATTTTTCTAACTAACTAAGCATATCAAGTCATTTTGGAGGAAAAAAATGCTAAGTATAGGTCATTTTATAGCTATCATATCCTAGGTAGAATATATCATTTTGGAGGTAAGTAAGGTTATCGTGTGTTTTTTAGGAAAATAAGCTAAGTATAGGTCATTTTGGAGCTAAACCAAGGTTATTATGCCATTTTTTACCTAAGTGAGCATATTATGTCATAAATGAACTAGTTAAGCTAATTATAGATCATCATTGAGCTATCCTAGGTAGTTATGCCATTTTGTACCTAAGTGAGCTAATTATGTCATAAATGAACTAGCTAAGCTAGCTATAGATCATTATTGAGCTATACTAGGTACTAATGTCATTTTCTAGCTAACTAAGCATATCAAGTCATTTTGGAGCAAAAAATGGTAAGTATAGGTCATTTTATAGCTATCCTAGGTAGAATATACCATTTTCTAGCTAACTAAGCATATCAAGTCATTTTTCATGAAAATAAGCTAAGTAATGAAAACACTTGGGAAAAAATTACCATCAACATGGAGGTGAAGGACCGGTAGGGTTTGGGCCAGGATGAGACGTAGAAGGACCGGTCGGGGTTGGGGCAGACGGAGAAGGATCGATCGATGCTTGTCGGGAGGCACGCTACAAAAAGATCATTTGCAATGTCTCGTTAGCATGATGCAACTCAAACGTGAATAGTAGTAACTAATAACCATTTAAATGGAACTCATCGTGGGTGCTATAGCAATATGGGGCATCGACGGAGGGGTCTGACCATTTTTTTGGCACATGGTCTGCACATTTTTTTCACGAGTCACTCATTTTAGTTAGTGATGAAACAAACATTACGTGCATGGTTTGGCTAATATGTAGGAGAAACTTACCACGAGGAGCTTGTATAGGGCCCGGTGAGACGCATCGTTCTGGTTCCTCTCCTCCTCCAACAGCCTAGCCGTCCTCTCCTCCATGTCCCTCTCCCTCTATGCCGCCTACCTGTTTGCCTCCGCCAAAAGCTCCTGGGCCCTAGACTCAACGGCGAGCTCCATTGGTCGTGGACGAGGCCTTATCTCAGGATTGGAGCTCTTCTGGCTCTTCTTGATCTCCGGGAGAGTTTTAGGACAACGTATCAGTCCATCCCCAATGGCTATGAAGCCATGGGGCCTCCCGCCACCAGATATCATCACGAGCTCTGCATCAAAAGGACTCTGGCTCAGGTTGAAGTCCTCCCCTTTCCTCGCCTTCCCCTCATCCCTATAACTCACAAGCTTGTCGTGGGAGGAGATGTTGCTGAAGCTCTCTGGATCATCGAGGTCATCCTCAGAGAATGCCTTGGCCTTCTTGTAGGAGGCAGTATGGGCCATGTCATAGAGATCGAACAGAGGTGGCACCTCCTTCTTATTGTGTCGCGCCTAAAAGAGAGGAACAAAATACTAGTTTTGACCATCTGACAGTCACGTTCTAATGACTACATGATTGTTTAATGCGTCTTGCATTATGGCTTGGAATTCAGGCTCCCAATACGTTTTGAACGTCTTGGAGCATATGTGATGTTCCAAGAGCTGAAATTGGGTTTTCAGGCATGTGCCCGTGTTGAGAGGTATGAGACCTCCAACAATGTTCTTTGCCTACAAGATGAAGGACAATAGCTCAATCGATGAGCGTATGCGCAGATTGTCTGGGTGTTGCAACCGCTAGAATCGAGTGGGAGTTGATCTTCCAGATACGATAGTGATTGATAAAGTTCTCCAAGTCATTGTCACCAATCTACTAGAGCTTCATGATGAACTATAAATATGCCAGGTATGGAAGAGATGGTCCTTGAGCTATTGGCGATGTTTGACACCGTGAAGGAAGAAATCAAGAAGGAGCATCAAGTGTTGATGGTTAGTAAAACCACTAGTTTCAAGAAGGGCAAGGGCACGGAGGGAAACTTCATGGATGGAAAGCCAGTTCATGCTGTAGTGAAGAAACCCAAAGTTGAGCCCAAACTCGAGACTAAGTGTTTCTATTATGAGGAGAACGGTCGCTGAAGCAGAACAACCCTAGATACTCGGTAGATAAGTAGGCTGGCAACGTCAACAGAAGTATATTTCATATATGTATTATTGATGTGTCCCTTACTAGTACTCCTATAGAACCTGCGTATTAGATACCGGTTCAGTTAGTAAATGTTGGTAACTCGAAATAAATGCTATGGAATAAACAGAGACTAGGTAAGGGCGAGGTGACGATGTGTGTTGGAAGTGTTTCCAAGGTTGATGTGATCACCATCGCATGCTCTCTCTACCTTCAGGATTAGTGATGAACCTAAATAAATGTTATTTGGTGTTTGCGTTGAGCGTGAATGTGATAAGATCCTTTTTATTGTAATACGATTATGTTAGTGCATCTAGTGCCCCTTAGTGATTTTGGTGTATTGAAGACTTATAGGTTAAGGTACTAATGTGTTTGTGAGTGTACACAGGCTCTATAAGTCGATGAGGAGTTTGATATATTCAGAGATTACCGACCCCTGAAAATGTATGTCATCAACTGAAGACTTTGGTGAAGACTTTGTGAAGACTTTGGCATTCCTTGAAGACTTTGAAAATGAAGAAGTTTGTGTGTCCTTGAAGATATGAACGAGGATTATGAAGCATGAAGACTTTTGTTTTCGTAATTTCATTTCCTTTATTTGTGTCATAGGAAACATTGTACTGTTAAAGGGGGCCGAGGTAATACTAAGGAAAATTTCCAACTAATGCTCAACTCCAAAATCCTCAACCTATCCAATCCTACGAGTGAAGCCTTTGGAAATCTTTTTCAGTCCAGTCAAGTTCTTTAGTGACAGAGACAATGTTCTTATGATCTCGGAGGAAATTGATCTAACTGAGGAGTTAGGAATTTGCCAGTGCGAATTTCCTACAAGTGAGGAACATGATAAGCCTGAGGACTTTCATAGTTCGAAATTCCGACCATTGTTGTGCTTAGCGCCAGCTGTCCCCAATCATAACAGCCACCTAACGGTCATATCATTGGGGGCATTTGTGTCTTATCATGTCAGGTTGCACCCTGGCTATAAATAGCCACCCCCACAACCACTAGTTGGTTGTGTGGTCCGAGAGAGAACTAACACTTATCATTTGAGAGCAACCCATCCTCGGAGGACTTTGAAAGAAAATCATCAGTGAGGCAAAATCCACAACCAAACCACCAAACCAAATTGATTCAGCATCACTGAATAGATTGTTCCTGTGTGGAACCGACGCTTGTTACCTTTGAGGACCGTGTATCCTCTAGATGGTAAGGCGTCATGGTCTAGTGCATCCTGCAGTCAATTGGGGATCACAGAGTGACCTTGGTCTAGAGCATCCAGCACTAACTTGTGGATCACCGGGTGATCAGTTTGTGAGGGTTTTGGAAGTCTACCCTGAAGACTTACCACGGGTGTTGGGCTAGGACTGTGTGACCTTAGCACAACGAGAATACGGTAAGGATTGTGTGTCCTAGGACTGGGTGTCCTCTGGTTTAAATACTAGGCCAATCCAAAGCATACGTACAACTGTCACAGCAGTTGGAACTGGCACTACTAGGAAAAGGCATGCTAGTGGCGCACTAGTTTTGCCTACTAATGGCGCACTGGTGGTGCACCACTAGCACCACGCCATTAGAATTAAATACTAATGGCGCACCTCTGGTGCGCCATTAGAATATGGTGTACTAATGGCGCACCACGTTGTGCACCATTAGTATAGCCCACAGTGCGCCATTAGTATGCCTCCCAGGGGGCCATATGTACCCATGTGCTTCGGCATACTAATGGCGCACTAGTGGGTGATGCGCCATTAGTGTCATTTTTACAGTGCGCCATTAGTGTCTTGAATGGTGCGCCACTAGTATGAATATTAGGAATTATTATTTGTTCTTTTCTGATATTTTCACAGGTTACAAAATATACTATTGGACAGAATTTACACAACACCACACAGCAACAGCAGATTCAACGAATACAATAGAAGATTAGTCTCCGAATACAAATCATCATATTAGTCTCCGAATTCAAAAGACCGAACAAAGATAGAACATTACAAGTCTGGAGACCACGAGTAGCGAGTTTGTCTTCACATTACAAGTCGATATCGATCATCTAAACTACCATCACATAGAAGAGAGTTGCGGTCATCACGATGAGCATAATCCCGATGAAACTGGTCTTCATCCGGTTCCTCCAATCCTCCCTCCTCTCTCCCGCTAGATAGTGTGCGTATCTAGATTCCGCCCCCACCCTAGTGGTGTACCCTTTGTAACTACTACCGCCGAAACGGTGAACTTGTCTTCGACACTCCTCCCAGTCGTCGTAGACTCCGGGAACCTTACCCTTGTACACGACATAAGACGGCATGTCTATGCAGTAGCCAAACAAAATGTCAGTAGCAATTCACGGACAATAAATAAGCAATATATAAGTATGCAACAAAAGGACCGGAAGAAAAAAGCAAGACATCAATAGCATCGATTACATCTAAGTTGAACGACTGTCCAAACCAAAGAGACATACAAGTTCATTAAAGTTTAATTACAACATGAGCCAATCAATGTTTCAGAACTACACATAGCATCACTACTTTGGACTCGACTCGAGGGACCGGAGCGTGGATGAAGCCGTCGTCTCTCGTGATGGTCATGAAATCGCGGGTGTTGTCAGCCTGCATTTGTAGCGTTGTCTCTATGTCACTGTTGGACGGTTGATTTCTGAGGTTGAACTGCCCGGAGGTACGAAGGACATCTTGATGGATGATTTCCGCATACTCCGACTGGATGCGAAAGAATTGTTGTCTGATGTCCGCGTCCTGGATTGCCGACAAGTTCTCGACCCAATCTTTGAGATTATTTGGTAGCAGAAGGTGATTATGGTCTCGTACGATCCCCCACATGTGATGGAGGGCGTAGTAGGCATCCTTCTGACCGCCAGGCGGCTGCTTTATGCAGCAAAACATCGTACTGTGGGCGAACACGTGGTTGCCGTACTTACGAATTGCCCTCGTGAAGGTGCCTCCAGATTTGGCGTAGCCGGGGAGAACATCATCAAGAACTTTCTTGACATATGTGTAGTCTTTCTTCGACTGACGGTCCGAGTCGAAATACGTGGCCATGGAATATTTTGGGCTTAAGAGGATGAGTGCGCAATGTGTGTCACTGCACAAAACACGGAATGTTAAAAAAACGATCGAAAACTAAGAAATCATATGTTACGGGGCGGTTGAGGGGACGACTTACTCGGGAAAGTAAGGCACGAGGAAGTTATCCTTATCTGGGTTTGCCAGAATGACGCCTTCGAGGTAAGAACTCGCGACTTGCCAGTCCCCAGCGCTGCCCAAGATCTTGGCATGCATGTAGAAGGGGTCGACTATCACGGTGTCTGGGGTCTTGTCTCTAATGATCCGCATCTCCATACTCAACGAAAATAGCCGAACGAAGGTGTAGTGCAGCGGATGAAGGTTAAACATAGCGAAAATAGCCGAACAAAGGTGTAGTGCAGCGGATGAAGGTTAAACATAGCGAAGATGTCATCAAACCGCAGGACGATCGTACCCCCGACGGAGTTATCCACAAAGCCCTTGCCCTCTGGCACCTTGGCCACGAAAACCGGGTATGCCACATCATTCTCTCTGAGACACCGCTTCTCCAAAGGAAGAACACTGTCATGGAGACTCCGCATAGCACCGGTTGCAGCATTGAGCATATTAGGTGGTAGCATCGGCCTACCCGCCACATGCACCCTTCTCGAGATATCCTTAGGTGAAGGTGCCCGTCCTGAGCACGGATCGTACTCGGTGCCGGCTGGCTCGCACCCTTGTTGCTCTTTCTTTTCCGTCCCTTCTTCTTCTGCTGTAATGGGACCAAGTTCTGCTCACAGACCGCCTTCTTGAGTGTGTTGGGGCTGATAATATTTCGAACGTCTGCTATCTAAGGCTCGGTGAAGTTGGCAGCTGGAGGCGTCTCTTGAGAACTGAACGCCAGACGACGCCTGTTGCAATTGGGTTTCTCCGCGGTACCAGCTAGATCGCGATCGTCTTTTGTAGGGTTGGGTTCTTGAGAAGGAGGCCCCAAGAATTCTTCATAGTACCCATGTTCGGCAAAGTACTTATCGATGTTGGTAAATGTACCGTCATTGTTGTCTTTGTCGTCCGGATCCTGTGCCATATGCATGTTCAGATCCTGTGCCATAGGGATGTCCGGCATGTCCGGTAGCGTTGCAGCGGTATTGCCATGGCTTGGCGCCGGCACGACTGGCGGTGTTGTCTTTGGGGTGGTGTCCCCCGCCCCCAAACGAATCTGGCTCTTCGGCCAAAGCAGGGGCCAACTTAGGCAGGCGCTGAGGGTCATCAGATCATCTTTGTCGGCCCCGGCGGGTCGAATCGGAGGTAACAACTCGTTGCAGCCTAGCAGCACCCGAACCAGTTGAACCCTATACACGGTGGGTGGCATCGGATTACCGTGGAACACGGGGTTGCCCGGTTGAACGATTTTTCCCTTGGCGACATCGAACGTCGGCGGCGCCCTGCGAAGTGCAGGAGAGTGCACGGAACGTCGGCGGCGCCCTGCGAAAACATGTAGGGCGTCAGGGATGCCCAGTCAAAGGCAAGGAGATGAAGTCCTCGGCCGAGAGGCTTAATTAGTTACCGTGATGATGGCATCAAGCTCGGCTAATGTCGAGGCACCGCCAATGGCGGGTGTGCAATTGACGGAGGGGCCGCTTGCTGCCGAGGTGCCGGACGGCGTACACCTGGCTGCATTAAGCTCCAATGCCTGTGTCGGCGTCACAGACACCAATACCGCCACCGCCGGAGACACCAATGGCGCCGCCGCCGGAGACACCAATGGCGCCGCCACCGGAGACACCAATGGTGCCGCCTGCGCGTTGTGCGAGTTGTTAGCCGTGAAGCTGGGAATCGGGGGCGGCCCTGTTGGCCGCCCGCAATCAACCCCCACAGCCCCTCAACCAAGGTAGGCATAATGGCGGTGATCGTCGCTCCTAGTTGGTCTCGCACTTGCTCTTGGACAATCTCCAAAATCCACGCCACTTGTGCCTTGAGTTCTTGAACCTCGCGCAACTGGCTTTTCGAGTTGGTCTTTCTCTCCTTTCGCCCACCAGCGTTATAGTATGACGACCATTTTGTGGACAAGCCTTTGCCAGCCACATGACCAGCTAACGACGGCTTAGTGAGCTTATCCTTGTTTTTAATTACGTTCAACTCCCTATTTAGAGTGTTGTCCCAAGGGGTGCTCTAAGACGACCCCGCGCTACTCCTTTCAGTCTCCTTCGCCAGAACAAGCTCAAGCGCCCTGGTCTTCGGATCCGTGGTAAGCTCCTTTGTTACCGGGTCCTCCTTGTACACGGCCCAGACATAGTTCCTGGTCTGCTTGTCACGGTATTTCTCGAAGCGGGGCGGTAGGCCTTGCTCGGCACGCTCCGCGTCCTCGTTGTCCCATATACGCTTCGCCACTCTGTAACCGCCGGGACCGAGTTTGTGTTCCCCTAAGTTCAACTCCCACATTTCTTTCCCCCACTGACTTGATTCGGAGGTTGCGCTGCTCTCGCACTTGATCTTGAACTCCTTGTAGTCATCTTCGCTGATCGAAGGAGTTTTCGCCTTGATCTTCTCATAACTATCACCTTTGTCAAACATTCTCTTCACCGCGCTTCTCCAAGTAGACAGGGCCTTGCTCATCCTCGTGAGGGTGGCACTGTTCACTTTATTCCCTAAGAGCCGTGTGTTTTCAAATTCAGCGGGGAACTTGTATCGTTCGTGCAGCTTCGTGAAGAGGAGGTTGCGCAAATTCCCTCGGTCCTTATGCCTTAGGTTCTCGGTGTTGATCAAGACGGTGCTCCGAAGAATGCACCCGAGCTGAACCGAGTACCCCTTGACTATATGTTTGGGCTCCATTGGATGCCCGTCGGAGTCCACTTGAGTAAATTCCTCCTTGACGGTGCGGAGCACGTTCTGGCGCCGGTCCTTCCATTGCCTCTTTGGTTGGTTGCCATCTATGCATGCACTGCCATCATCAGTGGTGGCATCCTCGGCGGCACCATCAGTGGTGGCATCCTCGGCGGCACCATCAGTGGTGTCATCCCCGACGCCACTTTGGGTTGTGTAGTTAGGATCGGTGTCTTCCGCAGCGTCCTCATAGCGGTGAGGTTGTTCCTCCATCTCCTGGGACAGCTCCTAGAATTGCTTGTCGCCCGAATTGCCGGCCTCATCATTGTGGGCCATGTTTCGCTCTAAATAGGAAAAAAGTTTGGTCAAATAGTTGGTTATTGTCAAGGAACAAGATCATGGTCTCATCATTTAGGGTTTGTCGACAACGAGGCATCCTAAAAGCTAAGCTTTTTTCATTTAGGGTTTGTCAACGCCGAGGCACCCTAAAAGCCTAAGCTTTCTTCATTTAGATTCTTATCGACACCGAGGCACCCTAAAAGCCAAGGTTTTATCATTTAGGGTTTGTCGACGCCGAGGCCCATGCATAACACAAGAGGCAGTTGATCCTACTAAATTAAGTACTGAGATACCCCGGCCCATGCATTAGTAGCAAGTACCCCATATGTCCGACTTTTAGCAAAGTCATGCTAAAATTCACAGAAAATTTCAGCATGACCTTTGCTGAAAATAGGACATATGGAGTACCCGAATTTGCCGGAACGGAAGTTAATCAACATTCCGGCAAACTCAAGGGCCTCTCGGGGTACCTGCAAGGGGAATAAGCTGCCTGTGTAGGGGTATTTACATCAAGGGAGGTCAGCCAGGTTCACCATTGGTTGGTGAGGGCAATTAATTAATTAAGCTGGCACTTCAAAGTCAGACCAATGAACTGGATAGGAAGAGGACACCTAAATAAATAAGCATTGCAGGGAGTAAGTTGCATCCAGTCCAATGAAAATAATAGAGAGAAAACAAAGTTGGTTATTTTTACGGACACGTTATTCCACATAAAACGAATCAGATTGTGTATAAGGATGCAATATATTAGTAATAATTTGTACATAATAGGAATCATATTGGCATGGTCTCCAATAGGTACTTTGATTGGTTTTTATAGTCAATACACTAGTAATAATGTAATATTGTAACAGCATATACATACTAGTACTATGAACATATCTATGATGAAAATTCTAGTATGCACATTGTCGCATGAGTCATTCTACAACCAAAAGGAAGGTGTGTCATTTATATTTGGAAGAAGTTCTCCAAAATGGTAGTATAAATCTAACCAAACACGAAGGGCCACAACACATATGCACAAGTCAGTCTTCTAGTTTTGTACCAAATGAACCAGCTAGGCTCGACACCTGCCCCTCGGCACCGTACATTGACTACATAACTCCATTGAAACTTATACTGTACACGGTTCAAAGGAAGAGGACACTGATGATGTCATTTCCGGCAGAACCAACTTTGTTCATTTTTAGCGACAAAGTCACGGTTCAAATATGAACCTTCTCCTCTGGTTCACTGAACCTGCATTTTCACACCGAACCTTAGGTGCCATCTTGAGAAATCTAAAATCTCAACTCTCAATAGAAAACTTAGCTCACCCCCCTTTACCAAAATTTACATCAACAATTTTACAAAACCTCTTCACTTCTTGTAATTATTGTTCCTTTGCTCAACAGAGCATCATTCAGATCTTTCCTGATTTGTTTTTTCCATAGTTTAGAAATGAGAACTAAAGCACTATGGAGTTTATTTAGTAGGCCACTTATATAGCTCAATTGTTGCAAGTTTTCCATATTTTTTCTCATATTTATAGCTGCATGGTAATGTAGACTTGAACCATTAGCACCATGTCAATGTGTATGTGAATCATTATGATCCTGGGTGGGCATTGCAACTCTTTTGTGCAGATTCTTATTATCTTCTGCTAGTCAAACCTGAAACCATCTTTTTATTACTATTGCTAGCAAGAGTGCAAGACTCTAAAGATTCCCTATTATGCATTCATTATAGAAATCCTAACTCATATGTTCATTGTAGTGTGTCTGCTCTGCAGAAAGGGTGGCACAGTACAAGATGCATGAATGCCATATTGAGGATTCTATATGGTATAATCTAGTCTTTAACCTTCTATGCTTTAATAATGCCCATCTTCGTTGTTTTTGTGTCGTTGTTAGTGTTTTATTATCTTACCCATCGATATTGATACTTGCCTTCTGTTACCAAAATATTTGGTTCAAAAATTACCGCTGATTCAGTATATAGTGGTTATTGTGTCAGCATCCCTTTTTTCACTGTTTCACAGGGTGCGGTGAAGGGCACTTATTCCTCCAGTTTTATTGGAAAGCCATATAACAAAAGAGTTGGTCTAGAACGAGCTTACAGAGTATGGATGTTGATTTGAGATAGTTGGACTGTAGATAGAGAAGACCCCCTGCTGAAAGCTGTTAATTACAAGATCTGAATGGGGAGGAAGGGTGGAGAGGGAGGAAGGAGGAAGGAGGAGAGGTACCTGGGCGGGCGCGGCCGGTCGCCGGAGGGGTCAGGGTCGGGGTTGGGGTCGGGGTCAGCGGCGGCCGCGGCGTCGAATGGATGCCTCGGTTGGTGGTGGGGAGGCCGGCGGCGGCGCAGGGCAGGGGCCGACGCGGGGAGGCTGCAGTGGTGGGAGGGGCAGGGGTGCGGGCGTGGCGGCGTCGTGGGTCGGAGGTGGATCTCGCGAGAGGGAGGGACGAAGGAGTCGGGGGAGTTAGAGCTAGGGGAATATTACTAATGGCGCACCCCCAAGCGGTGCGCCATTAGAAAGTTTTTTTTAGATAGCAATGGCGCACCCCCGAGCGGTGCGCCATTAGAATGTTTTTTTTTAATATTTTTTTATAAGAACAGTAATAAATTTTTTATAAAAACAGTAATGATTTTTTTAGGAATATGAAAAAATATCATCAAATTTGTTATTTGAAAATGGGGGTGCTCGGCGGCGGTGGAGCGGGGGAGGGTGCGGGGGGTGCTCGGCGGCGGTGGGTCGTCGGCGGCGGTGGACCGGGGCAGGGTGCGGGGGGTGCTCGGCCGCGGTGGAGCGGGCCGAGGAGGGTGCGGTGGGTCGTCGGTGGCGGTGGAGCGGGGGAGGGTGCGGGGGGTGCTCGGCGGCCGTGGAGCGGGCCAGGGAGGGTGTGGTGGGTCGGCGGCGGCGGTGGAGCGGGGGAGGGTGCGGGGGGTGCTCGGCGGCGGTGGAGCGGGCCAGGGAGGGTGCGGTGGGTCGGCGGCGGCGGTGGAGCTAGCAGGGAAGGGTGCGGGGGGGATCGATATCGAGATAGAGGGGGATAGCGATCGAGATGGAGGGGGATAGAGATCAAATTTGAAAAAATATTCATGAATTCAAAAAGTGCCCATGAAATTTAAAAATATTCATGATCGAGTTCAGAAAGTGCCCATGTAATACAATCGAGAAATGAAGGCTACGATTTAAATACAATCGATCTTAGCTAGCTATCTGTTCACAATCTTCTTGCCCTTCTTTTTCGCAAACGGAGTTCTTCTGTGGAACGGTGGTCCTGCTTCTTCTTGTGGTGTATGCTGCTACTTCATCGTCGTCGTCATGTTCCAACTTCGGGTCACCGTACTTGTCGAAGTCTTGCTCATTGGCGACTCCATCCATTCCGATGATCTTCCATTTGCCTATCCTCACAACAACACGACTGGGCTTTGACGGGTTGGTAATGAAGAAGCATTGGTCCACTTGGGAAGCCAGTAGCCATGGCTCATTTTTCGCGGTGACGTTTGCGCCCGCGGTCTTGGATTTGGCTTCGGGTATAACCATGGTGGTGAAATACCGGTCTTCTTTTAGGACGCTCTTGGCCCATCTGACACGGAACATCGGGACCTTCTCTCCAGCATAGCTCAGCTCCCAGATCTCCTCGATCCTTCCATAGTATCTGTCCTTGTCGTTACCGGTGTAGGATTCAATTGTTACCCCGGAGTTTTGCTAACCATCGCTCTTCATGTCCTTGTCCTCGATGTAGAATGTGTAGCCGTTGATATCGTACGCCTCATAGGTCGTCAGGTTGTGCTCGGCGCCCTGTGACAACGCGAATATGAGTTGTTCTTCCGTGGAAGAATCCTCATGTAAAGGGTACGACAGAAGCTTCTGCTTGAACCAACGCGTGAAACATGAGTTGTGCTCTTTGATTATATCTCCGTCCGTCCTCTGTTCGCCTCGGTCATTGTACATCTTCTCTATAAAGGTTTTGTGCTCTACCACCCAAGGATCGACCACGTCTATGTGTTGTAGCGCGACTAGGTTTGCTCTTTCAAAGTCGGCGAGTCGACCCTCGAAGTCGACTTGCATTTCGTGGCGCCCCTTACGGTGACCCCATCCAGCGAGCCTGCCGAGGTGCCTGTTGACGGGCAGACCAACGGGGTTCTCGATGCCTAGATAATTCGTGCAGTAGGATATGCACTCTTCGGTTAGAAAGCCCCTGGCTATGCTTCCCTCTGGATGTGACATGTTGCGAACGTATCCTTTGATGACACCATTCATCCTTTTGAACGACATCATGTTGTGCAGGAACGTCGGCCCGAGTTGGATGATATCCTCCACGATATGGACCAGCAGATGCACCATAACGTCGAAGAATGCGGGCGGGAAGTACATCTCAAGCTCGCATAGTATCACCACGATTTCTTCCTATAGCCTTCTGAGTTGCCTCACGCCAACCGCCTTCTGAGAGATGACGTCGAAAAAGTTGCACAGGCCAAATAGCGTTTCACGGACGTGCGCGTCCATGATCCCACGGATTGCAACCGGAAGTATCTGCGTCATCAGCACGTGACAGTCGTGAGACTTCATCCTGCTGAACTTCTGCTTTGCTGGGTCTAGGTATCTGCTTATCTTCCCCGCGTAACCGTAAGGAAGTTTTACTCCTACGAGGTAGGTGAAAAACTGCTCGATCTCCTCCTGACTTAGAGTGAAGCACGCGGGAGGGTAGTCATTTCCGGTCTTCTTGGCCTTTTTGCCTTTGCGATGACTTTCTATGTCCTGCTTCGCCTCATCATCATCATCATTAGCGTGAAGCTCCTCCCTGATCCCATTGATTTCAAGTCTGCCCTTGCTTTCGGCCCATCTTTCGTCCTCTCTGGCATGTTGAGAACGGTACCAAGCAGACTCTCGCACACGTTCTTCGTGATATGCATGACATCAAGGCTGTGAGGCACACGGTGGATCTTCCAGTACGGCAAGTCCCAGAAAACAGACCTCGTTTTCCATACCTTCAGCAACGGCTCTGGCGCCTTTCGCTTCTTTCCCGGCTCTGGTGCCTTTTGCTTCTTTCCCGGCAGTGGGCAATCTTTCCAATTTTTCAATAGCTCGTCTATTTCCTCGCCGCTCCTCGTACGCGGGCGTCTTCGGGGTTCGGTTTCACCATCGAACAGAACCTTGCGTTTTCTCCATGGGTCATCGTCACGAAGCCACCTTCGATGTCCAATGAACATGGTTTTCGAAGACCCGGGATCTCTATCTAGTTGGCGATACGTTGTGTCATCCATGCACCTGACGCATCCAGAAAATCCGTGGACCACCTGCCCCGCGACATATCCGTAACTGAGATAGTCATGGACCATCATGAGCACTGCGGCTCTCATAGGGAAATATTCTTTCTGTGCGGAGTCCCACGTATTGGCTGGCGTTTTCCACAGCGTGTCTAGCTCCTCTTTCAGCAGCCCCAGATACAGATTGAAGTTGTTCCCTGGTTGTTTTGGCCCTTCAATAATCATACTCATGTGAATTTACTTCCTCTTCATGCACAACCAGGGGGGAAGGTTGTACATCCACACAAACACAGGCCAGGTGCTATGTGTGCTTCTCTGGCTGCCAAACAGATAGACTCCATCAGTGCTCGCACCCTGCACGATGTTCCTTGGATCATTCCCAAATTCTGGGTGTTCGAAGTTCAACGCTTGCCACTGGCTCGCATCCTTAGGGTGACTCAGCATCTTGTCTTTTTTATTTATCTCCGGATTATTTGCGTCATCTTCCTGCTTCTTCTCCTCCCTATCCGCATGCCAACACAGGAGCTTTGCTACCTCAGGGTCCGCGAAATACCGTTGCATACGAGGAGTGATCGAAAAGTACCACACCACTTTTCGAGGAGCTTTCTTCCTCTTCTTGTATCAAGTGACGCCACACACTGGACATATGGTAGACTCCACGTGCTCGTCCCAATAAATGATGCAATTGTTCATGCACACATGGTATTTCACGTGTGGTAAATCCAGAGGACACACGATTTTCTTCGCCTCCTCGAAACTGGTCGGGCACTTGTTACCCTTGGGAAGACGTTCATGCGAGAATGACATGTTCTCGTCGAAGCATGCGTCGGTCATTTTGTGTTTTACCTTCATCTCCAGAGCCATGAGCGTTACTTTCAGGCGGGTATCCTCGGGCCTGCATCCTTCATACAATGGAGTAACCGCGTCTATCTCCAGTTGATCTAGCTTGGCTTTCTCTCGGGCGGCTGCTCTTGTGTTATCCGTCTGCTTGAGAAGCAGCTCTTTAATATGAGGGTCCTGCACCGAGCCTCCATCGTCGTCTTCTCCGACATCTTCATCTTCATGATCATGCCCTTCGTCTTGATCTTCCTCATCATCATGTCCGGCATCTTCTACATGATGACTGTGTACAGCATCACCGTCATGATCATGTCCTGGAGATTCTTCGTCTTCTTGCCCGCCCTCGCCGCGGTGGTTGTCTTGCTGCCCTTCCTCATTTCTTGCCCGGACCCCATGGACGACTTTATGGTCATATTCATCACCTTGCCACCCATAGCCATCCATGAAACCACGCAAGAGCAGGTGGTCCCGCACCTGCCCGGAATCCGGGTCCGCAATAAGGCTCTTCAGCTTGCATCTTCGACACGGACATCTTATCCCCGTCTTGTTCTTTTGAAGCATCTTGGCCTTCGTGGAGCTCAAAAACGTATTTCACGATGCCTTCGGTCATCGTGCTGACCATGGTCGCCTGCGGGGTAGAGCAAAACGATATTTTAGAACCAAGAAAAAATTTGGCATGACTATCCCTATAAATAGGACCAAAAATAATGCATAGTGCCAAAATTCTTGCCGAAACGGAAATGAATCAACATTGCGGAAAAATATTGGCAACTATCGCATTTCAAATACCGGTACCTGCAAACACAAACATATATGCAACACCACAAACATACATAGATCTAGCAAGGCCATAAAAAGTGCATGTGCACGTTGTTGGAGCAAGCTAGGGAGAAAAAAAGTAGATATACAACATAAAGATAGCTTTCCCCTTACGTACCTATCAAAAAAAGGTAATTTAACCACTTAATTTTGATGAATCTATGGTGCAACTGAGGTCAGGAGGAGGAGGCTGCCGACACAAGCTTGGAGGAGGAGGTGGAGAGAATGAAGTGGGGAAAGTGAGTGTGTAGGTGTGGCTATCCAAAATATCTAGCTGGTCCCAGGTTACTAATGGCGCACCACAGACTGATGCGCCATTAGTAACCCTTGTTACTAATGGTGCACCAGCTTGTGGTGCGCCATTAGTAGTTTTGCAAAAAAAATAGTACTGACGCACTGGGTTGGCGGTGCGTCATTACTAGTTAAACTAGTAATGGCGCACTCTTCCTCGGTGCGGCATTAGAATTTTTGGAAAAAAAATTGTTACTCATGGCGCACCGTGGGTCTGGTGCGCCATTAGTGTCTACCACACTAATGGCGCACCGACTCATGGTGCGCCATTACTATATAGTAGTGGCGCACCACATGTCTGGTGCGCCATTAGTGGCCATATCATCTATAGCCCTTTTCCTAGTAGTGTGGGTCATCAAACCATTGTATTCATCGAGCTACCAGGTTCTATTTCCTCAACCCCTCTATTCCTTGTTTACTTGTTGATGAAATTGATCATTACCATTTGAAGAATTTGACTGAAGACTTTCTCAATTTACTCACCTCAAATTCTTCAAGTTACCTTGTTCCTCACATGCTTATCCTATATCACACAACTTGTATTATGTGCATGTTTCATTTCATCATGATGTCTCACTAGTAGAATGTCGATCAGTAGTCCCGGTCGGGATGTCCCTTTAGTACCGGTTCCCCAACCGATACTAAAGGGTCGGGACTAAAGGTCCAGATCTTTAGTACCGCTTGGACCACGGACCGGTACTAAAGGTCCACCACGTGGCTGCCTGCGTGGGCTGGTGGTGGAGGACCTTTAGTACCGGTTGGTGATACCAACTAGTACTAAGTGTTCTGTTATTTTTTGTTTTCGCTTTTAATTAGGTTTTAGTTTTCCTCTCTATTTATTGTGTTTTCTATTCATTTCAAATTTATTTTACGGTGCCACATACTGTAAACATTAATTACACAAGTTGATGCATATATATATGTAATATAATATACAATATCTCATACACAGTATATATACAAATGGAATTACGCATCCATATATATTCTGGACTTATAACTTAAGGCCCAAAACCCGGTCAGGACTAGCTAGCTAGTGCTCCGGATGAAATATCAGTTTTCTACTACTGATTTGCTGGCATTATTGAGGCGGCGGTAAGTAATAGTGCTCTCTGTTTACATCAATGACATGTTCAAGAAGAAATGCCGCAAATTCCTCTTGAAGTTCTACAAAGCGTTTCTCGAGTGAGAGCTTCGAGAACATCTGCCAAAGCTGGAGTTGTCTTTCACGTGCTCCTCTGCGATGTATACAGCCTTCGGTCTAGATGCGAATGTTCTCGCAGAGGAAGTGTCCACAAAAATTTGTCTCCTGTGGCTGCTTCGCGCACTTTGCAAAACAATAGAATTCAATTAGATAATTAATAATCAAGCATGATAATGGTATTGAAACTAGAATTAAAGAGATGGGCAGACCTAGTAGTACTACTTAATTACCTGGATATTTTTCCACTTTAGCTTCGGTTTCCATTGACGACTGTGATGGATTTTATCTATCATCTTTTTCCAAATACTACGCGGCAGAGAAAAAGAACGAAAGAGTTATTATAATTACTTTTGATATCAGGAAATAATGAAATAAAGCGAGGTCGATAAAGATTAAAATTACCGTTCTATCATAAAATACAAGTCCACGTATGATTGTTCTAGTGTATCTAGTGAGTCGTACACTTGAACAAGTCCATCCGCGAGGATATTATATAGGAGGATATAGTGGTCTCTGCGCAGAAGTTTATATAATTAAACAGACATACATATAACTCATCAACTACACTTGACAGCGAGCTAGTAAGCAAAAATAGAATTTGTAGTATACAAGAGAGTAAACACTCACCCCATGTTGTAAGGAAATATTATAGTAGATTTGGTATTCATTAGTGCCTCTAGAAAATTTTCCAAGATATCTCCTGTGTGCTTGGCATAATGTTTTACCACATGACCATTAACGGTACTTGGGTCGATGAACCCAATGTCATCGATTCCCTCTTGTTTCAATTGCCACATCTTCAATCTGCATAATAGCGTAGAAAAGAACATATATAGTGAGGATAAGCCAATGAACGATATCTTAGATAGAGGCAATTATTAAAGATATAAATCACTTACAAACAATAGCAACTGATGAGAGTTTTGTCGATTGAGTCCATGTGGTATAACTGCAAAAGTTCTGAGAATTCAAGACATATGTCACATGCATTGACGTAATGCTCTTTCCTTACTTTGAACATGACCGCCATCTCCCCTCGCTTTGTTTCACATAGGTACCAATCATGCAACCGTCGCATCGCAGTTGGTAGTTCCATGAACATGACTGACAAGTTCCTCGTCTGCTAGCATGCTTCAGACTGGCCAGTGCAATAATCTTCCCTGTTGCTGGGTCCAACTTTCCCCCATGCGCAAAAAACCAATTCGTGTACCTCTTGGGACAGTTGAAGGTTATTGGATGATCCCTTCAGCAAGCATCTCATTCTCTAATGTATCCCACTTAGGAATTGCTGACTTGTATTCACCTGTCCCTAGTTTATGGTGATACTTTTTTCTCAGCATTTATCTTATTCTTTGCCGACTTCTCCATAGCAGCTATCGATGTCTTGTACTCGATAAATGCGTCCCAGTGATTCCTTACCTTCTCGTATATTCCTTTGAATTCGGGCGCCTTCTTGCCTCTAGCGTTGTACTTGGTCCATAATCTTTTCTTCCAAGTCTGGAACGCGTCGGCCATCTTATGGAGAGCAAACTCCTTGACTTTGTTCCTTTGACGCTCCGAGAGAGAATCTGGTAGGGTGAAATGCTCCATGAGCTCTCGTCAAAGGGCATCTTTAATTCTTGTATTGACATAATTCACTCCTGGTTTTGGTTGGTTTAGCTGAATCCATTCATGCATTGTCATCGGGACTCTGTCCCTAACAACCACTCCGCGTTGACGCACAAATGTCTTGGTATTGGCTTCAAAGTGAGTCGGTTCGCCATTATGTTTGAAAGCATCAAGATTGTGCTTTATGTTGCCGTCCAATATTTTGGCACCGCCTCGTACATTTCTGCTAGATTTGCTTGATCCGGAGGGCTGATAATTAAAATAAGAAAGATTTGTTAATATGTAGATATATACAAATCAATTAATACACATGTAATGATCACCAGAGGCTAATATGTGTATATACCTCGCCAGACATTGTTAGTTGTTCTAGATTTTGGAACATAAGTTATTCTTCCTCGGCCTCACATCCATCACAGTAATCATTCAGATATTGTGAGCCGTCATCATCATGTGATTCACCTGAAAGTTTTGCTGGGTTTTCGGAGGAGCGTATCATGTCGAAGATGTCCTCTTCATGAGCTCTACCGGTATTTTCCATAGCTTAATAACTAATCCATAATAATATAGATAAAGCAAATTAGTATTCAAATTAGCATGCATTCAGGAAGCAAAATAACTGATAGTTAATTAATAATCCATCATTGAATACATATATAGTAGTTCTTAGAAAAGATTTCATCTCATAATCTCGGATAATTTTCAATACATCGGCTAATCCATCGATCTAGCTAATACATCATAATAATACATATATAGTAGCTAATATATCAATCTAGCTAGAACCCTAGCGCCCGGCGGATATCGGGGCAGGCGGTGGACACCCAAAGAGAAGGAACCATCACAGCAACATAGCTCTAGTGAGATCCCTGAAGAATCTGCCAGGTATTGTCGGACCTGGCCTCCAAAGCTGCCATGTAGCGAAAGACGTGCTCGTTCTCCTTGCTGACATGGTACGGTACCACCTCCGCGGCGAACTCAAGATTGTGAATCGTCCGTGGCCCATGCGGCTGCGACCACAGAACCTCCGGGTCGACGACAGGCTGGCTCCTCACCAAGTTGAGCCGCCCGGAAGGCAGCACCTCCCAGTACCAGCCCGAGGGAGCCCAGTCCCTGACAGGGCCCCTCGTCTAAGGCAGGTGACCTCCTCCGGCGACTCGACGACGAGGATGCGGGATCGGCATCGTCGACGTCAAGAAGAAATGCTTAATTATGAAAACAAATAAAACTTATTAAAATTAACACTTAGCATCTAACAAATTAAATAACACTTAGCATCGAACAAAATTAACAGATACCCTAATAACCTAAGAACCTAACTAAGTAACTAACTAAACTAACTAAACTAACCTGATAACCTAGCTAACTAACTAACTAAATAGGGGTGTTGTGTCGTGGTCGGGGTCGGGGTGTCGGGGGTGTCGTGTCGGGGTGTCGGGGTTTGACGTCGAGGGACCCTAGAAACCCTAGATTCACTCTCGTGGGTTTTTCGACGTCGAGGGACCCTAGATACCCTAGAATCACTTTGGGGGGGTTTCGACATCGAGGGACCCTAGAAATAACTAATTAATTAACAATGTTAACATCTATTCATCATCATCATCATACATCCATCTCTACACTTAGCAAAATTAGCATCTACACTAGTCGGGGACTCGTCAAAGTGGGGACTCATCATACATCCATTTGTACTAATCAATTTCTACTAATCATCTAAACTACACAGTACTAAAATTCATCTAAACTACACAATAATCATCTAAACACTACACAATAATCATCAGAACAACAACACTCTATGCAATATTCATCCACACATGTGAATGTACAGAGGGGAGAGGGCCGGGGAGATCTCACCAGCCTCCTGACCTGGAGGTGGCGTCGGCGACGGGCTCGGAGCTGCGGCGACGGGCTTGCGGAGCAGCGGCCGAAGTGAGCGGGCAGCGATGGGAGCGGCGATGAGGGGTAGCATTAGGGGAGGCGAGGGACGTGGGCGGCGGTGGTGCGACAGCGGCGAGGGGCACGGGCGGCGGTGGTGGTGCGACGGCGGTGAGGGCGACGGCGAGGGCATGGGGCTAATTTCGGCAGCCTGGCGGTGCAAATAAGCTTCTCCCGGTGTGTGGCTCGCCCCGGGACGAGGCCTCCACTATTTATACGTGGAGGACTTTTAGTACTGGTGCGTGGGTCGCACCGGTACTAAAGACCCTTTTAGTACCGGTGCGAGCCACGCACCGGTACTAAAGGTCCTCCCCAAAAAATGCGCAGGGCGGTGGACCTTTAGTACCGGTGCGTGGTTCTCACCGGTACTAAAGCTTTTTTTATTTCAATATTATTTATTATTTTAAGAAAAACTCGTAAACTTTAGAAAATCATAGAAAAAAATGTATGACCCCAATGGAAATAAATAATATATGAAAAAATATCAGAAAAATATAAAGAATCTGTTTATGGCATTTCCATGCATGTTTGAACAACTTCAACTATTGTATAAGACAATTTGATTAAATGGCATTTCAAATGTCATATCTTGAGTTTGAAAAGCAGTACAAATGAACTCTGAAAAGGTTGTAACTTGGCATGACATCATAATTTCACCCACATAGCAACTTCTAAAGAGTTGAGAGGGTTACGGCAAAAACTGGATGTACTTCGTGTACAAATTGGACAATCTCATAAGAAGTATGAGGGTTTCGGACGAAAACTCATCTATTACAAAGGGATTTCAATTTTAATAACTTATTTTAACTCCATAATTTTTGTGTGTTCAATATGCACCATTCAAAGGCACATCATCAATTTTCAACCCTTTCTGACTTCATTTGATATTTTTCATGCATTTAATGATTTATTTTGAGCTAGATGACCCCCTGAATTTGAAAAGCAGTACAAATGAACTCTGAAAAGGTTTAACTTGGCATGACATCATAATTTCACCCACATAGCAACTTCTAAAGAGTTGAGAGGGTTAAGGCAAAAACTGGATGCACTTCATGTACAAATTGGATAATCTCTTTCTAAGTATGAGGGTTTCAGACGAAAACTCATCTATTACAAAGGGATTTCATTTTTAATAACTTATTTTAACTACATACTTTTTGTGTGTTCAATATGCACCATTCAAAGTCACATCATCAATTTTCAACCCTTTCTGACTTCATTTGATTTTCTCATGCATTTAATGATTAACTACAGGAAACATGTACTTTGTCGTCCGCCATCCCGGACGGCAAAGGCACGAAACCCGGACGGCAAAGGCTTTGCCGTCCGCCAGCGGACGGCAAACCGTCCGGCTGAATAGTCCACGATAAAGGCCGCTTTGCCATCAGCTGGTGAACGGCAAAGACCTTAGGTTCTTTGCCGTCAGCCAGCGGACGGCAAAGAGCCTGGACGGCACACATGGCCCCTTAGCTCCATTAGGGGGCTTAACGGCGTGCTTTGCCTTAGGTCTTTGCCGTTTGCTAGCGGACGGCAAAGCACCTTTTTTTTGCCAGCCTAGGTGGGTTCTTTGCCGTCAGCTGGCGGACGGCAAGGACCTGAGATTCTTTGCCGCCTGCCAGCTGACGGCAAAGAACCCACCTAGGCCAGCCCCAGTTTGCATAGGTAGCTGCCACGTATCCACTGGGTCGTCTGCTGGCGGACGGCAAAGCTCTTTGCCGTCTGCCAGCGAACGACAAAGTGGCCATATAGCCCCTATTTTTTTGTTTTTCCATAAAATCATTCAATTTGACAGAAAATTCATATATATCCAACATATACATATCCAGAACATACATATCATTCAACAAGTTCCAACATGCATACCAAATAAGTTGAAACAAGCATAGGTGGACCAATAATTAAGTTCCAACATACAAGTCCAACATATATACAAGTTTCCAACAACACACAATATGGTTTCCAACAACATATCCATACATATGTATCCAAAACAAGTGTTCCATAAACATGAAGGTAGCAGAAGTAGAAGAGTACAGTCCATCAATGCGCTCTTCCTCATCTATAACAAATCTGCAAAGTAGGAAAGATATAGTTAGAAGAAGAAGAAGACTAGCTAGAAGAAGAAGAAGAAAATGAAGAAAAAAAGAAGAAGAAGAATTTATAGGATATTTAGGAGGTAAACCAAGGTTATTATGCCATTTTGTACCTAAGTGAGCTAATTATGTCGTAAATGAACTAGCTATAGATCATTATTGAGCTATACTAGCTACTAATGCCATTTTCTATCTAACTAAGCATATAAAGTCATTTTTGATGAAAATAAGCTAAGTATAGGTCATTTTTACACTTCTGTCTAGGGTTTCGGGGTGTCGCGGGTGTCGTGTCTGGGGTGTCGGTGTCGGGGTGTCAGGGGTGTCGGGGTCGGGGTGCTGTGTCGGGGTCTCTGGGTGTCGGGGTCGGTGTGCCGTGTTGGGGTGTCATGTCGGGGTGTCGGTGTCGGGGTGTCAGGGGTGTCGGTGCCGGGGTGTCAGGGGTGTCGGGGTGTCGGGGGTGTCGTGTCTGGGGTGTCGTTGTCGGGGTGTCAGGGGTGTCGGGGGTGTCGTGGTGTCAGGGGTGTCGGGGTCGGGGTGTCGTGTCGGGGTCTCGGGGTGTCGGGGTCGGTGTGCCATGTCGGGGTGTCGTGTCGGGGTGTCGGTGTCGGGGTGCCAGGTGTGTCGGTGTCGGGGTGTCAGGGGTGTCGTGGTGTCAGGGGTGTCGGGGTCGGGGTGCCGTGTCGGGGTCGGTGTGTCGGGGTGTCCTTTTCTTTTATTTCCTATCTTTCTTCTACTTCTTCGTCAACAATATTGTATGACATCTTATTATTCTCCTCCACCTCCTCCTCTCCTCCTCCTCTCCTCCTCCTTCTCCTCCTCTCCTCCTCCTTCTACTTCTCCTCCTCTTCCTCCTCTCCTCCTCCTTCTCCTTCTCTTCCTATTCTTTATCTTCTTATTCTGTTATTCTTTTTCCTTTCCATTTTCCTTTAATTATATTTACATCTACATCTTTTTCTTCTCTTTCTTTTCATTTTCTTTCTTTCTTCTATTTCCTTTTTCTTCTCCTAAATCTTACTCCTATTACCTAAATAATACAAACAGAGAACAAATCTAAAACTAAATCTAATTAAATCTAAAAATTAAATATAACTAATACAAACAGAGAACAAATCTAAGTAAACCTAAATAAGAAGATAAACATGGAACAAAAAGAACAGGGGAGGAGGGGGGCTTACCTTTCGGTGGTTGCGGGTGGAGGGGAGGTGGCTGCGGCGAGGAGGATGGCTGCGAGTGGGGGGAGCTGGCACCGGCGACGGTGCAGCTACGGTGGCGGGGCGGGGCGACGCGACGCGGCACGGCTCCGGCTATGGGCGGGGCTGTAGGAAATATGCCCTAGAGGCAATAATAAATTAGTTATTATCATATTTCCTTGTTCATGATAATCGTTTATTATCCATGATATAATTGTATTGATCGGAGACTTAAATGCATGTGTGGATACATAGACAAAACCATGTCCCTAGTATGCCTCTAATGGACTAGCTCGTTGATCAAAGGATGGTTAAGGTTGCCTAGCCATGGACATGAGATGTCATTTGATAACGGGATCACATCATTAGGAGAATGATGTGATGGATAAGACCCAAACTACAAACATAGCATATGATCGTGTCAGTTTTTTGCTACTGTTTTCTGCATGTCAAGTATATGTTCCTATGACCATGAGATCATGCAACTCACGGATATCGGAGGAGTGCCTTGTGTGTATCAAACGTCGCAACGTAACTGGGTGAATATAAAGGTGCTCTACAGGTATCTCCGATGGTGTTTGTTGAGTTGGCATGGATCGAGACTGGGATTTGTTACTCCGTGTGACGGAGAGGTATCTCAGGGCCCACTCGGTAATACAACATCACAATGAGCCTTGCAAGCAATGTGACTAATTGTTAGTTGCAGGATCTTGTATTATGGAACGAGTAAAGAGACTTGCCGGTAACGAGGTTGAACTAGGTATGGAGATACCGACGATCGAATCTCGGGCAAGTAACATACCGAAGAACAAAGGGAACGTTATACGGGATTAACCGAATCCTTGACATAGAGGTTCGACCGATAAAGATCTTCGTAGAATATGTAGGAACCAATGTGGACGTCTAGGTCCCGCCATTGGTTATTGAATGTGGAGGTGTCTCGGTCATGTCTACATAGTTCTCGAACCCGCAGGGTCTGCACACTTAAGGTTCGGTGACGTTTCGGTAGTGTAGAGTTATGTATGGTGGTGACCTAAGGTTGTTCGGAGTCCCGGATAAGATCCCGGACGTCACGAGGAGCTCCGGAATGGTCCGGAGGTAAAGATTCATATATAGGAAGTCCCAGTTTGGTTTCCGGAAAAGTTTCGGGCTCATCGGTAGTGTACCGGGAGTATCGGTAGTGTACCGGGAGTGCCGATAGTGTACCGGGGGACCTCCGGGAGGGGTATTTCGACCCCAAGAGGTCCATGGGCTGTGGGATAATAATAACCAGCCCTTAGTGGGCTGGGAAAACAGCCACAAAGGCCCATGGCGCAGCAGAGAAAGTCCTAAAGCAAAAGGTGGAAAATCAGCCAATAGGAGGCAATCCTACTCCAACTAGGATTGGAGGTGAAGTAGGATTGCTCCCACCTCCTATTTCGGCCGACCCAAAGCCCTTGGCTGCCTCTCCTCTCCTCTCCTCCTATATATACTAGTGGATTGGGTGGATTTTGGACAGAATTTCCAGCCACGTGCTACCCGTTCCACCGGTGCATAGTTTCTCCTCTAGATCGGTTTTCTGCAGCGCTTAGGGAAAGCCCTGCCGGAATTGCTCCACCACCATCACCGGAGCGCCGTCACGCTGCCGGTGAACTCTCTCTCTTCTCCACCTCCTCTTGCTGGATCAAGACGGTGGAGATCGTCATCAAGCTGCACGTGTGCTGAACGCGGAGGTGCCGTCCATTCGGCGCTAGATCGGAAGGACTGTGATCGAGATCACGAAACGGGTCATGATGAGATCGCGGAACGGATCGTGATGAGTTCGCGGGACAGATCGTGATCAAGATCGTGAGACGGATTGTGATGAGATCGCGGGACGGATCGTGATGATTTCACGGGACGGATCGTGATTGGATCGCGGGACGGATCGTGATGAGATCGCAGGACGCTCGACGATTTGGATCGCGAAGATGTTCGACTACACCAACCGCGTTTCTTAATGCTTCCCGCTTAGCGATCTACAAGGGTATGTAGATCCACTCTCCCTCTCGTAGCTGCTCATCACCATGGATAGGTTTGCGTGTGCGTAGGAAAATTTTTGTTTCCCATGCGACGTTCCCCAACAGTGGCATCATGAGCTAGGTTGATGGTTCGATGAGATCTCGAGTAGAACACAAAAGGTTTGTGGGCGTTGATGCTTAGATTGCTTCCTCCCTTGGTCGGATTTTGGTTCAGCGGGATTGTGAGATGAAGCGGCCCGGACCAACATTACTCGTACGCTTACGAGAGACCGGTTCCCTCGATGCAACTTGTTGCTTAGATGGCTTGTGGGTGACAGTTTCTCTCACTTTAGTTGGATCGGATCCGACAAAGGCGGTCCTTGAGAAGGTTGAAAAGCAATCTATGTATCACCGTTGTGGTTTATGCGTAGGTGAGAATCGTTCTTGCTAGATACCCGTAGCAGCCACGTAAAACTTGCAACAACAATTAGAGGACGTCTAACTTGTTTTTGCAGGGTATGTTGTGATATGATATGGCCAATTACATGATGTGATATATGTGATGTATGAGATGATCATGTGATGTATAGATTATCATGACTTGCATGTCGATGAGTACGGCAACCGGCAGGAGCCATAGGGTTGTCTTTAATTATTGTATGACCTACGTGTCAATCATTAAGCGCTATGTAATGCTTTACTTTATCGCTACGGTAGCAATAGTAGTAGAAGCATGCAGGGCGTGACAACCCCGATGGCGACACGTTGATGGAGATCATGGTGTCATGCCGGTGACAATGGAGATCATGCCGGTGCTTTCTAGATGGAGATCAAAAGCACAAGTTCATGGCCATATCATGTCACTTATGATTTGCATGTGATGTTAATCCTTTTTATGCACCTTGTTTTGCTTAGGACGACGGTAGCATTATAAGGTGATCCCTCACTTAATTTCAAGATAAATTGTGTTCTCCCCGAGTGTGCACCGTTGCAAAAGTTCGTCGTGTTGAGACACCACATGATGATCGGGTGTGATAGACTCTACGTTCACATACAACGGGTGCAAGCCAGATTTGCACGCGTAGAACACTTGGGTTAAACTTGACGAGCCTAGCATGTACAGACATGGCCTTGGAACACAAGAGACCGAAAGGTCGAGCATGAGTCATATAGTGGATATGATCAACATAATGATGTTCACCATTGAAGCCACCTTAACTCATGTGATGATCGGACTTGAGTTGGTGAATTTGGATCATGTATCACTCGAATGACCCGAGGGATGTCAATTTGAGTGGGAGTTCTTAAGTAATATGATTAATTGAACTCATTATCATGAACATAGTCAAAGTGTCTTTGCAAATTATGTTGTAGATTACTAGCTCGCGCTGTAGCTCCCTTGTATTTTTATATGTTCCTAGAGAAATAGAGTTGAAAGATGTTGGTAGCAATATTGCGGACTGGGTCCATGATCTGAGGATTGTTCTCATTGCTGCACAGAAGGCTTATGTCCTTAATGCACCACTCGGTGCGCCACCCCCTCTAGCGTCGTCTATAGATGTTGTGAACATCTGACAGGGACGTTTCGATGACTACTTGATAGTTTAGTGCGTCATGCATTACGGCTTAGAATTGAGGCTCGGAAACGTTTTGAACGTCACGGAACATATGAGATGTTCTAGGAGCAGAGATTGTGATCTCAGGCTCGTGCCTGTGTTGCGAGATATGAGATCTCCAACAAGATTCTTTGCCTGTAAGATGAAGGAGAATAGCTCAATCGTTGAGCATGTACTCAGATTGTCTGGGTACTACAATCGCTTGAATCAAGTGGGAGTTGATCTTCCATATAAGATAGTGATTGATATAGTTCTCCAAGTCACTGTCACTAAACTACTAGAACTTAGTGATGAACTATAATACACCAGGGATAGAAGTATTGATCCCTGAGCTGTTCGCGATGTTTGACACCACGAAGGTAGAAATCAAGAAGGAGCGTCAAGTGTTGATGGTTAATCAAACCACTAGTTTCGAAAAGGGCAAGAGAAAGGAGGGAAACTTCATGGATAGCAAGTCAGTTGCTGCTCCAGTGAAGCAACCCAAAGTTGAACTCAAACCCGAGACTAAGTGCTTCTATTATGAGGTGAGAGGTCACTGAAGCGGAACAACCCTAGATACTTGGTAGATAAGAAGGCTAGCAACATCGACAGAAGTATATTTGATATACGAGTTATTGATGTGTACCTTGCTAGTACTCTTAGTAGCACCTGGGTATTGGATACCGGTTCGGTTGCTAAATGTTAGTAACTCGAAATAGAAGCTACGGAATAAACAGAGAACTAGCTAAGGGTGAGGTGATGATATGTGTTGGAAGTGTTTCCAAGGTTGATGTGATCAACATCGCACGCTCTCTCTACCTTCAGGATTAGTGACGAACCTAAATAAATGTTATTTGGTGTTTTGCGTTGAGCATGAACATGATTAGATCATGTTTATTGCAGTACAGTTATTCATTTTTAAGTTAGAGAATAATGGTTATTCTGTTTACATGAATAATACCTTCAATGGTCATGCACCTAGTGAGAATGGTTTGTTGAAATCTTGATCGTAGTATTACACATGTTCATAACATTGATGTCAAAAGACACAAAGTTAATAATGATAGTACCACATACTTGTGGCACTGCCGCTAAATGTCATATTGGTATAAAGCGCATGTAGAAACTCCATGCTGATGGATATTTGGACTCATCCGATTTCGAATCGGTTGAGACATGCGAACCATGCCTCTTGGGCAAGATGACTAAAAGACCCCGTTGGATGGAGCGGGCAAGTGATTCATTGGAAATGATACATATTGATGTATGCAATCTAGTAAGTCTTGTAGCGTGCAGTGGATATCGTTATTTTCTTACATTCACTGATGATTTGAGTAGATATAGTGTATATTTACTTAATGAAACACAAGTCTGAATCGTTTCAAAGGTTCAAGCAAATTCAGAGTGAAGTTTAAAGATCATCATGACAAGAAGATAAAAATGACCACGATATGATCGTGGAGGTGAATATCTGAGTTACGAGTTTGGCATACAACTTAAGACAATGTGAAATTTGTTTCACAACTAACGCTACCTGGAACACCATGGTGTGATGGTGTGTCCGAACATCATAGTCATGCTCTATTGATATAGTGCATACTGTGATGTCTCTTATCGTTTTACTACTCTAATTTTTGGGGTTATGCATTAGAGACAACTACATTCACTTTAAATAGGGCATCATCTAAATCCGTTGAGATGACACCGTGTGAATTATGGTTTGATAGAAACCTAAGCTGTCATTTCTTAATATTTGGGGCTGTGACACTTGTGTGGAAAATGTTTTCACCTAATGAGGTCGAACCCAAGGCGGACAAATGCATCTTCATAGAATACCCTAAGATCAGTTGGGTGAACCTTCAATCTCAGATCCTAGTGCAAAGTGTTTGTTGCTTAAACGGATCCTTTCTCGAGGAAATGTTTCTCTCGAAAGAATAGACTGGGAGGAAGATAGAACTTGATGAGGTTGTTAAACGTTTGTTCAACCAGAGAGTAGCGCAGCGCAGAAAGATGTTTCTGTGAAGCCTACGTTAGTTGAAGAGTAAGTTAATGATGATGATCATGAAGCTTCAGGATCAAGTTACTATCGAACTTCGTGGGTCGACAAGGATGTGTACTGCTCCTAAGTGGTACGACAACTCTGTCTTGGAGATCATGTTGTTGGACAACGATGAACCTACGAGCTATGGAGAAGCGATGATGGGCCCGGATTCCGACGAATGGTTAGAGGCCATGAAATCCGAGATAGGATCCATGTATGAAAACCAAGTATAGACTTTGGTAGACTTGCTCGTTAGATGGCAGGTCGTTCAGTACAAATGGACCTTTAGAATGAAGACAGACACTGATGGTGAATGTCACCATTTGTAAAGCTCGACTTGTTGCAAAGTTGTTTGTGACAAGTTCAAGGAGTTGACTGCGATGAGGCTTTCTCACTCGTAGCGATGCTAAAAGTATGTTGGAATTATGTTAGCAGTTGCTGCATTTTCAATTATGAAATCTGGCAGATGGATGTCAAAACATCGTTTCCTTAACGGTTTACTTAAGGAAAGGTTGTATGTGATACAACCAGAAGATTTTGTTAGTCCTAAGGATGCTAAAAGATGAGCAAGCTTCAGTGATCCTTCTATGGACTGAAGCAAGCATCTCGGAGTTGGAATATACACTTTGATGAGGTGATCAAAGTTTTTGTAGTTTATACAAAGTTTACGAGAAACTTGTATTTGCAATAAGTGAGTGGGAGCACTATAGAGTTTCTGATAAGTATATGTGGTTGACATATTGTTGATCGGAAATAATGTAGAATTTCTGGAAGGCATAAAAGGTTGTTTGAAAAGTGTTTTTCACAGGAAGACCTGGATAAAGCTACCTAATTGTTGAGCATCAAAATCTATAGAGATAGATCAAGATGCTTGATGAGACTTTCAACGAGTGCATACCTTGACAAGATTTTGAAAGAGTTCAAAATGGATCAGCCAGAGAAATAGTTCTTGTCTGATTTGTATGGTGTGAAGTTGAGTGAGATTCAAAGCTCGACAATGGCAGAAGAAAGAGAAAAGACGAACGTCGTCCCCTATGCCTTAGCCATAGGCTCTGTGTAGTATGCCATGCTGTGTACCGCACCTATGTGTGCCTTGCCATGAGTCTGTCAAGGGGTACAAGAGTGGTCCAGGAGTGGATCACTGGACAGCGGTCGGAATTATCCTTAGTAACCAGAGGACTAAGGAAATGTTTCTTGATTGTGGAGGTGATAAAGAGTTCGTCGTAAAGAGTTACGTCGATGCAAGCTTTAACACCTATCCGGATGACTAGTAGTAGCAATCTGGATACGTATAGTGGAGCAGCCATTTGGAAATAGTACCAAGTGGAGTGTGGTAGCAGTGTTTACGGTTTGACATAGAGATTTGCAAAGTACACACGGATCTGAATATCGCAGACCCGTTGACTATAAGACCTCTCACACATGCAAAGCATGATCGAGCCCCAAAACTCATTGGGTGTTAGATTCATAAAAATGCGAATCACATGGTGATGTGAACTAGATTATTGACTCTAGTGCAAGTGGGAGACTGTTGGAAATATGCCCTAGAGGCAATAATAAATTAGTTATTATCATATTTCCTTGTTCATGATAATCGTTTATTATCCATGCTATAATTGTATTGATCGGAGACATAAATGCATGTGTGGATACATAGACAAAACCATGTCCCTAGTATGCCTCTAATGGACTAGCTCGTTGATCAAAGGATGGTTAAGGTTTCCTATCCATGGACATGAGATGTCATTTGATAACGGGATCACATCATTAGGAGAATGATGTGATGGATAACACCCAACCTACAAACATAGCATATGATCGTGTCAGTTTATTGCTACTGTTTTCTGCATGTCAAGTATATGTTCCTATGACCATGAGATCATGCAACTCATAGATATCGGAGGAGTGCCTTGTGTGTATCAAACGTCGCAACGTAACTGGGTGAATATAAAGGTGCTCTACAGGTATCTCCGATGGTGTTTGTTGAGTTGGCATGGATTGAGACTGGGATTTGTTACTCCGTGTGACGGAGAGGTATCACAAAGCCCACTCGGTAATACAACATCACAATGAGCCTTGCAAGCAATGTGACTAATTGTTAGTTGCGGGATCTTGTATTATGGAACGAGTAAAGAGACTTGCCGGTAACGAGGTTGAACTAGGTATGGAAATACCGACGATCGAATCTCGGGCAAGTAACATACCGAAGAACAAAGGGAACGTTATACGGGATTAACTGAATCCTTGACATAGAGGTTCGACCGATAAAGATCTTCGTAGAATATGTAGGAACCAATGTGGACGTCCAGGTCCCACCATTGGTTATTGACTGTAGAGGTGTCTCGGTCATGTCTACATAGTTCTCGAACCCGCAGGGTCTGCACACTTAAGGTTCGGTGACGTTTCGGTAGTGTAGAGTTATGTATGGTGGTGACCGAAGGTTGTTCGGAGTCCCGGATGAGATCCCGGACGTCACGAGGAGCTCCGGAATGGACGGGAGGTAAAGATTCATATATAGGAAGTCCCAGTTTGGTTTTCGGAAAAGTTTCGGGCTCATCGGTAGTGTACCGGGAGTATCGGTAGTGTACCGGGAGTGCCAGTAGTGTACCGGGGGACCTCCGGGAGGGGTATTTCGACCCCAAGAGGTCCATGGGCTGTGGGAGAATAATAACCAGCCCTTATTGGGCTGGGAAAACAGCCACAAAGGCCCATGGCACAGGAGAGAAAGTCCTAAAGCAAAAAGTGGAAAATCAGCCATAGGAGGCAATCCTACTCCAACTAGGAATGGAGGTGAAGTAGGATTTCTCCCACCTCCTATTTCGGCCGACCCAAAGCCCATGGCTGCCTCTCCTCTCCTCTCCTCCTATATATACTAGTGGATTGGGTGGTTTTTGGACAGAATTTCCGGCCACGTGCTACCCGTTCCACCGATGCATAGTTTCTCCTATAGATCGGTTTTCTGCAGCGCTTAGGCGAAGCCCTGCTAGAATTGCTCCACCACCATCACTGGAGCGCCGTCACGCTGCCGGTGAACTCTCTCTCCTCTCCACCTCCTCTTGCTGGATCAAGACGGTGGAGATCGTCATCAAGCTGCACGTGTGCTGAACGCGGAGGTGCCGTCCGTTCGGCGCTAGATCGGAAGGACCGTGATCGAGATCATGAAACGGGTCATGATGAGATCGCGGAACGGATCATAATGAGTTCACGGGACAGATCGTGATAAAGATCGTGAGACGGATTGTGATGAGATCGCGGGACGGATCGTGATGAGTTCACGGGACGGATCGTGATTGGATCGCGGGACGGATCGTGATGAGATCGCGGGACGCTCGGCGATTTGGATCGCGAAGATGTTCGACTACACCAACCGCGTTTCTTAACGCTTCCCGCTTAGCGATCTACAAGGGTATGTAGATCCACTCTCCCTCTCGTAGATGCTCATCACCATGGATAGGTTTGCGTGTGCGTAGGAAAATTTTTGTTTCCCATGCGACGTTCCCCAACAGGGGCAGGGCGGCCGCCGCGGCCTGGGTGCGCTGGGCGGGGAGGCCGGCGACGGGATGGGCTCCGGGGGACGAGGGGGTGGTGCGGGGCGGCGGCATGGGGCTACGGAGGGGGAGGGGCGGGGGAGCATTGGTCGGCGGTGGCGGGGGTCAAAAATTAGGGGATACGGCGTGGGGGAGAGAGAAGAGAGAAAGGGAGAGAGAGAAGAGAGAGAGGAGGTGGGGGTAACGGTCGTTAGGTTATTTTCTGTGTCGTCCGTTGGCAGACGGCAAGGAGGTTGGGTTGGCCGTTTGCAATTAACTGGCCTCCACTTGGCCCACCCCACGTCTTTGTCGTCCGCTAGCGGACTACAAAGAAAGTTTTCGTCTGCTGGCGAACGTCAAAGAGTTGCCTGATGGGAAACAGTGACGTTGCCATCAGCCACCTCTTTGCCATCTGTCTTGCCAAAGCGGACGGCAAAGAACCTGGTTGCCATCTGCCAGCAGACGGCAAAGAGCTAGCAGACAACAAACAACCTGATTCCAGTAGTGATTTATTTTGAGCTAAATGACCCTGAATTTGAAAAGCAGTACAAATGAACTCTGAAAAGGTTGTAACTTGGCATGACATCATAATTTCACCCACATAGCAACTTCTAAAGAGTTGATAGGGTTACGACAAAAACTGGATGCACTTCGTGTACAAATTGGACAATCTCGTTCGAAGTATGAGGGTTTCGGACGAAACCTCATCTATTACAAAGGGATTTCATTTTTAATAACTTATTTTAACTATGTACTTTTTGTGTGTTCAATATGCACCATTCAAAGGCACATCGTCAATTTTTAACCCTTTCTAACTTCATTTGATATTTTTCATGCATTTAATGATTTATTTTGAGCTAAATGACCCTGAATTTGAAAAGCAGTACAAATGAACTCTGAAAAGGTTGTAACTTGGCATGACATCACAATTTCACCCACATAGCAACTTCTAAAGTGTTGAGTAGCATTACAAACTGGATGCACTTCGTGTACAAACTGTTACAAATATACCATGCTAGAAAATGCATGGATGTCCTTCACATATATAGAAAGTGATGACGGTGAAGCCGGTCACATCCCAGAGTGGGATCTCGCGGTATAAGATTTTTTTGCGTGTTTGTCCCTTGCTTATGATTGCACCGTAACCATGGAGAATCTTCATCATTTAACAGGATTCTTGGGTCAGTCTTCACTCTGAAGGGAGGGATTTCATGAAACTTTTCATAATCTTCTGACATGTTTATCTTGTCCTCCACTCCCACATTGCTTCTTTTCCTTGAAAGAACTATGTGGCGCTTTGGCTCATCGTATGATGTATTCGCTTCCTTATCTTTTTTCTCCTCAGTTTGCTAGACATGTCCTTCACATAGAAAACCTGAGCCACATCATTGTTGGAAATATGCCCTAGAGGTAATAATAAAATGGTTATTATTGTATTTCCTAGTTCATGATAATTGTCTATTATTCATGCTATAATTGTGTTAATACATGTGTAAATACCTAGACCACAACATGTCCCTAGTGAGCCTCTAGTTGACTAGCTCGTTGATCAATAGATGGTCACGGTTTCATGACCATGGACATTGGATGTCGTTGATAACTGGATCACATCATTAGGAGAATTATGTGATGGACAAGACCCAATCCTAAGCATAGCACAAGATCGTGTAGTTCGTTTGCTAAAGCTTTTCTAATGTCAAGTATCGTTTCCTTAGACCATGAGATTGTGCAAATCCCGGATACCATAGGAATGCTTTGGTTGTGCCAAACGTCACAACGTAACTGGGTGGCTATAAAGGTACAGTACGGGTATCTCTGAAAGTGTCTGTTGGGTTGGCACTAATCGAGACTGGGATTTGTCACTCCGTGTGACGGAGAGGTATCTCTGGGACCACTCGGTAAGACATCATCATAATAAGCTCAATGTTACGGAACGAGTAAAGAGACTTGCCGGTAATGAGATTGAACAAGGTATGGGGATATCGACTATCGAATCTCGGGCAAGTATCATACCGGTAGAGAAAGGAATTGCGTACGGCATTGTCTGAATCCCCGACATCGTGGTTCATTCGATGAGATCATCGTGGAGTACGTGGGAGCCAACATGGGTATCCAGATCCCGCTGTTGGTTATTGACTAGAGAGATGTCTCGGTCATGTCTACGTATCTCCCGAACCCGTAGGGTCTACACACTTAAGGTTCGATGACACTAGGGTTATAGGGAAATAGTGTACGTGGTTACCTAAGATTGTTCGTAGTCCCAGATGGGATACCGGACGTCACGAGGAGCTCCGGAATGGTCCATAGACGAAGATTGATATATAGGAAGTGAGGTTTTGGTTACCGGAAGTGTTTGGGGCGTAACCGGTAGTGTACCGGGACCACCGGAAGGGTTCCGGGGGTCCACCAAGTGGGACCACCAGCCCCAGAGGGCTGCATGGGCGACAAGTGGGAGGAACCAGCCCCTAAGTGGGCTAGTACATCCCCCACAAGGGGCCTAAGGCATAGCAAGGGGTGGAGGGGGGCAAACCCTAGGGCATATGGGCCCTATTGCCCACCCTAGGGTAGCCGCACCCCTCCTCCCTCTCTGGCCGCCGGCCAAAACCCCATCTAGGGGCTGCCGCACCATCTAGGGTGGGAACCCTAGATGGGGTGCCTCATCCTCCCTATCCCCTATATATATGTGAGGTTTTTAGGGCTGCAAGACACACGAGTTCCTCTCCTTCTGGCGCAGCCCTACCTCTCCTTCTCCTCGCTCTCCGTAGTGCTTAGCGAAGCTCTGCCGGAGTACCACGCAGCTCCACCGTCACCATGCCGTCGTGCTACCGGAGCTCTCCCTCAACCTGTCCTCCCTCCTTGCTAGATCAAGATGTAGGAGACGTCACCGGGCTGCACGTGTGTTGAAAGTGGAGGCACCGTTGTTCGGTGCTAAGATCGGAGTCCACCGCGATCTGAATCGCTACGAGTACGACTCCACCAACCACGTTCTAGCAACGCTTCCGCTTAGCAATCTTCAAAGGTATGAAGATCCACTCTCCCCTTACTCTTTGCTGGTTTCTCCATAGATGGATCTTGGTGAACACGTAGGAATTTTTTTGATTTACTACTACGTCTCCCAACAGTGGCATCATGAGCTAGGTCTATGCGTAGAATCTATGCACGAGTAGAACACAAAGCAGCTGTGGGCGTCGATCTTGTTAATTTACTTACCACTACTAGTCTTATCTTGATTCGGCGGTACTATGGGATGAAGTGGCCCGGACCAACCTTACACGTATGCTTACGTGAGACCGGTTCCACCGCCTGACATGCACTAGATGCATAACGTGGCTAGAGGGTGTCTGTCTCTCCTACCTTAGTCGGATTGGATTCTATGAAAAGGGTCCTTATGAAGGGTAAATAGCAATTGGCATATCACATTGTGGTATTGGCGTAGGTAAGAAACGTTATTGCTAGAAACCTATAGCAGCCACGTAAAACTTGCAACTACAAATTAGAGGACGTCTAACTTGTTTTTGCAGCATGTGCCTTGTGATGTGATATGGCCAAAAGTATGTGATGTGATGCATTGTGATTTATGAAATTGATCATGTTCTTCTAATAGGATTCACGACTTGCATGTCGATGAGTATGACAACCGGCAGGAGCCATAGGAGTTGTCTTATTTATTGTATGACCTGCGTGTCAATCATAAATGCCATGTAATTACTTTACTTTATTGCTAAACGTTAGCCATAGTAGTAGAGGTAATAGTTGGCAAGACATCCTCATGAATACACGATGATGGAGATCATGGTGTCGCGCCGGTGACAGTGATGATCATGGTGCCCCGAAGAAGGAGATCAAAGGAGCATTATGATATTGGCCATATCTTGTCACTATATTGATTGCATGTGATGTTTATCATGTTTATGTCTTATTTGCTTAGAATGACGATAGTAAATAAGATGATCTCTCAATAAAATTTCAAGCAAAGTGTTCACCCTAACTATGCACCATTGCTAAGGATCGTTGTTCCGAAGCACCACGTGATGATCGGGTGTGATAGGTTCTAGCGTTCGCATACAACGGGTGTAAGCCAGATTTACACACGCGAAACACTTAGGTTGACTTGACGAGCCTAGCATGTACAAACATGGCCTCGGAACACGGAAGACCAAAAGGTCGAACATGATTCGTATAGAAGACACGATCAACATAGAGATGTTCACCATGGACGACTAGTTCGTCTCACGTGATGATCGGACACGGGCTAGTTGACATGGATCATGTATCACTTGAAAGACTAGAGAGATGTCTATCTAAGTGGGAGTTCATTAAATAATTTGATTATGTGAACTTAATTATCATGAACTTAGTCTAAAATTGTCTTTACCATCTATATTGTAGATCCAATGGCCAACGCGAATGTCACCCTTAACTTCAACGCGTTCCTAGAGAAAACCAAGCTAAAAGATGATGGAAGCAACTATGTGGACTGGGTCCATAGCTTGAGGATCATCCTCATAGCTTCCAAGAGGATCACCCTTACTGCACCGCTAGGTGACGCACCCATTCTCCCAGCAGACCAAGATGTTACGAACGCTTGGTAGTCACACAACGATGATTACTCCCTTGTTCAGTGCGGCATGCTTTACAGTTTAGAACCGGGGCTCCAAAAGTGTTTTGAGCAACACGGAGCATATGAGATGTTCCAAGAGCTGATACTGGTTTTCCAAGCTCATGCCTGGGTCGAGAGATATGATGTCTCCGACAAGTTCTTCACCTTTAAGATGGAGGAGAATAGTTCTGTCATTGAGCACATACTCAAAATGTCTGGGTTGCACAACCACTTGACTCAGCTGGGAGTTAATCTCCCAGATGACTTGGTCATTGACAGAATCCTCCAGTCGCTTCCACCTAGCTACAAGAGCTTTGTGATGAACTACAACATGCAGGGTATGGAGAAGTCCATTCCTGAGTTGTACTCGATGCTGAAATCAGCGGAGGTCGAGATCAGAAAGGAGAATCAAGTGTTGATGGTGAATAAGACCACTAGTTTCAAGAAAGTCAAGGGTAAGAAGAACTTCAATAAGGACAGCAAAGCTGTTGCCGTGCCCGGTAAGCAAGTTGCCGGGAAGAAGAACAAGCATGGACCCAAGCCTGAGACTGAGTACTTTTATTGCAAGGGTACCGGTCACTGGAAGCGGAATTGCCCCAAGTACTTAGCGGATAAGAAGGCTGACAACGTTAAAGGTATATGTGATATACTTGTTATTGATGTGTACCTAACCAGTGCTTGTAGTAGCTCCTGGGTATTTGATATCGGTGTAGTTGCTCACATTTGTAACTCCAAGCAGGAGCTGCGGAATAAGCGGAGACTGGCAAAGGACGAGGTGACGATGCGCATCGGGAATGGTTCCAAGGTCGATGTGATCGCCGTCGGCACGCTACCTGTACATCTACCTTCGGGATTAGTGTTAAACCTCAATAATTGTTATTTAGCACTCGCTTTGAGCATGAACATTGTATCTGGATCTCGTTTGATTCGAGATGACTACTCATTTAAATCTGAGAATAATGGTTGTTCTATTTATATGAGAGAAATGTTTTATGGTCATGCCCCGCTTGTCAATGGTTTATTTTTGATGAATCTCGAACGTGATGTTACACGTGTCCATAGTGTTAGTACCAAAAAGTGTAAAGTTGATAACGATAGTCCCACTTACATGTGGCACTGCCGCCTTGGTCATATTGGTGTCAAACGCATGAAGAAGCTCCATGATGATGGACTTTTGGAGTCTCTTGATTTCGAATCATTTGACACGTGCGAACCATGCCTCGTGGGTAAGATGACCAAGACTCCGTTCTCTGGAACAATGGAGAGAGCAACTAACTTGTTGGAGATAATACATACTGATGTATGCGGTCCAATGAGCGTCGAGGCTCGCGGTGGTTAACTTGTTGGAGATAACACACGTCTGAAACCTTTGAAAGGTTCAAGGAATTTCAGAGTGAGGTAGAGAATCAACGTGACAGAAAAATAAAGTGCCTACGATCTGATCATGGCGGAGAATATTTAAGTCATGAGTTTGGCACGCACCTAAGGAAATGTGGAATTTTTTCACAACTCATGCCGCCTGGCACACCTCAGCGAAATGGTGTGTCTGAATGCCGTAATCGCACTCTATTGGATATGGTGCGATCTATGATGTCTCTTACCGACTTACCGCTATCATTTTGGGGATATGAATTAGAGACTACCGCATTCACTTTAAATAGGGGACCGTCAAAGTCCGTTGAGACAACACCGTATGAATTATGGTTTGGAAAGATACCTAAGTTGTCGTTTCTAAAAGTTTGGGGATGCAATGCTTATGTGAAGGAACTTCAACCTGAGAAGCTCGAACCCAAAGCGAAAAAGTGCGTCTTCATAGGATATCCCAAAGAGACTATTGGGTATACCTTCTACCTCAGATCTGAAGGCAAAGTCTTTGTTGCCAAGAATGGATCCTTTCTCGAGAAAGAGTGTCTCTCGAAAGAAGTAAGTCGAAGGAAAATAGAACTTGATGAGGTAATCATACCTCCACTCGAACCGGAGAGTGGCATAGGACAGGAAGTTGTTTCTATGGAGCCTACACCGGCTAGAGAGGAAGTTAATGATGATGATCATGAAACTTCAGATCAAGTTGCTATATGAAGGTCCACTAGGACACGTTCCGCACCACAGTGGTACGTCAATCCTATCCTGGAGATCATGTTGTTGGACAACAGTGAACCTTCGAACTATGAAGAAGCGATGGCGGCCCCGGATTCCAACAAATGGCTTGAAGCCATGAAATCCAAGATAGGATCCATATATGAGAACAAAGTGTGGACTTTGGTGGACTTGCCTGATGATAAGCGAGCCATTGAAAATAAATGGATCTTTAAGAAGAAGACTAACGCAGATGGTAATGTGACCGTCTATAAGGCTCGGCTTGTCGCTAAGGTTACCGACAAGCTCAAGGAGTTGACTACGATGAGACTTTCTCACCCGTAGCGATGCTGAAGTCTGTCCGAATCATGTTAGCAATTGCCGCATTTTATGAGTATGAGATTTGGCAAATGGACGTCAAAACGGCATTCCTTAATGGATTCCTCAAGGAAGAACTGTATATGATGCAGCCGGAAGGTTTTGTCGATCCTAAAGATGCTATCAAAGTATGCAAGCTCCAGCGCTCCATCTATGGGCTGGTGCAAGCATCTCGGAGTGGGAACATTCTCTTTAATGAGGTGATTAAAGCGTTTGGGTTTGTACAGGTTTATGGAGAACCCTGTATTTACAAGAAAGTGAATGGGAGCTTTGTAGCATTTCTGATATTATATGTGCATGACATACTGATAATGGGAAATGGTATAGAACTCTTGGAAAGTATAAAGGCCTACTTGAATAAGTGTTTTTCAATGAAGGGCCTTTGCAGAAGTTGCTTACATATCAGGCATCAAGATCTATAGAGATAGATCGAGACGCCTCATAGGCCTTTCACAAAGCACATACCTTGATAAAGCATTGAAGAAGTTCAATATGGATCAGTCTAAGAAGGGGTTCTTGCCAGTGCTACAAGGTGTGAGATTGCGTACGACTCAATGCCCGGCCACGGCAAAGGATAGAGAAGAGATGAGTGTCATCCCCTATGCTTCAGCCATAGGCTCTATTATGTATGCCATGCCGTGTACCAGACCTGATGTGACCTTGCCATAAGTTTGGTAGGGAGGTACCAAAGTGATCCAGGAGTGGAACACTGGACAGCGGTCAAGAATATCCTGAAGCACTTGAAATGGACAAAGGAAATGTTTCTCGTATATGGAGGTGCCGAAGAGCTCGTCGTAAAGGGTTATGTTGATGCTAGCTTCGACATAGATCCGGACGACTCCAAGTCGCAAACCGGATACGTGTATATTTTGAACGGAGGGGCAGTCAGCTGGTGCAGCAGCAAGCAAAGCATCGTGGCAGCATCTACATGTGAAGCGGAGTACATAGCTGCTTCGGAAGCAGCAAAGGAGGGAGTCTGGATGAAGGAGTTCATCACTGACCTAGGAGTAATTCCCAATGCGTCGGGCCCGATGACTCTACTCTGTGACAACACTGGAGCTATTGCCCTTGCGAAGGAGCCCAGGTTTCACAAGAAAACAAGACACATCAAGCGCCGCTTCAACTCCATCCGTGATTACATTTAGGAGGGAGATATAGATATTTGTAAAGTACATACGGATCTGAATGTCGCAGATCCGTTGACTAAACCTCTCTCACGAGCAAAACATGCTCAACACCAAAATGCTATGGGTGTTCGATTCATCACAATGTAACTAGATTATTGACTCTAGTGCAAGTGGGAGACTGTTGAAAATATGCCCTAGAGGCAATAATAAAATGGTTATTATTGTATTTCCTAATTCATGATAATTGTCTATTATTCATGCTATAATTGTGTTAACAGGAAACCGTAATACATGTGTGAATACATAGACCACAACATGTCCCTAGTGAGCCTCTAGTTGACTAGCTCGTTGATCAATAGATGGTCACGGTTTCATGACCATGGACATTGGATGTCGTTGATAACAGGATCACATCATTAGGAGAATGATGTGATGGACAAGACTCAATCCTAAGCATAGCACAAGGTCGTGTAGTTCGTTTGCTAAAGCTTTTCTAATGTCAAGTATCGTTTCCTTAGACCATGAGATTGTGCAACTCCCGGATACCGTAGGAATGCTTTGGGTGTGCCAAACGTCACAACATAACTGGGTGGCTATAAAGGTACACTACGGGCATCTCCGAAAGTGTCTATTGGGTTGGCACGAATCGAGACTGGGATTTGTCACTCCGTGTGACGGAGAGGTATCTCTGGGACCACTCGGTAAGACATCATCATAATGAGCTCAATGTGACTAAGGAGTTAGCCATGGGATGATGTGTTACAGAATGAGTAAAGAGACTTGCCGGTAACGAGATTGAACAAGGTATGGGGATACCGACAATTGAATCTCGGGCAAGTATCATACCAGTAGACAAAGGAATTGCATACGGGATTGTCTGAATCCCCGACATCATGGTTCATCTGATGAGATCATCGTGGAGTACATGGGAGCCAACATGGGTATCCAGATCCCGCTATTGGTTATTGACCGGAGAGATGTCTCGGTCATGTCTACGTATCCCCCGAACCCGTAGGGTCTACACACTTAAGGTTCGATGACGCTAGGGTTATAGGGAAATAGTGTACGTGGTTACCGAAGGTTTTTCGGAGTCCCGGATGAGATCCCGGACGTCACGAGGAGCTCCGGAATGGTCGGGAGACGAAGATTGATATATAGGAAGTGAGGTTTTGGTTACCGGAAGTGTTTCGGGCGTCATCGGTAGTGTACCGGGACCACCGGAAGGGTTCCAGGGGTCCACCAAGTGGGACCACCAGCCCCAGAGGGCTGCATGGGCCATAAGTGGGAGCAAACAGCCCCTAAGTGGGCTGGTGCGCACCCCACAAGGGGCCGAAGGTGCAGCAAGGGGTGGAGGAGGGCAAACCCTAGGGCAGATGGGCCCTAAGGACCACCCTAGGGCAGCCACACCGCTCCTCCCTCTCTGGCCAAAACCCCATCTAGGGGCTGCCGCACCATCTAGGGTGGGAACCCTAGATGGGCTGCCTCCTCCTACCTCTCCCCTATATATATGTCAGGTTTTTAGGGCTGCAAGACACACGAGTTCCTCTCCTTCTGGCGCAGCCCTACCTCTCCTGCTCCTCGCTCTCCGTAGTGCTTAGCGAAGCTCTGCCGGAGTACCACGCAGCTCCACCGTCACCACACCGTCGTGCTGCCGGAGCTATCCCTCAACCTCTCCTCCCTCCTTGCTGGATCAAGGCATAGGAGACGTCACCGGGCTGCACGTGTGTTGAACGCGGAGGCACCGTTGTTTGGTGCTAAGATCGGAGTCCACCGCGATCTGAATCGCTACGAGTACGACTCCACCAACCGCGTTCTAGCAACGCTTCCGCTTTGCGATCTTCAAAGGTATGAAGATCCACTCTCCCCTTACTCGTTGCTGGTTTCTCCATAGATGGATCTTGGTGAACACGTAGGAATTTTTTTGATTTACTACTACGTCTCCGAACAATCATTGGCTAGGACGAATGAGTCATCTGTGTATCCAAGATTGTTGAGATCTACTGTTGTCATTCCATATTGCGGGTCTACATGTACCCCGCCTCCAGTATATTTAACCCATTTGCACCGAAACAAAGGGACCTTAAGATCAGGTCCATAGTCAAGTTCCCATATCTCCTCTATGTAACCATAATATGTGTCTTCAAAGTTGGTTGCGTCATAGCGGACACCACTGTTTTAGTTTGTGCTCTTTTTATCATGGGCGATCATGTAAAATGTATTCTCATTTATCTCATACCATTTGAAAGTCGTTATAGTCGAACTTGGTGTCTTGGCCAACCAGTATAGTTCATCTGGAACATCGTTGTCATTGATGAGCTTTGTTTGCAACAAACCAGCAAAAGTCTCCATGTGTTTACGTTCAATCCAGGGGTCAGACTGCTCTGGGTTCTTGGACCGTACAATATCCTTGTGTTCCTCCATATATGGAGTCACCAAGGTGGAATTTTGTAGACCAGTGTAGTGTGCTTGAGTGAAAGAATGCCCGTCCATATTTATTGCTTCTTTCTTTCCTAATGTGCCTTTTCCACCCAGTCTCCCCTCATGCCGCGATTCAGGAAGACCAATCGGCTTAATGTCAGGAAAAAAGTCAACACAAACTCAGTAACCTCCTCTGTTCCACATCCCTTGTCGATACTTCCTTCTGGTCTAGCACGGTTATGAACATATTTCTTTAAGACTCCCATGAACCTCTCGAAGGGTAACATATTGTGTAGAAATACAAGACCCAGAAGGTTAATGTCTTCGACTAGGTGAACTAGAACGTGTGTCATAATATTGAAGAAGGATGGAGGGAACACCAACTCGAAACTGACAAGACATTGGACCACATCATTTTGTAACCTTCGTAGGATTTCTGAATTGATTACCTTCTGAGAAATTGCATTGAGGAATGGGCATAGCTTCACAATGGCTAATCGAACATTTTTCGGTAGAAACCCCCTAAGTGCAACCAGAAGTAATTGCGTCATAATCACGTGGCAGTCATGAGACTTTAGATTTTGAAATTTTTTCTCTGCCATATTTATTATTCCCTTTATATTCGACGAGAAGTCAGACGGGACCTTGATACTGAGCAGGCATTCAAAAAAGATTTCCATCTCTTCTTTTGTAAGAGCATAGCTGGCAGGACCTTGATACTGCTTTGGAGTCATGTCGTCTTTTTTGTTAATTCTTTGCTTGTCCTCCCGTGCCTCCGGTTTATCTTTTGTCTTTCCATACACGCCCAAGAAGCCTAGCAGGTTCACACAAAGATTCTTCATCACATGCATCACGTCGATTGCATTGCGGACCTCTAGGGCTTTCCAATATTCAAGTTCCAACAATATTGATTTCTTCTTCCACATGGGTGCGTGTCCGTTGGCCTCATTCGGAACAGATTGTCCGCCATGACCCTTTCCAAAGATTACCTGTAAATCCTTGACCATATCAAATATATATTCACCAGTATGGAGGCCAGGCTTCTTCCGGTTATCTGGCTCACCTTTGAAATGGTTGCCTGCCTTTCTTAAGATATGCTTGATCGGTAGAAATCAATGATGTCCCAGGTACACATTCTTCTTACATTTATCCAAATATATACTTTCAGTATCATCTAAATAGTGCGTGCATGCATTGTATCCCTTGTTTGTATGCCCTGAAAGGTTACTAAGAGCAGGCCAATCATTGATGGTAACAAACAACAATGCTCGTAGGTCAGTTTCCTTCTGTGTGTGCGCATCCCACACACGTACACCTGGTTTTTTCCACAACTGTAGAAGTTCATCAACTAGTGGCCTTAGGTATACATCAATGTCGTTTCCGGGTTTCTTAGGGCCTTGGATGAGCACTGGCATCATAATGAACTTCCGCTTCATGCACAACCAAGGAGGAAGGTTGTAGATACATAGAGTCACGGGCCAGGTGCTGTGACTAGAGCTCTGCTCCCCAAAAGGATTCATGTCGTCTGTACTAAGACCAGACCATAAGTTCATTGCGTCAGCTGCAAAGCCCTCGAACTCCCTCTCAATTTTTCTCCACTGCGAACCATCAGCTGGTGCTCTCAACATCCCATCTTTCTTATGTTCTTCTTTGTGCTATCACAACAACTTGGCATGCTCTTTGTTTTGGAACAAACATTTGAACCGTGGTATTATAGGAGCATACCACATCACCTTGGCAGGAACCCTCTTCCTGTGGCGTTCGCCCTCCACATCACCAAGGTCATTGCAGGGGATCTTATAGCGCAGTGCACCGCATATCGGGCATGCCTCTAAATTCTCGTACTCCTCACCATGGTAGAGGATGTAGTCATTAGGGCATGCATGTATCTTCTGCACCTCTAATCCTAGAGGGAAGACAACCTTCTTTGCTTCGTACGTACTTTCAGGCAATTCGCTATCCTTTGGAAGCATCTTCTTTATCATTATCAGCAATTCTTGAAATCCCTTGCCAGTTACACCATTCTTCGCCTTCCATTGCAGCAATTCCAGCGTGGTACCCAGGTTTTTTGGTCATCTTCACAATTTGGATACAATAATTTCTTGTGATCCTCTAACATGCGTTTCAACTTCAACCTCTCCTTGTCACTTTCGCAGTTTCTCTTTGCATCAGCAATGACCCGACCCAAATCATCAGCGGGCTCATCTGATGCCTCTTCTTTAGCTTCCCCCATTGATGCCACTTCTTCAGCTTCCCCCATTGTTGTATCGGCGAAAGGATAGTTGTCATCATCCTCTTCTTCTTCATTGTCTTCCATTATAACCCCTCTTTCTCCGTACTTGGTCCAATAGCTATAGCCGGACATGAAACCGAACTGCAGCAGGTGGTAGTGAAGGGTTTTTGAGGTAGAGTAATTCCTATCATTCATACAGTCACGACATGGGCAACACATGAAACCATTTTGCTTGTTTGCCTTAGCCACACGAATAAAATCATGCAGTCCATTAAGAAACCCTGGACTTAGTCGGTCATCGTACATCCATTGCCGGCTCATGTTCACTACACAACATCGAAGTGACCAAATTAATACAACTTCGTCATCACATTACAACCAAAAGTAGAGCTAGCATTGACCAAATGTTATTACTGCAAATAATAGATACTTAGAGTTCATACATACATCTCATAAAACAACATACAACAAATGCGATCATAATCACAACTAAAGTAAAAATTGAGCCAACGGCATAATGATACCAAGCCTCTTTATCAGTGGCATATTTTCTAATCTTTCTAAGCTTCAAGCGCATTCCATCCATCTTGTTCTTGTGATCATCGACGATATCAACAACATGCAACTCCAATCCCATCTTCTCATCTTCAGTTCTTTTCAATTTTTCTTTTAAATGATCAATTTCTTTTTCAGCTTGTGTTAATTTCTCGAGCAGAATTGCATAGTTGGTTGGAATTTCTGGTTCAACTACTTCCTATAGATAAAAACATGTACGTCAATTTGGTGGCATAATTAATTTTCATAGACATTAGATGATGTGTGAAATATTTATAAAAGATAACGACATACCACATCTGAATCATAGACTAGACGAGGGCCGACGTGGGCTGATACCATAACCATGACACTATAGAATAACTAACAATAATACAAGTAAGTAAATCGTACACGCAGCTATCTAAATCATACAAATAAATTTTTTTAACAAAAAGGTTTTAAGAAGAACAAGAGTCTCACCAAGGTGGCCGGTGCCACGACGAGACGGTGCGGACGGTCGACGGTGGTTAGGACGGGGATGGGAAGGCACACCAAATAAACCACACCTACCCATATGCAACCTAACAAGTTAATTTGAGCTCAAATTGCATATAAATCAAATAAACTCCCACATGATGATCACGAATCACACGAATCACATATCTTTGAGCATACCACAAGCTAATCTAGCAATGAGAGATGAAGGAGCAAAGTTGCTAACCTTTATGAACACTTGGATAGATGGGGTGCCTTTAAATCTTGACAAATCCTTGGAAAAATGGAGGATGAGCTTCGAGCAAGAAGAAGAACAGGGAAGAAAACAAAGAAATGAGAGCCCCTTCGATCGGCTCCGGACGAAGCGTATATGTAGGAAGTCTTTAGTACCGGCTGGTGACACTAACCGGTACTAAAGGTTGACCCTTAGTACCGGATCGTGCCACCAACCGGTACTAAAGAGGCACGCGGGGCCCAAGTCTGACCAAAAGCCTACCACGCCCCCTTTAGTACCGGCTCATGACACGAACCGGTACTAAAGATCCCTCACGAGCCGGTACTAGAGGTCGCCCTGCTCCTAGCCGTTGGAGCCGGCACGAACCGGACTAATACCATGTTTAGTACCGGATCGTGACCAGATTGGGGCTAATGCTCGGGACGAAAGGTCTGTTTTCTACTAGTGTCTATGTTGTCGCAATGTTTCTCATGCACTTGAGTACTTTATCCGCTGCTAGTTATTCATCACATTTCAAATTCCTCAAGTTGAAATTCCTCAAGTGATAAATTTGTAGAAATCGCCTATTCACTCCCCTCTAGTTGATATAACGCACTTTCAATTGGTATCAGAGCAAGGTACTCCCTTGTTTTGTGTGATTTTGGTTTAACCACCTGAAGTTCTAGTTATGTCGACTGCAGGTATGATCAAGGTTTCCACGAGATGTCGTCGCTTCGATGGGACGAACTACCCCTACTGGAAGAACAAGAGGCGCATGCATCTTGAAGCTCTTGACAATGATCTCTGGTATGTTATGGAAAATGGTGTTCCCTCTCTTACTCCCACAATCAACGTTGCCGATGTGAAGAGATTCAAGCAACTCGATTCTCAAGCAAAGAATATCATCTGTGGCCATCTGAGCAAAGGCCAGTATGGCAGAGTGAGTGCATTGGAGTCTGCTAAGCTTATCTGGGATAGGCTATCCAAAGTCAACGAAGGTGTTTCCACTCAACGTGACTCTCGTGTTGACGTTCTTCACAATCTCTTCAACCACTTCAAAAGAGTTGACAATGAAAATGTTCAACAAACGTTTGATCATCTCACTGATATCTCCAACGAGCTTCAAGCATTGGGTGCTACTAATATCACCGATCATGAAGTAGTGAAGAAACTACTAAGATCTCTTGATTCCTCATTTGATACTCTAGCTTTGACGATTCAAGAACATGGAGACTAAGTCACTTGATCCTGCTGATATACTTGAGAGACTCAATACTCATGAATTCCAACAAGCTGAGAAGAGAGACCTCTATGGGCTAAGCTATGGAAGATCTCGTGCTCTGAAGGCAAAAGCAATTTCCTCATCCAAAGACGAAGATTCTGATAGTAGTCTTGTTGATCCTGAAGAACTAAGTCAAGAGCTAGCAATGCTTGTGTGGAAATTCCAGAAGTTCTCAAGGAGAGGTGGATTTGGAAAGTCATCAAAAAGTGGCTTTAGGAAATCAAATTCCTCAGACGACTAGAAGAAGAAAACTTGTCACCATTGCAAGAAACCTGGTCACTTCATTTTGACTGTCATCTCTAGGAAAAAGACTCAAAGAAGAAGAAGAAATACAAGGATGATAGTTCTGATGAATGAAGAAAAAGAAGGAATGTTCAAAGTCCTCATCTGAAAATTCATCATGTTCAAAGTCCTCAATGCACAAGAAGAATGGTTCCAGAAAGGCTCGTGCTTTCATTGGCAAGGAAATGGACTCGGAAGAAGAATCTCAAGAATATGAAGAACAGGAAGAATCTTAGGTGGAATCAGAATCTGGTGTGGCAACCCTTGCTCTTGCCACTGCTTTCGTCAGCAAGTCCATCTTCGACAATGAATAAAATGACTACTTCAATGACTCTGACATCGGCAACGATGATTATGCTCCCACCTATTGCTTCATGGCAAAAGGCTCAAAGGTACACAAACATCATTCCTCATTTGAATCAAGTGAAGGTGAATCTAATGAATACGTGAAACCTAGCTATGCGAAACTTGCTAAAATTGTCATTAAGAAACAAATTGCACTTTAAAAGCTTCAGAAAATGCTAGACAAAAGCGATGATCTGTTGAACAATGAAGTGCATCGGACTCAAACTCTATCTGGTGATCTCAAAAGTCTTCAGACAATGTATGAGAACCTTCAGAGTCATCATAATGCTCTCCTAGCCATTCATGAGAAGCTTTCTTATGAATTTCTTCAAATAAAGCAAGACCTTGAGAAGCTAAGAGTGTCTCATGAGGATCTCCAAAGGGAAAATGATTCCTTACTGGCTCAACAGATGAGTACCGCTTAGGAAGAGTTTGTTCCACCGTGTTTGAGATGCATCGAACGTGAAACTACTAATTCTTCACCTGAATGCTCAAATGCTTCTATTACTGCAAATTATTCAACTATGCTAGTGGTCACAAATTCCTCATCTAAGGATACCACATGTATCACCGACGAAAATGCAGGGTTGAAGGAATTCTATGTGATAGGCATGTACAAAAGTCTCAAAGGGCATCAAACCCTTTGCGATGTCCTCAAAAAGCAGATTCTTCTCAGGAACCCTAGGAAAGAGGGTATTGCCTTTGAAAGGAAACTTAATACTGATGGATCCTACCGGACACCTAAGCAGTACCCCAAAACCTCATGGGTTGCTACAAAAGGACGTCATGTAGATCCAGCCACTTTATCTGGCTTTACTTGTAATACTTCATATTCCTCTAATGAGTCACTTGACTCCAACAACAAATTCTTCAAAAATCAGAAAGTTGAAGTATTTGCTAGATTTGTTGGAACTAACTGCAGGAACGGTTCACCAATGAAGAAAATTTAGGTTCCCAAGAGTTGTCTACAAAATCTTCAAGTGAATGTCCTCACGACACCACTCATGAAGAATAGGAACCCTAGATCAAATTCCTCATATGGACCAAGGTCTTCATTTGGACCCGATTCCTCAAATGGTCAAAACTATCATTCTCGTGCTAATACATCTGTTTCGCCAGGAAAATCTAAGATTTTGGAATATGTTTATTATTCTTCAAATCATTATGTTCATAAGTCCTGAAATAATTTCTCTGCTCATTCATATGAGTACTCTAACCCTCGTTCCGTGAAATGAAGCGCACTTGCTTCAATGCCTTCCTTCTCATATGGCGCTCGTAGAATGATGAACTCTTTGCCACCCCTCCAGATGTGGGTGGTGAAGAAATTGAACTAATCTCTTATGTAGGGCCAGGTCTCCAGATGAACTTGAACATCTAATGAATTTGCTGGACACGTGAGGAAATGCTTGAAAGGATGCAAGCTAACCATGTTGAAATGAATTCCTCATTTCTCACGTCCTTACACTACTTTCTTACTATCATCTTTGATGAAATTATGTCTGATGAAATTGATGTCATATTCTTCACTCGAAGCATATGAGTTCGTAAGTTGTACTAATTCATTTGCAGGATGAAACTCCAAAAGCTACTGAGTGGGTCCTCGATAGTGGATGTACAAACCACATGACTGGTGACGAAAATCTATTGATGAATTTGCCACTTGCTCCATCTCATCTGAAGAATATCACCTACGCCGACAAAGGAAAAAGCAAGGTATTGGTACTGGGTAAGGTTGCAATCTCAAAGGACCGAACCATGGATAAGGTGATGCTAGTCGAATCCCTCGGGTTCAACCTTATGTATGTCTCAATGCTTTGTGATCTTGATATGATTGTCATCTTTGGAAAATATCATTGTGTTGTCATCATGGAATCTGACAAATCCAAAGTCTTCGAAGGCTTTAGGAAAGGAGTCTTGTACATTGTTGATTTCTCTACAGGTCCTCAGCCTACCACATGTCTTCTTGCAAAATCCTCAGAAGGATGGTTGTTGCATCGACGACTTGGACATGCTGGTATGAGGAACTTGCACACGCTCGTGAAGAAAAAGCATGTCATCGACATTGAGGGTGTCAAATTCCTCAAGAACCACCTCTGTGGCGCGTGTGAATCTAGGAAGATGAGCAGATCCAAGCATTCCTCGAAGACAATCATGACCACGACTCGACCCTTTGAATTGCTTCACATGGATCTCTTCGGCCCCACTCATTATTCCACACTAACAAATTCTTCAAGTCTTTATGGATTTATCATTGTTGATGATTAATCTTGCTACACTTGGGTGCATATTATTTTGTACAAGACTGAAGTGCAGGATGTCTTCAGACGATTTGCTTCAAGGGCCTCCACAAACTTCGGCATCAAGATCAAGCATATTAGGAGTGATAATGGGACTGAGTTCAAGAACACAAATCTTGGTGAATATATTGATAAACTTGGTATTACTCATGAGTTATCTGCCCCTTACACTCCTCAGTAACACGGCATCGTCGAGCGCAAGAACAAGACTCTTGTTGAGATGGCTCGCACCATGCTTGATGAATACAAGACTCCTCGTCGCTTCTGGTCTGAGGCAATTGATATAGCTTGTCATATCATCAACAGGGTATATTTTCACAAATTCTTCAAGAAAACTTCATATGAACTCATGACTGGCAAGAAACCCAATGTAAGTTATCTCAAAGTCTTCGGTGCAAAATGCTGGATTAGAGATCCTCACCATAGTTCAAAATTTGCACCAAAAGCACATGAAGGTTTTATTCTTGGTTGTGGAAAGGACTCGCACACCTACAGAGTCTTCAACACCCACCACCAAAAGGTTGTTTAAACTGTAGATGTGCGGTTTGATGAAACTAATGGCTCGCAAAGAGAGCACCTGCCTTCTATGATAGGTGAAAAGTCTCCTGAGGAATCCATCAAGCTGAAGGCAACTGAAGACGTCATACCCACTGAAGAAAATCATCAACCTACTGATGAATTAATTCCAACCAATGAACACATTCATGCTGATACACATGAAGAAAATGGTGCTGATGAAAATCCTCAGCCACGTCAACCTGCTCAGCCAAGAGTTGCAAATGAAGTGCAGATTGACAAAATCATCGATGACATCAATGCACCAGGTCCCCTCACTTGCTCAAAAGCTTCACATTTGACTAACTTTTGTGGGCACTTTTATTTTGTCTCTATCATAGAGCCAACCAAAATTGATGAAGCATTCAAGGAGCCTGAGTGGATTCAAGCTATGCAAGATGAATTGCATCAATTCAAGCTCAACAACTTGTGGAAACTTGTCAAGCGGCCAGATCCTCGCAAGCATAACATCATAGGTACCATGTGGATCTACCGCAACAAACAAGATGAAAATGGCCTTGTTGTGAGGAATAAGGCTCGTCTTGTAGCTCAAGGCTACACACAGGTTGAAGGAATTGACTTTGATGAAACTTTTGTACCTGTTGCTAGACTTGAAGCTATTTGCATATTGCTTGATTATGCTAACCATCATGATATCATATTATATAAAATGGATGTGAAAAGTGCATTCCTCAATGGTAAGCTTGAGGAAGAAGTATATGTTGCTCAACCCCCAGGTTTTGAACACCCTAAGCATCCTGACAAAGTCTTTAGACTCAACAAGGCCCTCTATGGCCTCAAGCAGGCCCCTCGGGCTTGGTATGACACTGAAGGAATTCCGCATGAAGAAAGGCTTCAAACCCGGTTCACTCGACCCAACTCTTTTCACTAAATCCTATGATAATGAAATGTTCATATGCCAAATATACGTAGATGATATTATCTTTGGCTGTACTGACAAACATTACAGTGATGAATTTGCCTATATGATGAGTGAAGAATATCAAATGTCTGTGATGGGAGAATTGAAATTCTTCTTAGGTCATCAAATTCGTCAACAAGACAATGGCACATTCATCTCTCAAGAGAAATACCTCAAGGATGTTCTGAGGAAATTTGACATGCACGAATGCAAAGGCGCCAAAACTCCAATACACTCAAAAGGCCACCTCTGCACTGACGAAAATGGTAAATATTTCGATCAGAAGGTATATCGCTCCATGATTGGCTCTTTAGTGTATCTATGTGCATCTAGGCCTAATATTATGCTAAGTGTTTGCATGTGTGCCTGATTCCAAGCAACACGGAAGAAATCACACCATAAGGCTATGAAACATATTCTTCGATACTTAGCTCACACACCAACGCTTGGATTATGGTATCCAAGGTCTCAAATCTTCACCTCGTTGGATACTCTGATGCTGACTATGCTGGAGATCGCGTGGATCGCAAATCAACCTTAGGCACATGTCGTTTCCTTGGACGACCCTTAGTCTGTTGGTCCTCGAAGAAGCAGGACTCTGTGTCACTATCTACTGCTGAAGCTGAGTACATTGTTGTGGGTTCACGTTGCGCTCAGTTGCTGTGGATGAAGCAAACCCTCAAGGACTACGGCATCAATTTGAAGAATGTGCCTCTCTACTGCGACACTGAGAGCGCCATCAAGATTGCTCACAACCCACTTCAGCACTCTAAGACCAAGCACATCCAGATTCGTCATCATTTTCTTCGAGATCATGTACTCAAGGGCGACATCTCCATCGACCACATCCCCACTAAAGAACAACTGGCCGATATCTCCACTAAGCCCTTGGATGAAAAGAGATTTTGCAAGTTGCGGTGTGAGCTAAATATCTTAGAATCTTCGAATGTTCTTTGAAAAAGGACACACATCCTAACATTTATGCAAAATTGATGACTGAGATGTGCAATACACGAAGTAACGTTTTTCTTAAACCAATGAAGAATAACCCTCTAAGTGTGAAGAAATTAATGAAGAATTTGATTCTCAAAACCCTACGACAACTGTACGCGGTGTCTGAAGTCATCACTCTTATAAGTGGGTCACGCCACCAACAGTAGTTGAAATTCTTCAAAGTTGAGTTTTTCATCATTTTGCAAATTCTTCAAAGTTTCAAATTCCTCAAATTTGCAATTTCCTCAACTTTTTCAAATTCCTCAAATTTTCAAATTCTTCAAACTATGAAACTCATATTATTCATTGACTATATACTTATATATTTGAGTTTTCAATGTCCTCAACAGCATTCACTTATTGCTAATTCTTCAAGTTGATTTTCATCTAAGTCAATGTGATCGGATCCTTTCCCCCTCTGTGCTAAACTCAACACAGTTTGTTCACAAATTTTCCATATTGTTCTACTTTGAAACTCGTTCAAAGTCTTCACTATGTCCTTGACTGCTGAAGAATTTGCAAACGGAAACTTTGAAATTTTCGCTATCAAAATCTTTGGCGTTTCCTGCTCAAACGGTTCCAACTCCCACAACTGGATACCCCACGATCCCCCACTATCGCCACTACTCAGAACGTGGGTGACACATGTCGCATGGAGAGCAAGCGTCAAGGGCAATGCTGTCCAAAATCCTCGGACGCACTGGTTTTTACCTCCACTATAAATTCCCCCTCCCCTTTAACTGAGCTCGGTTACTCCTCTCTCCCACTCTCTCCCGAGCTCCGACCTAGCGCCGTTGCTAAGCTCATCGCTTCCGGTGAGGAACAGCTTCACTGCCTCAACCTTGCCGTCGTCGTACTCGTATCAGCCGCGGAAGTCTTCAACCCGCCGCCGTTGTAGCTATTTCCCTCTTCCAAGCTAGAGCATGGGAAATCTGGATGGACGAACTTCCTCAATCTCATCTCATAGTTCGTCGTTTTCTTCATCAGGGTAAATAAAATTTATTTTTACTGCCCATGTTTGATCTTCAAGTTTTCCTCAAATTCGTCAAAAGGTGTTTATTCTTCGAGATTCTCCTTCTAAAGCACCGCACATGGTCATACTCTTGATGTTTTTCCTAAGTTACCAATTTCTTCAAGATTCCTCAATTGTGTGAATCCTCAAAATTTGCACAACTCTAGAACCTAAGACGAAGAACACTTAGTGAAATTCCTCAAGACACCCATCGTCAAATTCCTCATTTTATTGAAGAACTTCTGAGAACGCATATGACCTCTTCAAATTCCTCGCACCTATACTCTGTTCACAGGTACAAATATGCCCGGTGATGAATCACTAGGTTCTCATCAACTTAACTCATTTGCAGCGTTTCTTGAGGAAAAACTATGCACTTCTTCAGAATCTTCAAGAGTTTAGAATCCTCAGGTGAAGAAAACGAATGATGGGAAGATGCCACAGAAAGGTGGAAAGAAGCCTGATGTGCACACTGATTTTGAGATTCCAGATGACCTGTATGAGGAATATTGCACGCCTAATGAAGAAATTCATGGCAAAGAGAGGACCAAGCAGAGAAAAATTCTTCTGTAGACAATTGAGAGGAGATGGGCAAAGGAATGGAAGGAATATCGTTATGTAACCCCAAAATACATGATGAAATTTGCTGTGGAACCTCCATGCAGCAGGCCACCCTTGGCCCCCAATCAAATTTCTGATCCTACTAGTCTCAAGGCAGGGAATGACTTTCCTCATCTATGGGAAAAATAGCAAGCCAAGCTGGCCAAGAAAGCAAAACAAGCAACGAAGAAATTCAATGAAAACTCTGCTGCTGCTGCCACTGCCGGAGCCTCTGCAAGTGCTCTGAAGAAACTCACTATGAAGAAGTCTGCTGAGAAGACTAAGTCCTCAACTTCAAAATCCTCATAGTAGATTCCTCAGGCAAAGTCTTCAAAGGTATAGCACCTTTATAGTCACCCAGTTATGTTGCGATGTTTGATACATACAAGGTACTCCTCCGATGTTAGTGAGTTGCATGATCTCATGGTCATAGGAATAGATACTTGATATGCAGAAAACCGTAGCAATAAACTGACACGATCATATGCTACGTTTACAGTTTGGGTCTTGTCCATCACATCATTCTCCTAATGATGTGACCCTGTTATCAAATGACATCTCAAGTCCATGGCTAGGAACCTGGACCATCTTTGATCAACGAGCTAGTCTACTAGATGCCTACTAGGGACATAGTGTTGTCTATATACCCACACATGTATTTACTTTCCAACCGATACAATAAACGATTATCACGAACAAGGAAATATAATAATAACCAATTTATTATTGCCTCTAGGCCATATTTCCAATAGGCTTCACCAGCTGACCTGCATGAGACTTCGGCGTCCGCCGATCACAGCTTCGCCATGTTAACTAAACCGAGGACGTCATCTCGCAACATCGTCCGTGCAGCGTCGCCACTTCATCAAGCTGAACTCTTCGTTCAGGCACCTCTACGTCTAGGCCATATTCCTTTACTTATTTGCTTCACTTAAATTTACTAAGTAGAAGAGTATTTTAAAATATATATTATTATATTTATTTGTTATTACTTTTGTCTTGCACTATTTTATGAGTGCAGGAAATCGACTTCGACCGCCGTCACGCGGTCATCCCGGCATTACCTTGCCGACCTACTCCACCACCTCGGCTGGACCAGGGGCTTAGTGTCGCCACATTGGCCGAGCCATGACACTCTTTTGGAGTGCCAAACTCCTCGTTCGGTCACCATGAGACGGGCTTGGGGGCCGGGACCTCGGTCATGCCGAGGACTACACACCGGATCTGTCAAAGTTAGATGGACATCCACGTCCCGCCACAAGCCCGGATCGCGTCATCGACACCGAGCACATTAACCAGCTAAGTTGCTTTCATGCTCAAAAAGTTTCAGTTGTGAATTTTGGTCGACCAAGCATTATACTTTTTTGGCAAAACGTTGTTTGCGAAAAACTTTGTTTGTCAAAACTTTGTTTATTACAAACATATTCAAATACTCTGTTTACTCGGGGCTTCTTTTATGAAGCCATTCCTCTTGCATATGAATATTAATGTATCACACCATTTTCTTGTTCGTGTTTACACCAATATATGCATCATGTTGACTTAAGTGTTCCGCAAAGCTGGGTTTCCTTGCTCGTGTGCTTACCCGTACGTTCCCAATTGTTCGACTAGGGAGTAAAGGGAGCACCTTTCCGATTGTTACGATCGGGTCATCCAAACTCGTACCTCAGATGGATGAAGCCGAAAGCTAGCACTCTTACTGTTTTCACCTATGGTTAGCCACGACGGAAGACAAGCATACATAAATATATTGCACACCCCTCATGGTAATCATGTGAACCCAAAGAGAGGAACAGTTGGGAGAGCTATTTTTTTTGAAGATGCTTCTTATGTTAAATAGTAATATAACATAATTTCCCTGGGCGTGCTTTGCCTGTTATAGCCTAATGACCTGATTGCCTGGTTATTCGAAACACCTCCGATATCCTCGGATGGCGTAGTAGATAATACTTTTCGTCCCTTGGCCTAAGAGGGAGAAGCCGGTGGTCTGCTAAGACGCGTTTAAAGTTCAAGCGAACACATATATGATATAAGTACTTTGGTACATATAATCATTACACATGAAACACTTTTACCCAAGTTACCTGGGGCTCTTAAATTTGTATGAGCTGTTTTATAATAAATGTTTTCTTGTTAGTCGTTGCAAATTCTTTTTCTACCACTCCTCTCTCGACTTGAGTGCTTGGTCAATAGCCGGGTAGCCTGATTGCTCTTTAAAGCTGCTCGCCTGAGAAACTGGCATGAGAAACACTTCGCCTTCGGGATAGAGATGTTGAAGCCGAAGGCTGACCCACCTGAAGTACAGAAATCAGACGTGTCATGTTAAAGCATGACAGAAGCACAATTTTAAGACCAATTTCGTATTGACACCAAAAAAATTTGATTCAATTGAGACCTACAGTTTTCAAATAAGTTTTTCGGTTTTTTGTGCCTATAACTTCTTTAAAGTATTTTATGATTTCCTTTAAGGAAGCGAGACACCCTCTTGGTTGAGGTGTTCGGCGTGATGGTCTTGCCCGAAAACTCTTTTCCGAACTACGGTTCGACATCTTTCCTGTCAAACTCCACCTCGGTGTTGTCAAAACGTACATGACGGTTGAACTAGTTCTCAAGGAGATACGATCCTAGGGTAGTCCATATTGCCCAACCCAAGTCTCGGAGGCTACCGCATTGACAATTCAATGCAGAAAATTTTAGTGTAATACAGTTTCTGAGGAAATTATGAACCTTTGATTGGTCGGTCGCACCCAACATGATCCTCGAGGACTGTGCACACCGCTTTTGTGTTCCGAAGTATGCTGCCGAGCTAGGAGTTGATCCTCAGGCTGATTTTGTGAATCGATCTGAGTCTCAGGGGCTACTAGGATCAGCGGTTTTATTTCATCCTTCAGGTGCATCTCGTGTTGAGACTGACCCACACCTTGAGGGCTACTAGCTATATATGCTGACGGAGAATAAATTGCACCAATAGAAAATATTCATGAAAAATCAGTCCACGATCAGGGTGGTGCACCACCTCGAAAGTAGTCCGGCATAAAGCTCGGGCACGAGTGGCTGGCTCCATAGAGAGCATTTCCGACATTAAGCTCGGATGAATTCCTTCAATCTTTTAAGGTCCAAGATAGTTTGTGATACCTCAGACGTTGACCATCATTAGAGCTCGGATGCAGTCTGCGTTAGAGCTCGGAAGCAGTCCGGCATAAAGCTCGGATTCGAGTGGCTCGTTTCGTAGAAGACTATTCCAGCATTTAAGCTCGGATGGACTCATTCAAATTTCCAGAGGCCAAGGTAATTTATGATACCTCGGATGCCGACCATCGTCGGAGCTTGGCTGCAAAAAGACACCTCAAAAGCAATCCGGCGTTGGAGCTCGGACGCAAGAAGATACCTTGAAGGCCGAATAGTGTTGGGGCTCGGCTGTGAAAAGACGCCTCGGATTTAGTTCGGCGTTCGAGCTCGGACGCAACATGACGCCGCCGCATGGGAAACACTTCAAACCCCATGTGTGGCATAAAAAATTACAATTTAAAATTTTAAGGACGGTAACTTAAAAGGGCTCCTCGGATGCCCGACATGTAAACTCTTCGGATTCAGCTCGGAGATCCTCAAGATCATACATGGGAAGACTTGTTGAACCAGTTTTCAAGACCGATGATCGAAGAAAAAGAATTATTCGAAAGAACCGAGGAGCGTCCTCAACTTGAAGACTGGTTCAGGGGGCTACTGACGGTGTCCTAGACTAGGGGTACTCACCACGTCCTTTCTCGACCAGTGGGTCTGGCCGAGGACCCCATGGTGATTCACTAATGGGCCATTACGGGCAACCCATGATGTATACATGGGAGATTCCACAAGACTTGGCGGACAAGGCAAGGACTCCTCTAAATCCTAGGCCTCTGGTATTATATAAACCGAGGCCAGGCTAGTCAATAGGGATATCTCATATTCATTACTACAATCACGTAGTAGATACCTGTACTATGTACTATCTCCATATCAATACAATCAAAAGCAGGACGTAGGGTATTATCTCCTTGAGAGAGCCCGATCCTAGATAAAATCTTGTGTCCATATTTCCATCGCTCCAAGACGCCTAGCTTAGGACCCCTACTAAGAGATATGCCGGATTTGACACCGACCCCCCCCCCAAATATGTTACTCCAATAAAATTACGAGTTTGAACTATGGCATAAGAAAAAAAATCACTCCAATAAACTTACGAATATAAACTGCGCTATAAAAAGAAATAGTATTCCAATAATCTTACGAGTATAAACTGTGCTATAAAAAAATATTACTCCAACAACTTACAAGTCTAAACTGTGATTCAAAACAAAATATACTCCATACCCTTACGAGACTAAACTGGGGCACCCAAGAAAAAAGTACCCCAATACCTCACAAGTATAAACTGCGGCATATATAATGAAAAATTACTCCAATAAACTTACAAGAATAAACTGCGCTATAGAAAGAAATATTACTCCAATAAACTTATGAGTATAAACTGTGCTATAAAGAGAAATATTACTCCAATAACTTACGAGTCTAACTGTGATTCAAAACAAAATATACTCCATACCCTCACGAGTCTAAACTGGGGTACCCAAGAAAAAAGTAATCCATACCCTCATGAGTATAAACGGGGGCACACAAAATGTTACTCCAATAAACTTACGAGTATAAACTATGATATATAAAGAAATATTACTCCAACAACTTACGAGTCTAAACTGTGACAAAAAAATCATCATGTACTCCATACCCTCATGAGTATAAACTGGGGAACACAAAATGTCACTCCAATAAACTTACAAGTATAAACTATGCTATACAAAGAAATATTACTCCAATAACTTATGAGTCTAAACTATGATTCAAAACAAAATATACTCCATACCCACGTGAGTATAAACTAGGGCACACAAAACGTTACTCGAATAAACTTATGAGTCTAAACTGTGGCATCTAAAAAAATATTACTCCAACATCATAAGCAAGGTTGTCAAAATCGCGATTCTATTATACGATTCTAAGACTTTACGATCCAAACTAACCCCTCTGATTCTACGATTTTAGTTCTTAGAAACGCATTTCTACGATCCTGATAGTGAAGATTCTACGATTTACGACTCTGTCATCGAAGCTCCGACCCGATTCAAAATCATGATTCTGACAACCTTGATCTTAAGAGTAATCTGTGCATGAGTCTAACAAAATGAAATATCCTTCCAAAATTTGAAGTTCACACGCATGCATGTATGAGTAAAAGTATTACTCCTGACATAGTGTTCGATAAACATATAGCAAAAAAATGCCCCAATGCTTCAAGAGCCAAAACTGCAAGCATAAACTCTTCTTTTGAGGAGAAGCAAAAAATGCCCCAATGCTTCAAGAGCGAAAACTGCAAGCATAAACTCTTCTTTTGAGGAGAAAAACAAGACTGAGCACATTCCTCTAAATATCTACGTCAATGCACGTGCTTTCAAATTTCTCAGAGAAAACGCACTTGATGACCTTAGACCATTATCTTGAGCGTGTCATATAAAGGACAGGAGTGCATTATAATGCAATCGGATATCAAAACCAATGGACTTCGAATGCAAACAAAGTCTGAGGGTTGACGAGTGACTTCCGCCGAGGAGCAGTTGTCTCAACTAAATACATTTTCTCATAAAGAGTAGGAAGAAACTACAGACCTTTGAAATCAATTAGCTAATACGTATAATAAGGAAAAGAAAATGATGATGCATCCTCAAGAAAGGGAATTTATATAGGTTGTCATGTCACTCATGATATAATTCAACAAGAGATTGCCGCAGGGGCTAACACTCAAGATAGGGAAGCTTAACACGCCAGTTGGCCAAGGCACGTCAAACCACACACTCCATATATTGGATTGCTTCCTTGTCAGGCCAAATTTCAACAAATTTCTCATATCGTACCAAGATACAACATGTATTTTGACTTGCAATTTGTTCAAACTTTATGGGGACCGATTGTTTCCTTGGTACAGGTAAGTTACCACCAGGCGAAATCAAGACTCGAAAAGGAATTTGAGATATCTACCTTGGGTAGTTTGTCACACCACATATATGATAGGTTTCACCAAATTGACCCAAACTAAGTAAAAGTTCAACAAAAAAGGGTTTTCCAATTTGTTACTAGGTGGTTAAGTTTCAGCGTGAGGAACATTTCATGGAGGGACAAGCAGTAAACATGTCGATGAGTGATCTGTTACCAAATGTGGTCGATCAATTTTGATGACTTTACCCCGAAAGCCACAGGCATAGAAAACAAAAAAAATTGCTCATCAAGATCATTTCATTGAATGACCCATGACTACAAATAGTCAGATAGAAAGTATTGGTACCATGAAAATACATTGACAAAAAATACTTCGATGTTACGCAAAACATGATTCTCTAGTCGCATGACTAAACAAGCATGACGTGTGTCAATTTCATATGAAAAAAAATCCGGGACTATACTTGTATAAATCACTAGCCTCACAAAAAAGGTTACTCGAAGCTATATGAGGAAAAGGTGGTAGTATCATTTGATTAAAGAAATATAATACTCCAAAGCTATATGGGTATAAACTAATAACCTCATTTGATTACAGAAATATAATACTCCGAGGCTACATGAATAGAAACTGCTAGCCACATCTAAAGAGAAATATAAACAACCCAACATATTATGGGTACAAAATCAAGTATCATATACTAACATTTTGATAAATTCTCGTGGAAACTGCTACTCCAAAATTATATGAGTGCAGCCCGTGACATCAGGTGTATAAATTATTAACCTCATAAAAGAAATCTAACACTCAAAGCTATGAGTATAAATTATTAGCCTCCCGAGGATAAATTGCGATCTTTTGTTTCAAAAAAAATAATAATAATGTTCCGGTGCTATATGAGCCTAAACGATAAGCATCATGTGAAATTTTAACACATACAAAATGCTCCAATGCTATATGAGCCTAAACTATAAGCTTCAAATGAAATCTTAACAAACAAAATGCTCCAATGCTATACAAGCCTAAACTATAAGTGTCAAACAAAATTTTAACAAACAAAAAATGCTCCAATGCTTTATGAGCCTAAACTATAAGTGTCAAATGAAATTTTAACAAACAAGAAAAAAATGCTTAAATGTTGTATGAGCTTAAACTATAAGCAAAGGTGTAAAAACTATAAATTGCGCCAAGCATGATGAGAAGAACATTAAAATTGCCCCAGCTACAAATATCAAGCTTGAGTGTACTCCAATTTCTACGAGCCTAAGATGTAATCACAAAAATGTAGATATGATACAATATCTCAAAAACAACTACAACTGTCCAAGTATATGCCCTAATGATACTTGGGTAAAAAAAAAGTTTTCGAGCACTGAATCTGAATCACAACAAAAAATATACATTCGCATCCAGGCCTCGAGGGGCATCCGTTGACTCCGATTTTGGCCAAACTAAAACATGGTGGTTAGCTATTGGTCAAATAAAATGAATTACTTCAAATAATAAAAAAATAGTGAATAGCCGAATACACGGATAAGAAAATACCATGATGAATTTCCTCCGTGTGGTTCAATAAAAATAACAGATGTAGATTAAAAAAATTATAATATATATATCATGATGAATTCCCGCCATGCATCTTGATATAAAATAACAGACTCGGAAATAAAAGGGAAGGAGCCATATCGTCGCATAAATTAGAGGACATATGACTTTCATACACTATACGGAATGAATACGTACATGCATGGATGCATGTACATGCATGGGTGGGTGCATGTGTGAGCTACGTGCATGCATTGAATTATATTAGGCGGCAAGGTTAAGAACTAATGGAGTAATTAGCAGCCCATGGTCCAAATGCATACTGCCCTCATACATTAGCTTATGATAATTAGCCGGCCGCACCGCTCTTGAAGCCCATTAGACGAGTTGATCGTATAGGTAATCCACCTTGCCAAGATTTCTCCACGATCAAAAGACGTGGGCAAACTCCCACGATCCCACGATCACAGAACGTGAGCGTGCTAGCCGAAGGCTTCTGCTGCTCTCTCCGCCCCTATAAATACCAACCACGCCAACGTGTTTCGGCTGCTCGCTCATCACTGGGTCCGCTCATTTTCATTCACTCCATCGCTGCTCGCTGATCCATCGCATCTGCCAATCACTAACACATATACATACATTGCAACGCTGCTAGCTTATAGACACGCTCGCCGTCGTAGTCGTTCCCGCCATGGCGCTCATCGTCGGCTACGCACACGTCGCCGGCCGCATCGCTCGTCGCCGTTCCACTAACCTCCGGCCGTCCGACATCCACCAGCTGCGCACACCGGCGGCTGCTCATCTGCATACCTTCTTCTTCACACGTACGGGAAGAAATCCATGTCAAGGTGAGAAATCATGGCAACCTCCTTACTCCCTTCTTGATGTATTGAAGTTGCATCATGTATCTCAAATAGTATGGGTGTTCTACGTCGTTTCATATAGCACATCTTGTTTGGTCTCATGGGATCTAGCATTCCATGTTGATACAATTCAAGATTAAGATATATCCATCAACGATGCTCTAGTAGTCTAGTTTCACCGTACATCTCATATATGTTCGACGCTACCCAATTAATCTGGCATTGATTCGGTCTCATGGTGATCTTGATCCCATGTTGATACAAATCAAGATATTAAATGAAATGCTTAGGCGGGTCATATAATGATCTTCAATCATATACTTACGTGAACTAAGTGCACATGTGCAATCACACTTGTTCTTGTTTGGGTCCCATGGTCATCTTGTATCCCATGTTGATACAACTCAGGAACAATATCATTTTCATCTTTGTTTTGGTCTCATGGTGGTCTCGCATCCCATGTTGATACAATTCAAGAATTAAAATATGTGCGTCTTGTATTGGTCTCATGGTGATCTCTCGTCTTCACGTTGATGCAACTCAAGAACAAATCGAATCTTTCTTGGTTGGTCTCATGGTGATCTTTCATCCCATGTTGATACAACTCAAGAATCAAAACCATGTTCATCTTGTCTTCGTCTGATGGTGATCTTGCATACCGTGTTGATACAACTCAAGAATAAAAATCATATCCATCTTGTTTTGTTCTCATGGCGATCTCGCATCCCATGTTGATACATTTCAATAGCAAACAAAATCTTACTTGGTTCGGTCATATGGTGATATTGATTCCATGTTGATACAAATCAAGGACGAAAATAAAAATGAAAGGTTTCATAATTAACTACCCATACTGACAGAAATTGAGACACATTTCTTTCATGTAACATTATAGTCATTGCCCCATCATGTGGTGCTAGTTATGTAGACATGGACAAAAAGACCAAATAAAATAATATAGCATGCCATCTGCCTAGTTAACAAACTTGATTGTAAACTTGGTAAAAAGCAAACCTAGTGCATGTGCTAATGTATGCCTAAAATATTCATTAGGCTTAAGAAGTAGCATCATGTGCTCGGATTTGATACTACTGAGAATCCATGGAAAACAACGCCATGCACACATGGCAACAAGAATATGTTATACATTTTTTTTGAAGCTTTGGACAGTGGGGCACCACCACTGACTTTATATTAAAGGAGAAACGGGATTACAAAGCAATTACATAGGGAGGGGGTCAGGGTGGTATATGAAACCACCAAGAGTACAACGGAAGTGGGTGTTCAAGGGAGTCTAGCTAACAGCTGGTCAACCAGGGGCCACAGGCCGCTTTTAATCTTGTGCTTCATTAGCCCAAGATCGGATTTAAACCTTGCCACCCAGGAGGTATGGGTTGGGGTGACCCCCTAAAGAGCTTGTTGTTCATATCCTTCCAAATGCCCCAGGACGCAACCGTGAACACTTCGAAAAACAAGGGTGAGTTCCAGGCGAATTTTGCAGCATGAGCCTATTATCATGCATCTGGCAAACAACACCGATCGAAGCCGAGCATTCCGAGCTGAACGAGCAACCAAAGAACAAGTGTTCCAGTGTTTCTTCCGGGCAGTGGGCACATAGAAGGCATGAGTAATCACCCCTTGGCAACGCCATCCCTCTCCTGCGCAACATGACTCGCATGTTCAACCGATCTGCCAACAATAGCCATGCAAAGAACTTCCACTTCATGGTGCACTTGGACTTCCAGACCCAAGAAAAAGCATCATCGGTAGCCACCTCCCGAAAACAGAAACGATAGTACTTGCTTGATTTGAAATCTGCATCTCCCCCCACACACGTCCATTTGTCGACCCGGTCCTCACAGATAGCCACAACGCTAAGGTCCAACTGCATGTCCCGGATTTCCTACCTGGCCTGAACTGGCAAAAGAAGATGAAAGTTCTCTCCAATGGTTTCTGCAGAGAGGAGATTTCTTATAGAGACGTCCTCAAACCTGGCAAAATACAAGGCTCTTGGGTGTTGTTCTGATAATAATTCTGCAGTCCACAAGTCCTTCGAGAAGAGAGTTATGGTTCCATCACCAACGTCCACCTTGGTAACCCCTCTGTAGACCGGAGTGAGTTGTAGCAAGCCACGCCACCAGAAAGATCCGCATGGATCGGCAACATGCGGCACCACATTAGGCGTCTGATAGTAGGACTTCTAGATAAGGCTGACCCGCGGCACATCCAGACGATTATAGAACTTGTGAAGTACCTTGAGAAGAAGCCCTTGATTCTGAATTCTGAGATCAATGATTCCAAGCCCACCATTTTGTTTTGGTCTGCAGACAACCTCCCAAGCCGCCAAAGAGTAGTTCTTGATTCCATGTTCAGATTTTTGGCACATAGACAGTGTCTCCGCAGCTTGTCCAAGTGCTTAAGGATCTTGAGCGGGATGCGGATGGAGCACATAGCATAAATCGCCAGTGAGGTGACCACAGAGTTATCCAGGGTTAGCTTGGACCCGTAGTCTAAGAGAGAAGCTGTTGTAGATAGTTTCCTTTCCACCGATGCGACAAGAAGCATCATGTCTGCGAAGGTTGGACGTGTGGTACCCAATGGTAAACCTAGGTATGTGAACGGTAGTGAACCCACCGAGCATTGCAAGATGTCAGTGAATGCTTGCACTCTCTCATTGGGAACATTCAGAGGGATCATAGTGGAATTGTGAAAATTGATCCGAAGGCCAACCGACAGAGTAGAGTCCTGAAGGATCTCTTTCATTTTTGTCACTTGATGTTTCTCCGCAGGCATGAAGACGATGGTGTCGTCGGCGTATTGAATGATGGGGTAGTCTTCCTCACCAGAAGGAATGGGTTTGGAGATGAGACCATTCCTGAACGCATCATTGATAGCAACATGAAGAAGATCAGCAGCTAGTACAAAAATCAGAGGCAGCAGGGGATCTCCTTTTCGGACACCCCGGAGGCAGTGGAATTGTCTGCCTGGGACTCCATTGAGCAAGACCGACGACATCCCTGAGGAGAATAGGCTACTGATTCAGCCTAGCCACTTATCATCGAACCCCATATGTTTCATAATGTCCAACATGGGACCATGCTCAATCGTATCAAAGGCTTTTGCATAGTCAAGTTTGAATAGCAGGATCTCTCTACCCGAAGATTTGCACTGGTGAATGAACTCGAAAGCCCATGCAAGGCAGTCCTGAATTGACCTTCCCTTAAGGAAGCTATACTGGTTTCTATGTATGATCTTCAGGATCACTTTCTGCAACCTGTTAGCCAATAGTTTTGTCAGCAGCTTCAGACAGCAGTTAAGGAGGGTAATTGGACGATAATCATTCGCCCCCTCCGGCGATTGGATCTTGGGGATGAGTGTGATAAACCCTGAATTGATACTCTGCAGATCAAGTTTACCATCATAGAAATCAGCACACAATTTGTAAAAGTCATGTTTGATGATCGGCCAACAACTTTTGAGAAAACACCCATTAAAGCCATCTGGTCCTGGAGATCTATCAGAGGGCATTTCTTTAACCACGCAATCAATCTCTTCATCTGGTGCTGTAATAACATCAATGCCCTCAATCTTTTTAATGACTGATGAAAGGTCAAATTTCATGTTCACTGGGTCAGACTTACCAAGGTGATCTTTCTAAGAGTTGTACAGCAACGATTCCTTTCCCACATGATCAAAGACTATCGTTCCATCAGACAGGTGTAGGGAAGCAATGGTGTTTCTCCTGTACCTCTCCGTGATGATGGAGTGAAAGAATTTCGTGTTCCCATCCCCATACTTGAAATATCTGACAGTGCATCTATTCTTCTAGTACACTCTTTTATAATCCAGCAGGGTGAGCAGGTGATTTTTCAAAATATTCCTGGAATTGGCTTCAGGCACGGACAAACCTCTCCTATCCTCCAAACCATCAATTTCAAGGCGAGTTTTGTTTGTATTTTGAATGAGGATGGAGACTTTGGAGATACCTTTACTCCATCACTTTAGGTCATATCAGAGGGTTTTCAGTTTTTTACAGAGCAAGGCCGTAGAGTTGGGAGCATAGCAATGTTTGGACAACGAGGACTGGACAGCGTCACTGAAACCCGGATGACTAATCCAATTATTTTCAAAGCGAAAGATCTTTGCCTTCGATATTGATGTTTCAATGTTGATTGACCAAAGGAGTGTGATCAGAAATGGGTTTACCCAAGGGCAACACCATGGTGTTAGGGAAGGAGGCAGTCCAGTGTAGAGAAGAGAAGTGCCAATCGAGTTGTTCAAGCAATGGATCCTCCGACATATTACTCCAAGTAAAGGATCGTCCCTTGATGGGTAATTCCACTAGAGATTGGGCTCTAATAAAATCAATAAAAATGAGCATATCATTAGAATTTCCTCCTAGCTTGTTCCTATTATCACGAGCTCGAATAAAATTATAGTCGCCAATTAGGTTCCAATCCTCGGTCGCAGGGATTTGAAGATTGAGCATCCACTAGACAGAATCATCCCTTGCACGACCCTCACAAGGGCCATAGATATTCACACAAGACCAGACATTAGCTGTGTGAAGGGAGGAGAATCGTACATTGAGAGCAAAGGGTTTGATAAAATAAATCACACCCGAGAACACAGAACTATTCTAAATAGTAATAATGCCACCAGAGTTCCCATTAGAAGGGGTAAATGCAAATTGATCAAACTTGTTCCGACAGAAGAGTCTTACATAAGCAATATCAAAAGATGCATGTTTAGTTTCTTGCAAACAAACGACTGAACACCACAAAGGTCTATTGTATTATGGATAGCTAAGTGTTTTTTCTCAGAATTAAGACCCCTCACATTCCAATAGAGAACAACCACTGTTTTCGGTTACTCATGGGCTTCTGGATGATTGTCCTCTTCATGTAACTCCGCCATCATAATCGTAGGAGTCAATTGGGCAGGAGAGACCCTGCAGAGATTGGTACCAATACTCTTCATCATCCTAATTTGGGTGAAAGGAGGAACACCATGTGAAGTACCTGTTGGGAGACGTAGTAGTAAATCAAAAAAATTCCTACATGTCGCCAAGATCTATCTATGGAGAAACTAGCAACCAGTGGGGAGAGATTGCATCTTCATACCTTTGAAGATCACTAAGCGGAAGCGTTACAAGAACGCGGTTGGTGGAGTCGTACTCGTAGCGATTTAGATCGCGGTGGACTCTGATCTCAGCGCCGAAGAGCAGCGCCTCCGAGTAGGGCTGCACCGGGAGGAGACAAACTCGTGTGTTGGGCAGCCCTAAAAACCTCACATATATATAGTGGAGAGGGAGGAGGAGGCACCCCATCTAGGGTTCCCAACCTAGAGGGTGCGGCAGCCCTATATGGGGATTGGCCGCCGGCCAGAGAGGGAGGAGAGGAGGGCGCAGCCCTAGGTGGGCCTTAGGCCCATCTGGACCTAGGGTTTCCCCTCCCACCTTCTCTCCTGTGCCTTGGGCTTGGTGAGAGTGGCGCACCAGCCCACCAATGGGCTGGTTCCCTCCACCTTCGGCCCATGTAGCCCTTCGGGGTTGGTGGCCCCACTTGGTGGACGCCCGGAACCCTTTCTATGGTCCCGGTACGTTACCGATAAATCCCGAAACAGTTCCGGTGGCCAAATCCTCACTTCCTATATATCAATCTTCATTTCCGGACTATTCCGGAACTCCTCCTGATGTCCAGGATCTCATCCGGGACTCCAAACAACCATCAGTAACCACGTACACTAATTCCCTATAATCCTAGTGTCATCGAACCTTAAGTGTGTAGACCCTACGGGTTCGGGAGAGACGTAGACATGACCGAGACACTCTCTGGTCAATAACCAACAGCGGGATATAGCTACCCATGTTGGCTCCCACATGCTCCATGATGATCTCATCGGAAGAACCACGATGTGGGGGATTCAATCAATCCTGTATTCAATTCCATTTGTCTATCGGTATGATACTTTCCCAAGATTCGATCGTCGGTATCCCTATACCTTGTTCAATCTCGTTACTGGCAAGTCTCTTTACTCGTTCCGTAAAACATCATCCCGTGGATAACTCCTTAGTCACTTTGAGCTCATTATGATGATGTCTTACCGAGTGGGCCCAGAGATACCTCTCCGTCATACGGAGTGACAAATCCCAGTCTCGATTCGTGCCAACCCAACAGACACTTTCGTAGATACCCGTAGTGCACCTTTATAGCCACCCAGTTACGTTGTGACGTTCGGCACACCCAAAGCATTCCTACGGTATCCGGGAGTTGCACAATCTAATGGTCTAAGGAAACGATACTTGACATTGGAAAAGCTTTAGCAGACGAACTACACGATCTTGTGCTATGCTTAGGATTGGGTCTTGTCCATCACATCATTCTCCTAATGATGTGATCCCGTTATCAATGACATTCAATGTCCATGATCATGAAACCATGACCATCTATTGATCAACGAGCTAGCCAACTAGAGGCTCACTAGGGACATGTTGTGGTCTATGTATTCACACATGTATTACGGTTTCCGGTTAACACAATTATAGCATGAACAATAGACAATTATCATGAACAAGGAAACACAATAATAACCATTTTATTTTTGCCTCTAGGGCATATTTCCAACATTCTCCCACTTGCACTAGAGTCAATAATCTAGTTACATTGTGATGAATCGAACACCCATAGCATTCTAGTGTTGATCATGTTTTGCTCGTGAGAGAGGTTTAGTTAACGGATCTGCGACATTCAGATCCGTATGTACTTTACAAATATCTATATCTCCCTCCTGAATGTAATCACGTATGGAGTTGAAGCGGCGCTTGATGTGTCTTGTCTTCTTGTGAAACATGGGCTCCTTCACAAGGGCAATAGCTCCAATGTTGTCACAGAGTAGAGTGAACGGGCCCGATGCATTGGGAATCACTCCTAGGTCGGTGATGAACTCCTTCATCTAGACTCCTTCCTTTGTTGCTTCCGAAGCAGCTATGTACTCCGCTTCACATGTAGATGCCGCCACGACGCTTTGCTTGCTGCTGCACCAGCTGCCCGCCCCTCCGTTCAAAATATACACGTATCCGGTTTGCGACTTGGAGTCGTCTGGATCTGTGTCGAAGCTAGCATCGATGTAACACTTTACGATGAGCTCTTAGGCACCTCCATATACGAGAAACATGTCCTTTGTCCTTTTCAGGTACGTCAGGATATTCTTGACGACTGTCCAGTGTTCCGCTCAGGGATCACTTTGGTATATCCCTACCAAACTTATGGCAAGGTTCACATCAGGTCTGGTACACAACATGGCATACATAATAGAGCCTATGGCCGAGGCATAGGGGATGACTCTCATCTCTTCTCTATCCTTTGCCGTGGTCGGGCATTGAGTCGTACTCAATCTCACACCCTGTAACACACGCAAGAACCCCTTCTTGGACTGATCCATATTGAAATTCTTCAATATCTTTTCAAGGTATGTGCTTTGTGAAAGACCTATGAGGCATCTCGATCTATCTCTATAGATCTTAATACCTAATATGTAAGCAGCTGCACCAAGGTCCTTCATTGAAAAACACGTATTCAAGTAGCCCTTTATACTTTCCAAGAGTTCTATATCATTTCCCATTATCAGTATGTAATCCACATATAATATCAGAAATGCTACAGAGCTCCCACTCACTTTCTTGTAAATACAGGGTTCTCCATACACCTGCACAAACCCAAACGCTTTAATCACCTCATTAAAGCGAATGTTCCAACTCCGAGATGCTTGCACCAGCCCATAGATGGAGCGCTGGAGCTTGCATACTTTGTTAAAATCTTTAGGGTCGACAAAACCTTCTGGCTGCATCATATACAGTTCTTCCTTGAGGAAGCCATTAAGGAATGTCGTTTTGATGTCCATTTGCCAGATCTCATAATCATAAAATGCGAAAATTTCTAACATGATTCGGACATACTTCAGCATCGCTACGGGTGAGAAAGTCTCATCATAGTCAACTCCTTGAACTTGTCAATAACCCTTAGCGACAAGCCGAGCCTTATAGACGGTCACATTACCATCCGCGTCAGTCTTCTTCTTAAAGATCCATTTATTTTCAATGGCTCGCTTATCATCAGGCAAGTCCACCAAAGTCCACACTTTGTTCTCATACATGGATCTTATTTCGGATTTCATGGCTTCAAGCCATTTGTTGGAATCCGGGCCCGCCATCACTTCTTCATAGTTTGAAGGTTCACCGTTGTCTAACAACATGATCTCTAGGACAGGGTTGCCATACCACTCTGGTGCGGAACGTGTCCTAGTGGACCTTCGAGAAGCAACTTGATCTGAAGTTTCATGATCACCATCATTAACTTCCTCTCTAGCCGGTGTAGGCTCCACGGAAACAACTTCCCGTGTTGCGCTACTCTCCGTTTCGAGTGGAGGTACGATTACCTCATCAAGTTCTATTTTCCTCCCACTTACCTCTTTCGAGAGAAACTCTTTCTCGAGAAAGGATCCATTCTTGGCAACAAAGACTTTGCCTTCGGATCTGAGGTAGAAGGTATACCTGATAGTCTATTAGTCTATTTGGATATCCTATAAAGATGCACTTTTCCGCTTTGGGTTCGAGATTCTCAGGTTGAAGTTTCTTCACATAAGCGTCGCATCCCCAAACTTTTAGAAACGGCAACTTAGGTTTCTTTCCAAACCATAATTCATACGGTGTCATCTCAACGGACTTTGACGGTGCCCTATTTAAAGTGAATGAGGCAGTCTCTAATGCATATCCCCAAAATGATAGCGGTAAGTCAGTAAGAGACATCATAGATCGAACCATATCCAATAGAGTGCGATTACGACGTTCAGACACACCATTGCGCTGAGGTGTGCCAGGCGGCGTGAGTTGTGAAACAATTCCACATTTCCTTAGGTGCGTGCCAAACTCGTGACTTAAATATTCTCCGCCACGATGAGATCGTAGGAACTTTATTTTCCTTTCACATTGATTCTCTACCTCACTCTGAAACTCCTTGATCCTTTCGAAAGTTTCAGACTTGTGTTTCATTAAGTAGACATACCCATATCTGCTCAAGTCATCGGCGAGCGTGAGAACATAATGGTAGCCACCGTGAGCCTCGACGCTCATTGGACCGCATACATCGGTATGTATTATCTCCAACAAGTTAGTTGCTTGCTCCATTGTTCCGGAGAACGGAGTCTTGGTCATCTTGCCCATGAGGCATGGCTCGCACATGTCAAATGATCCGAAATCAAGAGACTGCAAAAGTCCATCAGCATGGATCTTCTTCATGCGTTTGACACCAATATGACCAAGGCGGCAGTGCCACATGTAAGTGGGACTATCGTTATCAACCTTACAATTTTTTGGTACTCACACTATGGACATGTGTAACATCATGTTCGAGATTCATCAAAAATAAACCATTGACCAACGGGGCATGACCATAAAACATTTCTCTCATATAAATAGAACAACCATTATTCTTAGATTTAAATGAGTAGCCATCTCGAATCAAACGAGATCCAAATACAATGTTCATGCTCAAAGCTGGTACTAAATAACAATTATTGAGGTTTAAAACTAATCCCGATGGTAGATGTAGAGGTACCGTGCCGACGGCGATCACATCGACCTTGGAACCATTCCCGACGCGCATCGTCACCTCATCCTTTGTCAGCCTCTGCTTATTCCGCAACTCCTCCTTGGAGTTACAAATATGAGCAACTCCACCGGTATCAAATACCCAGGAGCTACTACGAGCGCTGGTTAGGTACACATCAATGACAAGAATATCACATATACCTTTAACGTTGCCGGCCTTCTTATCCGCTAAGTAGTTGGGGCAGTTCCGCTTCCAGTGACCGGTACCCTTGCAATAAAAGCACTCAGTCTTAGGCTTGGGTCCATGCTTGTTCTTCTTCCCGGCAACTTGCCTTCTGGGCGCGACATAAGCTTTGCCATCCTTCTTGAAGTTCTTCTTACCTTTGCCTTTCTTGAAACTAGTGGTCTTATTCACCATCAACACTTGATGCTCCTTTTTGATCTCGACCTCCGCTCATTTCAGCATCGAGTACAACTCAGGAATGGACTTCTCCATACCCTGCATGTTGTAGTTCATCACAAAGCTCTTGTAGCTAGGTGGAAGCGACTGGAGGATTCTGTCAATGACCGAGTCATCCAGAAGATTAACTCCCAGCTGAGTCAAGCGGTTGTGCAACCCAGACATTTTGAGTATGTGTTCACTGACAAAACTATTCTGCTCCATCTTACAGCTGAAGAACTTGTCGGAGACGTCAGATCTCTCGACCCAGGCATGAGCATGGAAAACTAGTTTCAGCTCTTGGAACATCTCGTATGCTCCATGTTCCTCAAAATGCTTTTGGAGCACTGGTTCTAAACTGTAAAGCATGCCGCACTGAACAAGGGAGTAATCATCATAGCTTGACTACCAAGCGTTCATAACGTCTTGATCTGCTGGGAAAATGGGTGCGTCACCTAGCGGTGCATCAAGGACATACAATCTCTTGGAAGCTATGAGGATGATCCTCAAGCTACGGACCCAGTCCGCATAGTTTCTTCCATCATCTTTTAGCTTGGTTTTCCCTAGGAACGCGTTAAAGTTGAGGGTAACATTCGCGTTGGCCATTGAATCTACAATATAGATTTTAAAGACAATTTTAGACTAAGTTCATGATAATTAAGTTCACATAATCAAATTATTTAATGAACTCCCACTTAGATAGGCATCTCTCTAGTCTCCCAAGTCATACATGATCCATGTCAACTATCCTGTGTCCGATAATCATGTGAGACGGACTAGTCATCCATGGTGAGCATCTCTATGATGATCGTATCTTCTATACGACTCATGTTTGACCTTTCGGTCTTCCGTGTTCCGATGCCATGTCTGTACATGCTAGGTTCGTCAAGTCAACCTAAGTGTTTCGCGTGTGTAAATCTTTCTTACACATATCGAGCATGAGTTAACAATGGGTCATCCACCACCATGAGATGACGCTGTGTACGGTGAGGAGGGCCATGCTCAAAATGGGAACCCAGGGAAGCAAAAGCGAATGGTCTCACTAGGAAGTTCGCCATGAATCTGTCACTGCAGGTCACCGCACTCCGGGAAGATGAGGGTTTTCCATGAGGTGGAAGCAGAGCAGGGCAGTGGGGGTTTGGATGTGAAACAGGGGTCCCGAAAGGAGTAGGTCCCATAAAAGCTTTGTTAGGTAAGCCGGAAGGGAGTCGTATTGTCGAGCAATAGGAAGCCGCCACCTCCTGAGAGTCTAAGATTTTCTGTGTTTGTTTCCAAATCAGGGGCGATGGGGCAACTCCACCCAAGGCACGCACATGAAAATCTCCCATAGCTGAGGGGTGAGCAGATTTGATTGGCCTCCAGATAAAAGAAATGGAGGGAAGCCCAAAAGATTTCTTGTGGCCCACCCAATGGCAGTGTTGGCAGCGAAGAAGCCCAAGACATCCCTTGAAGCCATGATGAGTCCGATTGCAAATATAACAATTGGCAGGATTACCCAGGCCCGGTATGCATGGGTGTTGAATATCATTGGCACGTTGAGAACACAAACATCTATCCACTAAGGATAGACAATGTTGGCAGATTGCATCCGGACAATTCAAATGCAGGTGCCCATGGCAGGAGCATATAGAACACTTCAACAGTCTCAAATCAATATACTCCCGGGTTAGGACATCAATAATTTCAACCATGCTTTTAATATCAGGCTCACAGTAACCAGCCTTCCATCCACCCATAATATGGTAAAGGGTTTCATCTATAGGGAATCCAAATAATTCCGACTGAAGTTAAAACCCTTGAAACACCTTTTGGTAGTTGAGATGATTACGGGTTGTTTAAGGGCAAAAGATCCAAACCGAATAAACTCATTTGACCCCGTAGAAACTGGAAAATGGAAACCACCAATCGGGACAGAGTGTTCGGCAAAGGCACTCTGGCAGACCTCATCGTCGGTGCGGATAATCCTGCCCGAGCTAAAACATTGAGGGATGCCGGTTGAATCACATTATTGCTCTGGGATTTAAGCCACTTCGATTGAACATCCAAACATTGACCATGACTAGGTTCAATTAATTCAGTATCAGAATGCCAGGAGAAATCTAGAAAACCAATGTGATCTCCACGAAATAGATGAAAATGATAGATGAAATATGGCGAAATACAATCTCTATGCCCATAGATAAAATGCCCCACTTTGCTAGAAGCCACAAAGAAACAAAAGCGCCGATAACTCAAATGTAGAACCTTAAAGCTTAGGCTAAGACCTCCAATGCAGGATTGAAGAGCAAGACCCACCGATTCCTCCGTGAGAGGAAACGAAGCAGACGAGAAACTGACGACCAAAAAGAACTCCTTCGAAGAGCCCAGAGAAGAGAAATGAACCTTCGAATGGAAGCGAGAGCGCACTTGTGCCTCCACCTCCAGGCCTGGAGTGAAATCCTAGTGGAGGATCCCCTCCATATGGTCACCAAAGAGGAGGGTCAAGGCCAAAACCCTAGAATCGCCATTGGGGCGAGGGGTGGGAGGAGTCGCCGAGTCAACATTAATATGTTATAGATGACTTTGCTCTGCGTAGTTTAGTGTCATATATATAAACTTAAAATGAGAATTGTCGTACACCATATCATGTCCCTAGCGGAGTCGCCAAAAATATAAACTGATATATACTTCTGTTTGGTTACACTACAAGCATACAGTTTATTCTATGTTAGTGATAATACAAACAATAAGAAATCACAATTATTGTATTTCCTTGTTCGTGATAATTGTGTATTGTTCATGCTATAATTGTGTTAACCGGAAACCGTAATGCATGTGTGAATACATAGACCATAACATGTCCCTAGTGAGCCTCTAGTTGGCTAGCTTGTTGATCAATAGATGGTCACGGTTTCATGATCATGGACATTGGATGTCATTGATAAAAGGATCACATCATTAGGAGAATAATGTGATGGACAAGACCCAATCCTAAGCATAGCACAAGATCGTGTAGTTCGTCTGCTAAAGATTTTACAATGTCAAGTATCGCTTCCTTAGACCATCAGATTGTGCAAATCCTGGATACATAGGAATGGTTTGGGTGTGCCAAACATCACAACATAACTGGGTGGCTATAAAGGTACACTATGGGTATCTACTAAAGTGTCTGTTGGGTTGGCATGAATCGAGACTGGGATTTGTCACTCCGTGTGACGGAGAGGTATCTCTAGGCCCACTCGGTAAGACATCAATATAATTAGCTCAATGTGACTAAGGAGTTAGCCACGGGATGATGTATTACGGAACGAGTAAAGAGACTTGCCGGTAACGAGATTGAACAAGGTATAGGGATACCGACGATTGAATCTCGGGCAGCTATCATACTGGTAGACAAAGGGAATTGTATACGGGATTGATTGAATCCCCGACATCATGGTTCATCCGATGAGATCATCGAGGAGCATGTGGGAGCCAACATGGGTATCCAGATCCTGCTGTCGGTTATTGATCGGAGAGTATCTCGGTCATTTCTACAAGCCTCCCGAACCTGTAGGGTCTACACACTTAAGGTTCAATGACGCTAGGGTTATAGGGAAATAGTGTACGTGGTTACCGAATGTTGTTCGGGGTCCCAGATGAAATCCCGAACGTCACGAGGAGTTCCGGAATGGTCTGGAGACGAAGATTGATATATAGGAAGTGAGGATTTGACCACCGGAAGTGTTTCGGGATTCACCGGTAACGTACCGGGACCACCGGAAGTGTTCCGGGGGTCCACCAAGTGGGGCCACTAGCCCCAGAGGGCTGCGTGGGATGAGAGTGGAAGGGACCAGCCCCAGAGTGGGCTGGTGTGCCATCCAGCCTGGCCCAAGGCGCTGGAAAGGTGGGAGGGAGGGGAAACCATAGACCCACATGGGCCTAAGGCCAACTAGGGCTACACCCTCCCCCTCTCCCCTCTCTAGACGCCGGCCAGATGGCCAATCTAGGGCTGGCCGCAGCCCTAGAGTGGGAAAACTAGGTCTGCACCTTCCCTCCCCTCCTCCTATATATAGTGGAAGGTTTTGGGGCAGCCAAACACACGGTTTCTTCCTCTCTCGATGCAGCCGTACCTCTACTTCTCCTGGTTCTCCGTAGCGCTTGGCGATGCCCTGCCGGAGACCATGCAGCTCCACCGTCACCATGCTGTCGTACTACCGGAGCTCTCCCTCAACCTCTCCTCCCTCTTTGCTAGATCAAGGCGTAGAAGATGTCATCGGGCTGCACGTGTGTTGACGCAGAGGCGCCGTTGTTGGCGCTAAGATCGGAGTCCACCGCGATCTGAATCGTTACGAGTACGACTCCACCAACCGCGTTCTTGTAATGCTTCCTCTTAGCAGTCTTCAAAGGTATGAAGATCCACTCCCCCCTTACTCGTTGCTGGTTTCTCCATAGACGGATCTTGGTGAACATGTAGGAAATTTTTTATTTACTACTATGTCTCCCAACAGTGGCATCATGAGCTAGGTCTAGGCGTAGAATCTATGCACGAGTAGAACACAAAGTTGTTGTGGGCGTCGAGTAGAACACAAAGTTAAATTTCTTACCATTACTAGTCTTATCTTTATTCGGCGGTATTGTGGGATGAAGCGGCCCGGACCAACTTTACACGTACGCTTACGTGAGACCGGTTCCACCACCTGACATGCACTTGTTGCATAATGTGGCTAGCGGGTGTTTGTCTCTCCTACCTTAGTCGGATTGGATTCGATGAAAAGGGTCCTTATGAAGGGTAAATAGCAATTGGCATATCACGTTGTGGTTTTGTCGTATGTAAGAAACGTTCTTGCTAGAAACCTATAGCAGCTACGTAGAAACTTGCAACTACAAATTAGAGGACGTGAGGACGGCGTGCAAATGGCTGGGTGGACGATGGCGAGTTCCTCCTGCAACACAGGCGACATCCGATGGCGAGTTTCGTTCGCACCGGACCTGACGGGCGCTCGCTCGGTGACTCTCGCCAACAGCGAGCTCCTCTTGCGTCACGATGCACTTCGTATCGTGCTCTTCGACTCGGGCGGCACGGTGGTTGTTGCACGCACGATCTATGAGGGCGAGTACTTTGACATTGGGAACATGATTTTGTTCCCCTGTTTTTTTGCTAGGGTTCGAGATCGCATTCCAATGATCACCGGAGAGAATCTGAGGGCGGGAACGACGGGGAGTTAGATGTACAAGGGACGCGATACTCGGGAGATGGCACGCGACGCAGGTAGGCCATACTGGTCCACAACGATGGATCCGCATGATGTGGGCCAAGGACCGGCCACGCCCGCAATGGCGGACGGTGACCACGTGTATGGAGATCCAACCATTGACGCTTCCCGCACCAAACCCTTGGGTATTAAACCTAATCCTCGTGTCCCGCTTGACCTAGATGACGCGCTCTCCCATCTTTGGGCGGCACTGAAAAATTCTAGATCTCGCTCCTCCACCTCCTTCTGCTGGTGGAGAGGGAAGATCCGTGGACACAAGAGATCCTTCGCAGAGATAGCAGCATCCCTTCCCCGACCACCAGATCCCATGGCTGGCAAGGAGGAGTGAGACTTCCGTGAAGATCGCCGTGAGGGTTTCGGCGCGGGGCACGATGGACGTGGCATGGGGCGCTTCGACCGTGGCGGAGGGCGTTTCGACCGTGGTGGAGGACGTTTCGGCCGGGGCGCCGACAAGGACCGAAGCGGTGGCCGGTTCTCTTGGAGGAGAGGAGGCTTTGACAACAACCACGAGCCCGACCACTCTTCCACATCAGACACCTCGCGCTGGGATGCCACGGCGACTGAGCAGCGGAACGCCAACAAGGGGGGAGTGTGGGTGGAAAAGCAGCAGAAGCCCTCTGGATCGGGGGGAGGGAGCTCTCGGCAGGCTCCTCCTTCACCTCCGGCTGCTGCAACAGTGTCCCATCGGCACCAACAACCTACCCCTGCAAATCAGGTTTCTCATTCCAAATTTGGTGAATCCTGCTTAATCTGCAAATTGTTTGGTCATATTCATGTTCATTGCGCTCAAGCCTTCTGCGAGTGCTGCAATAAGCTAGGGCATCTTGCTTCGATTTGCTCTGAATTCTTACCCTGGGAATGTATTGTCCCTATGTGTGCTTTCCAAGCCAGAGGACAAGGTTTATACTACATCCATGATTTCTGCTTGGAAGCCCATGCTAGAGAACGATCGTGTAATGTCATAATCACTATTTTGAAAGGGAATCCTACTGTTAAAGATATGAACGAGGCTTTCTTCCTTTATCTGGGTGAAACTTGGAGATGCTCAGCAAAGATGATTGAGCCAGGAGTGTTTATGATGCGGTTTCCTAACACTAGGGAAGTTGACAAGGCTTGTTACAGCGACGGAACGACCATGAAACCCTGTGGCACCGTGACGAGGGTGACACAATGGGTTCAAGATGATGGTGCTGTTGGAATGTTGGAAAAAGCCTGGGTGAAAGTTGGTAGAATCCCAACTGATAAAAGATGTGGAAGAAATGTGGCATTTGTGGCTTCTCTAGTGGGAGTCCCTCTAGAGATTGACATGGCCACATTACATCGTCCCGATTCTATTCGTGTTAAATTGGGCTGCAGGAGCATTCATGAAATACCACCCATGGCTGAATCAGTCTTGGGGGACTATTTATATAACTTCTCCTTTGAGGTGGATCAGGTTCTGGTGAGAGATCCGGATAGAGAGAAAGTTAAAGTTAACACACCTTCTACCTACGGGGAACCCTCTCCCAAAAATCAAAAAAAAGATGGGAAACTATGAGGATCGGCTAGTGCAACAAAAGAAGGGGGAGGAGTGGAAGAGAACCTCACTGAGGGAGACAACACATGCTTGATCTGCCTGAATCACCTGTATCATTAGACTCTGACAGTTCCAATCATGATACACTGCTGATCCACAGCATGGAGATGGAAGCCTATAAGGCAACCCAGCAGGAATCTAATCCTGATATCACAAATGCAAGCTCTTATGCTAATATTGTGAAAAAAACTATGCAAGTTACTGAAATTGAGGGAACCTTCAATGCCCCTGAAGGTCAAACAGTTGAGTACACTGTGCAATCTCCTGAATCTGATGTGTAGTGTAATGATGGCGTGATCCCCACACCTCCTCTCTTGTCTGAGAATGTGGTCAGGTTCAGCACAAAAATTCTGCGGACCAATCTGGAGCGAGTGGAGGACAAGGCCAAGGCTGCTTGCAAGAAGAGAAACCTGGAAGGTACCATTAATGCATCTAATTCCTTTGTTGTTCTCTCTGATCCTGACCTATTGCTTAGGATTAGCAAAATGGGGATAGTTATACCTGATGCAGATTTCTCCAAAATTAATATTCTTAGGGAGCTTGAGAAATCTAGAATGAGTATGCAGGATGATAATAGAAATGATAGCAGCACTCTCTTTATTACTAATGGTAATGGAGAGGATACCCCAATTAATATGCAATGGGGCGATGATCATGGCGAGTGCGCTGATGATTTCATCTTGGTTGGGTCTAGGAAAAAAAAGAAGCAATAGAAAAGTCCAGATTAACATATCTAGACCAACTACTAGAAGTCTAAAAAAGCTAATAGCAGAGACTGCTATGGTATCTGGTAATGCTGCTAAGTCTCCTAGCAGAGTGACCAGGGGTAGGAAGAAGAAAAAAATACTTTCTAATGAATGGACTCTTTTGGAACTACAGGGGAGAAGGTAAGAAAGGGAAAACCACCTGCTTCTTTGATCTATTTAAGGATCATTCCCTTGATTTGTAGCGACCCGACCTGAAAGGTCAAGTCTCCGGTGTTTCCGTACCATCCCAAGATCATGCTGGTACACACACGGTACATCAATGTATATATCAAAGGGAAATCACACAACATTTTATTAACGAAATCTCATATCGAGTCCTTTATTACAATAATCATTATAATAAAGTGGCCGAAGGCCAACTCATGAGAATAACTAAGTCTTGCGGAAGCGTCATGGTAGATGAGTCCATCTGACTCCAAGGGCATCTCGCCAAGCGTAGAACGTGTCCTCACTCCTGGTTGGAAAAGTACTCTGCAACATGATACGTTGCAGCCGTGTAGGTCAGCATATGGAATATGCCGGCAAAGTCACAAGAGAGGGGGTGAAAATAATCAGCTAGTCTACATGCATATATGGCAGGTGGTGGGGTAAGTTTTTGCGTAAAGCCAAGTTTTTCCTACATCAAGAGAGGGGCTAAGCAAAAAATATTACTAAGTTGGTTGATTAATGAGATGGTTCCGCCAACCAATTCTCATACCCAATTATTAATACCCTCATCATCATATTAATTTGTGTTGAGAATTCCGGAAGTTTCAGTTCCTTTGGCTCAAGTCGTCCATGACCGTGGACGCGGCTAATCGATTAGGTTGAGTACTCTGCAGAGCTTTGCACACGTTCCCCACAAGATTTGATCGCCTCCGTTGGATTCCTCGCACTTCAGGGTGTTTGAAGAACGGATGACCAAAACATGGTGTTCTAAGGGGTTCCACTGAGACTCTGTCGGTGCCCATCCTTTCCTACCATTCTTCTACATCTCGTAGCACTGCCTGTCCAGTGTCGCCACAATATCCAACCAAGCCAGAGCCCATAATGGCTTGTCACTGTGCAGGTAAGCCTTGGGTCTTGAAGCATCCTTCCATCCCTTCATGCCTGGGTGGATCTTTCCGCGTGAATACTGGCACATCTCCAGCATCACCTAGGCTAACCACTGGTTTCTCCAGGGCGCCGTTCCAACCATCATCCACCCAGAGGTGAGTTGAAAACTTGAAGTTTTGAAGTCTTGATCATCATAGGTCTTGAAGTTATTACCTCACAACCCTCATGATTCACACAACCCACCCCATCTACTAACAGCATAGCAAAACAAAATTTAACGTTTCCTGGGGCCAAAGTTGTCAAAGGGGTTGAGGGGGTACCTACCACATGATACTACTTTAATGTAACCAAGTTTCCAACTAACCTATCTTGCTTGCAATTGGGGAGATGGTAGAACTAATGCATATAAAACATGGGTAAAACATGATCAAGGTGACTTGCCTGGTTGATGATCTTCGTACGTGAGTGACTCTAAGTAACAAGCTTCGCACTCCAGATAATCTAACGAAGCAAACAATAGCACTCAATAAGCATACCACAAAGAAATATGTCAAACATCAACAATGTCTAGTAAACAATCAAGGCAAAACAATGCATAACTCTCAAGTAAGGAAACACACAAGGTTTTGTTTACTAGAAGATGATGTGAGAAACACTTCTAACATAACTAACTATTTGTAGTAACCAAAACATTAGTTGACAGCAAGTAAATAAATAATAAATATTTTTATTAATTAAACCGAATGAATCATTCTTAAAGTTTTGTAAGAAAAACTTTAGTAAAGTTTTGACAGACAAACTATATGATGCAACTATAGTTTTACTAATAAAAGAATGATAATAAACTTATTAGTTATTAATAAAACATTTCTTAACAGAAAAGAAAACTATTAAAATCCTGTCTTAGAAAACAAAATTAAACTATATAAAACTTGTTGAAAGATTAACTATCATCAACTAGTTGTTTTAATCAATTTAATCCTATTTGAGAATGTGTTGTGATTCCTATGTTAATAAGAATTAAACTAAGCAAATTTATATTTTTATTAACAGTGAGTAAAAACACTAAATGTTTACTAACAGAACCTAATAAACAAATAAAACCAAATTCTAATTTAAACTAACTAAAACTAAGTTAAATTAAACTATACTAACTAATAGGAAGAATCTGTTTATAGCTAAAACACTATGAAAGATCATCCTAAAAATTCTCAAACTAAGCATAAGGGTGGTCCTAACTAAGACCAAACAGTAGCAAAAAGATTCATGTAAAAATCAATTTTCAAACTCTAGTTATTCAGATTTGAATGTTTTGAGGAAATTTGATTCAATTCAAATTTTATAGGTCAAATTTGAAATTTAAAAGCACAGGGTGAAACTACATGAAAAATGTGAGCTATTTCAAAAAGAATCAACTCAAAACACTAAACAGATTCAAAGTTATAGCTAAAACAAATTTCTAAAACATTATGTTTAACTAAAACAAATTAGAAAAAGAAAAACATTCTACGGACGGTTAGGGTGACGTGTCAAGGTCCAATTGGCTGGCTAGCGCGTGCGTTGGATGGTTGCGGGCGGATGACCGATCGGAAGGGGAAAACGGTTCGGGAATAAGTGGCTTCTAATCTGGGCCGTTGGATTTGGATCGGAGGGAGGGGGTGAGTTCGATGCCTTACCGGAGGGGGGGGTGGAATTCCGGCGATGGAGGCGGCGGCCGGTGGTCGAGGACGTCGCCGGAGGGGTCTCCGGTGGTCGAGGGAGGCAGCAAATGGGCTCGGGCGATAGCGGCGGTCCTCCGGCGTCAAACGAAGGCGTCACAGAGGGGCGAGGATGACCGAGGCGATGGCTACGGGCGATGGGAGCTCCGGTGGTGGCAAGAACTCCGGCGACAAGATGCGGCAGCCTTCCGGCAAGGTAGGATGGAGCTTTGGGGGGGGGAATGGAGAGCGGAGGGTGTCCGGTTTATATAGGGGGTGCGGGGAGCAAGGGGGAGTGAGGAGAGGCGAGATCTGGGGGGGTGGAAACGGCCGGCGACGTGGTCGGCGAGAGGAGAGTGATGACCGAGCGAGGTCTTCGAGCGGTCGGGGTGGGGTCCGCCACTCAGTGAAAGAGGGAATGAGGTTTCCGCGTCGGTCGGCCGGCTCGAATTGAATTCACGAATAAATGCCTGTGGGCCGGCCTGTTTAATTCTAAATCCGTTACCGTTCTTCTTTTAATGATTTTCCAGCACGTTTCAAAACCATTTAAAGCAGTCAAATGTTTTCTAAATATAGGGAACAAATATATCAAAATTAACAGAATAATAAATTCCATTTAATGAACATTTTTATTCTGCCTATTTGTTTTTAAATCCTTTTTGCAAATATTTTCAAAATAACTCCTGGTTATTTTTGTTCAAATAAATCACCAATTAGTCCCTGGTGTGGAGTGTCATGTTCCTCCCCTCTTATTTGAACTTTTTACCCAGATTTCAAATAGGTGAAAGCAACATGGGGCAAATAGGAAGGGCTTTCAGAATTTGAAAAGAGACATTTCAACATTTCCACACATTCAAGCAATGATGGTGATAGATGCATAGCTATATTCATAACATTCCAAAATGGAATTTTTGGGATGTTACAAAGCTACCCACCTTAAGATGAATCTCGCCCTCGAGATTCGGGTTGGCTAGAAAATACGTGCGAGTGGTCTCTACGAAGATCTTCTTCGCATTCCCAGGTGGCTTCTTCTTCGGTGTGGTGACTCCACAGAACCTTACAGAACTCGATGATCTTGCTGCGGGTAACTCTGTTGGATGTCTCGAGGATCTTGACAGGCTTCTCCCCATAAGTCAGATCACTGTCAAACTGTATGGCCTCTAGGGGCACGGTGTCTCTCAAAGGGATATCAGCCATCTCAGCATGGCATTTCTTCAGCTGGGACACATGGAATACATCATGAACTCCGGACAATCCTTCCGGCAATTCCAACTTGTATGCAACTTCGCCTCTACGTTCAAGAATTTTGTAGGGGCCTATGAATCTGGGTGCTAGTTTTCCTTTAACACCAAACCTCTTGATTCCTCGAAGTGGGGACACACGAATATATGCTCGGTCTCCCACTTCATACATTACTTCCTTGCGCTTGTTGTCGGCATAGCTCTTTTGCCGAGTTTGAGCTATCTTGAGTCTGTCACGTATCAACTAGACTTTATCCTCTGAATCTCGAATAAGGTCGGGACCAAAAAGTTTTCGGTCTCCAACACCATCCCACGTGAGTGGTGTTCTGCACCTCCTTCCGTATAAAGCTTCGAAAGGGGCCATCTTCAGACTGGTCTGATAACTGTTGTTGTAAGAGAATTCTGCGTAAGGCAAGTTATCATCCCAACTAGACCCATAGTCTAGTGCACAAGCTCTCAACATGTCTTCCAGAATCTGATTGACTCTCTTAGTCTGGCCATCTGTCTGCGGATGAAAAGTTGTACTGAACTCCAGCCTCGTACCCAAAGTTTCATGTAGCTGATGCCAAAACTTTGAGGTAAATTGTGTTCCTCTATGTGACACGATACTCCTCGGAACTCCATGCAGACACACGATCCTGGTCAAGTAAATCTTGGCTAACTTAGCACTGGTATAGGTGGTCTTCACCGGGATGAAATGAGCCACCTTGGTCAAGCGATCAACCACTACCCAGATGGAATCATGACCTGAACGGGTCCTGGGCAATCCTGTGATGAAATCCATACCAAGCTTTTCCCATTTCCACTCAGGTATCGGCAAAGGTTGGAGTAACCCTGCTGGTTTCTCATGTTCCACCTTTACTCGCTGACAAACATCACATATTGCAACGTGTTCTGCAATGTCCTTCTTCATATCTATCCACCAATAACTCTCCTTCAAGTCCAGATACATCTTGGTATTGCCTGGGTGTATCGAGTAAGGTGAATCGTGGGCTTCCTGAAGTATCAACTTCCTGAGCTCTGGGTCATTGGGCACATAGATGCGGTTCTCAAACCATAGAGTTCCTTGCTCATCGTCTCGAAAACCTTTAGCTTTACCATCTTTCATTCTTTTCTTAATCTCAGCTATTTCCTTGTCTGTCTTCTGAGTTTCACGAATTCTTTCGGTCAAGGTGGACTGAATTTCCAGCGTAGCAATATATCCTCTTGCAACTATCTCTAGCCGAAGCTCTCTGAGATCATCGGCTAACTCTTGGGGTAATCCTCCCGCTGTGAGTGTGTTTACATAAGTTTTCCGACTCAAGGCATCAGCTACAACATTGGCCTTACCTGGATGGTAGTGTAATCTCATGTCATAGTCCTTGATTAACTCTAACCATCTCCTCTGTCTGAGGTTCAACTCTTTCTGCGTGAAGATATACTTCAGGCTCTTATGATCAGTGTAAACATCACAACTATTTCCGACAAGGAAATGTCTCCAGGTCTTGAGTGCGTACACTACGGCTGCTAACTCCAAGTCATGGGTGGCATAATTCAGCTCATGAGGTCGTAGTTGTCTGGAAGCATAGGCTACAACCTTTCCATCTTGCATAAGTACTCCTCCGAGTCCTTGACATGATGCATCACAGTAAACCTGGAAGTCCTTCCGAATATTGGGCAAGATCAATACTGGGCTGTGACCAAACGTTTCTTTAATTCCTGGAAACTGGCTTCACATTCCTCAGTCCAAACATACTTGGATTCTTTCTTCAACAACTCTGTCATGGGCTTGGCAATCTTTGAGAAATTCTCAATGAACCTCCGGTAATATCCGGCAAGTCCGAGGAAACTGCGGATCTCCTTAACTGAGGTGGGTGACTTCCACTCGGTGACTGCTTCAACCTTAGCGGGGTCCACTTCTATTCCATCTCCTTAAATAACATGTCCAAGGAATCTGACTTCCGTCAGCCAAAATTCACATTTGCTGAATTTGGCATATAGCTGATGCTCTCTCAGCTTCTCCAGAACTAAACGCAAATGTTCCTTGTGTTCTTCCTCGTTCTTGGAGAATATCAGAATGTCATCAATGAACACCACGACAAATTTGTCCAAGTATTCCATGAATATTTTGTTCATCAAACTCATGAAGTAAGCAGGAGCATTTGTTAAACCAAAAGACATGACGGTATACTCATACAAGCCATACCTTGTGGTGAAAGCTGTTTTGGGTATATCCTGTTCACGAATTTTCAACTGGTGATACCCTGATCGAAGATCGATCTTGGAGAATACTTTGGCTCCTACGAGCTGATCAAACAAGTCGTTAATCATCGGTAGTGGGTACTTGTTCTTGATAGTCACCTCGTTCAAGGCACGATAATCGACTACCATCCTCAAGGTTTTATCCTTCTTCTCCACCAAAAGAACTGGGGCTCCCCAAGGTGAAGAACTTGGGAAAATATACCCTTTGTCCAATAACTCCTTAATTTTCTTCTTGATTTCCAACAGATCATTTGCGGGCATCCGATAGGGTCTCTTGGAAATTGGGGCTATCCCTGGCAATAACTCTATCAGAAATTCAATTTCCCTATCTGGTGGCATGCCTGGTAATTCTTCCGGGAATACATCCGGAAATTCTTTTACCACAGATACTTCCTCCTGAACAACTCCTGTGAGGGAATTTAACCGAGCACTCATCTGGGTGCGCCGGGATACATACTTAATCCTCTTGTTCTCTGGGGTGGTGAGCAAGATAGACTTGCTGGGACAGTCAAGATTTCCTTCGTACTTGGTCATTCATTCCATGCCTAGGATTACATCCAATCCTTGTGACTCTAAGACGATGAGGTCGGTGGGAAAAACATGTTTTCCTATATTGAGTTTCAAGGCATGGCATCCTATCCCTGCCATCATCATATCTCCTGGGGAACTGACCTTAAAGGGCTGACTAAGGGTTCTGGTGGGCAAACCATATTTTTCGACAACTACCCTTGATATGAATGAATGAGTGGCACCGGAATCAAAAAGTAATGTAACAGGACGTGAATGCAATAAAAACTTACCAACCACAGTCTCGGGTTGATCATAGACTTCCTCCACATCAATGTGGTTCACTTGAGCACGGGGAAACGGATTGGGCTTCTTAACTGCTGCGTTGTCGTTGTTGTTGCCGTTTCCATTACCTTGCTTGCTCTGGGGACACTCAGTAGCATAGTGCCCTGTCTTTTGACACTTGAAACAGGTGATGTGACTCAGATCCTTCTGAGTAGGAGCGTGACGGTGCTGGTTGTTGTTTCCATTCCCATTGTCATTCTTGAAGTTACCATGGTTGGGACGGTTGTTCCCATTTCCTCCATGATTGTGGCCTCCATGGTTGTGCACAACATGAGTGTGCTTTCCAAACTTACCGGTTCCTGATCCGGTATTCCCTGAGTACGGGGACTAGCGAAGCTTCTGATGAGCTCCATAATTGAACTTCCCCTGAGTGTACTTCCGCTTGCGGTTCTCAATCTGCTGTTGTTTACCCTCCAAGATGAGGGCCTTGTCCACCAGCTCTTGGTAGTTGTTGAAGGTAGCCACTACCAGCTGTATGCTCAACTCATCATTGAGTCCTTCCAGAAACTTTTCTTGCTTGGCCGCATCATCGGCCACATCTCCGGGTGCATAACGAGCCAACATGCTGAACTCTTCCACATATTGGGCCACGGAGCTATTACCCTGGCGCAAGTTGCGAAACTCGCGCTTCTTCAGACTCATGGCTCCAGCTGAGACATGAGCGGTGCGGAAAGCAAGCTTGAACTGCTCCCAAGTCACATCTGCAATAGGATAAGTGGTGGTGTAGTTCTCCCACCATGAAGCTGTTGGTCCCTCCAGTTGATGTGCGGCAAAGCGCACCTTCTCAGCGTTAGTGTATCCAGCGGTGATGAGTTCTCTCTCCATCTTGTGGAGCCAGTCATCTGCCACAATGGGCTCAGTACTGCTGGAGAAAGTTGGAGGGTTCAACCTCAGAAAACGGATGAGGTTGTTAGCCTGAGGTGGATGGTGGTTGTTGTTGTTCTGGTTGTTGGTCTGATTCTGAATCAACAGCTGCATCAATGCATTCTGCTGCTGGAGAAGTTGCGTGAGTTCCGGCGGGAAGGTGGAGTCGGACTCACGGCGTGGAGGCATCTTGCTGTTTTTAGAGGGATGAGGATTAGAATAGAACAAGGGTCTAGAAAGAAATTCACTACCCATATGCAATGCACAAACATATCATATCAATCACTCATTCATTAATTTAACTCAAGTTCAAACATCGGAAAAACAAGTCTCAGACAAACCAAACATCGACCTACGATTCAACGTCGGAAAATAAAAGATACATTGGAGGGCATGACTAAAGTTCTCCTCAGAAGTGCATAGTCGTGGGTCCTCCGGTGGTGCTCTCCTCATAGTCTTCCTCGTCGCTCATGAAGGGTGCCATATCTCCTTCGGGGTGAAGGTTTTCCCCCATGTCCAGCTGCTCCTCCAGAGTTGCGATGCGTGCATTCTGCTCATCGATCCTCTCTAGGAAGTCTTTCACTTCATTCTCATGTTCATAGTGGGCCTCCCGCAGATCAGCTTTAAGGTCTAGCTCGCGGTTCATCAAGTTCTTGATAGTCTTCGTGTCAGCACGCACACGAAGCTCCAGCGTCCTGACATGCGTCTCAAGGGTCTGGATATATGACATGGTGGAGTCTCCAGTGAGGTTGGTGATGATGTTGCCATGGGCATCTCTGCGGCAAACCATGCCGAGGTCTCGTGAAATGGGACCACCTCTGTATTCCTCCCGAATACGTCTGAGAGCACGGTGAATTCCCATGTCTCTCCCGAGAATCCAGCTGGCTGCCATAAACTTGAAGTCTGTGGACTCGGTGATAAATCCAAAGGTCCTCCCGGGGAGATGAACTTCAATCCTATAGCGGGCGTCCTGAGGAAAAGACGTGATTGCATACCCAATGATGGTCGGTAAAGCAATCTTCACATCCTTGACTATCTGGATCAGCTCCTTGCCAAAAGTCATGGTGGCATCAGGCTAGCAGAACTCCGTGAAGCGAACGGGGGTGAAGGTGGCCATCTAGAAGTTGAAAACAACGGGGGGAAAATCAGGAATGATTAGAGGAGAAAAAATATAAGTATTTGTAAAGCAGAGGAAAGAGAATGATCCTAAGGCTTTTCCAATCCTAGAGGTTACGTCCTACGGTCAGCGTGCGCTCTGATACCATTTCTGTAGCGACCCGACCTGAAAGGTCAAGTCTCCGGTGTTTCCGTACCATCCCAAGATCATGCTGGTACACACACGGTACATCAATGTATATATCAAAGGGAAATCACACAGCATTTTATTAACGAAATCTCATATCGAGTCCTTTATTACAATAATCATTACAATAAAGTGGCCGAAGGCCAACTCATGAGAATAACTAAGTCTTGCGGAAGCGTCATGGTAGATGAGTCCATCTGACTCCAAGGGCATCTCGCCAAGCGTAGAACGTGTCCTCACTCCTGGTCGAAAAAGTACTCTGCAACATGATACGTTGCAGCCGTGTAGGTCAGCATATGGAATATGCCGGCAAAGTCACAAGAGAGGGGGTGAAAATAATCAGCTAGTCTACATGCATATATGGCAGGTGGTGGGGTAAGTTTTTGCGTAAAGCCAAGTTTTTCCTACATCAAGCGAGGGGCCAAGCAAAAAATATTACTAAGTTGGTTGATTAATGAGATGGTTCCGCCAACCAATTCTCATACCCAATTATTAATACCCTCATCATCATATTAATTTGTGTTGAGAATTCTGGAAGTTTCAGTTCCTTTGGCTCAAGTCGTCCATGACCGTGGACGCGGCTAATCGATTAGGTTGAGTACTCTGCAGAGCTTTGCACACGTTCCCCACAAGATTTGATCACCTCCGTTGGATTCCTCGCACTTCAGGGTGTTTGAGGAACGGATGACCAAAACATGGTCTTCTAAGGGGTCCCACTGAGACTCTGTCGGTGCCCATCCTTTCCTACCGTTCTTCTACATCTCGTAGCACCGCCTGTCCAATGTCGCCACAATATCCAACCAAGCCAGAGCCCATAATGGCTTGTGGCTGTGCAGGTAAGCCTTGGGTCTTGAAGCATCCTTCCATCCCTTCGTGCCTGGGTGGATCTTTCCACGTGAATACTGGCACATCTCCAGCATCACCTAGGCTAACCACTGGTTTCTCCAGGGCGCCGTTCCAACCATCATCCACCCAGAGGTGACTTGAAAACTTGAAGTTTTGAAGTCTTCATCATCATAGGTCTTGAAGTTATTACCTCGCAACCCTCATGATTCACACAACCCACCCCGTCTACTAACAGCATAGCAAAACAAAATTTAACGTTTCCCGGGGCCAAAGTTGTCAAAGGGGTTGAGGGGGTACCTACCACATGATACTACATTAATGTAACCAAGTTTCCAACTAACCTATCTTGCATGCAATTGGGGAGATGGTAGAACTAATGCATATAAAACATGGGTAAAACATGATCAAGGTGACTTGCCTGGTTGATGATCTTTGTACGTGAGTGACTCTAAGTAACAAGCTTCGCACTCCGGATAATCTAACGAAGCAAACAATAGCACTCAATCAGCATACCACAAAAAAATATGTCAAACATCAACAATGTCTAGTAAAGAATCAAGGCAAAACAATGCATAACTCTCAAGTAAGGAAACACACAAGGTTTTGTTTACTAGAAGATGATGTGAGAAACACTTCTAACATAACTAACTATTTGTAGTAACCAAAACAATAGTTGATAGCAAGTAAATAAATAATAAATATTTTTATTAATTAAACCGAATGAATCATTCTTAAAGTTTTGTAAGAAAAACTTTAGTAAAGTTTTGATAGACAAACTATATGATGCAACTATAGTTTTACTAATAAAAGAATGATAATAAACTTATTATTTATTAATAAAACATTTCTTAACAGAAAAGGAAACTATTAAAATCCTGTCTTAGAAAACAGAATTAAACTATATAAAACTTGTTGAAAGATTAACTATCATTAACTAGTTGTTTTAATCAATTTAATCCTATTTGAAAATGTGTTGTGATTCCTATGTTAATAAGAATTAAACTAAGCAAATTTATATTTTTATTAACAGTGAGTAAAAACACTAAATGTTTACTAAGAGAACCTAATAAACAAATAAAACCAAATTCTAATTTAAACTAACTAAAACTAAGTTAAATTAAACTATACTAACTAATAGGCAGAATCTGTTTATAGCTAAAACACTATGACAGATCATCCTAAAAATTCTCAAACTAAGCATAAGGGTCGTCCTAACTAAGACCAAACAGTAGCAAAAAAGATTCATGTAAAAATCTATTTTCAAACTCTAGTTATTCAGATTTGAATGTTTTGAGAAAATTTGATTCAATTGAAATTTTTTAGGTCAAATTTGAAATTAAAAAGCACAGGGTGAAACTACATGAAAAATGTGAGCTATTGCAAAAAGAATCAACTCAAAACACTAAACAGATTAAAAGTTATAGCTAAAACAAATTTCTAAAACATTCTATTTAACTAAAACAAATTAGAAAAAGAAAAACATTCTACCAGACGGTCAGGGTGACGTGTCAAGCTCCCATTGGCTGGCTAGCGCGTACGTTGGATGGTTGCGGGCGGACGACCACTGGGAAGGGAAAAACGGTACGGGAATAAGTGGCTTCTAATCTGGGCCGTTGGATATGGATCGGAGGGAGGGGGTGAGTTCGACCGCTTACCGGAGGGGGGGTGGAATTCCGGCGATGGAGGCGGCGGCCGGTGGTCGAGGACGTTGCCGGAGGGGTCTCCGGTGGTCGAGGGAGGTAGCAAATGGGCTCGGGCGACAGCGGCGGTCCTCCTGCGTCGAACGAAGGTGTCGGAGAGGGGCGAGGATGACCGAGGCGATGGCTACGGGCGATGGGAGCTCCGGTGGTGGCAAGAACTCCGACGACGAGATGCGGCAGCCTTCCGGCGAGGTAGGAGGGAGATTTGGGGGGGAATGGAGAGCGGAGGGTGTCCGGTTTATATAGGGGGTGCGGGGAGGGAGGGGGAGTGAGGAGAGGCGAGATCTGCGGGGGTGGAAACGGCCGGCGACGTGGTCGGCGAGAGGAGAGTGATGACCAAGCGAGGTCTTCGGGCGGTCGGGGTGGGGTCCGCCGCTCAGTGAGAGAGGGAATGAGCTTTCCGCGTCGGTCGTCCGGCTCGAATTGAATTCGCGAATAAATGCCTGTGGGCCGGCCTGTTTAATTCTAAATCCGTTACCGTTCTTCTTTTAATGATTTTCCAGCACGGTTCAAAACCATTTAAAGCAGCCAAATCATTTCTAAATATAGGGAATAAATATATCAAAATTATGAGAATAATAAATTCCATTTAATGAACATTTTTATTCTGTCATTTGAATACTTTGAAAAAATATTATTTTTTAGAAATTGCCTATTTGTTTTTAAGTCCTTTTTGCAAATATTTTCAAAAGAACTCCTGGTTATTTTTGTTCAAATAAATCACCAATTAGTCCCTGGTGTGGAGTGTCATGTTCCTCCCCTCTTATTTGAAATTTTTACCCAGATTTCAAATAGGTGAAAGCAACATGGGGAAAATAGGAAGGGCTTTCAGAATTTGAAAAGAGACATTTCAACATTTCCAGACATTCAAGCAATGATGGTGATAGATGCATAGCTATATTCATAACATTCCAAAATGGAATTTTTGGGATGTTACATGATTTTATCTGCATCCAAGAAACTATGAAGAAGAATTTCTCTCTTAGTTTCTTGCGAAAATTGGACCCTTTTATGATGTATGAATGGAACTGGATTCCATCCATAGGAAAAGGTGGAGGTATGTTAAGTGGGGTCAAGAAGGAAAATTTTGAAGTCCTGAACTAGAAGGAAGGTAGATTCATCCTCCAAACTACTATCAGAGATATAAAAAACCAATGCATTTGGGCAACTTTGAATGTTTATGGTGCAGCGCACGATGAACAGAAAGAGGAATTCTTGCTGGAACTGGCTGATTTTTGTTGTCATCTGTCGATTCCCTGCATAGCGGGCGGGGACTTTAACATCCTTAGACACAGCGGTGAGAATAATAAAAAATTGGCCCCCTCTTGTTTTGTGGATAAGTTTAACTTGGTGATCAATATGATGTGCCTCAGAGAGATACACATCAAAGGAGGCTTGTATACATGGTCAAATCTCATCCCGCACTTGAAAAGCTGGATAGCATGCTCATGAGTGAGGACTGGGAAAGGATGTTTCCACTGGTCACGGTCAGGAAACTGGTTAGAGATAACTCTGACCATAACCCGCTACTTCTATCCACTAATGCTAGAGGCCCCCAAACTCCAAAGCCTAGAGAATTCAGAATTGAGCTTAGTTGGATGGCTCACGAAGACTTTGTCCCCCTGGTGAATAAAATCTGGAAAGAACCGGTTAAATCCCTTGACCCCATCGATGTGCTCAACATCAAGCTTAAACGCTTTAAGAAATTTTCTAAAGGATGGGGATCTAATAAATTTGGGCGCGAGAAAAAGAGAAAAGCTGATATAAAAGCTAAAGTAGCTGATATGGAGTTACTAGAAGAGCAAGGACCGCTCACTCCGGAGCAACTGGATAGAAGATCTAGCTTGCGTGGAGAACTCCAAATGATTCAGACCAACGAGGAGATTTTTTTTGGCTACAACAATCCCATGAGACATGGCTGCTGAAAGGAGATAAAAATACATCTTATTTCCATAGGATTGCCAATGGAAAAAAGAGGAAAAATACCATTCACTCCTTTTCTGATGGGGAGATGGAAATAGAGGGCACGAAGAATTTACTCCGTCATGCCACCTCTTTTTACAAATCTCTCTTTGGCCCAGCTCTGGGTAACATTTTCCATCTAGACCCTGGCACCTAGTCTGACGATAAGAAGTTATCACCAGAGGATAATGATTTTTTAGTTAGACCTTTTAGTGAAGAAGAGGTGAAAAATGCGCTTTTTTCTATGGATAGTAACAGAGCTCCAGGCCCCGACAATATCCCAGCAGAATTCTACCGCTGCTATTAGGATATTGTCAAACCCGATATTATGAATCTCTTCAAGGCTTTTCAAAAAGGTACCTTGGATGTGGAGAGACTCAATTATGGTATCATCACTCTTATTCCTAAGCTCAATGGTGCAAAAAAAATCCAGGAATTCCGTCCCATTTGCCTTCTCAGATGCCCTTATAGACTTATCACCGATGTTCTGGATAATAGAGTCGCTGTTTTTGCTGACAAATTGATCAGCCCCCATCAAAATGCTTTTATTAAAAATCGAAACATTTTGGATGGAATTCTAACATTGCATGAGATCCTTCATTATACCCATGTTAATAAGTAAACTAGGATTGTGCTGAAACTGGACTTCGAGAAAGCCTATGACAAAGTAAATTGGGGCTTCCTATTGGAGTGCCATAAACTTCGTGGATTCAGCCCCATGTGGTGTGAATGGGTCAAGAAAATCCTTCAAAAAGGCACTGTTAGTGTTAAAATCAATAACACCACGGGAGCTTACTTCCAGAGTTACAAGGGGGTCCAGCAAGGGGATCCCATGTCTCCTTTTCTGTTTAATATAGATGCCGAGTGCTTAACCAAGATGGTTACTAATGCACAGAAAAACAAGCTGCTCACTGGGTTAGCTTGTAATCTTGTTCCCAATGGGGTTGCAATTCTGCTATACGCAGATGACACGATGATCTGCATAGAGCATGACTTTGATAAAGCAAAGAATCTTAAGATCCTCCTCTACATGTTTGAACTTGTGTCTGGACTGAAAATCAATTTCGTGGAAAGTGAGGTTCTCTGTGTTGGAGGGGATGACTCAACCCTTCAGAGATATGCAGATCTGTTTGGATGTTAGATAGGCCATTTCCCTATGAAATACCTAGGAGTTCTTGTGATCTACTCAACCCTTAGTAACATCGATTGGGAATTTGTTGCCGTGAGATATCTTTTAAGATGTGACTCCTGGATTGGAGACTCTGCCTCTTCAGGGGGCAGACTGACCCTATTGAATTCATCTTTATCTAGTATTGCATACTATTACATGCCAATGTTTTTTCTTTCTTAAACTTTTATAGAAAGGTTGGATAAGTACCGCCGCAAATTCTTCTGGTGCTGTGGTAGGGGAAAGAAAAGATATCATCTAGTCAAGTGGGACCGTGTGTGTAGATCTAGGAAAAAAGGGGGCCCGGGAGTCAAAAACTTACACAGATAGAATGTGTCTCTTCTTGCTAAATGGTAGTGGAAGTTGGATAATGGCAAGAGGTGGTTAGGAAAATAACCTAAAAAAAGTTCTATGGCCAGCGTTAGTGGGAAGTTTAATGACTCTCCTATTTGTAAAGACATGCTTAAGGTGAAAGAACACTATATGGCTGGGAGGAAAGTCGTGGTTAAATCTAGAAATGTTGCCAGAGTCTGGCACGATCCCATTGGAGAGAATCCACCTTTTTGGGAAACTTACCCGAACCTATTTAGCATCTCGAATTACCCGAAAGATACTATCATGCAATTTCAGGCTCGAGATTGTACAATAAATTTCAGAAGAAGGATTACAAGAGACCTTATCCCTCAACTTGAAAAATTGAATGAGGTTGTTGGCTAGGTGAATCCGGAGGAAGCTGGTGATAAAATTGAGTGGACTCTTGGTCCAAAGGCGGATATACCACGAAAGCAATGTATTGCTATCTTGAGAGGAATCTTGCAGGCTATGGCTATAGATGGATTTGGCAAGCTAAGTTCCCTCTCAAAATTCAAAATTTTCTCTGGCAACTTTTCCATGATGCGGTGCTTACTAGGGATGTGATGCATTGCAGGAAGTGGAATTGTAACCCACAGTGCTCTTTCTGTAAGAGTTGGGAAACATATTCGCACTTGTTCTTTCTATGTCCAATTGCTAGGATTGCCTGGCGAACGGTAGGCTCGATGTTGGGCACTGACCTATGCCCAAACAATCTTTGCCAATTCTATTCCTGGTGTTATACCTTCCTCCCTGACGGGGAGCAATTTTTCACTATGGGGTTGGCAGCAATCTGCTGGGCTATCTAGAATTACAGGAATCAGGCAACATTTTAGTTCAAGAAACTTGCATCTCCTTTCGAGATTGTATTCACAGCATGTATTCACCTTCGTTATTGGGCAGGTTTGCTGAAGGAGAAGGACCAGGAGAAGCTTCGGAAGGGTATGGAGATACTGAAGGAGAATGCCAAGAGCATGATGTTGATCTGTGCAACAGCAAATGCTGAGAAGAACAGTTGCTGATACTCTTCCGTCAGATCTCCTAGCTGCTGCTGGCTGCTGCTGACGGAGACTAGATGTTGTCATAAGACCATGAAGAACCTCTACTAGTTGTTGTTCGTTGGCCTCTGCATAGGCTTTTGCTCCTCCTAGTTTGTTGGTTGAATTGTAAGGTTACTAGCGTTGTGATGGTGCTGCAGGGTTTTCGCCCCATGATGAGCATTGCGATTGCGAATGCTCGTTGTGGGTTTCCCTGGAGTGCTTGAGCTTGCTTTTTCCCTTTCCCTTTTTTTTGCTTTACTACAGACCTCTTCGAACTCGGTTGTATTTCCGTTATCTTGGTAATGTAAAGGGGATTAGCCCGGCTAAAAAAAACAAATTGGAGGATGTCTAACTTGTTTTTGCAGCATGTGCCTTGTGATGTGATATGGCCAAAGGATGTGATGTGATGCATTGTGACGTATGAGATTGATCATGTTCTTGTAATAGGATTCATGACTTGCATGTCGATGAGTATGACAACCGGTAGGAGCAATAGGAGTTGTTTTATTTTATTCTATGACCTGCGTGTCAATCATAAACGCCATGTAATTACTTTACTTTATTTCTAAACGTTAGCCATAGTAGTAAAAGTAATAGTTGGCGAGACAACTTCATGAAGACACAATGATGGAGATTAAGATGATGAAGATCATGGTGTCATGTCGGTGACAGTGATGATCATGGTGCCTCGAAGATGGAGATCAAAGGAGCAAGATGATATTGGCCATAACATGTCACTATATTGATTGCATATGATGTTTATCATTATTACATCTTATTTGCTTAGAACGATGGTAGTAAATAAGATGATCTCTCAATAAAATTTCAAGAGATGTGTTCACCCTAACTATGCACCATTGCTAAGGATCATTGTTCCGAAGCACCACGTGATGATCGGGTGTGATAGGTTCTAACGTTCGCATACAACGGGTGTAAGCCAAATTTACACACGTGAAACACTTAAGTTCACTTGATGAGCCTAGCATTTACAGACATGGCCTCGGAACACGGAAGACCGAAAGGTCGAACATGAGTCGTATAGAAGATACGATCAACATGGAAATGTTCACCATGGATGACTAGTCCGTCTCACGTGATGATCGGACACGGGCTAGTTGACATGGATCATGTGTCACTTGGATGACTAGAGAGATGTCTATGTAAGTGGGAGTTCATTAAATAATTTGATTACGTGAACTTAATTATCATGAACTTAGTCTAGAATTGTCTTTACAATCTATATTGTAGATCTAATGGCCAACGCAAATGTCACCCTCAACTTCAACGCGTTCCTAGAGAAAACCAAGCTGAAAGATGACGGAAGCAACTATGCGGACTGGGTCCATAGCTTGAGGACCATCCTCATATCTTGCAATATATTGTATGTCCTTGATGCGAAGCTAGGTGACCCACCCATTTTCCCAGCGGACCAAGACGTTACGAACGCTTGGCAGTCGCGCTGCGATGATTACTCCCTTGTTTAGTGCGGCCTGCTTTACAGTTTAGAACCGGGGCTACAAAAGTGTTTTGAGCAACACGGAGCATATGAGATGTTCCAAGAGTTGAAACTGGTTTTCCAAGCTCATGACAGGGTCGAGAGATATAACATCTCCGACAAGTTCTTCAGCTGTAAGATGGAGGAGAATAGTTCTGTCTATGAGCACATACTCAAAATGTCTGGGTTGCACAACCGCTTGACTCAACTAGGAGTTAATCTCCCGGATGACTCGATCATTGACAGAATCCTCCAGTCGCTTCCACCTAACTACAAGAGCTTTGTGATGAACTACAACATGCAGGGGTGTAGCGACCCGACTCAAAACGAGTCAAGCCTCTGTGTTTTCTGTGCCATCCCTGGATCAGTATGCTAGCACACACAGTACATCAATGTATATATCAAAGTGCAATCACATGTAAATAACATAAAACTGAAATATACCTTAAAATCTCAGCGGAAGAAGTCAACGGGTGTGGAGTCCCAATAACACCAACGGCAGGTTGAGTGCAGACCGTAACCCTGAATCGTACTCTGACTCGTCGTAGAAGAGTATCTGCAACATAAGATGTTGCAGCCGTGTAGGTCAGTACATTGAATGTACTAGTAAGATCAACATAGTTGAACAGAAGATAAAGACTATTCTATATGCAGTAAGACTTTGTGGCTCTGTGTCTGAGTTTTTGCGTAAAGCTGATTTTATTTTCCTACAACAAAGGAATATCAAGAGTTTTCACTACAGAGTTACCTAACATGGCATGGTTCCGCCAACCGATGTCTAATTTCCGACAAGTATCATTAAGTTGCCCACAATTAGTTATCATTCTAGTGTTGCGAGTTCAGAGATAGATCCAAGTCTAGAAGCTCAAATTGTCCGTAACCGGGGACACGGCTAATCGATTAGGTTTAACTCTGTAGAGTGTTGTGTACTTTACCCACAAGATTCTTTCCCTCCTAGTAAGTCCTCGCACGGCCTGGTCCTTGAGAACAGGATGAAAGAAACATGGTCCTTCAAAGTGTTTCCCTGACTGTCCGACAATGCCCCTCCAATCCTAACGTCGACTATATCTCGTAGCACTGCCCAGCAGAGTCACAACAAAGATCAACCAAGCCAGAGCCCATAATGACTTGTGGCTACATAGGTAAGCTTCCGGGCATGAAGTATTCATCCTTCTCTTTGAGTCTGGGTGAGGCTTTCCGCGTGAATATTGGCACTTCCCCAGCAACACCTAGGCTAACCACTGGTCTATCCCCAGGGCGCCATTCAAAACCATCCCTCACCCAGTAGTGTGTATTGAAAAACTTGTTTCTCGAGTCTCGAAGTCTTGAGGTCTTGAAGACGCAAGAATTGAAGATGTCTTCATGAAGTTGTCGTCTTGACGTGGAGTCCTCCTTCTCACACCACTCACGAGCACTCATACTAGACCCCGTCTACTTTAGCATAGCATTGTAATATCTAACGTTCCCGGGGTTTCAGTAACAAGTGGTGGGTTCCTACCTCATGCATACTAATCAACTACAAGAATTCCAATAACACTACGAGAGGGATTTGTTGAATGATGTCACCACAATGCAATAAAACATAGGTATGAAAATAGATGGTCAAAGTGAACTTGTCTGTACTGTTGATGAAGAAATAGTATCGCTCTCAAAAATAACTTGATAGACTATTCATCACTCTCCGATGAATTCGATATAATCAAACATTGCATTCATATAAGTAATCATTCTAACAATCAACACTAACATTCAATAAGAAACAAAAAACTTAAACACAAAATTTGTGATGAAGAAAATACTTAAGACAAAAGTTAAAATCAACAAAAACTTCATCAAAGCAACTAAAGATTGGTTTTATCTACAAACAACTATTTTGTAATGTAACAAAACAAACGCAAGTAAAATATAATAAAAAATATTTTAGTAAATATTTTACTAGCAAAAGGAATTACTTTTGTAGAACAAGTGAAACTATGGAAACAACATCATCAACAACATAAGTGATTGCCTAATAAACTTAACTACAAGTACAACCATAAACTAAGAGAAAACAAATTATAAAAAAACTAAGTTAACATAAAGGAATTCATAAAAATCTTTATTATAAAACAGAATTAAATCATCTAAAACTTTTGTGGAGAGTGTTTATATTAAAACTAAATTGTTTTATAACACATTACATAATGAAAAAATATATATATAGTTTTTTTTCTACAACAAAAGGTTAAAACTAACTATTTTTATTAATAAGACATTTCCTAACAGAAAGGAATTTCAACAAAAAAAACTTTATTTGAAAACAGAATCTAATTTGTTTTTAGTAAACGATACCTAATTGAAAAAAAAGTAGAAATTCCTATGATATTAAGTATAAAACTAAGAAAATATATATATTTTATTAACAACAAGTAAAACACCTAGTGTTTAAGCAACAGAACCTACTAAAACAAATTATAACCAATACTGATTTGAACTAACTAAAATTAAATTAAATTAACTATACTAACCACTAGGCAGATTATGTTTATAGCTAAAACACTATACATATTTATCCTAAAAATCTTTAAACACAGCATGATGAAAGTCCTAACTAATACCAAGCAGTAGCAAAAAGACTCATACAAAAAACTATTTTTAAACTCTAGTTATTCAGATTTGAGTAGTTTGAGCATACAAACATGAACTACAACAAATTTGTGACCTAATGCAAAAAGAATCAACTAAAAACACTAAGTAGTTTAAAAGATATAAGAAAAACAAAAACAGAACACAGACTGTTTTCTAAAACAAAATAAAAAAAGAAAAGAAAAATCTAACGATCGGCCAGTGCTACGTGTCGGCTTCCTATAGGTTATTAGCGTGTGCGCGTGAGTGTTTGCGGCGGTCGACTGAACGTTAGAGGATACCGGTTCGCGTTTATAAAAGGATCTAATCTGGCGCATGGGTTCTAGATCGGACCGTGGATGGGGTGGAGAGGCTCACCGTGGAGGGGGGGTCTCCGGCGAAGTTTCGGCGAGGTCCGAAACAGCGAGGTCGACGGGGACTGCGTTCCGGTGATCCCCCAGCGATGGCGACGGCACCACTCGATGCGGACAAAGACGGTGTTGAGGTTGGTGGTGTCAGTGGGGCGAGGGGGTGACAGGGTCGATGGTGGCGGGCTCGGAGGCGGAGGCGGCTTTCGGTGGTCGTCGGGGAGGGTGCTCCCGTGAGTATGGAGCACGGGTGAGAGGATGGGGAGGTGCGAGCGAGTGAGAGAGAGAGGTTGGTGGGCTTTGGGGGTTGCGGGGAAGGCACGGCAGAGGGAGGAAACAGGGGAGATGGGAAGAGGGGACCGGCGGCTTTTATAGCCGGGCTCAGGAGCTCAAGAAAGGAAGGAGGGAGCGGATCACGGCGAGCCGGCGTGGTCTCGGGAGGGAATGGAGGAGGGAGGCGACCGCGTGTTGGCTTCGGTCGGATGGTGGGGCCAGGCGTCAAAGAGAGGGTTGAGAGAGCGTGATCAGCGGGCGACCGGTTCACAAGGGTTTCGGGGGTAGTTAATAGACAGGTGGGCCGGGACTATATAAAACGTTTTAAAACATTTCCTTTTCTATTTTCCATAGTAATAAAAACCTCTTTAATGCATTCAATATTATTCCAAATATAGGAAAATTATATACCAAAATTAAGAGAATAATAAATGCCATTTATTGAACATTTTTATTCTGTCATTTGATAACTTTGAAAAAAAATATTATTTTCAGATAATGCCTATTTGGTTTTAAATCCTTTTGCAAATATTTTTCAAATAACCCTTTGGGTTTTATGGTTCAAATACTTCTCAAAATTTCCCTGGTTTGGAGTGTCATATTACTCCTCTCAAATTTTTCTCAGGGGTTTGAATACTTTGAAAATTTGAATAGGAACCAAATATGAAATGATTCCAACACAAAATTCAGAGATTTTCACATTCACTTTTCAAAGCTTTATTTTAAACTTCCAAGTCATATTTCATAATTTGAAGAAGTCATATTATCCTATCTCATGAAAATCATTGAGTTGCATAAAGTTTCTGAATTTGAAATCTTTTTCAAATGGAATTCAAACTATTTTCAAATCCCTTTTCATTTCTTTAAATGGAAGAGGTCATGTCATCTTCACTCTAGGGTTTTGTGATGAAATGAATTTGAATTCCTGGTGATCAAAATGCAGGGTGAAAGTTATTTCATTCCCTCTCATTAAACTTTCAAAAGTTTCAAAAAGTTTCAAATTTCACTCACTTTTAATCAGTCAAACAAACAAACAATCATTCTAGTTATTTATTATAACATTCCAACATTTAGAATTTTGGGATGTTACAAACTACCACACTTAAAATGAATCTCGTCCTCGAGATTCGAAAGGGCTAGAAAGAAAAGGTTAGGGTTTGGGGGTCTTCTAACAAATCCGCTGTCCTAGAAAGGTGTGGGGTCTACCACACTTAAAACGAGAGTTACTGGTCCTTCAAAATCTTGACAGTTCTCTTGGTGCATCTATCTCTTCACATACTTTATAGTAACTCCTTATGTGATGCTCTTCCGTCGTATCAAAATCTTGTGTTCTCATAACAACATGTATTTCCTCTCATACTGGATCTTCTTAACTGACAGGTCTCATGATCATTCTAAGTAACTTATCGATGATCTCATGGTGGTCTACCATTAGTGGTTGTCCTGTAGTGAAATGGGTCTTGGTTTCATTCCTCACCATAAAATTCCTCCGTGTGACAGCAACTGTCATGTACAAGGGGTTTCATCATGCCATTCTAAGGCTTGAACAAAAGCTTCAAGGAACGTCGTCTCTTTACTATGGGTAAGTCACTCAGATTTACCATTCCGAATAGCAAGCGAATGATTAGAGTAAGTCGTCATGGTGGCCAAGCCATGTCGCACTGAAATCATTACCTTGTATAAGGTTTAGTGAATCTCGTATTCTAACACTTGGTCTTCCTCACAAGCATTGTAGAAATTTCTCTTGTCAACAAACGAAGTTCGTATAAATCCATTGGTTCTGCAAGCTGAACAAAAACATCTATCGTTTCTTCACAACTCTCGGGTTATCGTATACTCCTAAGAAAACGTTTGCGGATCAGTCATAGCTTATTCCAAATATCTTCCTTCACAAAGGTGGGGCTTGATACTTATCAATCCTGTGGTTAGTGAGCTGTGGGTTCACTTGAATACTTGAATAGCTTTAACTCCCTCTTGGGGTTACTATCGTTTCATATTCCAGTATTATCTTCTGTTCAATCCGTCATACCCTTGAGGTAACAAATCACCAACTTATTCTTGTCTGGATTCCACTCCGCAGAATCCATTTTTCTTTCCATTGGTCTATTTAACCTTGGGTATGGTTTCATCACAATCCTTCCTTTTCTCAACATTCCAACTTCAAAAGCACTTGGTCTCAAGGCTTATCATCTAGATAGTTTGAAGTGATTCCACATTCTCTTCACCTGTATTCACTTATCCAAACTCCTTATTATGAATGGTATTTTCCTCACTCACTTATCCCTGTGGTTACTACCACACTTAAAATGAATTGCACATATGCCTTCATAGACCATATTTTCTCATATCCTCGAAATTGGTCCGTGATCTTTGTTCGTAGAGTAATAACTCATGTAATTCAACATAGAAGAATCATGACACCATAAATTTCCATTGATCTCATGAACTTATTACAACTCTAATACTTCCATTACAAAACTTCAAAATGATAAGAGTGCTACCTATTACATTTATTACTTCAAAAATCCAAAACTCAAACTACTCGTGTTTAGCCTTCTTCTCCGGGCAGGCATAGGAGTAGTGTCCTGTCTTATTGCACCGGTAACACATCATCTGACTCAGATCCTTCTTTGCAGAAATTGGGTTGTTTTGAGAATGTCTTTGGTTTCTCTTCCCGTGCTTCTTTGTTCCGATCAAACCTTCAATTTCCTATGGATCAATCTCCACTTCTTCTGTCAGGAAGTTTCCCACATACTCTTTTCTTTCCTTCGTACAGTCCTGTGAGAAATGTCCTTCTTCTCCACATGAATAGCAGGCATTGGAGTAGAATCTGGTTAGGCCTTCTCCATTAGGGTCTTCAACATCTTCCTTCATCACAAGTTCTCCTGAGTTTTCTTTGAAGGCTTCTTTCATGGCTTCCTTCTGCTCCTTGATGACTTCTCGTACCTTGGGGTACATTTGGCATTGAGCCGAGTAATGGGTACTTCCTTCACAAAGGAAACATGTCACCTGCCCAGTTGGGAATTCCTCAGCAGGGTGATTTTCTTCACAATAAGGACATCCTTCCTTGTGTTCTTCCTGGGTGTGTCCTATCTCTCCACAGATTTTGCATGCTCGGGTCTTCTTCATTGGGATAACACAATGCTTCTGAATGAGATGGGATCTTAACAGAGTCTTCTTGAGTTGTTCCCAATTCTTTGCTCCATTAAATCTTTGTATGGCATGATGCATCTTCCACCAAGTTGCGGCACTTTGGGTAAAGTGCAGGAGAGCATATTGAACCTCATTCTTCTGTGCTATCGAGTTGCTCCTGAAGTGATTCTCCATGTTGTGAATCCATACTTCTGTCTCCAGCCGAGTCATCGATCCAGAATACATGAGTCCAGCTTCTTTCATCATCTATTGGGTTTAAGGGTTTGGGATGAGATAAGAGATAGAAAGGAGGGGATGCACACAATACAAACAATGGTTTTGAAAATATATTTTATTTGTGGCTGTCAAGAAAATTACACACAAGTGACAACTCACAAATCATCATATCTAATCGTAAGTATACAACAGGGGTTTGGTCTTCTAGGGGCATAACATCTGGAAATTCTTCATGGTCTTCAATTTCTTCAGGTCTTCAATCTTTTGTAGCTCCTTCCATAATGGAATACATCTGGGCCTAAGTTGGGCATCAATTGTCTGATATCTTGTCCTTCTTGGAGTGGCTTCAGTTGATCCTTTGTGTGGTCAAAAGGGGAGGGATATATTCTAACTATTTGAGGTAAGAGGGACCATTTTGGAAAAATCAAAAAAGACAAGAAGTAAAGGATCTTTTACAAAATGAAGTCTTAGAGATTTCCTATCCTAGGGCTTTCTAGTTTCTAGGGTCACGTCCTACAGTCAACATGTGCTCTGATACCATCTCTGTAGCGACCCGACTCAAAATGAGTAAAGCCTCTGTGTTTTCTGTGCCATCCCTAGATCAGTATGCTGGCACACACAATACATCAATGTATATACCAAAGTGCAATCACATGTAAATAACGTAAAACTGATATATACCTTAAAATCTCAGCGGAAGCAGTCAACGCGTGTGGAGTGCCAATAACACCAACGGCAGGTTGAGTGCGGACCGTAACCCTGAATCGTACTCTTACTCGTCGTAAAAGAGTATCTGCAACATAAGACGTTGCAGCCGTGTAAGTCAGTACATTGAATGTACTGGCAAGATCACCATAGTTGAACAGAAGATAAAGACTATTCTATATGCAGTAAGACTTTGTGGCTCTATGTCTGAGTTTCTGCGTAAAGCTCATTTTATTTTCCTACAACAAAGGAATATCAGGAGTTTTCACTATAGATTTACCTAACATGACATGGTTCCGCCAACCGATGTCTAATTTCCCACAAGTATCATTAAGTTGCCCACAATTAGTTATTAGTCCAGTGTTGAGAGTTCAGAGATAGATCCAAGTCTAGAAGCTCAAATTGTCCGTAACCGGGGACACGGCTAATCGATTAGGTTTAACTCTGTAGAGTGTTGTGTACTTTACCCACAAGATTCTTTCCCTCCTAGTAAGTCCTCGCACGGCCTGGTCCTTGAGAACAGGATGAAAGAAACATGGTCCTTCAAAGTGTTTCCCTGACTGTCCGACAATGCCCCTCCAATCCTAACGTCGACTATATCTCGTAGCACTGCCCAGCAGAGTCACAACAAAGATCAACCAAGCCAGAGCCCATAATGACTTGTGGCTACACAGGTAAGCTTCCGGGCATGAAGTATGCATCCTTCTCTTTGAGACTGGGTGAGGCTTTCCGCGTGAATACTGGCACTTCCCTAGCAACACCTAGGCTAACCACTGTTCTATCCCCAGGGCGCCATTCAAAACCATCCCTCACCCAGTAGTGTGTATTAAAGTCTCGAAGTCTTGAGGTCTTGAAGATGCAGGACTTGAAGATATCTTCATGAAGTTGTCGTCTTGACGTGGAGTCTTCCTTCTCACACCACTCACGAACCCTCATACTAGACCCCGTCTACTTTAGCATAGCATTGTAATATCTAACGTTCCCGGGGTTTTAGTAACAAGTGGTGGGTTCCTACCTCATGCATACCACTCAACTACAAGAATTCCAATAACACTACGGGAGGAATTTGTTGAATGATGTCACTACAATGCAATAAAACATAAGTATGAAAATAGATGGTCAAAGTGAACTTGCCTGTACTGTTGATGAAGAAATAGTATCGCTCTCAGAAATAACTTGATAGACTATTCGTCACTCTCCGATGAAGTCTATATAATCAAACATTCCATTCATATAAGGAATCATTCTAACAATCAACACTAACATTCAATAAGAAACACAAAACTAAAACACAAAAGTTGTGATGAAGAAAATACTTAAGACAAAAGTTAAAATCAACAAAAACTTCATCAAAGCAACTAAAGATTGGTTTTATCTACAAACAACTATTTTGTAATGTAACAAAACAAACACAAGTAAAATATAATAAAAAAATATTTTAGTAAAAATTTTACTAGCAAAAGGAATTACTTTTGTAGAACAAGTAAAACTATGAAAACAACATCATCAACAACATAAGTGATTGCCTAATAAAGTTAACTACAAGTACAACCATAAACTAAGAGAAAACAAATTATAAAACAACTAAGTTAACAGAAAGGAATTTATAAAAATCTTTATGATAAAACAGAATTAAATGATCTAAAACTTTTGTGGAGAGTGTTTCTATTAAAACTAAATTGTTTTTATAACACATTACCTAATGAAAAATATATATAGTTTTTTTTCTACAACAAAAGGGTAAAACTAACTATTTTTATTAATAAGACATTTCCTAACAGAAAGGAATTTCAAAAAAAAACTTTATTTGAAAACAGAATCTAATTTGGTTTTAGTAAACTATACCTAATTGAAAAAAGTAGAAATTCCTATGATATTAAGTATAAAACTCAGAAAATATATATTTTTATTAACAACAAGTAAAACACCTAGTGTTTAAGCAACAGAACCTACTAAAACAAATTATAACCAATTCTGATTTGAACTAACTAAAATTAAATTAAATTAACTATACTAACCACTAGGCAGATTATGTTTATAGCTAAAACACTAAACAGATTTATCCTAAAAATCTTTAAACTCAGCATGATGAAAGTCCTAACTAATACCAAGGAGTAGCAAAAGGACTCATACAAAAATCTATTTTTAATCTCTAGTTATTCAGATTAGAGTAGTTTGAGCACACTTGATTTAATTCACATTTTATAGTTCAAATTTCATATCCAAGCATACAGACATAAACTAGAACAAATTTGTGACCTAATGCCAAAAGAATCAACTAAAAACACTAAGTAGTTTAAAAGATATAAGAAAAACAAAAACACAACACAAACTATTTTCTAAAACAAAACAGAAAAAGAAAAGAAAAATCTAACGATCGGCCAGTGCTACGGGTCGGCTTCCTATTGGTTATTAGCGTGTGCGCGTGAGTGTTTGCGGCGGTTGACCGAACGTTAGAGGATACCGGTTCGCGTTTATAAAAGGATCTAATCTGGCGCGTGGGTTCTAGATCGGACGGTGGATGGGGTGCAGAGGCTCTCCGTGGAGGGGGGGTCTCCGGCGAAGTTCCGGCGAGGTCCGAAATGATAAGGTCGACGGGGATTGTGTTCCGGTGATCCCCGGCGATGGCGACGGCACCACTCGATGCGGGCGAAGACGGCGATGAGGTAGGTGGCGTCAGTGGGGCGAGGGGGTGACGGAGTCGACGGTGGCAAGCTCGGAGGCGTAGCCGACTTTCGGTGGTCGTCGGGGAGGGTGCTCCTGTGGGTATGGAGCACGGGTGAGAGGATGGGGAGGTGCGGGCGAGTGAGAGAGAGAGGTTGGTGGGCTCTGGGGGTGCAGGGAAGGCAGGGGGGAGCAGCACGTTGAAAATGGCGCGGCGGCGGCTCTCGGGTCCAGTGAGGAATAGCGGCGAGGGGAGGGCACGGCAGAGGGGAAACAGGGGAGATGGGAAGAGGGGAGCGGCGGCTTGTATAGGCAGTCTCAGGAGCTCGAGAAAGGAAGGAGGGAGCGGATCACGGCGAGGGTTCGCCGGCGTGGTCTCAGGAGGGAATGGAGGAGCGAGGCGACCGCGGGAGAGAGAGCATGATCAGCGGGCGACCGGTTCGCAGGGGTTTCGGGGGTAGTTAATAGACAGGTGGGCCGGGACTATATAAAACGTTTTAAAACATTTCCTTTTCTATTTTCCAGAGTAATAAAAACCTCTTTAATGCATTCAATATAATTCCAAATATAGGAAAAGTATATATCAAAGTTAACAGAATAATAAATTCCATTTATTGAACATTTTTATTCTATCATTTGATAACCTTGAAAGAAAATATTATTTTCAGATAATGCCTATTTGGTTTTAAATCCTTTTGCAAAAAAAATTCAAATAACCCTTTGGGTTTTATGGTTCAAATACTTCAAAAAATTTCCCCTGGTTTGGAGTGTCATATTACTCCTCTCTAATTTTTGTCACTGGTTTGAATACTTTAAAAATTTGAATAGGAACCAAATATGAAATGGTTCCAAAACAAAATTCAGAGATATTCACATTCACTTTTCAAAGCTTTATTTTAAACTTCCAACTTTCATAATTTGAAGAAGTCATATTATCCTCTCTCATGAAAATCATTGAGTTGCATAAGTTTCTGAATTTGAAATCTTTTTCAAATGGAATTCAAACTATTTTCAAATCCCTTTTCATTTCTTTAAATGGAAGAAGTCATGTCATCTTCACTCTAGGGTTTTGTGATGAAATGAATTTGAATTCCTGGTGATCAAAATGCAGGGTGAAAGTTTTGGGAAAGTCATTTCATTCCCTCTCATTAAACTTTCAAAAGTTTCAAAAAGTTTCAAATTTCACTCAGTTTCAATCACTCGAACAAACAAACAATCATTCTAGTTATATATTATAACATTCCAAAATTTAGAATTTTGGGATGTTACAAGGGGATGGAGAAGTCCATTCCTAAGTTGTACTCGATGCTGAAATCAGCGGAGGTCGAGATCAAAAAGGAGCATCAAGTGTTGATGGTGAATAAGACCACTAGTTTCAAGAAAGGCAAGGGTAAGAAGAACTTAAAGATGGACAGAAAAGTTGTTGCCGCACCCGGTAAGCAAGTTGCCGGGAATAAGAACAAGAATGGACCCAAGCCTGAGACTGAGTGCTTTTATTGCAAGGGTACCGGTCACTGGAAGCGAAATTGCCCCAAGTACATAGCGGATAACAAGGCCGGCAACGTTAAAGGTATATGTGATATAGTTGTTATTTATGTGTACCTAACCAGCGCTCGTAGTAGCTCCTGGGTATTTGATACCGGTGCAGTTTCTCACATTTGTAACTCCAAGCAGGAGCTGCGGAATAAGCGGAGGCTGGCAAAGGCAAGGTGACGATGCGTGTCGGGAATGGTTCCAAGGTCGATGTGATCGCCGTCGGCTTGCTACCTCTACATCTACCTTCGGGATTAGTTTTAAACCTAAAGAATTGTTATTAAGTACCAGGTTTGAGCATGAACCTTGTATCTGGATCTCGTTTGATTCGAGATGGCTACTAATTTAAATCTGAAAATAATGGTTGTTCTATTTATATGAGAGAAATGTTTTATGGTCATGCCCCACTGGTTAATGGTTTATTTTTGATGAACCTCGAACGTGATGTTACACATGTCCATAGTGTGAGTACCAAAAGGTGTAAGCTTGATAACGATAGTCCCACTTACATGTGGCACTGCCGCCTTCGTCATATTGGTGTCAAACGCATGAAGAAGCTCAATGCTGATGGACTTTTGGAGTCTCTTGATTTCGAATCATTTGACACGTGCGAGCCATGCCTCATGGGCAAGATGACCAAGACTCTGTTCTCTGGAACAATGGAGCGAGCAACTGACTTGTTGGAGATAATACATACCGACGTATGCGGTCCAATGAGCGTCGAGGCTCGCGGTGGCTACCATTATGTTCTCACCCTCACTGATGACTTGAGCAGATATGGGTATGTCTACTTAATGAAACACAAGTCTGAAACCTTTGAAAGGTCCAAGGAATTTCAGATTGAGGTAGAGAATTAATGTGACAGGAAAATAAAGTGCCTACGATGTGATCGTGGTGGAGAATATTTAAGTCACGAGTTTGGCACGCACCTATGGAAATGTGGAATTGTTTCACATCTCACGACGCCTGGCACACCTCAGCGAAATGGTGTGTCTGAACGTCGTAATCGCACTCTATTGGCGATGGTGCGATCTATGATGTCTCTTACCGACTTACTGCTATCATTCTGGGGATATGCATTAGAGACTGCCGCATTCACTTTAAATAGGGCGACGTCAAAATGCGTTGAGACGACACCGTATGAATTATGGTTTGGAAAGAAACCTAAGCTGTCATTTCTAAAAGTTTGGGGATGCGTTGCTTATGTGAAGAAACTTCAACCTGAGAAGCTCGAACCCAAAGCGGAAAAGTGCATCTTCATAGGATATCCGAAAGAGACTATTGGGTACACCTTCTACCTCACATTCGAAGGCAAAGTCTTTGTTGCCAAGAATGGATCCTTTCTTGAGAAAGAGTTTCTCTTGAAAGAAGTAAGTGGGAGGAAAATAGAACTTGATGAGGTAATTGTACCTCCACTAGAACCGGAGAGTAGCGCAGCACAGGAAGTTGTTTCTGTGGAGCCTGCGCCGGCTGGAGAGGAACTTAATGATGATGATCATCAAACTTCTAATCAAGTTACTATTGAACATAGAAGGTCCACTAGGACAAGTTCCGCACCAGAGTGGTACAGCAACCCTGTCCTAGAGATGATGTTGTTGGACAACGGTAAACCTTCGAACTATAAAGAAGCGATGGCGGCCCGGATTCCAACAAATGGCTTGAAGCCATGAAATCCGAGATAGGATCCATGTATGAGAACAAAGTGTGGACTTTGGTGGACTTGCCTGATGATAAGCAAGCCATCGAAAATAAATGGATCTTGAAGAACAAGACTGACGCCGATGGTAATGTGACCGTCTATAAGGCTCGGCTTGTCACTCAGGGTTATCGACAAGTTCAAGGAGTTGACTACGATGAGACTTTCTCACTGTAGCGATGTTGAAGTCCGTCTGAATCATGTTAGCAATTGCCGCATTTTATGATTATGAGATCTGACAAATGGACGTCAAAACGACATTCCTTAATGGCTTCCTCAAGGAAGAACTGTATATGATGCAGCCGAAAGGTTTTGTCGATCCTAAAGATCCTAACAAAGTATGGAAGCTCCAGCGCTCCATCTATGGGCTGGTGCAAGCATCTCGGAGTTGGAACATTCACTTTAATGAGGTGATTAAATCATTTGGGTTTGTACAGGTTTATGGAGAACCATGTATTTACAAGAAAGTGAGTGGGAGCTCTATAGCATTTCTGTTATTATATGTGGATGACATACTGATAATTGGAAATGATATAGAACCCTTGGAAAGTGTAAAGGCCTACTTGAATAAGTGTTTTTCAATGAAGGACCTTGGAGAAGCCGCTTATATATTAGGCATCAAGATCTATAGAGATAGATCGATACGCCTCATAGGTCTTTCACAAAACACATACCTTGAAAAGATATTTAAGAAGTTCAACACGGATCAGTCCAAGAAGGGGTTCTTGCCCGCGTTACAGGTTGTGAGATTGAGTATGACTCAATACCCGACCATGGCAAAGGATAGAGAAGAGATGAGTGTCATCCCCTATGCCTCAGCCATAGGCTCTATTATGTATGCCATGCTGTGTACCAGACCTGATGTGAACCTTGCCATAAGTTTGGTAGGGAGGTATCAAAGTGATCTCGGAGCGGAACACAGGACAGCGGTCAAGAATATCTTGACGTACCTGAAAACGACAAGGGACGTGTTTCTCGTATATGGAGGTGCTGAAGAGCTCGTCGTAAAAGGTTACGTCGATGCTAGCTTCGACATAGATCTGGACGACGCCAAGTCGCACACAGGATACATGTATATTTTGATTGGAGGGGCAGTCAGCTGGTGCAGCTGCAAACAAAGCATCGTGGCGGCATCTACATGTGAATCAGAGTACATTGCTGCTTCGGAAGCAGCAAAGGAAGGAGTCTGGATGAAGGAGTTCACCACCGACCTAGGAGTGATTCCCAATGCGTCTGGCCCGATGACTCTACTCTATGACAACACTGGAGCTATTGCCCTTGTGAAGGAGCTCAGGTTTCACAAGAAGACAAGACACATCAAGCGCCGCTTCAACTCCATCCGTGATTACATTCAGGAGGGAGATATAGATATTTGTAAAGTACATACGGATCTGAATGTCCCAGATCTGTTGACTAAACCTGTCTCATGAGCAAAACATGATCAACACTAGAATGCGATGGATGTTCGATTCATCACAATGTAACTAGATTACTGACTCTAGTGCAAGTGGGAGACTGTTGGAAATACGCCCTAGACGCAATAATAAAATGGTTATTATTGTGTTTCCTTGTTCGTGATAATTGTCTATTCTTCATGCTATAATTGTGTTAACCGGAAACCGTAATGCATGTGTGAATAAATAGACCATAACATGTCCCTACTGAGACTCTAGTTGGCTAGCTCGTTGATCAATAGATGGTCACAGTTTCATGATCATGGACATTGGATGTCATTGATAACGGGATCACATAATTAGGAGAATGATGTGATGGACAAGACCCAATACTAAGCATAGCACAAGATCGTGTAGTTCGTCTGCTAAAGCTTTTCCAATGTCAAGTATCGCTTTCTTAGGCCATGAGATTGTGCAACTCCCAGATACCGTAGGAATGCTTTGGGTGTGCCAAACGTCACAATGTAACTGGGTGGCTATAAAGGTACACTACGGGTATCTCCGAAAGTGTCTGTTGGGTTGGCATGAATCGAGACTTGGATTTGTCACTCCGTGTGACGGAGAAGTATCTCTGGGCCCACTCGATAAGAAATCATCATAATGAGCTCAATGTGACTAAGGACTTATCCACGGGATGATGTCTTATGGAACGAGTAAAGAGACTTGCCGGTAACGAGATTGAACAAGGTATAGGGATATCGATGATCGAATCTCGGGCAAGTATCATACCGGTAGACAAAGGGAATTGTATACGGGATTGATTGAATCGCCGACATCATAGTTCACCCGATGAGATCATCATGGAGCATGTGGGAGCCCACATGGGTATCCATATCCCGTTGTTGGTTATTGATCGGAGAGTGTCTCGGTAATGTCTACGTGCCTCCCGAACCCGTAGGGTCTACACAATTAAGGTTCAATGATGCTAGGGTTATAGGGAAATAGTGTATGCGGTTACCGAAGGTTGTTCGGAGTCCCAGATGTGATCCCGGATGTCACGAAAAGTTCCGGAATGGTCCGTAGAGGAAGATTGATATATAGGAAGTGAGGAATTCGCCACCGGAAGTGTTTCGGGATTCACCGGTAACGTACCCGGACCACCGGAAGGGTTCCGAGGGTCCACCAAGTGGGGCCACCAGCCCAAGAGGGCTGCGTGGGCTGAGAGTGGAAGGGACCAGCCCCAGAGTGGGCTAGTGCGGCATCCACCCTGGCCCAAGGCTCAGGAAAGGTGGGAGGGAGGGGAAACCCTAGACCCAGATGGGCCTAAGGCCCACTAGGGTTGCGCCCTCCCCCTCTACCCTCTCTGGCCACCGGCCAGATGGCCAATCTAGTGTTGGCCGCAGCCCCTAGGGTGGGAGCCCTAGGTCTGCGCCCTCCCTCCCCCTCCTCCTATATATAGTGGAGGGTTTTGGGGCTGCCAGACACACGGTTTCTTCCTCTCTTGGCGCAGCCCTACCTCTACTTCTCTTGGTTCACCGTATCGCTTGGCGAAGCCCTACCGAAGAGCACGCAGCTCCACCGTCACCATGTCGTTGTGCTGCCGGAGCTCTCCCTCAACCTCTCCTCCATCCTTGCTGGGTCAAGGCGTAGGATACGTCACCGGACTGCACATGTGTTGAACATGGAGGCGCCGTTGTTCGGCGCTGTGATCGGAGTCCACTGCGATCTGAATCGCTACGAGTACGACTCCACCAACCGTCTTGTAACGCTTCCGCTTAGCGATATTCAAAGGTATGAAGATCCTCTCTCCCCTTACTCGTTGCTGGTTTCGCCATAGATGGATCTTGGTGAACACGTAGGAATTTTTTTTATTTACTACTATGTCTCCCAACATAAACTCCAGGTTCGCAATTGATTCTTGCCACATATGTCTAATAAATTTATATTCATTTCTTGTATGAGGCATACAAATATACTAAATAACCTAAATATGACTTTCCAACTCATTTTTGCATACTGTTTCATGCATTCATAGTTCAAATTTGAATTATATTCATTAAATGACCGGAAATGTAGATAATGACTCAAATATAACAAACGAGATCTGAAAAATGTCAATAACAGGGAGGATTCTATGGTGCATGTTAAGTGTAGGAAAAAAATTGCAAGTCAAACGAGGAAGGAAAATGTCAGTTCGCCTTCAAACATATTGCGCAGACCAGTATTCTTTACAAAAACACTAATTGCAGGCGTCACACACGGTTCCATTTTTGAAAGTATGTGCGATGATAGACTACGTCGCACACGCAATGTTTTGAAAAAACCATGTGCAAGGCATCACACACGTTTGTATTTTTAACATCGTGTGCAATGATATGCTACATCACACACACACTTTTGCAAAAATTGTGTGCATGGCATCACACATGGTTGCATTATAATAACTGTGTGCAACGATATAGTACATCACACACACACACACACATCATTTGTAAAAATTGTGTGCAAAGCATCACACACGCAACTCTTTTCTGAATCATGTTTGATTGATCCGCCATCGCATATAGTTCGTGTCATTAGCGACAGAGCTTGAACTATACCGTTTGCGATTGGTGGACCGCACATAGTTTCGTCGAAGGGTCTCTGATTGATGTGTTGTCTTTGGACCATTCTGTAGTAGTGCTTGGTTCGGTGACCTAGGTTGCCAAGGTGGGGTTAGGCGAGTTGTGTCCTCGTGTTAGGCAATTCGGTTCGGGGTGCTTGCTTGTTTTGGGTGACTTGGTCGGCCGGGTTCGGCGACCTAGGTCGCCGAGGTGGGTGTAGGCTAGTGGTGTCCTTGTGTTAGGCGATTCGGTTCGGGGTGCCCAATGTTTTTTCACAATTTGGTTCCTCGGGTTCAGCGGCCTAGGTCGGCGAGGTGGGGGTAGGCGAGTTGTGACCTCGTGTTAGGCGATTCGGTTCGGGGGTGCCTGCTGGTTTTGAGTGACTTGGTCGGCTAGGATCGGTGACCTAGGTCACCGAGGTTGGGGTAGGCGAGTTGTGTCCTCATGTTAGGCGATACAGTTTGGGGTGCTGGGTGGTTTTGGGTGTGGGTGTCAAAACTAGCAGATCTCGGGTAGGGGGTCCCGAACTGTGACACTATAATCAATGGTAACAGGAGACGAAGGGGACACAGATTTACCCAGGGTCGGGCCCTCCTATGGAGGTAATACCCTACATCCTGCTTGACTGTATTGATGATGAGGAGGGTTACAGAGTTGATCTACCTCAATATCGTATGTCTAACCCTAGCTGAGTTCTTCTATCTCCATGCCCTAAAACCCTCCCGCTTATATAATTGCCGAGGAGGCCTAGGGTTTACACAAGGTCGGTTACATGCTAAAGAGATAAACATGCCTAACTACAGCTAATAACTTGAAGAGTACGTCATGGCGCCTCGAAGCTTCCATCTGGCGTCGGTGGTCTTGGATCGTCCGATGCATCCACTCCGGCCCACACAATCCGGCCCATAAACAACAGGCTGGCTATCCGAGGACCCCCTAATACTGGACTCCCTCAGTAGCCCCCGGAATAGCCTTCAATGCCGCTATATTGCCGCTCAACTTCCTCATGTCGTCATCTTCGGCTTGCGAGGCTAGTCCCTCATTCCTCCTTGTTCGGCAACCGACCAGTCTTTTGTAAGATCCCAGGCGTCGCGGGCAAAGGTTCATTATGATAACAATGTGTTCCCCTCGATTTTCACGCGTCGGGGGAGGCGAGCGGTCCGTGATTTTTAAAACCTTACCCCTCTGTAACGGAGGCATTGCCCATTTAATCAAACAAAACCATGGCTCAGACTAAATTCTCTTTGCTCCCCATCAAAAGAAACTCCTAGTGGAAGCTCCATGCAAAACATGGCTAACGCCCCTAGCTCCTCTGCACGTCCCTACGGCTCAAGCCCAGGGTACTAGACCAGTTGCTCCGTTACACTCCTGCGGCTCCGCAATCTGGAGACCCAGCGATATCTTCCTTCTTCAGATCTGGCGGCCACCAGCGCAGGTCTGCTTTCTTACGGCGACGAAGTTTTCGACGAGCGTGTCCCCAATCCTAACAAGGGGGAGCACGTATGATTTGTTCCTTTCCTCCTCCGGGGCCTTGGGTTTCCAATTCATCCGTTCCTGAGGGGGTTGCTGGAGTTCTACGGGATCCAACTCCACCACCTAATCGCAGGATCCATTTTGCACATCTCGGGCTTTGTCGCTCTCTACGCGATGTTCTTGGGGTGTGAAGCACATTTTGATTTGGGGAGGAAATACTTCTGTCTCGTCCCCTGAATTCGAAACAAGACAATTTTGCTGGTCGGCGGAGCCGAAGTGTGCCGCATAGCGGGGACAGGGTATTCGGCAGGCACACCGAAGAAACCCAAAGAATGGACTTCAGAGTGGTTTTACATTGAAGATGTCCCCCTGTTCGAGGCAACTCACACAGGTTTTCAGAATACCCTGATATCCTCCCAAAGAAGAGGTACAACTCGCGACCGAGGAGCTCATCCCAGGAGGAAATCGTCGAGGTGCAGCATCTAGCCGCACAGGTGCGGATGCTCGCCCACCACCAACTGACTATCATAAACGTCATGGCCGCTGCCATCTCCCGATGTGTGCACCCCTCCAACAGCGGGTACAACCCTTATGGAAATACAATGGGACAAGCGACACCACGTGCTACCAAAAACAAGGGCCCGCCAACCCGACGGCGTTGGACATCATACTTGCTGACCTGTACAAAGGGGAGCAAGAAGACTTTATTCGGCGGACAACCAAGGAAGGATATTCCGCCCACAATCCCATTGAATAGGTAAGCCTTTCTCTTTCAAATGTGAAAATAGTTTGGTGTTTCCGTTCCACACTTTACTTGACCGAAGCCTGGTGTGAACATGAATGGAGGAGCTTCATCGAGGCAGTCAACTATTCGGCTCCTCAGCCCGAGAACCATTCACGCGACAACGAACCGGGTTTCAACAAGGACCCGGATCTTCTACTTGACTTTGAAGACGGGCTCTATATCGAGGATGGCATCGTCCAGTCCCCGGTGGCTATCATAGTTGATTACCCCGGGTCATTCTCCATCCCTATGGCGGTCAAGAAGAAAAACTCCTCCCGCAAGAGGCCAGTTACCAAGAGCAGCCCGGACGTGCTGGTCCCGACTCCCAAATGCCGCCGATCCGCATGCCATACACCGGTAGCCGAAGCTTCGGCTGAGTCGGAGGCTAGCAGGGATCTTGTGGAGGAGCCTGTTACAAGGACGAATCCACCTGCCCCTCATCCCGAAGGTACATTGTTCAGTTATCCACTAATCGTTGTGATCAATAAAGTATTACAGCAGTTTCTTTCATTTAAATACTCAGGTGAAATGCCCAATCCTCTCCTACTGGAGTGGTTACCCGGGTGTCTGGAGACGCCCGAAGTTCCTGAGCCACGGCCCATGCGGCTTCTGCTATAGAAGCCCCCATGGACAATCCAGAGCTTGCCGATTCTGGCGATGGTGTATCCATCACCAAATCGTAAGTGGAGAGTGCTATGCATCATCAGAATGATGGGAAGCCATGCAGCGCCCAATTTTCTCCGAACAGGAGTTCGGCACCCTACGCTCGGTGGATGCGCACCTTGGTGCCGCCCGAGCTGGGTTCAGCGAAGCTATGAAGTTCATAACCACCAGCATATAGGTAAGTGATCGGGTTTTACTGAATCCGAACATTTGTGTAATCCTAGTAGCCCCCAAGCCTTAATTTGTTTTGAAACAAACAAATTAAGGATCTCCGCATTGTTTGACTGTTGATGCAGGAGCAACAGTCTGAGCAATTGGCCAAGGAGCTCGAGAAGAGCTGCACGAAAGTACAATCCATGAAGGCCGAACTAGCACAAGTAAAGAGCTTCTCGCGGGGGGCCATGGTGAGTATGCATTGACTGTTGATCTTAATGTATCAACGTGCCTGACACACAAATTTCGTGTAGCAGCCGAATCAAGGGCACATGGAAAGGTAGTTGGAAGAAGCCCGAGACTCTGAGAGGTATGCCGAGTCCCAGCACCAGGCTGGTTGCCTCATTGTGCAAAAGCGGGCCGAAGAAATTAATACATGTCTCCTGTCCGGGCATCCTGAAGAGGAGATTGAATCATACCAAGGTGACCTGCTAAAGAAGTTGACCTCTCTCCATGGGCGCATGCGGAAACTAATGAAGGGAATGGTGAAGGCACTATGGCCTTCTAAACAGCCACCTAAAGGGCTAGCCTCACTCGTTGATCGATTCAAGGGGGCTCGAAGTAGGTTCGAGTTGTGGAAGACTTTGGCTTGCTATGAGGGGGCACGGGAAGAATGGGCCATGATCAAGACCCGTTTCACCAGACTTAACCCCGAGCATATGGCACGTGTTGGTCCCGTGGGATCGGATGGAAAAGAAAAGCCACTCCACATGGTGTATGACTGTGTGATGACTTACGCCCATCTTTGGCAAGCGGACTGCCCCCTTAACACCATAATCGATAATATCGATGAGCGTATGCACATGTAATTTATATGTACATGTGTATAAATCATCTGTGTTGTAAACTTTGTCTCAACCGGCCATCGGCTTCTCCCCCCCCCCCACCCCGTGCGAAGAGCTTGGGAGTATTCCTCCTTGTTTGTCCCTCCAAAAAGAGCGAACTATATTCGGGGAACCAGGCAATCCGAGGAAAATAGTACCTCTATCGATACCTTTCATAGGGGCTCTACGAGGATTGTTGATAGAAGTCCGCATACGTGCAGTATGCGGTTAATTGTTCTTTGGCAAGAAAAGACCCAAACAATGGTGATAGTGGTCGGAGTCGTATAAGGTGTTTCTGTCATAGCCGACCAATTGTCTACGTAAGATAGCTAGCTTTCGTCTTCACCTGTCTGAGGTATTTTTCTGGATGACCCGGTCATAACAATCGCAGAGGCGCTCCCTTTACTCTCTAGCCGAACAATCAGGAACATAGAGGGTAATCACAGGAGTGAGGAAACCTAGCTTGGCAAACTCTTAGTTCGAATTGATGCATATGATGGCTAGAACATGACAAAAGAAACATGTGCACACAATAAGTGTGAGAAAATACTTGTAATAAAACAGGTCGGCTGCTAGAAGAAGCCCCCACGTGTTGTGTTCGGATTCAACACTTTGTGGTGTATGCTGATAATCTTTAGTACAAGATTGTCTCAACTAAACATAGGGAAAGAAAATAAAACCATCCCTGTCAAACAGCAAAATGGGAAGGGAAAGAAGAAAAGGGGAAAGATGACAAGGATAAAAGGAGAAAATGTGGGGGAGTTTAGACGACACCGGTTTATCCATAGAAGCACCGAAGACGAGATGCGTTCCATGGGTTTGGCTCAAGGCGGTTATCGGATGGACTCCGAAGATGACAGGTACCTCCCGCAAGTACTTTGTGGATGATGAAAGGGCCTTCCCATTTGGGGTTGAGTTTATGCTTCTACTTCTCCAGGAGTCGTAGGATGAGTTCGCCTACGTTGTATGTTTTTGCCCTGACCTTCCTACTCTGGTAACGTCGAGATTGTTGTTGGTAAAAAGCGGAGCGGGCCAGAGCTAAGTCGCGCTCTCCCTCCAAGGCGTCTAGGTCATCCTGCCGATCTAACTCGGCCTCCTTTTCCTCGTACATGTGCACTCTTGGTGCATTCTGGATAATATCGTAGGGGAGGACTGCCTCTACCCCATAGACCATGAAGAACGGTGTGTAACTCGTTGATCTATTTGGGGTGGTACGTAGGCCCCATAGAATAGAGTTGAGTTCCTCCACCCAATGACAGTCGGACTCGTTAAGAGATCGGACCACACTAGCTTGATGCCTCTCATAATGAGACCGTTTGCTTGCTCGACCTGTCCATTGGTCTGCGGATGATAGACCGACGCATAATCAAGCTTTATGACCATTTTAGCGCACCAATCCTTGACCACTTGGGCCATGAAGTTGGATCCATTATCCGTTATTATGCTATGCGGGACACCATAACGATGTACTATGCTGGATATAAAGTCGATCACTGGTCTGGATTTAGCCGACTTGATGGGCTTTGCTTCTATCCATTTGGTGTAACTTGTCAACCATGACAAGTAGGTATTTATTTTTCTTGGTTCCCCTTTAAGGGGTCCGACCAAGTCCAGCCCCCAGACCTCGAAAGGCCAAGTGATAAGAATAGTTCGAAGGTATGTTGGGGGCATGTGACTTTGATTTGTAGAGATTTGACACCCTACGCGATGCTAAACAAGTGACTGAGCGTCTGTCCGAGCTGTAGGCCAAAAGAAACCAGCTCAAAAGGCCTTGCTGACAAGGGATCTTGCCATGGCATGATGCCCGCCCATGCCTGCATGGATTTCGGTAAGGAGCTCCCATCCTTATTCCTTAGATATACATCACTACAATATTCCGGTTGTGCTTTTCTTGTATAACTCACCCTCGTGTACTTTGTAGGCCTTGGATCGTCGAACCATGTGTCGTGCCTCGATTTGATCGTTGAGGAGTTCCTTGTGAAGAAGGTAAGCGAGGAAGGGCTCGGTCCAAGGCGCTATTATTGTCATTACCTCGTGTATCGAGTTCGTTTTATTCATCGCAGAGCCGCCGATAATTCCATCGCTTGGCCCGTTTATGGGGGGAACAACTTCGTCCGCCGTATTAGGACCAGCATCATTGTCGTCATCCTGCCACACTACAGAGGGCCTAAAGAGATGCTCGGGAAGGTATTTCTTGGGATGTGATCGGGCTTGGATCCCATACGGGCCAATATGTCGGCCGCTTGGTTGTTGTTTCGAGCAACGTGGTGGAATTCCAACCCCTCGAACCGAGCAGATATCTTGAGGATGACGTTTCTATACGCCGCAATCTTCAGATTTTTGGCGTCGAACTAGCCGTTAATTTGGGATATGGCCAAGTTAGAGTATTCCCGCACCTCTAGCCGTCGTATGCCCATTGATACCGCCATCCGAAGACCATGAAGGAGAGCTTCGTATTCGGCTGCATTGTCGGAGTCGGCATACATAATTTGCAACGCGTATCACACATTGTTGCCCGTGGGGGATGTGAGGATAACTCTAGCCCCCAATCCGGCCAGGGTCCTGGATCCATCGAAGTACATTGTCCAATGGGAGTATGCACTGTATTCCTTGGGGATCTCGGCCTCTGTCCATTTAGCCAGGAAATCCGCCAGTACCTGGGATTTAATGGCACAACATGGCTAGTAGGTTATTTCAAAGGGAAGGAGCTCAATGGCCCATTTGGCTATGCGGCCGGTGGCGTCCCTATTGTTGATTATATCACACAGGGGGACCTTGGATGCCATTGTTATCGCACACTCCTGGAAGTAATGTCTGAGTTTCCTCGACGCCATAAATACTGTATAGGTTATTTTTTGGTAATGTCGGTATCTAGACTTGCACTGAGTTAGCACTTCTGACACATAATATACTGGCTTATGAGTCCGAAATTTATGTCCCTCCTCATCTCGTTCAACGATGAGCACCGTGCTGATGACTTTGTTGGTGGCTGGTATGTATAATAACATGGGCTCACTAGCGCCTCATGCCATGAGTATGGGATTAGTTGCCAGTAGTGTTTTGATTTCTTCTAACGCGGTAGCTGCCTCATCGGTCCATTCGAACTTGTTCGTCCATTTCAGCAGCTTATGGAGCGGCAAAGCCTTTTCTCCGAGGCATGAGTTAAAGAGGCTTAAGGCCGCTACGCACCCAGCTAGCCTCTAGACGTGTTTCAACTCTGTGGGAATTGCAAGTTCCGATAGAGCACGGATTTTAGCTGGATTTGCCTCTATTCCTCTATGGGAGAAGATGAATCCAAGTAGCTTACCAGAGGCGACTCTAAATATACATTTTTCCGGATTGAGCCGTACCATATTCGCGTAGACTAGCAAAGGTTCGCCATAGGTCATCGATCAACTGGCCTACGTGCTTGGTTTTGATTACCACATCATCCACGTACGCCTCGACAGTCTTACCCACATTTGTCAGGAGGCAAGTTTGGATCATGCACTGGTATGTGGCCCCGGCATTTTTTAGCCCGAAAGGCATCGTGTTGAAGCAAAATGGGCCATAGGGGGTGATGAATGCGGTAGCTGCTTGATCGGATTCCTTCATTTTAATTTTATGGTATCCGGAGTAAGCATCGGGAAAACACAACAAATCGTGTCCGGCTGTGGCATCAATGATCCGGTCTATGCATGGTAAGGGAAAAGGGTCTTTGGGGCAGGCTTGGTTAAGGTCTTTGATGTCGATGCATAGCCGCCAGGACATGTCTTTCTTAGGTACCATCACCAGGTTTGCCAGCCACTCAGGGTGTTTAATATCCCGAATGAATTCGTCTTTGAGAAGTTTGGCTAATTCTTCACCCATGGCTTGTCATTTGGGCTCAGAGAAATGGGGCAGGGTCTGTTTCACGGGCTTAAAGCCTGGCATAATATTTAGGCTTTGTACTGCGAGCCATCGTGGGATTCCGGGCATATCGGAAGGATGCGAGGCAAAAATGTCCCAATTTTCGCGGAGGAAATTCCGTAGCGCTTCATCTACGAGGGGATCAAGCTGGGCTTCGATGGACGCAGTCTTCTTGGGGTCCGTCGGATGCACCTGGAATTTAACGATTTCCTTTGTGGGTTTGAAGGATGTGGACTTGGTCCTTTTGCTAAGGATCACATCGTCTGTGTTAACTGCCGACCGTAATGCGCTCAATTCATCGGCAGCGAAAGTCTCCACTAATGCCTCGAGGGCAAGCACTGTCGTTTTGTTTTTGGCCCAAAGGGCTATGCTCGGATCACTAGCATTCGTGATCACTCTGTTTGGTCCTGGCATTTTGAGTTTCATGTACCCATAATGGGGTATAGCCTAGAACTTTGTGAAGGTGTCACGTCCCAATAGGGCATGATAGCCACTTGGGAAGGGGACGATGTGGAAGAGAAGTTCTTCGGATCGTTTGTTTTCGAGTGTGCTGACCACCACATCTAGGATGATACATCCAGAACACTGTGCCTCCTTTCGTGGGATAATTCCCCAGAAGGTTGTGCTGCTATGTTCGATGCGGGATCGATCGAACTGCATCTTTTCTAGGGTGGCCTCGTATATGATGGGGTTCAGAACTAGTGCAGTCGGTGAGTGGCCGGGAAGAATGGCCGGCTGGTTAGTGTCCCATAAAGTAACAGTATGTCTGCCCACGGGCTAGTGGCAGACACATGGTAGACTTGCTCGAGTTCCTTGAGAGCCCTCTTATGCCTATTCCTCGAGGGGAAGGTCTCATAGACCGTTAGGACTTCGGCATTGCATCCAGGCAGCGAAGGAAAGCGCCTACTCGACGGAGGTGTTTCAAGGATCGCCTCGGCGCTTTTAGCGACTTACCTGGCCACCCAGCAAGCTCTAAGGCTGTGAGTTGGGTTCGTGTTTAACAACACAAAATGTATATGGCAAGGTTTATCCAATAGTCCGTTGAGGACAGTGCCGTCCCTAAAAGTGGCTTATTTCTCTTTTCGGCGGGTTCGTACCTGGCGGGCCGTTTTGGAGGTATCCTCTTTTTTCGAGATCCTCTAGGGTGTTTGGGGAGAATTGGTTCTGAGAATAGCTATTCGAATTGCGAGACACTCTCCATGGTGCAGTACTTTTTGACCAAATCTGATAACTCCAAAAAGTCACTTATGTGTCGGCGGGCCAGGGCATTAAGGATCCCTTCATCATGGCAATTGCAAATAAAAATTGTCGTGATATCTTTGTCCCTAAGACCTTTAATTCTGCTCCTAGTGAGTAGGAGTCTGGCCCAAAAGTGATGGACTGATTCTCCATGTAGTTGCTTGATATCCCAAAAGTTCGAAGACACGGGCTTTGGTGCGATACTTGGATGGTCGTTTGGGGCGGTGGGTGGGAAAAAATCAGATCCCATGTCACATTGAGTGTTCGGAATTACGGTTTCCAAATTGTGCGAAGGATCCCTGACAGGTAACAGTCCGGCTTCCGAATGATCCCCTACCTCTGACTTACTGATCGAGGACTAGGTTATAGACGGTTTTCAAGTCCGACTGTCGGTCAGAATCCGCAGCCATACACTCGATGGTAGAGACAAGGTGGGTGACCAGAGGGACATAAATTTCCCTGTCATCAGGTTTGATCCCGAGCCGATCATAGATCGGAGCCTGGTCATCCGATATACGCATAGCTTCGATCCGATCCAACAACTCATTTAAGAACGAGGCAATAGCGGGATGCGTGTCGCTGATACGAGTCGATTCATCGATTAGCGTGACGGTTCTGGACTTATGCCAAAGCGGATCTGGGTTCCGTCCCACCGTGAGGCCTGATGTCTTTGGCGTCAAGGCGTCCGGACTTACAGGTTTTTCTTCGTAGGTCAAAGGTTACATTAGAATGAGTGTTCCCTGTAAATCAGCCATGAACTCTAAGGTTCTGAACTGGATGTTCTGATTGGGAGGAAAGCTTCCGCTCTGGCCATGACAACTGATCAGTTTGGCACACGACAAGATGTCGTTTTCGGTGAGACTCTGATCGGGGGCAAGACTCCCCTGGATGCAGACCTTGCTACTCGTGGCAAGGTGAGCCATCGATTCCTTCGGTGCTCACAGAGGAACTGTCAATGAAAGCACCAATGTCGGTGTCAAAACTGGCGGATCTCGGGTAGGGGGTCCCGAACTGTGAGACTAGAATCAATGGTAACAGGAGACTTAGGGGAGACTGATTTACCCAGGTTAGGGCCCTCCTATGGAGGTAATACCCTACGTCCTGCTTGACTATATTGATGATGAGTTGTTCTATCTCCAAGCCCTAAAACCCTCCGGCTTATACAAATGTCGAGGAGGCCTAGGGTTTACACAAGGTTGGTTACATGCCGAAGAGATAAACATGCCTAACTACAGCTAATAACTTGAAGAGTACGTCATGGCGCCTCGAAGCTTCCATCTAGCATCGGTGGTCTTGGATTGTCCGATGCATCCACTCCGGCCCACACAATCGGGCCCATAAACAAGAGGCCGACTATCTGAGGGCCCCCAAATCTGGGACTCCCTCATTGGGCGAATTGGTTGGCCGGGGATGTTGATACGTCTCCAACGTATCTATAATTTATGAACTATTCATGCCATGATTTTGGTATGACTTTATTAGAACTAACCCGGACTGACGTTGTTTTCAGCAATACTACCATGGTGTCGTTTTTTGTACAGAAATAAAAGTTCTCGGAATGGGCCGAAAATTTAGTATGATTTTTATGAACCAAAAGAGACCCCCAAAGCGATGGATCTCGGACAGAAGAGCCATGAGGAGGTGACAAATCACCTAGGCGTGGCCAGGGGTGCTCGCGCCTGGCAGGCTTGTGACCTCCTCGGGAACCTTCTGGATGTGGGACCAACGCCAAATACTCCAATAAATACCCAAACCTCCGAGAAGAAACCTAGATCGGGAGTTCCGCCGCCACAAGCCTCCAGAGCCACAAAAAACCAATCGGGAGCCCGTTTCGGCACCCTAATGGAGGGGAAAACCATCACCGGAGGCCATCTTCATCATCCCGGCGGCCTCCGTGACGAGGAGGGAGTAGTTCACCCTTAGGGCTGATGATATGTACCACTAGCTATGCGTTTGATATCTCTCTCTCGTGTTCTTGAGACGGCACGATCTTGATGTAGCGTGAGCTTTATTGATATAGATGAATCATATGGAGTTTTCCCCTCTCTATCTTCATGTGATGAATTAAGTTTTCTCATTGAAGTTTTCTTATCGGATTGAGTCTTTAAGGACTTGAGAACCTTGTTGTATGTATTGCGAGGGGATATCCGTGGTGACAATGGGATGTTCTATTGATCCGCCTGATGTATGTTTTGGTGATGAACTTGCGGGTTTCGTGAACTTGGGAATCTATGCATAGGGGTTGGCACATGTTTTCGTCTTGAATCTCCGGTAGAAACTTTGGGACACTCTTTAAGGTTCTTTGTGTTGGATTGAACATGATGAATCTGAAAATGTGCGATGCATATCATATAATCAAGCCCATGGGTACTTGAGGTGACATTGGAGTATCTAGGTGGCATTAGGGTTTTTGCTGATGTGTATCTTAAGGTGTTATTTTCATATGAACTCTAGGGCTGTTCGTGACACTTATAGGAATAGCTCATAAGATTGATCGGAAAAGATAACTTTGAGGTGGTTTCATACCCTACAATAATTTCTTCATTAGTTCTCCGCTACTTGTCATTTTGGAGTGAACTCTTTGTTGCACGAGAGGTATTTACATATGATTCAACTATGTAAGTATTGTTGAGAGAACTTGCACTAGTGAAAGTATGAACCCTAGGCCTTGTTTTCAAGCATTGCAATACCGTTTTTGCTCACTTTTGTTACTTGCTACCTTTCTGTTTTTATATTTCCAAATTACAAAAACCTATATCTAGCATCCATATTACACTTGTATCACCATCTCTTCGCCGAACTAGTGCACCTATACATTTTGCCATTGTATTGGGTGTGTTGGGGACATAAGAGATTTCTTGTATTTGATTGTAGGGTTGTTTGTGAGAGACCATCTTCATCCTACACCTCCCACGGATTGATAAACCTTAGGTAATCCACTTGAGGGAAAATTGCCACTGTCCTACAAAACTCTACGCTTGGAGGCCCAACACGAGTCTACAAGAAGAAGGTTGCGTAGTAGACATCAAGCTCTTTTTTGGCGTCGTTGCCGGGAAGGTGAGTGCTTGAAGGTATATATTTAGATCTTGCAATCGCATCTTTTAGTTTCTTGTTTTACACTAGTTTGGTTTTATAAAAGAAAACTACAAAAAAATGGAATTGAGGTTGCCTCATATGCTTGATCATTTTAATGTCTTTCGTGAAAATGATGGAAAGGAAAATTGTGCTCAAGTGTTAGAAGAAGAAGTTATTAAAATGTTTGGCAATAAATCTTTGATTTATGAGCATGATTTCAATATTGTTAGTATGAATTCTCTGAATATTCATGATGCTAATGATATGCAAAGCCACAAGCTTGGGGATGCTATGTTTGATGAAGAATATATTTTTAGACCCCCATGTTTTTATGAGCAAATTTATTATGATGATGACATGCCTCCTATGTATTATGATTATGATGATGACATGTATTCTATAAAGAGTGATAGTAACCTTGAAACTTGTCATCATGGTTTTAATATTCTATGTGGTTATGTCAATCAAGTATCTCATGATAGATATTTTGTTCAGTTTGCTCCCACTATTAGTCATGAGAAGAAATTTTCTTGTGTGGAGAGTAGTAAAATTTCTATGCTTGTAGATCATGAAAAGAATGCTTTATGTGCTGGTTATATTGTGGAATACCTTCATGATGCTACTGAAAATTATTATGAGCGAGGAACATATGCTTGTAGGAATTGCAATAATATCAAGTTTCCTCTCTATGTGTTGAAAGTTTTGAAGTTATGCTTGTTTTGTCTTCCTATGCTAGTTGATTCTTGCTCCCATAAACATTTTTCTCACAAAATACCTATGAATAGTAAATGGCTTAGACTTAAATGTGCTTGTCATGAGATTCATGATACTCTTTTGCATGTTTCAATTATTATTCCTATATGAGCATCATGGAAATCATCATGCCTAGCTAAAAGGCATTAAAGAAAAGCGCTTGTTGGGAGACAACCCAACACTTTTACCTTCTGTTTTTATGTGTTCACATGATTAAGCTACTGTACTAATCATGTTTTGTGTCTTTTATTTCAATAAAGTTCCAAGTAAAGCCTTTGGGATAGTACGGATACTTGCTTGTTTGATTCCGTGCAAAAACAGAAAGTTTTGCGTCCAGTATATGAATTATCTAATTTTACTGGAGCATCAAAAAATTACGAAATTTTTAAAAAATATTTGTATGCCAATTACTTGAGTTTTACTAATTTTTCAGAATTTTTCGAGTCAGGGAAGTGTGGTGATTGTTCAGATCTTTACAGACTGTTCTGTTTTTGACAGATTCTGTTTTCCATGCATAGTTTGCTTGTTTCAAGTGTTCCTACAGCTTATATTGAGTAATATAAATTGTGATAATTATGGAATAAATTATGTATCATGTGAGAACAATTATGAATCTTGTATTGACAGTACCGAAGTGAATGATCTATCTTTATTACACTAACCCTTCTCACAAAGTTCCGTTAAGTTTTGTGTGATTGAAGTTTTCAAGTTTTGGGTGAGACACCAATATGAGGAGAATAAGAAGTGACAATAACCTAAGGTAGGGAATTCCCAAGGCACCCCCAAGGAATATTCAAGATCCTAATCTTGGGGATGCCCCGGAAGGCATCCCCTCTTTAGTCTTCAACACTATCGGTATATCTTACTTGGAGCTATATTTTTATTCATCACATAATATGATTTTTGCTTGGAGCGTCATTTTATTTTGTTTTTATATGCTAGGTGTTATTTATAAGATATATTTTCAGTAAAAATTCTCCAAAAATTTCCTTAGGATGCTTGCATTACATGTTTGATGTGTGTTGTGTAAAAACAGAAACTTTTGCTGTAGTGTTTGAGTTTTCATATTTTACTGGAACGTGGAAAGTTTCTGAAATTTTTATACAGTGTTATCATGTAAATTATTTATCATTCCATAAATTTTCATAATTGTTTGTGTTACATAAGTACATTGTTTTCATAAATTGCTACAGACTATTCTATTTGGACAGATTGATGTCATAGTTTTCTTATCTACTTATCCTATAGTTTCCATTGCCTATATTGGTAAATATAAATTATGGAGATGATACTATATAGTATTAAAATTATTGTGCAACTTGTATTTTCAGTACCTAAAGAGTTGATTTATTATTATGTGTACTAACCTATCTCACGAGTTCTTTTTGAATTTTGTGTGGATGAAGTTTTTGAGAATAGGTGAAACCATGATATGAGAGGATTGAATGAGATACAAAAGCTCAAGCTAGGGGATGCCCAATTCACCCTAAGTAAATATTTTAGTAAGTCTCAAGCATCTAATCTTGGGGATGCTACACATCCCATATCTCTTCATAAACAATTATCGGTTAGCCTATGTTGAGCCTAAATTTTAATTTGTTCACATGATGCATGCTATTCTTGGAGTGATATTTTTGTTTTGCTTGCTGTTTAAATAAAATACTCATATCTGAAGATATTTATTGAGAAAGAGAGAGAAATTCCTCACATAGCTACTTAATTGTTTGACTACTCATTGATCTTCACTTATATGTTTTGGAGTAGTTTTCACATTTACTCTCGTGCTTCACTTATATCTTATGAGTAAATGGTTGAATGAATTGAATATCATAAATCTTAAATTATATATGTTTTATATGATTATCCCATGGGGAGTAATGACTCCACATATAAGAAATATAGGTTGAATTTTTTTATTGAAAGTTAGCAAACACCGCATTGGTCACTTGAACAATTCATGAAATAATATTGAAGGAAGAGAGATTTCACATATAAATATACTATATTGGACATCTTCTACGATTGTGAATACCCATTACTTATTTTCAAACTTGAGCAAATTAGTTGAAGTTGGACAAGTAAGACAATGTAATGAGTTATGCTTGGGTATATTTGTATAGAAGTTATATTGTTACGGATCCTCCAACATGTGGTGCTTGCTTCCACCTCATACTACCCAAAACATCTGCACCAAGTAGAAATACTACTTGTGCATACAAATACCTTTAAACCCAAAGTTGTTCCATATGAGTCCACCATACCTACCTATATGCAGTATTTACCTGTCGTTCCAAGTAAATTTGCATGTGCCAAACTCTAAACCTTCAAATAATATTGTGTTTTGTAAGACCGAATCGCTCACATAGTGACTAGCGAATGTTAGTATCTTCCATGCTAGGTGGGTTATTCTCACGATATGGGTTAATTCACTATAATTCACGACAAAGTTGCTGGTATTCGGGATGCCCAGTTCCTTGCTCAAAAATCAAATCAAAATATAATGAAACAAAACTCCCCCAGGATTGTTGTTTGTATGGATAGTACCCGTGGATTCGGCTCACCGTGGAGTGTGATTGATTGGTGGAGGGGGGTAAATACTTTACCATTGTGTTTGATAACCGCCTATAATGTATCTAGCATGGAAGATACTGAGATCTCTCGGTTGTTATTTTGACAATGAAAGCATACCGCTCAAAATTATTATTCATCTCTGTTTTCAAAGCTAGAGCTCTGGCACCTCTACAAATCAATGCTTCCCTCTGCGAAGGGCCTGTCTTTTAATTTCTAGTACTTACTTTTATAGAAGAGTCATGGTGATCTTCACCACTTCCTATATTTTCCCTTTTTCTCTTGGCAAGGGTCATGTGATGGGGATAGATCCAAGCATATATGGATATTCAAATATATTTGATCATGAATTGTTATTGTTGGCAATTATCTATATCATAAATAAGTTGGGAGGCAAAACATTAAGCCCCTATCTTTCTCTGTGTTTGCTGGGTGCTATTTGTTCTAAAAATATGCTTCGAGTTTCAATAATCATGGAAGACTATATGATAGTTGAGTATGTGGAATTTGCCAAATCAAATCTCTTACATAGACCCTTCCTGAAAATAAGATGAATTGCAATTGTTTGGTGACTGAAAGCATAGTTTGTTAGTCTATACTTTAACATGTGAATAGCTTGTTATTTCAACATGAGAAGGTTTCTAGGATGAGATACTGTTTATGATATATAATGATACTAGAAAAAGTGTTTGGAACTATCACCGATCAAATTTATGCACTATGCTAGCAATCACAATTCATAAATTATTTCTTTTATTATTTACCTACTCGAGGACGAGCAGGAATTAAGCTTGGGGGTGATGATACGTCTCCAACGTATCTATAATTTATGAAGTATTCATGCCATGTTTACAGTATTTCTATATGATTTTGGTATGATTTTATTAGAACTAACCCGGACTGACGTTGTTTTTAGCAGAACTACCATGGTGTCATTTTTTGTATAGAAATAAAACTTCTCGGAATGGCCTGAAAATTTTGTATGATCTTTTATGGACCAAAAGAAACCCCGGAAGCATTGGATGTGGGCCAGAAGAGCCACGAGGAGGTGACAAGCCACCTAGGCGCGGCCAGGGGGTGGCCGCGCCTAGCAGGCTTGTGACCTCCTCGTGAACCTTCTGGACGTGGGACCACCGCCAAATACTCCTATAAATACCCAAACCTCCAAAAAGAAACCTAGATCGTGAGTTCCGCTGCCGCAAACCTTTAGAGCCAAGAAAAACCAATCGGGGTCCCGTTTCGGCATGCTGTCGGAGGGGGAAACCATCACCAGAGGCCATCTTCATCATCCCGGCGGTCTCCATGACGAGGAGGGGGTAGTTCACCCTCAGGGCTAAGGGTATGTATCAGTAGGCATGTGTTTGATCTCTCTCTCTCTCGTGTTCTTGAGATGACAAGATCTTGATGTAACGCGAGCTTTATTGATATAGATGAATCATATGGAGTTTTCCCCTCTCTATCTTGTTGTGATGAATTAAGTTTACCCTTTGAAGTTTTCTTATCGGATTGAGTCTCTAAGGATTTGAGAACACTTGATGTATGTCTTGCGATGGGATATCCATGGTGACAATGGGATGTTCTATTGATCCACTTGATGTATGTTTTGGGGATCAACTTGCGGGTTCCGTGACCTTGGGAATCTATGCATAGGGGTTGGCACACGTATTCGTCTTGAATCTCCGGTAGAAACTTTGGGGCACTCTTTGAAGTTCTTTGTGTTGGATTGAACATCATGAATCGGAAATTGTGTGATGCATATCGTATAATCAAGACCATGGGTAATTTTGGTGACATTGGAGTATCTAGGTGACATTAGGGTTTTGGTGACATTGGAGTATCTAGGTTACAGTGGAGTATCTTAAGGTGTTATTTAGTACGAACTCTAGGGCTGTTCGTGACACTTATAGGGATAGCTCATAAGATTGGTCAAAAAAGATAACTTTGAGGTGGTTTCGTACCCTACAGTAATTTCTTCGTTAGTTCTCCGCTATTTGTCACTTTGGACTGAACTCTTTGTCGCACGAGAGGTATTTACATATGATTCAACTATGTCAGTATTGTTGAGAGAACTTGCACTAGTGAATGTATGAACCCTAGGCCTTGTTTCTAAGCATTGCAATACTGTTTGTGCTCACTTTTATCATTAGTTACCTTGCTGTTTTTATATTTCAGATTACAAAAACCTATATCTACCATGCATACTACACTTGTATCACCATCTCTTCGCCGAACTAGTGCACCTAGACAATTTTCCATTGTATTGGGTGTGTTAGGAACACAAGATATTTCTAGTATTTTATTGCAGGGTTCTTTGAGAGAGACCATCTTCATCCTACACCTCCCATGGATTGATAAACCTTAGGTCATCCACTTGAGGGAAAATTGCCACTGTCCTACAAAACTCTGCGCTTGGAGGCCCAACACGAGTCTACAAGATCGGTTGCATAGTAGACATCAAGCACCCCCTCAACCGATTATCGAGCCTATAAATTCCCAGAAAATCCAAAACCCTAGGGGAGTCGACAAAACACAATTCCAGACGCCGCAAGTTCTAGAATCTCGAGATCCAATTAATCGAACACCATCATGGACGAGTTCATCTTCTTCATAGGTGCCTCTCTGATGATGCGTGAGTAGTCCACCATAGACCTATGGGTCCGTAGGCATTAGCTAGATGGCTTCCTCTCTCTCTATGTTTCTCAATGCAATGGCCTCTTGTATATCTATTTGACATAATGAATTTTGTAGAGTGTTTGTTGGGATCGGATGAATATTGAGTTCATGAGCACTTTCTATCCATGAATATGATTTGAGTCTTCTTTGATCTCTTATTTGCATGATTACTTATAGCCTCATATTTATTCTTTGAATCTTTGGTTTATTTAGGCCAACTAGATCTATTTTTCTTGCCATGGGAAGAGGTGCTTTGTGTTGGGTTCAATCTTGCGGTGTTCTTTCCCAATGATAGAAGGGGCAGCAAGACACGCATGTATCATTGCCATTAAGGATAACAAGATGGGGTCCATTCCTACATGAATAGATCTTGTCTACATCATGTCACCGTTCTTATTGCATTACTCCGTTTTCCCATGAACTTAATAAAGTAGATGCATGCTGGATAGTGGTCGATGTGTGGAGTAATAGAAGTAGATGCAGAATCGTTTCAGTCTACTTATCTTGGACGCGATACCTATATAATAATCATTGTCTTGATATCGTCATGATTATTTGATCTTCTATCAATTGCCCAACAGTAATTTGTTCACCCACCGTGTGCTCAACTCATGAGAGAAGCCACTAGTGAAACCTACGGCCCCCGGGTCTACTTTTCCAACATATTGCTTTCCGATCTACTATTTGCAAAATTTGCTTTCAGATCTATTAATCAAAAAAAATACCTTGCTACACTTTTTGTTTACTTATATTACTTTGTGTTCTTGCGAGTATTTCCCACGACTATTACTAACTAATCTATCTTATTACCGTAGAGAGTGTGACAACCTGTCTTTCGCGTCAAGTTGCAAGCATTAGTTGTTTGTGTGCAGGTGTTGTTTACGTGGGTGCGTGATCTTACTCTAAGGATTGATACCTTGGTTTCATAACTGAGGAAAATACTTACTGTCGCTATGATGCATCATCCCTTTCTCTTTGGGGAACTACCGATGTGGTCTCAAGCCACGTCAAAGTAATTTCTGGCATCGTTGCACGGGAGTAAGCAATCTCATCTACCAGGTTCCTAATCAAAAATTCATCTACTTGCAATTTACATTATTTTCCATCTTCCTTTCGTTTTCCTCTCCCCCATTTCATAAATTTGCCATTTTATTCGCCCTCTCTTTTTTGTTTGCCTTTTTCTCGTCAGGTCTCTTGTTTGCTTGTCATCATGAGTGATTTTGGTATGGTACAAATAGATGATGGCAGGACTCCGAAATTTGGACGTTCTGGTAATCTGTATTCTAAAACTGTTGTTTTGGGGCAAGGGAACATTATAGGAAAAGGAACTACCCAGGATTTTTTCAATTCTGTTGGAAGCTTGACTCTTGACGATGCTCCTGTACTCAAAAGAACTAAAACTTATGCGGAAGCTATCTTTGCTCTAGTTCTTAAACTTGAAAATAGATTTGTCCGTACACATCCTACTTTGAAAAGAATTTTTATTGAGCTACCTATTTTAAAAGGTCCTAAAGCCAAAAAGTAAGCTACCCTTGCTCTCATGAATGAATTTGATCATATAGTACGAGAATCTAGGAAATTTTTTGATCATTTTGGTAAGAGTTACGAAAATCCGGTAACAGATGAAATCATTTATATAAGATATTATATGTTGAGTCATTTTCTTGATAATAATCAAATTTTCCGCGAGAATCTTAGTAAGGAAGTTCCCGTTCTAGATGTGATCGAACAAACTTTTAATGATGTTAATCAATAGTACTCTTGGATCGTAGCCGGTAATCAAAGGGGATATATAGATGGCCAAATCGATAATCCCAAAAAATTTATGAATAATGTCTTTCAAGTTGTATTCGGAAAAAACCTTTTATGAAAATTTACCTCTGAGTAAAGTGAAGAAAGATGACAATACTTGAGTCTATGCATTATGCCTATCTAGGGGCATAAAACGATAGCGCTTGTTGGGAGGCAACCCAATGAATAAATTATTTTTCTTTCTGTTTTTGTGTGTTCTTCACAATTATGATTTGTTTATGATATTCTTTTATGTTTTATTTAGTATTTGTGCCAAGTAATGCCTTTAGGATGATCCGTAAGATGAGTATAAACAATGTTGAATCTGAAACAGAAACTTTGTTCCGAGTGCACGAATTTTCATTTTTTACTAGATCGTGATATTGAGCTGCAATTTTAACGTAGCATTTATATACAAATTCTTTAAGTTGTTTTTTTATAATTTTTATAGTTCCATAAGTATGGGTAGAGTACAGATTACTACAGACTGTCATGTCTGAAACAGATTTTGTTTTCAATGCATTGTGTGCTCGTTTTGATGAATCTATGGCTTGTATCGGGGGGTATAAGTCATGGTAAAGTTATAATACAATAGTTATAATGCAATAATAAAATATGAATGGGTTTACAATATTACCTAAAGTGGTAATTTGCTTTATTATACTAACAGATCTCACAAGAATTTTGTCACGTTTTGTGTGATTGAAGTTTTTATGTTTTGGGTGGGATCACGATGGATGAAGGAACAAGGAGTTAGAAGAGTCAAACCTCGGGGATGCTACAGAACCCCAAGGTAATATCCAAAGAGTAACAAGTAACTAAGCTTGGGGATGCCCCAAGTGGCATCCTGTCTTTCTTCTAACAAACATCGGTATATTACTTGGAACTATATTTTTATTCGTCACATATCATATGTTTTGCTTGGAGCGTCTTGTATCTTTGCTTTGTTTTCTTTTATCCTTGCTGCACACACCTATTTGAGAGAGCCAAAATTATGCTATGATTTGTTAGAATTGCTCTTTATGCTTTAGTTAAAACTTTTGAGCAAAGGAATTGCTCTAGTGCTTCACTTAAATATATTTTTAGCACGGCGTGCTTTTACAAGCTTGAAGAAATTCCCTCATGCTTCACTTATATTATTTTGAGAGATGAAACTTGTATTCTCATGTTCTTCACTTATGTCCATGTGAGCTTATCTAAAGCAATTGCAACATATGAAACTAGTCCCAAAGTGATAGATATTCAAGAGGGGTGTAATAAAAAATTCATGACGATCATTGGACAAATTAAACTTGATTCTTTGTAATAGTTTTGAGACATGAGAATAGTGATATGTGAGTTATGTTGATGAGTAATTATGCTTAGTAAGAATATTGGTGTAAGGTTTGTGATTCCCTATGCAAGCACGAAAGTCAATAGTTGTGCTACGAAATTACATCCTACTTATGGTGCATTATTTAGTGTTTGTTATGCTTAATGCTCGCTGATGTGATTTTTCGTTTTTGGGTTGGATGCTTCTTAATCTCTTGCTAGACTTCACTTGTACTAAGTAGAAATACTACTTGTGCATCCAAATTTCTTAAACCAAGTTTTTTCATATGAGTCCACCATACCTACCTATATACGGCATTTCCATGACATTCCAAGCAAATTTGTATGTGCCATCTCTAAACATTCAAAATAAAATTTCCTTTTTGTGTGCTCATACCCCTCACGAAACGGTAGGGGTGAACGATATTGTTTCATGCTGGATGTGTTATTCTCAAGTTGAGTGTTTATTCACTTGTCATTGCATGAGAGTATGATGGTAATAGGGATGCCCAGTCCCAAAATGAAAAAGAAAAAATATTACTTTATGTTGTCAAATAATAAATTCCTTGGAAAGTGTTGGTTTGGAAGGCAACCGTGGATTCGGGTAGCCATGGAAAGTGAAAGTGTGGTGGAAAAAAGGAATAAAATTTATTTTTTGTTTGGGGACCGCCTATGATGCATCTAGTGTGGAAAGATATTGAGATCTCTCAGTCGTTTTCGTTGACAGGAAAGGCATGCCACTCAAAATATTTTTCTGTATCAATTTAAACACTTGATCTCTGGCACCTCTACAAATCCCTACACTAGTAGAAAACAGCCCATTTGTCCCGGTTCCAGAGGCCCATTAGCCCCAGTTCTGGAACCGTGAACAAAGGGTCGGTACTAAAGCCCAAAACCTTTAGTCACGGTTCGCTTGCGAACCGGGACAGAAGGGGCACCATGTGGCCGCTGCGGGGAGCCCAGGCAGGAGGATCTTTAGCCCTGGTTGGTAACACGAACCGGGACCAAAAGTCATCCACGCATCAGCATCTGGCAGTAGTCGGGGTTTTTGCTTTTTTTGAAAGGGGCGGGTTAGGGGGTTTTGGAGGGTTAATTTAGGGGTTTCATATTGCGTTAGCTAGATAATAGAGAGAAGTGTCCTCTCTTTCTCCGTGGTTGGTCAACACTAGATACTATAGAAAGAACTCGGCACGCTATCTAGTAAGCAAATGAAGGAACCATTAAGTACACAAGATCGACATGAACATATAAAAAGAGAAGTGATCGACCCCTCTTTCTCTAAGAGATTGGTCGAACAACAAGTTCTCATATATCTATCCGACGCTACTAGCTAGATATATACAATATAAGATTTCTTACAACCCCTAACATTTAATTTCAAATTCCAGATGGTATTCTTCGGCTTTATTTATGACGTGGTCAAGAAAGAATCCTGCCAATTCCTCTTGAATTGCTCGCATGCAATCATGTGGTAGGAATTCATCCCGCATCTGCCACATCTAATTTGAAGAAGGGGTTCAATACATATCTATGAATGAAACTCAACAAAAATCATGGTAATAAAATAAAATTGTGAATATTATTGCTTACGCACTTGATATTGTTTTTCAGAGTAGCCCTGCTTAAAGGTCGTCGCGTTGTAGATGAACTCGCAAACGTAGTATCCACAAAAATCATTTCCTTCTTCTTGCCACAACCACTTTACAAAAAATAGAGTTCAATCAAACTGGTAATCAAGCATGATTAATGCTATTGATGAAACTAGAATCAATGGGAAATGCGCAGAACTAGCTAGTAGTACTTACTTTTGGGTGTGTAAATCGCAGCTCCCTCGGTAGTGCCGAAACAATTGCGGTGTACTCTTTCCAAACCCTGCCAGACAACAACAACAACAACAACAACAACAACAACAAATACTTTAGTCCCAAACAAGTTAGGGTAGGCTAGAGGTGAAACCCATAAGATGTCGTGACCAATTCATGGTTCCGGCACATGGATAGCAAGCTTCCACGCACCCTTGTCCATGGCTAGTTCTTTCGTGAGGCTCCAATCCTTCAGATCTCCCTTTACGGACTCTTCCCATTTCAAGTTCGGTCTACCCCGGCCTCTTTTGACATATCAGCATGCTTTAGACGTCCGCTATGCAGTCGGGCTTCTACAGGCCTGTGCTGAATATGCCCAAACCATCTCAGACGATGTTGGACAAGCTTCTCTTCAATTGGTGCTACCCCAACTCTATCTCCTATATCATCATTCCGGATTCGGTCCTTCCTTGTGTGGCCACACATCCATCTCAACATGCGCATCTCTACCACACCTAATTGTTGCACATGTCGCCTTTTACTCGGCCACCACTCAGCGCCATACAACATTGCGGGTCGAATCGCCGTCCTATAGAACTTGCCTTTTAGCTTTTGTGGCACCCTCTTGTCACAGAAAATGCCAGAAGCTTGGCGCCACTTCATCCATCTGGCTTTAATTCGATGGTTCACATCTTCATCGATATCCCCATCCTTCTGCAACAAAATAATTACTGCCAGACAAAGAAAATAATTACTTGATATCAGGAAATGAACAGAGTTGCTGATATGATGTGATAATGATCGATTGAACTTACTTATGGAGCATTTCAGTCATGTCCACATATTCCTAGGGATATTTTCATCTCGAATCTAAGATGATTACTAGTCTCCGCTCAAGGTTAATCTCTAGCAGGATAAAGTGGAAGCTACGCACGCATGCATAACTCATCAATTACAGTACTATAACCTCGAGTAATAAGGGAACCTAATATGCACAAGATAGTAACACTCACTGGAAGTTGTAAGGAAAGAGTATTCTCTCTTTAATTTGATTTCTAAGAAACGGTTCTAGCAAGTTGTCCTCGGTTTCTTTGACTCTGTGTTTAACCGTCCATTCATGTATGATATTTGGGTTAATAGACCCAAAGTCATAGATTTTTTCTTTTTTGCATTCAACGATCTTCAATCTGCATAATATAGTGAGGATAATTATATATACATGCAATGAAAGAGCTGAGCTATATATAGGGACTTAATTACATAAGTAGTACTTATAAACAGTAGGAAGTCATGATTGTTTTGTCGATGGCCTTTTGATTGTATAACTAGAATATCTCGACAAATTCAACAGAAAACCGATCCATTCCAAAAAGGTCGTGCTCCTCTTTATTTCTCAGTGTCAAAGCATCCTTCCCAGACTCGCGGCAGGTTTTCATCTACCATTCATGCAATATTTGCATCATCGTTGTAAGAGGAGGAGGATTAGGTTTGACGAGAGGCTTCCCGTACTTGTATCTGAATTCATCCACCATCATTGCTTCAAACACTACATCATCGCTCATCTAATCACCAGGATTGGTACCGGGCACCAACCCTAGATGATCAGCAGCGATATGGCTAGAGACCTTGAGCGGGGGGGCACGATTGGTTCGCCTATTCGCCGAGCTGGGAATTTTTTTCCCACTTCTTCGTTCTACTAACCTTACATCACTGGAAGTACTTCCCGACCGCCGCGCATCTTCATATGTCATTTTAATATATCGGACATAGTTGGAATCTGGCGGAGGCAATGGTGGTCGCTTCAGGGCATCGATAGTGCGCTTCAGTTTCACCGGATCTGCCTTCTCCTTCGGAGGTGGAGTTTTCTTTGCAAAGTGGTCCCTCACTTGGGCACGACAGATGTCCTCGTTTTCCTTCTCGGTCCTCTCGTATGGTAACTTTTCCGGAGCCTTGAGAGATGGACCGTATCTGAATTGCCTCCTGCTTGTGCTTGTATTGCCAGCCACGAGAGCAGCGGTGTCTCTCTTACGTAATTGCTAATGAGGCGGAGGAGGAGGAGTGCTCCAACGCACCGGAGGATCCGGAGTGGCAGTGTCTATTTTCCGCCGTTGCTGACGAGGCGGAGTTGGAGGCGCACTGCTCCGACGCGTCGGAGTAGGCGAAGGTGGAGGCGGAGTGCCCTCATGCGTTGGAGGAGCCAGAGAAGGAGGCGCGGTGCCCTGATCACTTGCCGGAGGAGGAGGTGGACTGCCCTGACTCTCCGAAGGAGGAGGAGGCGGCGGTGGCATCCAATTTGGAAGCTTGATGTATTCCTTCTGCCATAGACATGTACTCCTCAGAGCATGAACCAGATGATTCTCCCCTTCACCTGTACGGTGGTCAAGCTCGAGCTCCTCAAATCCCTCCATTACTTCATCCACCATCACAATAGCATAGCCATGTGGAATCGGAAGGTAGTGAAAAGTTCTGTTGGGTTGAGGAGGTGCAACAGAGCCGACAGCCGCCTTGAAAGTGAGGTTCCGGCATTTCATCACAAGCTTGCAATATTGAGCCTCCGCAATAGTATCCATGGGATAGCTAGGAGCCGTGAACTCAGGCTAAACGATCTGCATGGAAGCCATGCTGCTTCTCCACTGAGATAGCGGCGTAGCTTCTGGGGTAGCTTCGTGCCACTGAGATGGTTGGCCAGCAGCCCGCTGGCTCTCAAGTTCCTCTAGCTTATGTAGTCTTGCATTGAGCTTTTGCATGTCGCTGAACTCCGCTTTCCTCTTTCTTTCCCGGCTTCTGTAACCGCCTGTGTCGGGAAACCCAACCTTCCACGGAACGGAGCCTGGTGTGCCTTGTGTTCATCAAGGGTGCTCAGGATTCCCGAGTGTCTCAGTCAGCTCGTCCTTCTCTCTGTTGGGAATGAACGTCCCTTCCTGCACTGCGGTGATATACTTCTGAAGCTTCTTGACGGGTATTGCAAGTTGCTCGTCCATCCAATGGCACTTCCCTATTTCAGGGTCCAAAGTTCTCCCAACCCTGAAGAACCAAGTCCTTGAACGGTCTGTCCAGTTCAATGTCTGTGGTTCGACCCCTTTAGCAATCAGGTCATTCTCAGCTTTGTCCCACAGCGGCCAGGGTTTGAGGTAGCCACCTGACCCCGTGTGATGGTGATACTGCTTCTTTGCAGCATTGATCTAGTTTGTCTACGACATTTTCTTACTCTAGTCCGATGTCTTGTAGGCCACAAATGTGGGCCAATAATCTCTTATCTTCTCAAATCAGACGATGAATTCTGGAGTCTTCCCTTTGTCGACAAACTTTGATTTCAAGTCATTCTTCCACCTCCTGAATAGATTTGCCACCTTCTTAAGAGCACATGCCTTAACTAATGGCTCTATAACTAGGTTATTCGGATCCTCCTCTGGCAGTAGGGTGACATTTGCCTTCAGCAAGGTCCAAAGATCATCTTTCTGTCTATCGGTGACATAAGAAATTTCAGGGTCGTTGTCCTTAGGCTTATTCCATTGGTTGATGTTGATCGGGATGTTGTCCCTAACAATAGCTCCGCACTGATCAGCAAATGCGTCCTTGGTCCGTTTTGGTTCAATCGGTAGGCCATCATCCACGAGTGTTGTGATTGTGAACCTTTCATCCTTGTGCAAACTTTTCTTTGGGCCTCGTCTCGTTGCCGAAGTTTGGCTCAATTCGAAGGGCTATAAAAGAAGAAAGAAGAGTTAATATATGTACATACCAAAACAATTAATGCATCAATTAGCTAGTCAGCACAGGCTTAATTAATATATATACCTCCCTGAACTTTGCAACAGCTCCCTCCTCCGTTCGGTCACCGGAGCCGTCACCATGGTCTCCTTCTTCATCCGGCATTCGATCACCGGAGCCATCATGATCATGCCCTTTCTCCTCCATTGTTCGATCACCGGAGCCGGCATCCTCTCCTTCCAAACCATCGGTGTTGTTGAGAAACAACAAGACATCAAGTCCAGCTCAGATTATGTCCCCCAACAACTGTTCTTGTTCCAAGTCTCTTTGATCCATAGTTTCTACAAATATTACAACATGGCAATTAATATACAAACATGAGAGATGCATATATTAGTGGCAAGCATAGACCTAGCTAGATAATCACAACAAGGAATCATATTAGTGGCCTTGACGCTTCTATGGTTTGGGGTGGCCTCGATAATGCTTCTAGGGTTTGGGGTGGCCTTGATGCTTCTAGGCTTTAGTCGGGAGACAGGGGATTGATCGACGTCCCCCCTCATGTCGAAGAGTTACCGGAGTTTTCTATGAACAAAAATAAATACTACCTATCACATGACATGTCCGGCGACCCGACCGGACCGCCTCTCTCATGAATGTCCTACATCCGGACCGCCTATCTCATGAATGTCAAACAAGGGATTCTCTTAACCTTTAAGGGATTTAACAAAATGGCGCCATTTTGGATGTGCAGAAAATGGTCCATAGTTTTCCTGATCTCATCTACCCTTATATATGTCATGTTGTCACATGTCAAAGGATTCAAGAAAACCATAGCTTCATCATTAGCCGGAAGTAACAGGCGCATAATGGTACGAAGCTCTCCAAAATTGTTTTGGAACGGAGTCCCTGATAGGATAATTATTTAGCTTTTTCATACGAAGTTCAGCAAGAGCCTTCTGAATATCGCTATTTGGAAGGCTTTTGCTGAAATTCGTACCAAAAAGCGAATTATTCTATCCGGAACACCGTTCCAAAACAACTTTGAAGAGCTTTGTAGCATCATACGCCTGTTACTTCCTGCTAATGATGAAGCCATGGATTTCTTCAATACTTTGAAAGAAAACATGACATATAGAAGAATATATATATATACGTATATATATATGAGATCAGAAAAAGAATGGATCAACTCGTGAACATCCATAATGGGGATATTGTTGATAAATCTATGTCAAAAATTCCACATGACATGTCCGATGTCCCCCCTCATGTCGAAGTTATCGGGGAGGGGGTAGACGAAAACAACGCTCACCCCTCATGTCCAACGTCCGATGTCCCCCTCATGTCATGTCGGATTTCCCCCTCATGTTGAAGTTATCGGGGAGGGGGTAGATGACAATGACGCTCACCCCTCATGTCTGATGTCCGACGTCCCCCCTCATGTCATGTTCGACGTCCCCCCTCATGTCAAAGTTATCGGGGAGAGGGTAGACGATAACGACGCTCATCCCTCATGTCCGACGTTCGACGTCCCCCTCATTTCATGTCCAACGTACCCCCTCATGTCATAGTTACTGGGGAGGGGGTTGACGACAACGACACTCACCCCTCATGTCCGACGTCCGACGTCCCCCCTCATGTCATGTCTGACGTCCCCCCTCATGTCATGTCTGACGTCCCCCCTCATGTCGAAGTTACCGGGGAGGGGGTAGATGACAACAATGCTCACCCCTCATGTCCTACGTCCGACATCCCCCTCATGTCGTGTCCGACGTCCCCCCTCATGTCGAAGTTATCGAGGAGGGGGTAGATGACAATGACACTCACTCCTCATGTCCGACGTCCAACGTCCCCCCTCATGTCATGTCCGATGTCCCCCTCGTGTCGAAGTTATCGGGGAGGGGGTAGACGACAACGACGCTCACCCCCATGTCCGATGTCTGACTTCCCCCCTCATGTCGAAGTTATCGGGGAGGGGATAGACGACAACGAAATATGAACATCCATCCATACATATGAAAAAAATGTTATGAACCAAAAAATGTTATGAACAAAAAAATCATCATACATACATACATGCAAAAAAAGTCATCATATATACATCTATGAACAAAAAAATCATTATCCATACATCTATGAACAAAAAATGAATCATACACAAAAATCATCATACATACATCTACGAACAAAAAAACCATCATACATACATCTATGAACAAAGAAATCATCATACAAAAATATATTCTATGAACAAAAATGCTTAAGCGGTGGCGACGGCGGCAGCTCGGTGGCACCACAGGAGCGGCGGCGGCAGCAGCACAGGGGAAGGGGCCAAGGAGCTCACTAGGGTCGGGGCGTCGGGGCAGGGAGAGGCCACGGGCGTCGAGGTAGGGAGCGGCGGCCAGCGGCGGGAGCGGCGGAACAGCTGGCGGCGGCGGTGATGGGTGGGGGCGGGGTGACGGGCATGGGCGGCGGCCACGACGGGGGTGGCGGGCGACGGCGACGGCACCAGCGGGGGCGGTGGTCGGCATCGGGGCAGCCTGGCGGCATCGATGTCGTCGGTGTCGTCGGGAGCGAGATGAGAATGCTGAAAATTCCTAAGTGTTGGCTTATATCGTCAGAGCATTGCTCCTGGTTGGTGGCACCAGTCGGGACCAATGCCCCCCTTTAGTCCCGGTTGGTGCCACCAACCGAGACCAAAGGGTGGTTCTGGCCGGGGCCAAATTTTTAGTCCCACCTCGCTAGCCGAGAGAGCTTGGGAGTGGTTTATAAGCGCTGCTGAGCACACCCTCCCAAGCTCCTCTCAACTGCAGGCTTCCGGGCCTAATCTGTCACTGCCTGTGGGCCTATTGGGCCCTCTACGAGCCTAAATCCTCGCTCAGCGAGATGGTTGGGTTTCTAGTCGTATTCAGGCCGTGGTGGCCCCGTAGGTGGCATTTTTGTTAAAATAATCCCTTTTTTTGTTTTGTTTTTTGCTTTATTTATTTTATTTTGTTCCTACTTACTGTTTTTCAATCATTCCTTTTGCATTTAGGTTACAAAAATTATAAACTTTCTGTTAGTGCCATTAGTTTTTAGATTTGAATAGTTTAAATTTGAATGTTTTGAAATTTGTGTGAATCACTAGTTTGTGAATAACTTCACTAAAAAATAGATTTATGACTGATTCTTTTTCTTGCTATTTAATATTACTGTGTTTTATCATTATATTAAATTTGGTAAGTTTTAGGTTTTTTTAAATGTCTGTTTTAATCAAAAATAGATTTGGTTATTTTAGTTTGCTATTAAAGTTTCTAACAAAAAAATTCTTTATGAAAATTCTTTTTGCTATTAATGTTTTGAACATAAAAAACTTTGGTAAGTTTAGTTGCATAAAATTATAATTTTTGTTTCAAAAATACTAGAGGTTTATAAAAGCTTTTTAGTTGATTCCTTTTGCTATTAGAGTTTTATAAAAGCTTTTTAGTTGATTCTTTTTGCTATTGAAGAATATTATAGTTTTGTTTTAGTTGATCATAACAGAATATTTTAGTTGATTTTTTTCATTATTTTTGCTATTAGAGTTTCATAAAAGTTTTCTAGTTTATTCTATTTGCTATTAGTTCATTCTTTGAGCTAAATGACCCTGAAATTGAAAAGCACTACAAATGAAGTCTGAAAATGTTGAAAGTTATCATGATATCATCATTTTACCCACATAGCATGTGCTAAAAAGTTTAGAGGGTTACGGCAAAAACTGGATGCACTTCCTGTACAAAATGGACAATCTCTTTCGAAGTATCAGGGTTTCGGACGAAAACTCATCTGTTACAAAGGAATTTCATTTTTTTGAACTTATTTGAACTCCAGAATTTTTGTGTGTTCAAAATGCACCATTCAAAGCCACATGATCAACTTTCAACCCTTCCTGACTTTATTTGGTATTTTTCATGCATTTACTAAATATTTGAGCTAAATGACCATGAAATTGAAAAGCACTACAAATGAACTCTGAAAAGGTTGAAAGTTGGCGTGGTATCATCATTTCACCCACATAGCATGTGCTAAAAAGTTGAGAGGGTTACGGCAAAAACTGGATGCACTTCGTGTACAAAACGGACAATCTCTTTTGAAGTATCAGGGTTTCGGATGAAAACTCATCTGTTACAAAGGGATTTCATTTCATCACATGTAACTGTAGTGATATTCTATATCAAAGGCATCATCATAATAGTTGTGGAGAGAAAGTCTTCACTTTTTCTTCGCTTGTGTCCTTTGCTTATTGCACTGTAACCATGGATAATCTTCATCGTTTAACAGGGTGCTTGGGTCAACCTTGACTTTGAAGGGAGGAATTTCATGAAACTTTTCATAATCTTCAGACATGTCTGTCTTTCCCTCCAATCCCACGATGTCACTTTTTCCTGAAAGAACTATGTGGCGTGTTGGCTCATCGTATGATGTATTCGCTTCCTTATCTTTACTTTTTCTTGGTTTGGTAGACATGTCCTTCACATAGAAAACCTACGCCACATCGTTGGCTAGGACGAATGGTTCGTCTGTGTACCCAAGATTGTTCAGATCCATGGTTGTCATTCCGTACTGTGAGTCTACCTGTACCCGCCTCCTGAAAGATTGACCCATTTGCACTGAAACAAAGGGACCTTAAAATCATGTCCATAGTCAAGTTTCCATATGTCCACTATGTAACCATAATATGTGTCCTTTCCTCTCTTGGTTGCTGCATCAAAGCAAACACCGCTATTTTGGTTGGTGCTCTTTTGATCTTGGGCGATCGTGTAGAATGTATTCCTAGTTATCTCGTACCCTTTGTAAGTCAATACAGCCAAAGATGGTCCCCTGGCCAACGAGTACAGCTCATCGGAAACAATGTTGTCACCCATGAGACGTGTTTGAAACCAACTGCCGAAAGTCCTGATGTGTTCACATGTAATCCAGTCGTCACACTGCTCCAGGTGTTTGGAGCATAGAATATTCTTGTGTTCATCGACATACGGGGTCACCAAGGTAGAATTCTGTAGAACTGTGTAGTGTGCTTGAGGCCAAGAATGCTCGTCCCTACATATTATTGAGTCTGCTCCTAGCGTGCCTTTTCCAGTTAGTCTCCCCTCCTGTCCCTACCAGTCTGCTTAAGGTCAGGAACGAAGTCAACACCAAACCCAACGATATCCTCCGTTTGATGGCCCATGGAGATGCATCCTTCTGGCCTAGCGCGGTTACGAACATATTTCTTTAAGACTCCCATGAACCTGTAACATCCCAAACTTTGGAATGTTATAATAAATATTAGAATGATTGATTGTTTGCTTGAGTGATTGAAAGTGAGTGAAATTTGAAACTTTTTGAAACTTTTGAAAGTTTGATGAGAGGGAATGAAATGACTTTCCCAAAACTTTCACTCTGCATTTTGATCACCAGGAATTCAAATTCATTTCATCACAAAAACCCCAGAGTGAAGATGACATGACTTCTTCCATTTAAAGAAATGAAAAGGGATTTGAAAATGGTTTTAATTCCCATTAGAAAATATTTCAAATTTAGAAACTTTATGCAACTCAATGATTTTCATGAGAGAGGATAATATGACTTCTTCAAATTATATGAAATATGAGTTGGGAGTTTAAAAGAATTTGGAAGTGCCTCTAAATTAATTTTGGAATCCATTTCATACTGGATCCTATTCAAGTTTTCAAAGTATTCAAACCCCTTGTCAAAACTTGAGAGGAGTAAATATGACACTCCAAACAGGGGGTTATTTGTGAAGTTTTTGAAACCATAAAACCCCTAGGGTTATTTGAAACATATTTGCAATAGTAAATACAGCCAATTAAGGCATTTTCTGAAAAATGATTTTTTTAAAGTATTTAATTTGACAAATAAAAATGTCCATTAAATGTCATTTATTCGGCTGATAATTTTTATATAAAATTGTCCTATATTTGGAACTATATTGAATGCATTAGAAGGTTTTTACGGCGCTGCTTTTTGAAAATAGGAAAAAACTTTAAAGCTTTTAAAGTCGTCGGCCCACCTGCCTTTGAACAGGTCCCCGAAACTCCTTCCGACCAGCCGCCCGCTCATCACGCTCTCTCTCTCCCCTCTCTGACGCCTAGCCCCACCATCCGACCAAAGCCAACGCGCGGTCGCCTCCTTCCTCCTCTCGCCGGTGACCTAGCCGGAATTCCCGTCGCCGTGAACCGCGCCCCTCTTTCCTTTTCCTCGCCCCTCTCTGGCCTATATAAGAGCCACTGCTCCCCTCTTTCCATTTCCCCCCGAGTCCCCTCTCCCCTCGCCTGAGACGCCGCCTAGAGCTCGCCGGAGTTGCTGCCCTCCCGAATCTCCCCACGCCGTATCCGTCACTCCACCCCTCCCCTCGCCCCTCCGACCCCACCATTCGTCGTCGGATGACCACCGCCGTCGCCTGAGCTGCTCCATTGCCTCCCTCGACCAACGGAACACCTTCCCCGACCTCCTTTGACCACCGGCCGCCGTCGCCATCGCCGGAGTTCACCCCCTCCTCCTCTATAAGTCGCCCGAGTTCTCCCCTCCGTCAGATCTATCGTCTAAGGTTTAGATTAGAGTCCGTTTTAATCGCGAACCGTTTTCTGCTAAATACCGGTCGACCGCCCATAGTACTCGCACGCACACCACTTCGACTAGTCAGGAGACGCCACGTAGCCCACCCATCCGTTAGAAACCATTTTTTTCTTTTTTGTTTTAAATTCAAAAACAGAATAGTTCTGTTTTCATTTTCTTTATATCTTTTATGTTTTCAAGTATTTTTAATTTATTCCTTTTGCAATAGATCACAAATTTCATCTAGTTTCTGTGAATACCAAATTTGACCATGTTTGAATATTTAAATTTTAATTTAAACAGATTTGATTTAAATTTTGTTTTCTGAATAACTTGAGTTTTATAATGTATTTTTGATTGATTCTTTTTGCTACTTGTCACTAGTGATATTAGTTATCATTAGGTAAAGTGTGAGAATTTTTGGAATAAAATTGATTAGGGTGCTAACTAGAAACAGAATCTGATTAGTTCCTATTAGTTTAATTAGTTTGAATTACTTTATTTTATTTAGAAAATCTGAATATGATTTATATTATGTTTTAGATTTCATTTAGCTTTAGTATTTTACTTGCTGTTAACAAAGATAATTTGTTTAGTTTATAAATTATTATTGTAGGAACCTACACTCCTTTTTTCAAATAGGTATAGTTTATTAAAAACAAACTAGTTAGTAATAGTTAATTTTAACAAAGTTTTAAGTAATTAGATTCTGTTTTCAAATAAAATTTGTATTAATTCCTTTATGTTAAGAAATATTTTGTTAATAAAAATAATTTAGTTTTGCTCTATTATAGAAAACTATATTCTCTATCATTAGGTAATGTTTTATAAAACAACTTAGTTTTAGTAGAGATTATTTTCACAAAGTTTTAGATGATCTAATTCTGTTTTGTAACAAAGATTTTTATTAATTACTTTCTGTTAACTTAGTTGTTTCATAATTTGTTTTCTCTTAGTTATGGTTGTGCTTGTAGTTGTGTTCATTAGGCAAACACTTATGTTGTTTAGGATGTTGTTTTCATAGTTTTAGTTGTCTTTCAAAAGTAATTCATTTTGCTAGCAAAATATTTACTAAAATCCTTTTATTATATTTTACTTTTTTTAGGGTTTTGTGTTACTTCTGAATTTGTTGGAGTTTTGTGTTTCAACTTTGTCTTAAGTATTTCTTTCATCAACCTTGTTGGTTTTGTTTCTTGTGTTATCTTGTGATTGTTAGAATTGATTGCTAGTATGATTGCTTATGAATGCAATGTTTGCTATATAGATTTTCATCGGAGAGTGACAAATAGTCTATCAAGTTATTTTCTGAGAGCAATCTTTATCTTCATCTACAGTACAGGCAAGTTCACTTTGACCATCTATTTCATACCCATGTTTTTATTGCATGTAGTGACATCATTCTGCAAATCCCTCCCGTAGTGTTATTGAAATTCTTGTAGTTGAGTAGAATGCATGAGGTAGGAACCCACCACTTGTTACTAAAGCCCCGGGAACGTTAGTTACTTTTATGCTATGCTAAAGTAGACGGGGATTGGTATGAGTGTTCGTGAGTGGTGTGAAGAAGGAGTCTACGTCAAGACGACAACTTCATGAAGACATCTTCAAGTCCTACATCTTCAAGACCTCAAGACTTCAAGACTCGAGAAGACAAGTTTTCAATACACACTACTGGGTGAAGGATGGTTGATTGGGAACCCTGGAGAAACCAGTGAGTGGCCGGGATGCATGGAGAAGCGCCATGACATCTTGCGGAAAGCTTCACCCAGAATCAAAGAGAAGGATGAATACTTCATGCCCGGAAGCTTACCTATGTAGCCACAAGTCAATATGGGCTCTGGCTTGGTTGATCTTCGTTGTGACTCTGCTGGGCAGTGCTACGAGATGTAGTCGACGTTAGGATTGGATGGGCACTGTCGGACAGTCAGGGAAGCACTCTGAAAGACCATGTTTCTTTCATCCTGTTCTCAAACACCAGGCAGTGCGAGGACTTACCAGGAGGGAAAGAATCTTGTGGGTAAAGTACACAACACTCTGCAGAGTTAAACCTAATCGATTAGCCGTGTCCACGGTTACGGACAATTTGAGCCTCTGGACTTGGATATATCTCTGAACTCTCAACACTGGACTGATAACTTAATTGTGGGCAACTTAAGATACTTGTGGGCATTAAGACATTGGTTGGCGGAACCATGTCATGATAGGTAATTCCATAGTGATATTCCTGATATTCCTTTTGTTGTAGGAAAATAAAATCAGCTTTTACGCAAAAACTTAGACACAGAGCCACAAAGCCTTTGCATATAGAATAGTCTTTATTCTTCTGTTCTTCTATGGTGATCTTGCCAGTACATTCAATGTACTGACCTATATGGCTGCAACGTATCATGTTGCAGATACTCTTCTACGACGGGTAAGGGTACGATTCAGGGTTACGGTCTGCACTCAACTTGCCGTTGGTGTTATTGGGACTCCACTCCCGTTGACTGTATCCGCTGCTATTTTAAGGTATATATCAGTTTACGTTATTACATGTGATTGCACTTTGATATATACATTGATGTACTGTGTGTGCCAGCATACTGATCCAGGGATGGCACAGAACACACAGAGGCTTGACTCGTTTTGAGTCGGGTCGCTACAGAAAATGGTATCAGAGCACATGTTGACTGTAGGACGTGACCTAGAAACTGGAAAGCCCTTAGGAAATGATTTCTTGAAAACTTTGTTTTGAAAAGACCTTCTACTTCTCATCCCTTCTGAGTTTTATCAAAAAGTTAGATAATACCCTTGTCCCTTGACCATTATGGAAAGAGCTACACAAGGATTGAAGATTATACAGATCTGAAGAAATTGAAGACCATGAAGAATTTCCAAGATATTACGCCCTAGAAGACCAAACCCCTGATGTAAACTTACGTTAGAATAGGATGATTTGCGAGCTGTCATTTGTGTGTAATTTTTGACAGCCACAACAAAAATCTATTTTCAAAACCATTTTTTGTATTGTGTGTATCCCCTCCTTTCTCTCTCTTACTCATCTCATCCCCAAAACCTTGAACCCAATAGATGGTGAAATGAAGTTTTGATTGACCAATGACCCAGCTGGAGATAGAAGTATGGAATCAAAACATGGATGAAAATGAGTTGTTGATGCATAACCTTGGATTTTGCTAAAGTACCAGGAGATAACTGGAGTATGGTAAACGCAAAACCCGTTTTGTTTTAAGGATGACAATACTCCGTAAGATGTTGGGAAGTGAATTTGAAGCTTGGTTTTGGATAACATGGATGCTTACCCAAGAAGAAAACATATGTTAATTTTGAGTACCTTTTATGACACCTGCAGATGACCACCCTTTATGAGTCTTTCCTCAAAGGCCCGGAGACGATCATGACTCTGACTAGTGACCATGATTACCCAAGGATCCTGAAGGATATGATGAAGCACATCCATCTGGAAGGAGATGCAGTCTACAAAGGCTACCCATTCATGGATAATGGAGTGGAACTCTGGTGTGTGGAGGTACACCTCCACCGTGTGAAAGAAGTTTGCCCAAAGACTATGGGACAATACTTTTACATATCTCGTGTACCACAAGCAATTTTCTTTGACGCTGTTCGTGAAGCTGCCATGGAAGCCATACGCCAGATTAGAGAAATACTTGAAGCAAGACTCCGTCATACTCAGGAATACCTACAAGAGGTGCATACAGAGATGATGGAGATGAAGCTCATGTCCACCCTGATCAAGGAAAATATGGATGATTTCAAGGAGCACATCGCGAAGTTCCAGTGGTACTAAAATATCTCCATGGAGGGATAAATGAATAAAGTTGGGAGTTGATGCTAGACCATACCAAACTATGTGGATGGCAGCATTTGTAATAAAGTACTTTCTAGGAGTTTTAAGAAGTGATTGAGGATTTAACCAAGGATTGAATATGAGAAGAAAACTAGAATGGGATAGTTAAGTTTTGAAGATGGAAATACCTGTATCATGAAGCACCTTTGTTTTCATGAGCTTATCTTGTAACGGAAGCCTCAGAGTTGTAATAAGTTCATGAGATCAATGGAATTTATGGTGTCATGATTTATCTTATGTTGTATTACATGAGTTGTTACTCTATGACCCAAAATCTCCGACCATTTTCAAGGATATGAGAAAATATGGTCTACGCAAGACGTGAGTGCATTTCATTTTAAGTGTGGTAGTAACCACAGGTACCTTTCTCGGATTTAGGAGTTTGCATAAGTGAATACAGGTGAAGAGAATGAGGAACCACCTCAAACTATGTGGATGATAACCTTGTGACAAAGTGCTTTCGAAGTTGGAATATTGAGAAAAAGAATGATTGTGATGAAACCATACCCAAGGTTAAACAGACCAATGGAAAGGAAAATGAATTCCGCTGAGTGGATTCTAAACAAGAATAAGTCTATGATTTGTTACCTCAAGGGTATGATGTATTGAACTGAAGGAAATGCTGGTATAAGGAACGATAGTAACCCCAGGAGTGAGTTAAAACTGTCCAAGTATTCAAGTGAACCCACAAGACACTGATCTTAGGATTGATAAGGATCAAGTCCCACTCATGTGAAGGAAGAAACCTGGAAGAAGCTACGACTCATCAACAAACGTTTTCTTAGGAGTTTACGATAACCTGAGATTTGTGAAGAAACGATAGATGTTTTTGCTTAGCTTACAGAAACAATGGATTTATCCGAACTTTGTTCGTTGACAAGAGAAATATCTGCTATGCTTGTGAGGAAGCCCAAGTGTTAGAATACGAGATTCACTAAACCATATACAAGGTAATGATTTCGGTGCGACATGGTTTGGCCACCATGACGACTTACTCTTATCATTCTCTTGCTATTCGGAATGGTAAATCTGAGTGACTTACCCATAGTAAAGAGACGACGTTCTTTGAAGCTTTTTGTTAAAGCCTTAGAATGGTATGATGGAAACCCCTTGTACATGACAGTTGCTGTCACATGTAGGAATTCTACAGTGACGAATGAAGCCAAGACCCATTTCACTGCAGGGTAACCAATAATGGTAGACCACCATTAGATCATCGATAAGTTATTTAGAATGATCACGAAACCCATCAGTTAAGAAGACCCAGTATCGGAGGAAATACATGATGTTATGAGGACACAAGATTTTGATATAACGGAAGAGCATCACCGAAGAGCTATCATGAAGAACGTGAACAGGCAAATGCACCCACAGGACTGTCAAGATTTTGATGGAAGAGTAACTCTCATTTTAAGTGTGGTAGACCCACACTTCCAGGTCAATGGATTTGCTGGAAGACCCCACACCTCTTGGTCTGTGGATTTCTTAGAAGACCCCCAAACCCTAACATTTTCTTGCTAGCCCCTCCGAATCTCGAGGACGAGATTCATTTTAAGTGTGGTAGGTTTGTAACATCCCAAACTTTGGAATGTTATAATAAATATTAGAATGATTGATTGTTTGCTTGAGTGATTGAAAGTGAGTGAAATTTGAAACTTTTTGAAAGTTTTGAAAGTTTGATGAGAGGGAATGAAATGACTTTCCCAAAACTTTCACTCTGCATTTTGATCACCAGGAATTCAAATTCATTTCATCACAAAAACCCCAGAGTGAAGATGACATGACTTCTTCCATTTAAAGAAATGAAACGGGATTTGAAAATGGTTTGAATTCCCATTTGAAAATATTTCAAATTTAGAAACTTTATGCAACTCAATGATTTTCATGAGAGAGGATAATATGACTTCTTCAAATTATATGAAATATGAGTTGGGAGTTTAAAAGAATTTGAAAGTGCCTCTAAATTAATTTTGGAATCCATTTCATATTGGATCCTATTCAAGTTTTCAAAGTATTCAAACCCCTTGTCAAAACTTGAGAGGAGTAAATATGACACTCCAAACAGGGGGTTATCTGTGAAGTTTTTGAAACCATAAAACCCCTAGGGTTATTTGAAACATATTTGCAATAGTAAATACAGCCAATTAAGGCATTTTCTGAAAAATGATTTTTTTAAAGTATTTAATTTGACAAATAAAAATGTCCATTAAATGTCATTTATTCGGCTGATAATTTTTATATAAAATTGTCCTATATTTGGAACTATATTGAATGCATTAAAAGGTTTTTACGGCGCTGCTTTTTGAAAATAGGAAAAAACTTTAAAGCTTTTAAAGTCGCCGGCCCACCTGCCTTTGAACAGGTCCCCGAAACTCCTTCCGACCGGCCGCCCGCTCATCACGCTCTCTCTCTCCCCTCTCTGACGCCTAGCCCCACCATCCGACCAAAGCCAACGCGCGGTCGCCTCCTTCCTCCTCTCGCCGGTGACCTAGCCGGAATTCCCGTCGCCGTGAACCGCGCCCCTCTTTCCTTTTCCTCGCCCCTCTCTGGCCTATATAAGAGCCACTGCTCCCCTCTCTCCATTTCCCCCCGAGTCACCTCTCCCCTCGCCTGAGACGCCGCCTAGAGCTCGCCGGAGTTGTTGCCCTCCCGAATCTCCCCACGCCGTATCCATCACTTCACCCCTCCCCTCGCCCCTCCGACCCCACCATTCGTCGTCGGATGACCGCCGCCGTCGCCTGAGCTGCTCCATTGCCTCCCTCGACCACCGGAACACCTTCCCCGACCTCCTTCGACCACCGGCCGCCGTCGCCATCGCCGGAGTTCACCCCCTCCTCCTCTATAAGTCGCCCGAGTTCTCCCCTCCGTCAGATCTATCGTCTAAGGTTTAGATTAGAGTCTGTTTTAATCGCGAACCGTTTTCTGCTAAATACCGGTCGACCGCCCATAGTACTCGCACGCACACCACTTCGACTAGTCAGGAGACGCCACGTAGCTCACCCATCCGTTAGAAACCATTTTTTCTTTTTTGTTGTAAATTCAAAAACAGAATAGTTCTGTTTTCATTTTCTTTATATCTTTTATGTTTTCAAGTATTTTTAATTTATTCTTCTTGCAATAGATCAAAAATTTCATCTAGTTTCTGTGAATACCAAATTTGACCATGTTTGAATATTTAAATTTGAATTTAAACAGATTTGATTTAAATTTTGTTTTCTGAATAACTTGAGTTTTATAATGTATTTTTGATTGATTCTTTTTGCTACTTGTCACTAGTGATATTAGTTATCATTAGGTAAAGTTTGAGAATTTTTAGAATAAAATTGAGTAGGTGTTAACTAGAAACAGAATCTGATTAGTTCCTATTAGTTTAATTAGTTTGAATTACTTTATTTTATTTAGAAAATCTGAATATGATTTATATTATGTTTTAGATTTCATTTAGCTTTAGTATTTTACTTGCTGTTAACAAAGATAATTTGTTTAGTTTATAAATTATTATTGTAGGAACCTACACTCCTTTTTTCAAATAGGTATAGTTTATTAAAAACAAACTAGTTAGTAATAGTTAATTTTAACAAAGTTTTAAGTAATTAGATTCTGTTTTCAAATAAAATTTGTATTAATTCCTTTATGTTAAGAAATATTTTTTTAATAAAAATAATTTAGTTTTGCTCTATTATAGAAAACTATATTCTCTATCATTAGGTAATGTTTTATAAAACAACTTAGTTTTAGTAGAGATTATTTTCACAAAGTTTTAGATGATCTAATTATGTTTTGTAACAAAGATTTTTATTAATTACTTTCTGTTAACTTAGTTGTTTCATAATTTGTTTTCTCTTAGTTATGGTTGTGCTTGTAGTTGTGTTCATTAGGCAAACACTTATGTTGTTTAGGATGTTGTTTTCATAGTTTTAGTTGTCTTTCAAAAGTAATTCATTTTGCTAGCAAAATATTTACTAAAATCCTTTTATTATATTTTACTTTTTTTTGGGTTTTGTGTTACTTCTGAATTTGTTGGAGTTTTGTGTTTCAACTTTGTCTTAAGTATTTCTTTCATCAACCTTGTTGGTTTTGTTTCTTGTGTTATCTTGTGATTGTTAGAATTGATTGCTAGTATGATTGCTTATGAATGCAATGTTTGCTATATAGATTTTCATCGGAGAGTGACGAATAGTCTATCAAGTTATTTTCTGAGAGCAATCTTTATCTTCATCTACAGTACAAGCAAGTTCATTTTGACCATCTATTTCATACCCATGTTTTTATTGCATGTAGTGACATCATTCAGCAAATCCCTCCCGTAGTGTTATTGAAATTCTTGTAGTTGAGTAGAATGCATGAGGTAGGAACCCACCACTTGTTACTAAAGCCCCGGGAACGTTAGTTACTTTTATGCTATGCTAAAGTAGACGGGGATTGGTATGAGTGTTCGTGAGTGGTGTGAAGAAGGAGTCTACGTCAAGACGACAACTTCATGAAGACATCTTCAAGTCCTACATCTTCAAGACCTCAAGACTTCAAGACTCGAGAAGACAAGTTTTCAATACACACTACTGGGTGAAGGATGGTTGATTGGGAACCCTGGAGAAACCAGTGAGTGGCCGGGATGCATGGAGAAGCGCCATGACATCTTGCGGAAAGCTTCACCCAGACTCAAAGAGAAGGATGAATACTTCATGCCCAGAAGCTTACCTATGTAGCCACAAGTCAATATGGGCTCTGGCTTGGTTGATCTTTGTTGTGACTCTGCTGGGCAGTGCTACGAGATGTAGTCGACGTTAGGATTGGATGGGCACTGTCGGACAGTCAGGGAAGCACTCTGAAAGACCATGTTTCTTTCATCCTGTTCTCAAACACCAGGCAGTGCGAGGACTTACCAGGAGGGAAAGAATCTTGTGGGTAAAGTACACAACACTCTGCAGAGTTAAACGTAATCGATTAGCCGTGTCCACGGTTACGGACAATTTGAGCCTCTGGACTTGGATCTATCTCTGAACTCTCAACACTGGACTGATAACTTAATTGTGGGCAACTTAAGATACTTGTGGGCATTAAGACATTGGTTGGCGGAACCATGTCATGATAGGTAATTCCATAGTGATATTCCTGATATTCCTTTTGTTGTAGGAAAATAAAATCAGCTTTTACGCAAAAACTTAGACACAGAGCCACAAAGCCTTTGCATATAGAATAGTCTTTATTCTTCTGTTCTTCTATGGTGATCTTGCCAGTACATTCAATGTACTGACCTATATGGATACAACGTATCATGTTGCAGATACTCTTCTACAACGGGTAAGGGTACGATTCAGGGTTACGGTCTGCACTCAACTTGCCGTTGGTGTTATTGGGACTCCACTCCCGTTGACTGTATCCGCTGCTATTTTAAGGTATATGTCAGTTTATGTTATTACATGTGATTGCACTTTGATATATACATTGATGTACTGTGTGTGCCAGCATACTGATCCAGGGATGGCACAGAACACACAGAGGCTTGACTCGTTTTGAGTCGGGTCACTACAGAACCTCTCAAAGGGGAACATATTGTGTAGAAACATAGGGCCTAGAACGACAATCTCGTCGACTAGATGAACTAGGACGTGCGTCATGATAATGAAGAAGGATGGTGGGAACACCAGCTCGAAACTAACAAGACATTCCACCAAATCACTCCTTAACCTTGGCAGGATTTCTAGATCGATCACCTTCTGAGAGATTGCATTGAGGAATGCACATAGCTTCACCATGGCTAATCAAACAATTTCCCGTAGAAGCCCCCTCAGTGCAACCGAAAGCAGTTGCGTCGTAATCACGTGGCATTCATGAGACTTTAGGTTCTAGAACTTTTTCTCTGCCATATTTATTATTCCCTTTATATTCGACGAGAAGCCAAACGGGACCTGCATACTGAGCAGGCATTCAAGGAAGATTTCCTTCTCTTCTTTGGTAAAGGCGTAGCTGGCATGACACTCATACTGCTTTGGATGTATGCCATCTTTTTCATGAACACATTGTTGTTCCTCCTGTGCCTCCGGTGTATCTTTTGTCTTTCCATACACTACCAAGAAGCCTAGCAGATTCATGCAAAGATTATTCGTCACGTGCATCACGTCGATTGCAGAGCGGACCACTAGGTCTTTCCAATAGGGTAGGTCCCAAAATATAGATTTCTTCTTCCACATGGGTGCGCGTCCCGCATTGTCAGTCAGAACAGATAGTCCGCCAGGACCCTTTCCAAAGATTACTTTTAAATAATTAACCATATCAACTATGTGATCACCAGTACAGAGGGCGGGCTTCTTCCGGTGATCTGCCTTACCTTTGAAATGATTTCCTTTCTTTCGACATTGATGGTTGGTCGGAAGAAATCGACGATACCCCAGGTACACATTCTTCCTGCATTTGTCCAAATATATACTGTGGGTGCCATCTAAATAGTGTGTGGATGCGTGGTATCCCTTGTTTGTCTGTCCTGAAAGGTTACAGAGAGCAGGCCAATCGTTGATGGTTACAAACAGCAATGCATGTAGGTCAAATTCCTCCTGTCCTTTCTCATCCCACACACGTACACCTCTTCCATTCCATAGTTGTTAAAGTTCATCAACTAATGGCCTTAGGTACACATCAATGTGATTGCCGGGTTGCTTAGAGCCTTGGATGAGCACTGGCATCATAATGAACTTCCGCTTGATGCACAACCAAGGATGAAGGTTATACATACATAGAGTCACAGGCCATGTGCTATGCTTGCTACTCTGCTCCCCAAAACGATTAACGCCATCTGCACTTAAACCAAACAGTTCGTTCCTTGGGTCACTTGTAAAGTTTCCCCACTTTCTCTCGATCTTTCTCCCCTATGACCCGTCAGCGGGTGCTTTAAACTTCCCGTCTTTCTTACGGTCCTCTTTGTGCCATCCCATCAACTTGGCATGCTCTTTCTTTCTGAACAGACGTTTCAGCCATGGTATTATAGGAGCATACCACATCACCTTGGTAGGAACCCTCTTCCTCGGGCGCTCGCCATCAATATCACCAGAGTCATCTCGTCTAATCTTATACCGCAATTCACCGCATACCGAGCATGCATTCAAATCCTCGTACGAACCGCAGTAGAGGATGCAGTCATTAGGGCATGCATGTATCTTTCGCACCTCCAATCCTAGAGGGCATACAACCTTCTTTGTTGTGTATGTACTGTCGGGCAATTCGTTATCCTTTGAAAGCTTCTTCTTCAATATTTTCAGTAGCTTCTCAAATCCTTTGCCAGGTACACCATTCTCTGCCTTCCACTGTAGCAATTCCAATGTGGTACCAAGCTTTGTGTTGCCATATTCGCAATTGGGGTACAACCCTTTTTTGTGATCCTCTAACATGCGATCGAACTTCAACTTCTCCTTTTCACTTTCGCATTGTCTCTTTGCATCAACAATGACCCGACGAAGATCATCATCGAGCACATCGTCTGGTTCCTCTTCATCTTTAGCTTCCCCCATTGCAGCATCACCGTATTCAGGAGGCACATAGTTGTCATCATCCTCTTCTTCTTCGTTGTATTCCATCATAACCGCTATTTCTCCGTGCTTGGTACAAACATTATAGTGTGGTATAAAACCCTTCTAAAGCACGTGGAAGTGTAGGGTTTTAGAGTTGGAGAAAGCCTTCGCATTCTCACAGACAGTACATGGACAATGCATAAAACCATTCTGCTTGTTTGCCTCAGCCGCTTCGAGAAAATTATGCAGGCCCTCAATATACTACGAGGTGCGTCGGTCACCGTACATCCATTGCCAATTCATGTGTGTGCGTTATTTAATAAAGTGTATTAAAAACCAGTATAGAAATCATGAATAGAGAAGTCACCAAATTAATAGAAATTCATCATCACATTAAACCCAAAGTACAGTAGTGACCAAAATAAATACATAAAGTTCATACATAGTTCTCATTATTGAACAACATATAGCTCTCTAGAGCATATAATTAAAACATACTTGAAACTATGTAAAAAAAATAAATGCGTCAACAAATGCGATCATAACTGCAACTAAGGTACCAATTGATCCAACGGCATAATGATACCATGCCTCAGTATGAATGGCATATTTTCAAATCTTTCTAATCTTCAAGCGCATTGCGTCCATCTTGATCTTGTGACACTCGACGACATCGGCAACATGCAACTCCAATTTCATTTTCTCCTCTTCAACTCTTTGTAATTTTTCTTTCAAGTAATTGTTTTCTTTTTCAACCAAATTTAACTTCTCGACAAGAATTTCTATGTCGGTTGGAATTTCCGGTTCACATACCTCCTAGATTAAAAAATCTATATCATGTTAGTCGGCATAATTTTCATAAAAATAAAATAAAACAAATAGTTATAAAAGATAATATATACCACATCCGAATCATACACAGGATGAGGGCCGACGGAGGCGGATACCAAAACCATCGCACTATATAATAACAAGCAATAATAAAAGTAAGAAAATTACACGAGTATCTATATAATCATACAAGTAAGAACTTTTTCCTTTTACAAGGAATATACGAAGAAGAGGCTAACCACGGTGGTGTTGGCGCCAAGATCGGCGCGGGCGATCGACGGCGGTGAGGATGGAATAGGATGGACCGCCAAACCTAGACTAATCTTGAGGAACATGGAGCTTGGACAAGGAGCTTCAAGAGGATAAAGCTTAAGTGTGGCTCGGGCATTTCATTCAGCACCTCATGTGCATAGGAGGTGAGCTAGAGCCCCACAAAGCTCTCCCACAGCCAGCAAAAAAACAGAGCAGTGCATTGCTCTTCTCGCGGGCAGGGGTATATATAGGCTTCCTTTTGGTCTCGGTTTGTGGTTGGAACTGGGACTAAAGGACCCCATTTGGTCCCGGTTCTAGCCGCAAACTGGTACCAATGGTTGTGGACCAGGAGTGAGGCCCATTGGTCCCTGTTCGTGTTTGGAACCAGAACCAAAGGGGTCAGACGAACCGGGACCAATGGCCCACGAGGCCCGGCCGGCGCCCTGGCCTCATGAACAAGGACCGATGCCCCCATTATTCCCGGTTTATGCGTGAACCGGGATTAATGGGATTTTCGGCCCTGGACCAAAGCCCTGTTTTCTGCTAGTGCTACTTCCCTCTGTGAAGGTCCAATCTGTTTACTTGATCGAATTTTTATTTTCCAATATGGGTCTCCATCTCTTATAAAGCACCAACTAGGGGGCACTATGATCATACTTGAGCATTAGGTGTAGCTATTATTTGAGTGTGCATTGTGAATGGATCAATGATTGAGCATGATTGGCTAGGGATAACTTGCTTTAGCTTTGATATTTTGAAAGACATGGTTGCATGTTGATATGCTTGAGTATTAAAGTTTTCATGTCAACACTAGACTATTGCTTTGAACCATATGAAAAGTCCAAATGTCCATGCTATAAAGAAAAGAATATGTGATGAACATGATAGGCAGCATTCCACGTCAAAAATTCTATTTTTATCATTTTCCTACTCGAGGACGAGTAGGAATTAAGCTTGGGGATGCTGATACGTCTCCAACGTATCTATAATTTTTGCTTGTTCCATGCTGTTATATTATCAATCTTGGATGTTTTACTATCATTTTATAGCAACTTTATATCATTTTTTATGACTAGCCTATTGACATAGTGCCAAAGTGCCAGTTGTTGTTTTAGCTTGTTTTTTACTTCGCAGAAAATCAGTACCAACAGAGCCCAAACACTGCTGGGATTTTTGTGGATTTTTTATGGACCAAAAGGAAGCATATGGGCCAAATAACACCAGAAGAGGGCGCCCAGGGTGGCCACCCACCACCAGGACGCGCCAGAGGCCCCTGGTGCGGCCTGGTAGAGGGTGGGCACCTCAGGCACCCCCTCAACCGATTATCAAGCCTATATATTCCCAGAAAATCCAAAAACCCTTGGGGAGTCGACAAAACACAATTTCATCCGCCGCAAGTTCTAGAATCCCGAGATCCAATCTAACACCATCACGGAGGGGTTAATCTTCTTCATATGTGCATCTCTGATGATGCGTGAGTAGTCCACCATAGAGCTACGGGTTCGTAGGCAGTAGCTAGATGGCTTCCTCTCTCCCTAATTTTCTCAATACAATGGTCTCTTGGATATCTATTTGATTTAATGACTTCTGCGGTGTGTTTGTTGGGATCCGATGAATTTTGAATTTTGTCCATGAATATGATTTGGGTCTTCTTTGATCTCTTATTTGCATGATTACTTATAGCCTCATATTTATTCTTTGAATCATTGGTTTAGTTAGGCCAACTAGATCGATTTTTCTTAGCATGGGAAGAGGTGCTTTGTGATGGCTTCGATCTTGCGATGTTCTTTCCTGGTGACAAAAGGGGTGGCAACACACGCATGTATCATTTCCATTAAGGTTAACAAGATGGGGTATATTGCTACATGAATAGATCTTGTCTACATCATGTGTCTGTTCTTACTGCATTACTGCGTTTTCTGATGAACTTAATCCAATAGATGCATGCTGGATAGCGGTCGATGTGTGGAGTAATAGAAGTAGATGTAGAATCGTGTCAGTCTACTTGTCTTGGACGTGATGCCTATATAATGATCATTGCCTACATATCGTCATGATTATTTGATCTTCTATCAATTTCCCAACAGTAATTTGTTCACCCACCATGTGCTATACTCATCAGAGAAGCCACTAATGAAACCTACGGCCCCCGGGTCTACTTTTCCAACATATTTCTTTCCGATCTACTATTTGAAAATTTTGTTTTCATATCTATTAATCCAAAAAAACTAAAATACCTTGTTGTACTATTTGTTTACTTATTTTACTTTGTGTTCTTGCGAGATCTATTTGCCAAAACTATCACTACCTAACATATCTTATTACCTAAAGAGCGTGACAACCTCTCTTTAGCGTCGGGTTGCAAGTATTTGTTGTTTGTGTGCAGGTGTTATTTATGTGGGTAAAGAACAATATGCTCCCTTGGTGGTTTTGATAATTCATGACAACATACATTGTCTCTTGGACTAACACTTTCAAATACTGTATTTCAGATAAAGTCCACAAAGAAGGTTGGCTAAGGAGTGTGGACAGTTGATATGTCTCTAATGTATCTATAATTTATGAAGTATTCCTACCATGTTTACAATAATTCTATATGATTTTGGTATGATTTTATTAGAACTGGCCCGGACTGACGTTGTTTTCAGTAGAACTACCATGGTGTCTTTTTTTGTGCAGAAATAAAAGTTCTAGGAATGGGCTGAAAATTTACGTAGAATAGTTTTGGAAAATATAAAAAATACTGGAGCAAAAAGATACCGGTGGGGAGTCCCGAGGCAGCCACAAGCCACCAGGGCGACCTGCCCCCCCTAAGGCGTGTCCCCTGGCTTGTGGCACCCTCGGGAGTCCCCTTTACGTGATTTCTATGCCAAAAATCCTATAAATACAGAAACCTCCATAAAGAAACCTAGATTGGAAGCTACACCGCCACAAATCTCTGTACCCGCGAAAAATCAATCTTGGCCCTCTCCGGCACCCTGCGGGAGGGGGTCACCATCACCGGAGACCATGGAGGAGGAAGACAGAGGGGCCATCATCACCATGGAGGCAAAGGACCAGAAGGAGAACCTCTCCCCACCGAGGGGGAGGCCATGAAGGAGGAGGCATAAGGGGGAGACCCTCTCCACCTCTATCTCGGTGGCGCCGGAGTGCCACTGGGGGAACCATCGTCGTGGTGATCGTATTCATCAACATCACCTTCTTCATCACCGTCCTTATATCTTTTCAGCGATCCACTCTCCCGCATCTCGCTGTAATCCCCTACTTGAAAATGGTGATTTATGCCATATTATGTTCCAATGGTGTGTTGCCATCCTATGATGTTTTTAGTAGATTTATTTTGTCTTATGGGTTGATTGATGATCTAGATTGGTTTGAGTTGTATGTTTATTTTGGTGTTGCCCTATGGTGCCTTCCATGCTGTGCACACGTGAAGAATGTCCGCTGTAGGGTGTTGCAATACGGTGATGTTTCGCTTATAGTGGGTTGCTTGAGTGACAGAAGCATAAACCCGAGTAAGGGGGTTGTTGCGTATGGGATAAAGGGGACTTGATGCTTTAATCCTATGGTTTGGTTTTACCTTAATGATCTTTAGTAGTTGCGGATGCTTGCTAGAGTTCCAATCATAAGTGCATATGATCCAATTAGAGAGAGTATGTTATCTTATGCCTCTCCCTCCTATAAAGTTGCAATAATGATTTCCGATCTTGTTAACAATTGCCTAGGACAATTCCACACACCGATCCATCATTATTCCATAGTCGATATTTGTAATTTATTGTAATATATTCTAACTTTATGATAACAGAACCTTTTTTATATTTTAGTTCTCCGTTGTCATGCAAAGCTATCCCCTTCATTCCCACAATGTTAACATAGTTTCAGTTCTCGTTTCTAGATGGAAGCAAACATTCGGTGTACTTAGCATCATATCGGTGGAAGATAGGACTTGACAGAATATTGATCTTACCTTTAACTCCTTGTGTGTTCGACAATCCATAATTATCACTTCCACCTTTGGAAATTGCTATGATGATTCCTTGCACATGGGGATTATCAAGCTCTTTTCTAGCGCCGTTGCCGGGGAGCAATAGCGTGGGGTTGATATTCTCGTGTGTGCTTGTTTGCTTTCCTCACTAAGTAGATTTTGTTTTCCCTTTTTTCTTTATTTATTTCTGGGTGAAACAAACAAATTAATTAAATAATGAAAAATACAAAAAATTACTTCCCTCTTATGCCTAAGAAGTTTTTCAAAAAGAGAAGTGATTGGAAGGTTGTGCATTGGAGAAGTGAGAGTCGACCTTGAACACCTGTGTTCATGCTCATGGAAACAATGTAGAATTTTTCATGGAAGCTTCTGAAAAACAATTATCCATTTATATATACCAATTGTATTATAAAAATAATGTGACAAGATTTTCTTTTAGGATGATTAGATTGCTTGTTTGCTATGTGCAGTGCAAAAACAGAAACTTTGACCGTAGTGAATGAATTTACATTTTTTACTGAAATTTCAAAAGCTGCTGAAATTTTTACACAGTACTTATATATAATTTTTATAATTGTTCCTAATTTTTTAGATTTGTTTGAGTTACAGAACTATATGAAGTTTCCAAATTGCTACATAATGTCCTGATTTTGACAGATTCTGTTTTTGATGTGTTGTTCACTTATTTTGATGAATCTATGGGTTGTATCGGTGGGTATGAACTAGGGTGAAGTTGGAATACAGTAGATACAATGCTAACATCAAATTTTAATGAGTTTACAACAGTACATAAAGGTAGGAATTTGCTTTATTATACTAACGGATCTCACGAGGGTTTTGTTAAGTTTTGTGTGGATGAAGTGTTCGAAGATCGAGAAGGTATCGATATAAGAAGAATAGGCATAGACAAAATTTCAAGCTTGGGTATGCCCAAGGCACACCAAGTAAATATTTCAAGGATATTCAAGCATCTAAGCTTGGGGATGCCCCGGAAGGCATCCCATCTTTATTCTTCAACAATTATCGGTATATCTCCATTTTTGTTTTTTTCACATGATATGCGTCTTTTGTGTTTTTCTTTTCCTATATTCACCCTTATAGTGTGAGATATTCCTTCATTTATGTGTATAATGATTCATGCGCTTCACTTAAATCTTTTGAGTATGGCTTTGTAGAATGCTCTTTGTGCTTCACTTAAATCTTTTGAGTATGGCTTTATAGAATGCTTCGTGTGCTTCAGTTATATATTTTGAGCTTGGATATTGGTTATTATATATTAATTATAGAATGATCTACGAACTTCACTTATATGTTTTAGAGTATGAATAAAATTATCATTGGAATTAGGCTTGGAAGAGTATCATTAAAATGTCATGCCTAGCTAAAAAGGCATTAAAGAAAAGCGCTTGTTGGGAGACAACCCAACAATTCACTTTCTGTTTTTGTGTGTTCACATGATTAAGATACTGTAGTAATCATTTTTTGTGCCTTTTATTTCAATAAAGTGCCAAGTAAAACCTTTGGAATGACTCACAAGATGAGTAGAATTGATGTTGAACCAAAACAGAAACTTTTACCTCCAGCACAGGAATATTCATTTTTTACTGGAGCGTGATAATGATATGAAATTTTTACAAAGTCTTGATATAAAAATACTTCAGGTTTTACTAAGTTTTCAGAATTTTTAGAGACAGGGAAGTATGGCTATACTACAGATTTTCACAAACTGTTCTTTTTTTGATAGATTCTGTTTTGCATGCATAGTTTGCGTGTTTTAGTGTTCCCATAACTTATATTCAGTGATATAAATTATTGGAATGGTAGAATACAGTAGGTATTATGTAATAACAATTATGAATCTTTTCTTGAGAGTACCTAAGTGAATGATTTATCTTTATTACACTAACCCTTCTTGCGAAGTTTCTTAAGTTTTGTGTGATTGAAGTTTTCAAGTTTGGGTGAGACACCGATATGAGGAGAATAAGAAGTGAAAAGAACCTAAGATTTGGGTTGCACATGTCACCCCCAAGGTAATATTTAAGGAATACTCAAGTGTCTAAGCTTGGGGATGCCCGGAAGGCATCCCCTTGTTCGTCTTCAACACTATCGGTATATCTTACTTGGAGCTATATTTTTATTCGTCACAAATATGAGTTTTGCTTAGAACGTCGTTTTATTTTCTTTTTCTATTTTAGGTGTTATTTATAATATTATTTTTAATAAAAATTTCCAAGAATTGCCTTAGGATGCTTGCATTGCATGTTTGATGTGTGCTGTAAAAAAACAGAAACTTTCATTGTAGTGTTTGAATTTTCATATTTTACAGGAACGTGTAAAGTTTATGAAATTTTTATAAATTATTTTTATGTAAATTATTTAGCATGTACTAAATTTTCATAATTCTTAGAGTTACATAAGTACACTAGTTTAATAAATTGCTACAGACAGATCTGTTTACACAGATTGTTGTCAAAGTTTTGTTATCTACTTCTCCTATAGTTTCCATAGTATATATAGGTAGATATAAATTGTGTAAATGATATTATAAAGTACCTAATGTTAGAAAATTATTGTGCAAATTGTCTAGGCTGTACATGAAGTGCTGATTTGTTCTTATGTGTACTAACCTATCTCACGAGTTCTTTTTGAGTTTTGTGTGGATGAAGTATTTGAAAATAGGTGAAACTGGGATATGAGAGGATTGGAAAGGATAAAAAAGCTCAAGCTTGGGGATTCTGAAGGCACGCCAAGTAAATATTTCAAGAACTCTCAAGTATCTAATCTTGGGGATGCTACGCATCCCACCTCTCTTCGTCAACTATTAGTTAGCCTATGTTGAGCCTAAATTTTTATTCGTTCGCATGATGCGCTATTCTTGGAGTGCTATTTTTATTTTGCTTGTTGTTTGAATAAAATCATTGGATCTAAAGTGTTGAATGCGAAAGAGTCCACACATGGCTATTTAACTACTTGACTACGTATATTTTTGGAGTAGTTTTGTCAATTACTCTCATGCGTCACTTATATCCTATGAGTAAATGGTTGAGTGAATTGAATATCATAAATCTGAAATTATATATGTTTTATATTCTTATCCCATGGGGAGTAATGACTTCACATATAATAAGTATAGGTGGTAAAATTTATTGAAAGTTAGCAAACACCGCATTGGTCACTTGAACAATTCATGAATGAATATTGAAGGAAGAGAGATTTCACATATAAATATAATATCTTGGACATCTTCTATGATGGTGAGCCCCATTAATTACTTTCAAACTTGATCAAATTAGTTGAAGTTGGAGAAGGAAGACAACCTAATGAGTTATGCTTGGGTATATTTGTATAGAACTTATATTTTTATGGATCCTACAACATGTGGTGCTTGCTTAGGATCTTTTCCTAGCCAAAAACTTGTACTAAGTAGAGATACTACTTGTGCTTAAAAAACCCTTAAACCTAGTTTCCTGCCATGAGTGTCCACCATATCTACTTATGGAATGAATAAGATCCTTCAAGTAAGTTGTCATCGGTGCAAAAAGCAATAAAAATTGCTCCTAAATATGTATGATCTTTTATTGTAAGGGAAAATAAGCATTGTACGAACTTGTGATGGTAAAGAAATAAAAGCGGAGAACTTCATACTAAAGGTTGTTATCACAAAGGGCAATACAATGTGACGTTCCTTTACATTAAGGGTTTGCACATCCATAGTTAAAACGAGCATGACAACCTATGCTTCCCTCTACGAAGGGCCTATCTTTTACTTTCATGTATTTACTTTTATGCAAGAGTCAATGGTATTCCTTCTTAGTTCAACCTTAATTATTCTTTAGTTGGCAAGCATCATGTGGTGGCGAAATATCCAAGCATATATGGCCATTCGAATATATTTGATCATGAATTATTATTGTTGACTATTATCTATATGATACATAAGTTGGGAGGCGAAACATTAAACCCCTATGTTTCTCTGTGTTCGACGGATGCCATTTGATCTAAAAATATGCTTCGAGTGTTAGCAATCATGGAAGACTATATGATAGTTGAGTATGTGGAATTTGCTAAATGAAATCTCTTACATAGGCCCTTCCTGAAAATAAGATGAATTGTAATTGTTTGGTGACTGAAAGCATAGTTTGTTAGTTTTCAAGAAACTTTATGGTCTATACTTTAACATGTGAATAGCTTGTTACTTCATTATGAGAATTTTTATGAGATGAGCTACTGTTTATGATATATAATGATGCTAGAAAAAGAGTTTGGAACCATCATTGATCAAATTTATGCACTATGCTAGCATTCACACTTCATAAATTATTTATTTTATCATTTACCTACTCGAGGACGAGCAGGAATTAAGCTTGCGGATGCTAATATGTATCCAATGTATCTATAATTTATGGTGTACTCATGCCATGTTTACAACAATTTTGTATGATTTTTGTATGATTTTATTAGAACCAACCCGGACTGACGCTATTTTCACCAAAACTACCACGGTGTCATTTTTTGTGCAGAAATAAAAGTTCTCGGAATGGGTTGAAAATTTACGAAGAGTATTTTTGGAAAAATTTCAAAATACTGGAGCAAAAAGATACCAGAGGGGATAATTGAGGCAGCCAAAAGCCACCAGGGTGCCCCCGTAGCTTGTGGCCCCCTCGGGAGTCCCCTTGACGTGATTTCGACGCCAAAAATTCCTATAAATACAGAAACCTCCACAAAGAAACCTAGATCGGAAGTTCTGCCGCTGCAAGTATCTATAGCCACGAAAAATCAATCTTGGCCCTCTCTGGCACCCTGTCGGAGGGGGTCACTGAGGGAGTCATGTATTAGTGGGTCCTCAGATAGTCGACCTATCGGTTATGGGCCGGACTGTATGGGCCGCAGGGTGAGCATCAGATGATCAGGGATCACCGACGCCGGATGGAAGCTTCGAGGGGCCATGGAGTATTCTTCAAGTTATTAGTCATAGTTAGGCATGTTTATCTCTTCGGCATGTAACCGACCATGTGTAAACCCTAGACATCCTCGGCGACTACATAAGCCGGAGGGTTTTAGGGTATAGGGACAGAACAACTCATCTTGGGTTAGACAAACGATCTCGAGGTAGATCAACTTTGTAACACCCCCCCCCCCATATCATCAATACATCCAAGCAGGACGTAGGCTATTACCTCCATAGGAGGGCCCGAACCTGGGTAAATCTATGTCCCCTTTGTCTCCTGTTACCGTCGGTTCTAGTCTCACAGTTTGCGACCCCCTACCCGAGATCCACCGGTTTTGACACCGACATTGGTGCTTTCATTGAGAGTTCCTCTATGACCGCCAAAAGAATCGATGGCTCACCTCATCGCGAGCAACAAGATCTGCATCCCGGCATAGTTTTAAATAGCCAAGATAGCATCCGCTATTGCGTCCGTAATAGCGCTAGCGCAATAGTGACCTCCATCACTCAAATTAAAGGGCATTACATTTTGTTCAAGTCCTAGTGATATAAACAAGAATCTGGTGTTTTCATAAATCCGCTACATGGACAAAGCACCCACAATATCACCCGCTATCCGCATTCCGCTACCCGGAACCGAATCTGCTACCAGCCCGCTATTCGCTGTTTAAAACCATGCATCGAGGAGACTCACGACCCCGATCAGAGTCTCACCGGCGATGACATCGTGTCGCTCGCCAGCCCGATCAGCCGTCATGGCCAGACCGGAAGCTTTTACCCCAATTAGAGCATCAAGTTCGGAACCTTAGTGTTCATGGCTGATTCATGGGGAATACTTGTCCTAATAGAACCTTTGACCCTCAAAGAGAAGCCTGTAAGTCCGGACACCTTGACACCGAAGACATCAGGTCCCATGGTTGGACGAAACACAGTCCGCTTAGACATGGCTCTGGAACCGTCACACCGCCCGATGAATCCACTCGTCTTAGTGACACGCATCCTGCCATCGCCTCATTCTTAAACGAGTTGTTCGATCGGATCGAACCTCTACGTATATCGGATGACCAGATTCCGATCCATGATCGGCTCGGGATCAGAACTAATGACAGGGAGATTCGTTTCCCTCCGGTCACCCACCTTGTCGATACTATCGAGTGTCCGGTTGTGGATTCATCCCGACAGTCGGAACTGAAAACAGCCTACACCCCAGTCCTCGATCGCCGAGAATCTTTCGGCGAGCCAGAGGCAGGGAACCACTCTAAAGCCGGACCATCACCGGTCTGGGGCTCATCAAGCGATTCGGAAACTGTAATTCCGAACACTCAATGTTGCGGCATGGATTCAATTTTTTTCTCCCACCCACCGCCCAAGATGATCATCCTAGTATTGCACCAAAGCCCGTGTCTTCGAACTTTCGGGATATTAAGCAACTTCAAGGAGAATCAGTCCATCACTTTTGGGCCAGACTCCTACTCGCTAGAATCAGAGTAAAAGGTCTTAGTGACCAAGAGATCATGGCAACTTTCATTCGCAATTGCCATGATGAGGGGATTCTTAATGCCCTGGCCCGTCGACACATAAGCAGCTTTTCGGAGCTATCCGATTTGGTACAAAAGTATTGTGCCATGGAAAGCGTCTAGAAATCCCAACAGCTGTTCTCGGAACCAATTTTCCACGAACACCCTAGAGGATCTCAGAAAAAGGGGACACCCCCAAAACGGCCAGCCAGGTACAAACCCGTCGAAAAAGAGAAACAAGCCCCTTCCAGGGACCGGCACTGTCCTCAATGGACTATTGGACAAACCTTGCCCTACACATTCCATGTTGTTAAACACAATCCCGACTCACACCCTTAGAGGTTGCTGGGTCGTCAGGCAAGTCGCAAGAAGCGGAGAGGCCATCCTTGAAACACCTCCGTCCAGAAGGCTCTCCTCTTTGCCGCTCGGATACAATGCTGAAGTCCTGATGGTCTACGAGACCTTCCCCTCAAGGAATAGGCGTAAAAGGGCTCTTAGGGAGCTCGAACAAGTCTACCATGTGGCAGCCACTAGCCCATGGTCTGACATACCAATTCCTTTCGGGGACGCTGACCAGCCGGCCATTCTTCTTGGTCATCACCGGCCGCACTAGTCTTGAACCCCATCATTGATGGATATAGTCTACATAAAGTACTAATGGATGGCGGCAGTGATCTAAACCTTATATACAAAGCCACCGTGGAAAAAATGCAATTCGACCGATCTTCCATCAAACATAGCAATACAACCTTCCGGAGAATCGTACCAGGGAAAGAGGCACGTTGTTCCGGATGTATTGTCCTGGACGTGGTGTTCGGCACGCCCGAAAACTATAGATCCGAAGAACTTCTTTTCCACATCATCCCCTTCCCAAGTGGCTACCATGCCCTACTGGGGCGTGATGCCTTTACAAGTTCCAGGCTATACCCCATTACGGATACATGAAACTCAAAATGCCAGGACCAAGTGGAGTGATCACGATCGCTAGTGATCCAAACATATCCCTTCGGGCCGAAAATAAAAACGGCAGCGCTCACCCTCGAGGTATTAGCGGAAACCTTCACTGCCTAAGAATTGACTGCATTACGGTTGACAGATATTAATGATGACATGATGCTTAGCAAAAGGCCCAAGTCCACGTCCTTCAAACACACAGAAAAAATCTTCAAATTTCAGGTACATCCGACGGACCCCAATAAGACAGCACCCAACGGATCCTAGCTTGATCCCCTCGTGGATGAAGCACTGCGGAATTTCCTTCGCGTAAATTGGGACATTTTTTCCTGGCATCCTTCCGATATGCCCGGAATCCCACGACTGCCTTCCAAACACAGTTTCAACATTATCCCAGGCTTTAAGCCCGCGAAACAGACTCTGTGTCGCTTCTCCGAGCCAAATGGCAAGCTATGGGTGAAGAATTAGCTAAACTGCTCGAGGCTGGATTTATTCGGAATATTAAACATCCTTAGTGGCTGGCAAACCTAATGATGGTACCCAAGAAAGACAAGTCCTGGCGGCTATGTGTCGATTTCAAAGACCTTAACAAAGCCTGCCCAAAGGACCCTTTCCCCTTACCACGCATACACCAGATCATTGATGCCACAGCCGGACACGATTTGTTGTGTTTCCTCAATGCTTACTTTGGATACCATCAAATTAGAATGAAGGAATCCGATCAAGTGGCTACCACATTCATCACCCCCTACGGGCCATTCTGCTTCAACACGATGCCTTTCGGGCTAAAAAACATTGGGGCCACATACCAGTGCATGATCCAGACCTATCTCGCGAAACAAGTCGGTAAGACTGTCGAGGCATACGTGGATGATGTGGTAATCAAAACCAAATACGTCATCCAGTTGATCGATGACCTACGGCAAACCTTCACCAGTCTATGCGAATATGATATATGACTTAATCTTGAAAAATGTGTATTCGGAGTTCCCTCTAGTAAGCTGCTTGGATTCATCGTCTCCCATAGAGAATAGAGGCAAATCCAGCTAAAATCCATGCTCTATCGGAACTTGCAATTCCAACAGAGCTGAAGCATGTCTAGAGGCTAGCTAGGTGCGTAGCGGCGTTAAGCCACTTTATTTCCTGCCTTGGAGAGAAGCCTTAACCGCTCTATAAGCTGCTAAAATGGTAAACAGGTTCGAATGGACCGATGAGGCAGCAGTGGCATTAGAAGAAATCAAAACATTACTGGCAACCAATCCCATACTCATGGCACCAGGCGCTGGTGAGCCCATATTATTATAAATATCGGCCCCCAACAAAGTTGTCAGCGCAGTGCTCGTTGTCGAACGAGATGAGGAGGGACACAAATTTCAAACTCAGAAACCGGTATATTATGTGTCAGAGGTGCTAACACAGTGCAAGTCCAGATACCCGCATTACCAAAACGTAGCCTATATAGTATTTATGGCGTCAAGGAAACTGAAATACTACTTCCAGGAGTATGCGGAAACGATGGCATCTGAGGTCCCCTTGAATGATATAATCAACAATAGGGACGCCATCGGACGCATAGCCATGTGGGGCCATTGAGCTCCTTCCCTTTGAAATAACCTACAAGCCACGTCGTGCCATTAAATCTCACGTAATTGTGGACTTCCTGGCTGAATGGATAGAGGCTGAGCTCCCCAAGGAATATGGTGCATACTACCATTGGACAATGTACTTTGATGGATCCAAGACCTTGGCCGGACTAGGGGCTCGAGTTATCCTCACATCCCCCATAGGCGACAACATACGATACGTGTTGCAAATCATGTATGCCGACTCGAACAATGCAGCCGAATACGAAGCTCTCCTTCATGGTCTTCGGATGGCGGTATCAATGGTTATACGACGGCTAGAGCTACGGGGAGACTCAAACTTGGCCATATCCCAAATTAATGGCAAATTCGACGCCAAAAACCCGAAGATGGCGGCATATAGAAATGTCGTCCTTAAGATATCTGCTCGGTTCGAGGGGTTAGAATTTCACCACGTCGCTCGAGACAACAACCAAGCCACCGTCATACTGGCCTATATGGGAGCTAAGCACGATCCAATCCCGAGAAACACCTTCCTGCAGCGGCTCTTTAAGCCATCAGTAGTGTGGCAGGATGATGACAACGGCACCGGTCCGAATACGACGGACGAGGTTGTTCCCCCCATAAATGAACTAGGCGATGGCATTATCGGCGGCTCCATAATGAATGAAACGCCTTCGACTCATGACGTAATGGCATTAGTAGAGCCATGGAAAGAGCCCTTCCTCGCTTACCTTCTTGCCAAGGAACTCCCTAACGATCAAACCGAGGCACGACACATAGTTCGGCGATCCAAGGCCTACAAAGTACATGAGGGTGAGTTATACAAGAAAAGCACAACTGGAATATTACAGCGGTGTATATCCGAGGAAGAAGGACGGGAGCTCCTCGCCAAAATCTACGCAGGCATGGGCAGTCATCACGCCGCGGCAAGAGCCCTTGTCAGCAAGGCCTTTCGAGCTGGTTTCTTTTGGCCTACAGCTCGGACGGACGCCCAGTCACTTCTTCAACATTGCGTAGGGTGTCAACTCTTTGCAATGAAAGTCACATGGCCTCAATATATCTTCGGACTATCCCGATCACTTGGCCTTTCATGGTCTGGGGCCTGGACATGGTCGGACCCCTTAAAGGGGGGACTAAGAAAAATAAATACCTACTTGTCATGGTGGACAAGTTCACCAAATGGATAGAAGCAAAACCCGTCAAGTCGGCTAAATCCGGACTAGTCATCGACTTCATATCCGACGTGGTACACCGTTATGGTGTCCCGCATAGTATAATAATGGATAATCGATCTGCCCAAGAGGTCAAGGACTGGTGCGCAAAAATGGGCATAAAGCTCGATTACGCGTCAGTATATCATCCGCAGACCAATGGACAAATCGAACATGAAAACGGTCTCATTATGAGCGGCATTAAGCGACGTTTGGTCCGATCTCTTCAAGAGTCTGACTGACATTGGCTGGAGGAACTCGACTCCGTTTTCTAGGGTCTATGGGGCAGAAGCAGTCCTTCCTTGCGACATTATTCACGACGCACCAAGAGTGCGCATGTATGAGGAAAAGGAGGCCAAGTTGGATCGGCAGGACGACTTAGACACCTTGGAGGGAGAGCACGACATAGCTCGGGCTCGCTCCACTTTTTACCAATAACAAGCTCGACATTACCAAAGTAGCGAGGTCAGGGCAAAAGCATACAACATAGGCGAACTCGTCTTACGACTCCTGGAGAAACAGAAGCATAAACTCAATACCAAATGGGGGGGTCCTTTCATAATCGACGAAGTACTGTCGGGAGGTGCCTATCGTCTTCGGAGTCCATCCGACAACCGCCTTGAACCAAACCCATGGAACGTAGCTCCTGTTCGGCGCTTCAACGGATAAACCGGTGTCATCTAAAGCCCCCCCCCCCCTCATTTTTTATTTTTTTACTCTCATTCTTTTTGCCCTTTTCTCCTTCCCTTCCCATTTTGTTGTTTGATAGGATCAATTTATTTTTTTCCTATGTTCGTTTGAACCGATCTTGTACTAAAGATTATTGGCACACTCCATAAAGTGTTAAATCGGAACACAACATGTGGGGGCTTCTTATAGAAGCCAACGTTTTTACATTACAAGTATTTGCGCACACTTGTCGTGCGCACACGTTTCTTTTGTCACATTCAAGCCATCATATGCATCAATTAAAACTAAGACTTTGGCAAGCTAGGTTGCCTCGCTCCTGTGATTACCGTCTACGTTCCCGATTGTTCGGCTATAGGGTAAAGTGAGCACCTCTGCGATTGTTACGATCGGGTCATCCAGATGCGTACCTCAGACGGGTAAAGCCGAAAGCTAGCTATCTTACATAGACAATTGGTCGGCTATGACGAAAACACCTTATACGGCTCCGGTCATTATCTCCGTTGTTTGGGTCTTTTCTTCCCAAAGCATAATTAGCCGCATAATAAAAGTATGTGTACTTCTATCTACAACTTGCGTAGAGCCCCCCGACAAAAGGTATCGATAGAGATACTATTTTCCTCGGAAGATGTTTCTTATGCTAAGTAGTAATATAACATATCTTTCTATGTGCTTTTTGTCTGTTCGTACCACATGGCCGGATTTCCTGGTTCCCCAAATACAGTTCGCTCTTTTGGAGTGGCAAATAAGGAGGAACACTTCCGAGCTTTTCACACGAGAGGGAGAAGCCGATGGTAGGTTAAGACAAAGTTTACAACACAGATTGTTTCTACAACAAGTACATATAAACTACATGTTCGGCTGTTGATTGAGATTATTGATTATGGTGTCTAGGGGGCAGTCCTTTTGTGAAAGACTTGCGGTAGGCATCACTTGGTCATACACCAGGCGGAGTGGCACTTCTTTTCCATCCGATCCCCCGGGACCAACCTGCACCATCTTCTCGGGATTAAGTCCGGCGTAATGGGTCATGATCATTTCCCATGCTTCCCATGCTCCCTCACGGCAAGCCAAAGACTTCCACAGCTCAAACCTATTTCGATCCCCCTTGAATCGATCCACCAGTTCGGCTAGCCCTTCAGGCGGCTGTTCGGCAGGCCATAGTGACTTTACCATGCCTTTCATTGCTTTCCACACACGCCCATGGAGAGTGGTCAGCTCTTTCAGCAGGTTCCCATGGTATGATCCGATCTCCTCTTCGGGACGCCCGGACAGGAGACCTGCACATGAGGCATCAGCATACTTACTTTTACTTCTTACATAGGAAATATTTGTTGATAATAGATTCACACTTACCGAACATGCCCCTCTGAAGCTTTTGGTTTTCTTCTTGATCTTGGTCCAATTGAATCTTCAAATTCTTAATTCCTTCAGCCTGCTTTTGCACAACAAGGCAGCCAGCCTCGTGCTGGGACTTGGCGTACCGCTGAGATTCTCGGGCTTCCTCCAACTGCCTTTTCATGTGCCCTATTGATTTGGCTGCTAAATGGAGTCCATGCATCAGATACGGTAATACATTAAGATTAGCTGTAGAGGTACACTCACAATGGGCCTCCCGGGTGAAGCTCTTCACTTGCGCCAATTCGGCCTTCACATATTGCACTTTTGTTCGGTTGTCCTTCAGCTCCTTCGCCAATTGCTCAGCATGTTGCCTTGAAGCCTACGTCAATAGTCAAACATTGCAGAGATCCTTAATTTGTTTGTTCCAAATCAAATTACGGCTCGGGGGCTTCTGTGTTTACATGAGTATCCGGACTCTATAAAAGCCGACCACTTACCTGCATACTGGCTGATATCAACTTCATAGCCTCGCCAAACCCGGCTCGGGCAGCTCCAATGTGTTCATCCGCTAAGTGTAAGGCACCAAACTCTTGTTCGAAGAATATTGGATGCCGCATGGCCTCCCACTGTTGTCGGTGATTCATGGCGCTCCCCACCTCCGATTTGGTAACGGATACACCATCACCAGAATCGGTAGGTGTTGCATGAGTTATATCTCAGGAATTTTGGACGTCCCCGGACGTCCTGGTAACCTCTTCGGCATGAGAGGACTGGGCATTTCGCCTAAATTTTCTCAATAAAACAAAACCTGCCCTAAGACTCTATTTATTGATAACGAATGGATAGTCGAATGATGTACCTCCGGGATGAGCGGGCATGTGGATTCGCCCCCATGGCTGGCTCTTTCGATGCATCCTTGTTGGCATCCGACTCGACTGCGGCTTCAACTGCTGGTGTATGGCACGCGGATTGGCGGCGTTTGGGAGTCAGGGCCGGCGTGCCAGGGGCGCTGTTGGTAGCTGGCCTCTTGCGAGACGAGCTTCTCTACTTGCTCGTTGCAGGGATGGAGAATGACTCGGGGTAATCAACTATCATAGCCACCGGGGACTGGTCGACGCTATCCTGGAGATAGACTCCATCTTCAAAGTCAAGTATAAGATCCGGGTCCTCATTTAAACCCGGATTGTCGTCACATGAATGGTTTTCGGGCTAAGGAGATGGACAGTTAATTGTCTCGATGAAACTCCTCCATTCCTGTTTATGCAAGGCTTCGGTTAAGTAAAGTGTGGGACGGAAACCCCGAACTATGTTCACGTTAAAGATTAAAAGGCTTACCCATTCGATAGGATTGTGGGCCGAATATCCTTCCTTGGTTGTCTGCCGAACAAAGTCCCCTTGCTCTCCTTTGTATAGGTCGGCAAGTGCGGCGGCCAATGCTGTCAGATTGGCGGGCTATAGCTTTCGGGAGCGCGTGGTGTCGCTCATCCTGTTGTATTGCCACATGGGGTGTACCCTCTATTGAAGGTGCTGCACACACCGGGAGATGGCGGTGGCCATGACATCGATCATGGTCAGTTGCTGGTGGGCGAGCATCCGCACCTGAGCTGCTAGGCGCCGCACTTTGATGCTTTCCTCCTGGGATGAACTCCTCGGACGCCAGTTTTATCTCTTCTTTGGGAGGGCATCAGAGTATTCGATAAGAAATGTCCGAGTTGGCTTGAACAGAGGGGACGTCTTCGATGTAAAACCATTCTGAAGTCCACTCTTCAGATTTCTTCGGTGTGTCCGTCGGATACCCCGTCCCTGCCATTGTTGGGGAACGTTGCATGGGAAACAAAAAAATCCCTACGCACACGCAAGATCTATCGATGGTGCTGAGCATCTATGAGAGGGACAGTGGATCTACATATCCTTGTAGATCACTAAGGGGGGAAGCGTTAAGAAACGCGGTTGATGTAGTCGAACGTCTTCGCGATCCAAATCGCCGAGCGTCCCGCGATCCTATCACGATTCGTCCTGTGATCCAATCACGATCCGTCCGCGATCTCATCATGATCCGTCCCATGATCCAATCACGAATCGTCTCGCGATCTTGACCATGGTCCTTCCGATCTAACACCGAACGGACGGCACCTCCGCATCTAGCACACGTACAGCTCGATGACGATCTCCGCCTTCTTGATCCAGCAAGAGGGAGCAGAGAGGTAGATGAGTTCTATGGCATCACGACAGCGTGGCGGCGATGGTGGTGGAACAATTCCAGCAAGGCTTCGCGTAAGCACCGCTAAAACGATCTACAGGAGAAACTACGATCTAGAGGAGAGGGTAGCACGTGGCTGATTTCTATGTCTCAAAACCTCTAGTACATATAGGAGGAGGGAGGTAGTAACCTTGGCGCACAAGGGACCAGCCCTTGTCATTGGAGCAAGGAGGAGAGGAGGAGTCCTCCTCCAATCCTAGTAGGATTAGGACTCCTCCTTCCCACATGGAAACTCTTTCCACCTTGTGTTTTTCCCTCCTCAATGCACTCCAGCCGCATGGGCCCTTAGGGAAGGCTTTGGCCAGCCCACCAGGGGCTGGTTTACCTCATCCCACAGCCCATGTAGCCTCTTGGTTCGAGACACCCCTCCCAATGGTCCCACGGTACCCTCCCGGTAGTCCCGGTACACTACCGATAAGCCCGAAACTTTTCCGGCAACCAAAATAGGAGTTCCTATATATAAATCTTTACCTCCAGACAATTATGGAGATCCTCGTGACTTCCGGGATCTCATCCGAGACTCTGAACAACCTTCGGTCACCACCATACATAACTCTATACTACCGAAACGTCACCGAACCGTAAGTGTGCAGACCCTGCGGGTTCGAGAACTATGTAGACATGACCAAGACATCTCTACGGTCAATAACCAATAGCGGGACCTGGATGCCCATATTGGTTCCAACATATTCTATGAAGATCTTTATCGGTTGATCCTCTATGTCAAGGATTCAGTTAATCCCGTATGGTGTTCCCTTTGTTCTTCGATATGTTACTTGCCCGAGATTCGATCGTCGGCATCTCGATACCTAGTTCAATCTTATTATCGGAAATTCTCTTTACTTGTTCTGTAATACAAGATCTCGTGGCTAACACTTAGTCACATTGCTTGCAAGGCTTATTGTGATGTTGTATTACCGAGTGGGCCCTAAGATACCTTTCCGTCACAAGGAGTAACAAATCCCAGTATTGATCCATGCCAACCCAACATACACCCTCGAAGATACCTGTAGAGCACCTTTATAGTCACCCAGTTACGTTGCGACGTTTGATACACACAAGGTACTCCTCCGGTGTCAGTGAGTTGCATGATCTCATGGTCATAGGAACAGATACTTGACATGCAGAAAATTGTAGCAATAAACTGACACGATCGTATGCTACGTTTATAGTTTGGGTCTTGTCCATCACATCATTCTCCTAATGATGTGATCCCATTATCAAATGACATCTCATTTCCATGGCTAGGAAACCTTAACCATCTTTGATCAATGAGCTAGTCTATTAGAGACATACTAGGGACATGTTGTTGTCTATATATCCACACATGTATCTGAGTTTCCGGTCAATAAAATTCTAGCATGGATAATAAACGATTATCATGAACAAGGAAATATGATAATAACTAATTTATTATTGCCTCTAGGGCATATTTCCAACAGTCTCCCACTTTCGCTAGAGTCAATAATCTAGTTCACATCACCATGTGATTCGTATTGTTATGAATCTAACACCCAATGAGTTCTGGGGCTCAATCATGCTTTCCATGTGAGAGAAGTCTTTTTGTCAACGGGTCTGCGACATTCAGATCCGTGTGTGATTTGCAAATCTCTATGTCATCTTGTAAACACTGCTACCACACTACACTTGGACCTATTCCAAATGGCTTCTCCACTATACTTATCCGGATTGCTACTAAGAGTCATCCAGATTGGTGTTAAAGCTTGCATCGACGTAACCCTTTACGACGAACTCTTTATCATCTCCATAATGGAGAAATATTGCCTTAGTCCTCTAGTTACTAAGGATAATCTTGACTGTTGTCCAGTGATCCACTCCCGTATCATCCTTTTACCCCTTAAAAGACTAATGGCAAGGCACGCACACGTGCGGTACACAGCATGGCATACTATACAGAGCCTATGAATAAGGCATAGGGGACGACCTTTGTCCTTTCTCTTTCTTCTGCCATGGTCGAGCTTTGAGTCTAACTCAACTCCGCACCTTACAAATCAGGCAAGAACTCTTTCTTTGACTGATCCATTTGAACTCTTTCAAAATCTTGTCTAGGTATGTACCCATTGAAAGTCTCATCAAGCATCTTGATCTATTTTATAGATCTTGATGCCCAACAATTAGGTAGATTCATCCAGGTCTTCCTTTGAAAAACTCTTTCCAAACAATTGTTTATGCTTTCCGGAAATTCTACATTATTTCCAATCAATAATATGTCAACCACATATACTTATCAGAAATTCCATAGTGCTCCCACTCACTTTCTTGGAAATACAGGTTTCTCGTAAACTTTGTATAAACCCAAAAACTTTGATCACCTCATCAAAGCATATATTCCAACTCCGAGATGCTTTCTCTAGCCCATAGAAGGATTGCTGGAGCTTGCACACCTTTTAGCACCCTTAGGAGTGAAAAAACCTTCCGGTCATATCACATACAACCTTTCCTCATTGAAACTATTAAGTAAACTATGTTTTGACATCCATCTACCAGATTTCATAATTGAAAAACCACAGGAACTGCTAACATAATTCCAACAGACTTTAGCATCGCTACGAGTGAGAAAGTCTCATCGTAGTCAACTCCATGAACTTGTCGAAAACTTCTTTGTGACAAGTCAAGCTTTATAAATGGTGACATTTACCATCAGCGTCTGTCTTCATCCTAAAGGTCCATTTGTACTCAACGACATGTTGTTCAATGGGCAAGTCTACCAAAGTCCATACTTGGTTTTCATACATGGATCCTTTCTTGAATTTCATGGCTCCTAGCCATTTGTCAGAATCCAGGCCCATGATCGCTTCTCCATAGCTCGTAGGTTCATTGTTATCCAACAACATGACCTGTAAGACAGGGTCGCCGTACCACTCAGGAGCAGTATGCGTCCTTGTCGACCTACGAGCTTCGATAGTAACTTGATCCGAAGCTTCATGATCATCATCATTAACTTCCTCTTCGACTAACGTAGGCTCCACAGAAACATCTTTCTGTGTTGTGCTACTCTCTGGTCGAAACAAAGGTTCAACAACCTCGTCAAGTTCCATCTTCCTCCCACTCAATTATTTCGAGAGAAACTCTTTCTTGAGTAAGGACCCGTTTTAGCAACAAACACTTTGTGCTTGGATCTAAGATAGAAGGTTTACCCAACTGTTACGTTAGGGTATTCTACAAAGATGCATTTGTCCGCTTTAGGTTCGAGCTCTTTAGGTGAAAACATTTTTCACATAAACGTCGCAGCCCCAAACATTGAAATGATAGCTTAGGTTTTCGCCAAACCATATGGTGTCATCTCAAGGGATTTAGATGGTGCCCTATTTAAAGTGAATGTAGTTGTCTCTAATGCATAACCCAAAACGATAGTGGCAAAATGATAAGAGACATCATAATTCACACCATATCCAATAGAGCATGACTACGAAATTCGGACACACCATCACACTATGGTGTTCCAGGTGGCAGGAGTTGTGAAACAAATTTCACATTGTCTTAAGTTGTATACCAAACTCGTAACTCAGATATTCACCTCCACCATCATATCATAGACATTTTATCTTCTTGTCACGATGATCTCAAACTTCACTCTGATTGTGCTTGAACTTTTCAAACTATTCAGACTTGTGTTTCATTAAGTAAATACACACTATATCTACTCAAATCATCAGCAAAGGTAAGAAGATAACGATATCCACCGCAAGCTACAAAACTCATTCAACCATATACATAAACATGTATCATTTCCAGTAAGTCACTTGCCCGTTCCATCAAGCTGAAAAACAGGGTTTTAGTCATCTTGCCCAAGAGGCATGGTCCGCATGTCTCAACCGATTCAAAATCGAAAGAGTCCAAAGATCCATCAGCATGGAGTTTCTTCATGCGCTTTACACCAATATGACATTTAGCGGCAGTGCCACAAGTATGTGTTACTATCATTATTAACTTTGTATCTTTTGGCATCTATGTTATGAACATGTGTACTACTATGATCAAGATTCAACAAACCATTCATTGGGTGCATGAACATTGAAGGTATTATTCATGTAAACAGAATAACCATTATCCTCTGACTTAAATGAATAAACTTATTGCAATAAACATGATCTAATCACATTCATGCTCAATGCAAACACCAAATAACATTTATTTAGGTTCGTCACTAATCCCAAAGGTAGAGAGAGCATGCGATGTTGATCACATCAACCTTGGAAACATTTCCAACACATATCGTCACCTCACCCTTAGCTAGTCTCTGTTTATTCCGTAGCTTTTATTTCGAGTTACTAACTTTTAGCAACTGAACTGGTATCCAATACCCAAGTGCTACTAGGTATACTAGCAAGGTACACATTAATAACACGTATATCAAATATACTTCTGTCGATGTTGCCAGCCTTCTTATCTACCAAGTATCTAGGGTTGTGCCGCTTCAACGACCGCTCTCTTCATAATCGAAGCACTTAGTCTCGGGTTTGGGTTTAACTTTGGGTTGCTTTACTGGAGTAGCAACTGACTTGCCATCCATGAAGTTTCCCTCCTTGCCCTTGGCCTTCTCGAAACTAGTGGTTTTACTAACCATCAACACTTGATGCTCTTTCTTGATTTCTACTTTCGCGGTGTCAAACATCGCGAATAGCTCAGGGATCATTATTTCCATCCATGGCATTTCATAGTTCATCACGAAGCTCTAGTAGCTTAGTGACGGTGACTTGGAAACTATATCAATCACTTTCTTATCTAGAAGATCAACTCCCACTCGATTCAAGCGATTGTAGCACCCAGACAATCTGAGAACGTGCTCAACGGTTGAGCTATTCTCCTTCATCTTGCAAGCAAAGAATCTTGTTGGAGATCTCATATCTCACAACACGAGCACGAGCTGAGATCCTAATTTTAGCTCTTAGAATATCTCATATGTTTCATGACATTCAAAACGTTTTTGGAGCCTCAGTTCTAAGCCGTAATGCATGAGCACTAAACTATCAAGCAGTCATCGAAATGTGCCTGTCAGATGTTCACAACATCTAAAGATGACGCTAGAGAGGGTGGCGCACCGAGCGGTGCATTAAGGACATAAGCCTTCTGTGCAGCAATGAGGACAATCCTCAGATCACGGACCCAGTCCACAATATTGCTACCATCATCTTTCAACTCTATTTCTCTAGGAACATGTAAAACTTCTGGGGAGCTACATCATGAGCTTGTAATCTACAACATAATTTGCTAAGACACTACTGACTATGTTCATGATAATGAGTTCAATTAATCATATTACTTAAGAACTCCCACTCAAATTGACATCCCTCTGGTCATTCGAGTGATACATAATCCAAATTCACCAAATCAAGTCCGGTCATCACCTGGGTTGAGGTGGTTTCAATGGCGAACATCATCATGTTAATCATATCTACTATATGACTCATGTTCGACCTTTCGGTCTCTTGTGTTCCGAAGCCATGTCTATACATGCTAGGCTCGTCAAGTTTAACCCGAGTATTCTGCATGTGCAACACTGGCTTGCACCCGTTGTATGTGAATGTAGAGTCTATCACACCCGATCATCACGTGGTGTCTCGACACGACGAACTTTCGCAACGATGCACACTCAGGGAGAACACAATTTATCTTGAAATTTAAGTGAGGGATCACCTTATAATGCTACCGTCATCCTAAGCAAAACAAGGTGCATAAAAGGATTAACATCACATGCAAATCATAAGTGACATGATATGGCCATGAACTTGTGCTTTTTGATCTCCATCTTGAAAGCACCGGCATGATCTCCATCATCACCAGCATGACACCATGATCTCCATCAACGTGTAGCCATCAGGGTTGTCACGCCCACCATGCTTCTACTAGTATTTCTACTGCTTAGCAATAAGGTAAAGCATTACATAACGCTTAATGATTGCCACGCAAGTCATACAATAATTAAAGCCAACCCTATGGCTCCTGCCGGTTGCCGTACTCATCGACATGCAAGTCGTGATATTCTATACAATACATGATCATCTCATACATCACATATATCTCATCATGTAATTGGCCATATCACACCACAACATACCCTGCAAAAAAAGGATAGACGTCCTCTAATTGTTGTTGCAAGTTTTATGTGTCTGCTACGGGTATCTAGCAAGAACAATTCTCACCTACGCAAAATCACAACAGTGATACATAAGTTGATTTTCAACCTTCTCAAGGACCGCCTTTGTCGAATCCGATCCAACTAAAGTAGGAGAAACAAACACCCGTCAGCCATCTTCGTGCAACGAAGTTACATGTCAGTCGATGGAACCGGTCTCTTGTAAGCGTACGAGTAAGGTTGGTCCGGGCCGCTTCATCCCACAATACCGCTGAACCAAAACACGACCAAGGGAGGAAGCAATCTAAGCATCAATGCCCACAAACTCCTTTCTATTCTACTCAAGATCTCATCTACACATAGACCTAGCTCATGCTGCCACTGTTGGGGAACGTTGCATGGGAAACAAAATAATTCCTATGCAGATGCAAGATCTATCCATGGTGATGAGCATCTACGAGAGGGATAGTGGATCTACATACCCTTGTAGATCGCTAACCGGGAAGCGTTAAGAAACACGGTTGATGTAGTCGAACGTCTTCACGAACCAAATCGCCGAGTGTCCCGCGATCCCATCACGATCCATCCCGCTATCCAATCACGATCCGTCCGCGATATCCTCATGATCCATCCCGCTATCCAATCATGAATCGTCTCGCGATCTTGATCACGGTCCTTCCGATCTAGCACCGAACGGATGGCACCTCCGCGTTCAGCACATGTACATCTCGACGATGATCTCCGCCTTCTTGATCCAGAATGAGGGAGCGGAGAGGTAGATGAGTTCTCCGGAAGCGTGACGTCATGGTGACGATGATGGTGGAACAATTCTAGCAGGCTTTGCCTAAGCACCGCTGAAACGATCTAGAGGAGAAACTACGATCTAGAGGAGAGGGTAGCACGTCGCTGATTTCTATGTCTCAAAACCCTGAAAACCTCTAGTATATATAGGAGGAGGGAGGGAGGAGCTTTGGCGCACAAGGCACAATCCATTGTCCTTGGCACAAGGAGGAGAGGAGGAGTCCTCCTCCAATCCTAGTAGGATTAGGACTCCTCCTTCCCACTTGGAAAATCTTTCTACATTGTGTTTTTCCTCCTCAATCCACTCCAGCTGCATGGTCCCTTAGGGAAGGCTTTGGCCAGCCCAACAGGGGCTGATTTACCTCCTCCCACAGCCCATGTAGCCTCTTGGGTCGGGACACCCCTCCCGATGGTCCCATGGTACCCTCACGGTACTCCCGGTACACTACCGATGAGCCCGAAACTTTTCTGGCGACCAAAACACGACTTCCTATATATCAATCTTTACCTCCAGACCATTCCGAATCTCCTCGTGGTGTCCGAGATCTTATACGTGACTCCGAACAACCTTTGGTCACCACCATACACAAATCTATACTATCGAAACGTCAGCGAACCTTAATTGTGCAGACCCTGCGGGATTGAGAACTATGTAGACATGATCGAGAAATCTCTACGCTCAATAACCAATAGCGGGACCTGGATGCCCATATTAGTTCCTACATATTCTATGAAGATCTTTATTGGTAACCTCTATGTCAAGGATTCAGTTAATCTTGTATGTTATTCCCTTTGTTCTTCGGTATGTTACTTGCCCGAGATTCGATCATCGACATCTCGATACCTAGTTCAATCTCATTATTGGCAAGTCTCTTTACTCTTTCCGTAATACAAGATCCCGTGGCTAACACTTAGTCACATTGCTTGCAAGTCTTATTGTGATGTTGTATTACCGAGTGGGCCCTTAGATACCTCTCTGTCACACGGAGTAACAAATCCCAGTTTTGATCCATGCCAACCCAAGAGACACCCTCGGACATACCTGTAGAGCACCTTTATAGTCACCTAGTTACGTTGCGATGTTTTATACACACAAGGCACTCCTCCGGTGTCAGTGAGTTACATGATCTCATGGTCATAGGAACAGATACTTGACATGCAGAAAACTGTAGCAATAAACTGACACGATCATATGCTATGTTTATAGTTTGGGTCTTGTCCATCACATCATTCTCCTAATAATGTGGTCCCGTTATCAAATGACATCTCATGTCCATGGCTAGGAAACCTTAACCATCTTTGATCGACAAGCTAGTCTATTAGAGACATACTAGGGACATGGTGTTGCCTATGTATCCACACATGTCTCTGAGTTTCCATTCAATACAATTCAAGCATGGATAATAAACAATTATCATGAACAAGGAAATATGATAATAACTAATTTTATATTGCCTCTAGGGCATATTTCGAACAGCTATGCGGCACACTTCAGCTCTGTCGACCTCCAAAATTATCTTGCTACAATTTTGGGGGACGAGACAGAAGTATTTTCTCCACAAATCAAAGTGTGCTTCGCACCCCAGGAACATCTCGTAGAGAGCGACGAAGTCCGAGATGTGCATGATGGACCCTGGAGTAACGTGGTGGAGTTGGATCCCATAGAACTCCAGCAACCCCCTTAGAAACGGCTGGATTGCAAACCCAAGGCCCCGGAGGAGAAAGGAGATGAAGCACACGCATTCCCCCTTGTTAGGATTGGTGAAACACTCGACGAAAACTTCATCGTTGTAAGAAAGTAGACCTGCGTTGGTCACCGCTAGATCCGAGGAAGGAAGATACCCTGGGTCTCCAGATTGTGGAGCCGCAGGAGTGTAACGGTGTAGCTAATCCAGTCCCCTGGGCGTGAGCCGTAGGGGCGCGCAGAGGAGCTGGGGGCGTTAGCCATGTTTTCCGTGGAGCTCCTGCTAGAGGTTTCTTTTGATGAGGAAGAAGAGGATGTGGTCTGAGCCATGATTTTGTTTAATTAAAAGGGTGGTGTTTCCGCTACGAAGGGGTAAGATTGTAAAAATCATTAACCTCTCACCTCCCCATGATGCGCGAAAATCGAGGAACATGCGCGGTTATTATGGACCTGTGCCTGCGACACTTGGAATCTTACCGAAGACTGGTCGGTTGCCGAACAAAGAGGGATGGGGGAATCGCCTCGCAAACCGAAGATGAAGACATGAGGAGATAGGTCGTATATATATATATATATATATATATATATATATATATATATATATCAGCGTTGAAGTCTAGTCCGGGGGCTACTCAGGGAGTCCTGTATTGGGCGGTCCTCGGATAGTCGACCTATCGGTTATGGGCCGGACTGTATGGGCCGCAAGGTGAGCATCAGATGATCAGGGATCACCAACGCCAGATGGAAGCTTCGACAGCCCATGGAGTATTCTCCAAGTTATTAGTCGTAGTTAGGCATTTTTATCTCTTCGGCATGTAACCGGCCATGTGTAAACCCTAGACATCCTCGGCGACTGTATAAGCCCGAGGGTTTTTGGGTATAGGGACAGAACTACTCATCTAGGGTTAGACATACGATCTCGAGGTATATCAACTCTGTAACCCCCCATATCATCAATACAACCAAGCAGGACGTAGGGTATTACCTTCATAGGAGGGACCAAACCTGGGTAAATCTGTGTCCCCTTTGTCCCATGTTACTGTCGATTCTAGTCTAACAGTTCGGGACCCCCTACCCGAGATCCGCCGGTTTTGACACCGACAGTCACCATCACCGGAGACAATGGAGGAGGAAGACGGAGGGGCCATCATCACCATGGAGTCCAAGTACCAGAAGGAGAACCTCTCCCCACCGAGGGAGGAGGCCATGGAGGAGGAAGCATAAGGGGGATACCCTCTCCCCCTCTCTCTCGATGGCGCTGGAGTGCCATTGGGGGAACCATCGCCGCGGTCATCGTCTTCATCAACATCACCTTCTTCATCGCCGTCCTCATATCTTTTCAGGGGTCCACTCTCCCTCATCTCGCTGTAATCTCCTACTTGAACAAGGTGCTTTATGCCACATATTATGATCCAATAATGTGTTGCCACCCTATGATATTTTGAGTAGATTTCTTTCGTCTTATGGGTTGATTGATGATCTAGATTGGTTTGAGTTGTATGTTTATTTTGGTGTTGTCCTATGGTACCTTCCATGCCACGCACATGTGAAGGATTCCCGTTGTATGGTGTTGCAATACGTTCATGGTTCGCTTATAGTGGGTTGCTTGAGTAACAGAAGCATAAACCCGAGTAAGGGGGTTGTTGCATATGGGATAACGTGGACTTGATGCTTTAATGCTATGGTTGGCTTTTACCTTAATGATCTTTAGTAGTTGCGGATTCTTGCTAGAGTTCCAATCATAAGTGCATATGATCCAAGTATAGAGAATATGTTAGCTTATGCCTCTCCCACATATAAACTTGCAATAATGATTTCCGATCTTGTTAACAATTGCCTAGGACAATTCCGCACACCGACCCATCATTATTCCACACTCGCTATTTATAATATATGTAATATATTCTAACTTTATGATAACATCACCTATTTGTATATTTTAGTTCACCGTTATCATGCAAAGCTATCCTTCTTGTGGTGCTCTTTGACATTTCCATTCAACTCTAGCCTAGATGAAAATTCATTGCAAATCCTTATGAAAATTCATTGCAAATCTTTATGAAATTTCACTGTAAAACTTTCTGAAAATTCTTTGCCAATTGTTGAGACACGTTTGAGACATTCTGAAAAATTCCATTTGACAAAGTTGCCAATTTTCAGTTTCCAACTCGGAGCATCCGATCAAAACTTATTGGTCTTACCGATATTGCAGTCTTACTACACAAACACATATCGGTGCCACCAAATCTTTTGCGTCGGAGCCACCGACTTCTTGCACTTTATCTGTTTTGCCTGATGATCAGCTCAATTATTCCAAAGATGTATCTAGGGGGAGAAACTTCAAGAGATATAATCTCAAATTAATCAAGGATCCCTACATCAAAGGAGGAGAAAATTTTAAAGGTTTTTCAGATCTTAAGGGGGAGAAAACTGTTTTCAAGGAACCCTTGTATAAATACTGTCAATGACCCTATATCACTAGGATCATTTCCCATTTAATGATACCTTTTATTTCTCCATTGTGTGACCTTTTTGGAAATTAATGCCACAGGGTGAGAAATATCAAAGCTTCAAAGCTTATACTCATACCAAAGGGGGAGATATTCATACCAAAGGGGGAGATACATATCTAAAGGTAAGAATATCTAAGAATTCATGCTTTAGGGGGAGAGATGATCATGAAAAGAAGGAGTGTAAACTTATCATATAAAGGGGGGAAATATCAAGGATCCCTTATCACACAAACACTTCTTAAGGAGAATAGAGAAGAATGTATTTGAAATTTAATTCTCATGTGCTTTAGACTTTTTCTCATCCCTACCTAGTCTCAATATCTACATATTATGATTCAAGGAGAGAGGAAAAACTTTCACAATTGGTGTGTAGGGGAGAAAAACTCTAAACTTATTTGGACACATATAATTCTCAAGAAATCATTTCTTATATGTCCTCCATATCTTGGTATTCTTGGTTCCATTTGCATTTGCACTATCAAATACACTTGTGTTTCCTAACATTGTTTTCTCAAGTGTGTTCCTACTGCTAAATGCTCAAGGACCTCAAGGTAAGTATATGCATTATATTCTTGTTCAAGATGACCTCTTTCTTCTTTCACATATTGTTTGCAAGGGTGAGTCTTGAACATGAAATCATTTCATTCACATATATTTGATGCATATTGCCAAGATATGCATGACTTCTCATGTCCTTCCCATCATGTGTGTGTTCATGCATTCAAGAGAAACTATCCTAAAATGGATTGCACACATCTAGGGGAGCTTGTATTAGTCATGTATCCTTCAAAGTCTTCACATATTTCTACATATCTTAAATTGAAGCTTTGATTGTATTTTGTCATCAATTACCAAAAAGGGGGAGATTGAAAGCACAATATGCTTCCTTTGTAGTTTTGATAGTTCATGACGACATACATTGTCTCTTGCACTAATACTTTCATCTAGTGTATTTCAGATAAAGTCCACAAAGAAGGTTGGCTAAGGAGTGTGGGGAGTATCCCCAAGAAGAAGAAGGAGAAGGAATAGCATTGGTCAAGCTTCAAGCCAAGACGACTCTACATTTTACTTTGTGAGAAATCACTTTGAGTCCATAGGAAAGCCAATACTTTAAAAGGGGGTAAGGTACTGTTGGTGAACAAGATGCTCAAATGTGCACAAGTGATAGTCACCAAAAACACCCACAAACTCTTCCACAAAAATCTGTATAAGTCAAACATCAAAATCGGTGCCACCAAGAATTTCCATTCGGCCCTACAGATTTTCCATCCTAAGACAGAGCCAAGCCAAAACCTACCTTTTCGGTGCAACCGATTCTGAATCGGTAGAACCGAGTTTGGGTGGCAAACCTGCTGATGCCTGGTTACACAAAATCGGTACCATCGAGTTTGTTATATCGGCGCCACCGAGATTTGCCATCTGATCGTTACCCACCTTTTCGGTGTCACCGGGAAGTTCATATCGGCCTCACCGAGATTCAAAAGTTGTCACCTTTGGAGCAACCCGGTACCACTGAGATTCACACATCGGTGTCACCGAGTTGGTCACTTAAGGTGTAACGGTTGGATTTTTGGAGATGTCTATATATACCCCTCCACCACCACTCACTCGCAAGAGAAGCACTCAGAACAGATCCCCACTTATCCCATCAGACTTTCTGAGAGAGAGACACCTATTCATGTGTTGAGATCATGCCATTCCATTCCAACCATATGAATCTTGATCTCTAGCCTCCCCCAAGTTTCTATCCACCCGATCAATCTCTTCCAACAAAGCCAAATCTGTGAGAGAGTGATTGAGTGTTGAGGAGTCTATCATCTTGAAGCACAAGAGCAAGGAGTTCATCGACATTATCGAGCCTATTATCTTTTGGAGGGTGGTGCCTCCTAGATTGGTTAGGTATCGCTTGGGAGCCTCCTACTTCATGTTGTGGAGTGAACCAAGAAGTTTGTAAGGGCAAGGAGATCGCCTACTTCGTGAAGATCTACCCGAGTTAGGCTAGTCCTCCGTGGACGTAGGCCATCATGGTATAGTCAAGGTTGCTTATTCGTGGAACCCTTCATGGGTAGAGCCCTCCATGGACTCTCACGACCGTTACCCTTCGTGGGTTGAAGACTCGATAAATGTGGACGTACGATAGCACCACCTATCGGAACCACGGGAAAAATCTTCGTGTCTTGCATGTGTTTGATCTCCCTATCTAAACAACTTACTTCCATGTGCAATGTCTTTCCTTTCCGCTGCTATACTTGATGACTTTCATGTGTAGGGTGTGCTAGACTTGCTATAATTGCTGAAATCTGCCAACACTTAACTTTGGATATTGTGTAGATTTTAATTTGTGCTAGTAGTCTATTCACCCCTCCCCCTATGGACATAGTCTTCTAGTGATCCCACATGGGTGCATGATCTTCCTCTACGGATTGATACCTTGGTTTCATAACTGAGGGAAATACTTACCATCGTTGTTCTACATCATCCCTTCCTCTCTGGGAAACTACCGATGCAGTCTCAAGCCACGTCATTCCTGGTTATTTTGGGAAACTTGGTCGGCCATGTTCGTGTTGGAAATATGCCCTAGAGGCAATAATAAATTGGTTATTATTGTATTTCCTAGTTCATGATAATTGTCTATTGTTCATGCTATAATTGTGTTAACCGGAAACCGTAATACATGTGTGAATACATAGACCACAACGTGTCCCTAGTGAGCCTCTAGTTGGCTAGCTCGTTGATCAATAGATGGTCTCGGTTTCATGACCATGGACATTGGATGTCGTTGATAACGGGATCACATCATTAGGAGAATGATGTGATGGACAAGACTCAATCCTAAGCATAGCACAAGATCGTGTAGTTCGTTTGCTAAAGCTTTTCAATGTCAAGTATCATTTCCTTAGACCATGAGATTGTGTAACTCCCGGATACCGTAGGAATGCTTTGGGTGTGCCAAACGTCACAACGTAACTGGGTGGCTATAAAGGTACGCTACGGGTATCTCCGAAAGTGTCTGTTGGGTTGACACGAATCGAGACTGGGATTTGTCACTCCGTGTGACGGAGAGGTATCTCTGGGCCCACTCGGTAAGACATCATCATTATGAGCTCAATGTGACTAAGGAGTTAGTCACGGGATGATGTATTACGGAACGAGTAAAGAGACTTGCCAGTAACGAGATTGAACAAGGTATGGGGATACCGACGATCGAATCTCGGGCAAGTACCATACCGATAGACAAAGGGAATTGTATACGGGATTGATTGAATCCCTGACATCGTGGTTCATCCGATGAGATCATCGTGGAGTACGTGGGAGCCAACATGGGTATCCAGATCCCGCTGTTGGTTATTGGCCGGAGAGGTGTCTCGGTCATGTCTACGTGTCTCCCGAACCCGTAGGGTCTACACACTTAAGGTTCGATGATGCTAGGGTTATAGGGAAAAGGTATACGTGATTACCGAAGGTTGTTCGGAGTCCCGGATGAGATCCCGGACGTCACGAGGAGCTCCGGAATGGTCCGGAGGTAAAGATTGATATATAGGAAGTCCAGTTTTGGTCACCGAAAAGTTTTCGGGCTCATCGGTATTGTACCGGGAGTGCCGGGAGGGTGCCGGAGGACCCCCGGGAGGGGGTGACGACCAAAGGACCTCATGGGCCCTTAGAGGAGGTGTGCCAGCCCATATTGGGCCAGCCAATACCTTCTAGAAAGGGCCCATGCGCCAGGGATCTGGAGATAGAGGCAAAAGGGATTTAAAAGGGGGAGATCCACCTCCCGTGTGGGAGGAGGACTCTCCCCCCACTTCGGCCGAATCCCTCCTCCTTGGAGGAGGGGCCAAGCCAGCCCTCCCTCTCCTTCCTCCTATATATATGCAAGGGTTTGGGCAGGTTTGAGACGACGAACTCTTTCTCTCTCGCTGCAGCCCTATTCTGCTTCTTCCTCCTCCGCAGTGCTTAGGCAAAGCCCTGCCGGGATACCTTGCTACTCCACCACCACCACGCCGTCGTGCTGCTGCTGGAGCTCTTCCCCAACCTCTCCTTCCTCCTTGCTGGATCAAGGCGTAGGAGACGTCACCGGGCTGCACGTGTGTTGAACGCGGAGGTGCCGTCCGTTCGGCACTTGATCGGATCTACCGCGATCTGAATCGCTGCGAGTACGACTCCATCAACCGCGTTCTTGTAACGCTTCCGCTTAGCGATCTTCAAAGGTATGAAGATCCAATCTCTCCCCACTCGTTTGCTGGTTTCTCCATAGATAGATCTTGGTGACACGTAGGAAAATTTTGATTTACTACTACGTCTCCCAACAGTTCGGTGACCTAGGTCACCGAGGTGGGTGTAGGAGACTGGTGTCCTCGTGTTAGGTGATTTGGTTGGGGGTTCCCGGTTGATTTGGGCGACTTGGTCGGTCGGGTTTGGCGACCTAGGTCGCCGAGGTGGTTGTAGGTGAGTTGTGTCCTCGTGTGAGACAATTCAGGTCGGGGGTGCTCGGTGGTTTTGGGCGACTTGGTTCATTAGGTAGAATGTACCTCGTCGGTGTGCTCATCTGTGTAGTCCTCCATACTAATACTGTCAGTCCAGGGATACTGAAAAAAAGATGACCTCCCCCCTTTCCTAGTTTTGAACTTTTGTCTTACCTGCATTCTGAAAAAAATGGGCATTGAAAAATCCTTGCGTACCACTGGACGCAAAACCTTGCCTACACAAGGTGAACGTGTCTAATATTCCTGTATATGTGTTGTCTATAACATGCTAACTACTCGCAAAAAGCATGAATTCACTAAAAAATCATGATTGTCAGTTTCATGTATATGATGATGGTGAGAGGTAGAAAAAATAAGCAATTGAGATGATACGATGGGAAAAAAGCGAGCAGTAAATGAAAAGGGTTGTTCCAAAAAAGAAAACTCTAGTTCATCCACAGTTTTATCCGTCATACAAAAAATATGGTCACTAGCTACTACATCCAAAAACAAAGCCCCCATCGGCAAGGACCGGGATCCACCACCCCTCTATGACCCTAAAGGGATAAGCCTAGCCGTGGCTGTGTATCGTGGGTACAAGCGAAGTGCCGAAGTGGTCAGATGTTCCTCATTGATTAAATTTGATTGAATTAAGAGCATCTCTAATAGACGTACAAAAGTTTCACACCCAATAAAACTTTTAGCGCGACACTATAGCATTTTTATTGTGCCTGGACCAACATTGGTTTACCAGATGCCCAAAAATGCGTCCTCAAAAAACACGCAGTGCAAATTGTGAAGCGCGGGCAATCCGGCGCCCAAGATATGCTGCGCGTGATAGCGTCTTTGAGCACGTTCCCAAAACTTTTCAGCGTGCGCAGTATTTTACAGCTTGTGTTGGAGCTAACCGGCGTCCAAAAAACGAATATTTTAGGGGGAGCAGCTTTTGGGCGTCTTTTGGAGATGCTCTAACGCAGGGTTAATTTGATTTATTCATATTGAACCTAAGACCTGGAAATTTCAGTTTTCCATCACCACCATCCCATCCAACCTTGCATAAGTCATTCAATAACTTTGTCTAAAACAAATTTTTCCTACATCCATATCCAAAACATGTGGACAGACACCAAGCTGAAGTCTGGTTGGTCATCATCAAAATAAACACAGGGAAATGCCTATTCTCTAATTGATTGTTACTTACATATCTCTATCTGATTGCCTACATGTCTCTATCTGCTTGCCTACATTTCATACTGATTATTCTAAATTGATTAAACCCGCATCATTTCATAGTGAATATTTCCCTACTTATCTTCTATCTGATTGCCTACAAAAAACAAACAGTGTTGCCTATTATCTATTCTGATTTCCTATAATACGATGTTTATTGCATACTAATTTGTGACTAGTTTTCTAAAGAAAACAAATAGTGTTGCCTACTATCTATTCTGATTTCCTACAAGACATTGTTTATTGCATACTAATCTATGACTACTTGCCTACAAAAACACAGTATTGCCTATGTCTAAAACTGCCTACAAAATAATTGCAAATTGCAATATCCCCATGATTTTTCAAAAGCAGGTGCATCTGATGAAGAGAAAAACTGAGGGGGACAGGGGACGCCACAGTCCATGTCGGGGATATACCCCGCGGTATGACCCGGGAGACAGTTATAACCCGGTGATAGTTATGACCCGGTTGTGAGTCCCTGGATGACTCTCTAGTTGTCAGTCCGGAGAGTCATCCGGGGACTGACAACTAGAGAGTCATCCAGGGACTCACAACCGGGTCATAACTATCACCGGGTTATAACTGTCTCCCGGGTCATACCGTGGGCGGACTGACAACTAGAGAGTCATCCAGGGACTCACAACCGGGTCATAACTATCACCGGGTTATAACTGTCTCCCGGGTCATACCGCGGGGTATATCCCCGACATTAGCCCCCAGGTTAGCTTGAATTTATTCATGGTAACCTCTTGAAATGAGAATAACAAATATGCTAAGTGGCCGGCTTGCTCCTTTGGCCGGCTTATAAAATGGCTCCTCGGAAATCTGGGTCTTTTCTGCATATGAATGAGTCGTCTTGATAATCATCTTTCTTGTCAATGTCCTTTGAAAAATATTGAGAATAGAACACCCATATGCCATTGAGTCGGCTTCCAATACTCTTGGCGGGGCATCTCATCCAAGTCATAATCATTGATGATGCCGGGTCATTATCGTTGGTGACGCGGGGTAAAATAACTAGAATCCAGCTGACTTGATAAAAATATTGGGATGAAAATCCATCTGGTGTAAAACCGGACTTCCATTGTTGTGAATCAAGGCGGCTTATATAAAATCTGGCGGGTTATGATCTTTTGATAATGCCGGGTCATAAATGTTGGTGACGCCGGGTCTAACAACTGAACTCCATAATTAACATCTTGAAAATTCTCCTCAAAGTTTTTGATATGCCCATATTACCTGTAGCCCCCAAGCTCCGAGATTATCCATGATAAATTGGTGCTTTGCAATAATATATTGGACTGTGTAGCCCCCAAGTGTCGGGTTGTCATGCCTGCAGCAACCTAGGACTTATAACTATCTTATACCTTATGAAACTTCAGCAGGTGTAGCCCCCAAGGGTCGGCTCGTCATCATGTGATGGGCCGGGTCTTCAATTTGAACCTCTTAATCTATTTAAACAAGTGAATGTTTTAGCCCCCAAGTGCGGGGACGCACGCCTATGGCGACTTGGGACTTTAAAAAGTTTGACCTGAGCGGTGTAGCCCCCAAGTCCCAGGTCAGTAAGAATTACTGGGCTGAGGCTTAGAAAAACATATAAAGGTCGGCTCATCTCCTTGAGATAATATAGTCTTCTGACAATATAATGATTTGAAAACCAGCTTGATTAGCCCCCCAAGTGTCGTGGCGCATGCTTGCAGCGACAAGGGACTTGCATACTTGATATAAACTGTATTTGGATATGTAGCCCCCAAGGGCCAGGTCGTCTGCCTGCGGTGACTTGGGACTATGTAAGAATAATATGACTCACCATAATTTGTTGAATGAATCCTGGACCGTGGTTTTAATATAACCCGGAATGAATATCCTTGAATAATTCCTTTGTCTTTGACATGAAATCCCTGCTCGTGGTTGTGGTGCAACCCGGCAAATATATGTTGGAGAAATCCATGAGTGTTGTAGATTACTACAGAGCACATTTGAAGAAATCCAAGAACCGGTCAATTAGATGACACGACATTATATCTGACAGGGCGGCTCTTGAAAAATAATGAATTCTCCGAGCTGACTTGAAAACCCCAATCATTTAGTACTGGTTATGACAAAGCATGATAAAGATCCAGCCAGGTTGTTAACGGAGGCTCATCTTAAGAGATAAGAGCTGCAAAAATAAACAAGACAGGATATATTCTGCATTGTTGTAAGGGCGGCTTGAAAAAGCATAACATGGAGATGTTAAAATCTTTTCATAACATTGCTCCTTCTTTCATAATCTTGCTCTGACTCGGCTTGATAAGCTGGCATGACATGTGAATATGATGCAATGTATGATGCTATGTATGATGCAATGCAATGTATGATGCAATATATGATGCAATGTTGACTTGTCAACATTTTTGGCTTAAGATCCGGCTGTTAGGGTTAGATAAGCTACACCCTGGGGTGGGAAGCCCCCTTCGACAACCAAGTTGACTTGTCAACTTTTTTGCCTTAAGAGCCGGCTGTTAGGGTTAGATAAGCTACACCCAAAGGTGGGAAGCCCCCTTCAACAGCTATATTGACTTGTCTACATTTTATGGCTTGAAAGCTGGTTGTGTTAGGGAACGTTGCATGCGAAACAAAAAAATTCCTACGCACACGCAAGATCTATCCATGGTGATGAGCATCTATGAGAGGGAGAGTGGATCTACGTACCCATGTAGATCGCTAAGCGAGAAGCGTTAAGAAAGGCGGTTGGTGTAGTCGAATGTCTTCGCGATCCAAATCGCCGAGTGTCCCGCGATCCAATCACGATCCGTCCCGATCAAGTGCCGAACGGACGGCACCACCTCGTTCAGCACACGTGCAGCTTGATGATGATCTCCACCTTCTTGATCTAGCAAGAGGGAGCGGAGAGGTAGATGAGTTCTCCAGCAGCGTGATAGCGCTCCAATGATGGTGGTGGAGCTATTCCTGTAGGGCTTCGTCTAAGCACTGCAGAAAACCGATCTAGAGGAGAAACGATGCACTGGAGGTTAGGGTCGCACGTGGAAGAAAGAACTTGTGAAAAAACCCTAAAACCCGCTAGTATATATAGGAGGAGAGGAGGAGGGGGGCTGGTGCAAGGGCAAAGCCCTCTAGGCTTCGTCCGACTTGGAGGGAGGAGTCCTCCTCCTCCTACTCCAAGTAGGATTAGGACTCCTTCCTTATTTTGGCCTTTTTGCCTTTTTCCACCTTTTTCCTTTTGGGCTTTTTTCCCAGCCGCATGGGCCTTCTGTGGGACTTCCACCAGCCCACTAAGGGCTGGTATTCACTCTCCCACAGCCCATGTAGCCTCTTGGGTCGAAATACCCCTCCCGATGGTCTCCTGGTACACTACCGGCACTCCCGGTACACTACCGAAGAGTCCGAAACTTTTCCGGCGACCAAAATAGGACTTCCTATATATCAATCTTTACCTCCAGACCATTCCGGATCTCCTCGTGACGTCCGGGATCTCATCTGGGACTCCTAACAACCTTCGGTCACCATCATGCATAACTCTATAATACCAAAATGTCGTAAAACCTTAAGTGTGCAGACCCTGCGGGTTCGAGAACTATGTAGAAATGACCGAGACACCTCTATGGTCAATAACCAATAGCGGGACCTGGATGCCCATATTGGTTCCTACACATTCTACGAATATCTTTATTGGTTGAACCTCTATGTCAAGGATTCAGTTAATCCCGTATGATGTTCCCTTTGTTCTTCGGTATGTTACTTGCCCGAGATTCGATCGTCGGTATCTCCATACCTAGTTCAACCTTGTTACTGGCAAGTCTCTTTACTTGTTTTGTAATACAAGATCCCGTGGCTAACACTTAGTCACATTGCTTGCAAGGCTTGTTGGGATGTTGTATTACCGAGTGGGCCCTGAGATACCTCTCCGTCACATGGAGTAACAAATCCCAGTCTTGATCCATGCCAACCCAGCAGACACCCTCAGAGATACCTGTAGAGAACCTTTATAGTCACCCAGTTACGTTGCGACGTTTGATACACACAAGGTATTCCTCTGGTGTCGGTGAGTTTCATGATCTCATGGTCATAGGAACATATACTTGACATGTAGAAAACAGTAGCAATAAACTAGCATGATCATATGCTACGTTTGTAGTTTGGGTCTTGTCCATCACATCATTCTCCTAATGATGTGATCCCGTTATCAAATGACATCTCATGTCCATGGCTAGGAAACCTTAACCATCTTTGATCAACAAGCTAGTTCACTAGAGGCATACTAGGGACAAAGTGTTGTCTATTTATCCACACATGTAATGTGTTTCCAATCAATACAATTATAGCATGGATAATAAACAATTATCATGAACAAGGAAATATAATAATAAACACTTTATTTATTGCCTCTAGGGCATATTTCCAACAAGTTGTTAGGGTTAGATAAGCTACACCCGGTGGTGGGAAGCCCCCTTTGACAACCAAGTTGACTTGTCAACTTTTTTGGCATAGGAGCCTGCTATTAGGGTTAGATAAGCTACACCCGAAGGTGGGAAGCCCCCTTCAACATCTACGTTGACTTATCAACATTTTTTGGCTTGAAAGCTGGTTTTTAGCGTTAGATAAGCTACACCCGGAGTTGGGAATCCCCCTTCGACAACCAAGTTGACTTGTCAACTTTTTTGGCGTAAAAGCCGGCTCTTAGGGTTAGATAAGCTACACCCGGAGGGTGGGAAGCCCCCTTTGACAGTTATGTTGACTTGTCAACATTTTTTGGCTTGAAAGCCGGTTGTTATGGTTAGATAAGCTACACCCGGAGGTGGGAAGCCCCCTTCGACAACCAAGTTGACTTGTCAACTTTTTTGGTGTAAGAGCCGGCTGTTATGGTTAGATAAGCTACACCCAGAGGATGGGAAGCCACCTTCGACAGCTATGTTGACTTGTCAACATTTTTTGGCTTGAAATCCGGTTGTTTGGGTTAGATAAGCTACACCCGGAAGTGGGAAGCCCCCTTCGACAACCAAGTTGACTTGTCAACTTTTTTGCACCATCTTGTAAGTCGCCATCTTGTAAACTGCCATCTTGTATGAAGAAACGGCAGAAGCCTCCAGGTGACTTTACGATGATCCAATGAATCCGGGTACCCGTGTCTGAACGGTATATCTCGGCGGTTTGTCCTCTTGGGCAACTTTTAATCTTCCGCCAAAAATGTAGTAGCCCCCAGGATCGGGTTAACTTTGCCATGACCCGGGGTTCTCGTTGAAAACGACCAAATGTGTCTCGCCATGAAAACGACCAAATGTGTCTCGCCATGTCTGTAACCCCCGAGTAAGTTGACTCGGAGAGGCGGCTTGAGAATCTCCACTGATGGTCGAGGTTGACTGTGGTAGATGATACTGTACGAATTATTTCAACGATTCAGTCGATGGTTCTTTCCGACTGGTTGTTGAAGGTAACCAAACAGTAGCGGCGGCGACTTTGTGCATCTGTCCGCCGGGTGGCTCGTATCGACGAGCATCACACTAATATGTTGATGTAGATCAAACTGTGGGCGGCGTCTTGCGCGCGTCCGTTGGGCGGCTCGTATAGGCAAGTACTGCACCGTTATGTTGATGTAGACGTACAAAACCAGCCATGACATTGTAAGTCGGTGCTATTATAAAAGACGCCACGACGTTTTAGGCCGGCGCGGATGGCGAGAGACAGCCACAGCGTTGTAAGCCGGCGCGGATGGCCAGAGGCGGCCATGGCTTTGTAAGCCGGCGCAATCGGTGAGTTTCCCATGGTATTGGAAACTAGCACGGACGGTAAGTCATCGTGGCATTGTTAAGCCAACGCGGTCGGTGAGTCTCCTGCGGCATTGTAAGCCAGCGCAGATGGTGAGAGATGACCACGGTGTTGTAAACTAGTGTTGTTGGCTAATCTTTCATGGCGTTGTTGGTGAAAACCATACTGTGGGTATGGTGGCTTGCCGCGTCCATTGGGCAGCTCACGCACATTCGTTGGACGAACGAACTAGCAGGTGCTTCCCCGGCATGTTTGATGTAGTCTAGACCGTGTGGACAGCGGTTCGCGCGCATCCATTGGGTGACGCACCGCAAATGAATACCAGTACAGAAAAATGCTGGTGTGCGCTCCATCTCCACAGCATAATGCCATTTGAATAACCATCCTGCATAAAAACAGGGCAAAGTAATTGTCTTCGAACAAATAATATGTACTGAAAAAATAGATTGGATAAATATCACCTGGTATTTTGATCAGATGAATGCTGATGCCCGCTCTGGATAATAGTGGATGTAATTACATGACCTCCTAGATGTACTTTGAAAAAAGTAGTACCAGCCACGTGGCCTTCCTCAGGTATTTTTCTAAACAGCTCCTCATCTCCTTCTTTATCCTTTTCAGTAGGCAACCAACACGGGGCTGGCCAAAAGGCAAGGCGAGGCCGCGGCGTCTTACAGGCATGACGGCGCGGCGATTCGTGGGAGCAGTGGCGCGAGGCGGCGATTTTGCGAGGGCGGCAGCACGATAGTGCGTAGCGGAGGCTGAGGTGTGGTGAGCGAGGTGAGACCGCAACGGTTTTGAGGTGTAAAGTGGCGGCTGGGCAGGCGACGCGACGACGGCTGGCGGGCAGAGCCGAAGGCCAAGGCGAGGAAAAGGCCTCGGCAGAGGCGGCTCGCAGTAACGGCGCGGCGGCAGAGACTCGGCGGCGCCAGCCCGCGACAGAGGCGGAGCTCACAGCGGGGCGGCTTGAGTTGTGGTCTCAGCGGGCGGCTCTGCATATATAGCCAGTTTAACACGGTAGGGGCGAGCTTGAGAGAAATGCCGGCGGCTTAACAGTTGAAGCGAGGCTGTCGGCTCGGCAGCGAAACCTGGCACGACGCAGCAGAGCCGTCGGCCGACGAGTGGAGGATGCGGCTGCTCAATGCAGGCGGCGAGACACGGCTGCGGAGCCAGGTGAGGTGAGCAGGGAGGCACCCGAGTCGGCCGCGGCTCGGACCAGGGGACCGTGGCGGAGGGACTCCATAGACGACCTGGAGCAGGGGCGGGGCATAGTAGCAGAGGCAAGCTGGAGGCAAGGCAGAGCTGGCACAGCTGCTTGGTGGACGTTGTGAAAGCCGGCGGCTCGGTGGATGTGGCCGAGCGAGGCGAGCCATGGCCACCGTAGTAGGTGAGGTGTTGCGCAGCACCGGAACCGGCATAGCGGTCGGGAGGTGCGGCGTTTGAAGACAGGAGCTGGTAGTAGGTGTAGAAAGCGGCCGGCCAGAGGCACAACCAACGGCGGGTGAATGGGCCATGACAGGCCATGGCATGCCGGAGCGGGAGCTCAGTCAGGGGAGCGAGCCGGTCGGTGTGGCAGCTGAAGCAGAACAGGTTCAGCAGCAGGATTTGTCGGGCGTGTGCACGACCGAACCAAGGTGTATATGACTGCAGCAGCTTGTCTTGTAGGGCGGCTCGCGGTGTCTTGGCTGAGGCGAGGCCATGGACACCGTAAAGGCAGAGGCATGCAGGCCCGTGGCAAGCGGAAGGAAGCGATTCAGCGACGTCTTATCGGGGGAGGGTCATCCACAACAGCTGGGGCGACTCAAGGTCACGGCGGAGGCGCGGCCAAAAAAAGGGGTGACGAGGCTCATCCCGTCCTGGCGACTTGAGACCAGGTGGGCGAACACGGGTGCGGTGATGATTGAGCAGGTGCGGCGCGGAACAACATCGGCGGCTCATGCCGCCATGGGGCTCCAGCGGCAGAGAATGCAACCCGGAGTTTAGATTTGAGGCTGGAGATTGCGGCGGCTTGGTGCGCACAGAATTGATCAGGCGACCGCTTGCTAGCCCGGATGAGCCGGCGGGCGCGCGCCGGGGCGCAGCGGGTGTTGGAGAGAGCCGAGGCGGTGGTCCGTCTTGGAGTCAGCGCATCAGCGGAAACGGAGGCCGGTGCGCGGAACCAGCACAGCGAGGCGGCAAGCCAGCAAGAGAGGTGTGTGGCGACCAAGCAGGGCCGGTCATGGAGCGGTGGGCAGGACGAAAACGAGGCAGCCACGAGGTCGAGGTGATCACGACGCCGCTCGAGGCGAGACCGAGCCGGCGAAAAAAACTTCTGTGGTGGTAGGCGGAGACCGGGTCCGTGACCGTCTTTGTTCCTTTCCAAGATCTTGTTGACTCTCTTCACGTGAAGAAGCGGCAGACTCTTAATTGGCTTTGCTTAATTCATGCACCACCATGCTGGCCAAGAAGCAGCCTTTTGACGTAGACATTGACTTGCACTCAAAACTAGATTTGCTTATCTTAACGAGTTGCTGCAGATTTTGCGGATCAAAACCGTGGCTCCAGAGGCGAAGTGGGGTGCAACAGCAGAGCCGGCGCAACGAGCCGGCAGGCGGTTTGAACGGAACCGCGGGCCAGTGGCTCGATGGCTAAGGCAGACACGTAGTCATCCACGACATGCGGGCGGCCCAGACATGAGGCGGCAGCGACATTGACTTTGAGCTGGATTGTACTAGTAGAAAGTCGGTTTTTAGTCCTCGTCGGATGGTCCTTTAGTACCGATTCCCCAACCGGTACTAAAGGTCGGGACTAAAGGTTTTGACCTTTAGTACCGGTTGGCCCACGGACCGGTACTAAAGGCCCACCACGTGGCTGCCTACGTGGGCTGATGATGGAGGACCTTTAGTACCGGTTGGTGATACCGACCGGTACTAAGTGTTTAGATTTTTTTCGTTTTTAATTAGGTTTTAGTTTTCCTCTCTATTTATTGTGTTTTCCATTCATTTCAAATTTATTTTACGGTGCTACATACTGTAAACATTAATTACACAAGTTGATGCATATATATATATATGTAATATAATATATAATATCTCATACACAGTATATATACAAATGGAATTACGCATCCATATATTCTGGACTTATAACTTAATGCCCAAAACCCGGCCGGGACTAGCTAGCTAGTGCTCCGGATGAAATCTCAGTTTTCTACTACTGATTTGCTAGCATTATTGAGACGGCGGTAAGTAATAGTGCTCTCCGTTTACATCAATGACATGTTGAAGAAGAAATGCCGCAAATTCCTCTTGAAGTGCTACAAAGCATTTCTCGTGTGAGAGCTTCGACAACATCTGCCAAAGATGGAGTTGTCTTTCACGTGCTCCTCTGCGATGTATATGGCCTTCGGTCTGGATGCGAATGTTCTCGCAGAGGAAGTATCCACATAAATTTTTTCCCTGTGGCTACTTCGCACACTTTGCAAAAGAATAGAATTCAATAAGATAATTAATAATCAAGCATGATAATGGCATTGAAACTAGAATTAAAGAGATGCGCGGACCTAGTAGTACTACTTAATTACCTGCATCTTTTTCCACTTCAGCTTCGGTTTCCATTGACGACCGTGATGGTTTTTTTCTATCATCTTTTTCCAAACACTACGCGGCAAGAAAAAGAACGAAATAGTTATTATAATTACTTTTGACATCAGGAAATAATGAAAGAAAGCGAGGTCGATAAAGATTAAAATTACCGTTCTATCATAAAATACAAGTCCATGTATGATTGTTCTGGTGTATCTAGTGAGTCATACACTTGAACAAGTCCATCCGCGAGGATAATATTTAGGAGGATATAGTGGTCTCTGCGCAGAAGTTTACATAATTAAGCAGGCATGCATATAACTCATCAACTACACTTGACAGCGAGCTGGTAGGCAAAATTAGAATTTGTAGTATACAAAAGAGAGTAAACACTCATCCCATGTTGTAAGGAAATATTATAGTAAATTTGGTACTCATTACTGCTTCCTCTAGAAAATTTTCCAAGGTATCTTCTGTGTCCTTGGCATAATGTTTTACCACATGACCATTAACGGTACTTGGGTCGATGAACCCAATGTCATCAATTCCCTCTTGTTTCAGTTCCCACATCTTCAATCTGCATAGTAGCGTAGAAAAGAACATATATAGTAAGGATAAGCCAATGAACGATATCTTAGCTAGAGACTTAAATTATTAAAGATATAAATCACTTACAGACAATAGCAACTGATGAGAGTTTTGTCGATAGAGTACATATGGTATAACTGGAAAAGTTCTGAGAATTCAACACAAATGTCACATGCATTGACATAATGCTCTTTCCTTACTTTGACCATGACCGCTCTCTCCCCTCGCTTTACTTGACGGAGGTACCAATCATGCAACCGTCGCATCGCAGTTGGTAGTTCCTTGTACTGCTCGGGTGTGACAAGTGGTTTTCCGACGGCATATTGCATTGCGTACTCAGTTGCACCGTACCCGCGGATTTCCTCGGTGCCAAGGATTTGGCCAAGAGTGAGACCTGCAGCCTCTACTTCTTCAAGGTCGATTGGGTTGCCTTGCACGTCGACTGGTTGGATCGATCGCTTTCCTGGATTGGTACTCACCTTGAGCGAAGAGATTGATTTCTTGGATTGTTCTCCAAGCTGGGGAACTGGTTTCCCGCTAGTTGATGTCGTACTTCCCGACCTCTTCCTTGGGCTGGGGCGACTTCTCTGCTCACTTGCCTTCTGAATCTGTCGCTCATAGTCTGTCGGCATACGCTCGACATATGCCGGGGGTCGATCAATAAAGTGTTCCATAAAGTGCTTTTGGACTTCCTTCGGTATTACCTCCTTTGGGGGCATGGTCTTCTTCGCAAAAAAGGCTTTCACTTCACGATCACTTTCAATTTTGTTTTCCTTTGGTGTCATGTCGTAAGGCAGCTTCCTTTTGGCCGGAGGCTCGAGTTTCTTCTTTGCTTTCTTCCAAAGAGGACTGCTGGTGGCCTTCCTCTTTTGGGAGCCCTGCTGGCGGGACCGCTGCCGGGGTGGAGTCGGCTCACGCGGCGGAGATCGATGTCGATGATATGGACTCGCGTCGTGCTCCGTCTCGAGGTTGGGAGGACTGCTCATGGCATGGGGAGGACTGCTGGCGCGATGGGACGCCTCTCGAGGTGAGGAGGACTATGGGGGAGCTCGAGGTGGGGAGGACTGCTGGCGAGGTGACTGCTGGCGAGCTGGGGAGGACTGCTGGTGAGGTGGGGAGGACTGCTGGCGCTGCGATGCCTCTGGCTGGGATCCCTTGCGCTGGACATCGATACTCAGAGGAGCCGGTGCCCTTGGCGCCAAGTGTGGAAAGACGATGCAGTCCTTACTCCATAGAATGAGACCACGGCCGGCTTCTGCCAGTGTGGACTCCCCCTCACCTCCAAGGATATCAAACAATAGTTCATCATATCCTGGCTCTATTGCGTCCACCGCGACACGAGCATACCCAGCTGGAACCGGATTGCAATGCCAGCGAACATCAGGTGTATTTGGTAAAGCATAGCCCGTCGCAACCTGCACGGTTATGTTCTCCACTTTCTGGATTAGCTCACAAGATGTCTTCTCGGTGATATCATCCACGGGGGTGTGACCCAGCGGTGCCCCCGTGGAACCCATGCTGCTTTTCGACAGTGTAGATGGGACGGGTTCCCCTGCCTCCTGCTGCGGAGTTTCCCTTTGCTGGGTCAGTTCCTGTATTTGCAGTTGTTGCTGCTCGTACATCTATTCCAACTTTGAAAGTCGGTCTGCTTCCACCTTCTTTTTTCTCGAACGGCTTCTATAACTGTCCTGCCATCCCGCAAACCCCTTGTACCATGGAACAACGCCCACGCCTCGTGTTCGTCCTCCGTGTTCGGCATTCCCGAGGGCGCGTGTAAGATCGCCGTTCTCTCTATCGGGGTGAAACCGTCCTTCTCGGGCAGCTTTTATTGCTTCAATCAACTCATCTGATGCATGCTTCAGACTGGCTAGTGCCATAATCTTCCCTATTGCTGGGTCCAATTTTCCCCCATGCGCAACAAACCAATTCCTGCACCTCTTGGGCCAATTGTAGGTTACTGGAGTGATCTCTTCATCAAGCATCTTATTCTCTAATGCATCCCACTTAGGAATGGTTGACTTGTATCCACGTGTCCCTAGTTTATGGTGATACTTTTTTTCCTCAGCATTTATCTTATTCTTTGCTGACTTCTCCATAGCAGCTACCGATGTCTTGTACTCGATAAATGCGTCCCAGTGATTCTTTACCTTCTCGTATATTCCTTTGAATTCGGGCGCCTTCTTGCCTCTAGCGTTGTACTCACTCCATAATCTTTTCTTCCAAGTCTAGAACACGCCGGCCATCTTATGGAGAGCAAACTCCTTGACTTTGTTCCTTTGACGCTCCGAGAGAGAATCTGGTAGGGAAAATGCTCCATGAGCTCTCGCCAAAGGGCATCTTTAATTCTTGTATCGACATAATTCACTTCTGGTTTTGGTTCGTTTGGCTGAATCCATTCATGCATTGTGATCGGGACTCCGTCCCTAACAACCACTCCGCATTGGCGCACAAATGTCTTGGTATTGGCTTCAGGGTGAGTCGGTTCGTCATTATGTTTGAAAGCATAAAGATTGAGCTTTACGTTGTCGTCCAATATTTTGACACCGCCTCGTACATTTCTACTAGATTTGCTCGATCTGGAGGGCTGATAATTAAAATAAGAAAGATTTGTTAATATATATATATATATATACAAACCAATTAATACACATGTAATGATCAACAGAGGCTAATATGTGTATATATATACCTCGTCGGACTTCCGGATTCTGGACCATAAGTTGTTCTTCCTCGGCCTCACATCCATCACCGTAATCGTTCAGATATTGTGAGCCGTCATCATCATGTGATTCACCTGGAAGGTCCGCTGGGTTTTTGGAGCAGCATATCATGTCGAAGATGTCCTCTTCATGAGCTCTACCGGTATTGTCCATAGCTTAACAACTAATCCATAATAATATAGATAAAGCAAATTAGTATTCAAATTAGCATGCATTCAAGAAGCAAAATAACTGATAGTCAATTAATTGCATCATCGAATACATATATATATAGTAGTTCTTACAAAAGATCTCATCTCATAATCTCAGATAATTTTTAATACATCGGCTAATCCATCGATCTAGCTAATACATCATAATAATACATATATATATAGTAGCTAATATATCGATCTAGCTAGAACCCTAGAGCCCGGTGGATATCGGGGCAAGGCGGTGGACACCCAAAGAGAAGGAACCATCACAGGAACATAGCTCCAATGAGATCCCTGAAGAATCCGCCAGGTATTGTCGGACCTGGCCTCCAAAGCTGCCATGTACCGACGGACGTGCTCATTCTCCTTGCTGACATGGTACTGTACCACCTCCGCGGGGGACTCAAGCCCCTGAATCGTCCGTGGCCCATGCGGCCGCCACCACAGAACCTCCGGGTCGACGACGGGCTGGCTTCTCACCAAGCTGTGCCGCCCGAAAGGCAGCACCTCCCAATACCAGCCCAGCGGAGCCCAGTCCCTGACAGGGCCCCTCGGCTCAATCAAGTGACCTCCTCCGGCAACTCGACGACGAGGATGCGGGATCGGCATTGTCGACGTTGAGAAGAAACACTTAATTATGAAAACAAATTAAATAAAACTTAGCAAAATTAACACTTAGCAAAATTAACACATAACATGCATCTAGCAAAATCAAGAATTACAACACGCTTTGGATCATAATTGCGTGTGTGACTATCGGTCTGACGATGCTTTCCTTAAATAACTCTCATATCTCATGGTGTGTTGGTGCACTCTCTCTCACACTGATATGATGGTATATATATGTTGGTGGACACTCTCTCACAGTAATAGTTCGGACGTCGGTGATGGACGCCTCGCCTCGTCTCTTCTTCCGTGTTATACCGACAAGTATATCGCAAAGAAGAGAAGAAAGACGAGGCGCCCCCCACGTAACAGTCGGGATTCCTCCATCAAGAACACACATGCATGAAAGTCACACAAGGAGCAACGACAGACCGAAAGTCACACACGCATTACGATCCAAACAAAATTAAACCTAAAACTAAAGTAAACCTAAACTAAATTAAACCTAAACTAAATTAAACCTAAACTAAATCTAAACTAAACAAAATCTAATTAAACTAAAACTAAGAAACTAATTAAACTTAACTAAAAAAATCTAATTAAACTAAACTAAGGAACTAAGTCACATGAGGGCTCACAGCGGACGAGGGCGAGGTCGCCGGAGTTGGGGACGAGGGCGCGGTTGCAGGAGTTGGGGACGAGGGCGAGCTCGCCGGCCAGAGTTGGGGACGAGAGCGAGGTCGCCGATCGGAGTTGGGGGTGAAGGCGAGGTCGCCGAGGTCGCCGGGGTTGCCGGGGACGAGGGCGAGGGGCGAGGAAGCAGGGAGGCGTGGCGAGGTCGCCAGGGTCGGGGCGAGGGCAAGACTCCGGCGAGGTCGATGGTGAGGGCAGGGCTCCGGAGACGATGGATTTTTGGCAGCCTGGCGGTGGTAGAAATTCGCGTTCTGGTGCGCGGCTCTGCCCGGGACGAAGAGGACCTATTTATACCGTGGGTACCCTTTAGTACCGGTGCGAGCCACGCACCGGTACTAAAGGTCCTCCCCAAAAATGCGCGGGGGCGGTGGACCTTTAGTACCGGCGCGTGGCTCGCACCGGTACTAAAGGCTTTTTTAATTAATTGTTAGTTATTATTTACAGAAAAACCCCTAAACTTTAGAAAATCATAGAAAAAATGTATGACTCCAATGGAAATAAATAATATATGAAAAAATATCGGGAAAATATATAGAATATGTTTATGGCATTTTCATGCATGTTTGAACAACTTGAACTGTTGTATAAGACAATTTGATTAAATGGCATTGAAATGTCATATCTCGAGTTTGAAAAGCATTACAAATGAACTCTAAAAAGGTTGTAACTTGGCATGACATCCTAATTTCACCCACATAGCAACTTCTAAAGAGTTGAGAGAGTTACAGCAAAAACTGGATGCACTTCGTGTACAAATTGGACAATCTCATAAGAAGTATGAGGGTTTCGGACGAAAACTCATCTATTACAAAGGGATTTCATTTTTAATAACTTATTTTAACTCCATACTTTTTGTGTGTTCAATATGCACCATTCAAAGGCACATCATCAATTTTCAACCCTTTCTGACTTCATTTGATATTTTCCATGCATTTAATGATTTATTTTGAGCTAAATGACCCTGAGTTTGAAAAGCATTACAAATAAACTGTAAAAAGGTTGTAACTTGGCATGACATCCTAATTTCACCCACATAGCAACTTATAAAGAGTTGAGAGGGTTACCGCAAAAACTGGATGCACTTCGCGTACAAATTGGACAATCTCATAAGAAGTATGAGGGTTTCGGACGAAAACTCATCTATTACAAAGGGATTTCATTTTTAATAACTTATTTTAACTCCATACTTTTTGTGTGTTCAGTATGCACCATTCAAAGGCACATCATCAATTTTCAACCATTTCTGACTTCATTTGATATTTTCCATTCATTTAATGATTTATTTTGAGCTAAATGACCCTGAGTTTGAAAAGCATTACAAATAAACTGTAAAAAGATTGTAACTTGGCATGACATCCTAATTTCACCCACATAGCAACTTCTAAAGAGTTGAGAGGGTTACCGCAAATAGTGGATGCACTTCGCGTACAAATTGGACAATCTCATAAGAAGTATGAGGGTTTCGGACGAAAACTCATCTATTACAAAGGGATTTCATTTTTAATAACTTATTTTAAATCCATACTTTTTGTGTGTTCAGTATGCACCATTCAAAGGCACACCATCAATTTTCAACCCTTTCTGACTTCATTTGATATTTTCCATGCATTTAATGATTTGTTTTGAGCTAAATGACCCTGAGTTTGAAAAGCATTACAAATGAACTCTAAAAAGGTTGTAACTTGCCATGACATCCTAATTTCACCCACATAGTAACTTCTACAGAGTTCAGAGGGTTACGGCAAAAACTGGATGTACTTCGTTTACAAATTGGACAATCTCATAAGAAGTATGAGGGTTTCGCACGAAAACTCATCTATTACAAAGGGATTTCATTTTTAATAACTTATTTTAACTCCATACTTTTTGTGTGTTCAATATGCACCATTCAAAGGCACATCATCAATTTTCAGCCCTTTCTGACTTCATTTGATATTTTCCATGCATTTAATGATTTGTTTTGAGCTAAATGACCCTGAGTTTGAAAAGCATTACAAATGAACTCTAAAAAGGTTGTAACTTGGCATGACATCCTAATTTCACCCACATAGCAACTTCTAAAGAGTTGAGAGAGTTACGGCAAAAACTGGATGCACTTCGTGTACAAATTGGACAATCTCATAAGAAGTATGAGGGTTTCGGACGAAAACTCATCTATTACAAAGGGATTTCATTTTTAATAACTTATTTTAACTCCATACTTTTTGTGTGTTCAATATGCACCATTCAAAGGCACATTATCAATTTTCAGCCCTTTCTGACTTCATTTGATATTTTCCATGCATTTAATGATTTGTTTTGAGCTAAATGACCCTGAGTTTGAAAAGCATTACAAATGAACTCTAAAAAGGTTATAACTTGGCATGACATCATAATTTCACCCACATAGCAACTTCTAAAGAGTTGAGAGGGTTACGGCAAAAACTGGATGCACTTCGTGTACAAATTGGACAATCTCATAAGAAGTATGAGGGTTTCGGACGAAAACTCATCTATTACAAAGGGATTTCATTTTTAATAACTTATTTTAACTCCATAATTTTTGTGTGTTCAATATGCACCATTCAAAGGCACATCATCAATTTTCAGCCCTTTCTGACTTCATTTGATATTTTTCCATGCATTTAATGATTTGTTTTGAGCTAAATGACCCTGAGTTTGAAAAGCATTACAAATGAACTCTTAAAAGGTTGTAACTTGGCATGACATCCTAATTTCACCCACATAGCAACTTCTAAAGAGTTGAGAGGGTTACGGCAAAAGCTGGATGCACTTCGTGTACAAATTGGACAATCTCATAAGAAGTATGAGGGTTTCGGACGAAAACTCATCTATTACAAAGGGATTTCATTTTTAATAACTTATTTTAAATCCATGCTTTTTGTGTGTTCAATATGAACCATTCAAAGGCACATCATCAATTTTCAACCCTTTCTGACTTCATTTGATATTTTCCATGCATTTAATGATTTATTTTGAGCTAAATGACCCTGAGTTTGAAAAGCATTACAAATGAACTCTAAAAAGGTTGTAACTTGGCATGACATCCTAATTTCACCCACATAGCAACTTCTAAAGAGTTAAGTAGCTTTACAAACTGGATGCACTTTGTGTACAAACTATTACAAAGACACCATGCTAGGAAATGCATGCATGTCCTTCACATATATAGAAAGTGATGACGGTGAAGCTTGTCACATCCCAGAGTGGGATCTCGCGGTGTAAGACTTTTTCTGCGTGCTTGTCCCTTGCTTATGATTGCGCCGTAACCATGGATAATCTTCATCATTTAAGAGGATGCTTGGGTCAGTCTTCACTCTGAAGGGAGGGATTTCATGAAACTTTTCATAATCTTCTGACATGTCTGTCTTGTCCTCCACTCTCACAATGTTTCTTTTCCCTAAAAGAACTATGTGGAGCTTTGGCTCATCGTATGATGTATTCGCTTCCTTATCTTTTATTCTCCTCGGTTTGCTAGACATGTCCTTCACATAGAAAACCTAAGCCACATCATTGGCTAGGACGAATGAGTCGTCTGTGTATCCAAGATTGTTGAGATCCACTGTTGTCATTCCGTACTGCGGGTCTACCTGTACCCCGCCTCCAGTATATTTGACCCATTTGCACCGAAACAAAGGGACCTTAAGATCAGGTCCATAGTCAAGTTCCCATATCTCCTCTATGAAACCATAATATGTGTCTTCAAAGTTTGTTGCATCATAGCGGACACCACTGTTTTGGTTGGTGCTCTTTTTATCTTGGGCGATCGTGTAAAATGTATTCCCATTTATCTCGTACCCTTTGAAAGTCGTTACAGTCGAACTTGGTGTCTTGGCCAACCAGTACAGTTCATCTGGAACATCGTTGTCATTGATGAGCTTTGTTTGCAACCAACCAGCAAAAGTCTCCATGTGTTTACGTTCAATCCAGGGGTCAGACTGCTCCGGGTTCTTGGACCGTACAATATCCTTGTGTTCCTCCATATATGGAGTCACCAACGTGGAATTTTGTAGAACCGTGTAGTGTGCTTGAGTGAAAGAATGCCTATCCATATTTATTGCTTCTTTCTTTCCTAATGTGCCTTTTCCACCCAGTCTCCCCTCATGCCACGATTCAGGAAGACCAATCGGCTTAATGTCAGGAAAAAAGTCAACACAAAACTCAATAACCTCCTCTGTTCCATATCCCTTGGCGATGCTTCCTTCTGGCCTAGCACGGTTATGAACATATTTCTTTAAGACTCCCATGAACCTCTCGAAGGGGAACATATTGTGTAGAAATACAGGACCCAGAATGTTAATCTCTTCGACTAGGTGAACTAGAACGTGCGTCATAATATTGAAGGAGGATGGAGGGAACACCAACTCGAAACTGACAAGACATTGGACCAGGTCATTCTGTAACCTTGGTAGGATTTCTGGATCGATTACCTTATGAGAAATTGCATTGAGAAATGCGCATAGCTTCACAATGGCTAATCGAACATTTTCCGGTAGAAGCCCCCTAAGTGCAACCAGAAGTAATTGCGTCATAATCACGTGGCAGTCATGAGACTTTAGATTTTGAAAATTTTTTCTCTGCCATATTTATTATTCCCTTTATATTTGACGAGAAGACAGACGGGACCTTGATACTGAGCAGGCATTCAAAAAAGTTTTCCTTCTCTTCTTTTGTAAGAGCGTAGCTAGCAAGACCTTGATACTGCTTTGGAGGCATGCCGTCTTTTTTGTTAATTCTTTGCTTGTCCTCCCATGCCTCCGGTGTATCTTTTGTCTTTCCATACACGCCCAAGAAGCCTAGCAGGTTCACATAAAGATTCTTCGTCACATGCATCACGTCGATTGCATTGCGGACCTCTAGGGCTTTCCAATATTCAAGTTCCCAAAATATAGATTTCTTCTTCCACATGGGTGCGTGTCCGTTGGTGTCATTTGGAACAGATTGTCCGCCATGACCCTTTCCAAAGATTACCTGTAAATCCTTGACCATATCAAATATATATTCACCAATACGAAGGCTAGGCTTCTTCCGGTTATCTGGCTCACCTTTGAAATGGTTGCCTGCCTTTCTTAAGATATGCTTGATCGGTAGAAATCGACGATGTCCCAAGTACACATTCTTCTTACATTTATCCAAATATATACTTTCAGTATCATCTAAATAGTGCGTGCATGCATTGTATCCCTTCTTTGTATGTCCTGAAAGGTTACTAAGAGCAGGCCAATCATTGATGGTTACAAACAACAACGCTCGTAGGTCAATTTCCTTCTATGTGTGTGCATCCCACACACGTACACCTGGTTTTTTCCACAATTTTAGAAGTTCATCAACTAGTGGCCTTAGGTATACATCAATGTCATTGCTGGGTTGCTTAGGGCCTTGGATGAGCACTGGCATCATAATGAACTTCCGCTTCATGCACAACCAAGGAGGAAGGTTGTAGATACATAGAGTCACGGGCCAGGTGCTGTGACTGGAGCTCTTCTCCCCAAAAGGATTCATGCCGTCTGTACTAAGACCAAACCATAAGTTCGTTGCGTTGGCTGCAAAGTCCTCGAACTCCCTCTCGATTTTTCTCCACTGCGACCCATCAGCGGGTGCTCTCAACATCCCGTCTTTCTTACGTTCTTCTTTGTGCCATCGCAATAACTTGGCATGCTCTTTGTTTTGTAACAAACGTTTCAACCGTGGTATTATAGGAGCATACCACATCGCCTTGGCAGGAACCCTCTTCCTGTGGCGTTCGCCCTCCACATCACCAGGGTCATCGCAGGGGATCTTATAGCGCAGTGCACCGCATATCGGGCATGCATTCAAATTCTCGTACTCCTCACCGCGGCAGAGGATGCAGTTATTAGGGCATGCATGTATCTTCTGCACCTCTAATCCTAGAGGGCAGACAACCTTCTTTGCTTCGTACGTACTTTCAGGTAATTCGTTATCCTTTGGAAGCATCTTCTTTATCATTATCAGCAGTTCTTGAAATCCCTTGTCAATTACACCATTCTTCGCCTTCCATTGCAGCAATTCCAGCGTGGTACCCAGCTTTTTCTAGTCATCTTCACAATTTGGATACAATAATTTCTTGTGATCCTCTAACATGCGTTTCAACTTCAACCTCTCCTTGTCACTTTTGCAGTTTCTCTTTGCATCAGCAATGACCCGACCCAAATCATCAACGGGCTCATCTGATGCCTCTTCTTTAGCTTCCCCCATTGATGCCTCTTCTTCAGCTTCCCCCATTGTTGTATCGGCGAAAGGATAGTTGTCATCATCCTCTTCTTCTTCATTGTCTTCCATTATAACCCCTCTTTCTCCGTGCTTGGTCCAATAGCTATAGCCGGACATGAAACCGAACTTCAGCAGATGGTAGTGAAGGGTCTTTGAGGTAGAGTAATTCCTATCATTCTTACAGTCACGATATGGACAACACATGAAACCATTCTGCTTGTTTGCCTCAGCCACAGGAATAAAATCATGCAGGCCATTAAGAAACCCTGGACTTAGTTGGTCATCGTACATCCATTGCCAGCTCATGTTCACTATACAACATCGAAGTGACCAAATTAATACAACTTCATCATCACAATTACAACCAAAGGTAGAGCTAGCATTGACCAAATGTTATTACTGCAAATAATAGATACTTAGAGTTCATAAATATATCTCATAAAACAACATACAACTATCTAAAATATGTAAATGCAACAAGAAATGTGATCATAATCGCAACTAAAGTAACAATTGAGCCAACGGCATAATGATACCAAGCCTCTTTATCAATGGCATATTTTCTAATCTTTCTAAGCTTCAAGCGCATTCCAGCCATCTTGTTCTTGTGATCACTGACGATATCGGCAACATGCAACTCCAATCCCATCTTCTCATCTTCAGTTCTTTTCAATTTTTCTTTTAAATGATCAATTTCTTTTTCAGCTTGTGTTAATTTCTCGAGCAGAATTGCATAGTCGGTTGGAATTTCTGGTTCAACTACTTCCTATAGATAAAAACATCTACGTCAACTTGATGGCATAATTAATTGTCATAGATATTAGATGATGTGTGAAATAGTTATAAAAGATAACGACATACCACATCTGAATCATAGACTAGACGAGGGCCGACGTGGGGTGATACCATAACCATGACACTATAGAATAACTAACAATAATACAAATAAGTAAATATTACACAGCTATCTAAATCATACAAATAATTTTTTTTAACAAAAAGGTTTTAAGAAGAACAAGAGGCTCACCAAGGGTGGCCGGTGCTGCGACGAGACAGTGCGGACGATCGACGGTGGTTAGGACGGGGATAGATGGGAAGGCGCACCAAATAAACCACACCTACACATATGCAACCTAACAAGATAATTTGAGCTCAAATTGCATATAAATCAAATAAACTCCCACATAATGATCACTCCTCCAAAACCTAGCTAAAACCCACAAATCACATATATCTTTGAGCATACCACAAGCTAATCTAGCAATGAGAAATGAAGGGGCAAGTTGCTAACCTTTGTAAACACTTGGATAGATGGGGTGCCTTCCAATCTTGACAATCCTTGCAAAATGGAGGATGAGCTTCGAGCAAGAAGAAGGGGAGAAAACAGAGAAATGAGAGCCCGTTCGGTCGGCTAAGGACGAAGATATATATGTAGGAAGTCTTTAGTACCGGCTGGTGACACCAACCGGTACTAAAGGTTGACCTTTAGTACCGGTTCGTGTCACAAGCCGGTACTAAGGAGGCACGTGGGCCCAGGTCTGACCAAAAGCCTGCCACGCCCCCTTTAGTACCGGCTTGTGACACGAACCGATACTAAAGATCCCTCACCAACCGGTACTAAAGGTCGCCCTGCTCCTAGCCGTTGGAGCCGGCATGAACCAGTACTAATACCATCTTTAGTACCGGCTCGTGACCAGACCGGTACTAAAGCTCGGGACGAAAAATCTGTTTTCTACTAGTGTCGGGAGAGCCGTCGATTCATCCGGTGGGTTACCAGTTTTTGATCCCTAGTAGAGACCCCTTCAAGAACAACAACACCATGCAACTGGCCCCATGGTGGGCGCCAACTGTCGTGGATTTGTCACGGCAGATGTCCGGGTGAACAGACTTAGGTTCGGAGTGATCGCGATTAGGTGGCGGCTTGAGAGGGGTTAATCGGAATTGAGAGACGCGGAGTTTACCTAGGTTCGGCCCCTCCGATGGAGGTAAAAGCCTGCGACCTACTTGTCTGGTATTGATCATGAACGAGATCTCTCGGTTACAAGAGTGGATCTGTCTAAAAACCTGCCTCTCTTGGGGTGACCCGCCCCTCCTTATATAAGCTGAAGGGGCGGCTTACATGTAGAGTCTAAGTCGGACTAAGACTTCCTATTGTGACTTCCCATCGTGGGCTTCTCTTCATAGGCTTCTGAGTCACCGGGCGGCTTACGCCGGGCGGCTTACACAGGGCGGCTTACACCAGAGACTCATCTTTAGGGACTTTACAACTGGAGAGTCATTCGGGGACTTACCGGAGAGTCATCCGGGGACTCATCGGAGAGTCATCCGGGGACTCACAACCGAAGAGTCATCCAGGGACTCACAACCGGAGAGTCATCCGGGGACTCACCGAAGAGTCATTCGGGGACTCACAACCGGGTCATAACTATCACCGGGTTATAACTGTCTTCCGGGTCATACCGCGGGGTATATCCCCGATAGTCCAATTGTCTGGAGCACTCTCCACGAAATCATCAGCAAGAAAAAAACTCCCCCCCCCCGCCGCCCCTCCCACGAGTTGAATCGCTCGGGTCATTGATGACGACAATGGCATCGGCGAGGAAACCCCAATAAGATGTATGGGGCATGGGAAAATTGTATGAGAAACTGGTCTCGGGTCGTCAAACCTGTAGGATCTCTCGTCTCCAGGTCGTCGCCACCTCGCGCAGAACCACCAGCTCCGCCCCTCCCTGCCATCGATGTTTCATTCTCCTGCTTCTCCGCGCACACGTGCACCGCCCTCACCCCCGTCAAACTGCTGGGGAATCCTTTGGTGGCCCGTTGCCCTTCTCTGTGATTAACTCGTCGCTGTCTCACCCGCCGGACGCGCCCGCCGTGAAGCCCTAGGGATTTAGTGGGGATTTGGCGTTTCCCTTGTTGCCGGCGAGGGGAGCGCGGAGTGGAATGGGGAACGGGAGGATGAGCTCGTCTGTCTCCCCAAATTTGGAGGAAAGCGACAAAACCACCGTCCCTCTCTGGTCGGTCCATCGCCCCACGTGTCGTGCGGTCGCACGATATGGACGGCTCTAGTGCGGCCGTTCTAGCGCGTTCGACAGCGCACGCGCACTGAACAACATTTAGAATAATTATTTGTTCCATACCCTTAATCTAATAAAGTTTTTATCGGCAAAGTACATGGATAATTGATACCTATTGCCACCCCTATTAATTGCGCACGCCCGATCGCCCAACAGTCACGCATCGCCCGATCCCCAACGCACGCTGGCAGGGCCTGGTCGCACGTTGCCCAATCGCATGCTCGTCCTCGGCCCTCGCCATCGCCGCCGGCCCTCCTCTGCCTCCAGTCCCCCTCCTTTCTCCTCGCCAATCGCCATGGATGCTGCTGGGCTTCTGCAACCTGTAGACCTACTTGTAGTTGGCTGGTTCGTCCCCCAAGACCCTCAGTCTCCACGAGCCCACGATGTCCGCCCAGGTCTGCTCGACTACTTTTCGTGGCCTGAATTTTGGCATCTATATGCTCTTTGATTTATGAATTTCGTCACGGAATATATAGATTCCTTGTGTTTAGATAGATGATTGATAAACAATAAACGGCATTCAGATAGATTGATAAATTGCATTCAGATAGATTGGTGCTTTATGATGTATTTAAAAATAGGTCCACATTTTGCATTCTTCCACCGGGGCTCTAAGTTCCTGGAATCAGCCCTGTCAATACCAAACGGAGGCTCAAACTCCGTCTAACCCGAACTTCCATGCCAAACAAATAAATGATACTACTAAAAAGTAAAAAAAAAACTCCATCGTACTCAAACTTGCATGCCTAAATCAAGGGTAAATAACATCTATGGTAGTCGACAGGATAAAGAAGTTTCTATTTGGCCGGAACAAGTGATACCCCGAATCGACCAGAACAAGAAGCCAAGAAGCACCTTCAGCCTTCCAGCGATTCAGATGATTTAAATACTATTAAAGCTACAAGCATACTAATAAACGATTCAGTTGAGTGCCAAGCATTATCCTGTTCTGGTGTACGCACCCGGATAAACCACAGACAAACAGGCCATAAAGTCTCCTCAATTGTCCTGCATCACATCTTTGCAAAGGACAGAATCATCTAAGCGTGTTTCGGAGCACTAGCAAACAGAAACATCTGCCCTGTACGATCATTTATGCAACAGAGGACAGCAATACACCTCATCGATCAGAAGCTCTGTGCAACCATCACTTTAATAAGGAGGTAAAGCAAGCTGCCCAAACAGCAGAGATGCGACCCGATCCACTGAACATTCAGATGGGCATATAGGAAGTATCAGCTGTGTGGAGCATGTTGTCCACGAGGTATTCTGGTAAGGAAAACCTGATGCTCATGTCTTAAATTGAAGACAAGATTCATAATATTCATCAAGGTGACAGAAGCGTTGGTGTATGTGAATGAGCTGCAACATCTTTGGGCAGATCTGGATCAATGTGACCCCCTTGAGATTCCACATGCAGAGTCCATGGAGATTGCCAAGAAGTGGGTTGAGCGCAGGCGTGTGGTGTAGTTTCGTGGTGTAGTTTCGCTAGGGCCTAGATCAATCTTTTGAGAGTAGGCATGTTGCAATGCTACATCAGTCGATGTTTGTGCCCCTATGATGAACCCATTGCTGCGATGTCCCAGGAAGAGGCACGCCTGCAGTCAAGAAGAGGGGTTGAAAATGAATCTGCTTGCAGGATGACTAACCAGCGAGAGGTGTGTCACAATTGTGATCAACCAGGACATATCAGCGTTTTTTGTACTGGCCTAGGAAAGTCAGAGGTCGAGGGTACAGTGGTGGCAATAGGAGTTGAGCTGGTTGAAGCGAGAGTCGTGGTGGGAATGGGGGTGTTGGTTCTTGGAATGCTCCTCACTGAAATGTTCCCAAGGCAAATGTAGCTGCTTCAAACAACCTGTAGGAGGACAGGAGACCGCTACCAGTTATGTCAACTTTGTTGATACAAATGAAGCTAAAACACACATCAATTGCGGCCCATAAAATAAACTACAAATGGGTGCTTGAGTCTGGAGCATCATAACATGTTGCTGGAGAATTTAATAAGTTTAAATCTTATGTTCCGCACTCTCTCGCACATCAAAAAAACATTCACACACCAGATGGCAGTCTAACCCATCACAGGTATTGAGGTAGTCAACTGCATGCATAGTATTGAATTATCCTTAGTGCTGCATGTGCCAGCTTTTTCTGTGAACTTAATGTCCTTGAGTGATTTGGTTGGCCAAATAAACTGCGGAATAGTTCTTGACAAGGTTGTGTTCTTGATTCAGGAGGGATTGACGGGAAGGAGTCTTGGGACTGGAACAAGACCTAGGTGCCTGCGGTAACATGCCGGACCAGCAGACATTGCACATGCTAGCTGAGAGTAAGGAGACTAGAGCACCCATCCATCACTATAGGATGGGATGCGTCTTTTGCATAGTTTTAAATAGCCGGCTATAGCCCCGCTATAGCCTTGCTATAGCCTTTTCAGCAGGTTGCCGCTAAATGGTATCATATACAAATATGCCGCTATAGCCCGCTATAGCTGATTTGGAGGCCCGCCGCTATTTTGCATAGCCCGCTATTTAAAACATTGGTCTTTTGACAAAATGTATCATGTATTTTATGCTCTAATGAGTGATGTGGACAAGAGCAATCTGAAATGTGATGTGTGTGAGTTTGCTAAACATACCAGAAACTCATATGCGAGTAAGGGGGTCAGGAGCATATCCCCTTTTGTGTTGATCCAGTCTGATGTATGGACATGTCCAGTGTTATTTGTCAGTGGTATGAAGTACTTTGTTACGTTCATTGGTTGTCATTTACGGATGACTTGGGTCTATCTTATATGAAACATAAAGATGAAGAGTTTTGATGTTTTAAAATCTTTTATGCACTTGTTCAGACTTAATTTAATGTGAAATTTAAGTAGTCATATTTGACAAAGGCATCGTTAACAAGGCCATTGGTGCCATCATGCCAGACAAGGGCATCCTGCATCAAACATCTTGCTAGGACACACCTCCTCAAAATGGGGTGACATAGAGGAAAAATTGGCACCTGCTAGAGGCAGCTCGAGCATCGATGTTCACCATGAATGTGCCCAAGTTCCCGTGGAATGAATCTGTCATGACAGACACCTTGATCAACCACACGCCATCCCGGGTGACAGATATGAAATCACTGTGTGAGTTGGTTTTTGCAGAAAATAAATTCCGTGTTCCTCCCAAGGTGTTCGGATGCACTTGTTTTGTTCGTGATCATAGACCACCAGTCAACAAATTGGATCCTCGGGCCATCAAGTGCATCTTTATTGGGTATTCTTGAGGACAAAGAGGGTACAAATATTGGAGTTCGTCTGAGAGGCGGACATTTCTGAACATGGATGTTACATTTCGTGAATCGGGACCTTTTTATGATGAAAAAACTTGTCAAAGTGGCTTGTTTGAAGAACTTGACCAATGTCTCCAACCGAAAATTGGTTAAGAGGGGGAGAGTAGTAGCACACAAATGCGTATCATGCATCAGTCACCTCTAGCAACAGGCGGCTCAATAGTAACTCATGTGGTTCTTGTGAGAGGAGCATCGATTTCCATCAGTGATGTGCAGATTAGCGCAATATTATTTTTGCTATATCTTTCGGTGGCCACTGCTTGGAAGAACTTTGTGTTCTCGTCGCCGAACTTGACCCATCGGGTCATGCAGCACTTTCACCGGTATTGTTTTTGATATGCCAAGAGCCTTAATAAATGTTTTTCGCTGATGTTACGGAAATTAGTCTTTGGTCTTGACAGTGCCCTTTTGTTCTCAAGCTCATCCAAATCAGCAAGCATCTTGTTGGGAGTTCTCAATGGCAACAGACAATTTAGAGATGCGTTTGCTCCATATTTTCAGATCATGTCTAAGGGTCTTGAATTTACGGCTGAGTGCTGTAGCGGCATCAGTTGTGTGGACCGGTTTTGACCAAGCAGTTTGCACCACATCCATAAACCCTGGGTGAAGAACCCAAAATGATTCAAATCTGAAAATCTTACTGCGTGGGATGGTGGTTTCAATATTCACCGTGCAAGGAATGTGGTCGGAAACTGGTTTTCCCAAGGGTTTGACCATGGTTTTGGGGTAAGCATTTGTCCAATGAAACGACGTGAGAAACCAGTCTAATTGCTCGAGTAACTGGTCTTGCTGCATATTGCTTCATGTGTAAGCCCGCCCTTTGATTGGGATTTCAACGAGATTTTGTTTGCGGATGATATCATTGAAGGGGAACATTTCATTTGCATTGCCACCAGGTTTGTTACGATTGCCCAGGGCTCGGATATAATTGAAGTCGTCAAGTAAGAGGCTAAGAGCCAATATTCGTCATTGGGTATGTTAAGGTCATATGGCCAATTGGTGTAGGTTATACGGTCATCACCTATGCAGGGGCCATATATGTTCAGTAGTGTCCCAAGTCTGAGCAGATTGTGTGCCTTTAAAGAGGATGTCCTGTGCAAAATCAGCAGAGTATGGTACTTCTCCCGAGAAAACCGAGCTATTCCATATAGTAAGAATTCCACCCGAAGCACCACAAGAAGGAACAAACACAAACTTATCAAAACGTTTAGGGCAGCAAGATTTAATAAACGCAAGATCTACATAAGGATTTTTCGTCTCTTGCAGGCAAACGGTCGCGCTCCCACTAATAGTGATAGCATTGGATAAAGCAAGTTCTTTATCATCCGAATTTAAGCCATGAACGTTCCATCAAAGGACATTCCAACTACGCAAAAGAGGCATTATGATAAAGCAGAATTAAAAGTGGGAGGAGGATGGGCCCTCATCGTTGCTTGCTGGGGGGACGTCCACGCTGGACTCAGCTAGGAAGGTTCTTCAGATAATTCTTCCGGTGGAACAACACAGCGTGAGACACCAATGTTCTGCATCACGGCGATCGGAGCAGGAGGTGGTATTGCGACCTGGGTAGAGCCAAGGTCCATCAAGGCGGCCGAGCTATCCTGTATTGCAGAGGGTACCAGCCGTGGCTTCACTTTAGACTGTGTGGCATGGGTGTCAGAGTTCTGTGGAACTTCGAAGCAATTGTATTTATCGGAGTGATTGTTGTGTCTGACCTCCAAGGTGGTTATGGGAGTGTTGGCTTTCTGGAGCCGCCCATTAGTTCCAGCTGTATCAAGCAAGGCAATTTGACCCAGCCCAATTCCAGAGCTAGTGATGGAGCTGCTACCTGAATCCTGGCCCAGAACATTTGAGATAGGATTGGGCGCCAAAGCTAGAGGTTCAGACTGCTCTTGATCAGGGGTAGGAACAGCAGAGTTCGGTTGAGTTGAAACTGGCTTCAGAGTAACAGTAGAGTCTGTCAGAGCATTATCATCATCAAGCTCTGTTATAATGACCTGGGAACTAGTTGGCTGAGCATTATCTATTATGTTGGTCCTGAAATTCACCTGAGTAACAGAATTCTCCATAGCAATCTCAAAGCTGATAGGTGGTGGGAAACCCTTGTTTACTTCAGCCTTTTCATGCTTTGGTAACAGGACATCACCTGAGACATTGCAGCCATCTGTGAATCGTTGGGGATCCGGGCTATTGGCATTGTGATTATCAAAGAAATATTCTGTGTTTTCATCAGACATGCTTTCATTGCCTTTGTTGGTCTCTGATGTTGTATTTTCATTGACCGCTCTTTGGAACTTCAAAAAAGGTTTGATCAGGACATGTGTAAAACCTTTGGGATCAAGCTTTAGAAGGCTGTTAAGTTTATTGTTGACAGGGCCTTGAGGACCAAGATCTACAGGTAAATCTTTCAAACAAAATCTGAGACTGCCTGGATTTTTCCTATGGTATAACCTTAGATCCTCAATAATCAGTAATTGATGTTCAACCTCTGGCCCAATTTTTTTTTCTTCAACACCTTCTGACTCATCCTCTGTTGACTTCCCGTGTTTTTTCAGAGCTTTCAGATCCCATTTGCTGGGGCTTGTATCCACCATTATGTCAAATGCATCCTCTGTTTGACCGGCCCAATTTTGGGCATCACCGAGAAGTGATGTACCCATCCTGTTGACACCAACTATGAAATTGGTGTCGATCTTGTGAAATAGCACATCAGATCTGCCGGCTTCGGGAATATGGACAATGAAATGCTCTCCGGCTGTTCGAATTTCGTCTTCCGTAAACATTTGCATGCCTTCAAGATGTCTATACATAATCTTGAAAGAGTTCTGTAAACCCATGATGCCAAGAAGACATTCGGCAGCATGGAGATAAGATCCTTTCCAAGGTAGCATTTGAGCATCTTCAATGTACATCGGCAATCGACTTCTAATCTCCTTCTTGCGTTCCTTGGACAAGCCTTCAGAAATTTCTGTTTTGTTCTCCTAGATTTTCTTGTCTTTGGGTAAGCTCCTTGTTATATATCCTGTGAGATAACCTGTTGGGCAGTCAATTACCTGGCACATCCAGTTCCCATGGTAATGTACGTACACCAGAAAATGCCCTGAATTCGGCAGCTTGCAGCTCCGCCGCTCTTCGTGGCCGAAGTAGAACCGTTCGTCCGTGGTATTGAAACACCAGAGACGATACCTGAAGATGGTCACGCGCCAGGTATAATGTGCGGTGGCAGCGTCGTCTAGATTCAGCACAGAATAATTCTGTTGACAACAAATTGATCCCAGTCAGGGAAATGAATAAGTAATGATTAAAATGTGCAGACATAAATAATCATATTTCTCAGCATTAATAAGATGACCACTCTCATAAACAAGCCATAGCCAACCATAACAAATAACTACCCATGGCCACATTCTGTTAGCATTCAGGCTTGAGGGTCTGCATGGACCTCTCATCCTTGACGCAGGGAGTGCCGATCATGCACAACAGTCTAGCCGTGAAATCAATGTTTCTTTTAACTATGCATAGTTTACAGATGTACCAAGACACACGTACATCAGTGTAATTTCTAAGCCAACTTTTTAGCATAATTTTGCACATTGGATATCTTTTCATGGCATCAAACCCTTTGTACGTGAAACTGAGCCACAAAATAAGCTGCATGAATCTTCCACTCAGCAAAGTTATCACCTCATAAATAGATACTACGAGACTTTTCAAGCTCAACAACTTAGAGAAAGGTATTTTTCGGTTCGACATTATGCTGATGTGTAGAATTGTTGTCTTGTTTGTTACATGTTGCAGGCCAATGTATACCCCTATCCACCGGATGAACCTGATGATACACTACATATCCAGCTGACTTATACACGGCTGATGAATTACTAGCTGAGGAGGATATGCTAGACTCCTGGTGTTCTGCAGGGTCTATTCTCTATTCTGCGTCGTCCTCCAACGTTTGTATGATTGGGGCGGTATCAGGAATGTCATGATGACTTGCAACATTCTTCACAACATGGCAGTCGAGGATGAAAAGAAGCGGCGGCTAATAATCTGATTTGAACGAGATATACCGGTATTCGCCCAAGTTCTACAAAGGATGCAAGAAATCCGGGATCGCGTGACTCATGGAGCACTAAAATTTGATTTGGTAGAGCATATATGGAAAATGTTCGGGTCAAAATAGAATACCATCAGTACTTACTCTATGCACCTCTGATGAGAGCTTAGCTACAGGAAGCTAAGAACACATGCTCGTAAGTTTGGTTGATAAGCCATTTAATATGCCCATGCAATGGAGCCAACCTCATATGGAGAAATTGCAAAATAAGCAGTAACTGATGGGCATGTACCAAATCCACAACGTATGCTCAATTCCAATTGTATATACAACAGGCAACAGGATATGCACTCAAATCCACAATGTATGCAATGAGATGACCGGGGTGCATGTATACATACGGTTGCTTCTCCTTCAGGAACAGCAAGTGGCATCGCCCTCTTGAAAGTGACCTTATTCTCGAGGTTGGTGGAGGAGGCCGCGGCTGCGCCGGCTTGGGAATGGGAACCCCTATTCTTCTCCCCCCTCCCACCTGCTGTCGTCCTGCCACCTCTCCTCCCCCTCTCATCGTCCCCCCTCCCTGGCCCGTGTGATCTTTTGGGGCCTCTTCCACCCACCATATCGCCTCCAGGAGACCAGGAACACCCGCGACGAGTATGTACTTGATGATCCGAAATGCAGGATGCCCGCGCCCGACAGACCTTGGCGGCGGCGCGGGACGGGGGCGACGGCGACCAGACCTTGGTGACGCTTGGTGAGAGCAGGTGTCGAGGCGAGTCCAGGAGGAGCCGCCGAAATGCCGTATGGACGCGCGCAAGGGGTTGTCGTCGGCGGCGGAGGCGCGCAACGCGGGGGGACCAAGACCTTGGTGGCGGGCGACGGGGGCGAGGCGAGGAGGTCAGGAGGAGTCGTCGGAATGCCGTATGTCCGCGCGCAACGGAGGGGTCGTTGGCGGCGCGCGCGGTGGTGGCGGTAGCGGCGGAGGCGCGCGACGGGGGCGACGACGTCGGCGGCGGTGGCGGCGGAGGCCCGCTACGGCGACGGGTCCAACGTCGGCGCCGCGCGATTGGGGCGGGGCGTCGTGGGAGCAGGCGAGGAGGTCGTGAGGAGTCGCCGGCGCACTGACTAACCGGAGGGAGCGTCGCCTACTGGACTCGACCGACGCCGTCGGGCTCGCACCCCTGTCTCTGTGTGTGTGCGCGTCTGCCGCGTTGGCGTCGGAATCTCTCTCTCTCTCTCTGCCGTTCGGTCCCACCAAAACAGTTCTGCTCACCCTTTTCTACGTACACATGTCATCCAAAATCCGTTTTTGGCGCAATCATAATTCAAAATAATGTGTTCATCACCATTTTGTACCTATCATCCTACAATCAAACATAGGGGTTCATTTTGCTCAAAAACTACTTGAAGGGCTAAGAAAAATAATAGATTTGGTCTAAGGAGGAATGATGGAACTATTAATAAGTATGTGGAAGGGATTTAATGGGCTCAGGGACGGAGACCGGGGGGGGGGGGGGGGGGGGAGAGCAGGGATCAGACCCCCTATGGCTCGGCCACCCTCGGCAAACTATAGCGGGGGCTGGTGCTAATTTTCATTAGTCCGTATTCCCTCCGTCCAGCTTTATTAGGCCCTCTCTTATTTTGAGATAAAGTTTGACCTTTAATTTTAACTAATAAAATGTAAACTAAATGTCACAAAATTTATATTGTCATAAAGCTCTTTTAAATACAAACCCAACATTATATTGTTTTATAGCATATATTTTATATTTTAGTAGTCCATAGATGGTCAAAGTTTGACACAAAATACGAAGGGGCCCAATAAACCCGGACGGAGGTAGTACTCCCTCCGGTCCTTTTTACTCCGCGTATTAGGTTTCTGTCAAGTCAAACTTTGCAAAGTTTGACCAAATTTATATTGAAAAATATCAATATCTACAATACCAAATATATATATTATGAAACTACATTTCATAAAGAATCTAACAACATTGATTTGGTATTATGAATGTTAATATTTTTTTCTATAAGTTTGGTCAAAATAGAGATACTTTGATTTTGACCAAAACTTATATGCAGACTAAAAAGGACCGGAGGAGTATATTCTAACCGTGATTACCTTTCAGCCGCCACTGGAGAAGAAGTCTAACTCAGCTGCTATGTGGCCTAGGCCCAACAGGAACGTAATTTATGGACCAATTAGCCCACAAGGATGTATACAACAACTACGTTGGATGGGCCTTAATCGGTAGAGTTCTATATAGATACAACTCAATTTCAGGACGAGTTGAATCACCAAACACCGGCTAGGGCATTGTGTCGCCAGCCATCACCATCGTCATCTACTCTGACGTTCAATCGACTATCAATCTCCACGATAGTGCGTTGGTGTGGCCGTCGCCGGTGGTCATTTTAGCTCCTACTTCCTGTACTTATTTCAACACCTGTACTCGGTGATGCTTCAGCAACTGCTCTCGATCGTCTTTGCGTTTGTTCATTTCAGCTGGAACTCAGGTTATTTCTAATCTGTTTTGGTTGATGCATTTACACCTTTAAATTTTGATGGTATTTAATTATATGTGCTCAGGACAGATACATGTCTAATTTTTCTTTCATTCGGTTTACTATACTTCTGTTAAAGATAAAATAGACGGAAGAATATGACCGAATTCTTTTGCTAAAACATTACATTAAACAAGTGTGATCTTGTAGAGAACAGATAATTATGGAACATGTATTGTTGCGCTTATATATTTTTAGGAAAATTATACTTGCGGCATTGTTGGAAAACATATGTTGTTATGTGGGATTTGATCATTGTCACTTCGCCGCCCCCTATCACCAAATCCTGGCTTCGCCCCTGCATGGGCTCAGACACTTCCGCCGTTCCTCCCCAGTGGCCCCAAGAGCCGTTGTCCCCGCCCTCAAGTGGTGCTACAACACTCATAAAAGCAAATATAGCCCTTCCTCTAAAAACCATTAAACCACTAAAAAAATGTTTATGAGATTAAACTTCTTTTGCAAATGGTAGGAGATTAACCCTCAGCTAGCCCTTCCTCTAAAATTTTGATCACTAAAAGAATCATAGCCCCTACCCCTCCCCAAAAAAAACCCAACCACACTAGCCTCCTAAATTTGCTCTGAAAACCCTCACTCTCAGTGCTTTCTTTTTCCTCCCAGCTAACACTTTGTCATTCTTGCTCTCTCTCTCTCTCTCTCTCTCTCTCTCTCTCTCTCTCTCTCTCTTCTCTTGTCGCAGAATGGAATCCCCAATGCCCACCCCACCTACGTCAACCCCTTCCCCTGAAAAAAAGCATGAGCAACGGCAAGAAGCAACGACAAGGGAAGTTTGAGGTCAAGCCCGATGCACCATCGTGGAGAAGACCACCACACCCGCCACCGTCACCGGTTCATCCTTCGCGCCCGTCCTCCCTCCAATGGTTGCGATGCCCACTGACAAAGACGTTGAAGGTCACTGTGAAAAAAGGCCACTACTGCTCCTTCACATCCTCCAGCGTGTGTCCACTCCCCCTTTGTCGTCCGCTACCGACGCCAAAAAGTGGCAAAACGATAAGCAGCGACGAGGTGCCCAAGACAATGCTACAAGTGTATTTTTCCTATTGTTTTTGCAATGCTTCAATTTGGTGATCAATCATGTGATGCCCATTGCTAGTGATGTGTGTTGCTCTTGTAGTATGCAATGGAGCTAGATGAGACGGCAGATTGCAACACACCATTGGCCTCGAGGACATTGCAATGTCTATGGCGGATGAAATCCAAGAAGAGAAAGGGAGTCTCGAAGTTGAGGAGCTCAACACACAGACAATGAAGAAGGGGCAATCAAGGTTGGTCAACAACAAGGCCGAGGAGGATGTTGCACTCTGCGATGGTTGGATGAACATTTCTCTTGATACCTCAGGAGGAGCCGATCAAACCAATGACACTTTTTGGAGGAGGATATAGAATTACTATTGCAATCCACGTGTCCATTCCCTCCAACCACGCACAAGGTTCCCTTGCTCATTGTTGGAGTGTTATCCAAGATAATTGCAATCGGTGGTCCATTTGTGTTGATCAAGTGAACCTAGACCACTGAGGGGAGTGCCAATAAACCAATACGAGTCTATCATCCAAGAGCTTTACAAGTAAAGGAACAGAACAAGTGGCGACAATGTCTTCTCTTTGCATCATTGTTACAAGGTGCTTGCGAAAATGAAAAGTGGGCTCAAAGAAGCTATGATACAATATTGAGGATGACAAGATTGAGCATATCTATTGATGTCCTCGCCGAAGTGCTAGAAAACCTCCCGCTCCCATCTCTTCATCGGATGGACAAAAGCACAAGAAGAAAAATAAAAGAAGTAGAATGGAGGAGTGGGCGCCTACAGAGAAGCACCCGTTGCAATGATTGAGAAGAAGATGGAATTGGCAATGAGCGTGGGGAGGAGAATATCTCGAGGTGCATGGAGCTCGAGATGATGAAGGAGAGGTGATGACCGAAGATAGAAATGTGCAATCAGAGCATCTACAATCAGACCTAGCTAATTTGATGCATCAAAAGTTCGTGGACGCGCCCAAGGAGTGACCCGTTTTGACCCCTCATATTTTCTTCAAAACAACCACGTGCATCTTAATTTGCTCCCTACTTTTGGGTCATTTCCACAAACACCTTGTGTGCGATCCGCCGGAGCAGGGCAGTTAGCAACTTGTCGTGGCTGGACCACCGACACGAACAGCAACGACGGTTGTGCGGCGAGCTCCGACGGCGGGGGCTCCGAACAGCACGCAGAGCAGCGCCAGTTGTGCGTGCACGCATGCAGCAGCCAAGCATGCGTGCTAGCACCTAGCTAGCCGGCACACACTGAATGCGGCTGGGCACGCAGCTTAGGCGGCCCGCACGCAACACCAGCTGTCGGCCAGCGGCAGCTAGCCGGCGCGCAACACCTGCTCGCAGTTTGCGGCCAGCGGCAGCTAGCAGCTAGCTCGCCGGCGCGCAGCTTCGGCGGCCTGCGTGCACGCCCGCTAGCGGTCAGCGGCAGCTAGCTCGCACGCGGCTGCCGCGGCCCCGCGCACCTCGCAGGCGGCTGTGACGGCATGCACACACAGCGGCTACGACGCGTGCAAGTTTCGGTGCAGCGCGCACATCAGTCATGCCGGAGCAGCACCGGCGTGGCACGGCAGGTCAGGCGAGCACGGCAAGAGCGCGGTGCTCTCGTTGGCCACACACGAGCAGGCCGGTGCAGCGCGGCCAACCGCCGCATCCGCCCATGCCGGACCCAGCCGCCTCATCCGCCTGGTGCGCGCGAGCTCCGGGGCAACGCGCGCACAACAACCATGCCGGAGCAGCACGCGCGGGGCGCGGCTCGAGCACGATTGCTCTCGTTGGCCACACGCGAGCAGGCCCGTAGCACGACCAGCAGCCGCCTCCACCCATGCCGTACCCAGCCACGTCCTTCGTCCACGCCGGACCTAGCCGCCTCCTCCGCCCTTGCTAGCACCGTCGTGAGGCATCGCCTCCTCCACCGAAGCGAGCGACAGAGAGACGAGAGAGGAAGGACCAAGTCACTACAAGGGGGACCATGTGGACATGCAGTGGGCTGCCCGGGCGTGACCGGACTCCCTCCTATTGCCCCATATTTGAGACAGGTTTGAGGGATGCCGGTCAGTCCGGACGTTTAGGGATGAAATAAGAGGTCCGGTTGGATCACTATTTTTTGGCCGGGCACTGACCAGGCTGACGTTTCGTACGTATAGGAAGAAAGTAGGGGGTCCGACTGTAAATGCTCTCAAAGGAGCGTATGGGTGCAATTGAGGAAGATGACTTCCAATGAAGGCCAATGAGAAGTTAAACAAGAGGAAGATGGAAGATCACCGATTTGCAATAGAGACTGAGGACGTAGTCACCAGAGTAAGGTCGAGGAGCGTGTTATCATTTTTATGGATGCAAGCATGATGGATGAAACAACGAGACAATATTGATAAATCACTCGTGAGGAGATCTTGCGAGATCAAGGTTCGACCCGAGTGCTGGTAGTGGTGGGAGTGCATGATTTGGTGGAGTTTGATGATCTATGTGCTATGTGGTGGTTTTTTATGAAATTATTGGATTCAATGGCTTTTGGCTGAACTATGTTTATCTTTGCTGTTGAAATTGTTTAAGTTGCTGTTGAAATGTGATGCATTTGTTCATAATGTATGTGCCATAGTTTAGAAGAAGTATCAAAAGAAATTTTCAAGGGATTAAGTTTTAGGGGAAGGGCTAGGTGCCAAAAAGTTTAATCCCTAAAATTTTGAGGGATTACATTTTAGGGGAAGACTAGAGTTGCTCTACCATGGCTCTTGCTTACATTAGTTACTCTGCACAGTTCCACTTGGCTAGATACATAATGCAACGTGGTTCCTAGCTAGCCGGAAAATAGAAGACCAGGTCAAGACATTTCCAGTTTTGTTCTATCTTGTTAAGACATTTCCAGTTATGTTCAGCCTCTGCTTTACCATGTACACAAGAGAACTTGTGCAAGCTCAAAATAAAATAAAACAATAGATAATGAATTTTACTTAGATTCAATCGGCAAATACGCCAGCTCAACCAGCCAAGTATAACAAACACTTAATTTGAATCAAACACGCTACTTTTTTCCCACTTGTCAAAGTATCTTGATCCACATAGTAACATACCATGCAAACAAATTATAAGGATGCATCCAAATTATAATGAAAACAGTGGAACTATAAGAGGATAACAGAGGAACATGTTTGGGTTTCCACCAGTCATATTACAAGGGTAGGCCACATAAAAGTCAAGAAGTTTTCTCCCGTTTTCATGAGTTTCAGGCTATAAAAATATAATACTTCTGATGTCTGCCTAAGAGGGCTTAAGAAGACAAATTCAACTGCTACTCATATACAATGCCAAGAAAAGCAACAACACTTTTTCATGAGCTTTAGGCTTTCAGCCAATGGCGACACTTTCAGAATGTTGGAGCCGAGCTTCACTGACAATCCTTTGGAGCAAATATCGAGTCATCAGGAGAAATAACAGCTCCGACATGTTCATCTTGAAAAGTCCACTGGAACTCTGAACCGTTCACTTCCAAAAAAACATGCAGTTCTTCATTTGCTTTCACCGCGACAATATGCTGGAACATTTTTTCGTTCCCAGATAATTTATCATCAAACAGCACAACTCCACGATGAGGATAGTCATCATATCCGGTGCTAAAAGCAGTGAATCTCACGTGGTGAGGATGGTCAACCTTTGCATATACTTGTATTGCAGCCTCGACACTTTCTGAGAGGACTTTGAATTTTAAGTCCAAATTGCAATTATCACCAGAAATCCGTGTATAAAACATGACATTAGCTTCAGCACGGACATCAATCTCAGCATAGGCAGAAATTAGTTGCTTGTCATCTGATTCATCCCCTTCCTTCTTTACCCAAAGATCAACTTCTACTAAAGCCTTATCCGATACATACATTCCTCGACAAGGACTACAAAGTGGTACGACAAAGGAATCCTACAATTTAACAGCTTGTTAGGACTAAGAAGCAATATCCACTTCCACATGCATTAGCAAGTATCAAGTATCAACACAACAAACTCAGTAAGATATACTCCCTCCGTCTGAAAATACTTGTCCTAGATATGAATAAAATGGATGTATCTATAACTAAAATAAGTCTAGATACATCCATTTCTAGGACAAGTATTTCCAGACGGAGGGAGTACATGCTCATGTTCAAATTAACTATTGGGTGATACTCACTCCATCTTGAGGGTGCCTTTTTTTTTACATTTTTTTCCATATGCAAGACATGCATGCGACTTAATGCAATTGTTTCCCTTGTGCCCTGATTATCTTGCCAGTTGCTCAACATTTATCACATATTAGACTACATCATCACTAGGGATCTCATAATCATTACCCTATGCCCCTCTACTATCTAGCTGGTTGGGAGTTATAACCGTCTTAATAGCACATGCGTAATCAAAAGGCAACAAAGAAATAGAGGAAGTGTCTATGTAAAGTATATTAACAAGATGACCAGTTCTGTATGTTTGTGTTAAAAGTTCAATCAATATCAACGTTTGAGAACTGATCTGATGGGTTGATGTAATCATCCATCTAAGGCTTATAATAACATAAAGAGCAGATCCTTTGAAGATGGAGAAATAAATTAACCTGGCCTCACACATCTTTTAATAGATGCAAGCAATGAAGGAGACAACTCAAGGAACCAAACTAACATAAAGTGTTGAACATCATTGTTCAGCAGCCAACCATTTCTGAAACAAAAACAAGCATAATATCTTCGGGAGGAAAGGAAGTCTTAATTACCTGCTTCTCAATCGTTACAGCATCACCCCTGGGACGGTTAAAGACATAGTTCCGTCGCCGGTCCAGGTAATCCCTTATGGCGAATATTCCATACACACTAATTGGATACGAGGGTTCAAAGCTTGATAGACGCATGGAGAAAATTTGTAGCATATGACTTGGTTCGCGATATCCAAGAGTTGATGGAGCTGCAATTATTTAGCGAGAACAAAACCAAGTTGGTGACAATATACATAGATAGCACAAGAGCATATGAATTAATTACTAGGAATGAATGGCAGGCAAATGGCGCTTACTGGTAGAAGTGTCATGGGTCCTGTAAACACGGTGGTGGCAGGTTCTGAGCCCAAGGATGCATAAACCTGTTGCCTCAGGGAACACTTTCATGGGAGATGGGGGGAAAGGAGTATCATCATCATCTCCCAGGGCCATAATCTCCTTGCACAGCTTTGAGTGTTCTATAATCCGTTTGAAGAACCTATCTGCCCATCTGCGATCTATGGCCTCTACTTCGCTCTCGGGGTAGAGCTTTCCTGAAGAATTGATGTAGAACAGCTCAGCAGGTAAATATATTATATTTTTGTTTCATCCGGTGAGAGAATCAGCAGCTACCTGGACAGTTTGTCTCGGGTAGTACCACTTGGACATTGCCGTCGTCTTTTTCGTAATCGCTGCCCTCCTGTGTGCTACGGTCATCATCGAAACCTTCCCCTCCTACAGAATCAATCAATGTAATCTAGGATCTAGGGATAGTTAATTACTTATGGAAGACCTCTGCAGGGAGAATTGGCTACCCTGCCCATCGTCGTCATCACTGCCCTCCGCCCGTGCGCTCCAGGTGCTCCAGCCGTCGTCGCTGTCCTCCTCCCGCGGGAACATGAGGTCCAAGGCACGCCTGGCGATTTCATATGGGTCTGAATCTGCTGCTCAGTTGCAATAGATGAATAAATATTTGATCAACGACTAGTTGAATTGGCGGAAACAAGATCAGTAAGAGGAATTCCAGTGAGGCGCGAAGATAGGAAGAGTGGGGATGCAAGATATACGCACAGGTGCTCATGCGCGCCGGCTGGTCATAGAGCTCGGCAATCTCCATCCCCTCCCGCCCGTCGCCTGGGTCTTCCGGGTAATCCCGATCGGCGCAAGCGTCGGGGTGGTGGGCGCCGTGATATGAAAGGTTCCTCGATCAAAGGATGACTTGCTCCTCCGTCGATGCCATCAACACGCTAGGGTTCCTTGGCGGCCGCGGCGGCGGTGTGTTGTGCCGGGAAGGGTTAGGGATTTCTGCTCGAGGTTGCGGCTGTGGGGAATCGGGACGGTTTTTTCTCTTTCGAGGTACATGGAGAATGGAACGGGTTGTAAACGTAGCAGCCTGGATAGGGCCCAAGGCCCGGCCCGGTTGCCTGTGCTTCGCGTCTCACCTGTTTCCCATTTCATGTCTAAAAAAAACTGTTTCCCATTTTTTGCTTTTTGGAGAGTCTCAACTTTTTTCATATGAATGCCTTCACTTTATGAGAAAGAAAAAGATGAAGAGTAACTCTCATGCTGCCCTTAAGTTGTACATGATGAATTCATATGACTGAGTTGAATGGTCTTATTTGGAAGCAGTGATGGAAAAGATTGGCATTTCACATTGTTTCGTTGATGCCATTGCGAGGCGTGTTACATCAGTTTCTTTTCCCGTATTGTTTAACGGTGTATATATGTTTCTATTGGCGGCAGAAAGATTATCTTGTTTGTTGAAAGCAAATGAAGCAAGTAATTTGATCAGGGGACTGAAATTGCAGCACAAGCCTCCAAGGTGAATCATTTATTGTTTGCTGACAACATCTTATTATTTTTTGGTGCTACAATGGAGGAGGCCAAACAGATTAAGGAGTCACTAAAGGTATATTACGAGGCTTTGGTCAAATTTTTTAATAATGACAGTCTTTCATATTTTTCGCAAGGGGTTCCAATACAGCCGGAAGCTATTAAATTAATATTAAGTCCCTTACGAGACATTGTCAGAGAAGTAGTTGGGCTTGCCTACGAAAGTTGGCGCTCGAGAACTAGAACCTTTAACTTCTTAAAAGATAGATTTTGGGTTCGAATATAAAGATGTATTGAGAGGTGTTTGCCTACTTCAGGGAATACTTCATGAAGTATGTTGCACATGCAATCCCTACCTTCTCAATGCCATGCTTTAAACTTCCTCGAGGCCTATACGAGCACTTAAATGGGACGACATGGAAGTTCTGGTGGGGTATTAATAAGGCATGGAGGAAAGTGGCATGGGTCTCTTGGGCTGAAATGACTCAACCAAAAAATATGGGAGGCCTTTGCTTTCGAGATATTGAGCTATTCAATATAGCAATGCTAGCGAAACAAGCTTAGAGTATTACAAGATCAGACTTCGTTGAGCAGTCATATTCTAAGGTTTGTATACTATCCGGAATGGGTGTTGGGGAACGTTGCATGTAAACAAAAAATTTCCTACGCACACGCAGACCTATCCATGGTGATGAGCATCTACGAGAGGGAGAGTGGATCTACGTGTCCTTGTAGATTGCTAAGCGGGAATCCTTAAGAAACGCGGTTGGTATAGTCGAACGTCTTCGCGATCCAAATCGCCGAGCGTCCCGCGATCCAATCACGAACCGTCCTGCGATCCGATCACGAACTGTCCCGCGATCTCGTCACGATCCGTCCCGCGATCCAATCACGATCGTCTCGTGCCCTTGATCACGGTCCTTCCGATCTAGTACCGAACGGACGACACCTCCGCGTTCAGCACACATGCATCTTGGTGACGATCTCCGCCGTCTTGATCCAGCAAGAGGGAGCGGAGAGGTAGAAGAGTTCACCGGCAGCGTGACGGCGCTCCAGCGATGGTGGTGGAGTAATTCCGGCAGGGCTTTGCCTAAACACTACGCAAAACCGATCTAGAGGAGCACCGATGGAACGGGTAGCACGTGTCCGTAAAAACTAGTGCAAAACCCTCAAGTCCACCAATATATATATATATAGGAGTAGAGGAGAGGAGGCCTTGGCGCAGGGCTGGCCCTCCTTGGAGTCAGCCGAAGTGGGAGGGAGAGGAGGACTCTCCTCCTCCAATCCTAGTAGGACTAGGATTCCTCCTTTTTGGCCTTTTTCCACCTTCTTCCTTTGGGTCTCTTTCTTCCAGCCACATGGGCCTATTGTGGCTGTTCCACCAGCCCACTAAGGGCTGGTTTTCACTCTCCCACAGCCCATGAAGCCTCTTGGGTCGAAATACCTTTCCCGAAGGTCTCCCGGTACACTACCGATGAGCCCGAAACTTTTCCGGCGACGAAAACGGGACTTCCTATATATGAATCTTTACCTTCGGACCATTTCGGAGCTCCTCGTGACGTCCGGGATCTCATCCGGGACTCCGAACAAACTTCGGTCACCACCATACATAACTCTATACTACCGAAACGTCACCAAACCTTAAGTGTGCAGACCCTACGGGTTCGAGAACTATGTAGACATGACCGAGACACCTCTACAGTCAATAACCAATGGCGGAACCTGGATGTCCACATTGATTCCTGCATATTCTACGAAGATCTTTATCGGTCGAACCTCTATGTCAAGGATTTAGTTAATCTTGTATAACGTTCCCTTTGTTCTTCGGTATGTTACTTGCCCGAGATTCGATCGTCGGTATCTCCATACCTAGTTCAACCTTGTTACCGGCAAGTCTCTTTACTCGTTCCGTAACACAAGATCCCGTGGCTAACATTTAGTCACATTGCTTGCAAGGCTTGTTGTGATGTTGTATTACCGAGTGGGCCCTGAGATACCTCTCCGTCACACAGAGTAACAAATCCCAGTCTTGATCCATGCCAACCCAACAGACACCCTCGGAGATACCTGTAGAGCACCTTTATAGTCACCCAGTTACATTGCGACATTTGATACACACAAGGTATTCCTCCGGTGTCAATGAGTTACATGATCTCATGGTCATAAGAACATATACTTGACATGAAGAAAACAGTAGCAATAATCTGACACGATCATATGCTACATTTGTAGTTTGGGTCTTGTCCATCATATCATTCTCCCAATGATGTGATCCTGTTATCAAATGACATCTTATGTCCATGGTCAGGAAACCATAACCATCTTTGATAAACAAGCTAGTTCACTAGAGGCATACTAGGGACACTGGGTTGTCTATGTATCCACACATGTATCCATGTTTCCAATCAATACAATTCTAGCATGGATAATAAACGATTATCATGAACAAGGAAATATAATAATAAACACTTTATTTATTGCCTCTAGGGCATATTTTCAACAGTCTCCCACTTGCACTAGAGTCAATAATCTAGCTCACATCACCATGTGATTTACATTGTAATGAATCGAACACCCATGCAGTTCTGGTGTTGATCATGTTTAGCCCTTGGAAGAGGTTTAGTCAACGGGTCTGCAACATTTAGATCCGTGTGCACTTTGCAAATATTTATGTCCTTCTCCTCGATGTAATATCGGATGGAGTTGAAGCGTCGCTTTATATGTCTGGTCCTCTTGTGAAACCTTGGTTCCTTGGCTAGAGCAATGGCACCAGTGTTTTCACAGAACAGACTCATTGGATTCAGTGCACTGGGCACTACTCCAAGATCTGTCATGAACTGCTTCATCCAGACACCTTCCTTCTCCGCCTCCGAGGCTGCGATGTATTCCGCTTCGCACGTAGAATCAGCTACCACGCTTTGCTTGGAACTGCACCAGCTTACCGCTCCCCCGTTAAGAATAAATACGTATCCGGTTTGCGACTTAGAGTCGTCTGGATCAGTGTCAAAGCTTGCATCAACGTAACCCTTTACGACGAGCTCTTCATCACCTCCATAAACGAGAAACATTTCCTTAGTCCTGTTCAGGTACTTAAGGATATTCTTGACCGCTTGCCAGTGCTCCATTCCAGGATCACTTTGAAACCTTCCGGCCATACTTATGACAAGGCTGACATTGGGTCTTGTGCACAACATTGCATACATGATAGAGCCTATGGCTGAAGCATAGGGGATGAGACTCATCTTTTCTTTATCTTCTGCAGTCACTCGGCATTGAGTCTTACTCAACTTCACACCTTGCAACACAGGCAAGAACCCCTTCTTGGCCTGTTCCATTTTGAACTTCTTCAAAACTTTATCAAGGTATGTGCTCTGTGAAAGTGCTATTAAGCGTCTCGATCTATCTCTATAGATCTTAATGCCTAATATGAAAGCAGCTTCTCCTAGGTCCTTGATTGAAAAACTTTTGTCCAAATATTCCTTCACGCTTTCCAGCATTTCTATATTGTTTCCAATTAGCAATATGTCATCCACATATAATATTAGAAACGCTATAGAGCTCCCACTCACTTTCTTGTAAAGACAAGCTTCTCCATAAACTTGTATAAACCCAAACGCTTTGATCACTTCATCAAAGCGCTTATTCCAACTCCGAGATGCTTGCACCAGCCCATAAATGGATCGCTGGAGTTTGCAAACTTTGTCAGCATTTTCTAGATCGACAAAACCTTCTGGTTGCATCATATACAACTCTTCCTCAAGGAAACCGTTGAGGAACGCTGTTTTGACATCTATCTGCCAAATTTCATAGTCGAAATAAGCAGCTATTGCTAACATGATTCTGACAGACTTAAGCATCTCTACGGGTGAGAAGGTCTCATTGTGGTCAACTCCTTGAACTTGTGAAAAACCCTTTGCCACAAGTCGAGCTTTATAGACGGTGACATTACCGTCCGCGTCTGTCTTCTTCTTAAAGATCTATTTATTCTGAATGGCCTTTCACCCTTCAGGTAATACTTCCAAAGTCCACACTTTGTTTTCATACATGGATCCCATCTCGGATTTCATGGCCTCTAACCATTTATCGGAATCCGGACCCATCACTGCTCCTTCATAGCTCGTAGGTTCATTGTTGTCTAACAACATGACCTCCAAGACAGGGTTGCCGTACCACTCAGGAGTAGTACGCGTCCTTGTCGACCTACGAGGTTCAGTAGTAACTTGATCCGAAGTTTCATGATCATCATCATTAACTTCTTCTTCAACTGTCATAGGTTCCACAGAAACATCTTCCTGCGCTGCGCTATTCTCTGGTTGAAGTAAAGGTTCAACAACCTCATCAAGCTCTATTTTCCTCCCACTCAATTCTTTCGAGAGAAAATCTTTCTCAAGAAATGTTACGTTCTTAGAGACAAAAACTTTGCCTTCAGATCTGAGATAGAAGGTATACCCAACTGTCTCTTTCGGGTATCCTATGAAGACGCATTTCTCCGCTTTGGGTTCCAGCTTTTCAGGCCGAAGCTTTTTGACATAAGCATCACATCCCCAAACTTTAAGAAACAACAACTTTGGCCTCTTGCCAAACCACAGTTGATATGGCGTCGTCTCAACGGATTTCGATGGTGCCCTATTTAAAGTGAATGCAGCTGTCTCTAATGCATAACCCCAAAACGATAGTGGCAAATCAGCAAGAGACATCATAGAACGCACCATATCTAATAAGGTTCAATTACGACGTTCTGACACACCATTACGTTGTGGTGTTCCGGGCGGTGTCAACTGTGAAACAATTCCACACTGTCTTAAGTGACTGCCAAACTCATAACTCAGATATTCACCTCCTCGATCAGATTGCAGGAATTTAATCTTCTTGTTATGATGATTCTCAACTTCACTCTGAAATTGCTTGAACTTTTCAAACGTTTCAGACTTGTGTTTCATTAAGTAAATATACCCATATCTACTTAAGTCATCAGTGAAGGTGAGAAAATAACGATATCCACCACGCGCTGTAACATTCATTGGACCATATACATCAGTATGTATGATTTCCAATAAGTCACTTGCCCATTCCATTGTTCCAGAGAACGGCGTTTTAGTCATCTTGCCCATGAGGCATGGTTCACATGTGTCAAGTGATTCAAAATCAAGTGACTCCAAAAGTCCATCAGCATGGAGCTTCCTCATGCGTTTTACACTAATATGACCTAAACGGCAGTGCCACAAGAAAGTGGTACTATCATTATCAACTCTACATCTTTTGGCATCAATGTTATGAACATGCGTGTCATCATTATCAAGATTCAATATGAATAAACCCCTCACATTGGGTGCATGACCATAAAATATATTACTCATGTAAATAGAACAACCTTTATTCTCCGATTTAAATGAGTAACCATCTCGCAATAAACAAGATCCAGACATAATGTTCATGCTTAACGTAGGCACTAAATAACAATTATTCAGGTTCATCACTAATCCCGATGGTAATCGAAGAGAGAGCGTGCCGACAGCGATCACATCAACCTTGGAACCATTTCCCACGCGCATCATCATTTCGTCCTTTGCCAGCCTTCGTTTATTTCGTAGTTCCTGCTTTGAGTTGCAAATATGAGCAACTGAACCGGTATCAAATACCCAGGCACTACTATGAGAGCTAGTAAGGTACACATCAATAACATGTATATCATATATACCTTGTTTGTCTTTAGCCGCCTTCTTGGCAGCCAAGTACTTGGGGCAGTTCCGCTTCTAGTGACCAGTTCCCTTGCAATGAAAGCACTCAGTTTCTGGCTTAGGTCCATGCTTAGGCTTTTTAACAGGAGCAACAACTGCTTTGCCATCCTTCTTGGTTTTACCCTTCTTGCCTTTTCCCTTGCCATTCTTCTTGAAACTAGTGGTTTTATTGACCATCAACACTTGATGTTCTTTCTGGATTTCAGACTCAGTGACTTTCAGCATCGCAAACAGCTCGGCGACTGACTTGTTCATCCCATGCATGTTATAGTACATCACAAAGCTTTTGTAGCTACGTGGCAGCGATTGAAGAACTCTGTCAGTGATTGCCTCTGGCAGAAGGGCAATTCCAAACTCTGCCAGACGAGTCGAGTACCCAAACATTCTGACTATATGTTCACTGATAGACCCGTTATCCTCCATTTTGCAAGCATAGAACTTATCGGAGGTCTCATACCTCTCGATCCGGGCATTCTTCTCAAAGATAAACTTAAACTCCTGGAACATCTCATATGCTCCATGACGTTCAAAACGTCTTTGAAGTCCCGGTTCTAAGCCATACAAAATTGCACACTGAACTATTGAGTAATCTCCAGTACGTGTCTCCCAAGCGTTCTTAACATCTTCGGATGACATATCTGCGGGTTGGTCACCAAGCGGTGCATCAAGGACGTATAGTTTCTGGGAAGCCGTGAGGATAATCCTCAAATTACGGGCCCAGTCAACAAAGTTACTTCCATCATCTTTCAGCTTAGCTTTCTCTAGGAACGCATTAAAATTCAGGGGTGCTACCGCGCGAGCCATTGACCTACCACATAAATATGCAAAGGTTACTTACACTATTGTTCAGGATAATTTGTTTAGTTAATCAAATTACTAAAGCTCCTGTTTGGGAACGTCGCATGGGAAACAAAAAATTTCCTACGCACACGCAAACCTATCCATGGTGATGAGCATCTATGAGAGGGAGAGTGGATCTACGTACCCTTGTAGATCGCTAAGCGGGAAGCGTTAAGAAACGCGGTTGGTGTAGTCGAACTTCTTCGCGATCCAAATCGCCGAGCGTCCCGCGATCCAATCACGAACCGTCCCGCGAACACATCATGATCCATCCCGCGAACTCATCACGATCCGTCTCACGATCTTGATCACGATCTGTCCTGCGAACTCATCACGATCCGTTCCGTGATCACATCACGAACCGTCTCGCGATCTCGATCACGGTCCTTCCGATCTAGCGCCGAACGGACGGCACCTCCGCGTTCAGCACACGTGCAGCTTGATGATGATCTCCACCGTCTCGATCCAGCGAGAGGAGGTGGAGAGGAGAGAGAGTTCACCGGCAGCGTGACGGCGCTCCGGTGATGGTGATGGACCAATTCCGGCAGGGCTTTGCCTAAGCGCTGCAGAAAACCGATCTAGAGGAGAAACTATGCACCGGTGTAACGGGTAGCACGTGGCCGGAAATTCTGTCCAAAAACCACCCAATCCACTAGTATATATAGGAGGAGAGGAGAGGAGAGGCAGCCAAGGCCTTTGGGTTGGCCGAAATAGGAGGTGGGAAGCAATCCTACTTCACCCCCAATCCTAGTTGGAGTAGGATTGCCTCCTATTGGCTGATTTTCCACTTTTTGCTTTAGGACTTTCTCTCCTGCGCCATGGGCCTCTGTAGCTGTTTTCCCAGCCCACTAAGGTCTGGTTATTATTCTCCCACAGCCCATGGACCTCTTGGGGTCGAAATACCCCTCCCGGAGGCCTCCTGGTACACTACCGGCACTCCCGGTACACTACAGGCACTCCCGGTACACTATCGATGAGCCCGAAACTTTTCCGGAAACCAAACCGGGACTTCCTATATATATGAATCTTTACCTCCGGACCATTCCGGAGCTCCTCGTGACGTCCGGGATCTCAGTCGGGACTCCGAACAAATTTCGGTCACCACCATACATAACTCTACACTACCGAAACGTCACCGAACCTTAAGTGTGCAGACCCTGCGGGTTCGAGAACTATGTAGACATGACCGAGACACCTCTACGGTCAATAACCAATGGCGTGACCTGGACGTCCACATTGGTTCCTATATATTCTACGAATATCCTTATCGGTCGAACCTCTATGTCAAGGATTCAGTTAATCCCGTATAACGTTCCCTTTGTTCTTCGGTATGTTACTTGCCCGAGATTCGATCGTCGGTATCTCCATACCTAGTTCAACCTCGTTACCGGCAAGTCTCTTTACTCGTTCCGTAATACAAGATCTCGCAACTAACAATTAGTCACATTGCTTGCAAGGCTTATTGTGATGTTGCATTACCGAGTGGGCCCCGAGATACCTCTCCGTCACACGGAGTAACAAATCCCAGTCTCGATCCATGCCAACTCAACAGACACCATCGGAGATACCTGTAGAGCACCTTTATAGTCACCCAGTTACGTTGCGACGTTTGATACACACAAGGCACTCCTCCGATATCTGTGAGTTGCATGATCTCATGGTCATAGGAACACATACTTGACATGCGGAAAACAGTAGCAATAAACTGACACGATCATATGCTACGTTTGCAGTTTGGGTCTTGTCCATCACATCATTCTCCTAATGATGTGACCCCGTTATCAAATGACATCTCATGTCCATGGCTAGGAAACCTTAACCATCTTTTGATCAACGAGCTAGTCTATTAGAGGCATACTAGGGACATGGTTTTGTCTATGTATCCACACATGCATCTAAGTCTTCGATCAATACAATTATAGCATGGATAATAAACGATTATCATGAACAAGGAAATATGATAATAACTAATTTATTATTGCCTCTAGGGCATATTTCCAACAGTCTCCCACTTGCACTAGAGTCAATAATCTAGTTCACATCACCATGTGATTCGCATTGTTATGAATCTAACACCCAACGAGTTCTGGGGCTCGATCATGCTTTGCATGTGAGAGAGGTATTATAGTCAACGGGTCTGTAACATTCAGATCCGTGTGCACTTTGCAAATACCTATGTCAAACTGTAAACACTGCTACCACACTCCACTTGGTACTATTTCCAAATGGCTGCTCCACTATACGTATCCAGATTGCTACTACGAGTCATCCGGATTAGTGTTAAAGCTTGCATCGACGTAACTCCTTACGACGAACCCTTTATCACCTCCATAATCGAGAAACATCTCCTTAGTCTTTCAGTTACTAAGGATAATCTTGACCGCTGTCTAGTGATCCACTCCTGGATCTCTTTTGTACCCCTTGACAGACTCATGGCAAGGCACACACAGGTGCGGTACACAACATGTCATACTATACAGAGCCTATGGCTAAGGCATAGGGGACGACGTTCGCCCTTTCTCTTTCTTCTGCCATGGTTGAGCTTTGAGTCTCACTCAACTTCACACCTTACAAATCAGGCGAGAACTCTTTCTCTGACTGATCCATTTTGAACTCTTTCAAAATCTTTGTCAAGGTATGTACTCATTGAAAGTCTCATCAAGTCATCTTTGATCTATCTCTATAGATCTTGATGCTCAACAATTAGGTAGTTTTATCCAGGTTTTACTTTGAAAATCACTTTCCAAATAACTGTTTATGCTTTCCAGAAATTCTACATTATTTCCGATCAACAATATGCCATCCACATATACTTATCAGAAATTCTATAGTGCTCCCACTCACTTTGTTGCAAATACAAGTTTCTCGTAAACTTTGTATAAACTCAAAAACTTTGATCAACTCATCAAAGCGTATATTCCAACTCCGAGATGCTTGCTTCAGTCCATGGAAGGATCACCGAAGCTTGCACACCTTTTAGCATCCTTAGGACTGACAAAACCTTCTGGTTGTATCACATACAACCTTTCCTCAAGTAAACCATTAAGGAAACGATGTTTTGACATCCATCTGCGAGATTTCATAATTGAAAAATGCAGCAACTGCTAACATAATTCCAACAGACTTTTAGCTTTGCTACGAGTGAGAAAGTCTCATCGCAGTCAACTCCTTGAACTTGTCACAAACATCTTTGCAAAAAGTCGAGCTTTACTAATGGTGACAATTACCATCAGCGTCTGTCTTCATTTTAAAGATCCATTTGTACTCAACGACCTACCGTCCAACGAGCAAGTCTACCAAAGTTTATACTTGGTTTTCATACATGGATCCTATCTCGGATTTCATGGCCTCCAACCATTTGTCGGAATCCGGGCCCATCATCGCTTCTCCATAGCTCGTAGGTTCATCGTTGTCCAACAACATGACCTCCAAGACAGGGTTGTCGTACCACTTAGGAGCAGTACACATCCTTGTCGACCTACGATGTTCGATAGTAACTTGATCCTGAAGCTTCATGATCATCATCATTAACTTCCTCTTCAACTAACGTATGCTTCACAGAAACATCTTTCTGCGCTGCGCTACTCTCTGGTTGAACAAAGGTTTAACAACCTCATCAAGTTCTATCTTCCTCCCACTCAATTCTTTCGAGAGAAACCTTTCCTCGAGAAAGGATCCGTTTTAGTAACAAACACTTTGCACTTGGATCTGAGATAGAAGGTTCACCCAACTGATCTTAGGGTATTCTATGAAGATGCATTTGTCCGCCTTGGGTTCGACCTCATTAGGTGAAAACATTTTTCACACAAGTGCCGCAGCCCCAAGTATTAAGAAATGACAGCTTAGGTTTCTATCAAACCATAATTCATATGGTGTTATCTCAACGGATGTAGATGGTGCCCTATTTAAAGTGAATGTAGTTGTCTCTAATGCATAACCCCAAAATTATGGTAGTAAAACGACAAGAGACATCATAGCACGCACCATGTCCAATAGAGCATAACTATGATGTTCGGACACACCATTACACTATGGTGTTCCAGGTGGCGTTTAGTTGTGAAACAACTTTCACATTGTCTTAAGTTGTATGCCAAACTCGTGACTCAGATATTTACCTCCACGATCATATCGCAGTCATTTTTATCTTCGTGTCACGATGATCTTTAAACTTCACTCTGAATTTGCTTGAACCTTTCAAACAATTCAGACTTGTGTTTCATTAAGTAAATATACACTATATCTACTCAAATCATCAGTGAAGGTAAGAAAATAACGATATCCACTGCACGCTACAAGACTCACTAGATTGCATACATCAACATGTATCATTTCCAATGAATCACTTGCCCGCTCCATCCAACGGGGACCTTTAGTCATCTTGCCCAAGAGGCATGGTTCGCATGTCTCAACCGATTCGAAATCGAATGAGTCCAAATATCCATCACCATGGAGTTTCTTCATGCGCTTTATACCAATATGACATTTTGCGGCAGTGCCACAAGTATGTGGTACTATCATTATTTAACTTTGTATCTTTTGACATCAATGTTATGAACATGTGTATTACTACGATCAAGATTTCAACAAACCATTCTCACTGGGTGCATGACCATTGAAGGTATTATTCATGTAAACAGAATAACTATTATTCTCTGACTTAAATGAATAACCGTATTGCAACAAACATGATCTAATCATGTTATGCTCAATGCAAAACACCAAATAACATTTATTTAGGTTCGTCACTAATCCTAAAGGTAGAGAGAGCGTGCGATGTTGATCACATCAACCTTGGAAACATTTCCAACACACATCGTTACCTCACCCTTAGCTAGTTCTTCGTTTATTCCGTAGCTTTTATTTCGAGTTACTAACATTTAGCAACCGAACCGGTATCCAATACCCAGGTGCTACTAGGAGTACTAGCAAGGTACACATCAATAACTCGTATATCAAATATACTTCTGTCGATGTTGCCAGCCTTCTTATCTACCAAGTATCTAGGGTTGTTCCGCTTTAGCGACCGCTCACCTCATAACAGAAGCACTTAGTCTCGGGTTTGAGTTCAACTTTGGGTTGCTTCACTGGAGCAGCAACTGTCTTGCTATCCATGAAGTTTCCCTCCTTGCTCTTGCCCTTCTCAAAACTAGTGGTTTGATTAACCATCAACACTTGACGCTCCTTCTTGATTTCTACCTTCGCGGTGTCAAACATCGCGAACAGCTCAGGGATCAACATTTCTTTCCCTGGCATTTTATAGTTCATCACCAAGTTCTAGTAGCTCAGTGATAGTGACTTGGAGAACTACATCAATCACTATCTTATCTGGAAGATCAACTCCCACTCGATTCGAGCGATTGTAGTACCCAGACAGTCTGAGCACATGCTCAACGATTGAGCTATTCTCTTTCATCTTGCAGACAAAGAATCTCGTTGGAGATCCTATATCTCGCAACTCGGGCACGAGCCTGAGATCACTATCTCAGCTCTTAGAACATCTCATATGTTCCGTGACGTTCAAAACGTTTCAGAGCCTCAATTCTAAGCCGTAATGCATGACGCACTAAACTATCAAGTAGTCATCGAAACGTGCCTGTCAGATGTTCACAGCATCTACAGACGACGCTAGATGGGGTGGCGCACCGAGCGGTGCATTAAGGACATAAGCCTTCTGTGCAGCAATGAGGACAATCCTCAGATCACGGACCAAGTCCGCAATATTGCTACCAACATCTTTCAACTCTATTTCTCTAGGAACATATACAAATTTAAGGGAGCTACAGCGCGAGCTAGTAATCTACAACATAATTTGCAAAGACACTTTGACTATGTTCATGATAATGAGTTCAATTAATCATATTACTTAAGAACTCCCACTCAAATTGACATCCCTCCGATCATTCGAGTGATACATGATCCAAATTCACCAACTCAAGTCCGATCATCACGCGAGTTGAGGTGGCTGCAATGGTGAACATCATTATGTTGATCATATCTACTATATGACTCATGTTCGACCTTTCGGTCTCTCGTGTTCCGAGGCCATGTCTGTACATGCTAGGCTCGTCAAGTTTAACCTGAGTGTTCTGCGCATGCAAATCTGGCTTGCACCCGTTGTATGTGAACGTAGAGTCTATCACACCCGATCATCACGTGGTGTCTCAACACGACGAACTTTCACAACGGTGCACACTCAGGGAGAACACAGTTCATCTTGAAATTCAAGTGAGGGATCACCTTATAATGCTACCGCCGTACTAAGCAAAACAAGGTGCATAAAAGGATTAACATCTCATGCAATTCATAAGTGACATGATATGGCCATGAACTTGTGTTTAAGATCTCCATCTTTGAAACACCGGCATGATCTCCATCGTCACCGGCACAACACCATGATCTCCATCATCTTGATCTCCATCAATGTGTTGCCATTGGGGTTGTGGCGCCAGCCCTACTTCTACTTTTATTGCTACCGCTTAGCGATAAAGTAAAGCATTACATAGCGCTTAATGATTGACACACAGGTCATACAATAATTAAAGACAACCCTATGGCTCCTGCCGGTTGCCGTACTCAACGACATGCAAGTCGTGAAATTCTATACATCACATGATCATCTCATACATCACATATATCTCATCATGTAATTGGCCATATCACATCACAAAATACCCTGCAAAAACAAGTTAGATGTCCTCTAATTGTTGTTGCATGTTTTACGTGGCTGCTACGGGTATCTAGCAAGAACGATTCTCACCTACGCATAAACCACAACGGTGATACATAGATTGCTTTTCAACCTTCTCAAGGACCGCCTTTGTCGGATCTGATCCAACTAAAGTGAGAGAAACTGTCACCCGCAAGCCATCTAAGCAACAAGTTGCGTCGAGGGAACCGGTCTCTCGTAAGCGTATGAGTAATGTTGGTCCGGGCCGCTTCATCTCACAATCCCGCTGAACCAAAATCCGACCAAGGGAGGAAGCAATCTAAGCATCAACGCCCACAAACCTTTTGTGTTCTACTCGAGATCTCATCGAACCATCAACCTAGCTCATGATGCCACTGTTGGGGAACGTCGCATGGGAAACAAAAATTTTCCTACGCACACGCAAACCTATCCATGGTGATGAGCATCTACGAGAGGGAGAGTGGATCTACGTACCCTTGTAGATCGCTAAGCGGGAAGCGTTAAGAAACGCGGTTGGTGTAGTCGAACTTCTTCGCGATCCAAATCGTCGAGCGTCCCGCGATCCAATCACGAACCGTCCCGCGAACACATCATGATCCGTCCCGCGAACTTATCACGATCCGTCTCACGATCTTGATCACGATCTGTCCCGCGAACTCATCACGATCCGTTCCGTGATCACATCACGAACCGTCTCGCGATCTCGATCACGGTCCTTCCGATCTAGCGCCGAACGGACGACACCTCCGTGTTCAGCACACGTGCAGCTTGATGACGATCTCCACCGTCTCGATCCAGCGAGAGGAGGTGGAGAGGAGAGAGAGTTCACCGGCAGCGTGACGGTGCTCCGGTGATGGTGGTGGAGCAATTCCGGCAGGGCTTCGCCTAAGCGCTGCAAAAAACCGATCTAGAGGAGAAACTATGCACCGGTGTAACGGGTAGCACATGGCCGGTAATTCTGTCCAAAAACCACCCAATCCACTAGTATATATAGGAGGAGAGGAGAGGAGAGGCAGACAAGGCCTTTGGGTCGTCCGAAATAGGAGGTGGGAAGCAATCCTACTTCACCACCAATCCTAGTTGGAGTAGGATTGCCTCCTATTGGCTGATTTTCCAGTTTTTGCTTTAGGACTTTCTCTCCTGCGCCATGGGCCTTTGTGGCTGTTTTCCCAGCCCACTAAGGGATGGTTATTATTATCCCACAGCCCATGGACCTCTTGGGGTCGAAATACCCCTCCCGGAGGCCTCCCGGTACACTACCGGCACTCCTGGTACACTCCCGGCACTCCCGGTACACTACCGATGAGCCCGAAACTTTTCCGGAAACCAAACCGGGACTTCCTATATATGAATCTTTACCTCCGGACCATTCCGGAGCTCCTCGTGATGTCTGGGATCTCATCCGGGACTCCGAACAAACTTCGGTCACCACCATACATAACTCTACACTACCGAAACGTCACCGAACCTTAAGTGTGCAGACCCTGCGGGTTCGAGAACTATGTAGACATGACCGAGACACCTCTACGGTCAATAACCAACGGCTGGACCTAGACGTCCACATTGGTTCCTACATATTATACGAAGATCTTTATCGGTCGAACCTCTATGTCAAGGATTCAGTTAATCCCGTATAACGTTCCCTTTGTTCTTCGGTATGTTACTTGCCCGAGATTCGATCGTCGGTATCTCCATACCTAGTTCAACCTCGTTACCGGCAAGTCTCTTTACTCGTTCCGTAATACAAGATCTCGCAACTAACAATTAGTCACATTGCTTGCAAGGCTTATTGTGATGTTGCATTACCGAGTGGGCCCCGAGATACCTCTCCGTCACACGGAATAACAAATCCCAGTCTCGATCCATGCCAACTCAACAGACACCATCGGAGATACCCGTAGAGCACCTTTATAGTCACCCAGTTACGTTGCGACATTTGATACACACAAGACACTCCTCCGATATCTGTGAGTTGCATGATCTCATGGTCATAGGAACACATACTTGACATGCGGAGAATAGTAGCAATAAACTGACACGATCATATGCTACGTTTGCAGTTTGGGTCTTGTCCATCACATCATTCTCCTAATGATGTGACCCCGTTATCAAATGACATCTCATGTCCATGGCTAGGAAACCTTAACCATCTTTTGATCAACGAGCTAGTCTATTAGAGGCATACTAGGGACATGGTTTTGTCTATGTATCCACACATGCATCTAAGTCTCCGATCGATACAATTATAGCATGGATAATAAATGATTATCATGAACAAGGAAATATGATAATAACTAATTTATTATTGCCTCTAGGGCATATTTCCAACAGCTCCCACTCAAATTGACATCCCTCAGGTCATCTGAGTGTCACATGATCCAAATTCACCAACTCAAGTCCGATCATCACGTGAGTTGAGGTGGCTTCAGTGGTGAACATCATTATGTTGATCATATCTACTATATGACTCATGTTCGACCTTTCGGTTTCTTGCGTTCCGAGGCCATGTCTATACATGCTAGGCTCGTCAAGTTTAACCCGAGTGTTCTGCATGTGCAACACTGGCTTGCACCCGTCGTATGTGAACGTAGAGTCTATCACACCCGATCATCACGTGGTGTCTCGACACGACGAACTTTCGCAACGGTGCACACTCGGGGAGAACACAGTTCATCTTGAAATTTAAGTGAGGGATCACCTTATAATGCTACCGTCGTACTTAGAAAAACAAGGTGCATAAAAGGATTAACATCACATGCAATTCATAAGCGACATGATATGGCCATGAACTTGTGCTTAAGATCTCCATCTTGAAAGCACTGGCATGATCTCCATCGTCACCGGAACGACACCACGATCTCCATCAACGTGTCGCCATCGGGGTTGTCACGCCCTGCATGCTTCTACTACTATTGCTAGCGTTTAGCGATAATGTAAAGCATTACATAGCGCTTAATGATTGACACGCAGGTCATACAATAATTAAAGACAACCCTATGGCTCCTGCCTATTGCCGTACTCATCGACATGCAAGTCGTGATATTCTATACATCACACGATCATCTCATACATCACATATATCACATCATGTACTTGGCCATATCACATCACAACATACCCTGCAAAAACAAGTTAGACGTCCTCTAATTGTTGTTACATGTTTTATGTGGCTGCTACGGGTATCTAGCAAGAACAATTCTCACCTACGCATAAACCACAACGGTGATACACTAGTTTGCTTTTCAACCTTCTCAAGGACCGCCTTTGTCGAATCCGATCCAACTAAAGTGAGAGAAACTACCACCCGCAAGTTATCTAGGCAACAAGTTGCGTCAAGGGAACCGGTCTCTCGTAAGCATACGAGTAATGTTGGTCCGGGCCGCTTCATCTCACAATACCGCTGAACCAAAATACGACCAAGGGAGGAAGCAATCTAAGCATCAACGCCCACAAACCTTTTGTGTTCTACTCGAGATCTCATCGACACATAGACCTAGCTCATAATGCCACTGTTGGGGAGCGTTGCATGGGAAACAAAAATTTTCCTACGCACACGCAGACCTATCTATGGTGATGAGCATCTACGAGAGGGAGAGTGGATCTATGTACCCTTGTAGATCGCTAAGCGGGAAGCGTTAAGAAACGCAGTTGGTGTAGTCGAATGTCTTCGCGATCCAAATCGCCGAGTGTCACACGATCCGAGCACGAACCGTCCCACAATCTCGTCACGACTGTCCCGCGATCCAATCACGATCATCTCATGGCCATGATCACGGTCCTTCCAATCTAGTACCAAACGGACGGCACCTCCGCGTTCAGCACACGTGCAGCTTGGTGACGATCTCCACCGTCTTGATCTAGCAAGAGGGAGCGGAGAGGTAGAAGAGTTCACTGGCAGCGTGACGGCGCTCCGATGATGGTGGTGGAGTAATTCCGGCAGGGCTTCACCTAAACACTACGCAAAACCGATCTAGAGGAGCACCGATGGAACGGGTAGCACATGGCCGTAAAAACTAGTGCAAAACCCTCAAGTCCACCAATATATATACGAGGAGAGGAGAGGAGGCCTTGGCGCAGGGCTGGGCCTCCTTGGAGTCGGCCAAAGTGGGAGGGAGAGGAGGACTCTCCTCCTCCAATCCTAGTAGGACTAGGATTCCTCCTTTTTTGCCTTTTTCCACCTTTTTCCTTTGGGTCTCTTTCTTCCAGACACATGGGCCTATTGTGGATGTTCCACCAGCCCACTAAGGGCTGGTTTTAACTCTCCCACATCCCATGAAGCCTCTTGGGTCGAAATACCCCTCCCGGAGGTCTCCCGGTACACTACCGATGAGCCCGAAACTTTTCCGACGACCAAAACGGGACTTCCTATATATGAATATTTACCTCCGGACCATTCCGGAGCTCCTCGTGACGTCCGGGATCTCATCCGGTACTCCGAACAAACTTCGGTCACCACCATACATAACTCTATACTACCGAAACGTCACCAAACCTTAAGTGTGCAGACCCTGCGGGTTCGAGAACTATGTAGACATGACCGAGACACCTCTACGGTCAATAACCAATGGCGGGACCTGGATGTCCACATTGGTTCCTACATATTCTACGAAGATCTTTATCGGTCGAACCTCTATGTCAAGGATTCAGTTAATCCCGTATAACGTTCCCTTTGTTCTTCGGTATGTTACTTGCCCGAGATTCGATCGTCGGTATCTCCATACCTAGTTCAACCTCGTTACCGGAAAGTCTCTTTACTCGTTCCGTAACACAAGATCCCGTGGCTAATATTTAGTCACATTGCTTGCAAGGCTTGTTGTGATGTTGTATTACCGAGTGGGCCCTGAGATACCTCTCCATCACACGGAGTAACAAATCCCAGTCTTGATCCATGCCAACTCAACAGACACCCTCGGAGATACCTGTAGAGCACCTTTATAGTCACCCTGTTACATTGCAACGTTTGAGACACACAAGGTATTCCTCCGGTGTCAGTGAGTTACATGATCTCATGGTCATAGGAACATATACTTGACATGCAGAAAACAATAGCAATAAAGTGACACGATCATATGCTACGTTTGTAGTTTGGGTCTTGTCCATCACATCATTCTCCCAATGATGTGATCCTGTTATCAAACGACATCTTATGTCCATGGTCAGGAAACCATAACCATCTTTGATAAACAAGCTAGTTCACTAGAGGCATACTAGGGACACTGGGTTGTCTATGTATCCACACATGTATCATGTTTCCAATCAATACAATTCTAGCATGGATAATAAACAATTATCATGAACAAGGAAATATAATAATAAACACTTTATTTATTGCCTCTAGGGCATATTTCCAACAATGGGAAGTCAGCGCCAGATGTGGGTGCTGCCCTAAACCAAGTGTGGCGAGCTATCATTAAGGGGAGATACACTCTTAAGGAAGATAACTGGCTCCCAAGAGATTTAAGTTTAAGGCCAATTATCGCTAGGTCTGCTAGTCCCCCAGAGATGGTTAGCGAGTTAATTCAAACATCTGTAGGAGGATGTGTTAGAAATATGTCCAAGAGATAATAATAATGTACCACTATTGGAATCAGAGGATTTGCCGTCTGCCAGCTCTTTGCTGTCTGCTAGCAGACGACAAAGAGGGGCTTTGCCATCAGCTAGCACAAAGCAGACAACAAAGAGATAGCATACGGCAAAGAGGAGCTTTGCCATCAGCCAGCTCTTTGTCGTCTGCTAGCGGACGACAAAGAGGTGGGAGGGGCCCAGTCGACGACACTACTTTAACGGCCCACCACCCCACCTCTTTGCCGTCCGCTAGCGGACGGCAAAGCGGTTAATACCTAACCGCAGTAACGGCGCCCCCCACGCCTCTCTCTCTTTCTCTCATCTCCCCCGACGTCAAACACGCTCGTCGCCGCCCCCCCAACCCCCACCGCACCTCCCCCGCCACCGTTGACCCCCCGCACGCCCGCCGCTGCCGCCCCCAACCCTGCCCTCGCCGCCCTCCCCTGTGGCGGCCCTGCCCTCGCCGCCCTCCCGCCCCTGCCCCCACCGCCCTTCCCTGCGGCGGCTGCCCGACCACGACTGTGAGGAAGGCCGCGGCGTCGTCCCCTCCCCTGCGACCCGCCGCCTCCGCCGCCCCTGCCCTCCGCCGCCCTCCCCTGTGGTGAGCTCCTCCTCCTCCTCCTCTTTTTTCTGTTTTTTAGTTTTAGTTTTAGTTTAATTTTAGTTTTAGTTTTAGGTTTACGTTTAGTTTAGTTTACTTTTAGTTTTAATTAGGTTTAGTTCTGAAAAAAGAAGAAGAAAATAAAAATAATTAGAAAATGAGGAAGAAGAAGAAGAAGAAGAGGAAGAAGAAGAAGAGGAAGAACAAGAGGAAGAAGAAGAAGAAGAAGAAGAGAGGAGCCCCAACCCCCGACGCACTAACCCCCAACCTCCGACGCCACGATCCTCAACCCGCGACGCCACCGACCCCAACCCCGACACGACACCCCGACCCCGACACGGCACCCATGACACCCCGACCACGACACGGCACTCCCGACACCCGACCCCGAGACGGCTTCCCGAACACCCGACCCCGACACGGCACCCCTGACACCCCGACCCCGACACGACACCCCCGACACCCCAACCCCTGACACGACACCCGACACCCTGACCCCGACACGGCACCCCCAACACCCAACCCCGACATGGCACCCCGGACACCCGACCCCGACACGACACCCCCGACACCCCGAGGTTGTTTTAAATGTGCAGTTGTTTCATCGCTGCGAGGGTTTGGTGTTCGACGACCTCCCCTACGTTCGACGAGCTCCGCCCTTGCATTCGTGGGTGAGCACAAATGACATCTCCTCCTCCCCCTTCATTTGCTCTGTTCCGGTCTTCGTGCTGATGAAATTTGCTAGCTGTAGGTACATTGAATCATCAATATGCGTGAACACTATGCATCTCCCGTTCGAAACGGTTACATATATAAATATGCATACATTTACATATTTATAACCGTGATTCTTTCAAATTGTCCAACATTATCCATGGGCAGCCCGAGTATGTGTAGATTGGGTTCGTTTTCCCATATGCTCTGCTCCGGATCCGATGTAGAATTTCGTCAGTGCCTCCCTGTTGTTCTCTAGGTACACATCCTCTCTGCTTATTGCTGAGACGTGTATCAGGAGAACAGCGGGGAGGTGCTGCCGAAATTTTGCATCGGATCCGGAGCATAGCATGGGAAAACGAACCCAATCTACACATACTCGGGTGGGATTAGGACCTATCTTTACCTACTAGCGTCTAGGTTGCATCGATGTAATGAAACTGATGAATATGGTTTGATGAATATGGTTTGCTGAATTATGTATATAGTAGCTAGGTAGGATGAGTGATCGTGCCTAGGTGTACACCGATCACACTAGTCAGAAAGACATGACCCGTCAATGGTTAACAAAAACCAAGGAGTTTGTGAGAGTCGCATTTGCAAATGGACAGAAAACAACTTGGTGCCCTTGTGTCGATTGCGACAACTATAAGAAGAAGTCAGAGTTTGAAATGATCAAACACCTACAAAAGTGGGGTTTTACGCCTAATTATACGGTCTGGACATTTCATGGTGAGTCTTCCCAACGTGCCAGAGCTGAGGTGCTTCGTCGTTGCACTGACGAGCATGGTAACAGGATCGAAGACATGGTGCAAGACTTTGATGATGCTCGGGATTCGGACGATGAGATGGAGGAATCTGCAAAGGCCTTTTATGAAATGTTGGAGTCTTCAAAATGTCCTCTCCACGAGCACACTGAGCTTTGTCAGCTGGATGCCATCGCGCAAGTAATGGCTCTAAAGGCTCAGTTCAACCTGGGTAGAGAATGCTACGACGCGATTATGATGATATTTGGACGCTTTCTACCCAAAGGCCATGTATTGCCACCAAACCTATACCAGTCGAACAAAATCCTGCGTGCTCTTAAGATGCCCTATGAGAAGATAGATGCCTGTGAGAATGGATGTGCCTTATTTAGGCTTCAGTATGCGGGTTTGAACTATTGCCCCATTTGCAATGCTTCCACATATGTTCTGGTAGACAACGGTATGGGTAATAAGATTCAGACCAAAATCCCCATTAGTGTTCTTCGGTATCTGCCAATCATACCAAGACTTCAACGGCTTTTCATGGTCGAAGAGACGGCTAGACAGATGACGTGGCATAAATTGGCAAAAGAACAGAACTAGATGCATATGGGAATTCGATGTTGGGACACACTTCGGACAATTTTGCGTGGAAGCACTTCGATGCATTACATAAGGATAAAGCGGCAGATCCAAGGCATCCTCGAGTTGCCATCAGCACGGATGGGTTCAATGTGTATGGTATGACGGCAGCACAATACAGTTGTTGGCCTGTATTTGTCATTCCACTCAATCTCCCCCCGGAGAGATTATGAAAAGAAAGAACATTTTCCTGACACTGGTAATTCCAGGGCCCAAATATTCGGGGAAGAATATGAATGTGTACATGCAACCGCTTAAGGATGAATTGCAAGAAGCCTGGGATAATGGGATCAAGACATACGACGCCGCTACAAAGAAGAACTTCAAAATGCATGCGTGGTACATGTACTCGATGCATGACTTGCCGGCGTATGCGCTATTCGTTGGTTGGTGTGTGCATGGAAGGTTTCCGTGCCCCACATGCAAGGCAGCTCTTCAGTTCCGTTGGCTGGAGGCGGGTCACAAGTTTTCTTGATTCGACATGCATAGACAGTTCCTGGATCCTGACCATAAGTTCAGAAAAGACAAGAAGAATTTCATCAAAGGTAGAGTTGTCAAAAACATTGCACCACCTGCATTGATAGGCCAACAGATCCTGGATTAGATAAACGCTCTCGAGCCGGATCCAAATCGTCCAGGGTATTTCAAAGGGTGTAATATGGAACACGCCTGGACTCACAAGATATGTTTGTGGGATCTGCCTTACTTCAAAGTTCTCGGTACATTGTTTCGCAACTTCTAATTCCTTCAAAATGTTCTTATTCCCGGATATATGTGATACAGTCGATATGTCGCCAAATTCTCGGCTGGAGCGGTGATCCCAAAGGATTCCATCGAAGAGTATGAGCTTCTGGCAAAACATGGTGGCGCCTATCCCGGTTTCATCTCTTGGTTCAAGCAAACGGTAATTTCCATTAGTTAGACGATTTCATTTCTTCGCCTAGTTTGCGGATAATGCAACAATCCTTTGGTATTAAACTTGTAGGCTAATGCAGAGTCTATGGACTCCGAATTGAGACAAGTCGCTAATGGTTTTGAGTTTAAGGTCCGTTCATTTGACAAATACGACATCAATGGGTATCGCTTTCGTACTTTTGGCAAAGAGCTATCTATGGCCGACCGAAAGACTACATATTGTTGTGTCTCCGCTATCGGCGAAGGAGGGGTCGAGTATTATGGAAGAGTTGAAGCAATTTATGAACTTACATTCTTTGGTGAAAACCCACCAAACGTCGTACTCTTCAAATGTTATTGGTTCCAGCCGAAGGAGACTAGAAGGACTCATGAACATATAGGGCTAGTCGAAATCAAACAAAGCACCCATTTGGATGTTCCCGATGTCTATATTATGGCTCAACAGGTGACCCAAGTTTTCTATCTACCATGGGCCTGCCAAACGGATCCAAATTTGAAAGGTTGGGATGTCATTTATGATGTGCCGCCACATTTTAGACCACCTCCCCTCAATGAAGACGATTATGAACCTCACATTAACCCAGACACATATGAAGGAGAATTCTTCCAAGAAACACGTGTTTCCAAAAAACGCTTCAAGAGCCGCTCTACTTCACCCCAGAACATTGAGGTCGACGGCGACAGTGAACCCGACTTCACCCCTGAGCAGGAACAATAAGAGATGGAAGAAGAAGAGGTTGCTGATGTGGATGACCTGACAATGCTTGACCAATTACATAGAGACCTTCCACATGTTGATGCATTTATTGATGATGCTGATGAGCACGTCATTACTGATAGTGATGATGATTATGCATTTATTGATTCCGGAGCATATATAGACGATGAAGATTAATATTAGTAATGTGAGGTATTCAATTATTATTATGTACATATATATTATTAATTAGTTCATGTTATTAGGTATTCAATTTTTTTATGTTGAACTAATTTCGTTCACTCTTTGTCGTTGCAGGTGTTGACAGATGGTGGGCGGGGGTCGGGAGCGCTCTGAGCCTCCTTCCTCAGCGCGTGCTGGGAGGGGTGCTATTATTCCACCCCAGCAACTCCGAAGAGCATCGGTACACAGCATGCAGACACCGGCGGGCGCTTCTTCTTCGACCGGAAGAGGTTAGGGGAAGACGAAGAGAGGTGCTAGAGGTAGGAAGGCTGCTGCGCCTTCCTCGCCGCCACCCCTAGCTGATTCTCCCGACCACAGGAGTGCTCCATCTCAGGTGGACCTGTCTGACTTTGACCCGTCTCGGACTCTGGTGCATGAGCCTCGGGTCGACGAGCCTCGGGTCACCGAGCCTTCATCCCAGGAGACTCGGGTCCCAGAGTCTTCATCCCAGGAGACTCGGGTCCCAGAGTCTTCATCCCACGTGACTCCGGAGGCCAGTGGCCATGCTGATGGTGGCGAGGACACTTACTTGTGTGAGGACACCTATAGCGATGGAGAGCTCGTTGAGGAGGGCAAGAAGGTCTACCAGCGTGGTTGTACAAAGCTGCCTGCCGTGCCGACGACCCGCGAGCAGAGGTGGTTGATTGCACCTAATGCGGAGAGGTAAGTGCATTTTTAACCTTTTGCCTTCATGTTTCTTCAAATTAATATCTAATGTGTTGGCCTTGTCCTATTGCAGGGGTTGGCAATACGAGCGTGGTGTCCGCAAGCCCAACCAGGTCCTTGGTGTACTTCTCCGACAGCACTTCCCGGGGAAGGTCTAGTTGCCTGGTGAGTCTCCACAGGTAGCACTGACCTGGGAGCTGTACAGGGGTGCCCCGACCCCGCCAGAGGAGATGGTCAACGGTGTCTTGTGCGAGACGGTGGCTGACATTGTGATCCGTTGCTTCTGGGTAATTTCTCCTTCTCAACAACACCTAATGATTGTACTAATCAATGTCTAATGTGTTGTCTTGTTTGATTGCAGACCTTCTACAGGTGTCTTGAGGAAGACGAGGCGAGAGCGGCTGTTGTTCTCGAAGCCGAGTGCAAGTGCCTACTTCAGAACTTACGAACTATTCGAGACTACTACGCCTGGAGTAACATTAAGAGGGACAAGAAGAAGTGCCGCACAAATTATCTGAGTAAGGAGAAGTTTATGAAGGTAATTATCTATTCTTAAGGCCTTGTACTTAGCTTCTTTGATTTGATTCGTAGGCGTAGCGCTGAAATTTCTCTTGGCTAACTTAGGTGCCACCGAGATGGTGTGCGGATAGGATGGACTGTTGGGAGGCATTGGTGGATCACTGGTGCTCTCTCGAATGGCTAGCCGAACACAACAAGGCCAAGGAGAAGCGTGCCCAAATGAGAGGTGTGCCACACCATCAAGGGAGCTCCAACCTGTTTGAGTTTGGGGATCACTGGGTATGTGGTTTGCTTAAAGATTCATGCAATTTCATTCTTCATGCTAGCTTCAGCCCTTAACTAATATTTTGTTCCTCTCTTTTAGGCGCGAGAAAACAAGAAGGAGGTGCCACCTCTATTCGACCTCTATGCCATGGCCCATACTTCCTCCTACAAGAAGGTCAAGGCATTCTCTAAGGATGACCTCGATCATCCAAAGAGCTTCAGCAACATCTCCTCCCACAACAAGCTCGTGAGGTATAGGTATGAGGGGAAGGCGAGGAAAGGGGAGGACTTCAACCCGAGCCAGAGTCCTTTTGATCCAGAGCTCGTGATGATATCTGGTGGCGGGGGGCCCCATGGCTCAAAAGCCATTGGGGATGGACTAATACGTTGTCCTAGAACTCTCCCAGAGATCAAGAAGCGCCAGACGAGCTCTGATCCTGAGATAAGGCCTCGTCCACGGCCAATGGAGCTTGCCATTGAGGCTAGGGCCCAGGAGCTTCTGGCGGAGGCAAATAGGCAGGCGGCGGAGAGGGAGAGAGAGATGGAGGAGAGGACGGCTAGGCTGTTGGAGGAGGAGAGGAACCGGAACGACGCGTCTCACTGGCCCCTATACGAGCTCCTCGTGGTAAGTTTCTCCTGCATATTAGCCAAATCATGCACGTAATGTTCATTTTATCACTAACTAATATGAATGACTCGTGAAAACAAAATGTGCAGACCGTGTGCCAGAACAATGGTCAGACCCCTCCGTCGATGCCCCATATTGCTATAGCACCCACGGTGAGTTTCATTTAAATGGTCATTAGTTACCAGTATTCACATTTGAGTTGCATCATGCTAAGGAGACATTGCAAATGATCTTTGGTGCAGCGTGCCTCCCGACAAGCATCGACCGATCGTTCTGCGTTTACTGCAACCCCGACCGGTCCTTCTACGTCTCACCCTGGCCCAAACCCTACCGGTCCTTCACCTCCATGTTGATGGTAAGTTTTCCCAAGTGTTTTTATTAACAAATGCATACTTAGCTTAAGAAATGAACTACTTAGCTCCAAAATGACTTGATATGCTTAGTTAACTAGAAAATGGTATATTATACCTAGGATAGCTAGAAAATGACCTATACTTAGCATTTTTTCCTCCAAAATGATTTGATATGCTTAGTTAGCTAGAAAATGGTATATTCTACCTAGGATAGCTATAAAATGACCTATACTTAGCTTATTTTCATCAAAAATGACTTGATATGCTTATTTAGCTAGAAAATGGCATTAGTAGCTAGTATAGCTCAATAATGATCTATAGCTAGTTCATTTATGACATAATTAGCTCACTTAGGTACAAAATGGAATAATAACCTTGGTTTACCTCCTAAATATCCTATAAATTCTTCTTCTTCTTTTTTTCTTCATTTTCTTCTTCTTCTTCTAGCTAGTCTTCTTCTTCTTCTTCTAACTATATCTTTCCTACTTTGCAGATTTGATATAGATGAGGAAGAGTGCATTGATGGACTGTACTCTTCTACTTCTGCTACCTTCATGTTTATGGAACACTTGTTTTGGATACATATGTATGGATATGTTGTTGGAAACAATATTGTGTGTTGTTGGAAACTTGTATATATGTTGGAATTGTATGTTGGAACTTATATGTATGTTGTATCCATATATGTTGGACTTGTATGTTGGACTTGTATATTATGTATGGATATGTATGTTCTGGATATGTATATGTTGGATATATATGAATTTTCTGTCAAACTGAATGATTTTAAGAAAAAAAACAGGGGCTATAAGGCCACTTTGCCGTTTGCTGGCAGACGGCAAAGAGCTTTGCCGTTAGCCAGCAGACGACAAAGTGGCCACGTGGCAGCTACGTGTGCAAACTGGGGCTGGCCTAGGTGGGTTCTTTGCCGTCCGCTGGCAGACGACAAAGAATCTTAGGTCTTTGCCGTCTGCCAGCTGACGACAAAGAACCCACCTAGGCTGGCAAAAAAAGGTGCTTTGTCGTCCGCTAGTAGACGACAAAGACCTAAGGTCTTTGCCGTCTCCCAGCGGACGGCAAAGCACGCCGTTAAGCCCCCTAATGGAGCTAAGGGGCCACGTGTGCCGTCCAGGCTCTTTGCCGTCCGCTGGCTGACGACAAAGATCCTAAGGTCTTTGCCGTCCGCCAGCTGACGGCAAAGCAGCCTTTACCGTGGACTATTCAGCCGGACGGTTTGCCGTCCGCTGGCGGACGGCAAAGCCTTTGCTGTCCGGGTTTGCTGCCTTTGCCATCCGGGATGGCGGATGGCAAAGTACCTGTTTCTGTAGTGTACTATTTATTTCCACATTTATAATTAAGAGTTTATAATCTATGCCATAACTATTATGATTTTGGAATATGTGATTCATCGGAAAACTCGTAAGCACATGTGAAATGATAAACGGTAATACATGATTCCTAGTCTCACCTCTAGGACTAGCTCAAGTGTTGTTTGTGATCATGTTTTCCAAATCTTGGGATATCCTTAAGTGTAACGGTAGTCCCAAAACAATTTTAAGATTATGACATTAGAAGAACGGTCATATTGAATTGACCCAACTTATTTATTATACTTTGAGATAATGTCGTCACAAGACAATCAATATAAGATAGAGAGTTAATGTATGTTTTAGTTCCTTAGACCATTTTAATATCGTTATCACTTCTTACTGTATGGTGGACTTTGGGGTTTCTTAAACATTATCTATGACACACTGGTCATAACAATAACTTACAAGTTCATCGAAAAGTTTGATAAAGGGGCTAGATAACTCAAGAGTAGGATTTGCTCCTCCGACGATGCAGAGATATTCTTAAGGTCGTCTCGATGTGACGGCCTCCATCATTTTCTGGACATACATAGGTGAAAGGACGTAGATGTCACCTAGAGGGGGGGTGAATAGACGCTCTAAAATAATTACGATTTAGGCTTGAATAATGAAGAATAAAACTGGCTATTAATTTGTCAAGCACAAAACATGCAATAACTAGGCTCACCTATGTGCACCACCAACTTATGCTAAGAAAGATAAATAACTAAGTGATAACATGATACTATAACATGAAACAACATGGCTATCAGAAAGTAAAGTGCATAAGTAAAGGGCTTGGGTAAGAGATAACTGAGGCACATAAAGACGACGATGCATCCCGATGTTCACACCCTTACGGAAGCTAATCTCCATTTAGAGTAGTGTGGAGGCATAATGCTTCCCAAAATGCAACTAGAGCCACCGTAATCTCCTCACACCCTTGCACACTGCAAAATGTTGTTATTCCACTAAGGGCCCCTTGAGGGTGTTCACCAAACCCATATAAGTGGTGACGGGGTGTTCACCGAACCCATACAGTTGGCAACTCTTGGGGGAGGTCACCGGTACCCGTAAAAATTTCTTGGGACAATCTTCACAACCTAATTGGAGACTCTGATGTTTGCCCGGATTTTTGTACCACAATGACATAGCTCCAAGACACCACCAACCATCTAGGGTGCCAAAGAACCCAAGAGGAAGAAGCTCTAGGGTGCCCAAACATCCAAGAGTAATAAGCTTCTCAACTTTTCACTCCCACGTATCACCATGGAGAACTCAAACCGATGCAACTAATGCAATGGCAAGAACACATGAAGCAGTCAAGTCCCTCACTCCCAAATCCCACCACAGCAACAATATTTATGGAGGTATATGAGAGGAAGAACAACTAGAACACAAAGAACTCCCCTCACAAAGAGGAGAAGGTGATTGGTGGAAATGTGGATTCAGACCTCCTCTCTCTTTTCCCTCAAGAAGGAGCAAGAACCATTGAAGGGATTGAGAGATAGCAATCTCTAGGAAGGTCACCAATGGGGGCAAAAAGGAGCTCAAGGGATAAGAACCATTGGGGAAGAATACCCCCTTAAATAGGTCTCCCTGAATCCAACTGTTATGCCCACTCAGCATGCGCAAGCCGTACTACCGCTTGGGGGAGTGGCACTGCCACTTAGCATGTTCAATACAATCCAACAGGACAGAAATATGAGAGCAGTACTTCTGTCAAACCAGTACTACCGCTTAGAGCAGTACTACCGCTCTACTACAACTCTACTACCGCTTAAAGCATTACTACCTGACGTGGCTTGAGACTGCGTTGGTAGTTCCCCAAAGAGGAAGGGATGATGCAGCACAACGACGGTAAGTATTTCCCTCGGTTATGAAACCAAGGTATCAATCTGTAGAGGAAGATCACACACCCACGTAAACAACACCTGCACACAAACAACAAATACTTGCAACCCGACGCGAAAGAGAGGTTGTCACGCTCTCTACGGTAATAAGATAAATTAGGTACTGATAGTTTTGGTAAATAGATCTCGCAAGAACACAAAGTAATATAAATAAACAAAAAGTGCAGCAAGGTATTTTTGGTTTTTTGGATTATAGATCTGAAAACAAAAGGTGTAAGTAGTAGATCGGAAAGCAATATGTTGGAAAAGTAGACCCGGGGGCTGTAGGTTTCACTAGTGGCTTCTCTCATGAGTATAACACATAGTGGGTGAACAAAATACTGTTGGGATATTGATAGAAGATCAAATAATCATGACGATATCTAGGCAATGATCATTATATAGGCATCACGTCCAAGACAAGTAGACCGAAACGATTCTGCATCTACTTCTATTACTCCACACATCGACCGCTATCCAGCATGCATCTAGTGTATTAAGTTCATGGGAAATGGAGTAATGCAATAAGAACAATGACATGGTGTGGGCAAGATCTATTCATGTAGGAATATACCCCATCTTGTTATCCTTAATGGAAACAATACATACGTGTCTTGCTGCCCCTTCTATCACTCGGAAAGAACACCGCAAGATCAAACCCATCACAAAGCACCTCTTCCTATGGCAAGAAAAATCGATCTAGTTGGCCTAACTAAACCAAAGATTCAAAGAAGAAATACGAGGCTATAAGTAATCATGCAAATAAGAGATCAAAGAAGACTCAAATCATATTCATGGGTAGAAACTGATCATGAACTCAAAATTCATCGGATCCCAACAAACACACCGCAAAAGTCATTAAATCAAATAGATCTCCAAGAGACCATTGTATCGAGAAACATAGAGAGAGAGGAAGCCATGTAGCTACCTCTTACGGACACCGTAGGTCTATGGAGGACTACTCACACATCATCAGAGAGGCACCTATGAAGAAGATGAACCCCTCCGTGATGGTGTTAGATTGGATCTCACGGTTTTGGCACTTTTGGCGGCTGGAATTGTGTTTCGTCGACTCCCCTAGGGTTTTTGGATTTTATGGGAATTTATAGGCTCGATAGTCAGTTGAGGGGGTGCCCGAGGTGCCCACCCTCTACCAGGCTGCGCTAGGGGCCTCTAGTGCGCCTTGGTGGAGGGTGGCCACCCTGACCCCCCTCTTGTGGTGTTGTTTGGCCCATCTGCTTCCTTTTGGTCCATAAAAATCTACAAAAATCCCTGCAACGTTTGGGCTCTATTTGGTACTGATTTTCTGTGAAGTAAAAAACAAGCAAAAATAGCAACTGGCACTTTTGCACTATGCCAATAGGTTAGTCCCAAAAAATGATATAAAGTTGCTATAAAATGATTGTAAATCATCCAAGTTTGATAATATAACAGCACGGAACAAGTAAATATTATAGATACGTTGGGGACGTATCAGCTTCCCCAAGCTTAATTCCTACTCGTCCTCGAGTAGGTAAATGATAAAAACTTAATTTTTGATGTGGAATGCTGCCTATCATGTTCATCACATATTCTTTTCTGTATAGCATGGACATTTGTACTTTTCATATGGTTCAAAGCAATAGTCTAGTATTGACATGAAAATTTTAATACTCAAGCATATCAACAAGCAACCATGTCTTTCAAAACATCAACGCTAAAGCAAGTTATCCCTAGCCCATCATGCTCAATCATTGATCCATTCAGAATACACACTCAGATATTAGCTACACCTAATGCTCAAGTACGGTCATACTGCCCCCTAGTTGGTGCTTTATAAAAGAACATGGAGACTCAAATTGAAAAAATAAAAATTGCATAAAGTAAATAGATAGGCCCTTCGCAGAGGGAAGTAGGGATTTGTAGAGGTGCCAGAGCTCATGTGTTTAAATTGAGAGAGAAAAAGATATTTTGAGTGGCATGCCTTTCCTATCAACGAAAACGACTGAGATGCTTCAATATCTTTCCACACTTGATGCATCATAGGCGGTTCCCAATTAGAAAATGAAGTTTATTCCTTTTTCCACCATACTTTCACTTTCCATGGCTAGCCGAATCCACGGTTGCCTTCCATACCAACACTTTCCAAGGAATTTAGTATTTGACAACATAAAGTAAATTTCTTTTCTTTTTCATTTTGTCACTGGGCATCCCTATTACTGCCATACTCTCGTGCAATGACAAGTGAATAACACTCATCTTGATAATAACACATCTAGCATGAAAAAATATCGGTCGCCCCCTACCGTTTCATGAGCGGTACGAGCAGACAAAAAGATAATTTATTTTGAAAGTTTAAATATGGCACATACAAATTTGCTTGGAATGGCATGGATTGACCGTATATAAGTAGATATGGTGGACTCATATGGTAAAACTTGGTTTAAGGATTTTGGATGCACAAGTAGTATTTCTACTTAATACAAGTGAAGGCTAGCAAGAGATTGAGAAGCATCCAACCAAGAAACGAAAAATCACATAAGCGAGCATTAAGAATAACTAACACTAAATAATGCACCATAAGTAGGGTGTAATTTCGTAGCACAACTATTGACTTTCGTGCTTCCATAGGGAATCATAGACCTTAACACCAATATTTTTACTAAGCATAATTACTCATCCAAATAACTCACATATCACTATTGTCATGTCTCAAAACTATTATAAATAATCAAGTTTAATTTGTCCAATGATCTTCATGAAACTTTTTATTATATCCCTCTTGAATATCTATCACTTTGGGACTAGTTTCATATGTTGCAATTGCTTTTGATAAGCTCACATGGATATAAGTGAAGAAAATGAGCATACAAGTTTCATCTCTCAAAATAATATAAGTGGGGCATGAGAGAATTTCTTCAGAATTACTAACTCTCAAATTAATATAAGTGAAGCATGAGAGCATTTCTCCAAACATGTAAAAGCACCCCGTGCTGAAAAAGATATAAGTGAAGTACTAGAGCAATTCCTTTGCTCAAAAGTTGTAAGTGAAGCATAAAGAGCATTTCTAACAAATCATAACATATTTTGACTCTCTCAAATAGGTGTGTGCAGCAAGGATAAAAGCAAATAAAGCAATGATACAAGACGCTCCAAGCAAAACTCATGATATGTGACGAATGAAAATACAGTTCCAAATAGTATACTGATGGTTGTTAGAAGAAAGAGGGGATGCCACTCGGGGCATCCCCAAGCTTAGTTGCTTTTTACTCTTCGGATATTACCTTGGGGTTCTGTCGAATCCCCAAGCTTTAACTCTTCTAACTCCTTATTCCTGCATCCATCGAGATCTCACCCAAAACTTGATTCAATCACACAAAACTTACCAAAATTCTCGTGAGATCCGTTAATACAATAAAGCAAATTACCACTTTAGGTACTGTTGTAAACCCATTCATATTTTATTATTGCATTATACCTATTGTATTCTAACTTTACCATGACTTATACCCCCGATACAAGCCATAGATTCATCAAAGCAAGCACCGTTGGGGAACGCAGCATGGGAAACAAAAATTTTCCTACGCACACGCAAACCTATCCATGGTGATGAGCATCTACGAGAGGCAGAGTGGATCTACATACCCTTGTAGATTGCTCAGAGGGAAGCATTAAGAAACGCGGTTGGTGTAGTCGAACATCTTCACGATCTAAATCGCCGAGCATCCCGCGATCTCATCACGATCCGTCCCGTGAATACATCACGATCCGTCCCGTGATCTCATCACGAACCGTCCCGCGATCTTGTCACGATCCGTCTCGTGATCTCATCACAATACGTCCCATGAACACATCATGATCCGACCCGTGATCTCATCACGAACCGTCCCGCGATCCGATCACGAACGGCTCATGGCCTTGATCATGATCCTTCCGATCTAGTACCAAACGGACGTCACCTCGGCGTTCAGCACACGTGCAGCTTGATGACGATCTCCGCCGTATTGATCCAGCAAGAGGAGGTGGATAGGAGAGAGAGTTCACCGGAAGCGTGACATCGCTCCGGTGATGGTGGTGGAGCAATTCCGGAAGGGCTTCGCCTAAGCACTGCGGAAAACCGATCTAGAGGAACACCAGTGAAATGGGTAGCACGTGGCCCTATTTTCTGTGCAAATCCCTTCTATTCCACTAGTATATATAGTAGGAGAGGGGAGGCAGCCCTTGGCTCAAGGCCAAGGAACTCTTGGATTCGTCCGGCCAAGGGGGGAGGAGTCCCACTCCTTCTCCAATCCTAGTTGGCTTAGGATTGCTCCCTATTGACCCTTTTTCCACCTTTTTCTTTATGCCTTTTTCCTCCTGCGCCATGGGCCCTTTTGTGTCTGTTCCACCAGCCCACTAAGGGCTGGTTATAACTCTCCCACAGCCCATGGACCCTCTAGGGTCGAAATACCCCTCCCGGAGGTCTCCCTGTACACTACCGGCACTCCCGGTACACTACCGATGAGCCCGAAACTTTTCCGGCGACCAAACTGGGACATCCTATATATGAATCTTTACCTCCGGACCATTCCGGAGCTCCTCATGACGTCTGGGATCTCATACGAGACTCCGAACAAACTTCAGTCACCACCATACATAACTCTATACCACCGAAACGTCACCAAACCTTAAGTGCGTAGACCCTGCGGGTTCGAGAACTATGTAGACATGACCGAGACACCTCTACGGTCAATAACCAATGGCGGGACCTGGACGTCCACATTGGCTCCTATATATTCTAAGAAGATCTTTATCAGTCGAACCTTTGTGTCAAGGATTCAGTTAATCCCGTATAACGTTCCCTTTGTTCTTCGGTATGTTACTTGCCCGAGATTCGATCGTCGGTATCTCCATACCTAGTTCAACCTCGTTACTGGCAAGTCTCTTTACTCATTCCGTAATACAAGATCCCGTGGCTAAAACTTAGTCACATTGCTTGCAAGGCTTGTTGTGATGTTGTATTACCGAGTGGGCCCTGAGATACCTCTCCGTCACACGGAGTAACAAATCTCAGTCTTGATCCATGCCAACCCAACAGACACCCTCGGAGATACCTGTAGAGCACCTTTATAGTCACCCAGTTACGTTGCGATGTTTGATACGCACAAGGTACTCCTCCGGTGTTAGTGAGTTGCATGATCTCATGGTCATAGGAACGTATACTTGACATGCAGAAAACAGTAGCAATAAACTGACACGATCGTATGCTACGTTTGTAGTTTGGGTCTTGTCCATCACATCATTCTCCTAATGATGTGATCCCGTTATCAAATGACATCTTATGTCCATGGTCAGGAAACCATAACCATCTTTGATTAACAAGCTAGTTCACTAGAGGCATACTAGGGACACTGGGTTGTCTATGTATCCACACATGTATCCATGTCTCCAATCAACACAATTATAGCATGGATAATAAATGATTATCATGAACAAGGAAATATGATAATAACTAATTTATTATTGCCTCTAGGGCATATTTCCAATAGTCTCCCACTTGCACTAGAGTCAATAATCTAGTTCACATCACCATGTGATTCGCATTGTTATGAATCTAACACCCAATGAGTTCTGGGGCTCGATCATGCTTTGCATGTGAGAGAGGTTTTATAGTCAGCGGGTCTGCGACATTCAGATCCTTGTGTAATTTGCAAATTTCTATGTCGAACTTTGTAAACACTATTACCACACCCCACTTGGTACTATTCCAAATGGATGCTCCACTATACGTATCTAGATTACTACTACGAGTCATCCAGATTGGTGTTAAAGCTTGCATCGACGTAACTCTTTACGATGAACTCTTTACCACCTCCATAACTGAGAAACATTTCCTTTAGTCTTTCAGTTACTAAGGATAATCTTGACCGCTGTCCAGTGATCCACTCCTGAATCACTTTTGTACCCCTTGACAGACTCATGGCAAGGCACACACAGGTGCGGTACACAGCATGGCATACTATACAGAGCCTATGGATAAGGCATAGGGGACGACATTCGTCCTTTCTCTTTCTTCTGTCGTTGTCAAGCTTTTGAGTCTCACTCAACTTCACACCTTACAAATCAGGCGAGAACACTTCTCTCTGACTGATCCATTTTGAACTCTTTCAAAATCTTGTCAAGGTATGTACTCATTGAAAGTCTCATCAAGCATTTTGATCTATCTCTATAGATCTTGATGCTCAATAATTAGGCAATTTTTATCTAGGTCTTACTTTGAAAATCACTTTCCAAACAACCGTTTATGCTCTCCAGAAATTCTACATTATTTCCGATCAACAATATGTCATCCACATATACTTATCAGAAATTCTATAGTGCTCCCACTCACTTTATTGTAAATACAAGTTTCTCGTAAACTTTTTATAAACTACAAAACTTTGATCATCTCATCAAAGTGTATATTCCAACTCCGAGATGCTTGCTTCAGTCCATAGAAGGATCACTGAAGCTTGCACACCTTTTAGCATCCTTAGGACTGACAAAACCTTCTGGTTGTATCACATGCAACCTTTCCTCAAGTAAACTGTGAAGGAAACGATGTTTTGACATCCATTTGCCAGATTTCATAACCGAAAAATGCAGCAAATTCTAACATAATTCCAACAGACTTTAGCATCGCTACGAGTGAGAAAGTCTCATCGCAGTCAACTCTTTGAACTTGTCATAAACTTCTTTGCAACAAGTCGAGCTTTTACTAATGGTGACATTTACCATCAGCGTCTGTCTTCATTTTAAAGATCCATTTGTACTCAACTACCTGCCGTCCAACGAGCAAGTCTACCAAAGTCTATACTTGGGTTTCATACATGGATCCTTTCTCGGATTTCATGGCCTCAAACCATTTGTCGGAATCCAGGCCCATCATCGCTTCTTCATAGCTCGTAGGTTCATCGTTGTCCAACAACATGACCTCTAAGACAGGGTTGTCGTACCAGTCAGGAGCAGTACATGTCCTTGTCGACCTACGAGGTTTGATAGTAACTTGATCCGAAGCTTCATGATCAACATCATTAACTTCTTTCTTCAACTACCATAGGCTTCACAGAAACAACTTTCTGCGCTGCGCTACTCTCTGGTTGAAACAAGGTTCAATAACTCATCAAGTTCTATCTTCCTCCCACTCAATTCTTTTGAGAGAAACCTTTTCTCGGGAAAGGACCCATTTCAGCAACAAACACTTTCACTCGGATCTGAGATAGAAGGTATACCCAACTGTTCTTGGGGTATTCTATGAAGACACATTTGTCCGCTTTGGGTTCGAGCTCATTAGGTGAAAACATTTTCCACACAAGCTTCGCAGCCCCAAACATCAAGAAATGATAGCTTAGGTTTCTATCAAACCATAATTCACACGGTGTCATTTCAACGGATTAAGATGGTGCCCTATTTAAAGTGAATGTGGTTGTCTCTAATGCATAACCCCAAAACGATAGTGGCAAAACGATAAGAGACATCATAGCAAGCATCATATCCAATAGAGCATGACTATGACGTTCATACACACCATCACACTATGGTGTTCTAGGTGGCGTGAGTTGTGAAACAACTTTTACATTGTCTAAAGTTGTATGCCAAACTTAGTGACAGTGACTTGGAGAACTACATCAATCACTATCTTATCTGGAAAATCAACTCCCACTCGATTCAAGCGATTGTAGCACCCAGACAATCTGAGCACATGCTCAAATATTGAGCTATTCTCTTTCATCTTGCTGGCAAAGAATCTTGTTGGAGATGACATATCTCACAACATAGGCACGAGCCTGAGATCCCAATTTCAGCTCTTAGAACATCTCATATGTTCCGTGACGTTCAAAAACATTTCGGAGCCTCAATTCTAAGCCGCAATGCATGACGCACTAAACTATCAAGTAGTCATCGGAACGTGCTTGTCAGATGTTCATAACATCTACAAGCGATGCTAGAGGGGGGTGGCGCACCGAGCGGTGCATTAAGGACATAAGCCTTCTGTGCAGCAATGAGGACAATCCTCAGATCACGGACCCAGTCCGCAATATTGCTACCATCATCTTTCAACTCTATTTCTCTAGGAACATATAAAAATACAAGGGAGCTACAGCGTGAGCTAGTAATCTACAACATAATTTGCAAAGACACTACTGACTATGTTCATGATAATGAGTTCAATTGATCATATTACTTAAGAACTCCCACTCAAATTGACATCCCTCGAGTCATCTGAGTGTCACATGATCCAAATTCACCAACTCAAGTCCGATCGTCACGTGAGTTAAGGTGGCTTCAATGGTGAACATCTTTATGTTGATCATATCTACTATATGACTCATGTTCGACCTTTTGGTCTCTTGTGTTCTGAGGCCATGTCTGTACATGCTAGGCTCGTCAAGTTTAACCTGAGTGTTCTGCGTGTGCAACACTGGCTTGCACCCGTTGTATGTGAACGTAGAGTCTATCACACCCGATCATCACGTGGTGTCTCAACACGACGAACTTTTGCAACGGTGCACACTCGAGGAGAACACAATTTATCTTGAAATTAAGTGAGGGATCACCTTATAATGCTACCGTCGTCCTAAGCAAAACAAGGTGCATAAAAGGATTAGCATCACATGCAAATCATAAGTAACATTATATGGCAATGAACTTGTGCTTTAGATCTCCATCTTGAAAGCACCGACATGATCTCCATCATCACCGGTGTGACACCATAATCTCCATCATCTTGATCTCATCAACGTGTCGCCATTGGGGTTGTCACACCCTGCATGCTTCTACTACTATTGCTACCGTTTAGCGATAAAGTAAAGCATTACATAGCACTTAATGATTGACACGCAGGTCATACAATAATTAAAGACAACCCTATGGCTCCTGTCGGTTGCCATACTCATTGACATGCAAGTCGTGATATTCTATACATCACATGATCATCTCATACATCACATATATCACATCATGCAATTGGCCATATCACATCACAACATACCCTGCAAAAACAAGTTAGATGTCCTCTAATTGTTGTTGCATGTTTTACGTGGCTGCTACGGGTATCTAGCAAGAACAATTCTCACCTACGCATAAACCACAACGGTGATACACTAGTTTGCTTTTCAACCTTCTCAAGGACCGCCTTTGTCGGACCCGATCCAACTAAAGTGAGAGAAACTGCCACCCGCAAGCCATCTAGGCAACAAGTTGCATCGAGGGAACCAGTCTCTCGTAAGCGTACGAGTAATGTTGGTCTGGGCCGCTTCATCTCACAATACCGCTGAACCAAAATACGACCAAGGGAGGAAGCAATCTAAGCATCAACGCCCACAAACCTTTTGTGTTCTACTCGAGATCTCATCAACACATAGACCTAGCTCATGATGCCACTGTTGGGGAACGCAGCATGGGAAACAAAAAATTTCCTATGCACACGCAAAACTATCCATGGTGATGAGCATCTACGAGAGGCAGAGTGGATCTACATACCCTTGTAGATCGATTAGCGGGAAGCGTTAAGAAACGCGGTTGGTGTAGTCGAACATCTTCGCGATCTAAATCGCCGAGCGTCCCACGATTTCATCACGATCCGTCCCGCGAGCTCATCACGATCCGTCCCGTGAATACATCACGATCCGTCCCGTGATCTCATCACGAACCGTCCCGCATCTCGTCATGATCCATCTCGCGATCTCATCACGATCCGTCCCGTGAATACATCACGATCCGTCCGGTGATCTCATCATGAACCGTCCCGCGATCCGATCACGAACGTCTCGTGGCCTTGATCACGATCCTTCCGATCTAGTACCGAACGGACGGCACCTCCGCGTTTAGCACACGTGCAGCTTGATGACGACCTCCACCGTCTTGATCCAGCAAGAGTAGGTGGAGAGGATAGAGAGTTCACCGGCAGCGTGATGGCGCTCCGGTGATGGTGGTGGAGCAATTCCGGCAGGGCTTCGCCTAAGCACTGTGGAAAACTGATCTAGAGGAGCACCGGTGAAACGGGTAGCACGTGGCCGTATTTTCTGTGCAAATCCCTTCTATTACACTAGTATATATAGGAGGAGAGGGGAGGCAGACCTTGGCGCAAGGCCAAGGGACTCTTGGATTCGGCCGGCCAAGGGGGGAGGAGTCCCACTCCTTCTCCAATCCTAGTTGGACTAGGATTGCTCCCTATTGGCCCTTTCTCCACCTTTTTCTTTATGCCTTTTTCCTCCTGCGCCATGGGCCCTTTTGTGGCTGTTCCACCAGCCCACTAAGGGCTGGTTATAACTCTCCCACAGCCCATGGACCCTCTAGGGTCGAAATACCCCTCCCGGAGGTCTCCCGGTACACTCCCGGCACTCCCGGTACACTACCGATGAGCCCGAAACTTTTCCGGCGACCAAACTGGGACTTCCTATATATGAATCTCTACCTCCGGACCATTCTGGAGATCCTCGTGATGTCCGGGATCTCATTCGGGACTCCAAATAAACTTCGGTCACCACCATACATAACTCTATACCACTAAAACGTCACCAAACCTTAAGTGTGCAGACCCTGCGGGTTCGAGAACTATGTAGACATGATCAAGACACCTCTACGGTCAATAACCAATGGTGGGAGCTGGACGTCCACATTGGTTCCTACATATTCTACAAAGATCTTTATCGGTCGAACCTCTAAGTCAAGGATTTAGTTAATCCCGTATAACGTTCCCTTTATTCTTTGGAATGTTACTTGCCCGAGATTCAATCGTTGGTATGTCCATACCTAGTTCAATCTCGTTACTGACAAGTCTCTTTACTCATTCCGAAATACAAGATCCCGTGGCTAACACTTAGTCACATTTCTTGCATGGCTTGTTGTGATGTTGTATTACAGAGTGGGCCCTGAGATACCTCTTCGTCACACAGAGTAACAAATCCCAGTCTTGATCCATGCCAACCCAACAGACACCCTCGGAGATACCTATAGAGCACCTTTATAGTCACCCAGTTACGTTGCGACGTTTGATAAACACAAGGTACTCCTCCGGTGTCAGTGAGTTACATGATCTCATGGTCATAGGAACATATACTTGACATGCAGAAAACAGTAGCAATAAACTGACACGACCATATGCTACGTTTGTAGTTTGGGTCTTGTCCATCACATTATTCTCCTAATGATGTGATCCCGTTATCAAATGACATCTTATGTCCATGGTCAGGAAACCATAACCATCTTTGATAAACAAGCTAGTTCACTAGAGGCATACTAGGGACACTGGATTGTCTATGTATCCACACATGTATCCATGTTTCCAATGAATACAATTATAGCATGGATAATAAACGATTATCATGAACAAGGAAATATGATAATAACTAATTTATTATTGCCTATAGGGCATATTTCCAACAAGCACACCATACAATGAAAACAGAATCTGTTTCAGATAGAACAGTCTGTAGCAATCTGTACTTTACCCATACTTCTGGAACTCTAAAAATTCTGAAAAATTAGGACAACATAAAGAATTTGTATAGAAATATTGTGTTAAAATGTCATCTCAATGCCACATTCCAGTAAAAAATGAAAATTCGTGCACTCAGAACAAAGTTTCTATTTCAGATTCAGCATTGTTTGTACTCATATTATGGATCATCCTAAAGGCATTACTTGGCACAAACACTAAGGCTACGTTTGGGAGCCAAAATATTTTTTTTTTGGTTTTTTTACCAATACCGTGGTTTCTAACAAAACCTTGGTACTCAATACTTTGAGTCATTTGGATGAAAAAAATACTGCAGTTTAACAAACCGTAGTATGTCTAAAACTATGGTATTTTTCTAGTATATAGAAAAGAGGTCCCGACCTCCTTTTTTAAAACCAAGAAACATTAGCTGCTTGGTCTCTCTGTCCATCTTTTGGGTCATCAACAACTGTGATACATAAATTGATAGCTAGCCGATCGATCTGTCCGGCTAGAGGCAGACGTACACGTACAAATGACTACTTAGCCGCCAGCTAAAGACATATGGATGTAGAGCTGCATACGTCAATCTTTAGTGCATGTCTTAACTACCTCGGTGTTTGATTGATTACAAGAGATAACTCTAGTACAGATCCAACATCTCGCAGAGAACATGCTCATGCAAGGGTGAATGCATATGGTGGCTATTAGGACAAGCTAATCCATGAGTGTAGCTGAATATGCATGCAATAATTCCACCAAAAAAAGAATATGCATGCAACAACGTAATAAACGATCCAAAGCAAAGGGAACTGAGAAAAACTGTCATTTGCCAAATGCCTCGACAGTTTTATCAAAACTGAGTAAAACTATGGTTTTTACAAACTGAAGTATTTATTTCTCATGTATTGAAATACGAAGGTCTTGTAATACCATGGTTTTGCAAAAGCGGTGTTGCCAAATTAGTCCTAAATAAAACATAAAAACACAATCATAACAGAATCATAATTGTGCAAAACTCATAAAAACAGAAGCTAAATAATTTATTCATTGGGTGGCCTCCCAACAAGCGCTATCGTTTTACGCCCCTAGCTAGGCATAACGCGTAGATTCAAGTATTGTCATCCTTAGTTTGCACTCCATAGAAGGCCCTCATGATTGATTCATATGATGGCTTAATTATTGTTCTAGGGAAGTGTCCATACCCTTTCTAAGGGGGAACTGAAACTTAATATTTTCTTCTTTCATATCAATCATGGCACCTATAGTGCGTAAAAACGGTCTACCAAGTATGATAGGACTAGACGGATTGCAATCAATATCAAGAAAACTAAAATCAATGCGAACATACTTCCTATTTGCAAGAATCAGATCATCATTAATTATTCCCAAAGGCTTTTTAATAGTAGAATCCTCCAAGTGCAAATTAAGAGAATATTCTTCAATATTGGTAAGACCAAGCACATCACATAGAGATTTCAGAATCGTGGAAACACTAGCACCCAAATCACACAAAGCAAGTCATTCATAATTTTTAATCTTGACTTTAGTGGTAGGTTCCCACTCATCATGTAATTTTCTAGGGATTGAAATCTCTAATTCCAACCTCTCTTCTAAGAATTTCATCATGGCATCAACGATATGTTTAGTAAAATATTTATTTTTTTCATAAGCATGGGGTGAATTCATCATAGATTGCAGCAAAGAAATACAATCAACCAAGGAGCAACTCTCATAATTAACGTCTTTGTAATCAAATATAGTGTCTAGTTGAAGTTTTGACCTCTCCAAACCCACCTTTATCAAAAGTTTCTTCAAGATTTCCACCCTCCAAATCATTGGGACGCCCTCTAGATAAAGTTTACTCTTCTTTAGTCCCTTTATCATCAATGTTAACATTACTAAAAAAGGAATAAATAGAGTAAACACCAATCATTTCAAGATCTTCATCATTGTTATGAAAGTAATCGCTAGAAAGCGCTTTTTGTAAAAATTCTCTTTGAGCTCTAAGCATAGAGGTTCTTTTCTTACTTTCATCCATAGAAACATATAAAGACTTAATTGATTCATTGATCTTAGGTGGAAAAACATGGAACTTGAGATTTTTCAGATCATTGGAAATTCTATCAATGCTTCTAGACATATCATCAATCTTATTCAACTTTTCTTCTATCGTAGTATTGAAAGACTTTTGAGCATTGATAAATTCTTTAAAAATATTATCAAGATCAGAGGTGTTCCTATTATTATTATTGTAAGAATTACAATAGGAATTACCATAATTATTAGAGGAATTTCCAGGAAATGGCCTAGGATTAAAATTACCTCTATAAGCATTGTTATTGAAGTTGTTGTTGGGGAAAGTTTCATGGGAAACAAAAAAATTGCTACGCACATTCAAGATCTATCCATGGTGATGAGAATCTATGAGAGGGAGAGTGGATCTACATACGCTTGTAGATTGCTAAGCAGGAAGCGTTAAGAAAAGCGGTTGATGTAGTCGAACGTCTTCGCGATCCAAGTCGCCGAGCGTCCCACGATCCAATCACGATCCGTCGCGATCTAGCGCCGAACGGACGACACCTCCGCGTTCAGGACACGTACACCTCAATGTCGATCTCCGTCTTTCTTGATCCAGCAAGAGGGGGCGGAGAGGTAGATGAGTTTGCTGGCAGCACGATTGTGTGGCGGCGGCGGCGGTGGAACTATTCCGGCAGAGCTTCACTTAAGCACCGCCGAATCTAGATGTTGGAGGAACTAGGGAATAGATAACTAGCATGTGGACTTGTGTCCTTGTGGTGTCTATTCCTCCAGTATATATAGGAGGGAGGGGAGGAGGCAGCCACCTAGGGTTTCCCGAGGGCTTCGACCGAAGTGGAGAGGAGGTGGAGGAGTCCACCTCCAATCCTACTCCTAGTAGGATTCCACTTGGAATCCTCCCACCTTTGGGCTTTTTCCTTCTCTCCTCCTCCAGCCGCATGGGCCTCTTGGGGCTGGTTTGCATAGACCACTAAGGGATGGTGCACCACCCCTAAGGCCCATGTGGCCTCCTGGCGCAGGTGGCCTCTCCCGGTGGTCCCTCGGTACCCTCCCGGCACTCCCGACACATTACCGAAGTACCCGAAACTTTTTTGGTGCCCAAAACGGGACTTCCTATATATCAATTTTTACCTTCAGACCATTCCAGAACTCCTCGTGATGTCCGGGATCTCATCTGGGACTCTGAACAACCTTCGATCACCACCATACATAACTCTGTACCACCGAAATGTCATTGAACGTTAAGTGTGCAGACCCTGCGGGTTCGAGAACTATGTAGACATGACTGAGACACCTCTACAGTCAATAACCAATAGCGGGACCTAGATGCCCATATTGGTTCATACATATTCTATGAAGATCTTTATCGGTTGAACCTCTATGTCAAGGATTTAGTTAATCCCGTATACAGTTCCCTTTGTTCTTCGGTATGTTACTTGCCCGAGATTGGATCGCCGATATCTCTATACCTAGTTCAATCTCGTTACTGGCAAGTCTATTTACTCATTCCATAATAAAAGATCCCTTGGCTAACTCTTTAGTCACATTGCATGCAAGGCTTCTTGTGATGTTGTATTATCGAGTGGGCCCTGAGATTCCTCTTCGTCACACGGAGTAACAAATCCCAGTCTTGTTCCATGCCCACTCAACAGACACCCTCAGAGATACCTGTAGAGCAGCTTTATAGTCACCTAGTTACGTTGCGACGTTTGATACAAGAAGGTACTCCTCCGGTGTCAGTGAGTTGCATGATCTCATGGTCATAGGAACAGATACTTGACATGCAGAAAAACTATAGCAATAAACTGACACGGTCATATGTTATGTTTATAGTTTGGGTCTTGTCCATCACATCATTCTCCCAATGATGTGATCCCATTATCAAATGACATCTTATGTCCATGGCTAGGAAACCTTGACCATCTTTGGTCAACGAGCTAGTTTAGTAGAGGCTTACTAGGGACACTTTGTTGTCTATGTATCCACACATGTATCTATGTTTCCAATCAATACAATTATAGCATGGATAATAAACGATTATCATGAACAAGGAAATATGATAATAACTAAATTATTATTTCCTCTAGGGTATATTTCCAATAGTATCCCACCTGCACTAGAGTCAGTAATCTAGTTCACATCACCATGTGATTTACACCCAATGAGTTTTGGGGTTTGATCATGTTTTTCTTGTGAGAGAGGTTTTAGTCAACGGGTCCGCAACATTCAGATCTGTGTGTTCTTTGCAAATCTCTATGTCATATTGTAGATGCCGCTACCATGCTCCACTTGGAGCTATTCCAAATGACTGCTCCACTATACGTATCCGGACTGCTACTCAGAGTCATCCGGATTGTTGTCAAAGCTTGCATCGATGTAACCCTTTACGATGAACTCTTTATCACCTCCATAATCGAGAAACATTTCCTTAGTCATCTAGTTACTGAAGATAATTTTGACCCATGTCTAGTGTTCCACTCCTGGAACACTTTTGTACCCCTTGACAGACTCATGGCAAGGCACACACCTGGTGTGGTACACAACATGGCATACTATATAGAGCCTATGTCTAAGGCATAGGGGACGACCTTCGTCCATTCTCTTTCTTTTGCCGTGGTCGAGATTTGAGTCTCACTCAACTTCACACCTTACAAATCAGGCAAGAACTCTTTCTTTGACTGATCCATTTGAACTCTTTCAAAATCTTGTCAAGGTATGTACTCATTGATAGTCTTATCAGACGTCTTGATCTATCTCCATAGATCCTGATGCCCAATATTTAAGTAGCTTCATTCCAGGTCTTCCTTTGAAAAACTACTTTCAAAAATCCCTTTATGATTTCTAGAAATTCTACACCGTTTCTGATCAACAATATGTCATCCACATATACTTATCAGAAATTCTATAGTGCTCCCACTCACTTTCTTATAAATACAAGTTTCTCATAAGCTTTGTATAAACCCAACAAGTTTGATTACCTCATCAAAGTGTATATTCCAACTCCGAGATGTTTGCTCCATCCCATAGAAGGATCACTGGAGCTTGCATACCTTTTAGCATCCTTAGGACTGACAAAACCTTCTGGTTGTATCACATACAACCTTTCCTCAAGGAAAACGTTAAGGAAACTATGTTTTGACATCCATCTGCGAGATTTCATAATCAAAAAATGCAGCAACTGCTAACATAATTCCAACAGGCTTTAGCATCGCTATGGGTGAGATAGTCTCTTCATAGTCAACTCCTTGAACTTATCAGAAACTACTTTGCGACAAGTCGAGCTTCATAAATGGTGACATTTACCATAAGCCTTCGTCTTCCTTTTAAAGGTCCATTTGTACTCAACGGCCTGCCGATCATTTGGCAAGTCTACCAAAGTCCATACTTGGTTTTCATACATGGATCCTTCCTCGGATTTCATGGCTCCTAGCCATTTGTTGGAATCCAGGCCCACCATCCCTTCTCCATAGCTCGTAGGTTCACTATTGTCCAACAACATGAACTCCAAGACAGGATTGCCGTATCACCCAGGGCAGTACAATTCCTTGTCGACCTACTAGCTCGGTAGTAACTTGATCTGAAGTGTCATGATCATCTTCATTAACTTCCTCTTCATTTGGTGTAGGCACCACAGGAACAACTTTCTGCGCCGTGCTACCATCCAACTGAAGTGACGGTTCAATAACCTCATCAAGTTCTACTTTCCTCCCACTCAATTATTTCGAGAGAAACTCTTTCTCGAGAAAGGACCCATTTTTAGCAACAACCACTTTGCCCTCGGATCTGAGATAAAAGGTATACCCAACTGTTTCCTTAGGGTGTCCTATGAAGATGCACTTTTCTGCTTTGGGTTCGAGCTTATCAGACATAAACGCCGCATTCCCAAACTTTGAGAAATGACAACTTAGGTTTTTGCCAAACCATAATTCATACAGTGTCATCTCAATAGATTTAGATGGTTCCCTTGTAGGGTAACGCAGCAGAAAACAAAAAATTTCCGACCTACGCACCAGCCCAGGACCACTGTGGAGACCGCGTACAAGGTTTGATCTTTTTGTTACCGACTCGTAGCGTAGCGGAAGTAGTGTCGATGACGATCGGCGGTGCAGATCCACGCAGCTAGGATTTACAACCTCCCAACCACGAGGATGTATACCCTCATATGCCCCACGGACAACCCTCCGTGAGGCGGTCAGACAGTCCCCCGGACGGTGTCGCCGATAGCCCTTCGGGAGGACCTCCGAAACTCGGACTGTCACTCGGATAGCCCTTTGGGGGGACCTCCAAAACTCAGACGGTCACACGGATAGCCCTTTGGGAGGCACTCTTGAACTAAGACCGAAACTACGATCTCTCTACAGAGTGCACACATACGGTGTCATCTATCCGGCAGGGCTTCGCCGTCCAGAACTAGTTCCTGTCGGAACCCAGACAACCTTTCGGCTCTACAAAACTATTTCGCTGGGAGGGAGAGAGAGAGCCAGATCATGCATGGCATTTGTATGAGAGTAAGAGTGTGTGTTTAGGCAGCCCACTCCACCCCTATTTATAGGCCAAGCCCAAGGGTGGCTTCTCCAAGAAGCCAAGTGGGAAAATACCAAAGGGCCCTCAAGGTGGCTTCTCTAAGAAGCCACCCAAAAAGCACTTTCACTATTCACAACGACATTTTTCAGTGTCCGTTCGAACCGAAAATATTTATGTGGGCTTAGAACAATTCCAGTACCCACTAAACTAATTTTCAATGCGATCCGGAACAATTCTGGATTAGTGATTTTCATCTGCGAAAAGCATCTGAAGCAGTTCCGGCAGCTCTGGAACATTTCCGGTTTTTCTCCGGAAAATTCCCAGAAGTTTCCAGAATGATTCTGGCACCCTCCAAGAATTATCAGGCATGTGCCGAAACCAATTTGACTTAATGGTATCCCCTGAAACAACTTTTCAGTTTTACCGAAACTGTTCCGGTGTTCTCTCTGCGGAATTTTTCCGGTGTCCGAAACTTTTCCGGTGTCCGAAACTTTTTCGGTGATTTTCTCTCAGACTCCCCGTCTAGCATTCAATAGATAGATGACCCTTAAGAATGTAACCCTATAGGTTTGGTGAAGCATAGACATGACCCGGAACCCCTTCCGATCAATGATCAACATCGGAGCCGTGGACACCCATATTGATCCCTATACCCACATGAATAAATATTCGAGTGAACCTCCAGTTGCCGTGTGCTATTCCTGTTGCTTCGCGATATGTTACAAATACCCGAGGTGAGAGATGTTGGCATCCCCGTGGATCAACAACTTGTCCACTATGCCAGTTACCTCGTTACCGGTATTGTTCTCTTATCTCGTTCCCGTGTTCCGGCAACCCCATTATCAAATCACAAAGTGTCTGGCCAGACGATGATGGATACCATAACACCGAGAGGGCCCAGAGATATCTCTCCATCCTCGGAGGAGAAAATCCCAATCTTGAGCTATCAAGTTACTTGACATATTTTTCCATGAACCCGTAAGCCGCCATAATAGCCACCCATTTACGGATGACGTTTAACAAACCCCAAAGCTCATGAAGCAAGGATGAAGAAACTAGATACTCTCATGGTCTAAGGAATTATGCAAATATTAACTTCTCTCTGTTATTAACCATTAACTTATGACGAATGTATCTCATAGCATAACATCAATTCGGGTCGATTCAACACAAATGTTCTTCTAACATTGTGCCCTCAAAATTGCCGGCATAGCCATGCCCATGATCAGGAAAACATGATCATCATGCAATACTTGAGCCAGTCTTAGAGGCCAGACTAGGAATACAATTTATCGTTTATTATTCCACACATGCATATGAGTCTTCCTTCAAGCCTCATGGTTATTGTAGACTCGAGAACCATAGCAGTTATAGCATGGAACATAAAACTAATTATGAACAGGGAGATAATCAATAACATTTATTATTGCCTCTAGGGCATATCTCCTACAGACTCCCAGTTGCACTAGAGTCAATAATCTAGTCAATGCTAATGCACTTTACACCTATGGCATACTGGTGTAAAATATGCTTCGCTTGTGGTATAGCCTGATGTCCAACGGATCTGACAACTTCAGCTCCATGTTTTCACGCTATCACAAAATTCATATTTTGTGTGAACTTGGCTTTGCATATATGTGAATCATTGGTCGAAACCTGATTCCTCATACTGAGCTATGGAGTAACTATCTGCAATAGTGTCTCATAGACCAAAGCTATCTTGGAACCATACTAAGTTCATGAATGAACTGTATGATTCAACAACTTCTTTGTCGCTTCCAAAGCGTCAACATACTTAGCCTTTATTGTAGAATTCGCCACAGTATCTTGTTTGGAACAATTTCCAACTACCGTGCCACCATATTGTGTATTACACAAAACCCTTAACTTAAATCAAAAATCGCATGGAGCATTGATTGAGACTGTATCGATGTAGTTACTTATAACGAGCACTTCATAATCTTTGCTTGCGAGAAAACATGTCATCAGTACTACTCTAGTACTTAATGACATCTTTCACTGTTGTTCCATGATCAGTGCTTTGATCACTTTGGTACCTATACTCGCAACAACTTGGGAGTATCGGACATATCTGGTTGTTTTTACATACCATGGAATACATGATTAATCCAATCACAAGAGTGTGTGGAATCTCCATCATGTATTTTACTCGTCACTAATTTGGGACACTGAGTCTTGCAAAAACTCTTTCCATGTGACTTTGGTAAGAATCACTCCTTGGTGTTTTAAATGCTAAAAGGTTTTAGCACCTTGTCAATATGTATTCATTGCTTAGCCCCATTAGGTAAGTCTATCTCCATAGATCATCATGCCTAATATTGAGGCTATATTAGGCTATTTAGCCTAAGCACTTCATCGAAAAACTATTTTCAAATGAAGTCCTAATTCGTGTTAAGAAATTTATTTCCAATTAACAATGTGTCAAGCACACAATGTTTTAGAAATATTATTATGCTCCCACTTACTTTCTTGAATCACAAGCATCTTCGTTACCCATTGATGAAGTCAAAACCCCTTTTGACCATTTCCTCAAACCACGAAGATTCCAGCTCCATTTTGCTCTCTTCTGTCCATTGCTGGAACTCTGAAGTTTGCATACTTACTAGCATCCTCTGGATTGAAAAATTACTTTGGACTGTATCACATACAAGTCCTAGGTTTCATTTCCATCAGATGGAAATCCTTTTGTCATCCATGTTTCATATGTCATGATGGATATATGTATTAATTGCTAGTTCAACCCGAACCGGCCTTAAGCATCGCTACGATGAAACAACCTCATCATAGTCAACTCCTTGAAATTTTTATTTCAACAAGTCGAGCTTTATGGATAAAACATTTTTATCCGTATCAGTTTTTAGTTCCATAAATATTTGTTAGACTCTAAGTCCTCTGAAAGGTGTATCAAGGTTTTAGTATTGAATCACTTATATGGAAACTATCTCGGATTGTATTGGCATTTATCCAATCACGAAGTCAGGGCCCATCAACGCTTCCTTGTGTATTGTAGGTATACTATTGTCTAACAACAATATCTCGTTTGCGCACCTGATAGGTTTGCACGAGCTTTGCCTACGTGGTTCAGCTGCACGTTCGACCAAAGTCCATACATTTTATTGTAGAGACTTCCATATCAGTCTTAGTAGGAAACAACGGAATCACTTCCAAGGTTTCTTTCCTTTAAACTGATGACGAAGATACTGGTTATCTCGTCGAGTTGCACTGTCCTCCCACTCACCTTTTGTAAGAACTATTCTCTTTAAAAGCATACCGTTTTGTGGCAAAACCCTTTTCCTCGATATAGTGGTGGGGGAATACCAATGACTTGGGATAACCATACAAACTAGCACTTGTCTAATTTGGAATAAGTTTGTAACCTTTTACACAAGCCCCATATTCCAAATGTTTAAGAAAAGATATAACATGGTTGGGCGTACCATACCATGGCGTCATTTCAATAGACCTGATGGATCTCTTTTCAGTGTAAAAGCCGCAGTCTCTAAAGCATCACTCTTAAAAAGGGATAATGGCAAATTTATTTATGTCACCTTCGATCTTACCATGTCATAAATGGTTCGATTACACCTTCACGGACTTTCCACTTTGCAGTGGTGTTTCGGGAGGTGCAAGTTATGAAACTCTTTTCACAACTCATCAGACATTCGCTAAACTTGTAACTCAAATATTCCTTTCTACAATCGAATTGTACAAACATAATTTTCTTGTTACAATATCTTGTTCTTAATTTTTGAAAACATTTCGAATGATTTCAAAAGATCCAGACTTACGTCCCATCAAGTAAATATCCATATATCTACTTGAGTCATTTCTGAAGATAGATAAATCCACTACTTGCAACAACATTTATTGGACTACACACATCATAATGTATGATCACCAATATGTTCCTTGCTCGTTCCTTATGGCCTATGAACGGTATTTCAGTCACTTCACCTTTCAGAGGAAAGTTGCAAGTGTCAGATGATTCAAAATCAAATGACTGCAAAATCCATCATAATGGAATTTTTCATGCGGGTTTCTCCAATGTGACCAAATGCAGTGCCACACTTGTGTGGTATTCTTTTAGTCTTGTGACATTTAGCGTTAGTGTTATGGATGTATCATATTTCCATCAATGTTCATAACATACATCCCATCTTTGATGGAAGCATGGCCCTTCATGTTATTCATAACACCGAACATCAAAAGTTCTCTTATGAACAACCTTCTTGCAAGATACCTTATGCAAAGGGCTAGAGTGTGAAACTCTAAAATGAATTATGAAAGAAAACCCAGAGGTAATGTATTATTATCATTATTCATAACATACATCTCATTGATAATGAAAGTATGACCCTTATGTTATTCATAACACCGAACATGAAAAGTTCTCTTATGAACAACCTTCTTGCAAGATACCTTATGCAAAGGGCTAGTGTAACATCCCAAAATTTCATTTTTGGAATGTTATGAAATATAGCTATGCATCCATCTGCATCATTGCTTGAATACATGTATTGTTGAAATGCCTTCTCTGAATTTCTGAAACCCCTTTCTACTTTCAATGTGTTGCTTTCACCTATTTGAAAATCTTGGTAAAATGTTCAAAATAAGAGGGGAGTAACATGACACTCCACACCAGGGTCATCTTGGTGATCTATTTGAACAAAAATAACTAAGAGTTATTTTGAAAATATTTGCAAAAAGGTTTTAAAAACAATTAGGCAATTTCTAGAAATATTATTTTTTCAAAGTGTTCAAATGACAGAATACAAATGTTCATTAAATAGAATTTATTATTATGTTAATTTTGATATATAATACTCCTATATTTAGAGACGATTTGAATGCTTTAAAGTTTTTTGTAACGCTCTGGAAAAACATTAAAAAGAAATGGTAACGGTTTCTGTATTAAACGGGCCGGCCCACGGGAAGTTACTCGCGGATTTAATACCGACCGGCCGACCGACGCGCAACGGATGCCTCCTCTCTCACTGACACCGGGTCCCACCTGACCGACCGTTAGCCCCGCTTGGTCGCCTTCCTCCTCACGCGCGTGCCATCGCCGGCCGTTTCTCCCCTCCCCGGATCTCTCTCTCCTCTCCTTCCCCGCACCCCACGAGCACCCTATATAAGAGCCCCAAGTCCCCGCTCTCCATTTCCCCCCGAGCCCCCTCTGTCCCTCACCGAAACGCTGTCAAATCACTCGTTGGAGTTGCCACCACCACCGGATCTCCCCATCGTCGTAGCCGTCGACTCCATCCACCCCTCGCCCCACCGTTGCCACCAATCGACGCCAGACGTCAAGCCCCGCCGCCCGGACCACTCCGCTACCTCCCTCGACCACCGGAGCGCCAACCCCGACGACTTCGCCGTCTCGGACTCGCCGGAGAACCCCTCCTCGCCGGCGACCTCTTCTTTGTGAGCTCCCCTCCCACTCCGTAGCCGTTCGATCTCAAACCGACGCCTAAGATTAGATCGGATTCATTTCCGAACCGGTATTCTCTACCGACCGGTCGCCCGCCCGCAAACACTCGCGCGCACACGCCCTCAATCAATAGGAAAGCGCCACGTAGCCCCCTGACCGTTGCATATCTAGTTTTCTTTTCTGTTTTTGTTTTAGTTAACAGAGTGAATTCTGATTTTATTTTGCTTATAACTTTTAATCTATTTAATGTTTTGAGTTGATTCTTTTTGCATTAGCTCACATTTTTCATTTAGTTTCACCCTGTGTTTTTAAATTTCAAAATTGAACTATAAAATTTGAATTGAATCAAATTTGCTCAAAATCTTCAAATCTGAATAACTAGAGTTTGAAAATAGATTTTGATATGAATCTTTTTGCTACTGTTTGGTATTAGTTAGGACTACCTCCATGTTTAGTTTGAGGATTTTGAGGATATATTTGATTGGTGTTTTAGCTATAAACAGAATCTGCCTAGTGTTATAGTATAGTTTCATTTACTTAGTTTTAGTTAGTTTAACTTAGATTTAGTTTAATTTGTTTAGTAGGTTCTGTTGATTATACATTTAGTGTTTTACTTATTGTTAATAAAAATATAAAATAGTTTAGTGTATTTCCTTGTTAAGATAAGAATCACAACTTCTTTTCAAATAGGTTTATTTTGATTAAAGCAACTAGTTAGTAATAGTTTTGCTTTCAGACAAAGTTTTATATAATTTAATTTTGTTTTCTAAAACAAGTTTATTTGTAAATTCTTTTATGTTAAGAACATGTTATACTAATAAATAATAAGTTTTGGTTTTGCTCTCTTGTTAGTAAAACTATATTTGTTCCATTTGGTGCTTAACAAAACTTTTACAAACTTTACAAAAGTTTTCCCAACAAACTTAAATTGATTTTCTTCTGTTTATTAATAAAAATATTTTATTGTTCCATGCTGTCAACATTTGTTTTGTTATTACAAAATAGTTTTATTATGATAGTAGTGTTTTATCAATCACCTCCTAGTAAACAAAACTTTGTGTGTTTTTCTTACTTGTGATTTGTGCATTGTTTTGTCTTGATTGTTTACTAGTTCTTGATTGATGTTTGTGGGTTACAATGTTCTGTTGTATGCTTATTGAGTGCTTGTTTGTTTCGTTAGATTATCCGGAGTGCGAAGCTTGTTACTTAGAGTCACTCACGTACGAAGATCATCAATCAGGCAAGTCACCTTGATCATGTTTTACCCATGTTTTATATGCATTAGTTCTACCATCTCCCCAATTGCATGCAAGATAGGTTAGTTGGAAACTTGGTTACATTGTAGTAGTATCATGTGGCAGGTACCCCTCGTCAACCGCTTTGACAACATTGGCCCTGGGAAACGTTGTTTTACTTTTGCTATGCTATTAGTAGACGGGGTTGATTGTGTGATTCATGAGAGTTGAGAGAGTTAATAATTTCAAGACCTACATAATGATCAAGATTTCAAGACTCCGAGTTTTCAACATATCTCTGGGTGGATGATGGTTGAACGGCACCCTGGAGAAACCAGTGGAATTGCCTAGGTGATGCTGGAGATGGCCAGTATTCACGCGGAAAGATCCACCCAGGCACAAAGAGATGGATGGGTGCTTCAAGACCCAAGGCTTACCTGCACAGCCACAAGTCATTATGGGCTCTGGCTTGGTTGGATATCGTGGTGACCCTGGACAGGCGGTGCTACGAGATGTAGAAGAACGGTAGGAAAGGATGGGCACCGACAGAGTCGCAGGGAAACCCTTTGGAAGACCATGTTTTGGTCATCCGTTTCTCAAACACCCTGAAGTGCGAGAAATCAAACGGAGGCGACCAAATCTTGTGGGGAACGTGTGCAAAACTCTGCACAGTACTCAAACCTAATCGATTAGCCGTGTCCACGGTCATGGACGACTTGAGCCAAAGGAATTGAAACTTCCGGAACTCTCAACACAATTAGTATAATGATGTGGGTATTACTAACTTGGGTATGAGAATTGGTTGGTGGAACCATCTCATTAATCAACCAACATAGTAATATTTTTGCTTAGCCCCTTTCTTGATGTAGGAAAAAACTTGGCTTTACGCAAAAACTTACCACCCCACTTTCCATATATGCATGTAGAACTAGATGATTATCTTTTCACCCCTATCTTGTGACTTTGCCGGCATATTCCATATGCTGACCTACACGGCTGCAACGTATCATGTTGCCGAGTACCTTTCCGACCAGGAGTGAGGACACGTTCTACGCTCGGTGAGATGCCCTGGGAGTCAGATGGACTCATCTACCTTCGTCGCTTCCGCAAGATTTAGATATTCTCATGAGTTGGCCTTCAGCCACTTTATTGTAATTTTATTGTAATAAAGGACTCGATATGAGATTTCGATTAATATAATGCTGTGTGATTTCCCTTTGATATATACATTGATGTACCGTGTGTGTACCAGCATGATCTTGGGATGGTACGGAAACAGCTAGAGTGTGAAACTCTAAAATGAATTATGAAAGAAAACCCAGAGGTAATGTATTATTATCAATATTCATAACATACATCTCATTCATAATGAAAGTATGGCCCTTATGTTATTCATAACACCGAACATGAAAAGTTCTCTTATGAACAACCTTCTTGCAACATACCTTATGCAAAGGGTTAGAGTGTGACACTCTATAATGATTTATGAAACTTAATACATAGGGAATACACAGATGGAAGGCATAGTAACATTTACTATGTTCCCTACGTGTATCTAAACCTCATCCCTGAATAGTCTTTCAGGCCATAGTAGTTCTTACATCGAGTTGCAACAGAATGCAATCGAGCGGGTATCTTTGTGACCAATTCACAATACCCAAGAATTAGTGATTAACACGTTTAACCATAATTCCCAAGAACTATATCTTTGACCAGCTTTCTATACATCAAAAACTTGTATGACATTCATACACGAGGTGGATATTCCAGTCTTCTTTCCTTTTGCCATTATACTTCTAACAGTTTAACTTTTCAACATTTCTCCTACTCTCAGAAGAAGCATCCAACTTAAGAGTGGTGTTAGCCCCGGACTTCCTAGGTTTGAAAGTCTTACTAACACCCTTCAGACACTTCCTTTCTCTTCAAGTTGTTGTTTTATTCACCTTTCATCATATGACAAGCGTTCTCCTGGATCCCTCTCTTATCAGTCTAATGCATAGTAAACTCCTTTACTAATAGTTTGCAAACAGACATTGCTTTGGATATCTCATAGCTTTTAGCCTTTGTCTGTCTCTGAAAATGATTTTCAGATTCCATGAATATCACATAACTATCCAAACTTTCGAAGTTCCGGTCTCATGAAAGCAAACATATTGCACTTTGACTGGAAAGGAATTCTAGCTTTTGGATCGAAGGACGAGAGTCATATGATCCATAACATTAGCGGGATAATACCGAAAGCATGCGATAGGACAAAGTACTTCTCGACACTCTAGAGGACAATCCTCACATTATGTTACCAACCGTAAAGTTTTAACTAGATATTTAACAGCTATTCAATTTTAATAGGGAAGGTGGAAACGCAAGCCATTATTCTACAACTATTATGCAAATCACACTTAGACATTATTCAAAATTAATTGCACTGAGAATTAAAATAAGTTAATTCTACAGTGCACTCCCACTCAAATCAATGTCTCTCATAATTGATTCTGAGTGATTCAAGATCCAAATTACAATGCAATGCCAAGGATGTATCCATCTCAAGTGACGAGAATTGCAATCGGTAGGCCAACTTGCCAATCACATCTCTATGTGACTCTTGTTCATCTTTCGATGGGCGTGTTCTGAGCTCAGGACTTTCAAGCTAGAACGTCAAGACAACCAAGTGATCTCGCTGTGAGGTCTCAACTCACCCGCCTCACACTTGTCTAATCGTTCGTACCCATGTATCCATGTGATACCCCGAAGAGATAGGTGCCGTGACGGTGCTACACTTGGGAGAACACAAACAACTTGATATTTTTGTGAGAGATCACCCTAATAAAAGCAACTACCGCGCAAATCAAGAAGGGTGCATCAAGAGGGATAAACATCTTAGGCAATTCATAATTAGCATGACATGGTATAGCCCCTTCTGACGGAGAAGTCAAGTATTTCTTCGTCTTCGGCATTCGCATCGGTGTTCACCTTTGCGAAGATTTCCACCACCTTGTTGATGTACCAAATAATGTTGCTATCTCTATAGCTTAATAAAATAAGTGCATTACATAAGGTTGACACGCAGGTCATTAAAGTGCAATCATATGGCTCCAGCCATCATGCCGAATCATGACACGCAGGTCATGTTAATCAATTTACATCATATAGTCATCTCATACATAATCAAATTATTATGAACACTGCTATACCACATCACATGCACATGCAAACCATCCTGCAAAACCAAGTTAGATGCCTCTAATTGGTCCATGCAAAAACTTGTTTTACGTAGCTTCTAAGGTTTCGAAACAAACCGAAGCTACCAACGTCCATCATCAAGCATGATAATCCAAGTTGCTAGATTAACCTTCCAGGGTGTATGAAACACGAGATAATAAAATCTCGAGCCCCATACTAAACTTCATCATACGCGTGACCCCCATGCAGATCACATATGCATTGCCCTTTCATCTGCAAAACATCCATCTTTCTCAACTATGGTGGAACCCAAAGAACTGTTAGCACATCGTTGATTTGTCAATCAGCATACTCAGGAGCAGCATGAAAGGATCGCAGATTGCCAGAACTTTATGAGATTCCACCATTCCGTCAAGATCAGGACTATGCAAATTCAGGGGAAGCAACAGGAACATTGAGTAACATATTTCATCTGCTACCCGCACAAATAATTTTCAGCAATAGATCTCATCTACTACCTAATTAGATTTCTGTTTTTGTTTTAGTTAACAGAGTGAATTCTGATTTTATTTTGCTTATAACTTTTAATCTATTTAATGTTTTGAGTTGATTCTTTTTGCATTAGCTCACATTTTTCATTTAGTTTCACCCTGTGTTTTTAAATTTCAAAATTGAACTATAAAATTTGAATTGAATCAAATTTGCTCAAAATCTTCAAATCTGAATAACTAGAGTTTGAAAATAGATTTTGATATGAATCTTTTTGCTACTGTTTGGTATTAGTTAGGACTACCTCCATGTTTAGTTTGAGGATTTTGAGGATATATTTGATTGGTGTTTTAGCTATAAACAGAATCTGCCTAGTGTTATAGTATAGTTTCATTTACTTAGTTTTAGTTAGTTTAACTTAGATTTAGTTTAATTTGTTTAGTAGGTTCTGTTGATTATACATTTAGTGTTTTACTTATTGTTAATAAAAATATAAAATAGTTTAGTGTATTTCCTTGTTAAGATAAGAATCACAACTTCTTTTCAAATAGGTTTATTTTGATTAAAGCAACTAGTTAGTAATAGTTTTGCTTTCAGACAAAGTTTTATATAATTTAATTTTGTTTTCTAAAACAAGTTTATTTGTAAATTCTTTTATGTTAAGAACATGTTATACTAATAAATAATAAGTTTTGGTTTTGCTCTCTTGTTAGTAAAACTATATTTGTTCCATTTGGTGCTTAACAAAACTTTTACAAACTTTACAAAAGTTTTCCCAACAAACTTAAATTGATTTTCTTCTGTTTATTAATAAAAATATTTTATTGTTCCATGCTGTCAACATTTGTTTTGTTATTACAAAATAGTTTTATTATGATAGTAGTGTTTTATCAATCACCTCCTAGTAAACAAAACTTTGTGTGTTTTTCTTACTTGTGATTTGTGCATTGTTTTGTCTTGATTGTTTACTAGTTCTTGATTGATGTTTGTGGGTTACAATGTTCTGTTGTATGCTTATTGAGTGCTTGTTTGTTTCGTTAGATTATCCGGAGTGCGAAGCTTGTTACTTAGAGTCACTCACGTACGAAGATCATCAATCAGGCAAGTCACCTTGATCATGTTTTACCCATGTTTTATATGCATTAGTTCTACCATCTCCCCAATTGCATGCAAGATAGGTTAGTTGGAAACTTGGTTACATTGTAGTAGTATCATGTGGTAGGTACCCCTCGTCAACCCCTTTGACAACATTGGCCCTGGGAAACGTTGTTTTACTTTTGCTATGCTATTAGTAGACGGGGTTGGTTGTGTGATTCATGAGAGTTGAGAGAGTTAATAATTTCAAGACCTACATAATGATCAAGATTTCAAGACTCCGAGTTTTCAACATACCTCTGGGTGGATGATGGTTGAACGGCACCCTAGAGAAACCAGTGGAATTGCCTAGGTGATGCTGGAGATGGCCAGTATTCACGCGGAAAGATCCACCCAGGCACAAAGAGATGGATGGGTGCTTCAAGACCCAAGGCTTACCTGCACAGCCACAAGTCATTATGGGCTCTGGCTTGGTTGGATATCGTGGTGACCCTGGACAGGCGGTGCTACGAGATGTAGAAGAACGGTAGGAAAGGATGGGCACCGACAGAGTCGCAGGGAAATCCTTTGGAGGACCATGTTTTGGTCATCCGTTTCTCAAACACCCTGAAGTGCGAGAAATCAAACGGAGGCGACCAAATCTTGTGGGGAACATGTGCAAAACTCTGCAGAGTACTCAAACCTAATCGATTAGCCGTGTCCACGGTCATGGACGACTTGAGCCAAAGGAATAAAAACTTCCAGAACTCTCAACACAATTAGTATAATGATGTGGGTATTACTAACTTGGGTATGAGAATTGGTTGGTGGAACCATCTCATTAATCAACCAACATAGTAATATTTTTGCTTAGCCCCTTTCTTGATGTAGGAAAAAACTTGGCTTTACGCAAAAACTTACCACCCCACTTTCCGTATATGCATGTAGAATTTGATGATTATCCTTTCACCCCTCTCTTGTGACTTTGCCGGCATATTCCATATGCTGACCTACACGGCTGCAACGTATCATGTTGCAGAGTACCTTTCCGACCAGGAGTGAGGACACGTTCTACGCTCGGTGAGATGCCCTTGGAGTCAGATGGACTCATCTACCTTCGTCGCTTCCGCAAGATTTAGATATTCTCATGAGTTGGCCTTCAGCCACTTTATTGTAATTTTATTGTAATAAAGGACTCGATATGAGATTTCGATTAATATAATGCTGTGTGATTTCCCTTTGATATATACATTGATGTACCATGTGTGTACCAGCATGATCTTGGGATGGTACGGAAACACCGGAGATTCGACCTTTGAGGTTAGGTCGTTACAAAAATGGTATCAGAGCACACGCTGACCGTAGGACGTAACCTCTAGGATTGGAAAGCCTTAGGATTATTTATCTTTGTCTTTAAAATTCTTATACTCTCATCTATTTGTTTCTGACTCCTCTCCGATTATTTCAAAATTTATAGATGGCCACCTTCATCTTAGTGTTGATCACGGAGTTTTGCCAGCCTGACGCAATGATGCCCTTTGGTAAGGAGCTGATGAGGATCGTCAAGGACGTAAGGATTGCTTTGCCGAGCATTACTGGGATTCCTATCATGTCATTTCCCCAAGATGGACGCTACAGGATCGAGGTGCATATCCCAGGGAAGACTTTTGGAAATCGGAAGGAACCCATCGACCTCAAGTTCGTGGCACCCAGTTGGATACTTGGGAGAGACATGGCCATTCATCGTGCCCTTGGACGTATTCAGGAGGAATACAGAGGTGGAACCATTTCACCAGGACTCAGTGTGGTTTGTCGCAGGGATGTCCATGGAAACATCATAACTCCTCCCACTACAGACACCACCATTTCCTATATCCAGACCCTGGAGACTCACATCAGGACTCTGGAGCTTCGAGTTCGTGCTGATACGAAGACAATCAAGAATCTGATGAACCGTGAGATTGACCTCGAAGCTGACTTGCGGGAAGCCAACTACGAGCATGAATATGAGGTGAAGGATTTCTTAGAGAGGATCGACAAGCTGAACACTCGCATCGCCACTCTGGAGGAACAGATGGACATGGGTGAAAATCTTCATCCTGAGGGAGACTTGGCTCCTTTCATCAGCGACGATGATGACTATGAGGAGAGCACCACTGGAGGAGACTCAGTCACCATGTACTTCTGAGGAAAACATTAGTTATGCCCTCCATGTATCTTTTATTTTCAATGTTAAAAGCGTAGGTCGATGCTTAGTTTGATTGAGATTTGTATTTCCGATGTTTGACATTGATTGAATAAATGAATGAGTGTTTGGTGTGATATGTTTGTTGCATTACATATGGGTAGTGAATTTCTCCTTTTAGACCCTTGTTCTATTCTAATTCTCACCCCTCTGAAAACAGCAAGATGCCTCCACGACGTGAGACCGACTTCACTTTTCCGCCGGAACTCACGCAACTCCTTCAGCAGCAGAAGGCACTGATGCAGCTATTGATCCAGAATCAGACCAACAACCAGAACAACAACAACCACCATCCACCCCAGACTGACAATCTCACCTGTTTTCTGAGGTTGAACCCTCCAACTTTCTCCAGCAGTACTGAGCCCATTGTGGCAGATGACTGGCTCCGTAAGATGGAGAGAGAACTCGTCACCGCTGGATGTACTGACGCTGAGAAGGTGCGCTTTGCCGCACATCAATTGGAAGGACCAGCAGCTTCATGGTGGGAGAATTACATCACCACCTATCCTATTGCTGATGTAACTTGGGAGCAATTCAAGCTTGCTTTCCGCACCGCACATGTTTCAGCTGGAGCCATGAGTCTGAAGAAGCACGAGTTTCGTAACTTGCGCCAGGGAAATCGCTCTGTGGCCCAGTACGTGGACGACTTCAACACATTGGCACGTTATGCACCAGGAGACGTGGCCGATGATGCAGCCAAGCAAGAGAAGTTTCTGGAAGGACTCAACGATGAGTTGAGCATGCAGCTGGTAGTGGCTACCTTCAACAACTACCAAGAGCTGGTGGACAAGGCCCTCATCTTGGAGGGAAAACAGCAGCAAATTGAGAATCGCAAGAGGAAGTACACCCAGGGGAAGTTTAACTCTGGAGCTCATCAGAAGCCCCGCTACTCCCCGTACTCAGTAAATACCAGATCAGGGACCGGTAAGTTTGGAAGGCACACTCATGCCGTGCACAACCATGGAGGAAATGGGAATGCCCGTTCCAACCATGGCAATTTCAAGACTGACAATGGGAATGGGAACAACAATCAGCACCGTCACGTCCCTAGTTAGAAAGATCTGAGCCACATCACCTGTTTCAAGTGCCAGAAGACAAGGCACTATGCTACTGAGTGTCCCCAGAGCAAGCAGGGAAATGGAAACGGCAACTCCGTAGCCAAGAAGCCCAACCCTTTTCCTCGTGCCCAGGTGAACCACCTCGACGTGGAAGAAGTCTATGATCAACCCGAGACTGTGGTTGGTAAGTTTTTATTGCATTCACGTCCAGTTACAGTACTTTTTGATTCCGGTGCAACTCATTCATTCATATCAAGGGTAGTTGTGGATAAGTATGGTTTGCCCACCAAAACCCTTAGTCAGCCCATTAAGGTCAGTTCCCCAGGAGGTATGATGATGGCAGGGATAGGATGCCATGCCTTGAAACTCAATATAGGAAACCATGTTTTTCCCACTGACCTCATCGTCTTAGAATCCCAAGGATTGGATGTAATCCTAGGCATGGATTGGATGACCAAGTATGAAGGAAATCTTGATTGCCCTAGCAAGTCTGTTTCACTCACCACCCCAGAGACCAAGAGGATTAAGTATGTATCCCGACGCACACGTATGAGTGCTCGTTTAAATTCTCTCATGGGAGTTGTTCAGGAGGAAGTACCTGTGGTAAAAGACCTTCTGGATGTATTTCCAGAAGAATTACCAGGAATGCCACCAGATAGGGAGATTGAGTTCCTAATAGAGCTACAGCCAGGGACAACCCCAATTTCCAAGAGACCCTATCGGATGCCCGCAAACGATCTGTTGGAAATCAAGAAGCAAATTAAGGAGTTATTGGACAAAGGGTATATTCGCCCAAGTTCTTCACCTTGGGGAGCCCCAGTTCTTTTGGTGGAGAAGAAGGATAAAACCTTGAGAATGGTAGTCGATTATCGCGCCTTGAACGAGGTGACTATCAAGAACAAGTACCCTCTGCCGATGATTAACGATTTATTTGATCAACTAGTAGGCGCCAAAATATTCTCGAAGATCGATCTTCGATCAGGGTATCATCAACTGAAGATTCGTGAACAGGATATACCCAAAACGGCTTTCACCACAAGGTATGGCTTGTATGAGTATACTGTCATGTCCTTTGGTTTGACTAATGCTCCTGCCTACTTCATGAATTTAATGAACAAAGTGTTTATGGAATATTTGGACAAGTTTGTTGTGGTGTTCATCGATGACATATTGATATTCTCCAAGAACGAGGAAGAACACAAGGAACATCTGCGTTTAGTTCTGGAGAAGCTAAGAGAGCATCAGTTATATGCCAAGTTCAGCAAATGTGAATTTTGGCTGACGGAAGTCGGATTCCTTGGACATGTTATTTCCGGAGAAGGAATAGCCGTAGACCCCGCTAAGGTTGAAGCCGTCACCGAGTGGAAGTCACCCACCTCAGTTAAGGAAATCCACAGTTTCCTTGGACTTGCCGGATATTACCGGAGATTCATTGAGAATTTCTCAAAGATTGCCAAGCCCATGATAGAGTTGTTGAAGAAAGAATCTAAGTATGTTTGGACTGAGGAATGCGAAGCCAGTTTCCAGGAGTTGAAGAAACATTTGTTCATAGCCCCAGTGTTGATTTTGCCCAATATTCGGAAGGACTTCCAGGTTTATTGTGATGCTTCACGTCAAGGACTTGGAGGAGTACTCATGCAAGATGGAAAGGTTGTAGCTTATGGATCTAGACAACTACGACCTCATGAGTTGAATTATGCGACCCATGATTTGGAACTAGCAGCCGTAGTGCACGCACTCAAGACCTGGAGACATTTCCTTATCGGAAATAGTTGTGATGTTTACACCGACCATAAGAGCCTGAAATATATTTTCACGTAGAAAGAGTTGAATCTCAGACAGAGGAGATGGTTAGAGTTAATCAAGGACTTTGACATGAGATTACACTACCATCCAGGTAAGGCTAATGTTGTAGCCAATGCCTTGAGTCGGAAAACTTATGTAAACACACTCACAGCGGGAGGATTACCCCAAGAGTTAGCCGATGATCTCAGAGAGCTCAAGCTAGAGATAGTTCCAAGAGGATATGTTGCTACACTGGAAATTCAGTCCACCTTGACCGAAAGAATTCGTGAAGCCCAGAAATCGGACAAGGAGATAGCTGAGATAAAGCAGAGAATGGAAGATGGTAAGGCTAAAGGTTTTCGTGAGGATGAAAACGGAACTTTGTGGTTTGAGAACCGAATCTATGTGCCCAATGACCCAGAGCTCAGGAAGTTGATACTTCAGGAAGCCCACGATTCACCTTACTCGATACACCCAGGCAATACCAAGATGTATCTGGATTTAAAGGAAAGTTATTGGTGGACAGGTATGAAGAAAGATATTGCGGAACATGTTGCAATATGTGATGTTTGTCAGCGAGTAAAGGCAGAACATCAGAAACCAGCAGGGTTACTCCAACCTTTGCCGATACCCGAGTGGAAATGGGAAAAGCTTGGTATGGACTTCATCACAGGATTACCCAGGACCCGTTCAGGTTATGATTCCATCTGGGTAGTGGTAGATCGCTTGACCAAGGTAGCTCATTTCGTTCCAGTGAAAACCACCTATACCAGTGCTAAGCTAGCCAAGATATATATGACCAGAATCGTATGTCTGCATGGAGTTCCGAGGAGTATCGTGTCAGATAGAGGAACACAATTTACCTCAAAGTTTTGGCATCAGTTACATGAAACTTTGGGTACAAGGCTAGAGTTCAGTACAGCTTTTCATCCGCAGACAGATGGACAGACTGAGAGAGTCAACCAGATTCTGGAAGACATGTTGAGAGCTTGTGCGCTAGATTATGGATCTAGTTGGGATGACAACTTACCTTACGCAGAATTCTCGTACAACAACAGTTATCAGACCAGTCTGAAGATGGCCCCTTCCGAAGCATTATACGGAAGGAGGTGCAAAACACCGTTGACATGGGATGGTGTTGGAGATCGACAACTTTTTGGTCCCGACCTTATCCAAGATTCGGAAGAGAAAGTCAAGTTGATTCATGACAGACTCAAGATAGCTCAATCTCGACAGAAGAGTTATGCTGACAGCAAACGCAAAGAAGTGACGTATGAAGTGGGAGACCGAGCATATGTTCGTGTGTCCCTGCTTCGAGGAATCAAGAGGTTTGGTGTTAAAGGAAAATTAGCACCCAGATACATAGGCCCCTACAAAATTCTTGAATGTAGAGGCGAAGTTGCATACAAGCTGAAATTGCCGGAAGGATTATCCGGAGTTCATGATGTTTTCCATGTTTCCCAGCTGAAGAAATGTCATGCTGAGATGGTTGATATTCCTTTGAGAGACACAGTGCCCCTAGAGGCCATACAACTTGACAATGATCTGACTTACGAGGAGAAGCCTATCAGAATCCTCGAGAATGCCAACAGAGTTACCCGAAGCAGGATCATCAAGTTCTGTAAGGTTTTGTGGAGTCATCACACCGAGGAAGAAGCCACCTGGGAACGCGAAGAAGATCTTCGTAGAGACCACCCACACCTATTTTCTAGCCAACCCGAATCTCGAGGGCGAGATTCATCTTAAGGTGGGTAGGTTTGTAACATCCCAAAATTTCATTTTTGGAATGTTATGAAATATAGCTATGCACCCATCTGCATCATTGCTTGAATACATGTATTGTTGAAATGCCTTCTCTGAATTTCTGAAACCCCTTTCTACTTTCAATGTGTTGCTTTCACCTATTTGAAAATCTTGGTAAAATGTTCAAAATAAGAGGGGAGTAACATGACACTCCACACCAGGGTCATCTTGGTGATCTATTTGAACAAAAATAACCAGGAGTTATTTTGAAAATATTTGGAAAAAGGTTTTAAAAACAATTAGGCAATTTCTAAAAATATTATTTTCTCAAAGTGTTCAAATGACAGAATAAAAATGTTCATTAAATAGAATTTATTATTATGTTAATTTTGATATATAATAATCCTATATTTAGAGATGATTTGAATGCTTTAAAGTTTTTTGTAACGCTCTGGAAAAACATTAAAAAGAAACGGTAACGGTTTCTGTATTAAACGGGCCGGCCCACGGGCAGTTACTCGCGGATTTAATACCGACCGGCCGACCGACGCGCAACGGACGCCTCCTCTCTCACTGACACCGGGTCCCACCTGACCGACCGTTAGCCCCGGATCTCTCTCTGCTCTCCTTCCCCGCACCCCACGAGCACCCTATATAAGAGCCCCAAGTCCCTGCTCTCCATTTCCCCCCCGAGCCCCCTCTGTCCCTCGCCGAAACGCTGTCAAATCACTCGCCAGAGTTGCCACCACCACCGGATCTCCCCATCGTCGTAGCCGTCGACTCCGTCCACCCCTCGCCCCACCGTTGCCACCAATCCACGCCGGACGTCAAGCCCCGCTGCCCGGACCACTCCGCTGCCTCCCTCGACCACCGGAGCGCCAACCCCGACGACTTCGTTGTCTCGGACTCGCCGGAGAACCCCTCCTCGCGGTGACCTCTTCTTTGTGAGCTCCCCTCCCACTCCGTAGCCATTCGATCTCAAACCAACGCCTAAGATTAGATCAGATTCATTTCTTGTTAGTAAAACTATATTTGTTCCATTTAGTGCTTAACAAAACTTTTACAAACTTTACAAAAGTTTTCCCAACAAACTTAAATTGATTTTCTTCTGTTTATTAATAAAAATATTTTATTGTTCCATGCTGTCAACAATTGTTTTGTTATTACAAAATAGTTTTATTATGATAGTAGTGTTTTATCAATCACCTCCTAGTAAACAAAACTTTGTGTGTTTTTCTTACTTGTGATTTGTGCATTGTTTTGTCTTGATTGTTTACTAGTTCTTGATTGATGTTTGTGGGTTACAATGTTCTGTTGTATGCTTATTGAGTGCTTGTTTGTTTCGTTAGATTATCCGGAGTGCGAAGCTTGTTACTTAGAGTCACTCACGTACGAAGATCATCAATCAGGCAAGTCACCTTGATCATGTTTTACCCATGTTTTATATGCATTAGTTCTACCATCTCCCCAATTGCATGCAAGATAGGTTAGTTGGAAACTTGGTTACATTGTAGTAGTATCATGTGGCAGGTACCCCTCGTCAACCGCTTTGACAACATTGGCCCTGGGAAACGTTGTTTTACTTTTGCTATGCTATTAGTAGACGGGGTTGATTGTGTGATTCATGAGAGTTGAGAGAGTTAATAATTTCAAGACCTACATAATGATCAAGATTTCAAGACTCCGAGTTTTCAACATATCTCTGGGTGGATGATGGTTGAACGGCACCCTGGAGAAACCAGTGGAATTGCCTAGGTGATGCTGGAGATGGCCAGTATTCACGCGGAAAGATCCACCCAGGCACAAAGAGATGGATGGGTGCTTCAAGACCCAAGGCTTACCTGCACAGCCACAAGTCATTATGGGCTCTGGCTTGGTTGGATATCGTGGTGACCCTGGACAGGCGGTGCTACGAGATGTAGAAGAACGGTAGGAAAGGATGGGCACCGACAGAGTCGCAGGGAAACCCTTTGGAAGACCATGTTTTGGTCATCCGTTTCTCAAACACCCTGAAGTGCGAGAAATCAAACGGAGGCGACCAAATCTTGTGGGGAACGTGTGCAAAACTCTGCACAGTACTCAAACCTAATCGATTAGCCGTGTCCACGGTCATGGACGACTTGAGCCAAAGGAATTGAAACTTCCGGAACTCTCAACACAATTAGTATAATGATGTGGGTATTACTAACTTGGGTATGAGAATTGGTTGGTGGAACCATCTCATTAATCAACCAACATAGTAATATTTTTGCTTTGCCCCTTTCTTGATGTAGGAAAAAACTTGGCTTTACGCAAAAACTTACCACCCCACTTTCCATATATGCATGTAGAACTAGATGATTATCTTTTCACCCCTCTCTTGTGACTTTGCCGGCATATTCCATATGCTGACCTACACGGCTGCAACGTATCATGTTGCAGAGTACCTTTCCGACCAGGAGTGAGGACACGTTCTACGCTCGGTGAGATGCCCTGGGAGTCAGATGGACTCATCTACCTTCGTCGCTTCCGCAAGATTTAGATATTCTCATGAGTTGGCCTTCAGCAACTTTATTGTAATTTTATTGTAATAAAGGACTCGATATGAGATTTCGATTAATATAATGCTGTGTGATTTCCCTTTGATATATACATTGATGTACCGTGTGTGTACCAGCATGATCTTGGGATGGTACGGAAACAGCTAGAGTGTGAAACTCTAAAATGAATTATGAAAGAAAACCCAGAGGTAATGTATTATTATCAATATTCATAACATACATCTCATTCATAATGAAAGTATGGCCCTTATGTTATTCATAACACCGAACATGAAAAGTTCTCTTATGAACAACCTTCTTGCAACATACCTTATGCAAAGGGTTAGAGTGTGACACTCTAAAATGATTTATGAAACTTAATACATAGGGAATACACAGATGGAAGGCATAGTAACATTTACTATGTTCCCTACGTGTATCTAAACCTCATCCCTGAATAGTCTTTCAGGCCATAGTAGTTCTTACATCGAGTTGCAACAGAATGCAATCGAGCGGGTATCTTTGTGACCAATTCACAATACCCAAGAATTAGTGATTAACACGTTTAACCATAATTCCCAAGAACTATATCTTTGACCAGCTTTCTATACATCAAAAACTTGTATGACATTCATACACGAGGTGGATATTCCAGTCTTCTTTCCTTTTGCCATTATACTTCTAACAGTTTAACTTTTCAACATTTCTCCTACTCTCAGAAGAAGCATCCAACTTAAGAGTGGCGTTAGCCCCGGACTTCCTAGGTTTGAAAGTCTTACTAACACCCTTCAGACACTTCCTTTCTCTTCAAGTTGTTGTTTTATTCACCTTTCATCATATGACAAGCGTTCTCCTGGATCCCTCTCTTATCAGTCTAATGCATAGTAAACTCCTTTACTAATAGTTTGCAAACAGACATTGCTTTGGATATCTCATAGCTTTTAGCCTTTGTCTGTCTCTGAAAATGATTTTCAGATTCCATGAATATCACATAACTATCCAAACTTTCGAAGTTCCGGTCTCATGAAAGCAAACATATTGCACTTTGACTGGAAAGGAATTCTAGCTTTTGGATCGAAGGACGAGAGTCATATGATCCATAACATTAGCGGGATAATACCGAAAGCATGCGATAGGACAAAGTACTTCTCGACACTCTAGAGGACAATCCTCACATTATGTTACCAACCGTAAAGTTTTAACTAGCTATTTAACAGCTATTCAATTTTAATAGGGAAGGTGGAAACGCAAGCCATTATTCTACAACTATTATGCAAATCACACTTAGACATTATTCAAAATTAATTGCACTGAGAATTAAAATAAGTTAATTCTACAGTGCACTCCCACTCAAATCAATGTCTCTCATAATTGATTCTGAGTGATTCAAGATCCAAATTACAATGCAATGCCAAGGATGTATCCATCTCAAGTGACGAGAATTGCAATCGGTAGGCCAACTTGCCAATCACATCTCTATGTGACTCTTGTTCATCTTTCGATGGGCGTGTTCTGAGCTCAGGACTTTCAAGCTAGAACGTCAAGACAACCAAGTGATCTCGCTGTGAGGTCTCAACTCACCCGCCTCACACTTGTCTAATCGTTCGTACCCATGTATCCATGTGATACCCCGAAGAGATAGGTGCCGTGACGGTGCTACACTTGGGAGAACACAAACAACTTGATATTTTTGTGAGAGATCACCCTAATAAAAGCAACTACCGCGCAAATCAAGAAGGGTGCATCAAGAGGGATAAACATCTTAGGCAATTCATAATTAGCATGACATGGTATAGCCCCTTCTGACGGAGAAGTCAAGTATTTCTTCGTCTTCGGCATTCGCATCGGTGTTCACCTTTGCGAAGATTTCCACCACCTTGTTGATGTACCAAATAATGTTGCTATCTCTATAGCTTAATAAAATAAGTGCATTACATAAGGTTGACACGCAGGTCATTAAAGTGCAATCATATGGCTCCAGCCATCATGCCGAATCATGACACGCAGGTCATGTTAATCAATTTACATCATATAGTCATCTCATACATAATCAAATTATTATGAACACTGCTATACCACATCACATGCACATGCAAACCATCCTGCAAAACCAAGTTAGACGCCTCTAATTGGTCCATGCAAAAACTTGTTTTACGTAGCTTCTAAGGTTTCGAAACAAACCGAAGCTACCAACGTCCATCATCAAGCATGATAATCCAAGTTGCTAGATTAACCTTCCAGGGTGTATGAAACACGAGATAATAAAATCTCGAGCCCCATACTAAACTTCGTCATACGCGTGACCCCCATGCAGATCACATATGCATTGCCCTTTCATCTGCAAAATATCCATCTTTCTCAACTATGGTGGAACCCAAAGAACTGTTAGCACATCGTTGATTTGTCAATCAGCATACTCAGGAGCAGCATGAAAGGATCGCAGATTGCCAGAACTTTATGAGATTCCACCATTCCGTCAAGATCAGGACTATGCAAATTCAGGGGAAGCAACAGGAACATTGAGTAACATATTTCATCTGCTACCCGCACAAATAATTTTCAGCAATAGATCTCATCTACTACCTAATTATATTGTGCAACAACCATATATCTCTATGTATTCTAGATCACAACTTGCATCTATGCATAGCATGGCTCTTGATGCCACTGTAGGGTAACGCAGCAGAAAACAAAAAATTTCCGACCTACGCACCAGCCCAGGACCACTATGGAGACTGCATACAAGGTTTGATCTTTTCGTTACTGACTCATAGCGCAGCGGAAGTAGAGTCGATGACGATCAGCGGTGCAGATCCCCGCAGCTAGGATTTACAACCTCCCAACCGCGAGGATGTATACCCTCATCTGCCCTGCGGACAGCCCTCCGGGAGGCGGTCGGACAGTCCCCCGGACGGTGTCGTGAACAGCCCTTCGGGAGGACCTCTGAAACTCGGACTATCACTCGGACAGCCCTTCGGGAGGACCTCCAAAACTCGTATGGTCACACGGACAGCCCTTCGGGAGGCACTCTAGAACTAAGACCGAAACTACGATCTCTCTACAGCGTTGCACACATACGGTGTCATCTATCCGGCAGGGCTTCGCCGTCTAGAACTAGTTCCTGTCGGAACCCAGACAACCTTTCGGCTCTACAAAACTATTTCGCTGGGAGGGAGAGAGAGAGCCAGATCATGCATGGCATTTTTATGAGAGTAAGAGTGTGTGTTTAGGCAGCCCACTCCACCCCTATTTATAGGCCGAGCCCAAGGGTGGCTTCTCCAAGAAGCCAAGTGGGAAAATACCAAAGGGCCCTCCAGGTGGCTTCTCTAAGAAGCCACCCAAAAAGCACTTTCACTATTCACGACGACATTTTTCAGTGTCCGTTCGAACCGAAAATATTTATGTGGGCTTAGAACAATTCCAGTACCCACTAAAATAATTTTCAATGCGATCCGGAACAATTCTGGATTAGTGATTTTCATCTGCGAAAAGCATTTGAAGCGGTTCCGGCAGCTCCGGAACATTTCCGGTTTTTCTCCGGAAAATTCCCAGAAGTTGCCAGAATGATTCTGGCACCCTCCAAGAATTATCAGGCATGTCCCGAAACCAATTTGACTTAATGGTATCCCTGAAACAACTTTTCAGTTTTACCGAAACTGTTCCGGTGTTCTCTCTGCGGAACTTTTCCGGTGTCTGAAACTTTTCCGGTGTCCGAAACTTTTTCGGCGATTTTCTCTCAGACTCCCCGTCTAGCATTCAACAGATAGATGACCCTTAAGCATGTGACCCTATAGGTTCGGTGAAGCATAGACATGACCCGGAACCCCTTCCGATCAATGATCAACATCGGAGCCGTGGACACCCATATTGATCCCTATACCCACACGAATAAATATTCGAGTGAACCTCCAGTTGCCATGTGCTATTCCTGTTGCTTCGCGATATGTTACAAATACCCGAGGTGATAGATGTTGGAATCCCCGTGGATCAACAACTTGTCCACTATGCCAGTTACCTCGTTACCGGTATTGTTCTCTTATCTCGTTCCCGTGTTCCGGCATCCCCGTGATCAAATCACAAAGTGTCTGGCCAGACGATGATGGCTACCGTAACACCGAGAGGCCCCAGTGATATCTCTCCATTGTCGGAGGAGACAATCCCAATCTTGAGCTATCAATTTACTTGACATACTTTTCCATGAACCCGTAAGACGCCGTAATAGCCACCCATTTACGGATGACGTTTAACAAACCCCAAAGCTCATGAACCAAGCATGAAGAAACTCGATACTCTCGTGGTCTAAGGAATTATGAAAATATTAACTTCTCTGTGTTATTAACCATTAACTTATGACGAATATATCTCATAGCATAACATCAATTCGGGTCGATTCAACACAAATGTTCTTCTAACATTGTGCCCTCAAAATTGCCGGCATAGCCATGCCCATGATCAGGAAGTCAGGATCATCATGCAATACTTGAGCCAGTCTTAGAGGCCAGATTGGGAATACGATATACCGTTTATTATTCCACACGTGCATATGAGTCTTCCAAGCCTCGTGGTTAACGTAGACTCGAGAACCATAGCAGTTATAGCATGGAACATAAAACTAATTATGAATAGGGAGATAATCAATAACATTTATTATTGCCTCTAGGGCATATCTCCTACAGCCCTATTTAAAGTGAATGTAGGTGTCTCTAATGCATATCCCAAAAATGATAGTGGCAAAACGATAAGAGACATCATAGTACACACCATACCCAATAGAGCACGACTACGATGTGCGGACACACCATCACACTATGGTGTTCCAGGTGGCGTAAGTTGTGAAACAATTTTCACATTGTCTTAAGTTATATGCTAAACTCGTAACTGAGATATTCACCTTTGCGATCATATCGTAGACATTTTATCTTCTTGTCACGATGATCTCAAACTTCACTCTGAACTTGCTTGAACTTTTCAAACATTTCAGACTTGTGTTTCATTAAGTAAATATACCAATATCTACTCAAATCATTAGTGAAGGTAAGAAAATAACGATATCCACCGCACGCTAAAACACTCATTGGACCATATACATCAACATGTATCATTTCCAAAAAGTCACTTGCCCGCTCCATCATACCGAAAACGGGGTCTTAGTCATTTTGCCCATGAGGCATGGTCCACATGTCTGAGCCGATTTGAAATTGAGTGAGTTCAAAAGATCCATCAACACGGAGTTTCTTCATGCGCTTTACACCAATATGAAATTTAGCGGCAGTGCCACAAGTATGTGGTACTATCATTATTAAGTTTGCATCTTTTGGCATCAATACTATGAACATGTGTATTACTATGATCGAGATTCAATAAACCATTCAAATTGTGTGCATGACCATTGAAGGTATTATTCATGTAAACAGAATAACCATTATTCTCTGACTTAAATGAACAAACGTTTGGGAATCAACGCGATCAAATCATGTTCATGCTCAATGCAAACACCAAATAACATTTATTTAGGTTCAATAACATTGGAAAACCTTCCAACACACATCGTCATCTCGTCCTTAGCTAGTCTCTACTTAATCCGTATCTTTTGCTTCGAGTTACTACCATTTAGTTCCTCAACAGGTATCTAATACCCAGGTGCTAATAGGAGTACTAGTAAAGTACACATCAATAACACGTATATCAAATATACTTTTGTTGAAGTTGCCAACCTTCTTATCTACCAAGTATCTAGGGCATTTCCGCTTCAGTGATCGTTCCCCTCATAATGGAAGCACTCAGTCTCGGGTTTGGGTTCAACCTTAGGTTTCTTCACTAGAGCGGCAACTGGCTTTCCATTCATGAAGTTTCCCTTCTTGCCCTTGCCCTTCCCAAAACTAGTGGTTTTACTAACCATCAACACTTGATGCTCCTTCTTGATTTCTACCTTCGCGGTGTCAAACATCGCGAATAGCTCAGGGATCTTCCCTGGCATATTTATAGTTCATCACGAAGCTCTAGTAGCTCTGTGGTAGTGACTTGGAGAACTATATCAATCCCTATCTTATCTGGAAGATTAACTCCCACTCGATTCAAGTGACTGTAGCACCCAGACAATCTAAGCACATGCTCACCGATTGAGATATTCTCCTTCGTCTTGCAGGCAAAGAATCTTGTTGGAGGTCTCATACCTTTCAACATGGGCACGAGCCTGAAATCCCAATTTCACCTATTGGAACATCTCATATGCTTCATGACGTTCAAAACGTCTTAGGTGCCTCAATTCTGAGCCGTAATGCATGACACACTAAACTATCAAGTAGTAATCATAACGTGTTTGTCAGATGTTCATAACATCCACAAACGACGCTAGAGGGGGTGGCGCACTGGGCGGTGCATCAAGGACATAAGCCTTCTGTGCAGCAATGAGGACAATCGTCCGTTTATAGACCCAGTCCGCATAATTTCTACTACCATCTTTCAACTCTATTTTCTCTAGGAACGTATTAAAAACAATGGGGAGCTACAACATGAGCTATTGATCTACAACATAATTTTGCAAAGACAACTTTACACTATGTTCATGATAAGGAGTTTAGTTAATCATATTACTAAAATACTCCCACTCAAATTGACATCCCTCCGGTCATGCGAGTGTTACATGATCCAAATTCACCAACCCAAGTCCGATGATCACGTGACATGAGGTGGTTTCAATTGTGATGTTCTCCATGTTGATCATATCTACTATATGACTCATGTTCGACCTTTTGGTCTCCTGTGTTTCGAGGCCATGTCTGTACATGCTAGGCTTGTCAAGTTTAACCCGAGTGTTCTGCATGTGCAAAACTGGCTTGCACCCGTTGTATGTGAACATAGAGTCTATCACACTCGATTATCACGTGGTGTCTCAAAATGACAAACTTTCGCAATGGTGCACACTCGGGGAGAACACAATTTTATCTTGAAATTTTAGTGAGGGATCACCTTATAATGCTACCGTCGTCCTAAGCAAAATAAGATGCATAAAAAGATTAACATCACATGCAAATCATAAGTGACATGATATGGCTATGAACTTGTGCTTTTTATCTCCATCTCCGAAGCACCGACATGATTTCCATCGTCACCGGCATGACACCATGATCTTCATCATCTTGATATCCATGAACGTGTCGCCATGAGGTTGTGATGCCAACTATTGGTTCTATGACTATTGCTAACTCATAGCAGTAAAGTAAAGCAAAAACGACGAAAATAAATTAAAGACAACCCTATGGCTTCTTCCGATTGCCGTACTCATTGACATGCAAGTCGTGATATTCTATACAAAACATCATCATCTCATACATCACATATATCTCATCATGTAATTGGCCATATCAGATCACAACATACCCTGCAAAAACAAGATAGACATCCTCTAATTGTTGTTGCATGTTTTACGTGGCTAATACGGGTATCTAGAATGAACAATTCTTACCTACGCAAAACCACAACGGTGATACACAAATTGCTATTCAACCTTCTCAAGAACTGCCTTTGTCGAATCTGATCCATCTAGAGTAGGAGAGACAGACACCTGCCAGCCATCTTTATGCAATAAAGTCACATGTCAGTCGATGGAACCGGTCTCTCGTAAGCGTATGAGTAAGGTTGGTCCGGGCCGCTTCATCCCACAATACAGCTGAATGAAAACACGACCAAGGGAGGAAGCAATCTGAGCATCAACGCCCACAAACTCCTTTGTGTTCTACTCATGATCTCATCTACACATAGACCTAGCTCATGATACCATTGTTGGGGAATGTTGCATGGGAAACAAAAAAATTCCTATGCACACGCAAGATCTATCCATGGTGATGAGTATCCACGAGAGGGAGAGTGGATCTACATACCCTTGTAGATCACTAAGCGGGAAGCGTAAAGAAACGCGGTTGATGTAGTCGAACGTCTTCGCTATCCAAGTCACCGAGCGTCCCGCGATCCAATCACGATCCGTCCCGATCTAGTGTCGAACGGACGGCATCTCTGCGTTTAGCACATGTACAGCTCGATGACAATCTCCGCCTTCTTGATCTAGCAAGAGGGAGCAGAGAGGTAGATGAGTTCTCCGGCACCGCGACATCGTGCTACCTCTTGAGCTTCCGTTGGTTTTCCCTTGAAGAGGAAAGAGTGATGCCGCAAAGTAGATAAGTATTTCCCTCAGTTGTTGAGAACCAAGGTATCAATCCAATAGGAGGAACAAGCAAGTCACCAATGGATGCACCTACACAAACAATCAAACTCTTGCACCCAATGCTATAAAGGGGTTGTCAATCCCTTCACGATTATTTGCAAGGATTAGATCCGATAGAGATAGATGTAAACGAGAATGAAAGTAAAAGGTAAATAAATTGCAGCAAAGAATTTTTGGTATTTTTGGTTTATAGATCTCAAAATATATTATGGAAAGTAGACCCGGGGCCATAGGTTTCACTAGAGGCTTCTCTCTTGAAGGAAAATATCATGGTGGGTTGCTACTTCTCGAGCATGCGTTGGTTTCCGTGAAGAGGAACGGTTGATGCAGCAAAGTAGATAAGTATTTCCCTCATTCGTTGAGAACCAAGGTATCAATCCAGTAGGAGATACAAGAAAATCCCCAATAGATGTACCTACACAAAGAATCAAACACTTGCACCCAATGCTATAAAGGGGTTGTCAATCCCTTCACAGTTACTTGCCATGATGAGATCTGATAGCGATTGATAGAAGAGATTGCTTGAACGGAAAGGAAAATAAAAGGGAAAAATAATGCAAGAAGGTATTTTTGGTATTAGATCTGAAATTATAAGATGGAAAATAGACCTGAGGGCCATAGGTTTCACTAGAGGCTTCTCTCATAATGGCAAGTATTACGGTGGGTGAACAAATTACTGTCGAGAAATTGATAGAAAAGCGAATAATTATGAAGATATCCAAGGCAATGATTATTCATATAGACATCACGTCCGTGTCAAGTAGACCAAAACAATTCTGCATCTCCTACTATTACTCCACACATCGACCGACTCCTGCCTGCATCTAGAGTATTAAGTTCATGAAGAGCAGAGTAATGCATTAGGTAAGATGACATGATGTAGAGGGATAAAATCAACCAATATGATGAAAACCCCATCTTTTCATCCTTAATGGCAACAATAAAATGCTTGCCTCGCTACCCCTACTTTGTCGCTGGGTGAGAACACCGCGAGATTGAACCCAAAACTAAGCACTTCTCCTATTGCAAGAATTACCAATCTAGTTGGCCAAACCAAACCAATAACTCGAAGAGACTTGCAAAGATATGAAATCATGCATATAATAAGTCAGAAAAGACTCAAATAATATTCATAGATAATGTGAACATAAATCCACAATTCATCGGATCTCGACAAACACACCGCAAAAGAGTATTACATCGGATAGATCTCCATGAAGATCATGAAGAACATGGTATTAAAGAGCAAAGAGAGAGAAGAAGCCATCTAGCTACTAGATATGGACCCGAAGGTCTGTGGTGAACTACTCACACATCATCGGAGGGGCAATGGAGTTGATGTAGATGCCCTCCATGATCGAATCCCCCTTCGACAGATTACCGAAAAAGGCTCCAAGATTGGATATCTCGGGAACGGAGGCTTCCGGCAGCGAAGAAGTATTTTTGTGTCTCGTTCTGGTATACAGGGAATATTTGTGAATTGATAGGCCAAGAAATAGGGTTAGGAGAGCTATCATGGGCCCACAAGCCTAGGGGCGCGCCCTACCCCCTAGGCACGCCCCTGTGGCTTGTGGCCACACGACGGCTCTCTTGACTTCATTTCCAAGTCTCCTGGATTGCTTCTGGTCCAACAAAAATTATTCCAAAGATTTTATTTCGTTTGGACCCCGTTTAATATTCCTTATCTGTAATTCTCAAAAATATGGAAAAAACAAAAACTGGCACTAGGATCTAGATTAATAGGTTAGTCCCAAATATAATATAAAGTAGCATATTAATGCATATAAAACATCCAAGACAAATAATATAATAGCATGGAACAATCAAAAATTATAGATACGTTGGAGACGTATCAGAATCCCCAAGCTTAATTCCTGCTCGTCCTCGAGTAGATAAATGATAAAAACAGAATTTTTGATGTGGAATGCTACCTAACATATTTATCCATGTAATATTCTTTATTGTGGCATGAATATTCAGATCCATAATATTTAAAACAATAGTCTAATATTGACATAAAAATAGTAATACTTCGAGCACACCAACAAGGTTGTCGTGTCCTTTTGAAATAACATGGCCTTAGAAAGTTATCCCTACAAAATCATATGGTCTGGCTATGCTCCATCTTCCCCACACAAAGTATCTAAATCATGCACAACCCTGATGAACATGTCAAGCAATTTTTTCACACTTTTGGTGTTCTCAAACCTTTTCAACTCTCACGCAATACATGAGCGTGAGCCATGGATATAGCACTATAGGTGGAATATAATATGGAGGAGGTGCAAGGAAAAAGGGAGAAGATAGTCTCACATCAACTAGGCGTATCAACGGGCTATGGAGATGCCCATCGATATATATCAATGTGAGTGAGTAGGGATTTCCATACTACAAATGCACTTAGAGATATAAGTGTATGAAAGCTCAACAAGAAAACTAAGTGGTCGTGCAAGATGAATATCCACTAGTTATATGAAAGTGACAAAATAGGAGACTCTCTATCATGAAGATCATGGTGCTACTTTGAAGCACAAGTGTGGAAAAAGATAGTAGCAATTGTCCCTTCTCTCTTTCTCTCATTTTTTTATTATAGTTTTTTTATTTTGGTGGGCACCTTTGGCCTCTTTTATTTTTTTTCTTTGGGCTTCGCTGGCCTCTTTTATTTTTTGTAAAGTCCGGATACTCGTCCCAACTTGTGAGGGAGTCATGGCTTCCATCATCCTTTTCTCTCATTGGACAATGCTCTATTAATGAAAATCATCACACTTTTATTTACTTACAACTCGATACCTAAAACAAAATATGACTCTATATGCAAGATGAAGTGATGGTGCATGTCATGAAAAACTAACTGGTGGAAGTTGCATGGCAATATATCTCGGAATGACTATGGAAATGCCATAATAGGTAGGTATCGTGGATGTTTTGAGGAAAATATATGGTGGCTGATCTGAAGGAGGGTTTGATGTACCAACGAAAGTTGCGCGGTACTAGAGAGGCTAGCAAAGGTGGAAGGGTGAGAGTGCGTATAATCCATGGACTCAACATTAGTCATAAAGAACTCACATACTTATTGCAAAAGTCTATTAGTTATCAAACAAAGCATTAGACGCATGCTCCTAGGGGAGAGATTGGTAGGAGTTAACCATCGCGTGCTCCCGACCCTCACACAAAGGTTGACAATCATTAAACAAATCATGCTACAATTCATTGTTACATAACGGATCACCATACGTGCATGCTACGTGAATCACAAACTTTAACACAAGTATCTCTTCCAATTCACAACTACTCACCAGCATGACTCTCACATTAGCATCTCTATTATCTCAAAACTATATGCAAGGAATCAAACTTCTCATAGTATTCAATGTACTTAATATGAAAGTTTTTACTATATCCCTCTTGGATGCCCATTGTTTTAGGACTAAATTCATAACCTCAAAAAACTACCGTGATGTTTTAAAAACTCTCAAAAGAATATAATTTAGGTATGAGAGTTCAATAATTTCTATAAAATATAACACCACCATGCTCTAAACAGATATAAGTGAAGCACTAGAGCAACATTGCCTAGCTCAAAACATATAAGTGAAGCACATAGAATATTCTAATAAATTGACAATTCGGCGTGTCTCTCTCAAAGTATGTGTGCAGATAGTATTATTGTGGCAAACTAAAAAGAAAAGACTCATTTCTTAAAATACGCACCAAGCAAAACACATATCATGTGGTGAATAAAAATATAGCCTCAAGTAAATTTACCGATGGACTGAAGACGAAAGAGGGGATGCCTTCCGGGGCATGCCCAAGCTTAGGATTTTTGTTATCCTTTAATATGGCTTGGGGTGCCTTGGGAATCCCCAATATCAGGCTCTTGCCACTCCTTATTCCATAGTGCATCAAATCTTCACCCAAAACTTGAAAACTTCACAACAGAAAACTCAACAGAAAACTCAGTTAGTATAAGAAAAATAAATCACCACTTTATGTACTGTTGTGAACTCATTCTTTATTTATATTTGTGTAATACCGACTATATTATAACTTCTCCATGGTTCATACCCCCCGATACGACCCATTGATACATCAAAATAAGAAAACAACACAAAGAGAACAGAATTCGTCAAAAACAGAACAGTCTGTAGCAATCTGTAGACTTCACAACACAAAAGATAGAAGTGAAGCACTAGAGCAACATTGCCTAGCTCAAAAGATATAAGTGAAGCACATAGAGTATTCTAATAAATTCATGATTCAGCGTGTCTCTCTCAAAAGATGTGTGCAGCAAGGATGATTGTGGCAAACTAAAAAGCAAAGACTCATATCATACAAGACGCTCCAAGCAAAACACATATCATGTGGTGAATAAAAATGAAGCCTCAAGTAAATTTACCGATGGATTGGAGACGGAAGAGTGGATGCCTTCCGGGGCATCCCTAACCTTAGGATTTTTGGTATCCTTGAATATGGCTTGGGGTGCCTTGGGTATACCCAAGCTTAGGCTCTTGCTACTCTTTATTCCATAGTCCATCAAATCTTCACGCAAAACTTGTAAACTTCACAACACAAAACTCAACAGAAAACTCATGAGATCCGTTAGTATAAGAAAAATAAATCACCACTTTAGGTACTATTGTGAACTCATTCTTTATTTATGATTGTGTAATACCTACTGTATTCTAACTTCTCCATGGTTCATACCCCCGGTACAACCCATATATACATCAAAATACGCAAACAACACAAAGAAAATAGAATGTGTCAAAAACAGAACAGTCTGTAGCAATCTGTAGACTTCGAATACTTCTGAAACTCTAAGAATTCTGAAAAATCAGTATAATCAGGGAAATTTGTATATCAATATTGTGTAAAAATTTCAAATCAATTCAACGCTCTGAAAAAATTAGAAAATTCTTGGACTGAGTGCAAAAGTTTCTGTTTTTCAGCAAGATCAAATCAACAACTACCATAGATCACCCCAAAGGTTTTACTTGGCTCAAACACTAATTAAAACAAGAAAACAAAATTATTAGAGAAGTAATAATGTGCAAAACACACCAAAATAGAAACAAAAAACAGAAAGAAAAATAAAATTGGGTTGCCTCCCAACAAGCTCTATTGTTTAATGCCCCTAGCTAGGCAAAAAGCAATAGATCTAGGTATTGTCATCTTTGGTATTGGCAACTTTTGTGAGGACCTTCTTGAATCCAGGTGGTTCTTTCCTCTTTCCCCCACTTGTAGGGGGAGGATCCATCTTGGTGTCCAAAATGTCCAAACGCTTATTGCAAATGGTAATCAAAGTATTCAAGCGATTAAGGTTCCCACTAATATGTTTGAGGGGTTCATGATATTGTTGTAACTCGACCAAGTACTTATGTAAGTAATCCAATTTTTCGAGAACTTGAACTCCCTCTTGATAGAAAGCAAACCCCCCTGTTAGCGGAGCAACCCCCAAAATCCCTTCTAAAACTCCATAGGCGGCATTCGTGTCAGGCCCAATAAAATTTCCTTTTGAGGCGATATCTAAAAGCTCCATATGATGCAAAGCTAAACCAATGTAAAAATTTCCAAGCAAAATTTTTGCATCCCCTTTTAGATTGGAAACACGATAAGATTCCATTAGCCTATACCAAGCATCTTTGAAATTTCCCCTTGTTTTTGTTTGCAGTAAAGAACTTCAAAGCCTGGTGACAAAGGGGATGTGCTGATGTTAGACATAGTTCAAGTAATCGAAAGGCAAGCGTAAGAAGGGCAAACAAAAAGGAAAATATTTTTGGTATTTTCGGAAAATCATTTTAGAAGTGGGGGAGAGGACACGAGAGGCAAATGTCAAATAATGTAAATGCAAGAGATGAGTTTGTGATTGGTACTTGGTAGGCTTGATGTAGATCTCCCTGGCAACCAAACCACAAATTGGCAGGTTGACGAGAGAGTTCTTATCCTGACTTGCTATGTATCTCCCCAGCAACGGCGCCAGAAATTCTTCTTGCTACTTCTCGAGCATGCATTGGTTTCTGTGAAGAGGAACGATTGATGTAGCAAAGTAGATAAGTATTTCGCTCAGTTGTTGAGAACCAAGGTAGGAATCCAGTAGAAGATACAAGAAAGTCCACAATAGATGTACCTACACAAAGAATCAAACACTTGCACCCAACGCTATAAAGGGGTTGTCAATCCCGTCACGATTTGCAAGGATGAGCTCTGATAGATATATATAATAGATTGCTTGAACGGAAAGTAAAAAAAAGGTAAAAATAATGCAGCAAGGTATTTTTGGTATTTTTTGTTTTAGATCTCAAAGTATAAGATGGAAAATAGATCTAGGGGCCATAGGTTTCACTAGAGGCTTCTCTCATGATGGCAAATATTACGGTGGGTGAACAAATTACTCTCGAGCAATTGATAGAAAAGCGAATAATTATGAAGATATCCAAGGCAATGATTATGCATATAGGCTTACGTCCGTGTCAAGTAGACTAAAACGATTCTGCATCTACTACTATTACTCCACACATCGACCGACTCCTACCAGCATCTAGAGTATTAAGTTCATGAAGAATAGATGTAGAGGGATAAACTCAAGCAATATGATGAAAACCCCATCTTTTTATCCTTGATGGCAACAATACAATACGTGCCTCGCTACCCCTACTTTTTCACTAGGTGAGGACACCGCAAGATTGAACCAAAAACTAAGCACTTCTCCTATTGCAAGAATTACCAATCTAGTTGGCCAAATGAAACCAAACCAATAACTCGAAGAGACTTGCAAGGATATGAAATCATGCATATAAGAATTCAGAAAAGACTCAAATAATATTCATAGATAATCTGAACATAAACCCACAATTCATGGGATCTCGACAAACACACCGCAAAAGAGTATTACATCAGATAGTTCCCCATGAAGATCATGAAGAAGATGGTATTGAAGATCAAAGAGAGAGAAGATGCCATCTAGATACTAGCTATGGACCCGTAGGTCTGTGGTTGACTACTCACGCATAATTGGAGGGGCAATGGAGTTGATGTAGATGCCATCCGTGATCGAAACCCCCTCCGACAGATTACCGGAAAAGGCTCCAAGATTGGATCTCTCGGGAACGGAGACTTCTGGTGGTGGAAAAGTATTTGCGTGGCTCCTTCTGATGTCGGGGCAATATTTGGATATTTATAGGCCAAGAAATAGGGTTAGGAGACCGTCCAGGATATGGCAAGCCTGCTAGGCGTGGCCAGGGGGCGCGTGCCTACCAGGCTTGTGACTCCCCAGCAGGTTCCCTGGCATGCACTCCAAGCCTGGTTAATTTGTTTCCTTCCAAAAAAATTATTTTTGAAGATTTTATTCTGTCTGGATTCTGTTTAATATTCCATACCCACAAAACTCAAAAACAAGGAAAAACAGAAACTTGCACTAGGCTCTAGATTAATAGGTTAGTCCCAAAAATAATATAAAATAGCATATTAATGCATATAAAACATCCAAAACAGATAATATAATAGCATGCCATCATAAAAAATTATAGATAGATTGGAGATGTATCAACATCCCCAAGCTTAATTCCTGCTCGTCGTCGAGTAGGTAAATGATAAAAACAGAATTTTTGATGTGGAGTGCTACCTAACATATTTATCCATGTAATATTATCTATTGTGGCATGAATATTCAGATCCTTAAGACTCAAAACTAAAGCTTAATATTGATATAAAAACAATAACGTTTCAAGCATACTAGCGAAGCAATTGTATCTCTTCCAAATATAATGGCAAAAGAAAGTTATCCCTACAATATCATATTGTCTGGCTATGCTCCATCTCCCCCACACAAAGTATTTATATCATGCACAACCCCAATGACAAGTCAAGCAATTGTTTTCACACCTTCATTTTCTCAAACTTTTTCAACTTTCACGCAATACATGAGCATGAGCCATGGATATAACACTATATGAGGAATAGAATTTGCTGGAGGTTGTCAAGGGAAGGGATAAGATAGTCTCACGTCAACTAGGTGTATCAACGGGATATGGATATGCCCATCAATAGATATCAATGTGAGTGAGTAGGGATTGCCATGCAACAGATGCACAAGATCTACAAGTGTATGAAAGATCAAGAGGAAACTAAGTGGGGGGTGCATCCAACTTGCTTGCTCATGAAGTCCTAGGGCAATTTGAAGAAGCCCATCATTGGAATATACAAGCCAAGTTATATAAAGAATAATTCCCACTAGTATACGAAAGTGACAAAATAGGAGACTCTCTATCATGAAGATCATGGTGCTACTTTGAAGCACAAGTGTGGAAAAAGATAGTAGCAATGTCCCTTATCTCTTTTCTCTAATTTTTTAGTGAGCATCTGAGGCCCCTTTTTTTATTTGGGCTTCGCTGGCCTCTTTTATTTTCATAAAGTCCAGAATCTCATCCCCACTTGTGAGGGAATCATAGCTTCCATCATCCTTTGGTGACATGGGACATGATCTAATAATGATAATCATCACACTTTTATTTACTTACAACTCAAAAGAAAATTACAACTTGATACCTATGACAAAATATGACTCTATATGCAATATGGAAGTGATGGTGCAAGTCATAAAAGGAAACGGTGGAAGTTGCATGCCAATATATCTTGGAATGGCTATGGAAATGCCATAATAGGTAGGTATGGTGGCTGTTTTGAGGAAAGATATATGGTGGCTGTTTTGAGGAAAGATATATGGTGGCTGTTTTGAGGAAGGTATATGGTGGCTGTTTTGAGGAAGGTGTTTGTTGCACCGGCGGAAGTTGCATGGTACTAGAGAGGCTAGCAAAGGTGGAAGGGTGAGAGTGCGTATAATCCATGGAGTTAACATTAGTCATACATAACTCACATACTTATTGCAAAAGTCTATTAGTCATTAAAGCAAAGTATTAAACACATGCTCCTAGGGGAGAGGTTGGTAGGATTTAACCATTGCGCGCTCGAGACCCTCACACAAAGGTCGACAATCTATAAACAAATCATGCTCCGGCTTCCTTACATAACGGTCCACCATACGTGCATGCTATGAGAATCACAAACCTTTTTACACACGTATTTTTAAAAAATCACAATTACTTCCTAACATGACTCTTAACATTACCATCTTTAGATCTCAAAACTTTATGCAAGGAATCAAACTTCTCGTAAATACTCAATGCACTTAATATGGAAGTGTTTATTATATCCCTCTTGGATGCCTATCATATTAGGACTGAATTCATAACCTACACCAATTACCATGCTGTTTAGAGACTCTCAAAATAATATAACTTAGGTATGAGAGTTCAATTATTTCTATAAAACGCAAACACCACCGTGCTCTAAAAAATATAAGTGAAGCACATAGAGCAAAACTGCCTAACTCAAAAGATATAAGTGAAGCACATAGAGTATTCTAATAAATTCACGATTCAACGTGTCTCTCTCAAAATATGTGTGCATTAGGAATGATTGTGCCAACCAAAAAGCAAAGACTCATATCATACAAGACGCTCCAAGCAAAACACATATCATGTGGTGAATAAAAATATAGCCTCAAGTAAATTTACCGATGGATTGAAGACAAAAGAGGGGATGCCTTCTGGGGCATCCCCAAGCTTAGGCTCTTTGGCACCCTTGAATATGACTTGGGGTTCCTTGGGAATCCCCAAGCTTAGGCTCTTTCCACTCCTTATTCCATAGTCCATCAAATCTTTACCCAAAACATGAAAAGTTCACAACACAAAACTTAACAGAAAACTTGCGAGATCCGTTAGTATAAGAAAATAAATCACCACTTTAGGTACTGTTGTGATCTCACTATTTATTTATATTGGTGTTATACCTACTGTATTCTAACTTCTCCATGGTTCATACCCCATGATACAACCCATAGATTCATCAAAATAGGCAAACAACTCAAAGAAAACAGAATCTATCAAAAACAAAATAGTCTGTAGCAATCTGAAAACTTCGTATACTTATGTAACTCAAAAAATTCTTAAAACTTAGGAAAACCTGAGAAATTTATATACAAATCTTGTGTAATAATTTCATACTCATTCCACGCTCTGAAAATTTTAGAAAATTCGTGGACTGAGATGAGTTTGGGGGTGAACCTACCAAATTTATCATAGCGCTATAAGATTCAAAGGTATGACTTCCCAAGAAATTCCCTCCCATGGTGGTATCTAGAACATATCTATTACATGGAGTAATGCCAACGTAAAAATTGCGAAGGAGAACAGTAGTAGATTGCTTACAAATAGATCTATTTTGAGCATTGCAAATTCTATACCAAGCATCTTTTAAGTTTTCTCCTTCCCTTTGCCTAAAATTAAGAACCTCATACTTGGGGGTATTAGCTATAGTCGTAAGGCTAGCCATGAGTTCAAGCAATCCAATGCACGATCAAGAAAAAGGCAAATGAAAGAAGGGCGAATAAAAAGGCAAATCTCTTTGGTATTTACTGAAAATCGTTTCAAAAGTGGGCGAGAGGAAAATGAGAGGCAAATGGCAAATAAAGTAAATGCAAGATATGAGTTTGTGATGGGTACTTGGTAGGCTTGATGTGTATCCTCCCTGGCAATGGTGCCAGACATCCTCCTTGCTACCTCTTGAGCTTGTGTTGGTTTTCCCTTGAGGAGGAAAGGGTGATGTAGCTAAGTAGATCAGTATTTTCCTCAGTTGTTGAGAACCAAGGTACCAATCTAGTAGGAGGAACAAGCAAGTCACCAATGTATGCACCTACACAAACAATCAAACTCTTTCACCCAACGCTATAAAGGGGTTGTCAATCCCTTCATGGTTATTTACAAGGATTAGATCCGATAGAGATAGATGTTAACAAGAACGGAAAGTAAAAGGTAAATAAATTACAACAAAGTATTTTTGGTATTTTTGGTTTATATCTGAAAATATATTATGGAAAGTATACCCGGAGGCCATAGGTTTCACTACAGGTTCTCTCTTGAAGGAAAATATCATGCTGGGTAAACAAATTACTGTCAAGCAATTGATAGAAAAGAGAATAATCATTTAGTTATCCAAGGCAATGATCATGCATATAGGCATCATGTCCGTGTCAAGTAGACCGAAATGATTCTGCATCTACTACTATCACTCCACACATCGATCGACTCCTGCCTACATCTAGAGTATTAAGTTCGTAGAGAACAGAGTAATGCATTGAGAAAGATGACATGATGTAGAGGGATAAACTCAAGCAATATGATGAAAACCACATATTGTTACCCTTGATGGCAACAACACAATACGTGCCTTGCTACCCCTACTATGTCACTGGGTGAGGGTACTGCAAGATTGAACCCAAAACCAAGCACTTCTCCCATTGCAAGAAGTACCAATATAGTTGGCCAAACCAAACCAATAACTCGAAGAGACTTGCAAGGATATGAAATCGTGCATATAAGAATTCAGAGAATATTCAAATAAGATTCATAGATAATCTGAACATAAACTCACAATTCATCGGATCTTGACAAACACACCACAAAAGAGGATTACATCAGATAGATCCCCATGAAGATCATGAAGAACATGGTATTTAAGATCAAAGAGAGAGAAGAAGCCATCTAGCTACTAGCTATGGACCCATAGGTGTGTGGTGGACTACTCACACATCCTCAGAGGGGCAATGGAGTTGATGTAGATGCCCTCCGTGATCGAAACACCCTCCGACAGATTACCGGAAAAGGCTCCAAGATTGGATCTCTCGTGAATAGAGGCTTCTAGCAGCGGAAAAGTATTTGCGTGGCTCCTTATAATTTTTGGGAAATATTTGGATATTTATAGGCCAAGAAATAGGGTTAGGAGACCTGTCGGGAGACGATAAGCCTGCTAGGCGTGGCCAGGGGGTGCCTACCAGGCTTGTGACTCCCTGGTAGGTGCCCTGGCATGCACTCCAAGCCTGGTTGATTTGTTTCCTCCAAAAAAAAATTCTTTCCGAAAATTTTGTTCCGTTTGGACTCCATTTAATATTCCACATCTGCAAAACTCAAAAACAAAGAAAAAACAAAAACTGGCACTAGGCTCTAGATTAATAGGTTAATCGCAAAAATAATATAAAATAGCATATTAATGCATATAAAACATCCAAAACAGATAATATAATAGCATGCCATCATCAAAAATTACAGATACGTTGGAGACGTATCACGGCGCGGCGGTGGTGGCGGTGGAACTATTCCGACAAGGCTTCGCCTAAGCATCGCCGAATCTAGATGTTGGAGGAACTGGGGAATAGAGAACTAGCACGTGGACTTTTGTCCTTGGGGGATCTATTCCTCCAGTATATATAGGAGAGAGGGGAGGAGGCAGCCGCCTAGGGTTCCCCCTAGGGCTTCGGCCGAAGTGGAGAGGAGGTGGAGGAGTCCGCCTCCAATCCTACTCCTAGTAGGATTCCACTTGAATGCTCCCACCTTTGGGATTTTTCCTTCTCTCCTCCTCCAGCCGCATGGGCCTCTTGGGATGGTTTTCCCAGCCCACTAAGGGCTGGTGCACCACCCCTAAGGCCCATGTGGCCTCCCGGCACAGGTGGCCTCTCCTGGTGGTCCCCCGGTACCCTCCCGGCTCTCCCGACACATTACCGAAGTACCTAAAACTTTTCTGGTGGCCAAAATGGGACTTCCTATATATCAATTTTTACCTCCAAACCATTCTAGAGCCCCTCGTGATGTCTGAGATCTCATCCGGGACTCCGAACAAACTTCGGTCACCACCATACATAACTCTATACCATGAAAACATCACCGAACGTTAACTGTGCAGACCCTGCGGGTTCGAGAACTATGTAGATACCAAGACACCTCTACGGTCAATAACCAATAGCGGGACCTGGATGCCCATATTGGTTCCTACATATTCTACGAAGATCTTTATTGGTTGAACCTCTATGTCAAGGATTTAGTTAATCCCGTATACCGTTCCCTTTGTTCTTTAGTATGTTACTTGCCCGAGATTTGATGGTCGGTATCTCTATACCTAGTTCAGTCTCGTTATTGGTAAGTCTCTTTGCTCGTTTAGTAATACAAGATCCCATGGCTAACACTTTAGTCACATTTATTGCAAGGTTCTTGTGATGTTGTATTACCGAGTGGGCCCTGAGATACCTCTCCGTCACACGGAGTAACAAATCCCAGTCTTGTTCCATGCCCACTCAACAGACACCCTCGGAGATACCTGTAGAGCATATTTATAGTCACCCAGTTATGTTGCGACGTTTGATACACACAAGGTACTCCTTTGGTGTCAGTGAGTTGCATGATCTCATGGTCATAGTAACAGATACTTGACATGCAGAAAAACTATAGCAATAAACTCACACAGTCATATGCTATGTTTATAATTTGGGCCTTGTCCATCACATCATTGTCCCAATGATGTGATCCCAATATCAAATGACATCTTATATCCATGGCTAGGAAACCTTGACCATCTTTGATCAACGAGCTAGTTTAGTAGAGGCTTACTAGGGACACTTTGTTGTCTATATATCCACACATGTATGTGAGTTTCCGATACATACAATTATAGCATGGATAATAAACGATTATCATGAACAAGGAAATATGATAATAACTAATTTATTATTGCCTCTAGGGCATATTTCCAACAGTTGTTTCATGAAATGAAATTCACATCTACGGAATCACTATTTTGCTCAATCAAAGTAGACAAAGGCACATCATTAAGATCAAGAGGAGCATTTTTACTAGCAACCAACTTCATAAGAGCATCAACATTTTCACTCAAAGTACTAATTTCTTCTACCAAATTAAACTTTTTACTATTAGGTTCTGTTTTGGTATGCCAATGTGAATAATTTGGCATGATATTATCTAGCAAATTGGTAGCTTCACCCAAAGTAATTTCCATAAAAGTACCACCCACAGTGGAATCTAAAAGATTTCTAGAGACAAAATTCAATCCCGCATAAAATTTTGGTATGATCATCCAAAGATTTAAACCATGAGTAGGACAATTTCTTAGCATCAACTTCATTCTTTCGCAAGATTGTGCAACATGTTCATGCTCAAGTTGCTTAAAATTCATGATTTGAGTTCTAAGGGAAACAATTTCCGCCGGCGGAAAATACATAGTAATAAAAGCGTCCTTGCACTTATCCGAAGAATCGATACTATTGCGAGGCAAAGAAGAAAACCAATTTTTTTGCACGATCCCGCAAAGAGAAAGGAAACAATTTAAACTTCACGAAATCATTGTCCACATCTTTTTTATTTTGCATATCGCATAATTCCACGAAGGTACTTATATGGGACACGACATCCTCATTAGGAGTACCGGAAAAGTGATCTTTCATGACAAGATTCAACAAAGCAACATTAATATCACAAGACTCCGCACTAGTAGCGGGAGTAGCAATAGGAGTGCTACCAAAATCATTATTGTTGGTATTGAAAAAATCACACAACTTGGTGTTTTCTTGAGTCATCGTGACTACGTAAACAAGAATGCAAGCAAACAAGAGATCTGATGAGAAAACGGCAAACCAAAAAGAGAGGGCGAATAAAATGACAAATTTGTGAAGTGAGGTAAGGAAAACAACAGGAAAATGGCAAATAATGTAATTTCAAGCAGATGAGATTTGTGATTAGGAACCTGGTAGATGAGATTGCTTCCTCCCCGGCAACGGCGCTAGAAATTCCTTTGACGTGGCTTGATATTGCGTCACTAGTTCCCCAAAGAGGAAGGATGGTGCAGCACAACAACGGTAAGTATTTTCCTCAGTTATGAAACCAAGATATCAATCCGTAGAGGAAGATCACGCACCCACGTAAACATCACCTGCAAACAAACAAAAAATACTTGCAATCCGACGCGAAAGAGAGGTTGTCACGCTCTCTACGGTAATAAGATAGATTAGGTAATGAAAGATTTGGCAAATAGATCACGCAAGAATGCAAAGTAAAATAAATAAATAAAGTGCAGCAAGGTAGTTTTGGGTTTTTTGGATTAATAGATCTGAAAGAAAAAGTTGCAAATAGTAGATCAAAAAGCAATATGTTGGAAAAGTAGACCCGAGGCCATAGGTTTCACTAGTGGCTTCTCTCATGAGTATAGCACACGGTGGGTGAACCAATTACTATTGGGCAATTGATAGAAGATCAAATAATCATGATGATATCCAGGCAATGATCATTATATAGGCATTACGTCCAAGACAAGTAGACCGACATGATTCTACATCTACTTCTATTACTCCACACATCGACCGCTATCCACCATGCGTCTAGTGTATTAAGTTCATGGGAAAACAGAGTAATGCAATAAGAACGGTGCATGATGTAGACAATATCTATTCATGTAGGTATAGACCCCATCTTGTTATCCTTAATGACAACCATACATGCGTGTCTTGCTGTTCCTTCTGTCACTTGGAAAGAATACCGCAAGATCGAACCCATCACAAAGCACCTCTTCCCATGGCAAGAAAAATTGATCTAGTTGGACTAACTAAACCAAAGATTCGAAGAAGAAATACGAGGCTATAAGTAATCATGCAAATAAGAGATCAAAGAAGACTCAAATCATATTCATGGATAGAAATTCATCTGATCCCAAAGAAAACACCGCAAAAGTTATTACATCAAATAGATCTCCAGGAGACCATTGTATTGATAAACATAGAGAGAGAGAGAGGAAGCCATCTAGCTACTGCCTACGAACCCATAGGTCTATGTTGGACTACTCACACATCATCGGAGAGGCACCTATGAAGAAGATCAACCCCTCTGTGATGGTGTTAGATTGGATCTCGAGGTTCTGGAACTTGCGGCGGCTGAAATTGTGTTTCGTCGACTCCCTTAGGGTTTTTTGAATTTTTTGGAAATTTATAGGCTCCATAGTCTGTTGAGGGGGTGCCCAAGGTTCCCACCCTCTACCAGGCCATGCCAGGGGCCTTTGGTGTGTCCTGGTGGAGGGTGACCACCATGGGGTCCCTCTTATGGTGTTTTTTGGCCCATCTGCTTCCTTCTGGTCCATAAAAATACCACAAAAATCCCCGCAATGTTTTGGCTCCATTTGGTACTGATTTTCTGCAATGTAAAAAACAAGAAAAAACAACACCTGACACTTTGGCACTATGTCAATAGGTTAGTCCCCAAAAATGATATAAAGTTGCTATAAAATGATTGTAAACCATCCAAGATTAATAATATAACATCATGGAAAAAGCAAAAATTATAGACATGTTGGAGACGTATCACTACCGCTCTAGTACCACTGGAATTCGCGACGAGTTCCAAAAACATTTTCCCAAGAAAAGCTAGCATCGGTAGACCACAACAGAATTACCGCATGAAGCGGTACTACCGCGTGGGTGCAGAAAAAACGCCAAGCAAAGCACAAGAAACAAGTAAGGCCGAAACTCCCACAACTTTTGCACACGGGCTCCGGAATCAGCAAACTCAAGCTTGTTAGATAGAAGACAACAAGTACTATCCAATGGCAGTTGAATATTAAGAACTAGCAATGGAGAAGATATGACAAAAGTATAAGGAAGAGTACCTCCCTAAATACGAATCGACAAACTCTCTAGCACCGAAAATGCAAAGATGATGCATGCAAACTCCAGTTTCGATGAGCTTGAGTTTGACAAGAAAACTATCACATACTCTAAATCCACACCTAGATAAAAGACAAATAAGAACCAAGAAATGTGATGCCAAGGTTGCAATGGTTTCAACTCTCTACGAACGATACGATCAAGCTACTCACTCGACAGGCCCCCTTGATAATGTGGCATATGATCCTATAACCGGTCTCCCAACTAACACCATGAGATCGGTAAAATAGAAAACCTATCAAGCATAAGCCATTGCCTTGCGCAAAATCCACTTGAGCTAGATGATGGTGATCTTGACCTTCTCAAGTAGTACCGCCTTTCTTGATTGCGCACGCTCAATAAAGACTTGTAAATTGCTCCCCCATACTCCACTATGTGTGAGCCTCTTCTATGCACATCTTCACATGTCCATTATCACGAGAATGGACAACATGCTTCAAGCATGATCTCTTCGTGATGCTCCACTTGAGCTTGCACACCGCAGCCTTGATGACGATCTCCACTTGCTCTCATCCTCCATTGGTTATATGATATATCCATTTTGATGCATGCCCATGGAAAAAGACCTAACCCCACAAGGAACTCTCACAAAGACCATGGGTTAGTATACAAAGTGTAAGGGACAATACTTACCATACCATGGGATCACTTGATCCCACTTGTTACATCTTCTACGCTTTCCGTGTTGATCAACTTGAATCACTCTTTCTACTTAGTCTTGATGAACATTGTATATTGTATTCTCTCTTCATAAAGATGATGCCTTGAAGGTAAACCTGAATGATCACAATCTTCTTCTTCAAGACATACTTGCAATAAGATCAACTCTCACATGACCAATCTCTAGATAACTCGTTGGATAACACCTTTGTCAACACATAATCTTCTTCTAATAACCTTGAAACCAACAAATGGACTTCAAGCAATGCCCATGGACAAACCCTTCAAATATAACTCAACGCAACCATTAGTCCATGTGGATTGTCATCAATTACCAAAACCAAACATGGGTCCACCATTCTCTTCCCCAATTTTGGTAATTGATGACAATCACTTTCAAGAGAGTTTACATAACAAATTAAGCATCAGCATGCAAAGTAACAACTAATAATGCACCAGCATGAGATGCCAATGTTTAGGAACAAAACTAAATCATGAATCCTAAAACTCTGTGAACTTCTCCCCCATTGGCACCAATTGCCAAAATGGGTGAAAAACTTAGAAGACCAATACAATATGTGTTCCTCCATAAGTGTGTATTTTTAAAATATGAGCGGAATAAAATACACATATCCAATGATAAATAGTGGGAGGAAGAAAACTATATTGAGGATCCAAAGATTGTTAAAGGATGGTATGACAGACAGGCATATCAAAAATTGAAGCGAGCAATCAGAAGATTCGACGAGCAAAAATGATAAATGGTATTATGAGTGGGGCAAAAGAGTGTTCTAGAGAAACCAAGGAAGCTCACCATGTTTTGTGCACTATTTAGAATTTTTTATCTGGATACAAGTGCACAAAATAGGATCATAGCTCCCCCAAACTCAATAGAAACACACAAGTGAAAACACTACTGTAGGATGATCCAAACACGACACATCAATCAGAGAACCTTCGACGAAACCGTGTGCGATCCATCAATCGCAAACGGTATAGTTCAAGCTCTGCCTCCAACGACGAAAACCGTGCACGATGAAGGAACGAGAAAATACGGTTCAAAAAAAAGTTGTGTGTGTGATGCGTTGCATACAATTTGTTCTTGTGAACTGTTTGTGATTATGGAAGACAAGATAAACGATTAACAAACTATATACGTGTGCATAGTGCAGCATACAGTTCACTCAGACAAACTGCTTGCGCGGACACCAGAACACAAACGAGTTAGCCTAAGAAGGCATGTGTGATACCCGGCAAACAGTTCATTCATCAAAATTGTGTGTGAAGACCAATAATAACCCAAACAATTCATCCTAACAACCGTTTGTCTTGTGGGTACCCGACAAACAGTTCATTCATCAGACATGTGTGGGAAGATCAATAATAACCCAAACGATCCATCCTGACAACCTGTGTGTGTTGTGGGCACATGATTGCTGCTAATAATGGTATGAGAAGTGATTTTCTCTGTTTGCACAACATCTATATGCCCTGTCTACAACACACCAACATTATTGTTGCATAACCAACTTGAACATACAGTTCCATAAGTGACTACGCAGCACAAGTACATTCCTCAATATAAATTTACAAGAATTAGGCGATCCACAAATCATACTGTTCTTCTGACGATGGTTGCCGACACTGCTTTCCTTGTGGATATCCCTCGCCGTCTACAAGAAGGAGGCACTTTCTCATGTCAATGATCCTCCTGTACATCTCTTAGCTGGTGTATGTGTCCTTGGCTGCGTACTTGATGTGTTCTTCATCCAGTTCTTCCACCCAGGCCACGTGTCAGGCAGTCTTGTCCTTCTGGCACTCAGCCTTCATGTCTCTGTAGTAGGGGTCCATGATGGCCGTGGCGAGGTCAACCAGGGAGTCCTTCTGCTTCTTTTTCTCGCCGCCCCAGACCCTGTACCCACCTTGGATGTTGGCAAGCTTCTAGTAGGACAAGCCCGAAGTCTTGAGCACCTTTAGATCATTGGTGGTGTCCATCATTGTGAACCTTTAGTCGGGGCTGTTGACAAACCTAGCGAAATGCTTGCAAGGCCTTGTGTCTAGGCAGTAGTGGTAGACGAGCACGTGATGGCGCACACACAACTAGGCGATGGCAACCTTCTGATCATGCTCGGCACGACCGCCAGTATACTCGAGGTCGAAGCCGACCACTTTGTACTTGCCATCCTCAGCAAGCAGCTGCTCCAACATGTTGATGGAGTTCGCCACCACGACCGGGTCATTGGTGTACACCACCGAGGGGTCCGTCTTCCTGCTGTGTGTGTCCACTTTGACAATAGTGGCGAACTGCCGCTCGGCGCCGACAGCCGCCATTGGATTCGCACGGGAAGGTTGAAGCGATGAAGAGATGTGCATCCTCTCTATATTATTTGCCATCATGGGTGTGCTTCTTGGTTTGTGTGGTGCGATCGGAATGTGGAAGAGATGAAGGTAAATGGCCGCATCAACCACATGGCAGTTTTTGGAGCGCTTAACTGCATGGTGGCGCCAGGAGCGGCGCAACCGCTTGCATATGGCTCCCCGAACGTGCCTGATCTTTCGCGCGTGGACGCCAACAGAGTGGCCGGGTGCGCATGGATGCGAGCACAGCGCGCCGAGGCCACATCAACTGACTTATTTGTACATTCATTCATGACGGTGCATATAAAATGACCGTTTACTTTGTAATAAAACACAAACGGTTGTTTATTATTAACCGTCTACGTACTTGTCATTTCTCCCACCTCTGTCCTGTCTTGTCACCATGTTGCCGCACAAGGATTCTAATGCATGCTTTAGGAGCACACAAGTTTCCCGCCCGACGCGCCGAAATGCCACAAACACCCAATGCTTCGGGAGATCACATCGTTTCTTTTGGCCTTCCCGTTCTCGGGAAACCACGCAGAAACATGCGCAAGCTTCCCATTCCCGTGCATGAATGTGCGCAAGCTTCTCGCTCGGCTCGCCTTGGCCGCCTGCTTTATAAACCCTCATGGCCGGCCTCTCCACATCGCATTCATCCCCTCCCTCCCCGTAGCTTCCCAAGTTTACTTCTCCCCTAATCACCAATGCACCTGTCCGTCGTCGTCGCTCTGCCACCCCGCCAGAGGGCAGCTCCAGCTTGGAGGCTGCACGACATCGGTGGCGCAGTACCTAGAAGCGTGTAGTGTATGTGGCGTCCTTCTTGGCTATGCGCACGGCACCCAACACATGCTACTCCACATTTGTCCGAAGGCTGCTGCTGTCGGCGACCGCCGTCGCCCCCACCCCATCGTCGGCCTCCGATTTTTGCCGCCCCACCAGCTGCCTCCTTGGCCTCCACCACACCAGCGTCCGCCTTGGCAGCCAGCCCACGGTCAGCCACCGAGGCCATCACCCGCTCTGCCACCGCGGACCGGAGGCGGGAGGAGGAGGCCACCGCCGAAGCACAACTGCTCGTCTTTTGCGTCAGTGTCCTACCGTGCTACATCAACTTCCTACATGAGGAGGAGGAGCGCAAGGTCGAGCACACACAGAGGCTCACCGCCACCATGGCTGCAACAGACGCCATAGCTATGGCACGGAATGAGGAGATCTACGACTAATTCAACTCCTCCAGCTCGTCGGTAGGCTTCTCCTCCTCTACCTCTTACTAAACGCACTCGACGGAGGAGAAGGATACTAGCAGTAGCACGAAGCCCCTCCAGAGTACTATTTAGGGGCTATTTTATTCAATTCATCTAACTATAGATATGGTTGAACTACACCACGTACTTTAAATTAGCTAGTATATATAGTTGAACTAGCTATTTCAGTACGTGGTTGGCAACAAATGGGGAAAAGTTTGTTTGATTCGGTTGTCGAGTTGAACTATTTTGTACAAAGACCAATGCTTGATCTATGAATGAAATCAATGTTTACCGAATTTCAGTTGCAAAATTGCACCATAATAGTGATTTTGTTCCTGCAAAATTGGACAAATCTCAGTGTTTGCAATTTGACAAATGAAAATTTACCCAATATGATAGATTCAAATCTTACCTGACTCCTGCTACCAATGCATCGATCGGTGCTTACATGGGGTGCTTAGTGTATTAAATGTCTTAGCAACTAAAGTCCAGAATGCATTGTTTCTAAGGTCCCTTCATTTAATGATTTAGCAAATAAACTCTTGCATGGATTGGTGAGTTTCTTTCATTTAAGTGTTTTGCCAAGGTTCATGCGCCTGGCATTGTTTCTTCATGTGGTCACCAAACTCATATGTCTCCTTAATTACCTCCCCACATCAATTTTTTGGCATACATGGCAACCTCAGCAGTTAGCAACAATAGAAGTTGTAGCATCAGGAAGGGCACATGGGTCATCATTCACAACCGTTTGCAATGACACAATGAAAAAAATTCCTTTGCGCCAGATTTTTGCTTAGCTTAGTAGGGAAGGAACAATTGTCCTCGGTTTGCATACATGTATTCAATATGAAACGTCTTTGATGGCTGGCAAAGGACACGCCACCCCGATGAGTGTGCGTAGGACACTGCTCAAACACCTGCCTGCACACTACCTCCTTGCCAATGCATATAGCGACACGTGGCCCACACGTAAGGTCTGTAGAACGTCCATGAATTATGAGTAATACGCCCATTTGCGATGGTAACGTGACAGATTTTTGTTCAAAAATGCGTTTGTTAGATATTAATAATGCTTTCTCTTTCTCTCAAAGTGGACAATAAAAATAGCACAACATATTTATGCTTTATATGATGAACCCTTGCCCAACATAGACCTTGTGACTGTAGTTCATATTTGAATTATGTACATTAAATGCACATAAAACTCAATTAATGTATAAAAAATCCATACAAACCGTTAATAATTGAATATGTTTGTAGTACACACCAATTGATTTATGTTGTTTCTAGGAAAAAAATCAAGGAAAGAAGAGGCATCGGATGTCATTTTTCACCTGCAGATGTGGCATGCATATATATGTTCCCTGACGGAACCAATGGACGTAGCTTATTGTTTTATGGGAACCTCATGTTTGTAAGAGGCTTCTTACAAAATAGGGCTAACTTGGTATTTTTTTTACCACAGCATGTGTGTGCTTTCACATGACACCATTCCAAGTTTCATGAATTTCTGATAGAGTTTTGGATTTATGAGAATTTGGAAACCAAGTTTCTCGATATTTGTGGCCAAGCCAACATGCTTAGATGTTTGAAATTTGTTCTCATTTCTTGCATGTGACCTAACACATACATCCAAGGATGCATATATGATTTTTCAACCCATTTTCCCACCCCAGACCTTTTGATTGTAGATCACATTTGAATTATGCACGTTAAATAATGCACCAAAAACTCAATTTGAATTATGCACGCTAAATAATCCCTTATTTAATCATATTTTGCACTTCGCACGTACATATGTATATGTTTTTTATATAAAGAAAATCAAGGAGAGAAGAGGCATCAGATGTATTTTCGCCCGCATATGTGGCATGCATATATAATGTTCCCTATTGAAACCACAAAGCTTCTCATGAGGAGGTCCGATTTGTAAGGGGATTGTGCAAGAACATGTACAATTTGGACATTTTTTTACCACGACATGTGTGTGCCCTTGTCATGACACCATGCTGATAACCCACAAGTGTAGGGGATCATTTGTAGCCTTTTTTGATAAGAGTGTCGAACCCAAAGAGGAGGTAAATGTAGAATTAATATTCTCTTAAGTTCTATCAACCACCGATACAACTCTACGCACACTAATGCTTGCTTTACCAAGAATTAGTATGAAACTACTTTACGGGAAGTAAATGAGAAGTACTTTGAGAGGAAGCAAACTTAGTAGTGACGTAGCTAGATTTTTATAACGCAAGAGAAAGATTGTCCCTAGGCAATTGAATATGATATGACAGATAGTTGTTATATGCAATGAGGGAGAGACATGAGCTATCATACTTTCTCTACTTGGATCATATGCACTTATGATTGGAACACTAGCAAGCATCCGCAACTACTAAAGATCATTAAGGTAAAACCCAACCATAGAATTAAGTATCAAGTCCTCTTTACTCCCATACGCCATAACCCTCCTACTCGGGTTTGTGTATTCTATCACTCACGCAACCCACCATAGGCAAATCATGAACATATTGCAACACCCTACATTATGGATCCTGTCGGGTAACGTTGCATGGGAAACAAAAAATTTCCTACGCACACGCAAGATCTATCCATGGTGATGAGCATCTACGAGAGGGATAGTGGATCTACATACCCTTGTAGAGCGCTAAGCGCGAAGCGTTAAACTTGACATGCAGAAAACAGAAGCAATAAACTAACACGATCATATGCTACGTTTGTAGTTTGGGTCTTGTCCATCACATCATTCTCCTAATGATGTGATCTCGTTATCAAATGACATCTCATGTCCATGGCTAGGAAACCTTAACCATCTTTGATCAACGAGCTAGTCTATTAGAGGCATACTAGGGACATGGTTTTGTCTATGTATCCACACATGCATCTAAGTCTCTGTAACGACCCGACCTGAAAGGTCGAATCTCCGGTGTTTCCGTACCATCCCAAGATCATGCTGGTACACACACGGTACATCAATGTATATATCAAAGGGAAATCACACAACATTATATTAAGCGAAATCTCATATCGAGTCCTTTATTACAATAAAATTACAATAAAATGGCTGAAGGCCAACTCATGAGAATATCTAAATCTTGCGGAAGCGACGAAGGTAGATGAGTCCATCTGACTCCAAGGGCATCTCACCGAGCGTAGAACGTGTCCTCACTCCTGGTCGGAAAGGTACTTTGCAACATGATACGTTGTAGCCGTGTAGGTCAGCATATGGAATATGCCGTCAAATTCACAAGAGAGGGGTGAAAATATAATCATCTAGTTCTACATGCATATATGGAAAGTGGGGTGGTAAGTTTTTGCGTAAAGCCAAGTTTTTTCCTACATCAAGAAAGGGGCTAAGCAAAAATATTACTATGTTGGTTGATTAATGAGATGGTTCCACCAACCAATTCTCATACCCAAGTTAGTAATACCCACATCATTATACTAATTGTGTTGAGAGTTCCGTAAGTTTCAATTCCTTTGGCTCAAGTCGTCCATGACCGTGGACACGGCTAATCGATTAGGTTTGAGTACTGTGCAGAGTTTTGCACACGTTCCCCACAAGATTTGGTCGCCTCCGTTTGATTTCTCGCACTTCATGGTGTTTGAGAAACGGATGACCAAAACATGGTCTTCCAAAGGGTTTCCCTGCGACTCTGTCGGTGCCCATCCTTTCCTACCATTCTTCTACATCTCGTAGCACCACCTGTCCAGGGTCACCACGATATCCAACCAAGCCAGAGCCCATAATGACTTGTGGCTGTGCAGGTAAGCCTTGGGTCTTGAAGCACCCATCCATCTCTTTGTGCCTGGGTGGATCTTTTCGCGTGAATACTGGCCATCTCCAGCATCACCTAGGCAATTCCACTGGTTTCTCCAGGGTGCCGTTCCACCATCATCCACCCAGAGGTATGTTGAAAACTCGGAGTCTTGAAATCTTGATCATTACGTAGGTCTTGAAATTATTAACTCTCTCAACTCTCATGAATCACACAACCAACCCCGTCTACTAATAGCATAGCAAAAGTAAAACAACGTTTCCCAGGGCCAATGTTGTCAAAGGGGTTGAGGAGGGGTACCTACCACATGATACTACTACAATGTAACCAAGTTTCCAACTAACCTATCTTGCATGCAATTGGGGAGATGGTAGAACTAATGCATATAAAACATGGGTAAAACATGATCAAGGTGACTTGCCTGATTGATGATCTTCGTACGTGAGTGACTCTACGTAACAAGCTTCGCACTCCGGATAATCCAACGAAACAAACAAGCACTCAATAAGCATACAACAGAATATTGTAACCCACAAACATCAATCAAGAACTAGTAAACAATCAAGACAAAACAATGCACAAATCACAAGTAAGAAAAACAAACAAAGTTTTGTTTACTACGAGGTGATTGATAAAACACTACTATCATAATAAAACTATTTTGTAATAACAAAACAATTGTTGACAGCATGGAACAATAAAATATTTTTATTAATAAACAGAAGAAAATCAATTTAAGTTTGTTGGGAAAACTTTTGTAAAGTTTGTAAAAGTTTTGTTAAGCACTAAATGGAACAAATATAGTTTTACTAACAAGAGAGCAAAACCAAAACTTATTATTTATTAGTATAACATGTTCTTAACAGAAAATAATTTACAAATAAACTTGTTTTAGAAAACAAAATTAAATTATATAAAACTTTGTTTGAAAGCAAAACTATTACTAACTAGTTGTTTTAATCAAAATAAACCTATTTGAAAAGAAGTTGTGATTCTTATCTTAACAAGGAAATAAACTAAACTATTTTATATTTTTATTAACAATAAGTAAAACACTAAATGTATAATCAACATAACCTACTAAACAAATTAAAACTAAATCTAAGTTAAACTAACTAAAACTAAGTAAATGAAACTATACTATAACACTAGGCAGATTCTGTTTATAGCTAAAACACCAATCAAATATATCCTAAAAATACTCAAATTAAACATGGAGGTAGTCCTAACTAATACCAAACAGTAGCAAAAAGATTCATATCAAAATCTATTTTCAAACTCTAGTTATTCGGATTTGAAGGTTTTGAGCAAATTTGATTCAATTCAAATTTTATAGTTCAATTTTGAAATTTAAAAACACAGGGTGAAACTACATGAAAAATGTGAGCTAATGCAAAAAGAATAAACTCAAAACATTAAATAGATTAAAAGTTATAAGCAAAACAAAATCAGAATTCACTCTGTTAACTAAAACAAAAACAGAAAAGAAAACTAGATATGCAACGGTCAGGGGGCTACGTGGCGCTTTCCTATTGGTTGAGGGCGTGTGCGCGCGAGTGTTTGCCGGCGGGCGACCGGTCGGTAGAGAATACCGGTTCGGAAATTAATCCGATCTAATCTTAGGTGTCGGTTTGAGATCGAACGGCTACGGAGTGGGAGGGGAGCTCACAAAGAAGAGGTCGCCGGCGAGGAGGGGTTCTCCGGCGAGTCCGAGACGGCGAAGTCGTCGGGGTTGGCTCTCCGGTGGTCGAGGGAGGCAGCGGAGTGGTCCGGGCGGCGGGGCTTGACGTCCGGCGCCGATTGGTGGCAACGGTGGGGCGAGGGGTGGACGGAGTCGACGACTACGACGATGGGGAGATCCGGTGGTGGTGGCAACTCCGGCGAGTGATTTCACAGTGTTTCGGCGAGGGACAGAGGGGGCTCAAGGGGGAAATGGAGAGCGGGGACTTGGGGCTCTTATATAGGGTGCTCGTGGGGTGCGGGGAAGGAGAGGAGAGAGATCCGGGAGGGGAGAAACGGCCGGCGACGGCGCGCGCGTGAGGAGGAAGGCGACCGAGCGGGGCTAACGGTCGGTCAGGTGGGACCCGGTGTCAGTGAGAGAGGAGGCGTCCGTTGCGCGTCGGTCGGCCGGTCGGTATTAAATCCGCGAGTAACTGCCCATGGGCCGGCCCGTTTAATACAGAAACCGTTACCGTTTCTTTTTAATGTTTTTCCAGAGCGTTACAGAAACCTTTAAAGCATTCAAATCGTCTCTAAATATAGGAGTATTATGTATCAAAATTAACAGAATAATAAATGCTATTTAAGTAACATTTTTATTCTGTCATTTGAACATTTGAAAAAATAATATTTTTAGAAATTGCCTAATTGTTTTTAAAACCTTTTTGCAAATATTTTCAAAATAACTCCTGGTTATTTTATTCAAATAGATCACCAAGATGACCCTGGTGTGGAGTGTCATGTTACTCCCCTCTTATTTTGAACATTTTACCAAGATTTTCAAATAGGTGAAAGCAACACATTGAAAGTAGAAAGGGGTTTCAGAAATTCAGAGAAGGCATTTCAACAATACATGTATTCAAGCAATGATGCAGATGGATGCATAGCTATATTTCATAACATTCCAAAAATGAAATTTTGGGATGTTACAGTCTCCAATCAATACAATTATAGCATGGATGATAAATGATTATCATGAACAAGAAAATATGATAATAACTAATTTATTATTGCCTCTAGGGCATATTTCAACCAGATCCCTCACGCTTGCGTCACACGGAAGTCACCATAGGACAACACCATATCAACATACGACTCACATCCATAACACCATACCACAATTAACCCATGGGACAAAAGAGATCTACTCAAACATCATATGAAAGCCAAATATTATTGTGAAATAATATATGGAGTTGAGCACCATGTTTAAGTCACTACATGAATCAGGTAATTTCTGTCAGCCATGGCTAACGGCAAAGCGAAGGAACCCGGATGGCAAAGGCCTTTGCCGTTGGTCAGTAGACGACAAAAATCCCGGCAAAGAAAAACCTGCTAAAGCGGTCCTTTGTCGTCCGCCTCCGGATCACCGACGACAAAGAATCTTTGTCGTGGGGGAGCGGACGACAAAGAGCTTGGACGGGAGACCCAGTGGCTACGGCCGTCAAGTGTTAATGGCAGTTCTTTGCCGTCCACTCCCTTTGCTGTCGGCCTTGTGCCACCTTTGCCGTCGGTAAGTTGACGGCAAAGGGTAAGTCCCTTTGCCCCTAGGGTCCCCCTTCGCCGCCGGCCTTGGGCCCCCCTTTGTAGTCAGCCCTGCCCCCCCTTTGTCGTCGGCCTTGTGCCCCCTTTGCCGTCGGTGGGCTGACGTCATAGAGTAAGGCCATTTGCCCCCTATGATTCCCCCCTTCGTCGTCTGCCCAAGCCCCCTTTGCCATCAGCCCACCGACGACAAAGAGTAAGGCCATTTTCCTTTTCCTTTTCTTTTTTATTAAAACAATTTTCACTGCAATATGATATATATATATATATTTCACAGAAATAAATATGTTGCCATACTATTAACCATATTCAAATAAGTTTCATCCGTACCCAACAATATTCAAATATGTAACAAGTGTCACATTGTTCATCGATACAAAATAAAAAAATACAAGTAACCCAAGCACTCCATTAATGCAAACTTCCGTGAAGTGAATGTAATCTGCAAAATGGGAAGCTCCAAAATTAGAAGAAGAAAACTAGATGAACAGGAGAAGGTAAAAATAGGTCATTTAGGAGCTAACTATGCTTATTATGCCATTTTGAAGCTACATAAGCTAATTATGGGTCATTTAATAGCTAACTTTGGTAAAAATAGGTAATTTTGGAGCTAGCTAAGCTTATTATGCCATTTTGGAGCGAACTAAGCGAAGTATAGGTCATTTTTTATGAAATAGGCTATTTTGGAGCTAATTCAGCTTACTACGTCATTTAGGAGGAAACTGACCTAACTATATGTCATTTTAGAGCTAACTTAGGTAAAAATAGGTCACCTAGGAGCTAACTATGCTTATTATGCCACTTTGGAGCTAAGTAAGCTAAGTATAGGTCATTTAATAGCTAACCTTGGTAAAATAGGCCATTTTGGAGCTAGGTAAGCTTATTATGTCATTTAGGAGAGAACTAAGATAAGTATAGGACATATTTGATAAAATAGGCCATTTAGGAGCTAAATCAGCTTATTATGTCATTTAGGAGGAAACTAAGCTAAATATATGTTATTTTAGAGAGAACTTAGGTAAAAATAGGTCATGTAGGAGCTATCTATGCTTATTATGCCATTTTGAAGCTAACTAAGCTAACTATAGGTCATTTAATAGTTAAGTTTGGTAAAATAGGTCATTTTAGAGCTAGCTAAGCTTATTATACCATTTTGGAGCTAACCGAGCGAAGTATAGGACATTTTTGGTAAAATAGGCCATTTGGGAGCTAATTTAGCTTACTACGTCATTTTGGAGGAAACTAAGCTATATATATGTCATTTTACAGCTAATTTAGGTAAAAATAGGTCACTTAGGAGCTAACTATGCTTATTATGCCATTTTGGAGCGAAGTAAGCTAAGTATAGGTCGTTTAATAGCTAAGCTAGGTAAAATAGGCCATTTTGGAGCTAGGTAAGCTTATTATGTCATTTAGGAGAGAACTTAGCTAAATATAGGACATATTTGATAAAATAGGCCATTTAGGAGCTAATTCAGCTTACTACATCATTTAGAAGGAAACTAGGCTAAATATATGTCATTTTAGAGCTAACTTAGGTAAAAATAGGTCACTTAGGAGCTAATTATGCTTCTTATGCCATTTTGGAGCTAAGTAAGCTAAGTATAGGTCATTTAATAGCTAAGCTAGGTAAAATAGGCCATTTTGGAGCTAGGTAAGCTTATTATGTCATTTAGGAGAGAACTTAGCTAAATATAGGACATATTTGATAAAATAGGCCATTTAGGAGCTAATCCAGCTTACTACATCATTTAGGAGGAAACTACGCTAAATATATGTCATTTTAGAGCTAAGTTAGGTAAAAATAGGTCATTTAGGAGCTAACTATGCTTATTATGCCATTTTGTAGCTAACTAAGCTAATGATAGGTCATTTAATAGCTAACTTTGGTAAAATAGGTTATTTTGGAGCTAGGAAAGCTTATTATGCCATTTGGGAGTTACCTAAGCGAAGTATAGGACATATTTGATAAAATAGGCCATTTAGGAGCTAATTCAGCTTACTACATCATTTTGGAGGAAACTAAGCTAAATATATGTCATTTTAGAGCCAACTTAGGTAAAAATAGGTCACTTAGGGGCTAACTATGCTTATTATGCCATTTTGGAGCTAAGTAAGCTAAGTATAGGTCATTTAATAGCTAAGCTAGGTAAAACAGGCTATTTTGGAGCTAGGTAAGCTTATTATGTCATTTAGGAGAGAATTTAGCTAAGTATAGGACATATTTGATAAAATAGGCCATTTAGGAGCTAAATCAGCTTACTATGTCATTTAGGAGGAAACTAAGCTAAATATATGTCATTTTAGAGTTAACTTAGGTAAAAATAGGTCATGTAGGAGCTATTTATGCTTATTATGGCATTTTGAAGCTAACTAAGCTAACTATATGTCATTTAATAGTTAACTTTGGTAAAAATAGGTCATTTTGGAGCTAACTAAGCTTATTATGCAAGTTTGTAGCTACATAAGCTTATTATGTCATTTAGGAGGAAACTAAGCTAAGTACAGGTCATTTTAGAGCTAACTTGGGTAAAATATGTCATTTTGGAGCTAAGGTAAGGTAAGTAAGCATCATTACGCGGTTGTTAAGCATAACACTAGAAAAAACATACCATTCTCGTCAGCACCGAGGTGAAGCATGGTGGTTCTGGCTTGATTCACCTGGAGACGGCTGCCCTATAGAAGGGTCGTGCAATGCGTTTCGGGAGATATTCTGCACCAAACATCATATGCAATGTGTCGTTAGCATGATGACACTCAAAAGTTCACTACATTGAAATGAAACTCACCGTCCCTGCCATGTTAATGACTGGCATCGTCAGAGGGACGTGGCCAGTCTTGTCGTAAATAGACTGTACATTTGGTTTCAACAAGTCAAACTTTTTAGTTATTAATGAAAAGAACATTAAAATGCAATATTTGACAAATATGAAGAAGAAACTTACCACGAAGAGCTCGTACATGGCCCTGTTAGACGTATCGTACCGTGCCCTCTCCGCCTCCATCAACGCAGCCATCCTCTCCTCCAACTCCTTCATCTCCTTATCCTTCGTCGCCAAAAGCGTCTGCGTTGCCTCTTTCTCTCTTTCAGAATAGCAGCCTACAAGAAAACTCATTTTTAGCATTGTAATGATATTGGTTTGCACACACAATGTAATGTGGAAAGATAGTTGAGTCCATTAAACTAACCTCGATGGCGAGCTCGACTGGCCGTGGAGGAGGTGTTATCTCAGGATAGGATCTCTTTTGGCATGCCTTTATCTACCGGAGAGTGCTAGGACAGTGTATAAGGCCGTCTCCAATGGCGATCGAGCCATGGGGCCTCCTGTTGCCAGCTATTATCACCAGCTTTGGAACAATAGGCCCCTGTCTCGGGTTAAAGTCCTCCCCTTTCCTCTCCTTCCCGTGATCTCTGTACTTCACTAGCTTGTGGTGGGAGGAGATGTTGGTGAAGTTTTCAGGATGATGGAGGTCAGACTCAGATAATGCCTTGACCTTCTTGTATGAGGCCGTATGACCGTCTTATTGTGACGCGCTTAAAATAGAGAGAGGAAAAAAGTATTAGTAAAGGGCTCAAGCTAGCATTAAGAATGAATTGAATGAGTCATGAAGCAAACCACATACCCAGTTCTCACCAAACTCATTTAAGTTGACGCTCCCTTGATGGTGTGGCACACCAACCATTTTGCCACGCCTCTCCTTGGCATTTTTGTGGCTGGCCTCCCACTTTTTGGAGAACCACTGATCCACAAAGGCCTCCCAACAATCCATCTTATCCACACACCATCTCGAGGGCACCTAAGTTAATAAAGAGAAATTTGAGCGCTAAGCGTAAGAGTCAAATCAAGGAAACTAACTACAAGGCCTTAATAATATGTAATTACCTTCATGTAATGCTCCTTCTCCATATTAGAATCGCGATACTTCGCCCTTTCCTTCCTAATATGCCAAGAGGCGTAGTAGTCTCGAACAGCCTGCACCCGAACCACGTGCCGCCAGTTTTGAAGTAGGCGGCGGCATTCGGTTTCGATAACCTGTGCCGTGGCCTCCTCGTATCCCTCCTCACACCTGTAAAAGGTCTGCAAACGAGACAACACCGATTAGTACAATAACTACCTATTGTGATTTTGAATTGTGTAAAGGAGAAATTACCCAAAACTGTCTGATCACCATGTCGGCCCTCGTGTGTCACAAAACACTATCGATCTCCACCTCCAGTGGGGCCGTAGCACCCAAGTATTGCTCCCAGGTCATTCCTACCGCTCAACCCTGACAAGTAGCAACGTAACAAACCCCGTGAAGTTTTCCCGGCAAAGCACACCAAGGATGCTGTTGTGCTTGCGTACACCCTTGGCAACAATCCAACCCCTGCAGTATGACAAATTAAAGCCAACACATTAGATATTTGAGAAAACATGAAGGCAAAAGGTTAAATAAGAGTAAATGAACTTACTTCTCCCCATTTGGCTGAATCGACCACCTCTGCTCATGGGTCACAGGCACGGGCGGGAGCCCCGTACTACCACGCTGGTAGACGGTGGCCCCCTTACTCAGCTCCTCGTGGCTATCAGCATAACCACTTGGCTCTGGCTGACCCAGATCAGGTCAGGTATCCCACTGGGTCTCTTGGGACGTACCCTCATCCCTGCGTGACTCCAGAGTCTCTTGGAACGAAGCCTCTGGGACACGAGTCTCGTCGATCTGAGGATCATGAACCTGAGTTCGTGTAGCCTCCACCTCAGACGGGTCCACCCTAGCAGTCTAGTGCTCAGGTGAATCAGCTGGGGGTGGCGGCGAGGAAGGCGTGGCAGCCACCCTACCTATCCCGCAGCCATGTGTACCTTCAGTATCTCTCTTCTTCGCGGGGGGTCGACCTCCTCTCACGGGGGCCGCGATCGTCGAAGAAGCGGCCACTCCATGCAGAGTAGAGAGCAACGCTATCGGGAGAGACATGACAGGAATGGGAGTACCCATCCCACCACCCGTCGACGAAGAAGGAGCCTCGGACTGCTCTTGACCCTTTCCCACCATCTTTCAACACATGCCATGACAAAGAGTAAATGAAATTAGTACAACATAAATACCAACATGAGTAATAAAATGGATATAATTTAAGTGTATCATCATCATAAATACCAACACGAGTAATAACAAATTTATATATGTATATAATAATAGTTGAATACCTGACATGAACTAATAATAATCTTGATCGTCTATATATGCTTTGGGATCAATAAATGCATCATGATCATCACTATTCATCAATAAATGCAGCATCATCATCACTATCAGGAAGAACATGTGGAAGGCCTCCATTATCTAATCGGTCAAGAAGTGACAGGTCATCCATAGCAGTAACCTCTTCTTCTTACGGCTCTTCGTGTTCCGGCTCACGGGTTACGACGGATTCACTGTCGCTGTCTACTTCAATGTTATGGGGTGAAGTAGAGTGGTTGTTGAAACATTTTTTTTGAAAGAATTATCCTTCATATGTGTCTGTGTTAATGTGAGGTTCGTAATCCTCTTCATTGAGGGTAGGTGGTCTAAAACTTGGTGGCACTTCATAAACGACATCACAACCTTTCAGATTTGGATCAGTTTGGCAGGCCCACGGTAGATAGAAAACTTGTGTCGCCTGTTGAACCATAATATAGACATCGGGAACATCTAAATGGGTGCTTTGGTTGATTTCGACTAGCCCTACATGTTCATGAGTCCTTCTAGTCTCCTTCGGCTGAAACCAATAACATTTAAAGACTACGATAGTCGGTGGGTTTTCACCATAGAATAGAAGTTCATAAATTGCTTCAACTCTTCCATAATACTTGGTACCTCCTTCGCCGATAGGAGAGACACAACAATTTTTAGTCTTTACGTCGGGCATAGATAGCTCTTTGCCAAAGGTACGAAAGCGATACCCATTGATGTCGTATTTGTCAAATGAACGGACCTTATAGTCAAAACCATTAGCGACTTGTCTCAACTCGGTGTCCATAGACTCTGCATCAACCTACATGTTTAATATGGAAGAATGGATGCATTAGACGCAAATTAGACCAAGAAATCAAATGGTCCAATAATGGTAATTAATAACCCTTTGTTTGAACCAAGAGATGAAACTGGGATAGTCGCCTCCATGCTTTGCCAGAAGCTCATACTCTTCGACAGAATCCTTTTCGATGACCGCTCCATCCGAGAATTTGGCGACGTATCGACTATATCAAATTTCTGGGAATAAGAGTAGTTCAAAGGGATTAGAAGTTGCGGAACAATAATTTACCGAGAACTTACTCGATGTATGGCCGCACTTTTGTTAGGTTGTTGAAGATATACAATGAAATAGTCCGCCATTCTTCGACATCCAACGATCTCCCTTTCGAAGCACCGGCTGGTGCGAGCTTCCCTTCGAATAGACCAAGGTTGGATTGACGTTTTTTAGGCTCGCCATCATTGTACCGAGGCTTCGGGTTATGCAAATGATGATTTTTGGCTTCGTAGTGTGCTGTCATGAAGTTTGCCGCCTCCTCAGTAATGAATGCCTTGACCATTGATGCTTCAACTCTATGTTTATTTTTACATTTAGCTCGAAGCGTCTTCTACATCCTCTCAGTTGAGAAGCACCATCGATTTTGAACTGCCCCCAATCTTGCCTCGGTCAGGAGATGCATAATAAAATGCTGCATTGGATTAAAGAAGCCCGATGGAAAGATCCTTTCTAATTTGCAAATGAACTCCGGTGCCAACTCTTCCATTTCATCTAGCACGCCAGGCGATAGTTCTTTCGCACAAAGAGAACGGAAGAAATAGCTCAGCTCTGCCAGTACTAGCCATTCATCCTTAGGGATAAAGCCACACAACATCACCGGCATTTCCCGCTCAAGCCATATGTGCCAATCATGACTCTTGAGACCAAATATTTTCAATTTTTCAAGACTCACTCTCCTCTTTAGATTCATAGCATACTCATCGGGAAACATCAACCGCATTTTCACCCACAATAGCATTTCCCTCATAGTTGGCCTTCCAAGATTGAACGATGCCTTTGGCTTTACTACGCTTTGCTTTCCTTTCCGTTGTCGCAAGTTTTGTAACGGTCTATCACATAGAGCCTCCTAGTCGATTCTAGCCTTAGGATTATCCTTTGACTTCCCTCTATGCCGAACAATTTACAAAAATGGCCTTCGCCATATTCTTTTCAATATGCATCATGTCGATGTTGTGTGGGCAGATGAGGTCTTTGAAGTAATGTAGATCCCATAAGCATGACTTGTGAGTCTAGGTGTGTTCCGTATTATACCCTTTGAAATACCCTGGACTTAAAGGATCAGGCTCGAGAGCATTTAACTGATCAAGGGTCTGTTGGCCTGTCAACGCGGGTGGTGCATGGTTTTTGACAACTCTACCTTTGATGAAATTCTTCTTGTCTTTTCTAGACTTATGGTCAGGATCCAGGAACTGTCTATGCATGTCGAAGCAAGAAAACTTGTGACCCGCGTGCAGCCAACGGAACTGAAGAGCTGCCTTGCATGTGGGGCACGACAACCTTCCATGCACACACCATCTAACGAATAGCGCATATGCCGGATAGTCATGCATCGAGTACATGTATCACACATGCATTTTGGAGTTCTTTTTGGTAGCGGTGTCGGATATTGGGGCCTTGGAATTATCAACGTCAGGAAAATGTTCTTTCTTTTCATAATCTCTTCGGGGGAGATTGACTAGAATGACAAATACAGGCCAACAACTTTAATGTGCTACCGTCATACCATACACACTGAACCCATCCGTGCTGATGGCAACTCGAGGATGCCTCTGATTTGCCGATTTATCCTTATGTAATGCATCGAAGTGCTTCCACGCAAAAGCATATGAAGTGTGTACCAACATCTTGTTCCCATCCACATCTAGTCCGGTTCTTTTGTCCAATTTGTGCCATGTCATCTGCCTGGCCGTCTCTTCGACCATGAAAAGACGTTGAAGTCTTGGTACGATTGACAGACACCGAAGAACATTAATGGGGATTATGGTCTGAATCTTCTCACCCATACCGTTGTCTACCACAATATACCTGGAAGAATTGCAAATGGGGCAATAGTTCAAGGCCGCATACTCAAGCCTAAATAAGGCACATCCATTCTCACAAGCATGTATGTTCTGATATGGCATCTTAAGTACACGAAGGATTTTGTCTGACTGGTATAGGTTTGTAGGCAGTACATGGCCTTTGGGTAGAAAGTATCCAAATATCGTCATCATTGCGTCGTAGCATTCTCTGCCTAGGTTGAATTGAGCATTCAGAGCCACTACTTGTGCGATGGCATCCAGTTGACAAAGCTCAGTATGCTCATGGAGAGGACGTTTTGAAGACTCCAACATTTCATAGAAGGCCTTTGCAGATTTCTCCATCTCATTGTACGAATCCTGAGCATCATCAAAGTCTTGCACCATATCTTTGATCCCAGTACCATGCTCGTCAGTGCGATGATGAACCACCTCAGCTCTAGCACGTTGGTCAGACTCACCATGAAAAGCCCACACCGTATAATTAGGCGTAAAACCCTACTTCTATAGGTGTTTATCCATTTAAAACTCTATCCTCTTTTTAATGTTGTCACATTTGGGAAAGGGGCAGTATGTTTTTTGCTATCCATTTGCAAATGCAGCTCTCACAAACCCCCTGGTTTTTGTTAACCATTCATTGGTCATGTCTTCCTGACTAGGGTGACCAGTGTACATCCAAGCACGATCACTCATCTTGCCTACCCACTAAACACACAAGAAATATATATATATATATAATTCATCATCCATATTCATCTGTTAATCAAGTTTGTCACTTTTATTACATCCATCCAACCTACACGCTAATAGGTAGAGATAGGTCCTAATCCCACCCGAGTATGTGTAGATTGGGTTCATTTTCCCATGCTCTGCTCCGGATCTGACGTAGGATTTTGCCAGCACCTTCCCGCTGTTCTCCTGATACACTTCTCGACAATAAGAAGAGAGGATGTGTACCGGGAGTACAACAAGGAGGCACTAACGAAATTCTGCATCGGATCCTGAGCAGAGCAGATGGGAAAACAAACCCAATCTACACATACTCGGTCTGTCCATGGATAACGTTGGACAATTCGACAGAATCACGGTTCTAAATATGCAAATGCATGCATATTTACAGATGTAACCCTTTCGAACAGGAGACGCATACTGGTCACACATACTGATGATTGAACATACCTATAGCTAGCAAGTTTCATCGGCACGAAGACCGGAACAGAGCAAATTTTTTTAAGGGGTCCGGGGGAGGAGATGTTATTTGTGCTCACCAACGAACGCAGCAGGGGAGCTCATCAAATGTACGAGGAGGTCGTCAAACAACAACACATTGAAATTCACCTGCTCAACACAAAATATGATGTTTTTTATGAAAAAATAGGAAAATATGTGACCTAGCTCATAATTTACAAAACTATGACCTCCTCGGCCTCACGAAGGCCGAAGAGCACCTTTTCGGTGAACAAGAGGCAGAATAGGTGTCGAGGGTTGGGGGTCAGTGGTATCAGGAGATAGTGGTGTCGGCTGTCGGGGGTCGGTGGTGTCGGGAGTCGGGGGTCGGTGGCGTTGGTGGTCGGGGGTCGATGGCGTCGGTGTTCGGGTGTCGATGGCGTCGGTGGTCGGGGGTCGATGGCGTCGGTGGTCGGGGGTCGGGGCTCTGGGGTGTCCGGGGTCGGTGGCATCGGGGGTTGGGGGTCGATGGCGTCGGGGGTCGAGGGTCGGTGGCGTCGAAGGTTGGGGTTAGTGGCGTCGGGGACCGGGGGCTCTTCTCTTCTTCTTCTTCTTCTTCTTCTTCTTCTTCTTCTTCTTCTCTTCTGTTTTCCTCTTCTTCTCCTCCTCCTCCTCTCATCGTCTTCTTCTTCTTCTTCTTCTTCTTCTTCTTCTTCTTCTTCTTCCTCCTCCTCCTCCTCTTCTTCTTCTTCTTCTTCTTGTTCTTCTTGTTCTTCTTTTCCTGCTTCTTCTTTTCATTATGCATCTAACTATTTTTCTTCTTTTCCTTATTCCCTTTTCCCTTTTTTCTTTTTTCTTTTCTCTTTTTAAAATTTTTTTTCTTATCTTCTAAGTTTTTCCCAACCTAAGAAACTAACTAGCCTAATACCCTAATAAAGTAACTAACTAAACTAACTAACTAATTAACTACTAAACAAAAAAAATAGGAAAAAAGGTGGGGGGGCGGTCGGGCACTCACTCGAGCCTTAGTTGGGTGGGGGCTGCCGGGGCGGCGAGGGGAGTGGGCAGTGTGGGGAGCCGGCGAGGAGAGGAGGCGGCGTCATGGTGGTTGCAGACTCGGGAAAGGGGTGGCGCGTGGAGGGCACGACACGGTGGTGGGGGCAGCGAAGGGAGGGGCGGCGAGGGGAGGGGGACGGCACGGGGAGGGGGCGGCGCGGTGGTGAGGGATCGCAATGACGGCGAGGTTCCGGTGGGTTTTGTCCGGGGTTGGGGGAGAGAAGTGGCGCAGGAAGAGAGAGAAGATGACAACGTGATATGGGGAAAGAGGGGGTGGGGTGGCAACCGTCGACGGCCGTTAGGGCGCATTTTCTTTGCCGTCCGCCACCCGACGACAAAGACAGAAAAGGAAGACGACAAAGAGCACGCGCGGGCCCAACTTACTATTTGTCAACATGCCGCTCTTTGCCGTTTGCCTTTGTTGTCTTTGCCGTCAACTGGCTGACGGCAATGAGGTGACTGATGGAAAAGATACTCTTTGCTGTCTGATTTTTGGCAGCTGACGGCGAAGACTATCTTTGCCATCTGCGAGCAGATGACAAAGAGTTGGCAGACGGCAAATCTCTTGATTCCAGTGGTGAGTAGAGATTACATTGGGGAAGATAGGTGTTACACCGCTACATAGAGGGGGAGAGAGTTGCTGTTGCGGTGTCAAGATTGTTGATGTAGATCATCATCATGATGATTGCCCCGACGGTGTTCCGACGCCACCGGGAGAGCAGGGGAGAGAGCCCCCTTCCTTCTTCTTCTTCCTTGGCCTCCCCCCTAGATGGGAGGAGAGTTCCCCCTCTGGTGTATGGCCTCGATGGCGGTGGAGGGGAGGGAGCCCCTCTGAGATTGGATCTCCCTCTCTGTTATCTTCTGTTTCGCATTCTTGTTTTCTGGCCGAAAACCATTTTTTATATTCTCGGAGATTCGTAACTCAAACTGGGCTGAAATTTTGAGGGGATTTTTATCCAAAACTTGCACCCAAAGCAGAGCTCCAACCGACTTATGAGCTAGGCACAACCCACCAGGGCACGCTTGGGCCCCCTGGCCGCGCCCTGGTATCTTGTGGGGGTGGTGGGCCTCCATTTGCATTGATTCCGCTTCTCAAAATTCACAAATATTCCAAAAAAATCTCCGTAAATTTTTATCGCGTTTGAACTTCATTTCATATGGATATTCTGCAAAACAAAAACATGCAACAAACAGGAACTGGCACTGCGCACTGGATCAATAGGTTAGTCCAATTAATCATATAAAATGTTGCCAAAAATATGTGAAAGTTGTATTATATTGGCATGAAACAATCAAAAATTATAGATATGACGGAGATGTATCAACATCCCCAAGCTTAATTCCTGCTTGTCCTCGAGTAGGTAAATGATAAAAACGATAATTTTTCATGTGGAATGCTACCTAGTATTGTCTTGATCATATATCTAATCATGGCATGATGTAGCGACCCGACTCAAAACGAGTCAAGCCTCTGTGTTTTCTGTGCCATCCCTGGATCAGTATGCTGGCACACACAGTACATCAATGTATATATCAAAGTGCAATCACATGTAATTAACGTAAAACCGATATATACCTTAAAATAGCAGCGGATACAGTCAACGGGAGTGGAGTCCCAATAACACCAACGGCAAGTTGAGTGCGGACCGTAACCCTGAATCGTACCTTTACCCGTCGTAGAAGAGTATCTACAACATAAGATGTTGCAGCCGTGTAGGTCAGCATTTTGAATATGCTGGCAAGATCACCATAGAAGAACAGAAGAATAAACCATACTATATGCAATAAGGCTTTATGGCTCTGTGGCTAAGTTTTTGCATAAAAGCTGATTTTGTTTTCCTACAACAAAGGAATATCAGGAATTTCACTATGGAGTTACCTATCATGACATGGTTCCGCCAACCAATGTCTCAATGCCCATAAGTATCATTAAGTTGCCCACAATTAGTTATCAGTCCAGTGTAGAGAGTTCAGAGATAGATCCATGTCTAGAAGCTCAAATTGTCCGTAACCGGGGACACGGCTAATCGATTAGGTTTAACTCTGCAGAGTGTTGTGTACTTTACCCACAAGATTCTTTCCCTCTTGGTAAGTCCTCCCACTACCTGGTGTTTGAGAACAGGATGAAAGAAACATGGTCTTTCAGAGTGCTTCCCTGACTGTCCGACAGTGCCCATCCCAATCCTAACATCGACTACATCTCGTAGCACTGCCCAACAGAGTCACAACAAAGATCAACCAAGCCAGAGCCCATAATGACTTGTGGCTACACAGGTAAGCTTCCGGGCATGAAGTATTCATCCTTCTCTTTGAGTCTGGGTGAAGCTTTCCGCAAGATGTCATGGCACTTCCCCATGCATCCAGGCCACTCACTGGTTTCTCCAGGGTGCCCATCAATTCCATCCTTCACCCAGTAGTGTGTATTGAAAACTTGTCTTCTCGAGTCTCGAAGTTTTGAGGTCTTGAAGATGCAGGACTTGAAGATGTCTTCATGAAGTTGTCGTCTTGATGTAGAGTCCTTCTTCACACCACTCACAAACACTCATAAAACAATTATTTTCATAAAAGCAACTAAAGTAGTTTTCCCCTAAAACAATTATTTTCAACTAGTAACAAACAATAACAAAGTAAAATAAAACAAAAGGATTTTAGTAAATATTTTACTAGCAAAAGAATTACTTTTGAAAGACAACTAAAAACTATGAAAACAACATTCTAACAACATGAGTGTTTGCCTAATGAACTTAACTACAAGCACAACTATAAACTAAAAGAAAACATTTTGTAAAATAACTAAGTTAACAGAAAATAATTTATAAAAACCTTTATTACAAAACATAATTAGATCATCAAAAAGTTTTGTGAAAAGAGTTTCTATTAAATTAAACTGTTTTATAACACATTACCTAATGATAAAGAACATAGTTTTCCTATCATAATAGGGCAAAACTAAAATATTTTTATTAACAAAACATTTCTTAACAGAAAAGATTACTGGAAACTTTTTTTTCTTGGAAAACAGAATTTTAATAATATAAAACTTTGTTAAAATTAACTATTACTAACTAGTCTGTTTTTATGAAACAATGCTTAGTTAAAAATATAATGTTCCTATAACAACATAGTAATAAACTAAGCAAATTATTATTATTGTTTTAACAGTAAGTATAAATCCTAAATTTAGAACAACAGAACTAAATGAAATCTAAAACATAACATAAATCATATTCAGATTTTCAAAATAAAACAAAGTAAATCAATATAAATAAACTAATATGAAACTAAACAGATTCTGTTTGGTTTGAAAATACTATTTAAAACTATTATAAAAATTCTCAAACTCTACCAAATGATAGCTATGGTCACTAGTGACAAGTAGGAAAAAGAATCATTCAAAAATTCATTTCAGAACTCAAGATATTCAGAAAACAAAATTTAAATCAAATCTGTTCAAATTCAAATTTAATTGTTCAAACATAGCCAAATTTGATATCTACAGAAACTAGATGAAATTTGTGACACTATACAGAAAGAATCATTTAAAAACAGTAAACAATTTAAAAGATATAAAGGAAATAAAATCAGAACTTATTCTGGAAACAGAAATTAAAACAGAAAAGAAAATGCGTTTCTATCGGTCAGGGGGTACACGTGTCGCTTCCTGATTGGATGAAGGGGTGCGCGTGCGGGGAAAATACGAGTGGGTGACCGACGCCTAGAAGAAAATGATTCGCGGTTTTACAGGTTCTAATCTGGATCGTCAGATCCAGATCGGACTGGGAGAGGGGTGGTGGAGCTCACCGCGGTGGTGGGTCGCCGGCGAGGGCTTCTCCGCCGAGGCCGAGGCGTAGTGGTCGATGTGGGCGGCGCTCCGGTGGTCCTCCGGCGACGGCAAGGGCACTAGTCGACGGCGGCGAGTACGGCGAGCACGTTGGTGGCGTCAGTGAGGCTCGGGGGTGATGGATGCGACGGGCATGAGCTTAGGAGTGGTTCGGTGGAAGTGGAGCTCCGGCGAGGGTGGGGTTACGGCGTTCCAGAGGCGGTTGAGCACGGGTAAGGGATGGAGTGGTGCGCACAGGCGAGAGGAGAATCGGTGGTGCTCTCGGGAGAGGACGGGGAGGTCGGAGACGGGCGCTAGGTTGAAAAAGGTGCGGCGGCAACCGAAAGCTCCGGCGAGCTATTCCGGTAAGATTTGGGCTCGGAGAGAGGGGGAAGCAAGGGGAATGAGTGCGGGAGAGGGGTGGGTACTTATAGGGGCAGTGCGGGGTAGGGGGAGTAAAGGAGGGAGGGGGTCCGTGGCGAGGGGATCCGGCGACGGCGTCGGGCGCGTGGGAGGAGGAAGGCGACCGCGCGGGAGAAGCGAGCGGGCAGCGGGTCCCACACGTCAGCGAGAGCGGGCGAGCTGTTAACGCGTCGGTTGACCGACGCGTATTGAATTCGCGAAATAAAGCCTGTGGGCCGGCCCGTTTTAATTCTAAAACCGTTACCGTTTTCTGTTTAATGTTTTTCTAGAGCGTTTCAAAAACCGTTAAAGCATTCAAAACGTCTCTAAATATAGGAGAATTATATATCAAAATAAACGGAATAATAAATGCAATTTAATGAACATTTTTATTCTGGCATTTGAATACATTAAAAAAATCATTTTTCAGAAAATGCCTTAATTGGCTTTATTTAATTTTGCAAATATTTTTCAAATAACTTTTTGGGTTTGATGATTCAAAAAACTTCACAAATTACCCCCTGTCTTGGAGTGTCATGTCACTCCTTTCAAATTTTTGTCAGGGGTTTGAATACTTTGAAAATTTTGAATAGGAACCAAATATGAAATGGATTTTCAAAATAATCCAGAGGTTTTCAAAAGCTTTTTCAATTCCTTCTTTTAAACTTCCAACTCATATTTCTTAAAATTTGAGGAAGTCATATTATCCTCTCTCATGAAAATCATTGAGTTGCATAAAGTTTTCTAAATTTGAAATATTTTTCAAATGAAATTCAAATTCTTTTCAAATCCCTTTTCATTTCTTTAAATGGAAGAAGTCATGTCATCTTCACTCTAGGGTTTTGTGATGAAATGAATTTGAATTCCTGGTGATCAAAATGCAGATTGAAAGTTTTGGGAAGGTCATTTCATTCCCTCTCATCAAACTTTCAAAAAAAATTCAAATTTCACTCACTTTCAATCACTCAAGCAAACAACAATTCATTCTAATAATTATTATAACATTCCAAAATTTGGGATGTTACACATGAATATTTAGACACAAGTGATTCAGAGCAATAGTCTAGTTTGACATAAAGACATTAATACTCAGGCATCCCAATAAACAATCATGTCTTCCAAAATATCAAGGCTAAAGAATGCCATCCCTACAAAATCATATAGCCTTGTCATGCTCTATCTTCTCAACACAAAGTATAAATCATGCACTACCCCGGTGTCAGCCAAGCAATTGGTTCATACTTTTCAACGCGCTTCAGCATTTTCAACCCTCATGGAATACATGAGTGCAATCCATGGATATAGCACTATGGGTGGAATAGAATGCGGTGGTAGGTTTCAAAGGGGTAAAAGTGGAGAAGAAAGTCTCGCATCAACTCAGCATATTAACGGTTTATGGAGATGCCCATTAATAGATATCAATGCAAGGAGTAGGGATTGCCATACAATGGATGCACTAAGAGCTATAAGTGTATGAGAGCTCAATATGAAACTAAGTGGGTATGTGTAACATCCCAAAATTTCATTTTGGAATGTTATGAAACATAGCTATGCATCTATCTACATCATTGCTTGAATGTATGCAAATGTTGAAATGATCTTTCTAAATTTCTGAAAGTCCTTTCCATTTTCAATATGTTGCTTTCACCTATTTGAAATCTTGGAAAAAAGTTCAAATAAGAGGGGAGGAATATGACACTCCACACCCAGACCTATTTGGTGATTTATTTGAACAAAAATAACCAGGAGTTATTTTGAAAATATTTGCAAAAAGGATTTAAAAACAAATAGGCAATTTCTAAAAATATTTTTTTCTAAAGTATTCAAATAACAGAATAAAAATGTTCATTAAATGGAATTTATTATTCTGTTAATTTTGATATATTTATTCCCCATATTTAGAAAGGGTTTGAATGCTTTAAATGATTTTGAAACACTCTGGAAAATCATTAATAGAAAAACGGTAACGGTTTTATAATTAAACAGGCCGGCCCACAGGCTTTTAATAGCGAATTTATTACGAGCCGGCCGACCGACGCGAAAACCTTGCTCTCTCTCTCTCTCTGGGCAGTGGACCCCACCCCGACCGCCCGAAGACCTCGCACGGTCATCACTCTCCCCCCCAGGACCTCGTCGCCGGCATTCACCCCTCCGCAGATCCCGCCTCTCATCACTCCCTCTCGCTCCCCGCACCCCCTATATAAACCGGCCAGTCCCCGCACTCCATTTCCCCCCCGACCCCTCTCTCCGTCGCCAGACCGCCGCCAAATCACCTCGTCGGAGTTGCTGTCGCTCCCGAAACTCCCCACGCTCGTAGCCGTCGTCACTACCCACCATTCCACCCACACTCGTCACCAGTCGACTCCGGAGACCCGCCACCGTCGCATGGACCTCTCCGCTGCCTCCCGCGACCATCAAAGCGACCTCCACGGCCACCTCCGACTTTCGGTCACCGTCATCGTCGCCGGAGATCTATCTCCTTTCCCCTCTGTAAAACTCCTGTTTCACCCTAGCCGTTGGATCCGTAGGCAACGCGCTAGATAAGAACGAATTAATAAACGAAACGGTATCCCTTTCTAACCGGTCGACCGCCGCATTCACTCGCACGCACGCGCTATCCAGCCGATAGGACTACGCCACGTAGCCCCTGGCCGTTGAATATCTAGTTTTTCTTTTCTGTTTTTGTTTTAGTTAACAGAGTGATTTCAAATTTTGTTTTTCTTGTATCTTTTAATCTGTTTAGTGTTTGGAGCTGATTATTTTTGCATTTGCTCACATTTTTCTTGTAGTTTCACCCTGTAGTTTTAGATTTTAAATTTGAACTATAAAATTTGAATTGAATCAATTTTGCTCAAATCACTCAAATCTGAATATCTAGAGTTTAAAAATAGATTTTGATATTAGTTAGGACTATCTTATTGCTTAGTTTGGGTATTTATAGGATGATTTTAATTAGTGTTCTAGCTATAAAAAGATTCTGCCTATTAGTTAGTATAGTTTTATCTATTTAGTTTTTAGTTAGTTTCACTCAAATTTAGTTGTATTTTGTTTAGTAGGTTCTGTTGCTTAACCTTTAGTGTTTTACTTACTGTTAATAAAAATATAAATTTGTCTAGTTTATTTTTTTATTGTTATAGGAATCTCAACTCCTTTTCAATTAGGTATTAGTTTGATAAAACAAACTAGTTTAGGAATAGATTCTTTTAACAAAGTTTTATATAATTAAATTATGTTTTCTAAGACAATTTTTAGTAAATTCTTTTTCTGTTAATAAAATGATTATTAATTAGTAATAAGTGTTGTTTCTTTCTCTTGTTGGTAAAACTATAGTTATTCCATCTAATAGTGTTTATCAAAACTTTTAACAACTTTACTAAAGTTTTTCCCAACAAACTTAAATTGATTTTATTCTATTTATTAATAAAATATTTTATTGTTTTCTTGCTGTCAACTACTGTTTTGGTTAATACAAATGGTTTCATTTTGTTAGTAGTGTTTTATCAAATCATCTTGTAGAAAACAAAACTTTGTGTGTGTTTTCTTGCATGTGATTTGTGCCTTGTTTTGTCTTGTTTGTTTACTTGTTCATTCTGATTTTGTGAGTTGCAATATTATGTTGTATGCTTATTGAGTGCTCTTGTTTGCTTCGTTAGATTATCCAGAGTGCGAGGCTTGTTACCTAGAGTCGCTCACGTACGAAGATCGTCAAGAAGGCAAGTCACTTTGATCATGTTTTTACCCATGTTTTAAATTGCATTAGTTCTAGCATCACCCCAATTGCATGCAAGATAGGTTAGTTGGAAACTTGGTTATATTGTTGTAGTATCATGTGGTAGGTACCCCCCCTTCAACCCCTTTGACACTTGGCCCCGGGAATCATTGATTTCAATTTTGCTATGCTATTAGTAGACGGGGTTGGTTGTGTGATTCATGAGAGAATGTGAGATAATAACTTCAAGACCTACTATGATGATCAAGACTTCAAGTTTTCAACATACCTCTGGGTGGATGATGGTTGAACGGCGCCCTGGAGAAATCAGTGGTTAGCCTAGGTGATGCTGGAGAAGTGCCAGTATTCACACGGAAAGGTCCACCCAGGCAGGAAGGGATGGAAGGACGCTTCAAGACCCAAGGCCTACCTGCACAACCACAAGACATTATGGGCTCTAGCTTGGTTGGATATTGTGCCGACACTGGACAGGCGGTGCTATGAGATGTAGAAGAACGGTAGGAAAGGATGGGCACCGATAGAGTCTCAGTGGGACCCCTTAGAAGACCATGTTTTGGTCATCCGTTCCTCAAACACCTTGAAGTGCGAGGAATCCAACGGAGGCGACCAAATCTTGTGGGGAACGTGTGCAAAACTCTGCAGAGTACCCAAACCTAATCGATTAACCATGTCCACGGTCATGGACAACTTGAGCCAAAGGAACTGAAACTTCCGGAACTCTCAACATAATTAATATTTTGATGTGGGTATTAATAATTTGGGTATGAGAATTGGTTGGCGGAACCATCTCATTAATCAACCAACTTAGTAATATTTTGCTTAGTCCCTCTTTTGAAGTAGGAAAAACTTGGCTTTACGCAAAGAAAAAACTTACCACCCCACCTGCCAAATATGCATATAGATTAGCTGATTATTTTGACCCCCTCTCTTGTGACTTTGCCGGCATATTCCATATGCTGACCTACACAGCTGCAATGTATCAGCAGACTACTTTTCCAACCAGGAGTGAGGACACGCTCTACGCTTGGCGAGATGCCCTTGGAGTCAGATGGACTCATCTACCATGAAGCTTCCGCAAGACTTAGTATTTCTCATGAGTTGGCCATCCGCCACTTTATTGTAATCCTTATTGTAATAAAGGACTCTATATGAGAATTCGATTAATAAAATGCTGTGTGATTCCCCTTTGATAAATACATTGATGTACCGTGTGTGTACCAGCATGATCTTGGGATGGTACGGAAACACCGGAGACTTGACCTTTCAGGTCGGGTCGCTACAGTATGCATCTAACTCTATATGAAAAAACCCCACTAGTATATGAAAGTGACAACATAGGAGACTCTCTATATAAAAACATGGTGCTACTTTGAAGCACAAGTGTGGAATTAGCATGCCCCTTCTCTCTTTGTCTCTCATCATTTTTTTCTTTCCTTTTTTTCTCCCCTTTTTTTCTTGTCCGGAGCCTCATCCCCACTTGTGGGGGGATCATAGTTTCCATCATCCTTTCCTCATTCGGACACACTTTAATAATGAATAATGATGATCATAACACTTCTATTTACTTATAACTCAAGGTTACAACTCGATACCTAGAACAAAGTATGACTCTATATGAATGTTGTGCAAAGATCAAGCATAGCAATGCTATCAAAAAACGGACAAGACTTGAAGACATCATGCTAGCTATCTTACGATCATGTAAATCAATATGACAATGAATGCGCAAGTCATAAACATGAAAATCGGGGAAGTTGCATGGCAATATATCTGGGAATGGCCATGGAAATGCCATAATAGGTAGGTATGGTGGCTGTTTTGAGGAAGATATAATAAGGCTTATGTGTGATAGAGCATATCATATCACAAGTTTTGGATGCACTGGCGAAGTTTGCGCCTACTCTTGAGGTGAGAATGGGCAATGCGCGGTCCCGTAGAGGCTAGCAAATTGCGGAAATGTAAAAGTGCGTATAATCCATGGACTCACATTAGTCATAAATAACTCACTTACTTATTGCAAACGTTTACTAGCCCTCGAAGCAAAGTATTACTATGCATGTGTAGGATCGAAAGTAGTGCTAGAGGGGGGTGATTAGACTACTTGACCAATTAAAAATCTACTATTCCCAATTTTATGTCCTGGCAGATTTTAGCATTCATAGCTAGTCAAGTACACCCTACACATGCATGTCTACTAGTATTGCAGCGGAAAGTAAAGACAATCATGTAAGTAAAGGAAGGGTAGGAAGATCAAACACAATTTGAAGAAACGATGATTTTTCCCGTGGTTCTGATACGTGGTGCTATCGTACGTCCATATTTATGGACTCTACAACCCACGGAGGGTAACTGTCGTGGTTTTGTCATGGTAGATGTCCAAAGACTTAGGTTCAAGGCCATCGTTAAGGCGGTGGACTCAAAGGGGTTGGTCAGAATGAAAGACACGGATTTACCCAGGCTCGGCCCCTCGAGATGAGGTAAAAGCCTACGTCCTTTTTTGTGTATATTGACTAGTGTATCGATTACAAGGGAGCGTATTCGCTTGACCTACCTCTCGATGGATTGGTTTCTGTCCTTAGCCATCCCCGGGTCTTGCCTTCCTTGGCAAGCTATCTCCGGGTGGCTCTCCCGCCCGGGTCTTGTGCCTTGTTCCTGTCTCTGGGCCTTCGACTCAGCCCATCTGATGAACCGTCATGCAACCCAATCTTCCTCTTCTAGCCCATACGCTAACGAGCCGCCAGGTATGACCCGACCCCTCCTTGACAGTTCTTACCACGGGGTTATATCCCCAACTGTAATGGTCGCGAGAGTCCATGGAGGTCTCTACCCACTGAGGGTTCCACGAAGTAGCAACCTTGACTATACCATGATGGCCTACGTCCACGGAGGACTAGTATAACTCGGGTTAGATCTCCTTGCCCTTGCAAACTTCTTGGTTCACTCCACAGCATGAAGTAGGAGGCTCCCAAGCGACACCTAGCCAATCTAGGAGGCACCACCCTCCAAAAGGTAATAGGCTCGATAATGTCGATGAACTCCTTGCTCTTGTGCTTCAAGATGATAGACTCCTCAACACAAAATCACTCTCTCATAGATTTGGCTATGGTGGAAGAGGTTGATTGGATGGAAAGCAACTTGGGGAGGCTAGAGATCAAGATTCAAATGGTTCGAATGGAATGGCATGTTCTCAACACATGAGTAGGTGGCTCTCTCTCAGAAAATTAGTAGGTATGAGTGGGGAACTCTTATGAGTGCTTCTCGTACGAGTGCGTGGTGGTCGAGAGGTATATATAGGCATCTCCAAAAATCCAACTGTTACACCTAATAAGTCACACTCGGTAACACCAATGTGTTAATCTCGGTGGTACCGAGTTGCCTCAAAGGTAGCAACTTTTGAATCTCGGTGAGACCGATACATAAAACTTGGTTGCACCGATAAGGTGACCAGTGGTTAGATTACCAAACTCGGTGACGCCGATTCAACAAACTCGATGGGACCGATTTTGTGAATTTGCGTAATAGGAAGTTGGCAACCCAAACTCGGTGGCACCGAAATGGAATCGGTTGCACCGAAGGGCTAGGGTTTGGCTGAGTCTGTGTGAGGCTGAGAATCTGTGGCACCGAGTGGAAAGTGTTGGTTGCACCAATTTTGGATATTTTTCTTTGGACAGACTTTTGTGGAAAGAGCTTGTAGGTGTATGTGGTGACACTTGTGCACGTACGAACATTTTGTTCACCAACAGTTTCTTGCCCCCTTTTAATAGTATTGACTTTCCTATGGACTCAAAGTGATTTCTCACAAAAGGTAAAATGTAGAGTCCTCTTTGCTTGAAGTTTTGCCAATATATTTCCTTGCATCTTTTGGTATTGCACAATCCTTTTGCTAACCCATCATTGAACTTTTCCAGAAACATGCTTAGTGGAAACATTAGTTCAATGACATATATGTTGTTATTAATTACCAAAACCACCATGGGAGCAAATGTGCTTTCAGCATGCTCCTAGGGTTGAGGTTGGTAGGAGTTAACCATCGCGCGCCCCCGACCTTCACACAAAGATAGACAATCAAGGATAAATTGTGCTCCAACTTCTTAGCACAACGGAAGACTATACATGCATGCTTTGGGAATCACAAACCTTAACACCAATATCTCACTAAACACGATCATCCACTAGTACCTCCCACATATTATCATCTCTATATGTCAAAACTATTGCAAGGACTCAAACATATCATATTCAGTGATCCATATGTTTTATGTAGGATTTTTTGACTAACCATGCAAATGACCAATTCCTGTTCACTCTCTAAATAGATATAAGTGAAGCAAGAGACTTAAATTCTTTCTACAAAATACCATGCTCTAATAAATATAAGTGAAGCAAAAGATCACTCTTCAAGTAACGGTTTTCTATGTGAGGACAATCAGGCAATCCAAACTTTAAATGATATAAGTGAAGCACATGAAGCATTCTATAAAGCCATGCTCAAAAGATATAAGTGAGGTGCAATGAGCATTCTATAAGTCAACCATGGACTATCTCATTCCAGCATGGTGCATAAACTAAACGAAAAAGACGCTCCAAGATTTGCACATATCACATAAATGAAATGAATCTGAAAACATACCGATACTTGTTGAAGAAAGATGGGATGCCTTGCGGGGCATCCCCAAGCTTAGCCGCTGCAGTCTCCTTCGATATTTACTTGGGGTTCCTTGGTCATCCCCAAGCTTGAACTCTTTCCTCTCCTTCTTCTCCTCATATTGAGACCTCCTCGATCTTCAAACACTTAATTCACACAAAGCTTAACAGAAGACTGGTAAGATCCGTTAGTATAATAAAGCGAAATACTACTTTAAGTACTATTGCAAACCAATTCATATTTTATAGTTGCATTATCCCTTCTGTATTATAACTTTTCTATGGTTTACACCACCGATAAAATCAATAGTTTCATCAAAACAAGCAAAACAATGCATCAAAAACAAAATCTGTCTTAAACATGATAGATTGTAGTAATGTGAACTTTGACCAAACTTATGTAAATTCAAATATTCTGAAAAATTAGGAAACCATAAAGAATTTTTATAGAAATAACGTGTTAAAATTTCAGGTTATTCTCACGTACTAGTAAAATATGAAAATTTGTGCACTTGGAACAAAGTTTCTGTTTCAGATTCATTATTGCTTCTACTCATCTTATGAATCATCCTAAAGGAAAATCTTGGCACAATACAATGCAAAATCACACAATAGAAATAACTGACTCTCTAAAACTTCTGGGTTGTCTCCTTGGCAGCGCTTTCTTTAAAGCCATTAAGAGTAGGCATAAAGTGCTCAAGTAATTGATCCATCCGGATCCCAAGGTATATCAATGCCAATTTTAATTAACAATGATTTGAAATTTAGTAGTGAGCACAAAGTGATGTGTAGCATATAACAATGAAGTCTACCTCTCTTCCTATGCATTGGCATGCCATAAAGGAACAATTCATTCACACAAAGTAAGGGCCAATACATAGCATAAGTAGTTTCTTGCAATTTTATAGTATTGGAAAAATAGAGAGGTGGAGATGTAGTTCCTCTCTCATAAAAATTGCAAGTAGGATCAGCAAGCACATGCATATTATATTCACGAAAATAATCATGTGTAGTAGCAAGACACAACCCAACAATATAATCCTTAACAAGTTCATCTCCCTAAGCAAACTTCTCTGATATAGTGTAGTTGGGAGAATTCAAAAAGATAATAGGACTATCATGTGTGGGTGCAATAGCAACAATTTCATGCTTAACATAAGAAACTATAACAAGTTCATCTTCATAAGCATAATTCATATTGGCATCTTGGCCACTAGCATACCAAACATCAAGTTCATCAAAAGGGATATTTCAAATGAATCCAAGGGATCATAGCAATCATCATAGTATTCATCCTTCGGTATGTGCGAAGGGTAATTAAACAATGTATGAATTGAAGAGTTACTCTCATTTATGATTTTACTTTATAGTCTTTTTAGAACAACAAGTAAAATCATAAATTTCACATAGATTCCAAGCATAGCAACACAAGGTACTAATTTGATGCCACAAGAGTTTCCCTTTTGAGATATGGGGTGTCGCACATAATGAGCATGCTCATTTAATGATTTCCCCTCAACTAAGCTATTTGGGTTTTCAACATGAGAACAAAGGATCGAAGATGATCCAAGTAATATTCTTCAGTAGTACGGAACACTAGTGGTTCCTCAACTTTTGGGGCAAGAGGTACATCTAATTTTTTTGGTATTTCATGTTCCATATCTATAACAAAAGATATAAAACAACTAATAAGAAAAAATAAAAATTATTTAGTGATAAAGCAAACAAGCACACACGAGAATATTCACCCCACGCTATTTCTCCACAACAATGGCGCCAGAAAAATGTCTTGATAATCCACAAGTGTAGGGGATCGTTTGTAGCCTTTTTCGATAAGTAAAAGTGTCGAACCCAATGAGGAGCTAAATGTAGAATTAATATTCTCTCAAGTTCTATCGACCACCGATACAACTCTACGCACGCTAATGCTTGCTTTACCTAGAATTAGTATGAAACAACTTTGCGCGAAGTAAATGAAAAGTACTTTGAGAGGAAGTAAACTTAGTAGTGATGTAGCAAGATTTTTGTAACACACGAGAAGGATTGTCCCTGGGCAATTGAATATGATATGATACATATTTGTTATATGCAATGAGGGATAGGCATGAGCTAAGATAGTTTCTCTACTTTGATCGTATGTACTTATGATTGGAAGTTTAGCAAGCATCCGCGACTATAAAAGATCATTAAGGTAAAACCCAACCATAACATCAAGTATCAAGTAATCTTTACTTCCATACGCCATAACCCTCCTACTCGGATTTGTGTATTCTGTCACTCATGCAACCCACCATAGGCAAATCCTGAACATATTGCAACACCCTACAGTGTGGATCCCTCATGCTTGCACGACACGAGGGGTACCATAAGACAACACCATATCAACATACGACTCACATCCATAACATCGTACCACAATTAACCCATCGGACAAAAGCGATCTACTCAAACATCATAGGATAGCCAAATATCATTGTGAAATAATATATTGAGTTGAGCACCATGTTTAAGTAGAGATTACAGCGGGGAAGAGAGGTGTTACACTGTTGCATAGAGGGGGAGAGATTGTGTTGATTGAGGCAAGATTGTTGATGTAGATTGCTGTCAAGATGATTGCCCCGACGGTGTTCCAATGCCACCGGGAGAGAGGGGAAGAGTGCCCCCTCCTTATTATTCTTCCTTGTCCTCACCCCTAGATGGTAGGAGAGTTCCCCCTCTGGTACATGGCCTTAATGGCGGTGGGGGGGGGGGCGGGAGCCCCGTCGAGATTGGATCTCCCTCTCTGTTCTCTTCTGTTTCGCGTTCTTGTTTTCTGGCCGAAAACCATTTATTATATTTCCGGAGATCCATAATAGCGATCGGGCTGAAATTTTGAGGGGATTTTTATCCAAAAGTTGGCTTCCTTGCGCCCAAAGGAGAGCTCCAACCGACTTATGAGCTGGGCACAACCCACCAGGGCGCACCTGGCCCCCCTGGCCGCGCCCTGGTGTCTTGTGAGGGCTGTGGGCCTCCGTTTGCGTTGCTTACAATTCTCGAAATTCACAAATATTCCAAAATAATTGTCCGTAAATTCTTATTGCGTTTGGACTCTGTTTGATATGGTTATTCTGCAAAACAAAAAACATGCAACAAATAGGAACTCGCACTAGGCATTGGATCAATAGGTTAGTCCAATAAATCATATAAAATGTTGCCAAAAATATGTGAAAGTTGTATAATATTGGCATGAAATAATCAAAAATTATAGAAACGACGAAGACATATCACATGCCAAGTTTCATGAATTTCTGACGAGTTTTGAATTTACGGGAATTTGAAAACCAAGCATCTCTATAATTTCTCCTGAGCAAACATTCAATGAGATGTTAGAAATTCATTTCGATATCTTGTGTGGGACCTAATTAAACATGCATCCATGGAAAGGCATATTTTTTCCAACCTATTTTTCATGTGTTTGACCTTGTGATTTTACTTCAAAATTGAATTATGCACATTAAACAACTAGAAAATGCAATTAATGTGTTAAATAGGTCTCACGAACCTTGAAAAAATCCAAAGTTTAGCATGACTGTCAGAAAGTTTCTCTGTGGGTGACTCCAGAAATAAATGCAGGCCACAAGAGCCAACAGATGTTGTTTCGCACATAAAATGTGAACTTTCCCTATCGGAACACACGACTTTGTTGTGAGAACCTTCGGTTTGTAAGAGGCTTTGTGCCAAAACTTGTCCAAAGTTGGGCAATTTTGTTTGCCACAACACACACAACATGGCAATTGATGCCACCATGCCCAAATTTCATGAATTTCTGTCGAGGTTTGCATTTACATGAAGTTAAAAATTAAGTTTCCAGATGTTTGTGGTCGAGCCAAGACGATGATATATATGTTCGAAATTCACTCCCATTTATTGTGTGGGACCTAAATATGCAGGTAGTGAAACATATATGGTTTACGACATATTTTCATGAGCTGGTCCGTGCTGTGATTGTAGTTCAAATTTGAATTATATATATGCACATTAATTGAATGCATACAAAACTCAATTATTGTACTTAAGGCCAAACGAACTCTGTAAGACTCCATTGTTTCGCACGACACATTCACGTTACACTATGAAGACTCTAGAAATATATTCAAGGCAAGAAGCGACATCAGATGTTGTTTTGCACATAAAATGTGAGTTGTCCCTACGGAACCACATGACTTCTTGTGAGAATCTTCACTTTGTAAGACGTTTGTGCCAAAACTTGTCCCGAACTAGGCATTCTTTTTACGATAACACACATGCGCCATGACATCACACCATGACATGTTTCATGAATTTCTCACGATATTTGGATTTACTGGAATTTGAAAACATGGCTTCTCAAAGTATAGGGCCAAGCCAAAATACCGTGAGGTTTGGAATTCGTTTAATTTCCATTTCTTGCATGGGACCAAAACATGTATCCAATGAAAAATAGTTGATTTTCAACCCATTCAGGTGCCCTCTAATATGTGCTTAATAAAGTGCAGTTCAAATTTGAACTATGCACATGAAATGTCCAAAAACTCTTTAAATGTTTTAAAGGCCCTAAGCATCCTTGAATTATTCCATTTAGCACATAGTTCGATAGTTGCAAGTTCACTTCAAATAAATGTTATTACCATTCAAACACTTTCAATTGCCAATGTAACTTCATTTTTAGTCTCAAAGCAGTTTGAAAATAAAATGCATAGCAAACAATTTTTGATCATGAAACGTGTGTGATGTGGTATCAAAATATCTTCGGCCAATCCTCATATATGGCTTAGGCCGGAGCTTCAGTACACCGCCGGCGCGTCAACCACACTGTCACACTTGTTCTCCAAGACCACTGACCTGTTCAAGGATCTCCGATGAAAGATGCGGACGAGGATCCGCATTGTGAGGGCAACTTCGGTGACCCACTCCGGCCCGAGCGCGGCTGCATCAGTCCTGAACATGCTCACAACATCTTTGAGCGCGGCTACACTCCTCGATAGGGAGGCTGCGACCGCCGAAAGGGCAATCGTTGCATCTGAGATGGCGGCAGCAACATCCGCGACCAGGATAGCAAATGGCGATAACGGCACATCAGTTGTACATTCCTCGACGGCCACAGTAGCCCCGATGGCGGCTGCCCACGCCCATGCCAATGCCGCCCACACCCAGCTTGTGGCGGTCATGGCACAAATGGCAACGCCCTTCTCCGACAATGGTCGACAGCGTCCGAAGAGTTGGAAATCATCGAGGGCGCTCGGGCAGCCGTACATTCGTCGACAGCGTCCCTTGCCAAGATGGAGGCCGTCAATACCTGGGCTGTGGCTGGCCACGCAAAACTCATGGCCGCCTTTTCCAAAGAGATGGCGGACACACACGGCGAGATGCTTGAAGAGTATGTGGCGATGGATGCCATGGAGCCCCTTCCCCTGGAGGTCGTCGAGCACGAGCTGGTCATGGAGGATGCAGCGGAGATCGACGAGTGTCAAGCGAAACATTAGTTGTTGTCTAGAGCACTGGTCTTTTCTTAGAGTAATGTTTAGGTCAACCAACTATGTTTAATTGCCCGACTAAGTAAGTGCGGGCTATGGTGTAGGCTCTTTTGTGCAGTACCCAAATTAGCAATTGATGTTAAATTATGCGACAACATGGATTAGCACTATAACTAGGGAAATTCAAAACAAAAATTTGCCACCATATCCCCCAATTCCATCTTGCAATTGAAAATGAAATTGAAGTTCATCACACACACTCTTTTGGAATGAACCATGTGCAATGTAGTACCCAATCTTATGACCGAAGCTTGGACACAAACATTTGAACGTCCAAGTTCGTCACACATGGGGTATATGATAGGCTTCGTTTCTGATGTGTTGATATTGAGAACTATTCTGAAAAATTTGCATGTTCAAGTTCATCACACATGTTGTATAAACCAGGATTCGTTTGTGATGTTTTGATATCGCACATGATTCCGAATAAGGGACTCTGTCTGATGGTTCTTTTCGCACTAGTTTTTCACTGAACCAAATGAAAATTTTGGGCTGCCGCAGAAATATCTACCTCCCTTGCCCCTGGTACAAGTCAAAAGACACACTTACCCATTTTCCTCTACCTTTCCTAGTTCAAACCTTCATTGCTTGCTTGCAACGCCGCTTCCTCGCCAGCGACGCTCCTTCCTGCTGCTCGGCCTCGTCCATCTAGTCACGTAATCCACACCTCCCCAATACCCCCTCACTACTCCTCCTCCATCCCACATGGCCCAACCATCGATGCGACATCTTCCACCCAAATCACCACCCCATCCTCCAAATAATCGTTATCGAAACCCATGGTGCACGCAGTATAGCTAGGATCTCAAAGAGCATTTGGCCGCGGAGAAGCAAATCGCGGCTGCATGCGCAGATGAGGCATCTATGGCTTCCATGCATGCCGACCACCAGATCTTGGAGGAGCACCTCGCAATCGAGGCCATCGTCGATGCCTCGTGCGCTAACGCCACCATGCAGTTGGCCGCTATAAATGACAGCTTGTGGTCTTTTCTCGAGGGCACCGCCGGTGCGTTCAACAAAGAATCATTGTGTTTTCTCGGCGTGCCCATGCTTACCTCAACTCCATAGCCGGCATGTTGGTGCCGGGGTAGGATCAGGCCACTCACCACTACGAGGGGTGCACCGACGGTGTGGCGACCTCGTCTTCTTCCAAGTTGATGGAGCCCATCATCATCGATATCTCCGACGATGAGGAATAGCTTCTCTTTCTTAGCTGTTGCCTATGCTCCTACTGCCTTTCATTTAGAAATTCTAGTGAAATCTCCAATGTAATGCTATTGCAACCTGACCTTCTAGTATGTTCTATTGTGCAATGTGGTGCTTAGTTAACTGTTTCATCCATTTGTTGTGGTGATCATTTAACTATTTAATTCATGTAACATCCCAAACTTTGGAATGTTATAATAATTATTAGAATGATTGTTTGTTTGTTTGAGTGATTGAAAGTGAGTGAAATTTGAAACTTTTTGAAACTTTTCAAAGTTGAATGAGAGGGAATGAAATGACTTTCCCAAAACTTTTACCCTGCATTTTGATCATCAGGAATTCAAATTCATTTCATCACAAAACCCAGAGTGAAGATGACATGACTTCTTCCATTCAAAGGAATGAAAAGGGAATTTAAAATGATTTGAATTTCATTTGGGAAATATTTCAAATCCAGCAACTTTAGGCAACTCAATGATTTTCATGAGAAGAAAATATGACTTCTTCAATTTATATGAAATATGAGCTGGGAGTTCAAAAGAAGGATTTGAGAATGCCTCTGAAATTATTATAGGAATCCATTTCATATTGGATCCTATTCAAATTTCAAAGTATTCAAACCCCTTGTCAAATGTATTGAGAGGAGTAATATGACACTCCCAAACCAGGGGTTATTTGTGAAGTTTTTGAACCATAAAACCCCTAGGGTTATTTGAAAAATATTTGCAAAAGTAAACAAAGCCAATTAGGCAATTTCTGAAAAATAATATTTTTTCAAAATGTTCAAATAACACAATAAAAATGTTCATTAAATGGCATATTTTATTCTGATGATTTTGTTATATAATACTCCTACTTTTGGAGCAAGATTATTTGCATTAAAGACTTTTGATTGCCTTTGTATATTTAAAATGGAAAGAATTTGAAACAGATCAGGCCGGCCCACCTCCACTTAATGCCGAACCCGTGAATCCCGACCGACCGACAGCTCCACGCGCTCCCTACCCTCGCTGACAATGGGTCCCACCTGACCGCCCGATGATTACGCGCCGGTCACCCCTCTCCTCCCGCGCGCGCCGCCGCCGCCGCGACCTCCTCCTCGCCGGAATCCCCTCCCCCTTCCATTCCTCGCTCCCCCTCTGGCCTATATAAGAGCCACCGCTCCCCCTCTCCATTCCCCCTGTTTTCCCCTTCTCCGACCGCCTCCCCGCGCCGCTATTCCTCGCCGGACTTCACCATGGCTGCCGCGCCCTTATCGCGTCCCCGCATCACCCTGACCTCCCCGCACTCTCCCGAGCCCTCCGATGATTTCCCCGCAGCTGTGCGCACCTTCCCATACCCTCGCCTCCACCGGAGATCCAACAGAACTGCCGCACCGCCACCCTCGCCGGAATTCTCCCTCGGCCACCACATCCCGAAACCATCCCGAGCTCGTGGCCATCGTCGCCGTCGCCTCCTCGCTCCTCTGACGCCACCGCCGCGTTCGTCATCCTCGCCACCGTCGACTGACACCCTCGCCATCGTCGGAGACCCACCAAAGGGCTCACCTGCGTCACGCCGCCGCCGCCGCCGTCGCCGAAGACGCCCATCGCCGGTAACCCTCCCATGTGAGCTCTCCTTTCTTTCCCCCTCCGTCAGATCTCCTTTGAACGGCTTAGATTAGATCAATTATACCCCTTCGGTCTATTTTAAGTGAACCGGTTGTTTTTTTTAGTTTAGATTTTAGCTGAAACGTTCTCCGTTAATTGCCGGCCGTCCGCCCGAAACCTCTCTAGCGCACACCCCTAGACCAATTAGAAAGATCCACGTGTACCCTGACCGTTAGTTAAGTTTTTCATTTTTTTCTGTTTTCTGTTTTAAAAACAGAGTTAATTCTGGCTTTGTTTTAATCATATCTTTTATGTTTTTAGTTATTTTTAATTGATCCTTTTTGCATTGTGTCACAAATTTTATCTAGTTTCTGTAGATACCAAAATTTGACCATGTTTGAAAATTTAAATTTGAATTTGGACAGATTTGATTTAAATTTTGTTTTCTGAATATCTTGAGTTCTAAAATGAATTTTTGAATGATTCTTTTTCCTACTTGTCACTAGTGATATTAGCTATCATTTGGTAGAGTTTGAGAATTTTTAGAATAAATTCGATTAGTGTTCTAGCTAAAAACAGAATCTGTTTAGTTGTTAATATAGTTTAATTAGTTTTATTTTGCTAGTTTAACTCTGAGTTAATTATATATTTGATTTAGTACATTCTGTTAGTTAAAATTTAGGTGAATTACTTGTTGTTAAAATAAAAATAATTTGCTTAGTTTACTACCATGTTGTTATAGGAACACTATACATTTTCAAATAGGTTTAAATTGTGATAAACAAACTAGTTAGTAATAGTTTATTCCAACAAAGTTTAAGTAAATAGATTCTGTTTTCAAATAAAAATTTGTACTTATTACCTTCTGTTAAGAAATGCTTAGTTAATAAAAATAATTTAGTTTTGCTCTATTAGGATAGGAAACTAGATTATTTTGCATTAGGTAATGTGTTATAAAACAATTTAGTTTTTCATAGAAATTATTTTTCACAAAGTTTTATATGATTTAATTCTGTTTTGTAATAAAGATATTATTTAATTATTTTCTGTTAACTTAGTTGTTTTACAATATGTTTTGTCTTAGTTTATGTTTGCTTGTTGTTAAGTTCATTAGGCAAACACTTATATTGTTTAGAAGGTTGTTTTTATAGTTCTAGTTGTCTTTCAAAAGTGATTCATTTTTGCTAGAAAAATATTTACAAAAATCTTTTATTATATTTTACTTTGTTTGGGATTTGTGTTACCTTTGAATTTGTTGGAGTTTTGTGTTTCAACTTTGTCTTAAGTATTTCTTTCATCAATCTTGTTGAATTTGGTTTTGTGTTACCTCTTGTGACTGTTAGATTGATTGCTAGTATGATTACTTATGTATGCAATGTTTGTTATATAGATTTTCGTCGGAGAGTGACGAATAGTCTATCAAGTTATTTCTGAGAGCGATATTGTTCTCCATCAACAGTACAGGCAAGTTCACCTTGACCATCTATTTCATACCTATGTTTTTATTGCATGTAGTGACATCATTCAACACATCCCTCCCGTAGTGTTATTGAAATTCTTGTAGTTGAGTAGAATGCATGAGGTAGGAACCCACCACTGGTTACTAAAGCCCCGGGAACGTTAGTTACTTTTATGCTATGCTAAAGTAGACGGGGTTTGGTATGAGTGTTTGTGAGTGGTGTGAAGAAGGACTCTACATCAAGACGACAACTTCATGAAGACATCTTCAAGTCCTGCATCTTCAAGACCTCAAAACTTCGAGACTCGAGAAGAGAAGTTTTCAATACACACTACTGGGTGAAGGATGGAATTGATGGGCACCCTGGAGAAACCAGTGAGTGGCCTGGATGCATGGGGAAGTGCCATGACATCTTGCGGAAAGCTTCACCCAGACTCAAAGAGAAGGATGAATACTTCATGCCCGGAAGCTTACCTGTGTAGCCACAAGTCAATATGGGCTCTGGCTTGGTTGATCTTTGTTGTGACTCTGCTGGGCAGTGCTACGAGATGTAGTCGACATTAGGATTGGATGGGCACTGTCGGACAGTCAGGGAAGCACTCTGAAAGACCATGTTTTCTTTCATCCTGTTCTGAAACCCCAGGTAGTGCGAGGACTTACCAGGAGGGAAAGAATCTTGTGGGTAAAGTACACAACACTCTGCAGAGTTAAACCTAATCGATTAGCCGTGTCCACGGTTACGGACAATTTGAGCCTCTGGACTTGGATCTATCTCTGAACTCTCAACACTGGACTAATAACTTAATTTTGGGCAACTTAAGATACTTGTGGGCGTTAAGAAATTGGTTGGCGGAACCATGTCATGATAGGTAATTCCATAGTGATATTCCTGATATTCCTTTTGTTGTAGGAAAATAAAATCAGCTTTTACGCAAAAACTTAGACACAGAGCCACAAAGCCTTTGCATATAGAATAGTGTTTATTCTTCTGTTCTTCTATGGTGATCTTGCCAGTACATTCAATGTGCTGACCTATATGGCTGCAACGTATCATGTTGCAGATACTCTTCTACGACGGGTAAGAGTACGATTCAGGGTTACGGTCTGCACTCGACTTGCCGTTGGTGTTATTGGGACTCCACTCCCGTTGACTGTATCCGCTGCTATTTTAAGGTATATATCAGTTTATGTTATTACATGTGATTGCACTTTGATATATACATTGATGTACTGTGTGTGCCAGCATACTGATCCAGGGATGGCACAGAACACACAGGGGCTTGACTCGTTTTGAGTCGGGTCGCTACAATTCAATTTTGAAATGTGATGTATGATTGTTGTTGTTACAATTTTGTATTGTTTGCATGCGACGAATAAATCAAATTTAGATGTACTAAATACATGTGCAACATATAGAATTGCTGCATTTCCTAGTTCTTAGCACACTTGGTTTAGATAACTAGATTTTCAATGTGGCTCGAAATAATCTGGTGGATCCGTAATGTGTTTATCGTGCATTAACATATTTCAGTGATAGTATGCCAAATATCACTTGTAACCTGATCAATATTTGTCTTAAATATGTTGTAGGGGGAAACAATGGGGGACACTGAAGTTTACCATTGAGGTTTGCATAACCATGGTCATTTGGCCAATAGCACATTATTGTGCCATTGCAGAAACCATTGTAACATGAATGTTTTTATTAATAAGTTTACCATCGAGGTTTGAACATCCATGCATGTAGGTCCTGCTGTAAGAGGTTTAGACCCACTGTTCGACCATTTTTGCATATGGGGAAATGAGGTGTCCTTGAATATCAGTCAAATCAAGAAACTCAGAAAGATTGTTAAGATAAAGAAACTAGATATGAAAAACAACAAGATATTTGTCTGCACAATGAAAAAGACATCAGTCATCTATAGGATGGTACCATCTCTTTTTACCTTGTCCTTTTCCCTTTGCACCATTTTAAAGTTTAGAAAAGATATTTATGCATATGTTTGTTTTTAGCCCTTCTCAAGGAAGTTCATCGATGAGTATGTCCCATACCACCTGTATGATCAAGAGGTGATGAAGGTATTCATACATCACCCACGTAATAATATTGAAGTCTTCCTTAAGAGGACGAAGGATGGGCGGGCAATCATCCACATGCACTGGCCTAAAGTTGCCAGGACCTTCAACATCATTGAAGGCTCAGTATTCGCCTTCCGCTTTAACAATTTTCTAGATGAGATTCATGTGTCTATTTACCGTCTATGATGATACTTAATTTACAAAGGTTTTAGATGTTGCATTTGAAACTTTTTCTTGTTGTGCAATTGGGTAAATAGGCAGTATATGCCTATATGAGTTTGTACCCTGATGAAATCAATTATGCAATCTTGGTTGTCATACTACAAATAAGAAATATATTATGTGGTTTATATGAAATGTTAATTTTGATTACTAAATGGATTATAATTAATTGATCAATCAGGCTGATTATTGTGGTTCAAACTGCAGACGGTTTCTAAGACATAACCATGGGCGATGACATGAACAAACCCACACGGTTTCTAGAAAGTTGGCGTGTTGGATCGTTGAGCAATCACACACGAATTCTGGTCGACAACTGTGTGCATTAGGACACCCAATCACAAATGTTTTCACATAGATAGTGTGCATGATGGGCAGCCCAATGCCAAATAGTTTCTTCTAGACATCATGAGTGATGTTTTGAGTAACGCAAACGACAAAATTATAATAATCATGTGTGATGAACACACCTATCACAAACGATGTTATGTACAGAGTTGTGTGCGATCTGCAATACGGACGAAAACGTAACCTTGGGATACCCGGTGTGGGATGCTAAGTCATCTCACATGTCTTCCCCAATATTTCTGTTTGATGGTCCTTCCAATTGTGAATGATATATTTTTTCCCATCATGTGCGACCAGGTGTAGGCATCGCCGATGGGTTTTGCCTATTATGTGGGATAGGCCCCCCTATCGCCCACACATGCAGGGCAACGGTTTAAGACTACATCACGGAAAGGGGTTAAAAACCGTTTGTATAGCACGCGACTGCACTAGTGAAGGAAGTAGATAAGAAATTAACATAGCACATGAACCAAACAAATAATTGACCAACATGCAAAAGAGGCAAGTTAATAAAAGGATAAACCAAAATGATTTGTGTGAGTTATATAAAAGCACTTCATAAGAGTAATATAAGGATGAACATTAGGCACAATCATAGTCTTGTAGAAATGGGACACAGAGTGCAAGACATGTCCTTCCCACACACACGGAGTTCAAGAAGTCACTCACACAACTAGAAAATGGGTTCACAAGCTCACTACTATGCAATTTCAAACCAAAGCTTGTGATACCCGTGGTGAAGATAGAAAATAATACGACCGTTAAGACAAGCATGAGGACAATAATCTTCACCACAAAAGAGTGCATCAAGATGCAAGGATATAAGACCCACACTCAAGACAAATCCTTTCACAGAACCACCAAGGAAATAAAAGGAGAATGAAACACTGGACATGAAAGAATAGGTCTTCAACTAGAGATGTTAATTCTCCCATGTGTATAAGATTCCAGGTAGATTACAGTGATGATGATATATAAGTCAAGCAATAGTTAGTTGGGGTGGGACGCACCAAATCACCATGATATCCATAGAGAAGGATGCACACACAAAATAGTTACAAAAGTAAATAACTTGATATTCAAATGGGAGTCATAAAATATACCAACAAGATCTTTTCTTGGGAGCATAGCACATGTTTCAATATTATCTTATTGTATATTAATGAGCTCCAAACACACAACCATTAAGGACATCACAACTAGCAACAAGACATCATTGTTGGGATGCTTTGAGCAAGGAAACAAGTAACACAAGAAAGAGTGAATTTCATGCCATGATGCAACCTACACAAGTCAAATGCAAGAAAAACATGCAAGAGGTAGATAATTGTTACCGAGATAACATTGGACTAATGCAGTAGCTAATGGTTCATTTGATCATCCTACCTTGACTCCAATAAGTACATGGTAACAACATCTTCCTTGTGAGTGATCCCAATATCCAATGCATCTCCAATTGTTCCTAGAACAACAACAGAACCTAAATGGTACCCCAAACTCATTGGGATCAAAGAGTTAGAGAAACAACAATACATAGGACAAACTACACATAAACATGTGCATACACACACATACATACATACATACATACATACATACATACATACAAACACACACGCACACATATAATTGACTTTCATGGACATATTAGACAAAGAGGATTTGATGGAGTTTCCCTTATATATTGGGTAAGAAATAAAGCATGCCAAAATAAGGACGTGTAGTAAATATGCATGCTCAAGACTGTCTAGAACCATATCAACACATGATTGATAAGAAACCAATTGAAAAGATACCAAGTGAAAATAGGACACCGAATGAAGAAAATATCACTGGAAGGATAGCAATTGAAGGGTACATTAAGGATTCAGATATCCATAAAAGAATATCGATTGTCAAAAGACATGAAGTATTTGGAAATAATTCCCGTTGGTAGATTGCATAGATATCCAAAATTATCTTCACACCAAAAAAGATAAGAATTAAGCATATCGGAACTTGTGGAGCTAACATGCCACCTAGTAACGAGATAATTTACAATATCAACTCTAAGTGGCAATACCTCGAATGTACACATTTTGTAGGCTTGAAATATACTCATAGCATATTACTCCCCCATAATGTGGTAACCAAAAAATCTTAAAAAGAGGCAAAGAAAAGCTAACAAGAGATAATAAATGGTCCATTTAGAATTTGAATTTCTCATGAGTAAGACATAACACATAGAGACTAGATAATCTTGCAATATCAATACTTGGTGGTATTACTCATGTACACACATTGTGTAGGATCTGAAGTGCACAAAACACATCACTCCCCAAAATGGGATAACCCATTAATTTCTCACATGAGCTAACTAAGATAAAAAAAAGATGCAAAAATACTGAACACAAGATTCACACATACATGGTGTGCAAAACAATGCACACATACTTGATTACTCAAAATAAGCAAATCGTAAGCACACAATATAGAAACACATGCAAGCACTACTGCAGGAATGCCTAGAAGTGGCGGGTGCAAAATGGCCATAAGTGGCAGGCTAGGGGCCTAGGCCAGCCCTCCATTGACCCCCTCCCACTAATAATAGGCCACCAGTGGCGAGCGCTGGCCCGCCACTACTAATTTGTTACATGTGGCGGGCAAGCAGTAGGACCTGCCACTACTAGTGTGGTGCATGAGAACAAGGTTGCACCGTAGAGATGCTACACTGGCGAGCACCTATTGATTCCCGCCACTGCCAATTATTTCCAGATTTAAAACAATATGCATGTATTGTACCATGCATACAACATAGTACAATTCATGTATATATATTGCTCAAAGTGCGTACATATAACATATAAGCTGGCATGCATTTTACATACATCATCACCATCCAATTTACATACATCATCATCGAATTACAAATTTAGATAGGCTTCCATAAAGGTCATCAATGTTTTTAATGATAAGAAACAAAGTAGGAATAATGAAATGGCCGAATATGGTAGATGTTGCTCCTTGTACTCAACCATTCTTTCCCGATTGGATATCACCTGCAAAAGAAAAAATAATAAGCCATGAAGCCACGAGTACATGAACCCAAAAAAACGGATAACTCTACAAGTCATGCATGTATGGAAGACCCCTCGCCCATGTTATCATTCTCCCCTCACTTTTGTAGTATGGGAGGCCCCTCGTCCTAGGAGCGCATGGTATTTGGTGAATAACTCTTCACGAACCAGAGAAAAAATGAATATCAACAGGTGAGAATGATGAATAATACATAACATGTAACATGTTTTATCTAACAAAGAGTGAATCTAACTTGTTTCTTTCGTTCATTCTAGAGTAACTCTACAAGAGAAGTATGCATCGCTGCTAGAATTGATTCAAGAACCTGATGTACTATAGGAGAAATCATTGCTTAGCATGCAAACAATCACCTCTGGTCTATGTGTACAAATTACTGTATAATTATCCCAGTTCATTTGTTGTGTTCATAAAGGGGATCCCTATGGGCTATTTGTAGAAATTAAACATGCTTATCTACCACATAAAGGCATACAAAACTAAGTTCACACATATCATATAGATAACATAAGAAGATGAAATTAAGTTCATCTCCGTCATAACAACATGAAACTAAATCCATCATCTCCCCAATCATATTCTTAATCCAAGCTAGGAGACGATATTCGCGTCTTCCGTGGGCGCAAGTATCCTCTAATGCAGTACTACGGTGATCGTGGGACACCATACCACAAATAGATCTTGTTGCAGCCCTGATGACCCTCCTCAAATTCGTGAAGGAAAAGTAAGAATGACCTCCCAGATTGCATCCATAATTCTGAGGCAATGTTCATCCAATTTTGACAATGGAAATAGGTTCTCCCTCCCGCCTTAGTGAGAGCGATGGTTAAGGGAATGCCAATCTTAAGGAGCATCATGTCGAACTAAATCGTACACTTCTCATCCATTGCGAGGTTGGCCACATGCATGCAATCCTCCCTTCCCCAGCAAGGTATGCGCTGAGTATTATAAAAAGAAAACATAAATTAGTCAATTGTGGAATAATTAGACAATTGGAAATTAAATTGAACATACCGCCCACTCCATAAAGTCATCTTGAAGGTCCACACATATCTCATACAAGTTAGGTGAACTGTATAACATGCGCCTAGACTCTTGTTGCCACAGAAGGGGCATCCTTTGTCCATTGCCTAAGTTCATGTTATGGATATAAGTTAAAGGATAGAAAAAATTGGGCATGACTTATGCTAAAAAATGAAACATTGAGTATCTGAAATCTCCCGAAACATAAATTAATCAATGTTTCACGATATTTTCTACACTCTTTTGATGCCATGTATTGTTGGAGAAATCCAATTAAGTTCAGCTCCATCGAAAATTTACTTCTAATCTTCTTGAGCAGGAGGCGGAAGAGGGATTAGCAGCATCCTCGGAGGTGGTGGAGGAGTGCGCTGTCGGCGGCGGTGTCTTGACCCGGCTGTTGGCAGAGCAAGACAATCTTAGTTGTGCATGATACACATATATTACATAGCCAGAGCTACTGAAATTAATTGAGCAATGAAATTCTCTCTATAAAAGAGTTCAGGATTCAATCCTAATTTGGAGTATGTCCTCATACTTAATAAGATTACTTAGAGGCTCTTGCCAATAACTTGAACCAAAATAAAATTAAATGCATATTTTAGGCGCTTGAATAAAAGATATAACATATATGAAACCAAAATTTTGGAAGAGTAGTATCCTAACTAACCCTAGATCACATTCGGCACAACCACAATTTTGGAAGAGCAGAGGAGGAATGCAGAGTTATGATTGTTCACCTAAGAGTTTTGTATGCGATGCAGTGGTCATTGTGTGTGACACAGAGGAGCCGCCGAAGATGCGCCGACGATGGACAAAAAACTGCAACTGAAACCCTAGACATTACTAGGTGTCGCGGGCGAGCGCCGGAGACGGGGAACGGGGAAGATCAGTTAGTGAGTGTGCGTGTCGTGGCGATGGCGACCGATGGGTGGATGTTTAGCTACGAGGATCGAGGGAGAGGGAGACAGTAAAATCAAGGTGGCGGCGGGTATGGAATCGAGGGAGAGGGAGACGATAGAATCGGTGCGCGCGGCGGCGGGTATGGGTGCGGTTAAAGGAGGGTTGTGGTAGCCTGTGGCGGGCCCAAATTTTGCCCCGAGACCAAAAATGACACTGGTTCATGAGTACAATGGACCGCCATTTGAAGGACAAATATCTGTGACGAGCGCCAACTCCTGCCCACCACAGCTAACGTTGTTCCCATGGAAAACTGGTAGCCTTTTACCACGGCGGGCAAGAGTAAATGGCCGCCAATAGTATGACAACAACAGTGGCGACCATATATTACGGCCCACCACTGTTAGTTTTTCAGGCAAGAATTGGCAAATGCTAAACTGTGTCTGCCACTAATGGGGGTTCTCCTATATGCCCTTTCCCAGTAGTGAAGGTACAAATCAAAAAAATGCTAAGGGGCAAGTAACTTTCAATGTAAACAATTTATGTATAAGTTACCGCAAGGAGGTACATTGGATATAAGACAAACACATGATAATATGAAGGTTTTAGCTTGAGAAAATATAATGATGAAGATCCCTTCATTCTCCATGTGGCAACCAAGTCTCCAATGCGCTCCAACAACACCTATTAATCAAGTTTGAGCTTTTTGGTCCCCAAACAAGTTGGGTCCTAAAAGGTTAGTCACAATAGGCTTGGCTATCCATATGGTTCTATTCTTGACACCACTTTGAGTACCAACATATTTGGCGAATACATTGCCAACCTTATCCTTCCGAAGAGATTAGATATGATCAATAATAATTGGGTTGGATAAGTTACCATTTGTGCATGAAGAATCAAGGTGACCCTTCTCACAAGATAAGTAGCAACATCTACTCTTTACTTTCTTCTTAATTGATTTCTCAACTTGAGGATCATTAACTTGAATCTTCTTGGGAGGTGGCCTTTCTTCAACTTGAGTTTGAACTTGAGGCCGCTTCACTTGTTGCTTATCACTTTGAAGCTTCTTCTTAAATGGGAAATATCTAACATGGCGCCCTTCATTATTTTGCACTTGAAGCAAATAATCTTGGCTGAATTCTTGATTTGTTCTTGGCCCTTCTTCTTGTTAATCTTGGTCTTATTCTTAGTATTGGAGTTGAACCCAAGTCCACCTTGTCATTGGGGGATTTCTATCCACTCAAAAGATTGTCAAGTGTGGACTTCTCTTCATGACTCTTTTCCAAGTATTGCTTAAAAGGAGTGACTTGGGCCTTGAGCTCTTTGATTTCCTGTACATGGTTAGTATCAACACAAGTACAAGAGGTACACTAGTAGAAAACAGGGAACTAGTACCGGTTCCAGAGGGCCTTTAGTCCCGGTTCTGGAACCAGGACAAAACAAGCGGGTTAAATACACAAAACCAATAGTCCTGGTTCTCTTATGAACCGGGACCAAAGGGGCAACATGATGCCGCTGTGGGGGGAGGGGGGACAGGCAGGAGGACCTTTAGTCCCGGTTGGTAACACAAATCGAGACCAAAAGGCAGCCACGCATCAGTAGCTCGCAGGCGCTCGTTTTTTTTGGAACGGGGTTTAGGTGTTTTGGAGGGTTAATTTAAGGGTTTCATATTGTGTTAGCTAGCTAATAGATAGAAGTGACCTCTCTTTCTTCATGCTAGGTCGACGCTAGCTACTATACACACACACACACACACACACACACACATATATATATATATATAGAGAGAGAGAGAGAGAACTCGATAGTAGCTAATAAGCAAATGAAGGAAACCATTAATTACACAAGATTGTCATGTTGAACATATATAGAGAGAAGTGACATCTCTTTCTCCATGCTTGGTCGAACAATAAGTTTTCGTATATCTATCCGACGCTACTACATATATACAATATAAGATCTCTTACAATCCCTAAAACCATCTACCTAAGATCCAATTGCAATTCCACATGGTACTCTCTGTCTTCAGGTATGACGTGCTTAAGGAAGAATCTCGCCAATTCCTCTTGAATTTCTCGTATGCGATCATGTGGTACAAGTTCATCACGCATCTGCCAGATTTAAGTTAAAGAAGGGGGTCAATACATGCATATATATTAATGAAACTCAACACAATTGATGGTAATATATAAAATAAACTTGTGAATATTATTTACATACTTCAAATTGTTTGTCAGAGAAGGCTCGCTCAGAGGTCGAGTGGCGAATGAACTCGCATATGTTGTATCCACATAAAACAGTCCCAGATTCCTGGTACAAGAACTTTACGAGAATAGAGATCAATCAAACTGATAAGCAAACATGGTAATGTTATTGATGAAAATTTGAATCAATTAGAGATGCGCGGAACTAGCTAGTACTACTTACTTTGAGGTGTGTAAATCGCATCTATTTGTTTAGACCGGGAACCTTTGGGTGAACTTTTTCCAAACCTTGGCAGGCAAAGAAAATGATTATTTGATATCAGGAAATGAACGAAATTTGCCGATATGGTCCCGATATTGATTGAACTTACTTCTTGAGCATTGCAGTCATGTCCACATAATCCTCGAGATCTTTACGTCTCGAGTCTAAGACAGTTACTAATGCCCCTTCAAGCTTAATGGATAACATAATAAAATGGTAACTGTGCATGCATATATAACTCATCAATTACAGTACTTAACCTCGAGTAAGCGGAACCGAATATGCAGAAGACAATCACACTCACTTGAAGTTGTAAGGAAAGAGTATTTCCCTTTTGTTTTGATGTGTAATGAACGAATTTAGCAGGTTCTCCTCGGTATCTTTGACTCTATTTCGTACCGTCCATTCATTTTCGACATCTGGGATAATGAACCCAATGTCGAAGATTCCTTCTTTTTTGCATTCGACAATCTTCAATCTGCATAATATAGTGAGGATAATTATATATACATGCAATGAACGAGCTGAGCTAGAGACTTAACTATAGAAGTAATACTTACACACAGTAGCAAGTCATGAGTCGTTTGTCGAGGGCCTATTGATTGTATAGATGAAATAACTCCACAAATTCAATACGCATCAGGTCGAGTCCAATGAATTCGTGCTCTTTTTTAATTCTGATATACATACTATCTTTCCCAGACTCCCAACAGGTTTTCATGTACCACTCATGCAATTTGTACATCAATGTTGTTAGATGAGGATGATCAGGTTTGACGAGAGGCTTCCTGTGCACGTATCTAAAGTCTTGTACTTATACCTCAACTATTTACCAATGTACATCACCCCCAAATAATCACCAGGATTGGTGCCGGGCAGTAGCCCCGGATGATTAGAGATATCGCTAGACACCTTGAGCGGGGGGCACAATTGCTTCTCATGTTCACCGAGCTGGGGAATTGTTTTCCTACTTCTTCGTTCTTTGACTCTTGCAGCACTGGAAGTACTTCCCGACCGCCGCGCTTCGTTATATGTCTTTACAATACAACGGTCATAGTTTGATGGAAGTGGAGGCGGTGATGGTCACTTCAGGGCATCCACTATGCGCTTCGATTTCGCTGGATCTATCATTTCCTTTAGAGGTGGATGTTTCCGTGCAAAATGGGCCTTCACTTCGGCTTTGTTGATGTCATCATTTTCTTTGTCAGTCGTCTCGTATGGTAACTTTGGAACAAGCTTGAGGCTTGGACCAAATTTGTATTTCTTCCCGCCTATTGTACTGCTAGTCGCCGGAGCGGCGGCGTCTCTCTTCCGTTGTGGCCGACACGGCGGAGGAGGCGGAGTGTCCTGACATGCCGGAGGAGGAGGAGGAGGAGGTAGAGTGGCCTGACGTGCCAGAGGAGGAGGAGGAGGAGGCAGAGTGGCCTGACGCGTCGGAGGAGGCTGAGTGGCCTGACGTGCCAGAGGAGGCGGAGGAGGAGGCGTAGTGGCCCGACTCATCGGAGGAGGCGGAGGAGGAGGCAGAGTGACCTCACGCACCGGAGGAGGCGAAGGAGGAGTCGGAGGAGGAGGCGGAGTGGCCTCACACATCGGAGGAGACGAAGGAGGAGGAGGAGGAGGCGGAGTGCCCTGACGTGCCGGAGGAGGCTGAGTCTGCCGAGGCTTCCAGTTTGGAAGCTTGATGTACTCCTTTATCCATAGACAGGTACTCCTCTCAGCATTTTCCAGAAGAATAATATCCTCCTCATGTGTAGGGTTGTCAAGCTCCAGCCCCTCATATCCATCCATTATTTCATCCACCATCACAACAACATAGCCATGTGGAATCAAACAGCAATGGAAAGTTCCCTCAGCTCGAGGAGGTAGAATAGAGCCGATTGCCACCTTGAAGGTCAGGTTCTAGCATCTCGTCATTACCTCACAATGCTGAGCGTCCATGATACTATCCATGGGGTAGCAAGAAGCCGTGAAATCAAGATGAACGAACTTCGTGGAAGCCATGCTGCTTCTCCGCTGAGATGGTGGGGTAGCTTCTGGGGCGGTGTCGAAGGAAGGATCTTCGTGCTGCTCAAATGGTTAGCCGGTAGCTTGTTGGCTCTGAAGTTCCTCTAGTTTTGCTAATCTTGCACTGGGCTTATGCATTTCGCTTCCTTCCAGTTTCCTCTTTCTCTCTCGGCTTCTATAACCACCACTGTTGGGAAACCCATGCTTCCAAGGAAGCCTGATGTACCTCGTGTTCTTCCAGGGTGTTCAGGATTCCCGAGGGGCTCTGTCAGCTCGTCCTTATCTCTGTCAGGAATGAACATCCCTTCCCGCGCTTCTTTGATTGCTCCCTAAAGCTTTGTGATGGGTATTGCAAGTTGAGCTTTCGTCTAGATACACTTCCCTGTTTCTGGGTCCAAAGTTCCCCCAACCCCGAAGAACCAAGTCCTTGAACGATTTGGCTAGTGCAATGTCTCTGGGTGGACATTCTCAGCAAGCAGGTCTTGCTCAGCTTTGTCCCACAACGGTCGGGCTTTGTAGTAGCCACCTGACCCCATGTGATGGTGATACTGCTTCGCTGTAGCATTTTTCTTATTTCTCTGTGACATTTTCTTACTCTTCTTCGATTTCTTGTAGGCCACAAATTCGGGCCATTGATCTCTTATCTTCTCATATCGACCTTTGAACTCTGGAGTCTCATCTTTCTCCACAAATATTAGTGCATCTAGTGCCCCTTAGTGATTTTGGTGTATTGAAGATGAAAGGGCATATTTCTCCCTAAGTGGTTTTGTTGATTGATGACAATGCCTTTGCGGACTAATCGTGTGCATTGAGCATTTCAGATATCTCAGGTCTAGGCACAAGATGATTCAGTGCCCCTCAGAATCTCTCGAAGACGGTTGTTCTATGCGTTTCCTTTCGGTGGATTTGAATCGTAGGAAAGCCGTACTATCAAGAGGGGGTCCGCTTTGGAAGGGTCTGGGTGGAATCAACACGTACACATCTATTCCTTTGCACCACCGTTCCCTCTCTGCAATGGAGCCCCAACCCGCTTTCCTTCTCTATGAAAAAGGAATGCCTGCAAGGTGTGTGGGTTCAGTGGCCTGCGGTAGTACCTCTCCAGGGAGCGGTAGTACCATAGGTGTCAGCGGTAGTACAGCTCGGCGGCGGAGCGGTAGTACCAGTGTCTCCTGCCCTGGCCTCTACACCTGCGGTAGTAGGCGCGGATGTAATTTTTTTACTTCCGCCCTACTACGGTAGTACCACGATTCTCGTCCGGTACTACTGTGCGAACTTTTTCGCAGAGTTTCCCTCTGCGGAGGTTGGCACAGAAGTAATTTTTTACTTCCGTGCACCTCCAGTGGCTGCCTCTGCCGACCGTGCGGTAGTACCGCACGGGCTCGCGGTAGTACCGCTCCGGCAGTTCTACTGCTTGTGGCCTAGTGCTAACGGCTAGGGCCAGTTACTCCCGTGCTAGCAGTAGTACCACACAAGTCTGTGGTAGTACCGCAACCCGTCACGGTAGTACCGTGACTTTTGTGGTAGTACCGTGTCACGTGGGGCTGAGTGAGTGGATAATGGTTGGATCTTGTCCCCCACTGTAAAAGGGAGGTCTTCTTCTCCAAGAATCTTACCTCTTCCTTCCCAAAACTCCATTGTTGCTCCAAGATCCATTGTCACCCGATATCTCTCCCTAGCCAATCAATCATGTTGATTTCCTAGGGATAGGTTGAGAAGGCCCTAATCTTCACTTCCACCAATAGAAATTTGATTCCCCCCACTAATCCCTCGTGGATCTTGTTACTCTTGGGTGTTTGAGCACCCTAGATGGTTGAGGTCACCTCGGAGCCACATTCCATTATGTTGAAGCTTCGTGGTGTTGTTGGGAGCCTCCAATTAAGTTGTGGAGATTGCCCCAACCTTGTTTGTAAAGGTTCGGTCGCCCCCTTCAAGGGCACCAATAGTGGAATCACGGCATCTCGCGTGAGGAGAATACGGTGGCCCTAGTGGCTTCTTGGGGAGCATTGTGCCTCCACACCGCTCCAACGGAGACTTACTTCCCCACAAGGGAAGGAACTTCGGTAACACATCCTCGTCTCCACCAGCTCCACTTTTGGTTATCTCGCATCTTTACTTCTTGCAAGCGTGTATTGTGGCATATCCCTTGCTTGCTTGTGTACTTGTAGTGATTAGCATCATATAGGTTTTTCACCTAGTTTCACATATAGTTAACTTATTTGGTGGTAAACCTTAATTTTTAAAGAAAAGTTAAAAAGTGTTAGTTGCCTATTCACCCCCCTCTAATCAAGCATATTGATACTTTCAATTGGTATCAGAGCCACGTCTATTTATTAAGGGTTTCACCACCCGAAGAGTATGGTAAGCGAAGAGGCACGTGTGGGAGAACTTCCCGTGGCCATGGGTGTGAACACGGTCTCACGTAAAGATTTGAACGAGGCTTTGAACTTACTCAAATCCTCCATGGCTACCGAGGTTCAATCCATGTTTAAAGATTTCCTTAATACGCTTAAAATGTCTACCGATGCGGGGCAAGTGATCAAACCCACTGACTCGTCATCAGATGCCAACTCCGGTAAGGAGGGGGCTAGTGCCGACAAGGATAATCATGCTCATAGAGTTAACGGGTCGGGGAGCTTTGCCTCTGTTCCCCCTCCTGTGGTCTATGGAGGACCGGTGCACCCACCTCATATAGTTAATCTTGGTCCTCCTCCTAAACTTGTTAAGAATGATTTTGCTAACTGGGATTTTAGTATCAAGTCTCATGTATATCACAGATCAATTCATCTCATGAGAGTCACTGAATAAGGATACTATCCTCATGATCCATGCAATCTTACCCCAAGAGAACAAGTGGATAAACAGCTAAATTCTTCCAACCTGTTCATACTCCAAGCTACGAATCCTCCTGAAGATCTACCTCACCCGCGGCCCTTCAATGTTGCTAAAGAATGTTGGGAACACATCATCTCCATGTACAAGGGCAGCTCAAACATTCAACGGTCAAACTATGAAGTTGTTCTGGATCAGTCAGATGAGTTTGTGATGATAGAGGATGAGGAACCGCGTGAGCTCTATATAAGGGTGACCGCTCTCGCTGTTTCCCTCAAGGATCATGGCAGCAAGGATGTGGATGATACTTGGATCAAGCGTAAGTTCTTGAAGGCTATGATGCCCTACAACAAGGCCATGTCCGCTGTCATTCGTCAAAGGCCAGACTTTCACACATTATCATCTGGTAATGTGTTGGATGAATTCATTGCAATGAACATCCTAAACACGACAGCCGACAATGCTCTTGCTCATGTTCAACGGTCAAGGAAGTCCTCTCCCAATCTTGCATTGAAGGCCAAGGGCAGTCAAGAGGAAGAAGAAGAAGATGAAGAGGTTAGCCCCGAGGACACAAAATATGCTATCATGAGCACATGGCTCTTGCGTCCAGACAATTTTGGGGCAACAAAAGAAACTCAAGGCCCAACTTCTCCAAGAAAAACTCAAATGGGTCAAAGGTAAAGAAACATGTGAGAACTTGCTACAACTGTGGAAATGTAAGTCACTTTGTGGTGGATTGTCCATATGAGAAGAGGTAAGACAATGGTGGCAAGCTCATTCGCAAAGATAAAGCCAAGTCCTTCCCAAACAAAACCAACTTTGTCAAGAAGGCTCCTCACAAAGTATTGGTAGCTCAAGAAGAGTATGCCTCAGATGATGATGTTGATGATGAAGACACAAGCGGTGAAGGAATGGCAATTGCATCCGTGGCAATTGCCTCTTCTACCCCGACAAAGGCATCACTCTTCGACGGCCCCAATGAGAACATTGTCACGAGGTGCCTCATGGCTAAAGGTATCACTAAGGTAACCTCCAACGTCATTACCTCCAACATTAAGACTTCTATTTCTTCCACTCCGTCGATAGATAGTGTGAGTGAACATGAGGAGATGAAAGATGATAAAAATGAGTTTGACAAATTCATCCATAGACTCAAGGGAGAGTCCAAGAAGCACTTTGTTGCTCTCTTGGAACAACTTGGTGAGGCCCATGACACCATTGAGTCTCAAGAAGAATCTCTTGAGGAATTGAGAGGTCATAGTCGATATTGTGTCGATGAGATAGCGTATTTTTCTATTGCTCTTGAGGAAGAGCGAGGTCTTCATATGACTCTTGAGGAGTCATGAGATGATGCCCTTGCCAAATTACGTGAAGATTATGATCATGGTATTGTTCTTAACCGTGTTCTCAAGTCTGAGAAGGTTGCTCTTGGGGTGGACCATGATCGACTCAAGGATGAGCTTGACACACTTGACAAGGCTCACAAGGCATTGAAGTGTGCTTATGTCTCTATTAAGGAGTCGCATGATCAACTCCAATTGAAACTCACTAAGGAAATTGCCACGTGTCCTCCTTTTGTTCTAATTGATAATGCATCTGCGTCTAACCCATGTTGTGAGCATGCTCATCTTTTGGAGGAAAATACTAAGATAAAATAGCAGCTTGAATAGGTCTTTGTGACGTGTATCCAAGGTGAGAAGACCCTCAATGACCTTCTGTGTAATCAGAAGGAAGTTGTGGCAAAAGAAGGAGTGGGGTTTGCACCAAGAAATAATGAGAAGAAGAAGGTGATCACCAAGGAAGTTCCACCACTCAAGGAAACCTTTGTGAGATCAGGAGAAGGTCCTCATGAGAAGAATAAAGACAAAGTTATACTAGGGAATGCCAAGAAGGACAAGAACAAGAACACCCACCCCAACAAGACCAGCGACTTTAACCCCTCTTATGTTTTGTGTCGTGCTAGTGATGGGCATGTTTATGCCAAATATGTTGGTTCCTCTTATGAGTACATTGAATAGTGTATTTTGGTTCCTAAGACCCTTCTTGATAACATGAAAGGACCTATTAAAGAATGGGTACCTAAAAACAAACATTTATCTCTTGTAGGGGTTTGCTTCCGGAGGAACATCATGGTTGCTCGATAGTGGAGCGACAAATCATATGACCAGGAGCAAGTACTTGGTGGTGGACGTTCATCCTGATACATCTATGGCCACCCAAGTCTCATTTGGTGATGATGCAATTTCTAAGGTAATGGGTCTTGGCAAGGTGATAGTCTCTCCGGAACTCTCCATAGAGAATGTCATGCTTGTTGAGACCCTCGCATACAATTTACTTTCTGTTCATCAACTTGCAACCATGGGTTTCAGTACCTTCTTTGGCATTGACTATGTGACCCTTTTGTGGAGCAAGACTCTTAAAGTAGCTTTTGTTGGGCATGTCGAGAACGGTCTCTATGTGGTGAACTTCTCGAAGCAACCCACTAAGACCACGACTTGCTTAATGGCTAAAGTTGATGTGGGATGGCTCTGGCATCGCCAGCTAGCCCATGTCAATACGAGATCTTTGCAAAGCCTCCTCAAAGGGGATCACATTCTTGGACTAACAAATGTAAGTTTTGCCAAAGATCATGCTTGTCGTGCTTGTATTGAGGGAAAGCTACATGAAAAGGCTCACCGTCCAACCACTACAATCTACTCAAAGAGGACCTTAGAGCTCCTTCACATGGATCTCTTTGGGCCTCCATCTTTTGACAGTCTTGGTGGAAGAAAATATTGCTTGGTGATTGTGGATGATTACTCGAGATATACCTGGGTATATTTTTCAAGAAGAAGAGTGAGACCCAACAGACTGCCATCGACTTTGCAAATGAAGTCCAACGTCAACATGAGGCAAAGATCTTGATGATTAGAAGTGACAATGACACTGAGTTCAATAATTACACCCTAAATGAGTTTCTTAGTGATGAGGGGATAAAGCATCAATATTCCACACCATACACCCCTCAACAAAATGGTGTTGCTGAGAGGAAGAACCGGACATTGATTGATGCGTCAAGAACCATGATGGCGGATTTTAAATCTCCGTACAACTTTTGGGCCGAAGCCATCAACACAACATGTCATGCATCAAATCGGCTCTATCTCCACAAACGGTTGAACAAGACTCCTTATGAGATTCTTACCGGAAACAAGTCCAATCTTAAATACTTCCGGGTATTTGGCTGTAAGTGTTTCATTCTCAAGAAGGGTGCTCGTTTGTCTAAATTTGAATCTAGAGCCCATGAGGGCATATTTGTTGGTTATGCTGCAAACTCTCATGCTTACCGTGTCCTCAACAAGTCCACGGGACTCATTGAGGAGACGAGTAACGTAGAGTTTGATGAAAATAATGGCTCCCAGGTGGAGCAAACTGGTCTTTGTGATGTAGGTGATGAAATTCCTCCCAAGCCATAAGAAGAATGGGTGTGGGATACTTCCTACCTGTTGAGGAACACCTTGTGGCTGAAGGAGAAGAACAATGTTCCACTCAAGTGGAACCATCACCGATGCAAGACCCACACGCTTTCGAAGAACGAAACGAAGGTCCTCCACCACATGGACAAGATCAAGGGCAAGATCAATCTCCTGATGACGGTGATTCACCAAGTGATGCCCAAGATCAAGTTCCCGTCTCCGAGCACGTTCAAGATCAAGATCTTCTTCAAGAACAAGGGAAAGTTCACGAAGGTGCTCAAGATCATCAAGATAATGACTCTCAAAATGTTGTCCCTCAACCTACCATAGAGGAAATCTTAGATAGACGAGTCGCCAAGAATGCTGCCAAGATCAGAGATAAACAACATCTGCTGGAGAATGCCTATGACAATTGGAAAAAAGGGGTAACCACTCGTAAACAATTAACAAACTTTTGTGAACATCACGCATTTGTTTCTTGCATTGAGCCCCTTAAGGTACAAGATGCGCTTGAGGATATGGAGTGGGTTGAAGCTATGCACGATGAACTCAACAACTTTGAACGCAACCAAGTTTGGCGATTGGTGCCAAGACCTAAGGAGAACCATAATGTCATTGGAACCAAATGGATCTTAAAAAAAGCAAGATGTGAACGGTATCGTCATTCGCAACAAGGCAAGATTGGTGGCACAAGGATACTCCCAAGTCGAGGGTATCGACTACGGTGAAAGTTTTGCTCCCATTGCTCGTCTTCAATCTATTCGCATGTTGCTTGCATAGGCCTCTCATAATAACTTTAAATTATATCAAATGGATGTCAAGAGTGCTTTTATTAATGGTCCTCTTAAGGAGTTGGTGTATGTCAAGCAACCCCCGGGGTTTGAGGATCCCAAGTTCCCCAATCATGTATACGTTCTCGATAAGGCTCTCTATGGCCTTAAACAAGCCCCACGTGCGTGGTATGAGCACCTTACCAAGAGGTTGCAAGACCGTGGGTTTGAAATTGGGAAAATCGATCCCACTCTTTTTACAAAGAGGGTCAACAGGAACTTGTTCATATGCCAACTATATGTTGATGATATTATTTTTCGTTCTCCTAACAAAGCTTTCAATGAAGAGTTTTCCACTTTGATGGCAAACAAGTTTGAGATGTCCATGATGGGAGAGTTGAAGTACTTCCTTGGTTTCAAAGTCAAGCAACGCAGTCAAGGTACCTTCATCAATCAAGCCAAATACACTCAAGACATGCTCAAGAAGTTCAAGATGGATGAGCTCAATCCTCCCAAGGCCAACACTCCCATGCCTCTCAAATGCCATCTTGACAGCGATCCCAATGGTAAAGCGGTGGATCAAAAGGTATATCACTCCATGATTGGATCCTTTCTTTACCTTTGTGCATCTAGACCGGATATCATGTTGAGTGTGGGCATTTGTGCACGATTTCAACCCACACCTAAGGAGAGTCACCATGTGGTTGTCAAGCAAATCTTTCGATATTTGGCTCATACCCCAAACTTTGGCATATGGTATCCCAAGGGAGCTTTGTTTGATCTCGTTGGATATACTGACTCGGACTAGGAGGGAGACCGTGTGGATAGAAAGTCCACTTATGGAGGCTGCCAATTTCTAGGCCGGTCTTTGGTAAGTTGGTCTTCAAAGAAACAAAATTGTGTTTCTCTCTCATCCACCGAGGTCGAGTATGTAGCTACTGCCAACTGTTGTGCACAGATTCTTTGGATGAGGCAAACTTTACAGGATTATGGTGTCATTTGTGACAAAGTGCCTCTCTACTGTGACAATCAAAGTGCCATTGAGATCTCTAACAACCCGGTTCAACATGGCAAGATGAAGCACATCGAGATTCGTCATCATTTTCTCCGGGATCACGTCAAGCGAGGAGATATCAACCTTATCCACCTCAACACTAATTAGCAACTTGCAGATATTTTTACGAAGCCATTAGATGAATCAGGATTTCACGAGTTAAGGCATGTGCTAAATATATTGATTTGAGCAATGTGGATTGACTTAGTGCACACCTCACCACACTCATCATTATGTCTTGCCTAGGTGTAGGCATAGATTTAGGGGGAGTCTAGTTCTCTCAATGAACTATCCCTCGTCCTATTGTGCATAAACTAATCAAAATCTTTCACAATTGCCATTTGTGATGGTTACTGTGCTTAAAAGACGAGTCTTGGTCATGGGCCCAAGGATAATTCTTCGTGGTGCCATACAATCTGACTCAAACATAGGTGGCTCTAGGGCCACCGCCCTCTCTTCATGTGAAGCAGAGGCTCACTGGTTGGTCCAATTTTATTCTCTTCTCCGATGAACCATGCTCGTGTTTTTATCCTTGATCACAGTTTCTCTTGTCTCTTGTGTTGTGCGGATTTTTGTTTTATTGTTGCTTTTATGCACCGAGAAGGCAGCACAGTACTACCATGGAGGAGCATGGTACTACCGCTTACCGCGCGGAAGTAAAAAAATTCTTCCGCCCGTTGAGCGGTACTACCGTGTCTGGAGCGGTAGTAAATTCTTACTTCCTTAGACTGGGCGGTAGTAACATTTTAGTTCCGCTCCAGCCATAGTACTACTGCTCGAGCGGTACTACCGTGTCTGTGCGGTAGTAAAATTTTACTTCCGCAGATCGTGTTGGTACTACTCTCGATCCACAATTACCTCGATTTGTCCTATCTATTCTCTCTTCTACATGTTTTTCATGTCTGCTTTCGTCCTTTCCTTACTTTTTTCATTTGTCCCTTGTGTTTGTGTTGTGTGCCATAGGTGGTGGCTCTGGTTCCAGATCTGCTCCACGCTGTTCCAATCCGTCTCGTGACACAAGTTCCAAGAGGCTTCGCAATCCTGATGCTCCTGAGCGCTCCAATGATCCACCCCACCATTTCAAGAGGACCACATCCAAGCTTAAGCCACCCATTGAGAACTTTGAGGTCATGCCTCAAGCTGAGTTTTTGGCTCAAAGGTTGATCAATCCCTATGACAAGCCAAGGGAAGTTTCCAAGGCATATGACTTGTTCTGGACCAAGTAGCAGTTTCTCATTCACCTGGATGTGATCAAGGGCAAGAAAAATCACTATGTTCCTATCCAATACATTGATTTGGACCACATGAGGAAGCATCCGCAATACTTTGGTGAGGCCCTAGAGTTGGTGCAGTAGTTTGCTATAGCAGACACCATCACCTTCCACCTTGACTTTGATCCAGAGCTTTTGGGTCAGTTCTTTGCCTCTGCCCACTTTCACACTGATGAGGAGCAGACCATGACTTGGATGACCCATGGCGAGCGACCGTCTTCCACCTGGAAGGACTTCATGGAATTGCTGCATGTTCCTAACTCCGAGCTTGATGTGCCACTTGGTCTGTGCCCTCACGGCAACCCTCACCCAGCTGGTAAGGACCAGCTCGTGCCTTTCCATATTCTGAAGACTTTACGATCTGGTGAGCAAATTCCTGTGCTCAATCTCTTCCTCGATGTCATGCACCGGATCTTCCGCAACACTCTGTTTCCTTGCATGGGAGACAAGGACAAGGTTCACTCCTATCTGGTGGATATATTGCTATTGTGTGAGAAAGGAAGAAATGAAGACCTTGGCATCCTTGATGTGTCTCATGTTATGTGGTCTGAGCTTCGCACTGCAGTGTTTCATCGGAAGGTCCCCATTTATGGGCCATACTTGTTCTACCTGATTCGTGATACTTGGGACAAGACCTTTCCAGGTCAGGACATGCCGGAGCACACGTTTCTTCATGAGCCCATTCGTCTGCGTATGAAGGATAAGTGGACCAACACCACCACTAAGCCACCTTCTGCTCGTATGGAGGTCGATGAGGATGAGATCGAAGAGGAGGATGATAACTGTTCCGAGTCCTATGTGCCTCCGTCTTCTGAGACATCTTGGGCCAAGAAGCTCTCTCACAAGAAGAAGACTTTGTTCTACATGCAGGCCAAGGGTCAGTATAAGTCTCACGTTGCTGAGAAGGAGAGTCGCCAGCATGACAAGCGTATTCTGAGGAAGCTTGGCGAGACCATATCCAGTGGGTATGAGAAGGACATCACCCCTGAGGCCACTTGGATGGCTAAGCAGCAGTTTTAGTGGGCTGATTCAGATGCGGAGTCCATCCTAGAGGAGTCCGATGCTTCAGAGGAGTCCGATGACTGATCTTTCTACATGGGAGCTACCACCTATGTGTTAGGTGTCCTCTTTGTCTTTTTGGCGTCTCGATGCCAAAGGGGGAGAGAGTGTAGGATTTGCGTGTATTTGTGTTTGCCTTTTCATCGTCTCTCTGCTTTCGTTGAACTTTGGTTTATGTCGTTTGTGTGTGTGACCTGGAGACTTCCTCTATCGTATGGTGTGAGACATATGCTATCACTACGACTTTATTATTGTCTAGTATGATTCGTAGCTTGTGAGTCTATCCATAACGTTCCCTTATCTTTATGCTCACATGCTATGCCTAGTTTCCATACTTAGTTTTGTTCATTATGCTGTGAACATTGCATTGCCTATAAAATATAGAGGGAGTGTTGATCCTAGTGTGTGTGCCCTGTAGTCCAAAGCACATCTAGAGTATGCACACATCTAGGGGGAGTCCTTCTATATTTTGTAGGTCTTGTGTTTGCATATGCTCATTTTATATCCTTATGTGCAAATCCCGTATTGTCATCAATCCACCAAAAAGGGGGAGATTGTAAGGGCATATTTCTCCCTAAGTAGTTTTCGTGATTGATGACAATGCCTTTGCGGACTAATCGTGTGCATTGAGCATTTTAGATATATCAGGTCTAGGCACAAGACGATTAAGTGCCCCTCGGAATCTCTTGAAGACGGTTGTTCTATGCGTTTCCTTTTGGTGGATTTGAATCGTAGGAAAGCCGTACTATCAAGAGGGGGTCCTCTTCGGAAAGGTTTGGGTGGAATCAACACATACACATCTATTCCTTTGCACCACCTTTCCCTCTCTTCAATGGAGGCCCAACCCTCTTTCCTTCTCTGTGCAAAAGGAACGCCTGCAAGGTGTGTGGGTTCAGTGGCCTACGATAGTACCGCTCCACCGAGCGGTAGTACCGGAGGTGCCAGCGGTAGTACTGCTCGGCGGCGGAGCGGTAGTACCGTTGTCTCCTGCCCTGGCCTCTACACCTGCGGTAGTAGGGGCAGATGTAATTTTGTACTTCCGCCCTACTACAGTAGTATCGCGACTCTCGTCCGGTACTACCATACAGACTTTTTCGCAGAGTTTCCCTCTACGGAGGTTGGCACGGAAGTAATTTTTTACTTCCGTGCACCTCCAGTGCCGGCCTCTGCCGACCGTGCGGTAGTACCACACGTGCTCGCGGTAGTACCGCTCCAGCGGTTCTACCGCTTGTGGCCTAGTGCTAACGGCCAGGGCCAGTTACTCCCGTGCTAGCGGTAGTACCGCACAAGGCTGCGGTAGTACCGCAAGCTGTCATGGTAGTATCATGACTTTTGTGGTAGTACCGCATTGCGCGGGGCTGAGTGAGTGGATAACGGTTGGATCTCGTCCCCCACTATAAAAGGGAGGTCTTGTTCTCCAAGAAGCTTACCTCTTCCTTCCTAAAACTCCATTGTTGTTCCAAGCTCCATTTTCACCCGATCTATCTCCCTAGCCAATCAATCTTGTTGATTTCCTAGGGATAGGTTGAGAAGGCCCTGATCTTCACTTCCACCAAGAGAAATTTGATTCCCCCCACTAATCCCTTGTGGATCTTGTTACTCTTGGGTGTTTGAGCACCCTAGACGGTTGAGGTCACCTCGGAGCCACATTCCATTGTGGTGAAGCTTCGTGGTGTCGTTGGGAGCCTCCAATTCAGTTGTGGAGATTGCCCCAACCTTGTTTGTAAAGGTTCAGTCGCCGCCTTGAAGGGCACCAATAGTGGAATCACGGCATCTCGCATTGTGTGAGGGCGTGAGTGAAAGTGCGTTATATCGTATAGGGGGGGGTGAATAGGCGATTTTTAGAAATTCATCACTTGAGGAATTTCAACTTCGAGGAATTTGAAACATGATGAATAACTAACAACAGAATAAGTACTCAGTGCAAGGAACACATAGCGGCAGCATAGTCATCATGAATAAATGAAACATGCACAGATTATGAATAGCGTGATACAGGATAAGCAGTGATGAACAAGGTAACTTGAAGAATTTGAGGTGAGGAAATTGTGAAAGTCTTCAGTCAAATTCTTCAAATAGTAAAGATCAATTTCATTAATAGGTAAATGAGGAATAAAGGGGTTGAGGAAATAGAACCAGGTAGCCTGATGAAGACAATGATTTGATGACCCAGTTCCAACTGCTGTGACAGTCGTACGTCTGGTTCAGAGCTTCCTGGTATTTAAACCAAAGGACACACAATCCTAGGACACACAGTCCTTACCGTATTCTCCTTGAGCTAAGGTCACACAGTCCTTGCCCAACACTCATGGTAAGTCTTCAGGGTAGACTTCCAAAACCCTCACAAACTGGTCACCCGGCAATCCACAATTTACTGCTGGATTCTCTAGACCAAGGTCACTTCGTGATCCCTAATTGACTGCAGGATGCACTAGACCATGACTCCCAACCGTCTGGAGGATGCACAGTCCTCAAAGGTAACAAGCATCGGTTCCACACAGGAATTTCTTCAGTGATGCTCAATCACTTTGGGTTCGGTGGTTTGGTTGTGGGTTTTCCTCACTGATGATTTTCACTCAAAGTCCAGTGTCAGTTCTCAAATGACAAGTGTCAGTTCTCTCTTGGAGCAGCCAACCAGCTAGTGGTTGTGGGGGTCGGCTATTTATAGCCAGGGTGCAACCCGACATGATATGACATAAATGCCCCCAGTCATATGACCGTTATGTGGATAGTTGTGAATGGGGACAGCTGGCGCTAAGCACAGCAACGGTCGGATTTTCGGACTATGAAAGTCCTCAGACATATCATGTTCCTCACTTGTAGGCAATTCTCACTGGCGAAATCCTAACTCCTCAGTCAGATCAATTTCCTCGGAGATCAGAAGAACTTCGTCTCTGTCACTGAAGAACTTGAGTGAACCGTAAGAGATTTCCAAAGGCTTCACTCGAAGAATTGGATAGGTTGAGGATTTTGGAGTTGAGCATCAGTTGGAAATTTTCCTTAGTATTATCTCGGCCCCCTTTAATAGTACGGTGATTCCTATGACTCAAGAAAAGGAAATGAAACTAAGAAAACAAAGTCTTCATGCTTCATAGTCCTCGTTTATATCTTCAAGGTCTCACCAACTTATTCAATTTGAAAGTCTTCACAAAGTCTTCACCGAAGTCTTCACAAAGTCTTCAACGAAGTCTTCAGTTGAAGACATACATTTTTAGGGGTCGTTAATCTCCGGATTTTTCAAACTCCTCGTCGACTTATAGAGCCTGTGTACACTCACACACACATCAGTACCTTAACCTATAAGTCTTCAATACACCAAAATCACTAAGGGGCACTAGATGCACTAAGAATCTCCCCCTTTTTGGTGATTGATGACAAACAGGTTAAGTTTTCAACGGGAATAAACATATGAAGTGAATGTACAGAGTTTGAGGAATTTGATTGCAAGATATATAAGAACTCCCCCTGAAGATGTGCATATTTGAGGAATTTGCTTTGGACTGCAAATGCACATGGCAGGTTAGAATATGGAGTACTCCCCCTATATCTTGTAATTCATACACGCATTTGAACATATGATATGAAGAATTTGAAATGCGTGAAGAAAATGGTGTCTGACGAAATTCAGCATGTATGCATTAAGGTGCTTGAGGAAATAAACATGCGAGGAAATAGTTCAAAAATGTCAGACCACCATCGGACTTAAGTTTACAACTCAACCAACAAAAGCTTCAAAAGAGCGAGAGTTGCAACTTAAACAAAAACAGCCCATATATAGAGACCCGCTTGAAGACTAACTCAAATTTTCTCCCCCTTTGTCATCGAAGACCAAAAGGAAAGAAAAGTGATGACTAACGCCCCCTTGAAGAATTTCATCTTGTTGGTGAAGAAGGAGCATCAGCGTTGTCGGGGTCGTTTGTTGATGCAGGGACAACAGTAGTATCTTCAATGTCTTCGTCGTCATCGCGCTCGCGGGATGAGGAATATGAACTGGTGACCATCAGAGGAACTTGAACTTTCTTGAATTTCTTCTGAGGACAACGAGAAGTGATGGTTTCATCAGCATGAGCAGGTTCCTCAGAGGTTTGAGGAATTTCATCTGCTTGAAGCTTTTCTATTTGAGAGCGGGCTGCAGTCCTAGTGTTGTGATCCTTCACAGCAGCTTGAGCAGCTCTGACGAATCTAACCTTGGTGCCTTTCCACTCTGCATCATATGACGCAGAATCTTCAGAGAGGGTGCTACTCTCAGTCTGAACAGTGATGAGTTGTTTTGGAGTAAGATTAATCATGTTGTCTCGCAGAAACTTTTCTTTTCGAGCCATGTTCTTCTTGGCTCTCTTGGATTATTCTCTCTTCCACTTTTCCTCAGCGATGAAATGATTGAGTACATGGTCCACATTGGGAGGCAGTTTCAGTGAAGAAAGAGGGGTGTTGGGATCCTCATGCCAGATATCGATGAAGTCAAGGATTGTCTTGGGATCTAATAAGAGAGAAATAGAACTGTCTTTGGCTATAGCAGCCTTCTGCTGACTTTGTCTGATGATTTCCTCCAATTCCTCATCATCAGCGTCATCATCAGCGTCATCCTCAGAATTTGAGGGAATCGTTACCACGGCCTTGCTGGTTTGAGGACTTGGCTGTTGACCTCTTCGTGCAGTTTTCTTCAGCCTCAGAGTAGACGGGCCGGTTGAAGACTTTACTGAGGCCGAGGAGCTTGCTGAGATCTTTGGAACCTTTTTGAAACCTTTAGTTCTTTTGCAAGATGCCAGATGAACTAGTGTTGAGGACTTTGCAGCTGCCGCAGACGACTGAGCAACAACTGTTGCAGGTGTTGAAGTCTTTGAAGGTTGAGGCCTTTGACCTTGAGGAATTTGTAGTGTAGGTCTTGATGTTGAAGAGCCTATCACTAGAGCAGATTTCTCCATCATTTTCTTCGGAGCGCTGGCAGAAGCTCCGGCAGACGCAGCAGCAGCAGAATCCTCATTAAACTTCTTCACAGCCTCTTTGGCTTTCTGCTTCTCCCAAAGGTCTGGAAAGTCTTCACCTTTCTTGAGGCTTGTGGGATCAGCATGTTGATCATGAGCTAGAGGAGGCCTGCTGCAAGGTGGTTTCACAGCAAATTTCATCATGTACTTTGGAGTTACATAACGATATTCTCTCCATTCTTTTGCCCATCTCCTCTCAATCTTTTGCAAACGGATCTTTCTTTGCTTGGTCGTCTCTTTCCCATGAGTTTCTTCGTCAGGTGTGCAGTATTCATCATACACATCCTCTGGGATCTCAAAGGCAGTATGCACATATGGCTTCTTCCCTCCTTTTTGAGATTTCTTCCCATCAGCTATTTTCTTCATTTGAGGAATACGAACTCTTGACGACTCTAAAGATGTACATAGTTTTTCTTCAGGTAGCGCTGCAAATGAGTTAAGGTGATGAGAACCTAGTGATTCATCAGCGGACATGTTGTACCTGTGAACAGAGTATGGGTGCGAGAAATTTGAAGAAGTCATATGCATTCTCAGAAATTTGAAGAAAAATAGGTTTGAGGAATTTGACCATGGATGTCTTGAGGAATTTCACTAAGTGTTCTTTGTCTCAGGTTCGAGAGTTGTGCAAATTTGAGAATTCGCACAATTGAGGAATCTTGAAGAAAATCATTACTTAGAGAAAAACATCAAGTATGAGGAGATGCAAGGTGCTTTGTAGTAAGATTCATGATGAATAAACACCTTTTGAGGAATACAACAAGTATTTGAAGATCAAACTGGGGCAGTAAAAATAAATTTTAATTACCCTAGTGAAGAACACGACGAACACAGAGATGAAATGGGGAAGTTTGTCCGTTCAGATCTCCCACGCCCTAGCTTGGCAGAGGGAGACAGCTACAACGGCGGCGGGATGAAGATTTCCGCGGCCGGTGCGAGTACGGCGACGACGAGGTTGAGGCAGTGAAGCTCTTCCTCACCGACGACGATGACTTTAGCGGTGGCGCTAGGCAGGGGCTTGGGAGAGGTATGAGATGAGAAGTAACCGAGCTCAGTTGCAGGAGAGGGGGTATTTATAGATGAAGTGAAAACCGATCCACCGAAGATTTTGGACTGGTTTACTCCTAACTCTTGCTCTCCACGCGACAGGTGTCACCCACGAACTCACCGGTGGTGATAGTGGGGGGTCATGGGTTATCCAGGAGCAGGAGTAGGAACAATTTGAGCGGGAACCGCCAAAAAATTTGGAAGTGATAAGTTTAAAGTTTTCGTTCGCAAATTCTTCAGCTATCAAGGACACAGTGAAGACTTTGAACGAGTTTCAAAGTAGAACGCATATGAAGAATTTGAGAATAGACTGGGTTGACTTTAGCATAGAAGGGAAGTAGGGTCCGATCACATTCACTTAGATGAAAATTGACTTGAAGAATTAGCGATAAGTGAATGCTGTTGAGGACATTGAAAACTCAATTATATAAGTATATAGTCAATGAAGAACACAAGTTTCAAACTTTTGAAGAATTCAAAAAAGTTGATGAATTTGAAAAGTTGAGGAATTTGAAAAAAACTGGAAGAATTCGAAAATTGAAGAATTTGCAAAATCATGAAAAACTCAACTTTGAGGAATATCAACTTTGGTTGGTGGCATGACCCACCATATAAGAATGATGATTTCAGACACCGCGTACAATTGTCGTAGGGTTCTGAGAATCAAATTCTTCATTAATTTCTTCACACTTAGAGGGCTATTCTTCATTGTTTGAACAAAAACGTTTCTTCATGTGTTGCACATCTAAGTCATCAGTTTTGCATAAGTGTTAGGATGTGTGTCCTTTTTCAAAGGACATTTGAAGATTCTAAGATATTTAGCTCACACCGCAACTTGCAAAATCTCTTTTCACCCAAGGGCTTTGTGAAGATATCGGCCAGCTGATGTTCAGTTGGAATGTGGTCGATGACAATGTCGCCCTTGAGAACATGATCGCGAAGAAAGTTATGACGAATTTGGATGTCCTTGGTCTTGGAATGCTGAACTAGGTTATAAGCAATCTTGATGGCACTCTCATTGTCACAGTAGAGTGGCACATTCTTCAGCTTGATGTCGTAGTCCTTGAGGGTTTGCTTCATCCATAGTAAGTAAGCACAGCAAGAGACAACAGCAATGTACTCAGCTTCAACAGTGGAGAGAGATACGCAGTTCTGCTTCTTTGAAGACCAACAAACTAAGGATCACCCGAGGAAATGACATGGGCGAGAGGTTAACTTGCGATCCACACGATCACCAGCCTAATCAGCATCTGAGTATCCGACGAGGTGAAGATTTGAGCCCTTGGGATACCATAATCCAAGAGTTGGTGTGTAAGCTAAATATCGAAGAATATGCTTCACAGCCTTATGGTGTGATTCCTTCGGTGTTTCTTGGAATCGGGCACACATGCAAACACATAGCATAATATCAGGCCTAGATGCACATAGATACAATAGAGAACCAATCATGGAGCGGTATACCTTCTGGTCGAAATCTTGACCATTTTTATCAGTGGAGAGGTGTCCTTTTGAGGGCATTGGAGTTTTGACGCCTTTGCAATCTTGCATGTCGAATTTCCTCAGAATATCCTTGACGTACTTCTCTTGGGAGATGAAAATGCCATTGTCTTGCTGACGAATTTGAAGACCTAAGAAGAATTTCAACTCTCCCATCATAGACATTTGATATTCTTCACTCATCATAAAGGAAAATTCATCACTGTAATGTTTGTCAGTATAGCCAAAGATAATATCATCTACATATATTTGGCATATGAAGAGTTCATTGTCATAGGATTTATTGAAAATAGTTGGGTCAAGTGAACCGGATTTGAAGCCTTTCTTCATGAGGAATTCCTTCAAAGTGTCATACCATGCTCGAGGGGCCTGCTTGAGGCCATAGAGGGCCTTGTTGAGTCTGAAGACTTTATCAGGATGCTTAGGGTCTTCAAAACCTGGGGGTTCAGCAACATATACTTCTTGCTCAAGCTTACCATTGAGGAATGTGCTTTTCACATCCATTTGATATAAGATGATGTTATGATGGTTAGCACAAGCAAGCAATATACGAATAGCTTCAAGTCTAGCAACAGGTGCAAATGTTTCATCAAAGTCAATTCCTTCAACCTGTGTGTAGCCTTGAGCTACAAGTCGAGCCTTATTCCTGACCACAAGGCCATTTTCATCTTGCTTGTTGCGGTAGATCCACATGGTACCTATGATGTTGTGTTTGCGAGGATCTGGCCGCTTGACAAGTTCCGAGACATTGTTGAGCTTGAATTGATGCAATTCCTCTTGCATAGCTTGAATCCACTCAGGCTCATTGAATGCTTCATCAACTATGGTGGTCTCTATAATAGAGACAAAGGAAAAGTGCCCACAAAAGTTAGTCAAATGTGAAGCTTTTGAGCGAGTGAGAGGACCTGGTGCGTTGATGTCATCGATGATTTTGTCAATCTGCACTTCATTAGCAACTCTTGGGTGAGCAGGTTGACGTGGTTGAGGATTTTCATCAGCACCATTTTCTTCAAGTATGTCATCATGAATGTCTTGTAGCGACCCGACCTGAAAGGTCAAGTCTCCGGTGTTTCCGTACCATCCCAAGACCATGCTGGTACACACACGGTACATCAATGTATATATCAAAGGGAAATCACACAGCAATTATATTAATGGAAATCTCATTTTGAGTCCTTTATTACAATAAAAATTACAATAAAGTGGCTAAAAGCCAACTCATGAGAATATCTAAATCTTGCGGAAGCGTCGAAGGTAGATGAGTCCATCTGACTCCAAGGGCATCTCACTGAGCATAGAACGTGTCCTCACTCCTGGTTGGAAAAGTACTCTGCAACATGATACGTTGCAGCCATGTAGGTCAGCATATGGAATATGCCGGCAAAGTCACAAGAGAGGGGTGAAAAGATAATCATCTAGTCTATATGCATATATGGCAGGTGGGGTGGTAAGTTTTTGCGTAAAGCCAATTTTTCCTACATCAAGAAAGGGGCTAAGCAAAATATTACTAAGTTGGTTGATTAATGAGATGGTTCCACCAACCAATTCTCATTCCCAAATTATTAATACCCACATCCTCATTATTAATTGTGTTGAGAGTTCCGAATGTTTCAGTTCCTTTGGCTCAAGTCGTCCATGACCGTGGACACGGCTAATCGATTAGGTTTGAGTACTCTGCAGAGTTTTGCAAACGTTCCCCACAAGATTTGGTCGCCTCCGTTTGATTTCTCGCACTTCAGGGTGTTTGAGAAACGGATGACCAAAACATGGTCTTCCAAAGGGTTTCCCTGTGACTCTGTCGGTGCCCATCCTTTCCTACCGTTCTTCTACCTCTCGTAGCACCGCCTGTCCAGGGTCACCACGATATCCAACCAAGCCAGAGCCCATAATGACTTGTGGCTGTGCAGGTAAGCCTTGGGTCTTGAAGCACCCATCCATCTCTTTGTTCCTGGGTGGACCTTTCCGCGTGAATACTGGCCATCTCCAGCATCACCTAGGCAAATCCACTGGTTTCTCCAGGGTGCCGTTCAACGATCATCCACCCAGAGGTATGTTGAAAACTCGGAGTCTTAAATCTTGATCATTATGTAGGTCTTGAAATTATTAACTCTCTCAACTCTCATGAATCACACAACCAACCCCGTCTACTAATAGCATAGCAAAAAGTAAAACAACGTTTCCCGGGGCCAATGTGTCAAAGAGTTTGAGGGGGGTACCTACCACATGATAATACTACAATGTAACCAAGTTTCCAACTAACCTATCTTGCATGCATTTTGGGGAGATGGTAGAACTAATGCATATAAAACATGGGTAATCATGATCAAAGTGACTTGCCTGGTTGATGATCTTCGTACTCGTGGGACTCTAAGTAACAAGCTTCGCACTCCGGATAATCTAACGAAGCAAACAAGCACTCAATAAGCATACAACAGAATATTGTAACCCACAAACATCAATCAAGAACTAGTAAATAGTCAAGACAAAACAATGCACAAATCACAAGTAAGGAAAACACACAAAATTTTGTTTACTAGGAGGTGATTGATAAAACACTACTAACATAATAAAACTATTTTGAAATAACCAAAACAATTGTTGACAGCAAGAAAACAATAAAAATATTTTTGTTAATAAACAGAAGAAAATCAATTTAAGTTTGTTGGGAAAGCTTTTGTAAAGTTTGTAAATTTTTTGATAAACAGTAAATGGAACAAATATAGTTTTACTAACAAGAGAGCAAAACCAAACTTATTATTTATTAGTAAAACATGTTCTTAACAGAAAAGAATTTACAAATAAACTTGTTTTAGAAAACAAAATTAAATTATATTAAACATTGTTTGAAAGCAAAACTATTACTAACTAGTTGTTTTAATCAAAATAAACCTATTTGAAAAGAAGTTGTGATTCCTACATTAACAAAGAAATAAACTAAACAATTTTTATATTTTTATTAACAATAAGTAAAACACTAAATGTATAAACAACAGAACCTACTAGAAAAATTAAAACTAAATCTAAATTGAACTAACTAAAACTAAGTAAATAAAACTATATTGTAATACTAGGCAGATTCTGTTTATAGCTAGAACACTATTCAAAATCATCCTAAAAATCCTCAAACTAAACATGATGATAGTCCTAACCAATATCAAACAGTAGCAAAAAGATTCATATCAAAATCTATTTTCAAACTCTAGTTATTCAGATTTGAAGATTCTGAGAAAATTTGATTCAATTCAAATTTTATAGTTCAAATTTGAAATTTAAAAGTACAGGGTGAAACTACATGAAAAATGTGAGTTATTGCAAAAATAATTAACTCAAAACATTAAACAGGTTAAAAGATATAAGCAAAACAAAATCATAACAGGTTCTGTTTTCTAAACAAAAAATCAGAAAAAGTGAAATATCTATCGGACGGCCAGGGGGCTACGTGGCACTGTCCTATTGGCTAAGGGGGTGTGCGCGCGAAGGTTTGCGGGCAGACGACCGGACCGAAGAGAAAAACGGTTCGCCGTTTTAAGTGTTCTATTCCGAGCCGTTGGATCTAGATCGGAGGGAGGGAAGGGGCTCGACAACTTTACCGGAGGGGGTGTGGGAATTCTGGCGATGGAGGCGGCGGCCGGTGGTCGAGGATGTCGCCGGAGGGGTTTCCGGTGGTCGAGGGAGGCAGTGGTGGGGTTCAGACGACGGCGGGCGAGGTTCTGCTTCGAAAGGAGGGGTCGGAGAAGGGCGAGGATGACCGAGGCGTTGGCTATGGACGATGGGAGTTCCGGTGGTGGTGCAACTCCGGCGAGGAATTGTCAGCGTCTCGGCGAGGGAAGAGACGGGGCCCGGGGAGGAACGGAGTGCGGAGGGTGTCCGGCTTATATAGGGGTGCTGGGGAGTGCGGAGGAGGAGAGGGGAGAGAGATCCGGGAAGGGGAGGAAACGGCCGGCGAGGTCGTCGGCGCGTGCGGGGGAGGAGAGAGATGACCGTTCGGGCTAACGGTCGGTCGGGGTGGGGCCCGGTGTCAGCGAGAGGGAGCGCGTCCGTTGCGCGTCGGTCGGCCGGCCGGTAATAAATTCGCGAGTAACTGCCGTGGGCCGGCCCGTTTAATACTAACCCTTACCGTTTTTCCTTTAATGATTTTCCAGAGCGTTTCAAAAACCTTTAAAGCATTCAAATCGTCTCTAAATATAGGAGTATTATATATCAAAATTAACAGAATAATAAATGTCATTTAATGAACATTTCTATTCTGTCATTTGAACATTTTGAGAAAAATAATATTTTTAGAAATTGCCTAATTGTTTTTAAATCCTTTTTGCAAATATTTACAAAATAACTCCTGGTTATTATTGTTCAAATATATCACCAAGATGACCCTGGTGTGGAGTGTCATGTTACTCCCCTCTTATTTTGAACATTTTACCAAGATTTCAAATAGGTGAAAGCAACTTAGGGAAAGTAGAAAGGGCTTTCTGAATTTTAGAAAGAACATTTCAACAAACACATACATTGAAACAATGATGATGATGGATGCATAGCTATATCATAACATTCCAAAATGGAATTTTTGGGATGTTACAAACCTACCCACCTTAAGATGAATCTCGCCCTCGAGATTCGGGTTGGCTGGAAAATAGGTGCGGGTGGTCTCTACGAAGATCTTCTTCGCGTTCCCAAGTGGCTTCTTCCTTGGTGTGATGACTCCACAAAAACTTACAGATCTTGATGATCTTGCTGCGGGTAACTCTGTTGTTAGTCTCAAGGATTCTGACAGGCTTCTCCTCGTAGGTCAGATCATTGTCAAGTTGTATGGCCTCTAGGGGCACTGTGTCTCTCAAAGGAATATCAGCTATCTCAGCATGACATTTCTTCAGCTGGGACACATGGAAAACATCATGTACTCCGGATAATCCTTCCGGCAATTCCAGTTTGTATGCAACTTCGCCTCTACGTTCAAGAATTTTGTAGGGGCCTATGAATCTGGGTGCTAATTTTCCTTTAACACCAAACCTCTTGATTCCTCGAAGCGGGGACACACGAAGATAAGCTCGGTCTCCCACTTCATACATCACTTCTTTGCGTTTGCTGTTAGCATAACTCTTCTGTCGAGATTGAGCTATCTTGAGTCTATCGCGAATCAACTCGACTGTCTCTTCCGAATCTCGGATAAGGTCGGGACCAAAAAGTTGTCGGTCTCCAACACCATCCCACGTCACTGGTGTTCTGCACCTCCTTCCGTATAAAGCTTTGAAAGGGGCCATCTTAGACTGGTCTGATAACTGTTGTTGTACGAAAATTCTGCGTAAGGTAAGTTGTCATCCCAACTAGATCCATAATCTAGCGCACAAGCTCTCAACATGTCTTCCAGAATCTGGTTGACTCTCTCAGTCTGTCCATCTGTCTGCGGATGAAAAGCTGTACTGAACTCTAACCTCGTACCCAAAGTTTCATGTAACTGATGCCAAAACTTTGAGGTAAATTGTGTTCCTCTATCTGACACGATACTCCCCGGAACTCCATGCAGACATACGATCCTGGTCATATATATCTTGGCTAGCTTAGCACTGGTATAGGTGGTTTTCACTGGAATGAAATGAGCTACCTTGGTCAAGCGATCTACCACTACCCAGATGGAATCATAACCTGAACGGGTCCTGGGTAATCCTGTGATGAAGTCCATACCAAGCTTTTCCCATTTCCACTCGGGTATCGGCAAAGGTTGGAGTAACCCTGCTGGTTTCTGATGCTCTGCCTTTACTCGCTGACAAACATCACATTTTGCAACATGTTCCGCAATATCTTTCTTCATACCGGTCCACCAATAACTATCCTTTAAATCCAGATACATCTTGGTATTGCCTGGGTGTATCGAGTAAGGTGAATCGTGGGCTTCCTGAAGTATCAACTTCCTGAGTTCTGGGTCATTGGGCACATAGATTCGGTTCTCAAACCACAAAGTTCCGTGTTCATCCTCACAAAAACCTTTAGCTTTACCATCTTCCATTATCTGCTTTATCTCAGCTATCTCCTTGTCTGATTTCTGAGCTTCACGAATTCTTTCGGTCAAGGTGGACTGAATTTCCAGTGTAGCAACATATCCTCCTGGAACTATCTCTAGTTTGAGCTCTTTGAGATCATCGGCTAACTCTTGGGGTAATCCACCCGCTGTGAGTGTGTTCACATAAGTTTTCTGACTCAAGGCATCGGCTACAACATTAGCCTTATCTGGATGGTAATGTAATCTCATGTCATAGTCCTTGATTAACTCTAACCATCCCCTCTGTCTGAGGTTCAACTCCTTCTGAGTGAAAATATATTTCAGGCTCTTATGGTCGGTGTAAACATCACAACTATTTCCGATAAGACAATGTCTCCAGGTCTTGAGTGCGTGCACTACGGCTGCTAGTTCCAAATCATGGGTGGCATAATTCAACTCATGAGGTCGTAGTTGTCTGGAAGCATAGGCTACAACCTTTCCATCTTCCATAAGTACTCCTCCAAGTCCTTGACGTGAGGCATCACAGTAAACCTGGAAATCCTTCCGAATATTGGGCAAAATCAACACTGGGGCTGTGACCAGACGTTTCTTCAACTCCTGGAAACTGGCTTCACATTCCTCAGTCCAAACATACTTGGATTCTTTCTTCAACAACTCTGTCATGGGCTTGGCAATCTTTGAGAAATTCTCAATGAACCTCCGGTAATATCCGGCAAGTCCAAGGAAAGTGCGGATCTCCTTAACTGAGGTGGGTGACTTCCACTCGGTGACGGCTTCAACCTTAGCGGGGTCTACGGCTATTCCTTCTCCGGAAATAACATGTCCAAGGAATCCAACTTCCGTCAGCCAAAATTCACATTTGCTGAACTTGGCATATAATTGATGCTCTCTTAGCTTCTCCAGAACTAAACGCAGATGTTCCTTGTGTTCTTCCTCGTTCTTGGAGAATATCAAAATATCATCGATGAACACCACGACAAACTTGTCCAAATATTCCATAAACATTTTGTTCATCAAATTCATGAAGTAGGCAGGAGCATTAGTCAAACCAAAGGACATGACTGTATACTCGTATAAGCCATATCTTGTGGTGAAAGCTGTTTTGGGTATATCCTGTTCACGAATCTTCAGTTGGTGATACCCTGATCGAAGATCGATCTTAGAGAATACTTTGGCGCCTACTAGCTGATCAAACAAGTCATTAATCATCGGTAGAGGGTACTTGTTCTTGATAGTCACCTCGTTCAAGGCACGATAATCGACTACCATTCTCAAGGTTTTATCCTTCTTCTCCACCAAAAGAACTGGGGCTCCCCAAGGTGAAGAACTTGGGCAAATATAACCTTTGTCCAATAACTCCTTGATTTGCTTCTTGATTTCCAACAGATCATTTGCGGGCATCCGATAGGGTCTCTTGGAAATTGGTGCTGTCCCTGGCTGGAGCTCTATTAGGAACTCAATCTCCCTATCTGGTGGCATGCCTAGTAATTCTTCCGGAAATACATCCAGAAAATCTTTTACCACAGGTACTTCCTCCTGAACAACTCCTGTGAGGGCATTTAACCGTGCACTCATCTGGGTGCGTCGGGATACATACTTAATCCTCTTGTTCTCCGGGGTGGTGAGTGAAACAGACTTGCTGAGGCAATCAAGATTTCCTTCATACTTGGTCATCCAATCCATGCCTAGGATTACATCCAATCCCTGGGATTCTAAGACGATGAGGTCGGTGGGAAAAACATGGTTTCCTATATGAAGTTTCAGGGCATGGCATCCTATTCCTGCCATCATCATACCACCTGGGGAATTGACCTTAATGGGCTGACTAAGGGTTTTGGTGGGCAAACCATACTTATCCACAACTACCCTTGATATGAATGAATGAGTTGCACCGGAATCAAAAAGTACTGTAACTGGACGTGAATGCAATAAAAACTTACCAACCACAGTCTCGGGTTGATCATAAACTTCTTCAACGTCAAGGTGGTTCACCTGGGCACGAGGAAAAGGGTTTGGCTTCTTGGCTGCGGAGTTGCCATTTCCATTTCCCTGCTTGCTCTGGGGACACTTAGTAGCTTAGTGCCCTGTCTTCTGGCACTTGAAACAGGTGATATGACTCAGATCCTTCTGAGTAGGAACGAGACGGTGCTGATTGTTGTTCCCATTCCCATTGTCAGTCTTGAAATTGCCATGGTTGGGACGGGCATTCCCATTTCCTCCATGGTTGTGCCTTCCATGGTTGTGCACAGCATGAGTGTGCCTTCCAAACTTACCGGTACCTGATCCGGTATTTCCTGAGTACGGGGAGTAGCGGGACTTCTGATGAGTTCCAGAGTTAAACTTCCCCTGAGTGTACTTCCGCTTGCGGTTCTCAATCTGCTGCTGTTTACCTTCCAAAATGAGTGCCTTATCTACCAGCTCTTGGTAGTTGTTGAAATTAGCCACTACCAGCTGCATGCTCAACTCATCGTTGAGTCCTTCCAGAAATTTCTCTTGCTTGGCCGCATCATCGGCCACGTCTCGTGGTGCATAACGGGCCAACTGTAACATCCCAAAATTTCATTTTGGAATGTTATGATTTATAGTTATGCATCCATCTGCATCATTGCTTGATTGTATGTGTTAGTTGAAATGTCTCTTCTGGATTTCAGAAAGCTCTTTCTATTTTTCCCTAAGTTGCTTTCACCTATTTGAAATTTTGGTTAAAAGTTCAAATAAGAGAGGAGGAACATGACACTCCACACCAGGGACTAATTGGTGGTTTATTTGAACAATAATAACCAGGGGTTATTTTGAAAATATTTGCAAAAAGGGTTTAAAAACAATTAGGCAATTTCTAAAAATATTATTTTTCCAAAGTGTTCAAATGACAGAATAGAAATGTTCATTAAATAGCATTTATTATTCTGTTAATTTTGATATATAATACCCCTATATTTAGAGACGATTTGAATGCTTTAAAAGCTTTTGAATATTTCTGGAAAATTGTTAAAAAGACAGTTTCGCCCGCGCGGTCGCCCTCTTCCTCTCGCCCGACCTCGTCGCCGGCAATTACTCCACCGGATCTATCTCCTTTCTCCTCCCCCCGCATCTCCCCGCACCCTCTATAAATAGCGCTGCCTCTCCTCTCTCCATTCACCCCCGAGCCCCCTCTCTTCCGTCGCCGAGGCGCTGCACAATTTCTCGCCGGAGTTCCCACCACCACCGGACCTCTCGCCGACCGTAGCCAGCGACTCCGTCCATCCCTCGCCCCTCTGACCTCACCAATCGACGCCGGACGTCAAGCCCCGTCGCCCGGGCCACTTCGCTACATCCCTCGACCACCGGAGTGCCAACACCGACAACGTCGCCGTCTCGGACTCGCCGGAGATCTCTCGCCGGCGACCTCTTAACACTGTGAGCCCTCCCAACCCTCGGATCCAGAATCAACGCCTGAGATTAGATCGGAAATAATTCCGAACCGGTATCACCTACCGACCGGTCGTCCGCTCGAAACCACCTACCGCATGCGCTCGCTAGCCAATAGGACGGCGCAACGTAGCCCCTGACCGTTGCAAATCAAATTTCCTTTTTTGTTTTTGTTGTTTTAATTAACAGAATGATTTCAAATTTTGTTTTGCTTATATCTTTTAACCTGTTAAGTGTTTTGAGTTGATTCTTTTTGCAATAGCTCACATTTTTCATATAGTTTCACTCTGTGCTTTTAAATTTCAAATTTGAACTATAAAACTTGAATTGAATCAAATTTGCTTAAAATCTTCAAATCTGTATAACTTGAGTTTGAAAATAGATTTTGACATGAATCATATTGCTACTGTTTGGTATTAGTTAGGACTACCTTCATGATTAGTTTGAAGATATTTAGGATATGTTTGATTAATGTTTTAACCAAAAACAGAATCTGCCTAGTATTACAATATAGTTTTATATACTTAATTTTAATTAGTTTGATTTAGAATTTGGTTTTATTTGTTTATTAGGTTCTGTTAGTAAACATTTAGTGTTTTCACTCACTGTTAATAAAAATATAAATTTGCTTAGTTTAATTTTATTTAACATAGGAATCACAACTTATTTTCAAATAGGTTTACTTTGATTAAAACAACTAACTAGTAATAGTTTTGTTTTCAAACAAAGTTTTGTATATTTTAATTCTGTTTTCTAAGACAGATTTAATTGTAAATTATTTCCTGTTAAGAACATGTTTTACAAATAAATAATAAGTTTTGTTCTTCATTCTTTTGTTAATATAACTATAGTTGATTCATATAGTGTTTATCACAAACTTGTATAAACTTTACTAAACTTTTCCCAACAAACTTAAATTGATTATATTCTGTTTATTAATAAAAAATTCTATTGTTTCCTTGCTGACAACAATTGTTTTGTTATTACAAATGGTTTCATTATGTCAGTAGTGTTTTCATTCCTCACCTTTTTAAAACAAAACTTTGTGTGTTTTCCTACTTGAGATTTGTGCATTGTTTTGTCTTGATTGTTTACTAGTTCTTGGTTGATGTTTGTGAGTTACAATATTCTGTTGTATGCTTATTGAGTGCTTGTTTGCTTCGTTAGATTATCCGGAGTGCGAAGCTTGTTACTTAGAGTCACTCACGTACGAAGATCATCAATCAGGCAAGTCACTTTGACCATGTTTACCCATGTTTTATATGCATTAGTTCTACCATCTCCCCAATTGCATGCAAGATAGGTTAGTTGGAAACTTGGTTACATTGTAGTAGTATCATGTGGTAGGTACCCCCCCTCAACCTCTTGACACATTGGCCCCAGGAAACGTTGTTTTACCTTTTGCTATGCTATTAGTAGACGGGGTTGGTTGTGTGATTCATGAGAGTTGAGAGAGTTAATAATTTCAAGACCTACATAATGATCAAGATTTAAGACTCCAAGTTTTCAACATACCTCTGGGTGGATGATGGTTGAACGGCACCCTGGAGAAACCAGTGGATTTGCCTAGGTGATGCTGGAGATGGCTAGTATTCACGCGGAAAGGTCCACCCAGGCACAAAGAGATGGATGGATGCTTTAAAACCCAAGGCTTACCTGCACAGCCACAAGTCATTATGGGCTTTGGCTTGGTTGGATATCGTGGTGACCCTGGACAGGCGGTGCTACGAGAGGTAGAAGAACGGTAGGAAAGGATGGGCACCGACAGAGTCGCAGGGAAACCCTTTGGAAGATCATGTTTTGGTCATCCGTTTCTCAAACACCCTGAAGTGCGAGAAATCAAACGGAGGCGACCAAATCTTGTGGGGAACGTGTGCAAAAACTCTGCAGAGTATTCCAAACCTAATCGATTAGCCGTGTCCACGGTCATGGACGACTTGAGCCAAAGGAATTGAAACTTCCGGAACTCTCAACACAATTAATAATGAGGATGTGGGTATATTCAATTTGGGAATGAGAAGTGGTTGGTGGAACCATCTCATTAATCAACAAACTTAGTAATATTTTGCTTAACCCCTCCCTTGATGTTGGAAAAACTTGGCTTTACGCAAAAACTTACCACCCCATCTGCCATATTTGCATATAGATTAGATGATTATCTTTTCACCCCTCTCTTGTGACTTTGCCGGCATATTCCATATGCTGACCTACATGGCTGCAACATATCATGTTGCAGAGTACTTTTCCGACCAGGAGTGAGGACACGTTCTATGCTCAGTGAGATGCCCTTGGAGTCAGATGGACTCATCTACCGTCGACGCTTCCGCAAGATTTAGATATTCTCATGAGTTGGCCTTTGGCCACTTTATTGTAATATTTATTGTAATAAAGGACTCGATATGAGATTTTGATTAATATAATGTTGTGTGATTTCCCTTTGATATATACATTGATGTACCGTGTGTGTACCAGCATGATCTTGGGATGGTACGGAAACACCGGAGATTTGACCTTTCAGGTCGGGTCGCTACAGAAATGGTATCAGAGCACACGCTGACTGTAGGACGTAACCTCTAGGATTGGAAAGCCTTAGGATTGTTTCTCTTTGTCTTTAATATCTTATACTCTCATCTATTCGTTTCTGACTCCTTTCCGATTATTTCAAAATTTATAGATGGCCACCTTCATCCTAGTGTTGATCACGGAGTTTTGCCAGCCTGACGCAATGATGCCCTTTGGTAAGGAGCTGATGAGGATCGTCAAGGACGTAAGGATTGCTTTGCCGAGCATCACCGGGACTCCTATCATGTCATTTCCCCAAGATGGACGCTACAGGATCGAGGTGCATATCCCAGGGAAGACTTTTGGGAATCGGAAGGAACCCATAGATCTCAAGTTTGTGGCACCCAGTTGGATACTTGGAAGAGACATGGCCATTCATCGTGCCCTTGGACGTATTCAGGAGGAATACAGAGGTGGAACCATTTCACCAGGACTCAGCGTGGTTTGTCGCAGAGATGCCAATGGAAACATCATAACTCCTCCCACTGCAGACACCACTATTTCCTATATCCAGACCCTGGAGACTCACATCAGGACTCTGGAGCTTCGAGTTCGTGCTGATACGAAGACAATCAAGAATCTGATGAACCGCGAGCTGGATCTCGAAGCTGATCTGCGAGAGGCCAACTATGAACATGAACATGAAGTGAAGGACTTCCTAGAGAGGATTGATGAGCAGAATGCACGCATCGCAACTCTGGAGGAGCAGCTAGACATGGGGGAAAACCTTCATCCCGAAGGAGACATGGCACCCTTCATCAGCGACGATGAAGACTACGAGGAAAGCACCACCGGAGGACCTACGACTATGCACTTCTGAGGAAAAACATTAGTTATGCCCTCCATGTATCTTTTATTTTCGTCGTTAAAGCGTAGGTCGATGCTTAGTTGTTTGAGATTTGTATTCCCGATGTTTGACGTTGATTGAATAAATGAATGAGTGTTTGGTGTGATATGTTTGTTGCATTGCATATGGGTAGTGAATTTCTTCTAGACCCTTGTTCTATTCTAATTCTCATCCCTCTGAAAACAGCAAGATGCCTCCACGACGTGAGACCAACTTCACTTTCCCACCGGAACTCATTCAACTTCTTCAGCAGCAGAATGCACTGATGCAGTTATTGATTCAGAATCAGACCAACAATCAGAACAACCACAACCACCATCCACCCCAGACTGATAATCTCATCCGTTTTCTGAGGTTGAACCCTCCAACTTTCTCCAGCAGTACTGAGCCCATCGTGGCAGATGACTGGCTCCATAAGGTGGAGAGAGAACTTGTCACCGCTGGATGCACTGACGCTGAGAAGGTGCGATTTGCCGCACATCAACTGGAAGGACCAGCAGCTTCATGGTGGGAGAACTACACCACCACTTATCCTATTGCAGATGTGACTTGGGAGCAGTTCAAGCTTGCTTTCCGCACCGCTCATGTTTCAGCTGGAGACATGAGTCTGAAGAAGCGCGAGTTTCGCAACTTGCGCCAGGGTAATCGCTCTGTGGCCCAATATGTGGAAGAGTTCAACACATTGGCCTGTTATGCCCCAGGAGATGTGGCCGATGATGCGGCCAAGCAAGAAAAGTTTCTGGAAGGACTCAACGACGAGTTGAGCATACAGCTGGTAGTGGCTAGTTTCAACAACTACCAAGAGTTGGTGGACAAGGCCCTTATTCTGGAGGGTAAACAACAGCAAATTGAGAACCGCAAGCGGAAGTACACTCAGGGGAAGTTCAACTCTGGAGCTCATCAGAAGGCTCGCTACTCCCCGTACTCAGGAAATACCGGATCAGGTACCGGTAAGTTTGGAAGGCACACTCATGTTGTGCACAACCATGGAGGCCACCATCATGAAGGAAATGGGAACAACCGTCCCCACCATGGTAATTTCAAGACTGACAATGGGAATGGGAACAACAACCAGCACCGTCAAGTTCCTACTCAGAAGGATCTGAGTCACATTACCTGTTTCAAGTGTCAGAAGACAGGGCACTATGCTACTGAGTGTTCCTAGAGCAAGCAAGGCAGTGGAAATGGCAACAACAACGGCAATTCCGCAGCCAAGAATCCAAACCTTTTTCCTCGTGCCCAGGTGAACCACCTCGACGTGGAAGAAGTCTATGATCAACCCGAGACTATGGTTGGTAAGTTTTTATTGCATTCACGTTCGGTTACAGTACTTTTTGATTCCGGTGCAACTCATTCATTCATATCAAGGGTAGTTGTGGATAAGTATGGTTTTCCCACCAAAACCCTTAGTCAGCCCATTAAGGTCAGTTCCCCAGGAGGTATGATGATGGCAGGGATAGGATGCCATGCCTTGAAACTCAATATAGGAAACCATGTTTTTCCCACCGACCTCATCGTCTTAGAATCCCAGGGATTGGATGTAATCCTAGGCATGGATTGGATGACCAAGTATGAAGGAAATCTTGATTGCCTCAGCAAGTCTATTTCACTCACCACCCCGGAGAACAAGAGGATTAAGTATGTATCCCGACGCACACGTATGAGTGCTAGGTTAAATGCCCTCACGGGAGTTGTTCAGGAGGAAGTACCTGTGGTAAAAGACTTTCCAGATGTATTTCCGGAAGAATTACCAGGAATGCCACCAGATAGGGAGATTGAGTTCTTAATAGAGCTACAGCCAGGGACAGCTCCAATTTCCAAGAGACCCTATCGGATGCCCGCAAATGATCTGTTGGAAATCAAGAAGCAAATCAAGGAGTTATTGGACAAAGGTTATATACACCCCAGTTCTTCACCTTGGGGAGCCCCAGTAATTTTGGTGGAGAAGAAGGATAAAACCTTGAGAATGGTAGTCGATTATCGTGCCTTGAACGAGGTGACTATCAAGAACAAGTACCCTCTGCCGATGATTAATGATTTGTGTGATCAGCTCGTAGGAGCCAAAGTATTCTCCAAGATCGATCTTCGGTCAGGGTATCACCAGTTGAAAATTCGTGAATAGGATATACCCAAAACAACTTTCACCACGAGGTATGGCTTGTATGAGTATACGGTCATGTCCTTTGGATTGACTAATGCTCCTGCCTACTTCATGAATTTGATGAACAAAGTGTTTATGGAATATTTGGACAAGTTTGTTGTGGTGTTCATCGATGACATTCTGATATTCTCCAAGAACGAGGAAGAGCATAAGGAACATTTGCGTTTAGTTCTGGAGAAGCTGAGAGAGCATCAACTATATGCCAAGTTCAGCAAATGTGAATTTTGGCTGACGGAAGTCGGATTCCTTGGACATGTTATTTCCGGAGATGGAATAGCAGTGGACCCTGCTAAGGTTGAAGCCGTCACCGAGTGGAAGTCCCCTACCTTGGTTAAGGAGATCCGCAGTTTCCTCGGACTTGCCGGTTATTACCGGAGGTTCATTGAGAATTTCTCAAAGATTGCCAAGCCCATGACAGAGTTGTTGAAGAAAGAATCCAAGTATGTTTGGACCGAGGAATGTGAAGCCAGTTTCCAGGAGTTGAAGAAACGTTTGGTCACAGCCCCAGTATTGATCTTGCCCGATATTCGGAAGGATTTCCAGGTTTATTGTGATGCTTCACGTCAAGGACTTGGAGGAGTACTCATGCAAGATGGAAAGGTTGTAGCTTATGCATCCAGACAACTACGACCTCATGAGTTGAATTATGCCACGCATGATTTGGAACTAGCAGCCGTAGTGCACGCACTCAAGACTTGGCGACATTTTCTTATCGGAAATAGTTGTGATGTTTACACCGACCATAAGAGCCTGAAGTATATCTTCACGCAGAAAGAGTTGAACCTCAGACAGAGGAGATGGTTAGAGTTAATCAAGGACTATGACATGAGATTACATTACCATCCAGGTAAGGCTAATGATGTAGCCGATGCCTTGAGTCGGAAAACTTATGTGAACACACTCACAGCGGGAGGATTACCTCAAGAGTTAGCCGATGATCTTAGAGAGCTCAAGCTAGAGATAGTTCCAAGAGGATATGTTGGTACACTAGAGATCCAGTCCACCTTGACCGAAAGAATTCGTGAAGCCCAGAAATCGGACAAGGAGATAGCTGAGATAAAGCAGAGAATGGAAGATGGTAAAGCTAAAGGTTTTCCTGAGGATGAACATGGAACTTTGTGGTTTGAGAACCGAATCTATGTGCCCAATGACCCAGACCTCAGGAAGTTGATACTTCAGGAAGCTCACGATTCACCTTACTCGATACACCCAGGCAATACCAAGATGTATCTCGATTTAAAAGAAAGTTATTGGTGGACAGGTATGAAGAAAGATATTGCGGAACATGTTGCAATATGTGATGTTTGTCAGCGAGTAAAGGCAGAACATCAGAAACCAGCAGGGTTACTCCAACCTTTGCCGATACCCGAGTGGAAATGGGAAAAGCTTGGTATGGATTTCATCACAGGATTACCCAGGACCCGTTCAGGTTATGATTCCATCTGGGTAGTGGTAGATCGCTTGACCAAGGTAGCTCATTTCATTCCAGTGAAAACCACTTATACCAGTGCTAAGCTAGCCAAGATATATATGACCAGGATCGTATGTCTGCATGGAGTTCCGAGGAGTATCGTGTCAGATAGAGGAACACAGTTTACCTCAAAGTTTTGGCATCAGTTACATGAAACTTTGGGTACAAGGTTAGAGTTCAGTACAACTTTTCATCCGCAGACCGATGGACAGACTGAGAGAGTCAACCAGATTCTGGAAGACATGTTGAGAGCTTGTGCACTAGACTATGGTTCTAGTTGGGACGATAACTTTCCTTACGCAGAATTTTCGTACAACAACAGTTATCAGACCAGTCTAAAGATGGCCCCTTTCGAAGCTTTATATGGAAGGAGATGCAAAACACCACTGACGTGGGATGGTGTTGGAGACCGACAACTTTTTGGTCCCGACCTTATCCGAGATTCTGAAGAGAAAGTCAAGATGATTCTTGACAGACTCAAGGTAGCTCAATCTCGACAGAAGAGTTATGCTGACAGCAAACGTAAAGAAGTGACATATGAAGTGGGAGACAGAGCATATCTTCGTGTGTCCCCGCTTCGAGGAATCAAGAGATTTGGTGTTAAAGGAAAAATTAGCACCCAGATTCATAGGCCCCTACAAAATTCTTGAACGTAGAGGCGAAGTTGCATACAAACTGGAATTGCCGGAAGGATTATCCGAAGTTCATGATGTGTTCCATGTGTCCCAGCTGAAGAAATGCCATGCTGAGATGGCTGATATCCCTTTGAGAGACACCGTGCCCCTAGAGGCCATACAACTTGACAATGATCTGACCTACGAGGAGAAGCCTGTCAGAATCCTCGAGACTGCCAACAGAGTTACCCGCAGCAAGACCATCAAGTTCTGCAAAGTTCTGTGGAGTCACCACACCGAGGAAGAAGCCACCTGGGAACGCGAAGAAGATCTTCGTAGAGACCATCCGCACCTCTTTTCTAGCCAACCCGAATCTCGAGGGAGAGATTCATCTTAAGGTGGGTAGGTTTGTAACATCCCAAAATTTCATTTTGGAATGTTATGATTTATAGTTATGCATCCATCTGCATCATTGCTTGATTGTATGTGTTAGTTGAAATGTCTCTTCTGGATTTCACAAAGCTCTTTCTATTTTCCCCTAAGTTGCTTTCACCTATTTGAAATTTTGGTTAAAAGTTCAAATAAGAGAGGAGGAACATGACACTCCACACCAGGGACTAATTGGTGGTTTATTTGAACAATAATAACCAGGGGTTATTTTGAAAATATTTGCAAAATGGGTTTAAGAACAATTAGGCAATTTCTGAAAATATTATTTTTCCAAAGTGTTCAAATGACAGAATAGAAATGTTCATTAAATAGCATTTATTATTCTGTTAATTTTGATATATAATACCGCTATATTTAGGGACGATTTGAGTGCTTTAAAATCTTTTGAATGTCTCTGGAAAATTATTAAAAAGAAACGGTAACGGTTACTGTATTAAACGGGCCGGCCCACGGCAGTTATTTCGTGCATTAACTAGAAGCCGGCCGACCGACGCGTAATGGAAGTTTCCCCTCTCGCTGACACTGGACCCCACCCCGACCGACAGTTTTGCCCGCGCGGTCGCCCTCTTCCTCTCGCCCGACCTCTCTCCTTTCTCCTCCCCCCGCATCTCCCCGCACCCTCTATAAATAGCGCTGCCTCTCCTCTCTCCATTCACCCCCGAGCCCCCTCTCTTCCGTCGCCGAGGCGCTGCACAATTTCTTGCCGGAGTTCCCACCACCACCGGACCTCTCGTCGAGCGTAGCCAGCGACTCCGTCCATCCCTCGCCCCTCCGACCTCACCAATCGACGCCGGACGTCAAGCCCCGTCGCCCGGGACACTTCGCTACATCCCTCGACCACCGGAGCGCCAACACCGACAACGTCGCCGTCTCGGACTCGCCGGAGATCTCTCGCCGGTGACCTCTTAACACTATGAGCCCTCCCAACCCTCGGATCCAGAATCAACGCCTGAGATTAGAACGGAAATAATTCCGAACCGGTATCACCTACCGACCGGTCGTCCGCTCGAAACCACCTACCGCATGCGCTCGCTAGCCAATAGGATGGCGCAACGTAGCCCCTGACCGTTGCAAATCAAATTTCCTTTTTTGTTTTTTTTGTTTTAATTAACAGAATGATTTCAAATTTTGTTTTGCTTATATCTTTTAACCTGTTAAGTGTTTTGAGTTGATTCTTTTTGCAATAGCTCACATTTTTCATATAGTTTCACTCTGTGCTTTTAAATTTCAAATTTGAACTATAAAATTTGAATTGAATCAAATTTGCTTAAAATCTTCAAATCTGTATAACTAGAGTTTGAAAATAGATTTTGACATGAATCTTTTTGCTACTGTTTGGTATTAGTTAGGACTACCTTCATGATTAGTTTGAAGATATTTAGGATATATTTGATTAATGTTTTAACCAAAAAAAGAATCTGCCTAGTATTACAATATAGTTTTATATACTTAATTTTAATTAGTTTGATTTAGAATTTTTTTATTTGTTTATTAGGTTCTGTTAGTAAACATTTAGTGTTTTCACTCACTGTTAACAAAAATATAAATTTGCTTAGTTTAATTTTATTTAACATAGGAATCACAACTTATTTTCAAATAGGTTTACTTTGATTAAAACAACTAACTACTAATAGTTTTGTTTTCAAACAAAGTTTTGTATATTTTAATTCTGTTTTCTAAGACAGATTTAATTGTAAATTATTTCCTGTTAAGAACATGTTTTACAAATAAATAATAAGTTTAGTTCTTCATTCTTTTGTTAATATAACTATAGTTGATTCATATAGTGTTTATCACAAACTTGTATAAACTTTACTAAACTTTTCCCAACAAACTTAAATTGATTATATTCTGTTTATTAATAAAATATTCTATTGTTTCCTTGCTGACAAAAATTGTTTTGTTATTACAAATGGTTTCATTATGTCAGTAGTGTTTTCATTCCTCACCTTTTTAAAACAAAACTTTGTGTGTTTTCCTACTTGAGATTTGTGCATTGTTTTGTCTTGATTGTTTACTAGTTCTTGGTTGATGTTTGTGAGTTACAATATTCTGTTGTATGCTTATTGAGTGCTTGTTTGCTTCGTTAGATTATCCGGAGTGCGAAGCTTGTTACTTAGAGTCACTCACGTACGAAGATCATCAATCAGGCAAGTCAGTTTGACCATGTTTACCCATGTTTTATATGCATTAGTTCTACCATCTCCCCAATTGCATGCAAGATAGGTTAGTTGGAAACTTGGTTACATTGTAGTAGTATCACGTGGTAGGTACCCCCCCCCTCAACCTCTTGACACATTGGCCCCGGGAAACGTTGTTTTACCTTTTGCTATGCTATTAGTAGACGGGGTTGGTTGTGTGATTCATGAGAGTTGAGAGAGTTAATAATTTCAAGACCTACATAATGATCAAGATTTAAGACTCCGAGTTTTCAACATACCTCTGGGTGGATGATGGTTGAATGGCACCCTGGAGAAACCAGTGGATTTGCCTAGGTGATGCTGGAGATGGCCAGTATTCATGCGGAAAGGTCCACCCAGGCACAAAGAGATGGATGGATGCTTTAAAACCCAAGGCTTACCTGCACAGCCACAAGTCATTATGGGCTCTGGCTTGGTTGGATATCGTGGTGACCCTGGACAGGCGGTGCTACGAGAGGTAGAAGAACGGTAGGAAAGGATGGGCACCGACAGAGTTGCAGGGAAACCCTTTGGAAGACCATGTTTTGGTCATCCGTTTCTCAAACACCCTGAAGTGCGAGAAATCAAACGGAGGCGACCAAATCTTGTGGGGAACGTGTGCAAAAACTCTGCAGAGTATTCCAAACCTAATCGATTGGCCGTGTCCACGGTCATGGACGACTTGAGCCAAAGGAATTGAAACTTCCGGAACTCTCAACACAATTAATAATGAGGATGTGGGTATATTCAATTTGGGAATGAGAAGTGGTTGGTGGAACCATCTCATTAATCAACAAACTTAGTAATATTTTGCTTAACCCCTCCCTTGATGTTGGAAAAACTTGGCTTTACGCAAAAACTTACCACCCCATCTGCCATATTTGCATATAGATTAGATGATTATCTTTTCACCCCTCTCTTGTGACTTTGCCAGCATATTCCATATGCTGACCTAAATGGCTGCAACGTATCATGTTGTAGAGTACTTTTCCGACCAGGAGTGAGGACACGTTCTATGCTCAGTGAGATGCCCTTGGAGTCAGATGGACTCATCTACCGTCGACGCTTCCGCAAGATTTAGATATTCTCATGAGTTGGCCTTTGGCCACTTTATTGTAATATTTATTGTAATAAAAGACTCGATATGAGATTTCGATTAATATAATGCTGTGTGATTTCCCTTTGATATATACATTGATGTACCGTGTGTGTACCAGCATGATCTTGGGATGGCACGGAAACACCGGAGACTTGACCTTTCAGGTCGGGTCGCTACACCAACATGCTGAACTCTTCCACATATTGGGCCACAGAGCGATTTCCCTGGCGCAAGTTGCGAAACTCGCGCTTCTTCAGACTCATGGCTCCAGCTGAAACATGTGGGGTGCGGAAAGCTTGCTGGAACTGCTCCCAAGTTACATCAGCAATAGGATATGTGGTGGTGTAGTTCTCCCACCATGAAGCTGCTGGTCCTTCTAGTTGATGTGCGGCAAATCGCACCTTCTCAGCATCAGTACATCCAGCGGTGACAAGTTCTCTCTCCATCTTATGGAGACAGTCATCTGCCACAATGGGCTCAGTGCTGCTGGAGAAAGTTGGAGGGTTCAACCTCAGAAAACGGGTGAGATTGTCAGTCTGGGGTGGATGGTGGTTGTTGTTGTTCTGTCTGATTCTGGATCAATAGCTGCATCAGTGCATTCTGCTGCTGAAGGAGTTGCGTGAGTTCCGGCGGGAAGGTGAAGTCGGACTCACGTCGTGGAGGCATCTTGCTGTTTTCAGAGGGGTGAGAATTAGAATAGAACAAGGGCCTAAAAGGAGAAATTCACTACCCATATGCAATGCAACAAACATATCACACCAAACACTCGTTCATTTATTCAATCAATGTCAAACATCGGGAATACAAGTCTCAATCAAACTACACATCGACCTACGCTCTTAACGTTGAAAATAAAAGATACATGGAGGGCATAACTAAAGTTTTCCTCAGAAGTACATGGTGACTGAGTCTCCTCCAGTGGTGCTCTCCTCATAGTCATCATCGTCGCTGATGAAAGGAGCCAAGTCTCCCTCAGGATGAAGATTTTCACCCATGTCCATCTGTTCCTCCAGAGTGGCGATGCGAGTGTTCAGCTTGTCGATCCTCTCCAAGAAATCCTTCACCTCATACTCATGCTCGTACTCGGCTTCCCGTAAGTCAGCTTCAAGGTCAATCTTGCGGTTCATCAGATTCTTGATTGTCTTCGTATCAGCACTAACTCGAAGCTCTAGAGTCCTGATGTGCGTCTCTAGGGTCTGGATATATGATATGGTAGAGTCTCCAGTGGGGTTGGTGATGATGTTGCCATGGGCATCTCTGCGGCAAACCATGCTGGGTCCTGGTGAAATGGTTCCACCTCTGTATTCCTCCTGAATACGTCCAAGGGCACGATGAATGGCCATGTCTCTTCCAAGTATCCAGCTGGGTGCCACGAACTTGAAGTCGATGGGTTTCTTCCGATTCCCAAAGGTCTTCCCTGGGATGTGCACCTCGATCCTGTAGCGTCCATCTTGTGGAAATGACATGATAGGAATCCCGGTGATGCTCGGCAAAGCAATCCTTACGTCTTTGACGATCCTCATCAGCTCCTTGCCAAAAGGCATCGTTGAGTCAGGCTGGCAAAACTCCGTGATCAACACTGGGATGAAGGTGGCCATCTATAAATTTTGAAATAATCGGAGAGAAATCAGAAATGAGTAGATGAGCGTATAAGAATTTTAAAGACAAAGAGATACAATCCTAAGGCTTTCCAATCCTAGAGGTTACGTCCTGCGGTCAGCGTGTGCTCTGATACCATTTCTATAGCGACCCGACCTGAAAGGTCAAGTCTCCGGTGTTTCCGTACCATCCCAAGATCATGCTGGTACACACATGGTACATCAACGTATATATCAAAGGGAAATCACACAGCAAATATATTAATCGAAATCTCATTTCGTGTCCTTTATTACAATAAAAATTACAATAAAGTGGCTAAAAGCCAACTCATGAGAATATCTAAATCTTGCGGAAGCGTCGAAGGAAGATGAGTCCATCTGACTCCAAGGGCATCTCACTGAGCATAGAACGTGTCCTCACTCCTGGTCGGAAAAGTTCTCTGCAACATGATACGTTGCAGCCATGTAGGTCCGCATATGGAATATGCCGGCAAAGTCACAAGAGAGGGGTGAAAAGATAATCATCTAGTCTATATGCATATATGGCAGGTGGGGTGGTAAGTTTTTGCGTAAAGCCAATTTTTCCTACATCAAGAAAGGGGCTAAGCAAAATATTACTAAGTTGGTTGATTAATGAGATGGTTCCACCAACCAATTCTCATTCCCAAATTATTAATACCCACATCCTCATTATTAATTGTGTTGAGAGTTCCGAATGTTTTAGTTCCTTTGGCTCAAGTCGTCCATGACCGTGGACACGGCTAATCGATTAGGTTTGAGTACTCTACAGAGTTTTGCACACGTTCCCCACAAGATTTGGTCGCCTCCGTTTGATTTCTCGCACTTCAGGGTGTTTGAGAAACGGATGACCAAAACATGGTCTTCCAAAGGGTTTCCCTGTGACTCTGTCGGTGCCCATCCTTTCCTACCGTTCTTCTACCTCTTGTAGCACCGCCTGTCCAGGGTCACCACGATATCCAACCAAGCCAGAGCCCATAATGACTTGTGGCTGTGCAGGTAAGCCTTGGGTCTTGAAGCACCCATCCATCTCTTTGTGCCTGGGTGGACCTTTTCGCGTGAATACTGGCCATCTCCAGCATCACCTAGGCAAATCCCCTGGTTTCTCCAGGGTGCCGTTCAACCATCATCCACCGAGAGGTATGTTGAAAACTCGGAGTCTTAAATCTTGATCATTATGTAGGTCTTGAAATTATTAACTCTCTCAACTCTCATGAATCACACAACCAACCCCGTCTACTAATAACATAGCAAAAAGTAAAACAACGTTTCCCGGGGCCAATGTGTCAAAGATTTTGAGGGGGGTATCTACCACAGGATACTACTACAATGTAACCAAGTTTCCAACTAACCTATCTTGCATGCAATTTGGGGAGATGGTAGAACTAATGCATATAAAACATGGGTAATCATGATCAAAGTGACTTGCCTGGTTGATGATCTTCGTACTCGTGGGACTCTAAGTAACAAGCTTTGCACTCCGGATAATCTAACGAAGCAAACAAGCACTCAATAAGCATACAACATAATATTGTAACCCACAAACATCAATCGAGAACTAGTAAACAGTCAAGACAAAACAATGCACAAATCACAAGTAAGGAAAACACACAAAGTTTTGTTTACTAGGAGGTGATTGATAAAACACTACTAACATAATAAAACTATTTTGAAATAACCAAAACAATTGTTGACAGCAAGAAAAGAATAAAAATATTTTTGTTAATAAACAGCAGAAAATCAATTTAAGTTTGTGGGGAAAGGTTTTGTAAAGTTTGTAAATTTTTTGATAAACACTAAATGGAACAAATATAGTTTTACTAACAAGAGAGCAAAACCAAACTTATTATTTATTAGTAAAATATGTTCTTAACAGAAAAGAATTTACAAATAAACTTGTTTTAGAAAACAAAATTAAATTATATAAAACTTTGTTTGAAAGCAAAACTATTACTAACTAGTTGTTTTAATCAAAATAAACCTATTTGAAAAGAAGTTGTGATTCCTACATTAACAAAGAAATAAACTAAACAATTTTTATATTTTTCTTAACAATAAGTAAAACACTAAATGTATAAACAACAGAACCTACTAGACAAATTAAAACTAAATCTAAATTGAACTAACTAAAACTAAGTAAATAAAACTATATTGTAATACTAGGCAGATTCTGTTTATAGCTAGAACACTATTCAAAATCATCCTAAAAATCCTCAAACTAAACATGATGATAGTCCTAACCAATATCAAACAGTAGCAAAAAGATTCATATCAAAATCTATTTTCAAACTCTAGTTATTCAGATTTGAAGATTCTGAGAAAATTTGATTCAATTCAAATTTTATAGTTCAAATTTGAAATTTAAAAGTACAGGGTGAAACTACATGAAAAATATGAGTTATTGCAAAAAGAAATAACTCAAAACATTAAACAGGTTAAAAGATATAAGCAAAAAAAAATCATAACAGGTTCTGTTTTCTAAACAAAAAATCAGAAAAAGTGAAATACCTATCGGACGGCCAGGGGGCTACGTGGCACTGTCCTATTGGCTAAGGGGGTGTGCGTGCGAAGGTTTGCGGGCGGACGACCGGACCGAAGAGAAAAACGGTTCGCCGTTTTAAGTGTTCTATTCCGAGCCGTTGGATCTAGATCGGACGGAGGGAAGGGGCTCGACGACTTTACCGGAGGGGGTGTGGGAATTCCGGCGATGGAGGCGGCGGCCGGTGGTCGAGGACGTCGCTGGAGGGGTGTCCGGTGGTCGAGGGAGGCAGTGGTGGGGTTCAGACGACAGCGGGCGAGGTTCTGCTTCGAAAGGAGGGGTCGGAGAAGGGCGAGGATGACCGAGGCGTTGGCTACGGACGATGGGAATTGGCAGCGTCTCGACGAGGGAAGAGAGGGGGCTCGGGGAGGAACGGAGTGCGGAGGGTGTCCGGCTTATATAGGGGTGCTGGGGAGTGCGAAGGAGGAGAGGGGAGAGAGATGCGGGAGGGGGAGGAAACGGCCGGCGAGGTCGTCGGCGCGTGCGGGGGAGGAGAGAGATGACCGTTCGGGCTAACGGTCGGTCGGGGTGGGGCCCGGTGTCAGCGAGAGGGAGCGCGTCCGTTGCGCGTCGGTCGGCCGGACGGTAATAAATTCGCGAGTAACTGCCGTGGGCCGGCCCGTTTAATACTAACCGTTACCGTTTTTCCTTTAATGATTTTCCAGAGCGTTTCAAAAACCTTTAAAGCATTCAACTCGTCTCTAAATATAGGAGTATTATATATCAAAATTAACAGAATAATAAATGCCATTTAATGAACATTTCTATTCTGTCATTTGAACACTTTGAAAAAAATAATATTTTCAGAAATTGCCTAATTGTTTTTAAATCCTTTTTGCAAATATTTACAAAATAACTCCTGGTTATTATTGTTCAAATATATCACCAAGATGACCCTGGTGTGGAGTGTCATGTTACTCCCCTCTTATTTTGAACATTTTACCAAGATTTCAAATAGGTGAAAGCAACTTAGGGAAAGTAGAAAGGGCTTTCTGAATTTTAGAAAGAACATTTCAACAAACACATACATTCAAACAATGATGATGATGGATGCATAGCTATATCATAACATTCCAAAATGGAATTTTTGGGATGTTACATGTCTTCACTTGCTGGAATGATTTCCTCAGTGGGTATGATATCTTCAGTAGCCTTCAGCTTGATGGATTCTTCAGGAGACTGTTCATCTAACACATAAGGCAAATGCTCTCTTTGCGAGCCATTAGTTTTATCGAACTGCACATCTACAGTCTCAACAACCTTGTGATGGTAGGTGTTGAAGACTTTGTAGGTGTGCGAGTCCTTTCCGTAACCAAGCATAAAACCTTCATGTGCTTTCGATGCAAATTTAGAGCTATGATGTGGATCTCTAATCCAACATTTTGCACCGAAGACTTTGAGATAACTTACATTGGGTTTCTTGCCAGTCATAAGTTCATAAGAAGTCTTCTTGAAGAATTTGTGAAGATATACCCTGTTGATGATGTGGCATGCAGTATCAATTGCCTCAGGCCAGAAGCGACGAGGAGTCTTGTATTCATCAAGCATGGTGCGAGCCATCTCAACAAGAGTCCTGTTTTTGCGCTCCATGATGTCGTTCTGCTGAGGAGTCTAAGGGGCAGATAATTCGTGAGTAGTACCAAGTTCATAAAGATATTCATCAAGATCAGTGTTCCTGAAGTCAGTCCCAATATCACTCCTAATATGCTTGATCTTGACGCCGAAGTTTGTGGAGGCCCTTGAAGCAAATCGTCTGAAGACATCCTGCACTTCATTTTTGTACAGAATAATATGCACCCACGTGTAACAAGATTAATCATCAACAATGACAAAGCCATACAAACTTGAGGAATTTGTTAGTATGGAGTAATGAGTGGGGCCAAAGAGTTCCATGTGAAGCAATTCAAAGGGACGAGTTGTAGTCATGAATGTCTTCGAGGGATGCTTGTATCTGGTCATCTTCCCAGATTCACATGCACCACAGAGGTGGTCTTTGAGGAACTTGACGCCCTCGGTGCCAATGACGTGCTTTTTCTTCACGAGCGTGTGCAAGTTCCTCATACCAGCATGTCCAAGTCGTCGATGCCACAACCATCCTTCTGAGGACTTTGCAAGTAAGCATGTGGCAGGCTGAGGACCTGTAGAGAAATCAACAATATACAAGTCTCCTGTCCTAAAGCCTGTGAAGACTTTGGAGTTGTCAGATTCCATGATGACAACACATCGATATTTTCCAAAAACCACAATCATATCAAGATCACAAAGCATTGAGACAGACATAAGGTTGAACCCAAGGGATTCGACAAGCATCACCTTATCCATGGTTCGGTCCTTTGAGATAGCAACCTTACGAAGTCCCAATACCTTGCTTTTTCCTTTGTCACCATAGGTGATATGGTTCACATGAGATGGAGCCAGTGGCAAATTCATCAGTAGATTCTTGTCACCAGTCATGTGATTTGTGCATCCACTATGGAGGACCCACTCCGTAGCTTTTGGAGTATCATCCTATAGATGAATTAGTACCATTTATGAACTCATATGCTTTAGAGTGAAGAATATGACATCAATTTCATCAACCAGAATTTCATCACACAAGATAGTAAGCAAATAGTGAGAGGACGTGAGAAATGAGAATTTCATTTCATCATGATTAGCTTGCATCCTATCAAGCATTTCCTCACGTGCCCAGCAAATTCATCAAATATCAAGTTCATCTGGACACCTGACCCTGCATAAGAGATTAGTTCAATTTCTTCACCACCCACATCTGGAGGGGTGGTAAAGAGTTCATCATCCTGCGAGCACCATATGAGAAAGGAGGCATTGAAGCAAGTGCGCTTCGTTTCATAGGGTGATGGTTAGTGTACTCATATGAATAAGCAGAGAAGTTCTTCGAGGACTTATGAACGTAATGATTTGAAGAATAATGCACATATTCAGAACACTTAGATTTTCCCTGCGAAACAGAGTCATTAGCACGAGAATGATAATTTTGACCATTTGAGGAATTTGGTCCAAGTGAAGACTTTGGTCCATATGAGGAATTTGATCTCGGGTTCCTGTTCATCATGAGTGGTGTTGTGAGGACATTCACTTGAAGATTTTGTAGTTAGCTCCTGGGAACCCAGATTTTCTTCATAGGAGAACCATTCCTGCAGTTAGTACCAACAAATCTAGCAAATACTTCACCATTCTAATTTTTGAAGAATTTGTAGTTGGAGTCAAGGGACTCATCAGAGGAATATGAAGTTTCACAAGTAAAGCCAGAAAAAGTGGGATGGATCTACAGGAGGTCCTTTTGCAGCAACCCATGAGGTTTTGGGGTACTACTCAGGTGTCCAGTAGGATCCATTAGCATTAGGTTTCCTCACAAAGGCAACACCCTCTTTCCTAGGGTTCCAGTTCAGAATCTGCTTTTTGAGGACATCGCAAAGGGTTTGATGCCCTTGGAGACTTTTGTACATGCCTGACACATAGAATTCCTTCAACCCTGCATTTTCATCAGTAATACTAGTGGTATCCTCAGATGAGGAATTTTAAACCAAAGAAATAGGTGAAGGATTTGCAGCAATAGAAGCATTTGAACATTTAGGTGAAGAATTAGCAGTTTCACGTTCAATGCATTTGAAATAGGGTGGAACAAATTCTTCATGAGCGGTACTGATCTGTTGAGCTAGTAAGGAATCGTTTTCCCTTTGGAGATCCTCATGCGACACTCTCAGTTTCTCAATATCTTGCTTTCTTTGAAGAAATTCAAAAGAAAGCTTCTCATGATCAGCTAAGAGGTCCTTATGACGACTCTGAAGGTTATCATACTTTGTCTGAAGACTTTTGAGATCATCAGACAGAGTTTGAGTCCGATCCACTACATCGTTCAACAGATCATCGTTTTTGTCTAGCATTTTCAGAAGCTTTTCAAGTGCACTTTGTTGCTTAGTGGCAAGTTTCACAAGTTTAGCATAGCTAGGTTTCACATATTCATCAGATTCACCTTGACTTGATTCAGATGAGGAATGATGTTTGTGTACCTTTGAGCCTTTTGCCATGAAGCAATAGGTGGGAGCATAATCATCATTGCTGACATCAGAGTCATTGGAGTTGTCATTTCCGTCATCGTTGAAGATGGACTTGCTGACGAAAGCAGTGGCGAGAGCAAGGCTTACAACACCAGATTTTGAGTCTTCTTCAGATTCTTCTTCTTCTTCATATTCTTCAGATTCTTCCTCAGAATCCATTTCCTTGCCAATGAACGCTCGAGCCTTCCTGGAACCATTCTTCTTGTGCTTTGAGGACTTTGCAGATGAGGACTTTGAAGATTTCTTCTTTTTCTTCGAGTCATCAGAACTATCATCCTTGTATTTCCTCTTTTTCTTCGAATCTTTTTCCAAGAGAGGACAGTCAGAGATAAAATGACCAGGCTTCTTGCAACGATGACATGTTATTTTCTTGTAATCTTCTAAGGAATCTGATTTCCTCAAGCCACTTTTTGATAACTTTCCAAAACCACTTTTCCTTGTGAATTTCTAGAATTTCGTCACAAGCATTGCTAGTTCTTGACTTAGTTCTTCAGGATCACCAAGGCTGCTGTCACAGTCTTCTTCTTCAAATGAGGAAATTGCTTTAGCCTTCAGAGCACGAGATCTTCCATAGCTTGTCCCATAGAGGTCTCTCTTTTCATCTTGTTGGAATTCATGAGTATCGAGTCTCTCAAGAATATCAGCATGATCAAGTGCTTTGTAGTCTGCACGTTCTTGAATCATCAAAGCCAGAGTATCAAATGAGGAATCGAGAGATCGTAGCAGTTTCTTCACCACTTCATGGTCAGTGATATCAATGGCACCCAGTGCTTGCAGTTCATTGGAGATATCAGTGAGGCGATCAAAAGTTTGCTGAACATTTTCATTGTCAAGTCTCTTGAAGCAGTTGAAGAGATTGTGAAGAACATCCACACGAGAGTCACGTTGAGTGGAGAAACCTTCGTTCACCTTGGATAGCCTATCCCAGATAAGCTTCGCAGTCTCCAAAGCACTCACTCTGCCATACTGTCCTTTGCTTAGATGACCGCAGATGATATTCTTTGCTTGAGAGTCGAGTTGCTTGAATCTCTTCACATCAGCAACTGTAACAATGGGAGTGACAGAGGGCACACCATTTTCCACAACGTACCAGAGATCGTTGCCAATAGCTTCAAGGTGCACACACATCTTGTTCTTCCAGTAGGGGTAGTCCGTCCCATCGAAGGTAGGACAGCCTGTAGAAACCTTGATCATACCTGCAGTGAACATAACTAAAACTCCAGGTGGTTAAACCAAAATCACATAGAGCAAGGGATTACCTTCTCTGATACCAATTGAAAGTGCGTTATATGGACTAGAGCGGGGTGGATAGGCGATTTTTACAAATTCATCACTTGAGGAATTTCAACTTTGAGGAATTTGAACCGTGATGAATAACTAACAGTGGAATAAGTACTCAGTGCATGGAATACATAGCGGCAACATAGTCATCATGAAGAAATGAAACATGCACAGAGGTGAGGAAATTGTGAAAGTCTTCAGTCAAATTCTTCAAACAGTAAAGATCAATTTCATCAGCAGGTAAATGAGGAATAAATGGGGTTGAGGAAATAGAACCAGGTAGCCTGATGAAGACAATGATTTGATGACCCAGTTCCAACTGCTATGACAGTCGTACGTCTAGTTTGGAGCGGCCAGGTATTTAAACCAAAGGACACACAGTCCCAGGACACACAGTCCATACCGTATTCTCCTAGAGCTAAGGTCACACAGTCCTCGCCCAACACTCATGGTAAGTCTTCAGGGTAGACTTCCAAAACCCTCACAAACTGGTCACCCGACAACCCACAATTTACTGTTGGATGCTCTAGACCAAGGTCACTTCGTTATCCCCGATTGACTGAAGAATGCACTAGACCATGACGCCTAACCGTCTGGAGGATGCACAACCCTCAAAGGTAACAAGCGTCGGTTCCACACAGGAATTTCTTCAGTGATGCTCAATCACTTTGGGTTTTGTGGTTTTGTTGTGGGTTTTTCCTCACTGATGATTTTCACTCAAATTCCTCGGAGGATGGGATGCTCTCAAATGACAAGTGTCAGTTCTCTCTTGGAGCAGCCAACCAGCTAGTGGTTGTGGGGTCGGCTATTTATAGCCAGGGTGCAACCTGACATGATATGACATAAATGCCCCCAATCATATGACGGATATGTGGATAGTTGTGAATGGGGATAGCTGGCGCTAAGCACAACAACGGTCGGATTTTCGGACTATGAAAGTCCTCAGACATATCACGTTCCTCACTTGTAGGAAATTCGCACTGGCGAAATCCTAACTCCTCAGTCAGATCAATTTCCTCACAGATCAGAAGAACTTCGTCTCTGTCACTGAAGAACTTGACTGAACCGTAAGAGATTTCCAAACGCTTCACTCGAAGAATTGGATAGGTTGAGGATTTTGGAGTTGAGCATCATTTGGAAGTTTTCCTTAGTATTACCTCGGCCCCGTTTAACAGTACGGTGATTCCCATGACTCAAGAAAAGGAAATGAAACTAAGAAAACAAAGTCTTCACGCTTCATAGTCCTCTTTTATATCTTCAAGGTCTCACCGACTTCTTTAATTTCAAAGTCTTCACAAAGTCTTCACCGAAGTCTTCACAAAGTCTTCAGCAAAGTCTTCAGTTCAAGACATACATTTTTAGGGGTTGGTAATATCCGGATTTTTCAAACTCCTCGTCGACTTATAGATCCTGTGTACACTCACAGATACATTAGTACCTTAACCTATAAGTCTTCAATACACTGAAATCACTAAGGGGAACTAGATGCACTAACAGTGTGGAGAATACGTTGGCCCTAGTGGTCTCTTGGGAAGCATTGTGCCTCCACACCGCTCCAATAGAGACGTACTTCCCCACAAGGGAAGGAACTTCGGTAACACATCCTCGTCTCCACCGGCTTCACTTTTGGTTATCTCGCATCTTTACTTCTTGCAAGCGTGTATTGTGGCATATCCCTTGCTTTCTTGTGTACTTGTAGTGATTAGCATCATATAGGTTGTTCACCTAGTTGCACATCTAATTAACTTATTTGATGCTAAACCTTAATTGTTAAAGAAAAGTTAAAAAGTGTTGGTTGCCTATTCACCCCCCCTCTAGTCAACCATATCAATCCTTTCAGAAGACTTATAGGTTAACGAACTAATGTGTTTGTGAGTGTACACAGACTCTATAGGTCGATGAGGAGTTTGATATATACGGAGATTACCGACCCCTAAAAATGTATGTCTTCAACTGAAGACTTTGGTGAAGACTTCGGTGAAGACTTTGCTAAAGACTTTGGTATTCCCTGAAGACTTTGAAAATGAAGAAGTCGGTGTGACCTTGAAGATATGAACGAGGACTATGAAGCATGAAGACTCTTGTTTTCGTAGTTTCATTTCCTTTATTTGACTCATTGGAAACACCGTACTATTAAAGGGGGCCGAGGTAATACTAAGGAAAATTTCCAGCTGATGCTCAACTCAAAATCTTCCACGTAACCAGTCCTTCGAGTGAAGCGTTTGGAAATCTCTTGCGGTTCTGTCAAGTTCTTCAGTGACAGAGACGAAGTTCTTCTGGTCTCTGAGGAAATTTATCTGACTAAGGGGTTAGGATTTCGCCACTGCGTATTGGCTACAAGTGAGGAACATGATAAGCCTGAGGACTTTCATAGTTCGAAATTCCGACCGTTGATGTGCTTAGCGCCAGCTGTCCCCAATCATAACATCCACATAACGGTCATATCATTGGGGGCATTTATGTCTTATCATGTCAGGTTGCACCCTGGCTATAAATAGCCACCCCCTACAACCAGTAGTTGGTTGGCTACTCTGAGAGAGAACTGACACTTGTCATTTGGGAGCAACCCTTCCTCTGAGGACTTTGAGAGAAAATCACCGGCGAGGAAAAACCAACAGTCAAACCACCAAACCCAAAGTGATTGAGCATCACTGAAGAAATTCCTGTGTGGAACCGACTCTTGTTACCTTTGAGGACTTTGCATACTCCAGATGGTTAGGCGTCATGGTCTAGTGCATCCTGCAGTCAATTGGGGATCACGAAGTGACCTTGGTCTAGAGCATCCAGCAGTACATTGTGGACTGCCAGGTGACCAGTTTGTGAGGGTTTTGTATGTCTACCCTAAAGACTTACCACGAGTGTTGGGCAAGGACTGTGTGGCCTTAGCTCAAGGAGAATACGGTAAGGACTGTGTGTCCTCTGGTTTAAATACCAGGCCGCTCGAAACCAGACGTACAACTGTCACAACTGTTGGAACTGGGTCATCAAATCATTGTCTTCATCAAGCTACATGGTTCTATTTCCTTAACACTTTCATTTCCTCATATAAACTATTGATGAAATTGAGCTTTACTATTTGAAGAATTTGACTAAAGACTTTCAGAAATTCCTCACCTCAAATTCTTCAAGTTGCCTTGTTCCTTGCCTACTTATCCTGTATCATGCTACTGGTAATTTGTGCATGTTTCATTTCATCATGATGACGATGCTATCGCTATATTCCTCATGCACTTGAGTACTTATTCCGCTGTTAGTTATTCATCACATTTCAAATTCCTCAAGTGATGAATTTGTAAAAATCGCCTGTTCACCCCCCTCTAGTTGACATAACACACTTTCAATTGGTATCAGAGTAGGTACTCCCTTGCTCTGCGTGATTTTGGTTTAACCACCTCGAGTTCTAGTTATGTCGACTTCAGTTATGATCAAGGTCTCCGCGGGCTGTCCTACCTTCGATGGGACGAACTACCCCTACAGGAAGAACAGGATGCGCATGCATCTTGAAGCTATTAACAACGATCTCTCGTACGTTGTGGAAAATGGTGTACCCTCTGTCACTCCCACTGTTACTGCTGCTGATGTGAAGAGATTCAAGCAACTCGACTCTCAAGCAAAGAATATCATATGTGGCCATCTGAGCAAAGGTCAGTATGGCAGAGTGAGTGCTTTGGAGACTGCTAAGCTTATCTGGGATAGGCTGTCCAAAGTCAACGAAGGTGTTTCCACTCAACATGACTCTGATGTTGATGTTCTTCGCAATCTCTTCAATCGCTTCAAGAGACTCGACAATGAAAATGTTCAGCAAACCTTTGACCGTCTCACTGATATCTCAAATGAGCTTCAAGCACTGGGTGCCACCGATATCACTAACCATGAAGTGGTGAAGAAACTGCTAAGATCTCTTGACTCCTCATTCGATACTCTGGCTTTGATGATTCAAGAACGTGAGACTACAAGTCACTTGATCCAGCTGATATACTTGAGAGACTCAATACTCATGAATTCCAACAAGCTGAGAAGAGATACCTCTACGGACCAAGCTATGGAAGATCTCAAGCTCTGAAGGCAAAAGCAATTTCCTCATCTGAAGAAGAAGATTCTCACAGCAGCCTTGGTGATCCTGAAGAACTAAGTCAGGAGCTAGCAATGCTCGTGGGGAAATTCCAGAAGTTCTCAAGGAAAGGTGGATTTGGAAAGTCATCAAAAAGTGGTTTGAGGAAATCAGATTCCTCAGAAGACTACAAGAAAAGAACCTATCTCTGACCGTCCTCTCTGGGAAAAAGATTCAAAGAAGAAGAAGAAATACAAGGATGATAGTTCTGATGACTCAAAGAAAAAGAACAAATCTTCAAAGTCCTCATCTGCAAAGTCCTCAAAGCACAAGAATAATGGTTCTAGGAAGGCTCGAGCGTTCATTGGCAAGGAAATGGATTCTGAGGAAGAATCTGAAGAATATGAAGAAGAGGAAGAATCTGAGGAGGAATCAGAATCTGGTGTTGCAAGTCTTGCCCTCACCACTGCTTTCCTCAGCAAGTCCATCTTCAATGATTAACAAAATGACTACTCCAACGACTCTGACGTCAGCAATGATGATTATGCTCCCACCTATTGCTTCATGGCAAAAGGCCCAAAGGTACACAAACATCATTCCTCATCTGAATCAAGTGAAGGTGAATCTGATGAATATGTGAAACCTAGCTATGCTAAACTTGTGAAACTTGCCACTAAGCAACAAAGTGCACTTGAAAAGCTTTAGAAAATGCTAGACAAAAGCGATGATCTGTTGAACAATGAAGTGGATCGGACTAAAACTCCGTCTGACGATCTCAAAAGTCTTCGGACGAAGTATGATAACCTTCAGAGTTATCATAACGACCTCTTAGCCGATCATGACAAGCTTTCTTATGAATTTCTTCAAAGAAAGCAAGATCTTTAGAAACTGAGGGTGTCACATGAGGATCTCCAAAGGGAAAACGATTCCTTACTGGCTCAACAGATTAGTCCCGCTCAGGAAGAATTTGTTCTGCCTTGCTTGAAATGCATCGAACATGAAACTTCTAATTCTTCACCTGAATGTTCAAACGCTTCTATTACTGCAAATTCTTCAACTATTCTAGTGGTCTCAAATTCCTCATCTAAGGATACCACAAGTATCACTGATGAAAGTGCAGGGTTGAAGGAATTGTATGCGAAAGGCATGTACAAAAGTCTCAAAGGGCATCAAACCCTTTGCGATGTCCTCAAAAAGTAGAGTCTGAACAGTAACCCTAGGAAAGAGGTGTTGCCTTTTGTGAGGAAACTCAACGCCGATGGATCCTACTGGACATCTAAGCAGTACCCCAAAACCTCATGGGTTGCTGTGAAAGGACCTCTTGTAGATCCATCCACTTTATCTGACTTTACTTGTGAAACTTCATTCTACAAATTTTTCAAAAATCAGAAAGGTGAATTATTTGCTAGATTTGTTGGAACTAACTACAGGAATGGTTCTCCTATGAAGAAAATCTGGGTTCCCAAGAGCTACCTACAAAATCTTCAAGTGAATGTTCTCAGGACACCACTCATGAAGAACAGGAACCCCAAATCAAATTGCTCATAAGGACCAAAGTCGTCACTTGGACCAAGTTCCTCAAATGGTCAAAAATATCATTCTCGTGCTAATGCATCTGTTTCACAGGGAAAATCTATGAGTTCTGAATATATGCATTATTCTTCAAATCATTATGTTCATAAGTACTCGAAGAATTTCTCTGCTTATTATATGAGTACTCTAACCCTCGCCCTGTGAAACAAAGCACACATGCTTCAATGCCTCCCTTCTCATATGGTGCTCGCAGAATGATGAACTCTTTGCCACCCCTCCAGATGTGGGCGGTGAGGAAATTGAACTAATATCTTATGCAGGGTCAGGTCTCCAGATCAATTTGAACATCTAACTAATATTCTGGAGACCTGAGGAAACGCTTGAAAGGACGTAAGATAACCATGTAGAAATGAATTCCTCATTTCTCACGTCCTCGCACTACTTGCTTACTATCTTGTGTGATGAAATCCTATCTGATGAAATTGATGTCATATTCTTCACTTTGAAGCATATGAGTTCGTAAGTTGTACTAATTCATCTGCAGGATGATACTCCAAAAAGTACTAAGTGGGTCCTCGATAGTGGATGCACAAACCACATGATTGGTGTCAACAATCGACTGATGAATTTGTCACTCACTCCCTCTCCTCTGAAGCATATCACCTACGCAGACAAAGGAAAAAGCAAGGTATTGGGACTTGGTAAGGTTGCTATCTCAAAGGACCGAACCATGGTTCAACCTTATATCTGTCTCAATGCTTTGTGATCTTGATATGATTGTCGTATTTGGGAAATATCGTTGTGTTGTCATCATGGAATCTGACAACTCCAAAGTCTTCGAAGGCTTTAGGAGAGGAGACTTGTATATTGTTGATTTCTCTACAGGTCCTCAACCTGCCCCATGCCTACTTGCAAAGTCCTCAGAAGGCTGGCTGTGGCATCAACGATTTGGACATGCGGGTATGAGTAACTTGCACACGCTCGTGAAGAAAAAACACGTCATCGTCATCAAGGGCGTCAAATTCCTCAAGGACCAAATTTATGGTGCATGTGAATCTGGGAAGATGACCAGATCCAAGCATCCCTCGAAGACAATCATGACCACGACTCGACCCTTTGAATTGCTTCACATGGATATCTTTGGCCCCACTCATTACTCCATACTAACAAATTCTTCAAGTTTGTATGGCTTTGTCATTGTTGATGATTACTCTCGTTACACTTGGGTGCATATTATTCTGTACAAGACTGAAGTGCAGGATGTCTTCAGACGATTTTTTTCAAGGGCCTCCACCAACTTCAGCGTCAAGATCAAGCATATTAGGAGTGATAAGGGGACTGAGTTCAAGAACACTAATATTGATGAATATCTTGATGAACTCGGTATTACTCATGAGTTATCTGCCCCATATACTCCTCGGCAGAATGGTGTCGTGGAGCACAAGAACAGGACTCTTGTTGAGATGGCTCGCACCATGCTTGATGAATACAAGACTCCTCGTCACTTCTGGCCTAAGGGAATTGATACTGCATGCCACATCATCAACAGGGTATATCTTCACAAATTCTTCAAGAAGACTTCATATGAACTTATGACTGGCAAGAAACCCAATGTAAGTTATCTCAAAGTCTTCGGTGCAAAATGCTGGATCAGAGATCCTCATCATAGTTCCAAATTTGCACCAAAAGCACATGGAGGTTTTATGCTTGGTTACGAAAAGGACTCGCACACCTACAGAGTCTTCAACACCGACCATCACAAGGTTGCTGAAACTGTAGATGTGCGGTTCGATGAAACTGATTGCTCGGAAAGAGAGCACCTGCCTTCTGTGTTAGATGAACAGTCTCCTGAGGAATCCATTAAGCTGAAGGCAATTGAAGATATCATACCCACTGAGGAAGTCATTCCAACAAATGAAGACATTCATGCGGATACACCTGAAGAAAATGATGCTGAAGAAAATTCTCAGCCATGTCAACCTGCTCATCCAAGAGTTGCAAATGAAGTGCAGATTGACAAAATCATCGATGACATCAATGCACCAGGTCCTCACACACGCTCAAAAGCTTCGGATTTAACTAACTTTTGTGGGCACTTTGCCTTTGTCTCTATCATAGAGCCCACCAAAGTTGATGAAGCATTCAAGGAGCCTGAGTGGATTCAAGCTATGCAAGAGGAATTGCATCAATTCAAGCTCAACAATCTGTGGGAACTTGTAAAGCAGACAGATCCTTGCAAACATAACATCATAGGTACCAAGTGGATCTACCGCAACAAGTAAGATGAAAATGGCCTTGTGGTGAGGAATAAGGCTCATCTTGTAGCTCAAGGCTACACGCAGGTTGAAGGAATTGATTTTGATGAAACGTTTGCACCTATTGCTAGACTTATAGCTATTTGCATATTGCTTGCTTATGCTAACCATCTTATATCAAATGGATGTGAAAAGTGCATTCCTCAATGGTAAGCTTGAGCAAGAAGTATATATTGCTCAACCCCTAGGTTTTGAAGATCGTAAGCATCCTAACAAAGTCTTCAGACTCAACAAAGCCCTCTATGGCCTCAAGCAAGCCCCTCGGGCGTGGTACGACACTTTGAAGGAATTCCTCATGAAGAAATGCTTCAAACCCGGTTCACTTGATCCAACTCTTTTCACTAAATCCTATGACAATGAAATGTTCATATGCCAAATATATGTAGACGATATTATCTTTGGCTGTACTGACAAACGTTATAGTGATGAATTTGCCTATATGATGACTGAAGAATATCAAATGTCTATGATGGGGGAGTTGAAATTCTTCTTAGGTATTCAAATTCGTCAGCAAGACAATGGCATCTTCATCTCACAAGATAAATACCTCAAGGATGTTCTGAGGAAATTCAACATGCAAGATTGCAAAGGGGTCAAAACTCCAATGCCCTCAAAAGGCCACCTCTGCACAAACGAAAATGGTATAGATTTTGATCAGAAGGTATACCGCTCCATGATTGGTTCTTTATTGTATTTATGTGCTTCTAGGCCTGATATTATGCTAAGAGTTTGCATGTGTGCCCGATTCCAAGCAACACCGAAGGAATCACACCATAAGGCTGTGAAACATATTCTTCAATACTTAGCTCACACACCAACGCTTGGATTATGGTATCCCAAGGGCTCAAATCTTCACCTCGTCGGATACTCAGATGCTGATTATGCTGGTGATCGTCTGGATCGCAAGTCAACCTTAGGCACATGTAATTTCCTTGGATGATCCTTAGTCTGTTGGTCCTCGAAGTAGTAGAACTGCGTGTGACTCTCTACTGCTAAAGCTGAGTACATTGCTGCTCGCTCATGTTGTGCTTAGTTACTATGGATGAAGCAAACCCTCAAGGACTACGGCATCAAGTTGAAGAATGTGCCTCTCTACTGCAACAACGAGAGTGCTATCAAGATTGCTTATAATCCAGTTCAGCATTCCAAGACCAAGCACATCCAGATTCGTCATCACTTTCTTCGAGATCATGTACTCAAGGGTGAAATTGCCATAGACCACATTCCTACTAAAGAACAGCTGGCCGATATCTTCACAAAGGCCTTGGATGAAAAGAGATTTTGCAAGTTGTCGTGTGAGCTAAATATCTTAGAATCTTTGAATGTTCTTTGAAAAGGACACACATCTCAACACTTATGCAAAATTTATGACTTAAATGTGCAACACACGAAGTAATGTTTTTCTTCAAATCAATGAAGAATAACCCTCTAAGTGTGAAGAAATTAATGAAGAATTTGATTCTCGGAACCCTACGACAATTGTACGCTGTGTTTGAATTCATCATTCTGATATGGTGGGTCACGCCACCAACCAAAGTTGAAATTCCTCAAAGTTGAGTTTTTCGTCATTTTGCAAATTCTTCAAATTTTCAAGTTCTTCAAGTTTTGCAAATTCCTCAACTTTTCAAATTCCTCAACTTTTCAAATTCTTCAAACTTTGAAACTCATGTTCTTCACTGACTATATACATATATATTTAAGTTTTCAATGTCCTCAATAGCATTCACTTATTGCTAATTCTTCAAGTTGATTTTCATCTAAGTGAATGTGATCAGACCCTTTCCCCTCTGTGCTAAACTCAACCAAGTCTATTCACAAATTATTAATATGCGTTCTACTTTGAAACTCGTTCAAAGTCTTCACTGTGTCCTTGATAGCCGAGGAATTTGCGAACGGAAACTTTGAAATTTTCACTATCAAAATTTTCGGTGTTTCCCGCTCAAACGGTTCCGACTCCCACGATCCTCCACTATCGCCACCTCTCAGTACGTGGGTGACACATGTCGCATGGAGAGCAAGGGTCAAGGGCAATCTTGTCCAAAATCTTTTGACGGATTGTTTTTCACTCCCACTATAAATACCCCTTCCCCTTCAACTGTGCTCGTTTACTCCTCATCTCTACTCTCTCCCGAGCTCCAACCTAGGGCCTCCGCTAAAGTCATCAATGCTGCTGTGGAAGAGCTTCACTGCCTCGACCTCGCCGTCACCATACTCACATCGGCCGCGGAAGTCTTCATCCCGCCGTCGCTGTAGCTGTCTCCCTCTGCCAAGCTAGGGCATGGGAGATCTGGACTGACGAACTTCCTCGTTTTCATTCCCCAGTTCGTCGTGTTCTTCATCAGGGTAAATAAAATTTACTTTTACTGCCCTTGTTTGATCTTCAAGTTGTCCTTAAATTCCTCAAAAGGTGTTTATTCTTCATGAATCTTATTCTAAAGCACCTTACATCTTCATATACTTGATGATTTTCCCTAAGTAATGATTTTCTTCAAGATTCCTCAATTGTGTGAATCCCCAAAACTTGCACAAATTTGGAACCTAAGATAAAGAACACTTAGTGAAATTGCTCAAGACACCCATGGTCAAATTCCTCACACCTTTTTTTATTTAAAATTTCCGAGAACGCATATGAACTCTTCTAATTCCTCGCACCTATACCCTGTTCATAGGTACAGACATGTCCGTTGATGAATCACTAGGTTCTCATCAACTTAACTCATTTGCAGCGTTTCTTGAAGAAAAACTGTGCACTTCTTCAGAATCCTCAAGAGTTCAAACTTCTCAGCTGAAGAAAATGGCTGATGGAAAGAAGCCACAGAAAGCTGGAAAGAAACCTGATGTACATACTGCTTTTGAGATTTAGATGACTTGTATGCAGAATACTACACACCTGATGAAGAAACTCATGGCAAAGAGACGAATAAGCTGAGGAAAATTTGTGTGCAGAAAATTGAGAGGAGATGGGCAAAGGAATGGAAGGAATATCGTGATGTAACTCCTCAATACATGATGAAATTCGCTGTGAAACCTCCTTGTAGCAGGCCTCTCTTGGCTGTAAATCAAATTGCCGATCCCACTAGTCTCAAGACTGGTGAAGACTTTCCTCACATATGGGAGAAATAGTAAGCTAAGCTGGCGAGGAAAGCTAAAGATGAAGTGAAGAAATTCAATGAAGAATCTGCTGCTGCTGCTGCCACTGTCGGAGCCTCTTCAAGTTCTCCAAAGAAAAGGATGATGAAGAAATCTGCTGTCAAACCAAATTCTTCATCTTCAAAATCATCACAGCAGATTCCTCAAGCACAACGGCCTCAACCTTCAAAGGCCTCAGTCGCTGACACAGTTGCCGCTCAGTCCTAACTGCTGCTACAAAGTGCTCAACTCCGGTGCATCTCGCATCATACTAAAGGACTCAGGGACTTCCAATTGCTTCAAAAGCCTCAGTTGGTCCCTCTACTCAATCAAAGTCTTCAACAAGTCTGACAAGCAAAGCTGTGGTAACAGTACACTCAGGGTCTGACAATGATGATGATGAAGGTGATGATGAAGAATTGGAAGAAATCATCAGACAAAGTCAGCATAAAGCTGCAACAGCCAAAGACAGCTCTGTTCCTCTCATGCTAGACCCCAACACAATCCTCAACCTCATTGATATATGGCATGAAGATCCAAACACACCACTTTCTTCACACAAACTGCCTCTTGGTGTGGATCATGGCCTCACTCACTTCATAGCTGAGGAAAAATGGAAAAGAGAACAAGCTCAGAAAGCTTAGAGAAACAAGGCAAGGAAAGAAAAATTTCTTAGGAATAACGTGATGAATTTGACTCCAAATCAACTCATCACAGTTCAATCTGAAATACACTCATGATGCTGAATGGAAGGGCACCAAGATGCGATTCGTAAGGGCTGCTCAAGCTGCTGTGAAGGACCACACCACAAGTGTTGCAGCTCGATCACAACCACAAAACCCTCAGGCTGAAGAAACTATTCAGCCCACTGAGGAACATGCCAGCACTGCTGAAGAAAATCAGGGTGCTGAAGAACCTACCAGGGCAAGCTCCACTATTGCACCTGAGGAAATTGCCAGGCCAGCTGAAGACTCTGCTACGCCTGAAGAGACTGCTACAGCTCCACCCTCTGATGAAACTGCTAATTCTTCAAGGGTGAATAAAATCAACCTTCCTTCTGCATCAGAAGTGTAGAGGAATATGGCTACTAAGAAGAATGAACTAAAGAGAAAAACATCAACCACAGATTCCTCAGTTCTGAAGAGGTTGAAGACTTTGCCAAGTTCTTCAACAGAGCCCATTGATGCCACCCCCATTTCCATAGCTCCAGCCTATGCTGATGAAGATGATGAAGATGAAGATGATGAATAGTTCCATTTGGTGTTGACTACGTCATCCAAAATGATGAAGATGAAGAAGATCATTCTGCGGCTACCATAGTGCAAATTGATGAAGTAATTGAAGTTGAAGATATTGCTTCAACTCCAAAGGTATCATCGCCACTGCCTCAGTTCACTACTGAAGAGCCTGGCGTTGAAGAAGTTGATGAGGAGGTGGATATTGGAAACACAACTCCTGTCATCAACGATGAATATTAGGAAGCTGCTCACCCAAAATCCCCAATAACCACTCCTCTGTCACAGATACCTCAGTCCCCAGCCTAGACTAAAGAAATTCATGAAGGATCTGATGACTTGGCCACCAGAGCCTCTGAAGAAATTCCGGTTGCACCAGATAATGAAACTGTTGCTTCAACTATCACTGAGGAACCTGCTGTACAAATTCTTCAGAGTGAAGAAATTCCAACTATGCCTAAAGAGATTATGGGCTGCTTCAAGCCAAATCTTCAGCCGAATCCCAGAATGCCATTCAAAGGCTCAACTCGCCCTAAATTCCTCAAAAGCAATTTCCTCAATGAGCACATGTTCTCCACCGGGCCAAACCCATATGACTCTGCTAGAGCCGGTCGCACAAGGTTCTGGACTCCAACACACATGAACTATTATGCATCAGTCCTATTCGACAAGAAGAAAATCTTCGAGCACCATCAAATTCCTCATGTGGATATGGAGTCTATTCTATCCTTCACACCAGTGCTCGCAGTTCTACATGATCCAGGGATACTTCCATTTTGTGTAGACATCTATGACTGGAACAAAGAGCTAATTCTTCAATTTTATGCCACTCTGCACATTAGTGGAATTGCTTCATACATCAACTCCTGGGTCTTGGACTAGATGACAGGGTCAACTCATTTCACTGCTCATGCTTCTGAATTACTTCAAACTATCCTAGTTCCAATTCCTTCAGATGAAGCCCGATGCTTATTCAATGTCCCACCTCTACCAAATCAAATTATGCAAGTGATGATGAAGAAAATGGCCCCCGGAAAGCCTCAAAGGACAACCTTCCTAGTGAAGGATTTGTTGTATGTGCCCAGGACGGTCTACCGCATACTCACACATACTCTATGTCCTCAGAAGGGCCACGATTCTGAAGAAGAAGTAGTAGAGGGAGTCATGAAGAATATGCTTATCAACATCATTCATGGGATTCGCATCAACTATCACGACTTTTTCATGAGGACTTTGGCCAATGTTGCTTTAGCCCCACTTGAATTGAAGCCTTTTGCTCCCTGGATTATGAATTTCCTCAGATCAAAGTCTTCAATTCCCTTCAAGGCTGGCTTCCAGAATCATTTCGGCTTCCTGCCCCCGATGGAAGTCCTCAAAAGCACAATTGCCTTAGTTGAAGGAAAGGGCAAATATGTCATTAATGAAGGCACTTGTCCATTGGATGGTCAGTTTCGCAAAGAAGCATCCTACTCCACCAATGATGACTCTGCTACTCAGGACTCTTCTGCGAAAGCCTCAGCACAAAAACCTCAAGCCACTGCTCCTCGTGTGATGACTGGTCGTGAGCTTCTTCTCAGTCTTCATCAGAAGGTTTATCGCAATCACAAATGGGTAAAGCGTCAGTGTGCTTCAATTCTTCAGAACATGACTGTGACACAAAACTCTGTGAAGAAAAACCACTACTATGTGCATGAAATCCTCAACCGCACTTGGGCTATTCTATCAACTGTCAAGACTCCTAAAGAACTAAAGGATCTGGATCTTGAAGAAAATCTTGACTGGGCTCGTCAACCAAAGAAGAAATTCAAGAAAGTTCAAGTTCCTCAGCTGGTAAGAAGTTCATATTCTTGATCGCGTGAGACGGATGATGCTGAGGACATTGACAACACTGCTGTGGGCCCTGCATCAACAAACAACCCTGACAACGCTGGCGCTCCTTCCTCACCAACAAGATGAAATTCTTCAAGGGGCGTTAGTCCTTAGTTTTCATCCCTTTTGTTCTCCGATGACAAAGGGGGAGAAAATTTGAGTTAGTCTTCAAGCTGGTCACTTTATATGGGTTGTTTTTGTTTAAGTTACAACTCTTGCTCTTCTGAAGCTTTTGTTGATTGAGTTGTAAACTTAAGTCCGATGGTGGTCTGACTCTTTTGAACTGCTTTCCGCATGCTTATTTCCTCAAGCACCTTAATGCATGGATGCTGAATTTCGTCAGACACCATTTTCATCATGCATTTCAAACTCTTCATATCATATGTTAAATGCGTGTATGAATTACAAGATTAGGGGGATCTCTCCATATTTTAACCTGCCATGTGCATTTGCAGTCCAAAGCAAATTCTTCAAATATGCACAATTTCAGGGGGAGTTCTTCTATATCTTGCAATCAAATTCCTCAAACTCAGTACTTACATTCCATATTGTTAATCCCCGTTGAAAACTTAACCTATTTGTCATCAATCACCAAAAAGGGGGAGATTGTTAGTGCATCTAGTGCCCCTTAGTGATTTTTGTGTATTGAAGACTTATAGGTTAAGGAACTAATGCGTTTGTGAGTGTACATAGGCTCTATAGGTCGATGAGGAGTTTGATATATCCGGAGATTACCGACCTCTAAAAATGTATGTCTTTAACTGAAGACTTTGGTGAAGACTTTGGTATTCCCTGAAGACTTTGAAAATGAAGAAGTTGGTGTGACCTTGAAGATATGAATGAGGACTATGAAGCGTGAAGACTCTTGTTTTCGTAGTTTCATTTCCTTTATTTGACTCATAGGAAACACCGTACTGCTAAAGGGGGCCAAGGTAATACTAAGGAAAATTTCCAACTGATGCCCAACTCAAAATCCTCAACCTAACCAGTCCTTCGAGTGAAGCCTTTGGAAATCTCTTGCGGTTCAGTCAAGTTCTTCAGTGACAGAGACGAAGTTCTTCTGGTCCCTGAGCAAATTGATCTGACTCAGGAGTTAGGATTTTGCCACTGAGAATTGCCTACAAGTGGGGAACATGATAAGCCTGAGGACTTTCATAGTTCGAAATTCCGACCGTTGTTGTGCTTAGCGCCAGCTGTCCCCAATCATAACATCCACATAACGGTCATATCATTGTGGGAATTTATGTCTTATCATGTCAGGTTGCACCCTGGCTATAAATAGCCACCCCCCACAACCACTAGTTGGTTGTCTGCTCCGAGAGAAAACCGACACTTGTCATTTGAGAGCAACCCATCCTCTGAGGACTTTGAGAGAAAATCATCAATGAGGAAAAACCCACAATCGAACCACCAAACCTAAAGTGATTGAGAATCACTGAAGAAATTCCTGGGTGGAACCGACGCTTGTTACCTTTGAGGACTGTGCATCCTCCAAACGGTTAGGCATCATGGTATAGTGCATCCTGCAGTCAATTGGGGATCACGAAGTGACATTGGTCTAGAGCATCCAACAGTAAATTGTGGATTGTCGGGTGACTAGTTTGTGAGGGTTTTGGAAGTATACCCTAAAGACATACCACGAGTTTTGGGCGAGGACTGTGTGACCTTAGCTCAAGGAGAATACGGTAAGGTCTGTGTGTCCTGGGACTGTGTGTCCTCTGGTTTAAATACCAGGCCGCTCCAAACCAGAGGTACGACTGTCACAATAGTTGGAACTGGGTCATCAAATCATTGTGTTCATCAAGCTACCTGGTTCTATTTCCTCAGCCCTTTCATTTCCTCGTATAAACTGTTGATGAAATTGATCTTTACTGTTTGAAGAATTTGACTGAAGACTTTCACAAATTCCTCACCTAAAATTCTTCAAGTTTCCTTGTTGCTCACCTTCTTAGCCTATATCACGCTACTTGTAATCTGTGCATGGTTCTTTTCATCGTGATGACTATGTTGTCGCTATGTTCCTCATGTACTTGAGTACTTATTCCGTTGTTAGTTATTCATCACATTTCAAATTCCTCAAGTGATGAATTTGTAAAAATCGCCTATTCAGCCCCCTCTAGTCGATATAACGCACTTTCAACAAACTTTGTGTTCGACTCTTTCTTCCAGTTCCTGAATAGTTCTCCCATTTTCTTAAGAACCCATGACTTGACCTTTCGCTATATAATTGGGTTATTCGGATCCTCCTCTTGCGGTAGGCTGTAATTTCTCATTAGCTCGGTCCATAGATCATATTTCAGTCTATCCTGGACATACGAAACTTCGGGGTCCTTATTATTCTTATTCCATTGCTGGGTGCTGATCGAGATGTAGTCCCTAACAAAAAGTCCACATTGATGTACAAATGCATCCTTGGTCCTCTAGGGAGCAATCAGTTGGCCATAGTTTGCGACTTCTGTGATCGTGAACCTTTCATCCTAGCGCAACCTTTTCTTCAGGCCTCGTCTCCTTAACTCGCTGGACTTTGCAACAGTTGAGGATCCCTCCTCCATTCGGTAACCAGAGCCATGATCATGATCTCTTCCCTCCGCCATTCGGTCACCGGAGCCATGATCATGATGTCCTTCCTCCGCAATTCTGTCACCGGAGCCGTCATTATCTCTTGCCTCCTCCATTGTTGGATCACCGGAGCCAACCTCTCCTTCCTGACCATCGGTGTCGTTGATATACGACAAGGGATTATACCCAGCACGGATTATATCCCCCAAAAAGTGTTCTTGTTCTATGTCTCTGTGATCCATAGTTTTTGCAAATATTACGACATGGCAATATACAAACATGAGATATGGAAATAAATACAAGGCATTAATGCAACAATACGATCATATAATATCACTAATAAATCATCGAATAGTATCACTAATACATCATCGAATATTATCACTAATACATCTTGAATATTATTATACAATATCACTAATAAAGATGCAGTTGACCCCTAGCGGCACAGATGATGGACACCCAAAGAGAAGGAACTATGACATGATCATAGCTCGAGTGAGATCCCTGAAGAACCTGTCAGGTATGAGAGAACCTGGTGTCCAATGCAGCCATGTACCGTCGGACGTGCTCGTCCTCCTCCCTGACACGGAGACGTAACACCTCCCCGGGGGCTGGCTCCCTCTGCACCGACAATGTCCCACGCGACTGCCACCAAAGAACCTTTGGGTCGACGATGTAGGATCGGAAGTAGGTCTAGAGGGGGGGGGTTGATTAGACTACTTGACCAAATAAAAAATCCACTTTTTCCAATTTTAATTCTTGGCAGATTTTAGCATTCATAGTATGTCAAGCACACCCTACACATGCATGTCTAAGAGTATAGCAGCGGAAAGTAAAGACATTGCACATGCAAGTAAAGAGAGGGTAAGGAAAGCAAATACAATTGGTGACACGATGATTTTTCTCGTCGTTCCGATAGGTGGTGCTATAGCTATCGTACATCCACGTTCATGGAGTCTTCAACCCATGGAGGGTAACGGTCGCGAGAGTCCATGGAGGGTTCCACGAAGAAGCAACCTTGACTATACCATGATGGCCTACGTCCACGGAGTACTAGCCTTACTCAGGGTAGATCTTCACGAAGTAAGCGATCTCCTAGACCTTAAAAACTTCTTGGTTCACTCCACAACATGAACTAGGAGGATCCCAAGTGACAGCTAACCAATCTAGGAGGCACCACCCTCCAAAAGATAATATGCTCGGTAATGTCGATGAACTCCTTGCTCTTGTGCTTCAAGATGATAGACTCCTCAACACACAATCACTCTCTCATAGATTTGGCTTCGTAGAAGAGATGCGATTGGTGGAAAGCAACTTGGGGAGGCTAGAAATCAAGATCCATATGGTTGGAGTGGAAGATCTTGACCTCAACACAAGGGTAGGTGGTTCTCTCTTAGAAAACTGATAGGATAGGTATGGAATGGTTCTGAGTGCTTCTCTACTGAGTAGGTGGTGGTGAAGGGGTATATATAGGCTTCCCCAAAAATCCAACCGTTACACACAAAATGACCAACTCGGTGACACCGATGTGGTAATCTCGGTGGTACCGAAGTGACCAAAAAGTGGCAACTTTTGAATCTCGATGACACTGATATAGGAAATGCGGTTGCATCGGTAAGGTGACCAATGGTCAGAATGCCCATTCTCGGTGACGCTGATTCAACAATCTTGGAGGGACTGAAACTGTGGACTTACGTAACATAAAGTTGGCAGCCCAACTCGGTGGCACCGAAAGGTTATGGTTTGGCTGAGTCTGTCTAGGGTATAGAATCAGTGGCACCGAATGTGGAATGTTGGTTGTACCGATTTTGAGTGTTTGCCTTAGAACAAACTTTGGTGGGAGAGTTTGTGGGTGTTTGATGACTATCACTTGCGCACGTATGAGCATTTTGTTCACTAATAAAACTTTACCCCCTTTTAATAGTATTGGCTTTCCTATGGACTCAAGGTGATTTCTCACAAATATAAAACATAGAGTCCTCTTGCTTGAAGCTTTGCCAACCTATTTCCTTGCATCTTGGGGTGTTCCACAATCTCTTTTTGCCAACCCATCATTGAACTTTTTTGAAAAATACTTGATGAAAACATTAGTTCAATGACTTATATGTTGTTATGAATTACCAAAACCACCAAGGGAGCAAATGTGCTTTCAATCTCCCCCTTTTTGGTAATTGATGACAACATATAGATCAAATCTTCGACATATGATATAATCAATGAATATAATCATCGCTTTGAGAAGTATGTGATAAGCAAGAGCTGCCCCTAAATTTGTGCATTATTTTGGATTTGCATTTGAATGCAAATGCACAATCGATTAGGTACATGGGGCACTTCTTCCATGTCACATACATCTTGGTGGTGTGCGAGAATAATTAGAGTGTACATCATAGCATAATACAATCAAGCTGTAGAAAGATCATCTCATAAAGCATTAAGATGATAGGAAGTAGTAGCATCACACAAAAAGTGTATCACAAGTAACCAAAAGACAATTGTTTTTGAAAAGAAACAAACACCAAAACGCTCTCTCACTCGAATCCTAAAGATCTATATACACTTCTCCCCCTTTGGCAACAAGTTACCAAAAAGTTCAAAGGCATATATCTAAGCGTTCTTGGGATGATCTCCTACGGTTGTTGATGAAGGAGTCGAGAAAACAGCGTTGGCAAAGATCTCTACAAATGTCGTGGATGGATTTGGAGTGGCAGCTGGAGGAACTGGAGCTGATGGAGCAGGAGCTAAGGTGACAGCAGCAGGAGCTGATGAAGAGGGCCTCAAGTCTCGAGCTGGCATAGTGGCTGATCTAGACTGGGTAGGAAACTATGTGCCTTTCCTGAGAGGTGATCGAGCCTCCTCATCTTCATCATCATCTCAAGAAGTGGTGTGAGTAAGTGGCACTGAGTTAACTTCCTTCTAGAGCTCTATGACTAGTTTAGTCAGCCTGTCCACCTTATCATTAAGGGTCTTGATCCTAGTTTCAAAGATCCTCACAAGACTGTTCTGGTTGTCCAGGATCCCCTTAATGTCCTTCTACATGCCCTGAACTGATGATATCAACAGATCCATTTGCTCATTTCTGGATCTAGGGACTTGAGCACTAGTGACTCGAGCTGCCTCTGCCTCTGCCTGAGCTGTAGCAGATGTGGGATGATCTGGGTCCATCACCATGATGTTATCCTCAAGCTCTGGCTGTAGGGGCAAATGGGGACTATCAATAGCAAATATGTGATTCTCAATCTGGGAGTTGATAAGCATCTAGATATAGGGTGCATAGTAGCAAGAACGCTTCTGATCAGCAGCAACCCTCTTGACTGTCTCAACAATCAAGTCCATGACTCTGATCCATGTGTGACTATCAAGGTGGATCAACATGTTGATGGAATAGCCTCGGATCATCTTGTCATCTCCTCACTTGGGCATCAAGGTATGCCTCAGAATGGTGTTCATGGTGTGGAGGCCAGCTTGAAGATAGTAGATGGATCCAAGCTTGTGAGATTGCACTTTGTCTGCGGGTATAGGAGTATACATATCCTTCATGGCATTGTGGCTCACCTTGGATTCCGTGTAGACATCCATGTCTCCATCCTGAACCTCTGGGACTCCTAGAAGTGCAGCCCATTCATCAACTGTGGACTCATATCTTGCTCCTTTTGTCATCCATACAATCCTACCTTCTCCAGACAAATGTGCAGTGGAGTAGAATTGCATGGTCATTTCATCATTCCATGCAGTAAATTCTCTGCCAACAAATTCATCCAAGCCAATGGAGTGGAAATTGTCTTGGACACTAAGAAAATAGTCCTCATTCTCCTTAATGAATTTCCAGTCAACATACCTCATGTCACTCACAGATGGACTCTTGTCAAAAAGCACAGTCTCATAGAAATCATGTTGCTCTTTGGTATAGAATCTGTAGTCCATGGTTGTTTTCTTCCTTTGGGCATATGGATCTATAGCTCTCCATGCCCTCAAACCTGAGTCTTTCCTCTTCTTCATATCTTTAGCAAGTGGATAGCTAGCATTATGTACTAGAAGGTGTGGTCTAAGTTTCATCAAGGTTGTCAAGTCATCATCATGCCCAACTCTGGAAGCAGTTCCCTTGTTCTTTTCAGAAGCTGGAATCTGCTTGGATGTCCTCTTAGGATTTTTAGTAGTAGCCTCCTGGGATTTTGTGCTCTTGGATGTACTAGACTTTGGCATAGCATCAGCTAGAAGTTTCTTGGCCTTCTTCCTGGGAGGAGCCTTCGTAGCTGGCTCATCCTCCTCTTCGGCAATAGCTGCCTCCTCTGGATCTTCATACATAGATGTAGGCCTGCCAGTCACATGGATTATCCTCTTTCTGGCTCTCTTCTCCCCTGCCTTCTTAATCCTAGACTTCCTTGGTGGATCAATGATCATTGTATCTCGGGCACTCTCAGGTGCTTTGAAATTTTCAGCAAGTGCATAAATTTTGCTGACCACCCTCCTGGAAGAGGTGGCCACATTTTCTGACTTCTTGGCAGCTTTCTCTTGCTTCTTGGCAAGAGCCTCCTCTGGAAAAAAATCTGAATCTTCCTCATCTAAATTCAGCTTCTTCCTGGCCCTAGTGGCTGCCTTGGGCAACCCATGGGAGCTGGGGGTGCCTTGATCTGAAAAGGAACTAGGCATAGGGCTAGTGCCTGAACTCATGTCAACAACCTGCTCTGCCAAATTCTGACTGCCTCACTCTGACATGCTGACCCTATGAATAGTGTATAGAAGAGTAGAATAGGCTAAGTCATCACAAAATATTCAGCTGGTTTTTGAAAGTTTGAACGGAAAACTATAGATGTAGTTCATTCCAAAATTGAATTTCGGTGTCAGCGAGTCAAACCTTTCGGTGTTGTTGAGACTCACAAAACCCTTAACCGAAACTTGGCAACAGTTTCGATCATACCAAAAACTGTCACTCGGTCTCACCGAGTTTTGTCCTCAGTAGAACAAAGAGGCTATCGGTGGAACCGATTTTTCTGACTCGGTTTCACCGAGATGCAACTAAACCTAAAATTTTCCGATTGACTAGACTATAGAGTTCATCTTGTGGATAGAACAATCTCAAACTGTGGCAAGATAATGGTGAAACCCTGATGCGCAAGATTCGGAGGTCGAAGCGCAAGAGGGGTCCGAATCCATACCCTAGCTCAGTGACGGATCCGCTACAGCGGCGACGGGGGCGAAGATTCCGTCGACGGCGGCGATTCCTAGCGGCGGAGGAGTGAGGGAAAACAAGGGCGACAACCAGGGGTCCTTATGTGACAGCTTAGGGCTTGGGGCATGACGGTTTGAGGAGTGAATTTTTGAAATGTCAGGACCACCGAATATATACCCTTTACTGTCGGTGACACCAATTCTAAATTTTCGGTGTCACCGAGTTTCTCAACTGTCAGCTGAGAGGGAAACTTGGCGTAACTGAGAATATGGAATCGGTAGTACTGAGGCAAGAAATCTAGATGAATCCTAGGCATTCGGTGTGACCGAGATTTTGGGGTTGGTTCCACCGAGATGCACTTGGGAGGTTTTAATGGTTAGTCCTTGTCGATACAGAACTCCGAGTGCTCCACACACAGGGGGATCAAAAAGCACTTGTTCAAATTTTGTGATGCAGCATGAATAGTGTATGAGATGAGAAAACATAGATAGCTAAAGAAGTGGTCCTAGGCATTCTTGTATATCCAATTGGCAAATAAATATGAAAAGCCAAATAGCAACCATTGGATATCCTCGAATGAGTAAATAAATGCATACCAACATGCTCACACAATAAGATGTCAAATGAAATCATGGCAAACATGCAAAAACACAATAGCATCTAACAAGCACTTTGGTAATGACGGAGTCATCTATATATGAGTATATTGACTTAGGAGCCAAGTAAGAGTACTTGATCATAGGTCATACTCATCGTTTAAGAACAAGTGGGGCTACCACTTTCACATAAAGCATTTAATGTTGTCACATTATTTTGAGATGATTTAACTCAAGTCTTGGAGTAAAGCTCCCCCTAGATGTGACATCCCCCCATAAGAGGGATAAACTAACCTTGGGGTTTATCAATGAAGACTTCATGTTGGTGAGGTAGTGGTGGATGCTCAAAGTTGATGAAGATCACCAAGAATTGGGAGCATCCTTGTCGTTTCATTACTCTTCTCACCTACATGGGTCAGTCCCAACACACAAGAGACAAATACAAGGATATCTATGGACATGGAGGTGCAAAGCATATGTGATGATGTCCATTGATTTGTTGATTACCTTGTCCCTTTCTTACCTTTGCGGGAATGTGTGACTCCTTGAACTATTGCATAGAGTTGATGTTGATTTCAAATAGTCCTTGCCAATAATGAATATGACTGAATTTCATTTGCAGAGTCACCGCTCAAGAACTCTCTAGTTCTTCGTCTTGGGTACCCACATCAATTTAATGGGGATCCTTGGTGTTCAAGTAGCACTTGTAGAAGTTGAGCTTGTAGTAGCCTTGGGAACCCACTTCACCAAAGATTGGGATTCATATTCATATGAGTCGAAGACCTCTTGAAGCTTGTTCTTTTCCTTGAGCTTGGTGTCTTGTGGTGGAAGGTCATCTTGAGCTTTTATTCCCTTGGGAAGATTATTTTCATACTTCTACTTTTGAGGAATAAACTTGGGATTGGGTTATTTACCTTCTTCCCATTCAACTCCATTAGCGTTGAAGTAGCCAACACCACAATTCTTTAGGTATCCTCCATGCTTGCGTACAATCTCCTCAAATTGTTTGCACCCTTCAAGACTCTTGTAGATACCTTTCTCTATATCCCTTTCAAGAGTTCATTTTGTTTCTCAAGTGTAACTTGGCTAAGAGAAGAGTTAGTGGTATAAAGAGAACTACTAGAAGCAATATCATTGGATTTATCATTTTAATTGCTACTAGTTGAAGAACCTTTCTTTTCTTTGTTACTGGCTTGCTTAGACTTAAATTGAGGCATGAATGTAGATAAGAGTAAGTCTTCTTTCGAAGATCGTCATTGATAGCTTTAAGGAACTCATGCTCTTTCTCTAAATTGAGCTTCTCGAAGCGTAGCTTCTCATGTGTCCTTACAAGCTCTCTATGATCTTATGGGGTTGACTCATGAGCTAACTTAAGAGTTTTTAACTATTGAGTTAGTCGTTCTATTTCCACCTTATCACCATCACATGACTTATCTATACTAGGGTGGGTACTAGCAAGTTTATTTTGACTATCATTACTAGTTTTGTCAAATAACAAGTCATCTTCAATTAACAAGTCATCTTCATCACTATTGAAATCAAGATACTCGGGGTGCGATACCTTGGGGCCTTTAGCCATGAAGACACTTCCACTCGCTTCATTTGGTGAATCAAATAGATCATAGGAGTTTGTTGTCACTAGTGCAATCCCGACAACACCTTCATCTTGACTATAGTCGGAGTTGGAGTGATAGCTTCTCTTGGAGTGGTTGTCGGATTCAGAGGCGGAATCCCATTCACCAACATGAGCTTGATGTTTCCTTCTTGAGTATCTCTTGGTGTACATGTCCTTCTTCTCCGAGTCACTACTTCTCCTTGAGGGTCTTCGTTCATAACGATCAGCTCTACTCCTTCTCTCTCTTTGAGGTGACTCGTCTCTTGAGCTTTGTCTTCTTGGTGACTCTTCTCTTTGTTTGTAGGGATCCGTGCACTCGTTGGAGTAGTGTCTGGGCTTTCCACAATTGTAGCAGTTTCGGTCATGACTTGACGAACGCTTCTCTTCATGTCTTGAGTTTGAGATTCGATCTTTGCTTCGATTCTTGTAGAACTTGTTGAATTTCTTGACCATGAGGCTTATCTCTTCATCTATAACAAGGTTGTCGCTTGAGGTAGCGGGAGCATCACTTGTGGCTTTGTAAGCACCACTAGATTTGTTATGAAGCTCTTCCTTTTCTTTGAGTGTCATCTCATGAGCAACAATTCTACTAATCACTTCCGTTGGTTCGAGATCTTTGTAGTTAGGCATCATTTGGATCAATGTGCAAACGCTGTCATATCGATCATCCAAAGCTCGAAGTATGTTCTTGATGATGAATTTGTCTGTCATCTCTTTTCTTCCTAAGCCGGCAATCACATTTGTGATCAGAGCTAGCCAAGAGTACATCTCAGCAACTCCTGCACCATCCTTCATCTTGAACTTGTCAAGCTGACCTTGAAGAACTATAACTTGGATTCTCTCATGGACTCCGTTCCTTCGTGCATACCAACCAAAGTATCCAAATATCTTTTGCGTGTTCAAGACGGCTGATTTTGTTGAATTCTTCAGGGCATAGGCAGTTGAAGAGAATGTCACATGCTTGAGCATTGAGTTGCAACATCTTCAATTCATCCGCAGTCGCTTCACGATAGGGTTCCTTTCCTTCCTCAAAGAATTCACCTTGCAAACCAACACGAACAATCGCCCAAACGGCAGGATTATGACCAAGTATGGACCTCTACGGTGATAATTTCCCTCACTAGACGCCATACTTCTCCTAGGTTGTGATACCACTTGTAGGATCGAAAGTAGGTCTAGAGGGGGGTGATTAGACTACTTGACAAAATAAAAAATCTACTTTTTCCAATTTTAATTCTTGGCAGATTTTAGCATTCATAGTATGTCAAGTACACCATACACATGCATGTCTAAGAGTATAGCAGCGAAAAGTAAAGACATTGCACATCTAAGTAAAGAGAGCATAAGGAAAGCAAACACAATTGGTGACACAATGATGTTTCCCATGGTTCCGATAGGTGGTGCTATCGTACATCCACGTTCATGGATTCTTGAACCCACGGAGGGTAACGGTCGCGAGAGTCCACGGAGGGCTCTACCCATTGATACGTATCCAACGTATCTATAATTTTTTATTGTTCCATGCTATTATATTATCTGTTTTGGATGTTTTATAAGCATTAATATGCTATTTTATATTATTTTTGGGACTAACCTATTAATCTAGAGCCTAGTAACAGTTTATGTATTTCCTTGTTTTTGAGAATGGGAGATAAGGAATATTAAATGGAGTCCAAATGGAATAAAATCATCAGGATAATTTTTCTTGGACCAGAAGCAAACCAGGAGACTTGGAGATCAAGTTGGGACAGCCACCATGGGGCCACAAGCCCTAGGGGCCTGCCCAGGGGGGTAGGGCACGCCCCACAGGCTTGTGGCCCCACGACAGCTCTCCTAACCCTATTTCTTGGCCTATAAATTCCCAAATATTCCCTATATACCAGAGAAGCCACGAAAACATTTTCCGCACCGAGAATCCTCCATTACCAAGAAATCCAATCTTGGAGCCTTTTCCGGTAATCTGCCGGAGGGGGATTCGATCACAGAGGGCATCTACATCAACTCCATTGCCCCTCCGATGATGCGTGAGTAGTTCTTCACAGACCTTCGGGTCCATAGCTAGTAGCTATATGGGTTCTTCTCTCTCTTTGCTCTTCAATACCATGTTCTTCATGATCTTCATGGAGATCTATCCGATGTAATACTCTTTCGCGGTGGGTTTGTCGAGATCCGATGAATTGTGGGTTTATGTTCAGATTATCCATGAATATTATTTCAGTCTTTTATGAATTCTTATATGCATGATTTCATATGTTTGCCAGTCTCTTTGAGTTATTGGTTTGGTTTGGCAAACTAGATTGGTAATTCTTGCAAAAGGAGAAGTGCTTAGTTTTGGGTTCAATCTTGCGGTGACCTCACCCAGTGACAAAGTGGGGGTAGCGAGGCACGTATTGTAATGTTGCCATCAAGGATAAAAAGATGGGGTTTTCATCATATTTCTTGAGTTTATACCTCTACATCATGTCATCTTACCTAATGTGTTACTCTGTTCTTCATGAACTTAATACTCTATATGCAGGCAGGAGTCGATCGATGTGTGGAGTAATAGTAGTAGATGCAGAATCATTTTGCTCTACTTGTCACGGGTGTGATGCCTATATGCATAATAATTGCCATGGATATCTTCAGAATTATTCGCTTTTCTATCAATTGATCGACAGTAATTTGTTCACCCACCATAATACTTGCCGTCATGAAAGAAGCCTCTAGTGAAACCTATGGCCCCCGGGTCTATTTTCCATCTTATACTTTCAGATCTAAAACCAAAAAATACCAAAAATACCTTGCCATATTATTTTAAAATTTTGTTTTACTTTCCGTTCAAGCAATCTTTTCTATCTATCTCTATCAGATCTCATCCTTGCAAGTAACCGTGAAGGGATTGACAACCCCTTTATAGCGTTGGGTGCAAGTGTTTGATTCTTTGTGTAGGTACATCTATTGGGTACTTACTTGTATCTCCTACTGGATTAATACCTTGGTTCTCAATAACTGAGGGAAATACTTACCTACTTTGCTTCATCAATCGTTCCTCTTCAGGAAAACCAACGCATGCTCGAGAAGTAGCACCCACAGAGGGTTCCACGAAGAAGCAACCTTGACTATACCATGACGGACTATGTCCATGGAGGACTAGCCTTACTCAGGTTAGATCTTCATGAAGTAGGGGATCTCCTTCCCTTACAAACTTCTTGGTTCACTCCATAACATGAAGTAGGAGCATCCCAAGTGACACCTAACAAATCTAGGAGGCACCACCCTCCAAAAGGTAATAGGCTCGGTAATGTCGATGAACTCCTTGCTCTTGTGCTTCAACATGATAGACTGCTCAACACACAATCACTCCCTCACAGATTTTGCTTGGTAGAAGAGATGAGATTGGTGGAAAGCAACTTGGGGAGGCTAGAAATCAAGATCCATATGGTTAGAGTGGAAGATCTTGACCTCAACACAAGGGTAGGTGGTTCTCTCTCAGAAAACTGATAGGACATGTATGGAAGGGTTCTGAGTGCTTCTCTATCGAGTAGGTGGTGGTGAAGGGGTATATATAGGCATCCCCAAAAATCCAGCCGTTTACACACAAAATGACCAACTCGGTGGCACCGATGTGCTAATATCGATGGTACCGAAGTGACCAAAAAGTGGTAACTTTTGAATCTCGGTTAGACCGATATAGGAATCTCGGTTGCACCGGTAAGGTGAACAACGGTCAGAATGCCCATGCCTGGTGACGCCCATTCAACAATCTTGGAGGGACCAAAACTGTGAACTTGTGTAACAAAAAGTTGGCAGCCCAACTCGGTGGCACCGAAAGCAGTATCGGCTATACCGAAAGGTTAGGGTTTGACCAAGTGTGTCTAGGGTTTAGAATCGGTGGCACTGAATGTGGAATGTTGGTTGCATCGATTTTGAGTGTTTGGCTTAGAACAGACTTTGGTGGGAGAGTTTCTTGGTGTCTTTGGTGACTATCACTCATGCACGTATGAGCATTTTTTTCACCAACAAAACTTTACGCCCTTCTAATAGTATTGGCTTTCCTATGAACTCAAGGTGATTTCTCACCAATATAAAACATGGAGCCCTCTGGCTTGAAGCTTTGCCAACCTATTTCCTTGCATCTTGGGGTGTTCCCCAATCTCTTTTTGCCGACCCATCATTGAACTTTTCTGAAACATACTTGATGAAAACATTAGTTCAATGACCTATATGTTGTTATGAATTACCAAAACCATCAAGGGAGCAAATGTGCTTTCAGACGACGGGACCATGATTTCTCACCAAGTTGGGCGCCCTGGAAGGCAGCACCTCCGAGTTCTAGCCCGGCGGAGCCAAGTCCCGGACATAGCACCTCTCAATAAGGTGGTTGCCATCGAGTCGATGACGAGGATGCTGGCCGTGTATCGTCGACTCAACGGCTACACTATGCAACTAACATTTAAACATGTAAACATTAGATATCTGCCTAATATAAAATTGTCGATACTGTCGGGGACTCTCGCTCCCTCACCAACGATCGTCAGGGACTCTCCTCACCTACTTCGGTCACCGATAAAACAACTAAGACAACTAAAACATAAAACAACTAAAAAAACTAAAACAACTAAACAACTAAAACAACTAAAACATAAAACAACTAAACTAACTAAAACAATATGAACACTTAATTAACTAAAACAAATAAAACAGGAAAAAACTAAACAACTAAACGAACTAAAACATAAAACAACTAAAACAACTTAATTAACTAAATCATAAAAAACCTAAATTAACTAAACATAAAACAACTAAAATGACCGTCGGGGAGTTCACCGGGGGTTGATGAGGAGAGCGACGCAACGGGGAGAGTGGCGACAGGGAGAGCAGCGACGACGACGAGGAGAGAGGCGATGGCGACAAGCAGCGACGGCGTCGGGTTAGAGCAGCGATGGAGCAGAGGGCGGGAAGGGCGGCGAGACGGGGAGAGCAGCGATGGGGCAGAGGGCAGTGAGAGCGGCGCGATGGGGAGAGCGGCCATGGCGGCGAGGGCGACGGCGGCGGGTCGGGGGCGTCGACCGGGTAGAGGGCGGCGAGAGCAGCGACGGGGAGAGCAGCGAGGGAGACGGTGTGCCATCACAAACTCATCTCTTGCATTTACATTATTTGCCATTTGCCCACTCATTTTCCTCTCCCCCACTTCTAAAACGATTTTCAAAAAATACCAAAACAATTTGCCTTTTTATTTTCCCTTTTTCGTTGTTTTTTCGTTTGCTTTTTGCTTGCTTGTGTGCTATATTTCTTGCTTTGTCGCGATGAATCAAGAGAATATCAAGTTGTGTGAATTTTCTAATACTACTACTAATAATTTTATTAGTACTACGATTGCTCCCGCCACTAGTGCAAAATCTTATGAAATTAATACTGCTTTGCTCAATCTTTTTATGAAAGAACAATTTTCCGGCCTTGCTAATGAAGATGTCGCATCCCATCAAAATACTTTCGTTGAGTTGTGTGATATGAAAAATAATAAATATGTGGATATTGATATTGTTAAATAAAAGCTATTCCCGTTCTCACTACGAGATCGTGCTAAAACTTGGTTTTCATCTTTGCCTAAAAATAGTATTGATTCATGGAATATGTGTAAAGATGATTTTATTTCCACGTACTTTCCGCTTGCTAAGATCATCTCCCTTAGGAACAATATAATGAATTTTAAGCAACTTGATCATGAGCATGTTGCACAATCTTGGGAGAGGATGAAACTTATGATTAGGAATTGCCCCACGCATGGTTTGAGTTTATGGATGATTATACAAATTTTCTATGCTAGATTGAGTTTTGCTTCTTGGAATCTCTTAGACTCCGTTGTGGGTGGTACTTTTATGGAAATCACATTAGGAGAATATACTAAGCTCCTAAATAATATTATGGCCAATTACTCTCAATGCCACACCAAAAGATCTGCTACTAGTAAAAAGGTGCATGCTATTGAAGAGATTAATACTTTGAGTGAAAACATGGATGAATTGATGAAATTGTTTGCTAGTAAGAGTGATCCTATTGATCCTAATTATATGCCTTTGTCTTCTTTGATTGTAAATAATAATGAATCTATGGATGTCAATTTTGTTGGTACCAACAATTTTGGTAATAATGCTTATAGAGGTAATTTCAATGCTAGGCCGCTTCCTAGTAATTCCTCTAATAATTATGGTAATTCCTATGGCAATTCTTATGGAATTTATAATAAGATGACCTCTTATCTTGAGAATAGTATTAAAGAATTGATTAGTACGCAAAAAAATTTCAATTCTATGATTGAAGAAAATTTGCTCAAGATTGATGATTTGGCTAGGAACGTTGATAGAATTACTCTTGAGATTTATTCTTTAGAAATTCGATCTATTCCTCAAAATCATGATATTAATGGGTCTTTAAAAGCCATCATTATTTCTATTGATGAGTGTAAGTAAAGAACCGCTAGAATACGTGTTAAGCATGAATGGCTTGAAAAAGTTTGTTCTCGTGATAATATTGATGAAGATCTTAAAGTGATTGATGTAACTCCTATTGAATCTTTGTTTTCCAAAGTTAATCTTGATATATATTGGACTATACATGAGTCAAAGGCGTCCCAATGATTCGGATTTTATAGATCTTAATGCTAAGATTGATAAAAGGGGGATTGAAGAGGTCAAAACTTTAAATAGTAATGAACCCACTCTTTTCGATTTCAAGGACTTTAATCATGATAGATCTTTGATTGATATAATTTCCTTGTTGAAATCCATGTTGGATTCTCCTCATGCTTATAATCAAAACAAAGCTTTTACAAAACATATTATTGATGCTATGATGAAATCTTTTGAAGAAAAACTTGAGTTGGAAGTTTCTATACCTAGAAATCTATATGATGAGTGGGAACCTAATATTAATATTAAGACTAAATATTATGAGTGCCATGATTTGTGTGATTTGGGTGCTAGCGTTTCCACGATTCCAAAAACTTTATGTGATGTGCTAGGTTTTCGTGAATTTGATTATTGTTCCTTAAATTTGCATCTTGCAGATTCCACTATAAAGAAACCTATGGGAAGGGTTAATGATGTTCTTATTGTTTCAAATAGGAATTATGTGCCCATAGATTTCATTGTTCTTGATATAGATTGCAATCCTACATGTCCTATTATTCTTGGTAGACCTTTCCTTAGAACCATTGGTGCAATGATAGATATGAAGGAATGAAATATTAGATTCCAATTTACATTGAGTAAAGTCATGGAAAACTTACCTAGAAATACAATAAAATTACCTTATGAATCTATCATGAGAGCTACTTATGGATTGCATACCAAAGATGACAATACCTAGATCTATTGCTTTTTGCCTAGCTAGGGGCGTTAAACAATAGCGCTTGTTGGGAGGCAACCCAATTTTATTTTGATTTATGTTTTTTTTTGCACATTATTACTTCTGTAATAATTGTGTTTTTTTGTTTTAACTAGTGTTTGAGCCAAGTAAAACCTTTGGGGTGATCTATGGTAGTTGTTGATTTGATCTTGCTGAAAAACAGAAACTTTTGTGCTCAGTCCGAGAATTTTTGAAATTTTTTAGGGAGTCTAATTGATCTGAAATTTTTACACAAGATTTATATACAAATTTCCCTGATTTTAATAATTTTTCATAATTTTTATAGTTACCTAAGTATTCTAAGTCTACAGATTGCTACAGACTGTTCTGTTTTTGACAGATTCTGTTTTCTTTGTGTTGTTTGCATATTTTGATGTATCTATGGGTCGTATCGGGGGGTATGAACCATGGATAAGTTTTAATAAAGTAGGTATTAAACAAATATAAATAAATAATGAGTTCACAACATTACATGAAGTGGTGATTTATTTTTCTTATACTAACGGATCTCATGAGTTTTCTGTCGAGTTTTGTGTTGTGAAGTTTTCAAGTTTTGGGTAAAGATTTGATGGACTATGGAATAAGGAGTGGAAAGAGCCTAATATTGGGGATTCCCAAGGCACCCCAAGACATATTCAAGGATACCAAAAATCTTAAGCTTGGGGATGCCCCGGAAGGCATCCCCTCTTTCGTCTTCAATCAATCGGTAAATTTACTTGAGGCTATATTTTTATTCACCACATGATATGTGTTTTTCTTGGAGCGTCTTTTATGAAATGAGTATTTTCTTTTTAGTTTGCCACAATAATACTTTCTGCACATATATTTTGAGAGAGACACGCCAAATCGTGAATTTATTAGAATATTCTATGTGCTTCACTTATATCTTTTGAGCTAGGCAATGTTGCTCTAGTGCTTCACTTATATCTTTTTAGAGCATGGTGGTATTATATTTTATAGAAATTACTGAACTATCATACCTAACTTATATTATTTTGAGAGTTTCTTAAAACATCATGGTAATTTTTTGAGCTTATGAATTTAGTCTTAAAATAATGGGCATCCAAGAGGGATATAGTAAAAACATTCATATTAAGTACATTGAATACTATGAGAAGTTTGATTCCTTGCATATAGTTTTGAGATAATAGAGATGGTAATATGAGAGTCCTGCTAGTGATTAGTTGTGAATTGGAAGAGATACTTGTGTTAAAGTTTGTGATTCAGCATGCACGTATGGTGAATCGTTATGTAACGAAGTCGGAGCATGCTTTGTTTAATGATTGTCAACCTTTGTGTGAGGGTCGGGAGTGCGCGATGGTTAACTCCTACCAACCTCTCCCCTAGGAGCATGCGTCTAATGCTTTTGCTTGATAACTAATAGACTTTCGCAATAAGTATGTGAGTTCTTTATGACTAATGTTGAGTCCATGGATTATACGGACTCTCACCTTTCCAAATTTGCTATCCTCTCTAGTATTGCGCAACTTTTGCCGGTACGTCAAACCCTCCTTCCTCAAAACAGGCACCATATATATTCCTCAAAATAGACACCATACCTACCTATTATGGCATTGCCATAGCCATTCCGAGATATATTGCCATGCAACTTCCACCATTTAGTTTTTCATGACATGCACCATCACTTTCATCTTGCATACAGAGTCATACTTTGTTCTAGGTATCGAGCTGTAATCTTGCACGTATGGTGAACCGTTACGTAACAAAGTCGGAGCATGATTTGTTTAGTGATTGTCAACCTTTGTTTGAGGGTCGGGAGCGCGCGATGGTTAACTCCTACCAACCTCTCCCCTAGGAGCATGCATCTAATGCTTTGTTTGATAACTAATAGACTTTTGCAATAAGTATTCTTTTTGAGTTATAAGTAAATAAAAGTGTGATGATTTTTAATTAATATAGCATTGTCTTATGAGAGAAAAGGATGATGGAAGCCATGACTCCCTCACAAGTTAGGGTGAGTATCCGGACTTTACAAAAAATAAAAGAGGCCAGCGAAGGCCAAACAAAAGAAAATAAAAGAGGCCAAAGATGCCCACCAAAAATAAATAAAAAAAGGAAAAATGAGAGAAAGAGAGAAGGACAATTGCTACTATCTTTTTCCACACTTGTGCTTCAAAGTAGCACCATGATCTTCATGATAGAGAGTCTCCTATTTTGTCACTTTCATATAACTAGTGGATATTAATCTTGCATGGCCACTTAGTTTCTTTTTGAGCTTTCATACACTTTTAGCTCTAAGTGCATTTGTTGCATGGCAATCCCTACACACTCACATTGATATCTATCGATGGGCATCTCCATAAACCGTTGATACACCTAGTTGATGTTAGACTATCTTCTCCCTTTTTCTTTGCACCTCCTCCATATTCTATTGCACCTATAGTGCTATATCCATGGCTCACGATCATGTATTACGTGAGAGTTGAAAAGGTTTGAGAACACAAAAAGTGTGAAACAATTACTTGACTTTTTCATCGGGGTTGTACATGATTTAGATACTTTGGGTGGGGAAGATGGAGCATAGCCATACCATATTATTTTGTAGGGATAATTTTCTAAGGCCATGTTATTTCGAAAGGACGCGACTGCCTTGTTGGTGTGCTCGAAGTATTACTATATTTATGTAAATATTAGACTATTGTTTTGAATCTTACGGATCTGAATATTCATGCCACAATAAATAATATTACATGGATAAATATGTTAGGTAGCATTAAACCTCAAAAAATTTGTTTTTATCATTTACCTACTCGAGGACGAGCATGAATTAAGCTTGGGGATGCTGATACGTCTCCAACGTATCTATAATTTTTTATTGTTCCATGCTATTATATTATCTGTTTTCGATGTTTAATATGAATGAATATGCTATTTAATATTGTTTTTGGGACTAACCTATTAATCTAGAGCCTAGTGCCAGTTTCTGTTTTTCCTTCTTTTCGAGAATTGTAGATAACGAATATTAAACGGAGTCCAAACGGAATAAAATCATCGGGATAATTTTACTTGGATCAGAAGCAAACCAGGAGACTTGGAGATGAAGTCGGGGAAGCCACCGTGGGGCCACAAGCCCTAGGGGCCCGCCGAGGGGGGTAGGGCACGCCCCATAGGCTTGTGGTCCCACGTCAGCTCTCCTAACCCTATTTCTCGGCCTATAAATTCCCAAATATTCCCAATATACCAGAGAATCCACGAAAACATTTTCTGCATCGAGAATCCTCCGTTCCCGAGAAATCCAATCTTGGAGCCTTTTCCGGTAATCTGCCAGAGGGGGATTCGACCATGGAGGGCATCTACATCAACTCCATTGTCCCTCCGATGATGCGTGAGTAGTTCTCCATAGACCTTCGGGTCCATAGCTAGTAGCTATATGGGTTCTTCTCTCTCTTTGCTCTTCAATACCATGTTCTTCATGATCTTCACGGAGATCTATCCAATGTAATACTCTTTCGCGGTATGTTTGTCGAGATCCGATGAATTGTGGGTTTATGTTCAGATTATCCATGAATATTTTTTGAGTCTTTTCTAAATTCTTATATGCATGATTTCATATCTTTGTCAGTCTCTTCGAGTTATTGGTTTGGTTTGGCGAACTAGATTGGTAATTCTTGTAATGTTGCCATGAAGGATAAAAACATGGGGTTTTCATCATATTTATTAGGTTTATCCCTCTATATCATGTCATCTTACCTAATGCGTTAGTCTGCTCTTCATGAACTTAATACTCTAGATACAGGCAGGAGTCGGTCGATGTGTGGAGTAATCACACACAGGAGTAATAGATGCGGAATTGTTTCAGCCTAGTTGTCACGGGCGTGATGCCTATATGCATAATCATTGCCTTGGATATCGTCATAATTATTCGCTTTTCTATCAATTGCTTGACAGTAATTTGTTCACCCACCATAATACTTGCCATCATGAGAGAAGCCTCTAGTGAAACCTATGGCCCCCGGGTCTATTTTCCATCTTATACTTTCAGATCTAAAACCAAAAAATACCAAAAAATACCTTGCCGCATTATTTTAAACTTTTGTTTTACTTTCCATTCAAGCAATCTATTCTATCTATCTCTATCAGATGAAATCCTTGCAAGTAACCGTGAAGGGATTGACAACCCCTTTATTGCATTGGGTGCAAGTGATTGATTCTTAGTGTAGGTACATCTATTGGGGACTTGCTTGTATCTCCTACTGGATTGATACCTTGGTTCTCAACAACTAAGGGAAATACTTATCTACTTTGTTGCATCAACCTTTCCTCTTCACGGAAAACAACGCATGCTCGAGAAGTAGCACCCACGGAGGGTTCCACGAAGAAGCAACCTTGACTATACCATGACGGCCTACGTCCATGGAGGACTAGCCATACTTAGGGTAGATCTTCACAAAGTAGGCGATCTCCTTCCCTTACAAACTTCTTGGTTCACTCCACAACACGAAGTAGGAGGCTCCCAAGTGACACCTAACCAATCTAGAAGGCACCACCCTCCAAAAGATAATAGGCTCGGTAATGTCGATGAACTCCTTGCTCTTGTGCTTCAAGATGATAGACTCCTCAACACATAATCACTCTCTCATAGATTTGGCTTGGTAGAAGAGATGGGATTGGTGGAAAGCAACTTGGAGAGTCTAGAAATCAAGATCCATATGGTTGGAGTGGAAGATCTTGACCCCAACACAAGGGTAGGTGGTTCTCTCTCAGAAAACTAATAGGCTAGGTATGGAATGGTTTTGAGTGCTTCTCTATCGAGTATGTGGTGGTGAAGGGGTATATATAGGCATCCCCAAAAATCCAACTGTTACACACAAAATGACCAACTTGGTGACACCGATGTGTTAATCTCGGTGGTACCAAAGTGACCAAAAAGTGGCAACTTTTGAATCTCGATGAGACCGATATAGGAATCTCGGTTGCACCGATAAGGTGAGCAACGGTCATAATGCCCATTCTCGGTGATGTTGATTCAACAATCTCGGAGGGACCAAAACTGTGAACTTGCATAACAGAAAGTTGGCAGCCCAACTCGGTGGCACCGAAAGCAGTATCGGCTGTACCAAAAGGTTTGGATTTGACCGAGTCTGTCCAGGGTTTAGAATCGGTGGCACCAAATGTGGATTGCTGGTTGCGCCGATTTTGAGTGTTTGGCTTAGAACAAACTTTGGTTGGAGAGTTTGTGGGTGTCTTTGGTGACTATCACTTGTGCATGTATGAGCATTTTGTTCACCAACAAAACTTTACCCCCTTTTAATAGTATTGGCTTTCCTATGGACTCAAGGTGATTTCTCACAAATATAAAACATAGAGTCCTCTTCCTTGAAGCTTTGCCAACCTATTTCCTTGCATCTTGGGGTGTTCCCCAATCTCTTTTTTCCGACCCATCATTGAACTTTTCTGAAACATAGTTGATGAAAACATTAGTTCAATAACTTATATGTTGTTATGAATTGCCAAAACCACCAAGGGAGCAAAATTGCTTTCAGACGACGGGACCATGATTCCTCACCAAGCTGGGTGCCCCGGAAGGCAGCACCTCCCAGTGCCAGCCCAGCGGAGCCCAGCCACGGACATAGCGCCTCCCAAGAAGGTGGTTTCCATCGAGTCGACGACGAGGAAGCTGGCCGGGCATCGTCGACTCAACGGCTACGCTATGCAACTAACATTTAAACATGTAAACATCAGATATGTGCCTAATATAAAATCGTCGATATTGTCGGGGACTCTCGCTCCCTCACCGACGATCGTCAGGGACTCTCCCTCACCGACCTCGGTCACCGATAAAACAACTAAAACATAAAACAACTAAACAACTAAAACAACTAAAACATAAAACAACTAAACTAACTAAAACAATACGAACACTTAATTAACTAAAAAAACAAAACATTAAAAAAACTAAACAACTAAAACCACTAAAACATAAAACAAATAAATTAACTAAAACATAAAAAACTAAATTAACTAAACATAAAACAACTAAAACGATCGTCGGGGAGTTCACCGGGTGGTTGACGAGGAGAGCGATACGGCGGGGAGAGCGGCGACAATGACAGGGAGAGCGGCGATGGCGATGAGCAGTGACAGCGTCGGGTCAGGGCGGCGACATGGTAGAGGGCGGCGAGGGTGGCGAGACGGGGAGAGAAGCAATGGGGCAGAGGGCGGTGAGAGCGGTGTGATTGGGAGAGTGGCGACGGCGGCGAGGGCGACGACATCGGGTCGGGGGCGTCGACGGGGCAGAGGGCAGCGAGAGCGGCAACGGCGGCGAGGGAGACAGTGTCGGGTCGGGTCGTCGACGGGCCAGAGGGCGGCAAGGGCGTCGACAGTGAGCTCAGGCAGCCGGCGGCGTTGATGTGCTCGGCGTCGTCGGGGCAACTACAAGTGAAATCTGCAAAGTTTCCAAACTTCCACTTATATACAGAGACCTTTAGTCTCGGTTGGTGGCTCCAACCGGGACAAAAGGGGGTTATTAGACTAGGTTGGTGCAACCAACCAGGACTAAAAGGACAATTTTGGCAGCCCAAAGGGCGGGAAGTAGAGGCATGTGGTCCCGATTGGTGCCACCAACCTGGACCAAAGGCCTGGCGCAGCGGTGTCGAATGTTTAGTCCCACTTCGTTAGTAGAGGGGCGTCCACACTAGTTTATAAGCCCAGTTACGCCTGAGTTGTCGAGCTCCTCTCCAATGGAGGCGATACAAGCCTAAACTCTACCTCTGCCATGTTAGGCCTCTGTCCTGACCCATGTTGAGATGGGTTTCTAGTCATATGCAGGCCGTGGTTGTCTAGTAGGTGGCATTTTTTTATTTTCTATGTTATTTTAGTTTTCTATTAAAGCAATTTAGTTCTGGGTGGTGCCACCAATCGGGACTAAAGGGTTGGCGCAACGGTGTGGTGGGAGTTTAGTCCCACCTCGCCAAGCGAAGGATGCCTGAACCTCTTTATAAGCCCCGCTGCGGCTGCTACGTTGAGCTCCTCTCAAAGTGAAAATAGGTGCCCTTATACAGGAAATTTGACCTAAATTTAAAATGCTAGTTAGGCGCCTAGCTGGCACTTTGAATTTAAGTCGAATTTTCTCTATAAGCGCATCTATTTTCACTTTTGCTATTTTTATGTTAGTTTCTTGCATATTAAAAGCTCTTATCAAAAATACTTTATGAATATTCTTTTTGCAATTAAAGTATTTAACAAAAATAACTTTGATAATTATATAATATCAAGTTTAGTTATATAACTTTTATCGGACGAAAATATGTCTCTTACAAAAGAATTCCAATTTTTTATACATATTTGAACTCAAGAATTTTTCTGCATTCAATATGCACCATTCAAAGCCACATCATCCCTTTTCAACCCTTTTCTGACTTCATTTGCTATTTTTCATGCATTTCATTATTTATTTTGAGCTAAAATGACTCTGAATTGAAAAGCACTGCAAATGAACTCTGAAATGGTTGAAAGTTGGCTTGGTACCATCATTTCACCCACATAACATGTGCTAAAAAGTTGAGAGGGTTACGCCAAAAACTGCATGCACTTCGTGTAGAAAATGGACAATCTCTTTTGAAGTACCGGGGTTTCGGACGAAAACATGTCTGTTAAAAAAGGATTTCAACTTTTTAAACATATTTCAACTCAAGACTTTTTCTGCATTCAATATGCACCATTGATGGCCACATCATCCCTTTTCGACCCTTTTCTACCTTCATTTTCTATTTTTCATGCATTTCATCATTTATTTTGAGCTCAAATGAGCCTGAATTGAAAAGCACTGCAAATGAACTCTAAAATGGTTGCAAGTTGGCATGGTACCAACATTTCACCCACATAGAATGTGCTAAAAAGTTTAGAGGGTTACGGCAAAAACTAGATGCACTTCGTGTACAAAATGGACAATGTCTTTCGAATTATCACGCTTTCACACGAAAACATGTGTGTTACAAAAGACATTACATTTCTTGACATGTAACTGCAGTGATATTCTAGATCAAAGCCATCATCCGAATAGTTGTGGAGAGAGAGTCTTCACTTTTTCTTCGCGTGTGTGCCTTGCTTATTGCGTTGTAACCATGGATAATCTTCATCATTCAACAGGGTGCTTGGGTGAGGCCTTCACTTTGAAGGGAGGAATTTCATGAAACTTTTCATAATCTGCAGACATGTCTGTCTTGACCTCTACTCCCACGATGTCTCTCTTCCCTGAAACAACAATGTGGCGCTTTGGCTCATCGTATGATGTATCCACTTCCTTATCTTTTCTTTTTATTGGTTTGGTAGACATGTCCTTCACATAGAAAACATGCGCCACATCATTGGCTAGGACGAATGGTTCATCTGTGTACCGAAGATTGTTCAGATCCACTGTTGTCATTCCGTACTGTGGGTCTACATGTACCACACCTCCTGACAAATTGACCCATTTCCACTGAAACAAAGGGACCTTAAAATCATGCATAGTCAAGTTCCCATATGTCCACTATGTAACCATAATATGTGTCCTTTCCCCTATTGGTTGTTGCATCAAAGCGGACACCACTGTTTTGATTGGTGCTCTTTTAATCTTGGGAAATCGTGTAAAATGTATTCCCATTTATCTCATACCCTTTGTAGGTCAATACAGTGGAAGATGGTCCCCTGGCCAACAAGTACAACTCATCTGCAACGGTAGTATAACCCATTAGATGTGTTTGCAACCAACTTCCGAATGTCCTGATGTGTTCAGATGTAATCCAGTCGTCACACTGCTCCGGGTGTTTGGAGCGCAGAATATTCTTGTGTTCATTGACATACGGGGTCACCAAGGTAGAATTCTATAGAACTGTGTAGTGTGCTTGAGACCAGGAATACCTGTCCCTACATATTAGTGAGTCCGATCATAGCGTGCCTTTTCTAGTCAGTCTCCCCCCATACCGCGATTGAGGGAGACCAATCGGCTTAAGGTCAGGAAAGAAGTCAACACAAAACCCAATGACCTCCTCTGTTTGATGGCCCATGGAGATGCTTCCTTCTGGCCTAGCACGGTTACGAACATATTTCTTTAAGACTCCCATGAACCTCTCAAAGGGGAACATATTGTGTAGAACTACAAGGCCCAGAATGCCAATCTCGTCGATTACATGAACTAGGACGTGCGTCATGATATTGAAGAAGGATGGTGGGAACACCAGCTCGAAAATGACAAGACATTGCACCAAATCACTCTTTAACCTTGGTAGGATTTCTAGATCAATTACCTTCTGAGAGATTGCATTGAGGAATGCACATAGCTTCACAATGGCTAATCAAACTTTTTCCAGTAGAAGCCCCCTCAATGCAACCGTAAGCAGTTGCGTCATAATCACGTGGCAGTCATGAGACTTTAGGTTCTGGAACATTTTATCTACCATATTTATTATTCCCTTTATATTCGACGAGAAGCCAGATGGGACCTTCATACTGAGTAGGCATTCAAAGAAGAGTTCCGTCACTTCTTTGGTAAGAGCGTAGCTGGCAGGACGTTTATACTTCTTTGGATGCATGTCGTCTTTTTCGTGCACATGTTTGTGGTCCTCCCGTGCCTCCAGTGTATTTTTTGTCTTCCCATGCACTCCCAAGAAGCATAACAGGTTCACGCAAAGATTCTTCATCATGTCCATCACGTCGATTGCAGAGCAGACCTCTAGGTCTTTCCAATAGGGTAGGTCCAAAAATATAGATTTCTTCTTCCACATGGGTGCACGTCCCTCATCGTCAGTCGAAACAGAGAGTCCGCCAGGACCCTTTCCAAAGATTACTTGTAAATCATTAACCATATCATGTATGTGATCACCAATACGGAGGGCGGGCTTCTTCCGGTGATCTGCCTCACCTTTGAAATGCTTTCCTTTGTTTTGACATTGATGGTTGGTCGGAAGAAATCGATGATGCCCCAGGTACACATTCTTCCTGCATTTGTCCAAATATATACTTTCGATGTCATCTAAACAGTGCGTGGATGCATGGTATCCCGTGTTTGTCTGTCCTGAAAGGTTACTAAGAGCAGGCCAATCATTCATGGTTACAAACAACAACGCATGTAGGTCAAATTCCTCCTGTTCTTTCTCATCCCACACACGTACACCTTTTCCATTCCATAGCTATAAAAGTTCATAAACTAATGGCCTTAGGTACACATCAATGTGATTGCCGGGTTTCTTAGGGCCTTGGATGAGCACTGGCATCATAATGAACTTCCACTTCATGCACAACCAACTAGGAAGGTTATACATACATAGAGTCACATGCCATGTGCTATGCTTGATGCTCTGCTCCCCAAAGGGATTAATGCCATCTGCACTTAAACCAAACCATACGTTCCTTGGGTCACCTGTAAAGTCCATCCACTTTCTCTCAATATTTCTCCACTATGACCCGTCGACGGGTGCTCTCAACTTGCCATCTTTTGTACGCTCTTTTATGTGCCATCGCATCAACTCGGCATGCTTTTTGTTTCTGAATAGACGTTTCAACTGTGGTATTATAGGAGCATACCACATCACTTGGGAAGGAACCGTCTTCCCAGTGCGATGGACCTCAACATCACCAGGGTCATCTCGTCTGATCTTATACCGCAATGCACCACATACTGGGCATGTGTTCAAATCCTCGTACACACCGCGGTAGAGGATGCAGTCATTAGAGCATGCATGTATCTTCTGCACCTCCAATCCTAGAGGGCATAGAACCTTCTTTGCTTCGTACGTACTGTCGGGCAATTCGTTGTCTTTTGGAAGCTTCTTCTTCATTATTTTCAATAGCGAACAAAATCCCTTCTCACATACACCATTGTCTTCCTTCCATTGCAGCAATTCCCGTGTGCTATCGAGCTTTGTGTTGTCATCTTCGCAATGTGGGTACAACCCTTTTTTCTGATCCTCTAACATGCGATCGAACTTCAACTTCTCCCTTTCACTTTCACATTCTCTCTATGCATCAACAATGACCAAGCGAAGATCAACATCAGGCATATCGTCTGGTTCCTCTTGATCTTTAGCTTCCTCCATTGCAGCATCATCGTATTCAGGGGACGGGTAATTGTTATCATCCTCTTCTTCTTCATTGTCTTCCATCATAATCCCTCTTTCTCCATGCTTGGTCCAAACATTATAGTGTGGCATGAAACCCTTCTCAAGCAGGTGAAAGTGAAAGGTTTTAGAGTTGGAGTAATCCTTCGTATTCCCACAGACGGTACATGGATAATGCATAAAACCATTCTGCCTGTTTGCCTCAGCCGCTTCGAGAAAATTATGCAGGCCCTCTTCAAGCGCATTGCATCCATCATGATCTTGTGATCATCGACAACATGCAACTCCATTTTCATATTCTCCTCTTCAACTATTTTAATGTTTCTTTCAAATAATTGTTTTCTTTTTCAACCAAATTTACCTCTCGACAAGAATTTCTATGTTGGTTGGAATTTTTGGTTCACATAACTCCCAGATAAAAACATCTATGTCATGTTGGTCGGAATAATTGTCATAAACACTAAATGAAACAAATAGTAATAAAATATATTATATCACATACGAATCATAGACAGGATGAGGGCCGACGGGGGCGGATACCAGAACCGTGGCACTATATAATAGCAAATAATAATAAAAGTAAGAAAATTATACAAGTATCTGTCTAAATCATACAAGTAAGATTTTTTTTATTTTAAAAATAGGATAAGAACAAGAGGCACACCACGGTGGTGTCGGTGACGAGATCGGTGCGAGCGATCGACGACGGTGAGGACAGGGACGGGACAGGACAGACTGCCAAATTAACCTAGACAAACCTTGAAGAAAATGGAGTTTGGATGTTGAGCTTGGAGAGGAGAAAGCTTAAGTGTGGCTTGGGCATTTCATCAAACACCTCATGTGCATAGGAGGTGAGAGCTACAGCAACACACACCTCATGTGCACATGCCGGCCGGCCAAAAAACAAAGAGTGAGTGGGCAGGAGCGGGGGTATATATAGGCTAATATATTTAGTCCCGGTTGGTGGCTAGAACCAAGACAAAATGCTTATCTCTGGTCCCGATTCCAGCCAAGAACTGGGACAAAAGGTGCTGGGCCAGGAGCAAGGCCCATTGGTCCCGGTTCGTGGCTGGAACCGGGACCAAAAGTGCCAAACGAACCAGGACCAATGGCCCGCAAGGCCCGACCGGTGCCCTGGCCTCACGAACCGGGACAGATGCACCCTTTGTTCCCGGTTCGTAGTTGAAACGGGATTAATGCCCTTATCCTGGCCTCAACCAAAGCCATGTTTTCTACTAGTGGTAGTTTAAGCTTCATCGTTAGAGCAACAAAGCAAGCAAAGTAATTCATCACAAAAATTAGCAACATTATGAGTGGATGAATTACAAGGACTACTACATGGCAATATAGCATTTTGACTAGAAGTAATGCTAATGGTCATATGAGGCTCACTAGATGTTATCTTAGTAATCATAGCCTCATGAGCTAACTTTAGCAAATTATGGGATACTAGAAGATCACCATGAGAGCTCTAGAGCTTTTCATGATTTCTTCCAATTTCCCATAATTACTAGGTAGCAACTCAAGTTGAGCCCTTAGCTCAACATTCTCATTCAATATGGATGCTTTACAAGAAATAGAGTTTGTAGCACAAGCATCATCATTAACAACAAGAGAAGAAGGCAACTTGGTAAGCTCTTTTAAATATGAAAGCGAAGGGAATAGCACATGATAACCAAGGTTCACATGAATATCATGTATTCATAGGGATCAATATGGATGTACAATGTTTCACTATTGGTCATTCAACGAAAAGTGTTTTGTTCGTGTATATGTTTTACCGAACCTACATCGTCATAAGCTTAAGGGAATCATAATCTGTTGAGTGTTAGTGGAGTACGAGTTATGAGAACATATTAACAAAATAGTTTCAGGAATATTAAAAATAGTTCCGAGAGAAACCTAAAGTGTTTCGGGGTTATGAGAAGAGTTGTAGAGTTTACCGGGTAATATCGGGAATTGATATATAGGTGGAAAATATTGCTAGAGATGTCAGATTAATAATAAAAGGCTCTAATATTCATCAGGAGGCTTTTATAATATATCAACGGGCACAAGAAATAATAAAAATGCCAAGTGGTCCAGAGTTACTGGTCCCTAGGGCCCAATAAATTGTTGGACAAGCTAGAGGCGGTCGAATTGGAATGGGGGAGAACTCCTCCTCCCCTAGGGCGGTGCAATGGGAGGAGTCCTTCCCCCTCGTGTCTCCCCCTCCCCTCCCTCCAACTTATATATACTTCAAGTTTTGGCCCTTGGGATACACACAAGTTTTTGAGCCTCCTCTAGTTCTCTAGTTCTAATTCTAATTTGGAGTTGATCTAATTAGATCTAGACCTATACATCTCTAACCATCATAATGGAGAATCCCTGTGTGATTCTCTTCTTCTCCATGTAATTCTCCTGTGACTATTAGATCTGGACGCCGAAGCAATGTCGGATCAAGAACCATTTATGCTTGCAATATGTAGAGAGGTTGTGCTTTTGGTCTTCAGTTCGAGGGATCGTTCGTGAACGGTTCAAGGCACTTCATCGATGATTTACACCAAATCTTCTTCCGTTGCAGCTCGTAGTTGGTAATGATCTGATCTAAACCCCTTATGCATCTTCATAGTGTTCCAGGACCCTGCTCGTAGGAAGTTTTTTTGTTTTCTACTACGTTTCCCAACAAGATGGAACCTTCACGCGTGGATGCGTATTTTCTTGAAATTCATAAAGAAGTCAGCATGAGGATACCTATTAGCTCTAGGAGCAAGATGTTTTATGCTTGGCATTATGAAAAGCACAAAAGTTTTCTGGTTCGGTCAACGTATAGAATGCTTGTTGGGAATAAAAGGCAAAGGGAGGACTCCCTGGAACATAGACCTAGTAACTCAAATTTCGAGGACATTAAAAATCGTGGGCTAAACTATGGCAGGTACAGGTTCCATCTAAAGTTCGAATGTTTGTATGGAGGCTGATGAAGATGTCAGTTCATACTAAGGTGGTTCGTGTACACAGAAATATGGCCACGGATAAAACATGCCCGATATGTCAAGTGGGTCCTAATACTTGGAGGCACGAGCTCCTGGACTACAATATGGCCAGGGCGGTGTGGGAGCTGGATGACGAAGAACTAGTTGAACACCTACTCATGAACCGAACTAACGATGCAAGGCTATGGATTTTCTGGTTATTTGATACCCTGAAACAAGATGAATTGCAGGTAGTGCTCGTCACACTATGGCCCTTATGGTGGGCGAGAAGGAGAGCTATTCATGATGAACGGTTTGAAGACCCTTTGTCCACTTGGGGTTTCATAATAAGGTATTTGGATGGATTAAAGTCTCTGCAAAACCAGAGAAGGTGACTGTGAATCAAGGAACAACAAGGTTTACGAGAAAATGGATTGCTTCTGAGGCAGGATGGTCTAAGGTGACTGATGATGGGGGATTCTCTAGAGATGGTGGTAAGGGTGCAACAGCGGCGGTCTGTCGTCATGAATTTGGTCAATTTCTGGGAGCTTCCTTGGTTGCGATAGAGGGCCAAACGATCAAACTTGTATTGAAGCTACAACATGTAATGAGGGTTTTGCACTTGCTCAAGATCTCAACAATGATGAAGTTCAAGTGGCTACAGGTTGTGACAAGTTATCACAACAAGACTTTGTGTTCCTATATGATGATCTTGATGGAGATGGAGCACCACGCGTCATCGTTTCGACATACAATAGTAGTGCACGAGAGTTGGGAGACTATAACATAAGCATATAGCTTGACTATGATTGCGACGACGTAGACCGTTATGTACGGTTGGGTTCGCTCCCGAATATTTGCTATATTCCGCTTAACATTTTCATTGAATAAATAATTTTATTACAATTAAACAAACTGTTTCCAGGGTTGGTGATGTGGTCTGGACGCCCTAGGTCTCTTATTAAGCGAGACCTATGGAACCCTCGCTCAAGGGTCAAAGAAATATGGGCGCAGGATGCCACCACCATCACCATATTGACCAAGCATTTGTAAAATGTTAAATGTGTATAGAAAAAAATGTTTACACGCATATGAAAAATGTATGAGAAAAATCAATGTGTATGAAAAAGGTTGATAATGTATTTAAAACATTTTAATCAAAAATTTATTTTTTTGAACATGTAATTAAGAAATGTGAATCAAGCATTTGGAAAAATGTTGAATAAGTATTTTATAAATGTGAATCAAGCTTTTGGAAAAGTTTAATTGTGTATACAAAAAATGTTGACCATGTATTAAAAAAATGATGGATTTTCTTATCATGTATAGACAAATCTTAGTCAAGCATTTGGCAGAATGTTGGAAAGTATTTAAATTTTTTTAATCAAGAATTTAAAAAATGTTAAATGTGTGTAGAAAATATGTTGACCATGTATTACTTTTTCAGTAATATTGCTTTAAAAATCTGTTAATCAAGCATTTGAAAAATGTTAAATGTGCATCGAAAAATATTGACCATACATTAAAAAAATGTTAATCAAGTATTTAAATTTTTAAAAGTATATGCAGAAAAAATGTTGAACCTATTATATTCAGAAAATGTAATCTTGTATTTTAAAATGTTACTCATAGATTGAAAAAAAGGCTATAATCTGCATGTTTGTTTTTTTGACCATGTATTAAAAAATATTAAATGTGTATTAGAAAAATGTTCTTGATATATACAAAAAATGTAGAATGAAAAGAAAAATAAACAAAGAAGTCATAAAAGTGAAAACCAATAAATAAAGAAGATAAACCAATGAAATAAAGATGAAAATTGAAAATAAAAAAAAGTTGATATCAACAAAGAAACAAAAACCAAAGAAAAAAAGAAAATGAGTAAGAACAGAATAGCAGATACAAACAATGAATGAAAGAAAAAGAAACCAAAGAAAAAATAATAAAAAACAGATAAAATATAAACCAATGAAAACCAAATAAAAATGAAGAAAAAAATGAAAACAGAAACCAAAGTAGAGAAAGAAAAGAAAGAAACCCGGGTGAAATAGTAAAAAAAACCTGAAAGGTGCTGGAATCATTGAATGAGCACGTGTGGAATCACATTCTTTTTTGTATGTATTTGTGACAAATTAAATTAGGTTGTAAACTTTGTGTTTTTTATTCGGTTGTGAAACTATTTATTATTATGGAACTATGTGATTTATTTGGTGATAAACTATATGCAATGTTTTGTTTTCTATACCTATTAATAAAGGAAATAGGTATTTTTAGTCCGTCATTAATGTTTTACAACAAATCTTCCATGTTTTACAGAAGCGAGTTTCTCGTTCATCCGTAGCCAGCGCTGACTTTTTTTCCATAGGTTTTCCGTGTTTGTTTGGTCCCCGTGTAGGCTTTGTATGTCATATATGCTAATCAATAACAAAACGTGCCGCCAGAAGAAAAAAAACAATATCAAAACATGTTTAAAAAAAATCTGTATCAAAAGATGTTGTCGGACCCAAGCAATCCGTTTCGAGGAAGTACATCAAGTAGCCTCACCGGGACACCCCCTCAATCAGTTCTACAACTCGCGATCCAATATCATGGCTAACATCAGGGAGACGGGTAGGGCTGCAAATGAGTCGAGTTCGAGCGGGTTGAAGTTGGCTCAGCTCAACTCGTATTAAAAGTCGAATGAGCTTAGACTGAGTGATGCTTAAGGTCGAGCTATAGAACATAACCCGTGCTCAGCTTGTAACGATATCGAGTCGATCTCGAGCTAATTTCAAGCTAAATGAGATGATAAAAATAATAAATCTATGATGATTATTCCAACTAGATAAGGCTGAACACGACATAAGAAAATACTGAAAAATATTATTTCAATTAAGACGATGTAACATAAATGTCTTCAAAGTAGTTTCATTTATTCTCTCACAACCAAAAGTTTAGTATCAAAATAAGATAATGATTAATGACAAACATATAATTAGGAAAACAAATTATTTGCAAAGATCATAATAAGGCCTAATTCTTCTTGGTGTTTAATTAAGCTTCCATGTTAGATAGTTAATAAAACGAAGAAAATCATGGACAACGTATATGGTAATAAATTATCTTATTTACATTTAATATATGACATGATCATTAAAAATAATGGAATTATGTCGAGCTATCGAGCTAAAATCGAGGGAGCTAGTATTAGCTCAAGACCGGTTTGGTTTTTGGTCAAGCTACACAAAGTGTTTAAACTCAACTCATTCATTTTCGAGTCAATCTCGAATCGAGCTAAAAAACGAGTCGATCTCGAACAGCTCACGAGCCTTGGGCTTTTGCAGACCTAGAGACGGGCAAACGATGGGCTGCAACATTCCTGGATGAGCCATCCTAGGGATGTCTCATGTCGGCAAGTGCAGCTTCTCCACGCCATGACCATGGCCCCGGCATCGCTAATGCCACTCGTGCTCTACCCACTCGACGCCCTCCGGACGCACATGCCCAATTCACCTTGTCAGGCCGCGACATGCAGGCAGCCGTACAGGCATACCGACCCATGGACGCGCTAGCCACCCGCCTTGCGCGCGGGGAAGACTTGCAGTTCACACAGGTGTCCTTCGCTCTTGAGCGAGCCTAGGCTTTTTCTCTTACTAAGCCGCTTCCGGCACCCGAGAGAACTCTGACGAACGGAGTCCGTGCCCTCCTCCAGCCGGTCTATCGGCGGACGACTAGCAGTGTGCGACGTGCTGGACACACGCCTCACGCCCGGCGGACGACTAGCAGACCACACCGCCATCATCCGCTCTCTAGCGAGTCGCCTAGGTTTTTTCTCTCGCTAAGCTGCTGTCGCCACCCGAGGGAACGCCGATCAACAGAGTCGGTGCCCTTCTCTGGCCGATGGATCACCTCTAGCCGCCCTCACCCTCCCTTTCTCCTCCGCACCCTACGTAGCACGGACATGCGTAGTCAATCCGTGCTCTGCGTGCGTGTTCGTGATCGTGAGTGCTCCGCCTGTGTGCGTTTGCCTGTCGCTGCGTGCATATATACTTGTCTCGCGTGCGTGTGTCTGTGTGATGCGCGCGTGCATGATGGAATGTACGGCTTCCTGTGCATCCTTGGTGATGCTGCTGATTCTATGCTGCTGCCGCGGATTGCTATTGCTACTGCTGGCTGCTTAGTAATACTTCCCTATACAGTAGGTAGATAGAATATGATTCATGTGTTTTAAAATTCTTGCAAAATTGAATTGACTATTTGTTATTTCTTCTCTAATATTTTTGTAGATAAGACTCTTTCTATTACTCAATATACAATGTGTTCAATAGAAATCATGAGATCCTCTACCTCCTTATTGATTCCACGGCCGCTTTTCTTTAAAATTTCTACATATATGTGTTGCTTCCAATAGAAGAGAAGATATTACTATGTTTTTCAGAAAAAGGAGAGTAGGAATTCAACGCCCATGCTCCATCTGTGACACCCCGTTGTACAAGATGAGTACTAGCTAGCTTCTATTATGATCAGATATGAATAGCATGCTCTGTCGTAGCAATTGTATTATTTGCTTGACAATATGGTCTTAATTACTTTCGAAGTAACTATATGATTTGTATTTATGCATTGTAGTTTCATCCAACGAGAATTCAATACAGTTTTGATCTATTCAAAAGAAAATTGTTTTGCTCCTTACAAAACTGTTTTCAGTGGTAAATTATCGTTCAGATTTCTAAGCACGTACATATTTATTTGTATTCGTTGCAACGCACGGATCTTTTTGCTAGTAATTTTACTACAATTAACATTTGACTGTCAGCCGGTCGGAACGAACCAAATGCGTCGGCTGTGTTAGGCGCACTGGCAACACGTCCGCAAAAGAGGCCGGATGGTGCCCTTTTATACCGACCCAAATAAACAAATTCCAAACAAGCCAATGTCCGTCTAGGTCGCCGGTTGGACATGGCCTCATAGATTGTGCTATGCTTGGCTGCAGAACAGCTCCCTCAGTTATTTGTCTAAAAAAAAAGTTGCCTCAGTTATATTTCCTACGTGGGTACATGGGGCACTGAAAAACCTCTGGAGCAAACATCACCCTCACAAAAAATTGGCCATAGTCTATGACCGAGACCTCAGGAGAAACAACAGCTCCGACGTGTTCATCTTGAAATGTCCACTTGAACACTGAACCGTCCACTTCTAAAAGAACATCCAGCTCTTCATTTTCTTTCACAGCGACAATATGCTGGAATAGTTTTTCGTTCCCAGATAATTTGTCATCAAACAGCACAACTCCACGATGGGGATAGTCATCATATCCGGTGCTAAAAGCAGTGAACCTCACGTGGTGAGGATGGTTAACCTTTGCACATACTTGTATTACAGCCTCGACACTTTTTGAAAGGACTTTGAATTTTAAGTCCAAATTGCAATTATCACCAGAAATCAGTTCATAAAAAATGACATCAGCTTCAGCCCGGAGATGAATCTCAAAACACGCAAAAAGTATTTGCTTGTCATCCGATTCATTCCCTTCCTTCTTCACCCAAAGATCAACTTCTACTAAAACCTTATCAAATAAATACATTCCTCGACAAGGGCCACAAAGTGGCATGACAAAGGAATCCTACGATTTAACAGCTTGTTAGAACTAATAAACGATATCCACTTCCACATACATTAGCATGCATCAACACAACAAACTCAGTAAGATATACATGCAGATGTTCAAATTAACTAGTACAGCGATACATTCCAAACGTTCGTGCCTATAGTTTAGGTCCGAACGATCGATTCACCCTTCCCCCGCGCTTGATCGATCCCTCCTTCCCCCGCGCTACATCAAGAGGCAAAGCGATCTCGCCAATCCATCGGGACATGGCCCAACAAACTAAATTGGATACCCACCCTGGCCCACCCCCCTCAGGCGACACCACCGTCCGCTACCCTAACTTTCTTACCTCCAGCACAAGAAAAAACACCCCATGATCTCCATCGACATCATCTACCTATTTCTCTCTCCCTGGCGACACGCTCAAGCCGGCGAAAGCAACACCACCTACCCCCCCTCTACCTCTCTCCCCCAGATCCCCCAGATTTGCTCCACAAACAAGGCAATGGCAACTCAGGTGATGAAGTTATCACGAGATCTTGCCTGAAACTACTACCAAGGACACCATATCTTGACAGGAGTTCGGGATACAGCTTGAAAGCAAGAGAAAAAGGTAAATCTAAGCATTCATAGAGTATGTACAATCTAATTCAGTCCAAATTCAAGGCCCCAACGAAAAGTAAACACATAGAAACATGATGGGGAGTAAAATTAGCAATTTTCCCTATTTTTATCATACTATGTGCATTTAATATACCAATCAGATTCCATAGAGTTACCAAGGAAAAAGATAACAATGATTAACACGACATGTATAGATTTTCTGTTGCTTAAAACGGTAATTTTCCCTGTTTTTATCAGGGAAAAAGGTGCAATTTTTCCTGATTTTATCATAATATGTGCATGTAAGATACCAATCAAATTCAATAGAGTTACCAGGTAAGAGATAACAATGCTGGAATCAAGGTATGTATAATTTTTCTGTTGCAAAAAGGGAACTCCTTTTAACCTTATTTCACAAAAACATGTAATCCTTCTAGAAAACAATAGTTGTATCTAAAAAATAGAAAATGTGTACAACTCCACTAGCGTATATGGATTTAAAACAATCTATGATCTTGTTTGATACAAAGTTATCATGTGTGGAATAGGAAAAATGGTGATTTACAATGTGTTACCATGCCAACATGGTGCAGGTTACCACACATTAACAACTTATGCTACCACCATGGAGTTGAACTGGGAGTTGCATCAATGACTAGTACTGCCAAGTGGAATACACTGCCGAATGACTACACTTTGAAACCTACAAAAAAACAACAATGTTGAAATCAGTTCAAATAAATCAAAAAAATACAAGAAAATAATACTATTGATGTATGGAAAAATTAATGTACAATTGTGTGATCGGTGCTCATAAATGTGTAAGTAGGTGTTCTAAGATGGCGGAAATCAACGGAGATAACTGAAATGTCAAAGAGGCTGGTGTGCAAGAGAACCAGCATGATGAGGATCCACATACGAATAGCTTTGGTTCTGCCAACGTCAACCGACAAGTTGCAGGTAAGAAACAATTCACGCACAAAATGTTGTACTATTTGCTAGCTCTACATGTGAGCACTTACCAACCTAAATGCATAATAGTATCATGCTGCATCTAGTAAACTACCATTTTATGTGAATTAGCCAACACAACTTTTAAGGATTACAGAAAAAAAAGGAGAATTTACCAGCCTACAATTATAGTAGTTACCATGGTGCACATACTGAACTACCCTGCTAGTTACATGTGAGTCATCAGTTGTTACCATGCTAACAGAATGCAAATTACCACCCAAGTTCAATGCAAGTTACCACCAAAAATGATAAAACATGGTTTGACAGTCTGTTTCATGTGAAGAACATGCAGGTGGTCCATCTACATATAACCCAAGGATCTACGAGCCAAACAATGAAGCAAGTTCTAGCGTTGGGGGGGGGGGGAGAAAAGTTCTTTAATGTATCGGTCAGCGAGCCAGCAAATCTAGAAACAGGAGCACTTAACGCTGACTAGGGAGGGGTTAACACTGAGGCATACTCCACGCCTAAGGCCCCTAATACAACAATGAAGTTTGACACTTTTGAGGAGGTTGTTGCTCACTATGAGCTATATGCACTCAGGAATGGATTTGGGACAAGGATATAGTACACGAGAACACGGAAGGACAACATACTGAGCAGAGCACTCCTCATGTGGGGGAAGGGCAGCGAGCCAAAGAAGAATAAGGAGGAGGTGCAGGATGTGGAGAACTCAGAAGGCATCATGAAGAAGAGAAAAAGACAGAAGATTGTCAGTACTCAGTGTCCATCCCACCTTTATCTTACACACAGGGATGCCTGGTGGAGAGTCAAACGCTCTACCGACAACCACGATTACCCATTCATCAGAAAGCCATCCCTAACAAAATTTTAGCATCACATTGGAACATCCCCAAAGACGAGCAAGACTTCTTACAGATTCTGCACGAATGCAACATAGAGACATCGAGACAAATGCAACTAATTTCATGGTTCTATGGTACTGCTGAGTATGTACCATACACGGTGTAGGACCTTGCGAATCAGCGAGCCAAATTTTGCAAAGAGTACCGTAATACGGAAAGGGGAGCACGATTGCATACTTTGAGGAGCTGAGGGCAAAGGATCCCGATTTCTATTGTAGAATGAAACTTGATGACGAAGACAGGATGGAAAATGTGTTTTGGATAGATGGCGCATTGCGCAGGGCATACACAAAATACAACGACATTGTGTCATTTGACACAACCTACATGACTAATATGTACAAGATGTCATGTGCCCCCTTCATTGGCATTGACAACCACAGGCAATCAATCCAATTCGGTTGTGGTTTCGTTCAAAACGAACTCATTGACAGCTTTGTGTGGCTGTTTAAAACATTCTTGCATGCAATGGGTGGGGTTGCGCCAAAGAACATAATCACACATCAGGGCTTTGCCATGAGGAATGCTATTGCTGAGGTGTTCATCGGGATAGTACACAGAAATTGCAGATGGCACATTATGAAAAAGGCAAAGGAGAAGCTTGGGAGGCTAATGGTTGATGATCAACCATCGAACAAAGCATTCAAATATTTTGTTGACAACGGCTTGACTAGTATTTTACTTCCACACAACACACTCCAATCCATTAACCGCAAAAAATAGCTACTGTGCAAAATTATCCAAAGTTACCATCCTAAGTTATAATAATGACCACCAATTGTACCAATTTTCCCCACATTTAAAAATAGTTTTCATGTAAAAACTGAAATGTTATAGTAACCAAAAAAGTTACCAGCACTCATGTTTTGAAGTGACCATCAAAACTATGTACAATAGGGATGTTTCATATTCTGCATGACCTAGGACCACTTAGTGGTGTATGAAGCAAAGTTATCATGTTGAGAACCTGAAAGTTCTCATGTTATGTGCACTTTATTTACCACCTTGGTATCTAAATGCAGTGGAAGAGTTTGAGGAAAAATGTGGAAGATGATGGATTATCATGGGTAGACGGAAAACAGACATTTCCATTGGCTGTGGGAAAACAGGGACCGTTGGGTCCCGATGTACTACATGCACGACTCATACGTCTCCAACGTATCTATAATTTATGAAGTATTCATGCCATGTTTACAATAATTCTATATGATTTTATTAGAACTAACCTGGACTGACTCTGTTTTCAATAGAACTACCATGGTGTTGTTTTTTGTGCAGAAATAAAAGTTCTCAGAATGGGCTGAAATTTTACGGAGAATATTTTTGGAAACTAAAAAAAATACCAGGTTAAAAAGATACTGGAGAGGAGTCCCAAGGTAGCCACAAGCCACCAGGGCACCCCCCTAGGGCGCGCCCCTAGCTTGTGGGCCCCTCGAGAGTCCCCTTGATGTGATTCCAACACCAAGTACTCCTATAAATCTAGTAACCCCCAAAAAAAACCTAGATGGTGAGTTCTGCCGCTACGAGCCTCTGTAGACACGAAAAACCAATCGGGATCCCGTTCTGATACCCTACCGGAGGGGGCCATCATCACTAGAGGCCATCTTCATCATCTCGGCAGTCTCCATGACTAGGAGGGAGTAGTTCACCCTCGGGGCTGAGGGTATGTACCATTAGCTATGTGTTTCATCTCTCTCTCTCTCTCTCGTGTTCTTGAGATGACACAATCTTGATGTACCGTGAGCTTTATTAATATAGATGAATCGTATGGAGTTTTCCCCTCTCTATCTTCTTGTGATGAATTGTGTTTTCTCTTTGAAGTTTTCTTATCGGATTGAGTCTTTAAAGCATTTGAGAACACTTGATGTATTTCTTGCGGTGGGATATCCGTGGTGGCAATGGGATGTTCTATTGATCCACTTGATGTATGTTTTGGTAATTAACTTGCGTGTTCCCTGACCTTGGGAATCTATGCACTAGTGAAAGTATGAACCCTAGGCCTTGTTACTAAGTATTTCAATACCATTTGTGCTCACTTTTATCATTAGTGACCTTGATATTTTTATATTTTTAGATCACGAAAACCTATATCTACCATCCATGTTACAGTTGTATCACCATCTCTTCGCCGAACTAGTGCACCTATACAATTTACCATTGTATTGGATGTGTTGGGAACACAAGAGACTCTTTGTTATTTGATTGCAGGGTTGTTCGAGAGAGACCATCTTCGTCCTACGCCTCCCACGGATTGATAAACCTTAGGTCGTCCACTTGAGGGAAATTTTCGACTGTCCTACCAAACTCTGCGCTTGGAGGCCCAACACGAGTCTACAAGAAGAAGGTTGTGTAGTAGACATCAAACCCTTTTATGGCGCCATTGCCAGGGAGGTGAGTGCTTGAAGGTATATATTTAGATTTTGCAGTCAAATCTTTTAGTTTCTTGTTTTTCACTAGTTTGGTTTTATAATAAAATAGAATTGGGGTTGCCTCATATACTTCATCTTTATAATTTCTTTCGTGAAAATGATGGTTTGGAAAATTGTGCTCAATTGGTAGAGGAAGAATTTATGAAAATACTTAATGAGAATTCCTTGAATGATGAGCATGATTGCGATATTGCCAGTATTAATTATCGAAATATCCATGATGCTAATGATATGCAAAGCCACAAGCTTGGGGATGCTATGTCTGATGAAGATGATACTTTTAGTCCCCCAAGTTTTCATAGAAAATTTGTTATGATAATGATATGCCTACTATCTATGATGATTATGATGATGACATGTATGCTATCAAGAGTGATAGTAACTATGAAACTTGTCATCATGATTTTAATATTCAATGTGGTTATGTCAATCAAGTATCTCATGATAGTTATTTTGTTGAGTTTGCTCCGACTATTATGAATGAAAAGAAAATTGCTTATGTGGAGAGTGACAAAATTTCTATGCTTGTGGATCATGAATATAATGCTCTATGTGATAGTTATATTGTGTAATTCCTTCATGACGCTATCGATAATTATTATGATGGTGGAACATATGCTTGTAGGAATTGCAATAATATCAAGTTTCTTCTCTATGTGTTCAAAGTTTTCAAGTTATGCTTGTCTTGCCTTCCTATGATAGATGATTCTTGTTCCCATAAATTGTTTTCTCACAAAATCCCTATGCATAGGAAGTGGGTTAGACTTAAATATGATTGTCATGAGATTCATGATGCTCTCTTACATGTTTAAAATACTATTCTTATATGAGCATCATTAAAATCATCATGCCTAGCTAAAAGGCATTAAAGAAAAGCGCCTATTGGGAGACAACCCAACACTTTTCCTTTATTTTTTTGTGTGTTAACATAATTAAGATATAGTATTAATCATATTTTGTGTCTTTTATTTCAATAAAGTTCCAATTAAAGCCTTTGGGATGACTCACACGATGAGTAGAATTGATGCTGAATCAAAACAGAAACTTTTGACTCCAGTACAGGAATTTTCATTTTTTACTGGAGAGTGATAATGATCTGAAATATTTAAACTGTCTTGATATAAAAATTATTCAGGTTATCCTAATTTTCCATAATTTTTAGAGACAGGAAAGTATGGTTATGCTACAGATCTTTATAGAGCATTCTGTTTTTGACAGAATCTGTTTTGCTTGCACAGTTTGCTTGCTTTAGTGTTCCCATAGCTTATATTCAGTGATATAAATTATGGTAATAATAGAATACATTAGGCATTATGTTATGAAAATTATGAATCTTTTCTTGACAGTACCTAAGTGCATGATCTTTATTTATTACACTAACCCTTCTTACGAAGTTCTGTTAAGTTTTGTGTGATTGAAGTTTTCAAGTTTTTGGTGAGATACCAATATGAGGAGAATAAGGAGTGAAAATAACCTAGTCTTGGGGGAGCCAAAGGAACCCTTAAAGAAATATCCAAGTAATACTCAAGCGCTTAAGCTTGGGGATGCCCCGGAAGGCATCCCCTCTTTCGTCTTCAACACTATCGGTATATCTTACTTGGAGCTATATTTTTATTCGTCACATAATATGATTTTTTCCTGGAGCATCATTTTATTTTGTTGTTCTATGTTAGGTGTTATTTATAATCTTTGTTTTCAATAAAAAAAATTCAATAATTGCCCTTACGATGCTTGAATTGCATGTTTGATGTGTGCTATGTAAAAACAGAAACTTCTGCTGTAGTGTTTGAATTTTCATATTTTACTGGTACATGGAAAGTTTATGAAACATTTACATGGTATTTTGGTATAAATTATTTAGCTTTTCCTAAATTTTCATAATTTTTTGAGTTACAGAAGTACACTATTTTCATAAATTCCTACAGACTATTATGTTTGGACAGATTACTGTCATAGTTTTGTTATCTACTTATCCTATAGTTTCCATAGCCTATATTGGTAGATATAAATTGTGTAAATGATAGTAAAAAGTAGATGATGTTTTAAAATATTGTGCAACTTATCTTGGCAGTACATGAAGTATTAATTTATTATTATGTGTACTAACCTATCTCACGAGTTCTTCTTGAGTTTTGTGTGGATGAAGTTTATAAGAATTAGGAAAACCATGATATGAGAGGAATTAAGGAGACACAGGAGCTCAAGCTTGGGGATGCCCAAGGCATACCTAATTAATATTTCAAGGACTATCAAGAATCTAATCTTGGGGATTTCCCGGTTAGCATCCCAACTTTCTTCTTCAACAATTATCGGTTAGCCTATGTTGAGCCTAAATTTTAATTCACTCACATGATGCATGGTATTGTTGGAGTGCTATTTTTATTTTTCTTGTTGTTGAGTAAAGTAATCAGATCTGAAAATCTTTATTGAGAGAGATAGAGAAATTTCTCACATAGCTACTTAATTGTTTGACTACTCATTGATCTTCACTTATATGTTTTGGAGTAGTTTTGTCATTTACTCTCTTGCTTCACTTATATCCTATGAGTAAATGTTTGAATGAATTGAATATCATAAATCTGAAATTATATATGTTTTATATGCTTATCACATTGGGATTAATGACCACATATAAGAAGTATAGGTGGTAAAATTTATTGATAGTTAGCAAACACCGCATTGGTCACTTGAACAATTCATGAAAGAATATTGAAGGTAGAGAGATTTCAAATATAAATATACTATCTTGGACATCTTCTATGATTGTGAATACCCATTAATTATTTTCAAACTTAAGAAAATTATTTCAAGTTGGACAAGGAAGAAAACGTAATGAGTTATGCTTGGGTATATTTGTGTAGAAGTTATATTGTTATGGATCCACCAACATGTGGTGCTTGCTTAAGATCTTTTGCTAGCCAAAAATTTGTACTAAGTAGAGATACTACTTGTGCATCCAAAACCTTAAACCCAGTTTCTTGCCATGAGTTTCCACCATATCTGTTGGGGAATGTTGCATGGGAAACAAAAAATTTCCTACGCACACCCAAGATCTATCCATGGTGAGGAGCACAGCCAAGCAGGAAGCGTTAAGAAACGCAGTTGGTGTAGTCGAACACCTTCGTGATCCAAATCGCCGAGCGTCACGCGATCTCATCATGAGCCGTCCCGCGATCTCATCACGACCCGTCCCACGATCCAATCATGAATCGTCTCGCGATCTTGATCACGGTCCTTCCGATCTAGCGCCGAACGGATGGCACCTCCGCGTTCAACACATGTATAGCTCGATGACGATCTTCGCCTTCTTGATCCAGCAAGAGGGAGCAGAGAGGTAGACGAGTTCTCTAGGAGCATGACGGCGTTGCGGTGATGGTGGTGGAATAATCTCAGCAGGGCTTCGCCTAAGCACAGCTGAAACTGATCTAGAGGAGAAACTACGGACTAGAGGGTAGGGTTGCACGTGGCTGAAAATCTTGTGCCAAAACCCTAAAACCCTCTAGTATATATAGGAGGAGAGGAGTAGGAGGCTTGGCGCAAGGGCCAACCTGTCGGGACCCCGATCCTAAGTCATATGATTCCATACTGTAACAAGTCACATCACTTTGCGGCCTCACGCACGGTAAGTTCCATGGCTGCAGCCTTACCTTGGCCGGGACCGTTTGCATCTTTTGGCACACATATGTGAACATGTCGCTGGCAACCACACAACAAAGAACCCGGGCCGACATGACTAGTCATAGAACCCAAGCGGTACATCCGTACGAAAACAGGCATATGTAACCCAGCAATGCAGGTGTCGATCTCAAACGTGTGTAGACGAGTCGTAGCAAGCTACAAGGACTCCATTACGTCGTATGACATAAATGCCAACACTACACGTAGACGAGTCGTAGCAGGCTACAGGAACTCCATTACACCGCGAGACATTTCCCCAAGGGGACAGACACAGCAGCAAAGAAGGATACATGCCGGTCAACCGATGTGTTCAGAGCAGTAGCAAGCTACCAAGGCTCGATGGAAGCACAAAGGGGCAGTTTCCCGTAAAGAGTACTAAGAAAGGCACACGACTAGGTGTCGGATCCCATACATACCGTTGCACGTCACACGTACGTACGACATGCCCGATATGCATAGATACAACTATGGCATCACAACATAACCATACATTAAGCAACTTTTATTTAGAAGACTCAGATGAGTCTAGCATAACATGTTCATACAAGCAGGGGTCACATGACCCAACACACAAGTCATACAAACAAGTTCATACAAGCCAGCGGAAACTTAGAACTATCCGAGTATGGACAGTGAAAAGGAAAAGAGGCACATGGCCTGACTATCTACAGCCCACCACCCGGGCAAGATCGTAGCTGGGACACTAGCTATTCGGCGGCGTCGACGTCTAGATAGAACCCACCTGATGGGTCCTGATTTTCTTCTGCAACATTTATTAAGCACGGGTGAGTACAATCGTACTCAGCAAGTCTTTAAATCAGACCTAGTCTATTTATGCTCATGTATCAACAAGGGTGGATGTAGGAGTTTATGCAGAAAGCCAGCTTTGACTCATGGCTAACCTACACTAATCATGTTTAACTCTTTGCTAACAATTTTAGTTATCGCACTCGAGTCCACTAACTTCACAGCAATACACCACCAAGGATTCACCTTCTCCTTCCGGAAGAGTGCCATCCACGGTACTCACACTTGTCTTGGCATTTTATAAGTGTCCATTTGATTTTCTATGAACAGCATAAGATCTCCAAGTAGTCCATAACCGAGGACGCGGCTATTCCAATAGTTTCATAACCCTGCAGGGGTGTACTTCTTCACACACGCTCTCGCCACTTATCGCTGTGTGCCATAAAACCATGCACCTCGGGAACCTTCAAGCGGAAGCCCAACGAGGGGGTCGGCCACGACCGTCAATCACTAAAGACCACTAGTCTAGGGTACCGCCTATTTGAGACTGAACCCGCACGGAAGTCCGGCCAAAGTTTCCGCTACGGCCCCAAACGATGTGCGCAGGGTTCCCAAGTCCACCGTTCAGGTGACCCTTGGTACACCGTGCCACTGCCTACCGCGTCATAACCCACCCCGAGGGTCAGCTCTACGCATGGCCTCCAGCATGCTATAAACATCAGAAACTACTTGCAGATCCTGGACCAAGGACTAAGCGACTGATAAGTCGAGCGGGGTCATATTTCAGGGCCCAGCATGTGGTAGTATCTAGTCTTGGATCACAAACACGGAACTCAGTTCCTAAGAACGGTCCCGATGAGACAATCCGCTATGTACTCCTACAAAGCCCCTCATCGCTACCTTTTACCAAATCGGATTCATCTTAATCATATCACATTAGGGCAACACTGTTTCACTCCGGTTCATCACCCAGATGAATCAGACCTGACACAACTCTAAGCATAGCAGGCATGGCAAGCATGTAAGGTAAGCACATCATGGCACACGATCTACCAGGTATGCTAGGTTGCAAGGTTTAGCTATTTATAGTGACAAAATCAGGTCATGCAGAAGACTGGGTACATCTACCGCATATGACTGTCATGTGATCAATGCCCTAATGCAATGAACAAGAGCAGGAGCGAGAGAATAGGATATTATCGAAATGATCAACGGGGTTGCTTGCCTTGCTGAGTTGCGGAGGAGTTCTCTCCTTCGTCGGGGTATGGAGTAGTATCGTCTGGGTTTGGACCTACCGCAACGCAGATAAGAGCATTCAATACAAGCAAGTGCAACAATATGATGCATGATCATGGCATAGAAATATGCATGGGTGAGCTAATGATACTAGTGATCATGTCAATTTAAAATAGATTTGAATATAGGTTCAAAGTTGTTCTCATTTTAAATTCCATATATTAACCTAATGGTAAATGTCCATGTTCACCTAGTTAGGTTGCTCTAACATGCATGAGAATAGCACCATTGGATTTATTGGATTTTTCTGCTCAATTTTCATATATAAATTATTTTAATATGACTTACAGATTATTTTATATGATTTTTTCAAAGTTTTAAACATTTTCTGGATTTTCCTGATTTATTCTTTAACAGAAAATTCCTTTATTACGTCAGCCTTGTGTCATCATGACGTCAGCAGGTCAACTGGCCGTCTCAGGTCAAATCTGACTAGTGGGTCCCACTTGTGAGTGTCACAGTCACTAATTGGGTTTAATTTTATTGCTTAATAGTAATTAATACCACAGGGCCCACCAGTCAGTGTCTCATTTAATTAACAGATTAATTTAAAGTAATTAACGGATTAATCTTAAAACTAAACAGGGCGGGGCCCGCCTGTCATTGACCCATAGGGTCAAGCCAGGGCCCACTGGGGTCTAAACTACCGGAGTTAGACAACGGCTCAACGTCGGCGACCAACAGAAACGGCGGCGACCATCGGGTTTCGCCTAGATGCGATCATTTGGCGAGCTGAGGCCACTGGCGGGTGGCTCGTGCTCGCCCGCATCCAGCAGGGGCCACAGGGGGCTACGGGGTCGCCGTAGCTAGCCAGAAACGAGCTCGTGACGGTGGCCGGAGCTCGGCAACGGCGGCAACTATGCTACAGCCACGGAAAAGAGCAATTGATGGGCGCAAGCGACTCCTAGGGGCAGCACGAGCATGCAGATGCTCACAAGCGCGAGCTAGGACGTCTGCTCGCTCAATAGCAACATGGCCGGCGGCGAGGAAGAATCGGGTCCGGCGATCTGGCTAGCTAGAGCACGGGAAAGAGAGGGGAAACACGGGGAGGAGGAAGAGGAGCTCACTGGGAAACTGCAGGGGAGCTTAGAAGGCTCGGAGACGTTCGGCAACGACAGGAACGCCGACGAAGCTCTGACGGGTCCCGAGGTTGAAGAAGATCACGGCAACGGCTCGTAGAGCTCCTGGGCTCTTCTGGTTCCACAGCAAGGACGAGGAGGTCTCGGCGGGTCTACTGACGGGTTCGGAGGGGAGAGAGGGTGGCCAGAACGGCGGCAATGGCGAGCGGCGCTCTCGGGTCCGGGAGGAAGAGAGACGGAGAGGAGAGGGGAGAAAGCGCGAGAGAGGAGGGAGTCGGCTCGATCCGGACGCCTCTGGCAAGGACATCCGCGAAGCCTCGCTGGCCGGAGAGAGGCAGGCAGGCAGGAAGGACGTGGAGGCCTCCCGGTGTGCGCGCGCGTCACTTCGCCTCTGCCTACTGGCAGAGGTTGAAGATGACCGCTTGCCCCTGGTGGGCTGGGCCACCTCCTACCAGGGCCAGGTAAGCTTCTCTCTCTTTTCTTTATTTGTGGTTTCTGTTTTCTTTTCCAATATTTGTTTTATTTCCTTTGCAGGTCCAAATGACTTTTCAAAATGATCCCAATATTTTCTAAAATAATGTTTGAATATTTCAAACTTATAATAAAAGTTTCAGGTCATTTTGAAAATATGAATAATGATAATGCTTTTTTTATCATTTTTAGGGGCTTTAATCGTTATTTTTAAATTGCTTCTGTGGTTCAAATAATTTAAATGATCCCTGTTATATACTTGTCCAAATCTATTAGACTTAGGGAACATTTTTAAGGCATTTTAGGTTTTCTCGAAAATTTCATCAACTTGGATCCATTTAATTTCAATGTGGTTTACGGTTTTCTCTTCCCTCACCTCTCATGTTGATGCAATGATGATGATGATGATGCAACACACACGCTAACCTAGGGAAACTTGCTAGGGTTGTGACAACTCACCCCCACTCAAAGAAATCTCGTCCCGAAATTTTGAAGTCATCGGGAAGAGTCCGGGGTACTCTAGTCGAAGATGATCTTCTCTTTCCCATGTGGCTTCCTTCTCGGAATGATGTGACCACTCAACCTTGAGAAACTTGATGTTCCATCGTCGAGTGGTACGCTCATCTTGGTCAAGAATACGAACGGGATATTCTCGATATGAAAGGTTATGTTGGAGATCAAGCGTTTCGTGGTCCACTTCACGGACGGGGTCCGAAAAGCAACGCGTGAGTTGCGAGTCATGGAAGACATCATGAATCTTGGAAAGATGCGGAGGGAGTTCCAATTGTTAGGAAAATTCTCCTCGTTTGGCAAGAATGCGAAAATGTCCAATGAAATGAGGAGCCAATTTGCCATTGATACCGAATCGATGGGTACCCTTCAGAGGTGTAACCCGAAGGTAAGCCTTCTCGTCAACCTCAAAGGTCACAACCTTATGATGGCGATCATATTGGCTCTTTTGACGAGATTGGGCTGTTTTCAACTTTTCACGAATAATGTGAACTTGCTCTTCTGCATCCTGCATCATATCCGGCCCAAAGAGTTTCCTCTCTCCGGTTTCTGACCAGTTAAGAGGTGTTCGACACCTTCGTCCATAGAGAACTTCAAAAGGGGCTTTGCGCAAGCTTGATTGATAGCTATTGTTATATGCAAATTTGGCAAATGGAAGACATTTCTCCCAATTCATACCGAAGGATATAACACAAGCTCGGAGCATATCTTTGAGGATTTGATTGACTCGCTCAACTTGACCACTTGATTGAGGGTGGAATGCAGTGCTAAAGGATAGATGAGTCCCCATGGCGGTGTGAAAACTTTCCCAAAATCGTGAAGTAAAAATACTTCCATGGTCTGAGTTAATCTCCAAAGGAACACCATGAAGAGAAACTATCCGAGAAACATACAATTCCGCTAGCTGACTAGCAGTTATGCTCTCCCCAAAAGGAAGAAAATGAGCCACTTTGGAAAGACGGTCTATGACCACAAAGATAGCATTATTCCCTCACTTGGTCCTGGGAAAAACGGTGATGAAATCCATACCGACTTTGTCCCATTTCCATTCAGGAATAGTTAAAGGTTGAAGGGTGCCAGCAGGCCTTTGATGTTCTGCTTTCACGCGACGACAAACGTCTTAGTTAGCAACGAACTGAGCAATTTCTCTCTTCATCCTAGTCCACCAGAACCTCTGGCGTAGGTCCTGATACATTTTGGTACTACCAGGATGAATTGTGAGAGGAGAATCATGAGCCTCCTTAAGAATCAACTGCCGTAGATGTTGGTTCTTAGGAACCACCAAACGGTTCTGAAAGAACACAACACCTTGCTCATCAATGGAGAAGTCCTTAGCGACACCGCTTACGAGATTCCCTTTGATCCGGGAAATACCCTTATCCCTCTTTTGGCCAGCTATGATTTGATACTTAAGAGTAGGTTTCGCCACCAAGTTGGATAGGAATCCTCGAGGAACAATGTGAAGATTCAACTTCCGAAATTCCTCATCGAGAAGTGGTTGACCTTGTTGTAACATCAGGTTGTTACAATAAGACTGACGACTTAGTGCATCGGCCATAACATTGGCCTTCCCCGGGGTGTAAGTTATCCCTAAGTCGTAGTCTGTAATCAACTCTACCCACCTTCTTTGCCTGAGATTCAAATCCGGCTGGGTGAAGATATATTTCAGACTTTGGTGATCTGTGTAAATTTCGCAACGATTACCCAGAAGGTAATGTCGCCATGTTTTCAGTGCATGGACTATGGCTGCAAGCTCAAGATCATGTGTGGGATAATTATCCTCATGTGGACACAACTATCGAGATGCGTAAGCAATCACATGACGATCTTGCATCAGGATGCAACCTAATCCTTGTCGCGAGGCATCGCAATAGATAATAAAGTCCTTAGAGAAATCTGGTGGCACTAGAACAGGAGCAGAGGTCAATCGTCTTTTCAACTCCTGAAAATTGTGCTCACACTGTGGAGTCCACTCGAACTTCTTATCTTTCTTGAGGAGTTCAGTCAGAGGTTTCGCAACCTTGGAGAAATTCTCGACAAAGCGGCAACAATAGCTCGCTAGGCCAAGGAAACTCCGTACTTGCTTAACCGATTCAGGTTGAGTCCAATCAAGGATGGCCTGAACTCTCTCGGGATTGACAGCAATTCCTTTACCAGAGATCACATGGCCTAGATAGGTCACTTCTGGCAACCAAAATTCACACTTGGAGAATTTGGCATACAGGCGATGCTCTCGAAGTTTCATCAATACCAGCCTTAGATGCTCGGCACGTTCTTGTTCATTTTTCGAGTAGATGAGTATATTGTCTAGATGAACCACGACGAATTTATCCAAATACTCCATGAAGATTGAATTCATCAGGCGAGAGAAGGTGGCTGGGGCATTGGTTAAACCAAAGGACATGATGGTGTACTCGTATTGGCCATAACGAGTAACAAAAGCCGTTTTTGGAATGTCCCTGTTTCTAGTTCTGATTTGATGGTATCCCAACCTCAAATCCATTTTGGAGAAGATAGAGGATCCAGCGAGTTGATCATACAAATCGTTGATCCTAGGGAGCGGATACTTGTTCTTAATGGTGACCAGATTCACTGGCCGATAATCCACAACCATCCGATCCGATACATCCTTCTTCTTAACGAAGAGAACGGGACAAGCCCAAGGAGAAGAACTAGGACAAATGAAACCTTTCTTCAAAGCTTCAACAAGTTGAATTTTAAGCTCGACTAGTTCTAAGGGTGCCATCTTATAGGGTCTTCTGGCTATTGGAACAGTCCCTGGGATGAGTTCTATCACAAACTCGACATCTCTGACAGGTGGAATACCTGGCAGTTCTTCTGGGAAGACATCTGGTAAATCTCGAACTACCGGAACATCTTGTAGCTCTGGAAGAGGGCTCGCATTGAGCGAATAGAGTTGGCGCTTGGCTGTTCGAGTAGAGACATTAACTGTCTTACCCGAGGGATGTGTAAGTTGAACATTCCTAGAATGAGTATCAACCTTGGCATAGTGAGCTGACATCCAATCCATGCCCAAGATGATATTAATGTCCGAAGACTTAAGAGCTATCAAAGATGCTAGGAAAACTAATCTATCCACTAGAATCTCATTGCTATGGCTCACTCTAGAAGTTTGCCATTTTGAACCTGGAGTCTGAACTACTAGAGTAGTTGGCATATCACAAAAAGACATGTTATGCAACTGTGCATAACTTTCTGAGACAAAAGAATGAGATGCCCCAGTATCAAAAAGAACAGATGTTGGATGGCTATTGACAAGGAGCGTACCTAGCATGACATCGGGATCCTCAAGAGCTTCTTCAGTGGACACGTAGTTCACTCGACTACGTGCAGGAGCTGGCTTCACAAAGAAGGCTTTGCCCGGCTTTCCACGTCCAGCGAGTTTAGCATTGTTCTAAGGACACTAACGGGAATAGTGTCCTGGCTCTCCACACTTATAGCAGACCACAGTGGCACGATGAGCTGCATTGGTGGGCGAACCCCCAAAAGGTCTGGCTGGCGGGCTGAACTGAGTTGGACGAGGCGCCTGGAAAGATGGCCTCGCAGTAAACCTCGGTGGCAGAGCTGCATTGGGCACCCACACTCGGCGTTTGTTGGAGCATGAGCCGGATGCGGATCTGAAGTCACGATTATGCTTTCTAGTTGCCTCATAATCTGTCTATCCAGTCTCGGCATTGATAGCCTTGTTAACAAGAGCCTGGAAAGTGGCGCACTCATGAAGGCGTAGATCTCGGCGGAGCTCTGGACTAAGTCCCTTGCGGAACTTAGGCTGCTTCTTGGCATCAGTCGAAACTTCCTTCGGGGCATAACAGGCGAGATTACGAAACTCTCGGCTGTAGGCATCCGTGGCCAATCTACCTTGGGTGAACGCACAGAATTCTTCCCTCTTGCGATCCATCAGCCCTTCCGGGATCTGATGGGTACGGAAAGCCTCACTGAATTCTGTCCAAGTTGGTGCGGGGCCTGCAGGTCACATTGCTTCAAAATTCTCCCACCACAGGTTGGCGGGTCCTTCCAGAAAGTAGGCAGCATAAGTCACCTTGTTGGCCTCTGTGACATTGTCAGCCTGAATCTTGCGAGACATGCTTGCCAGCCAGTCATCCGCATCAAGCGGGTCGACTGAATGATGAAATTTCAGTGGGCACAGCTTGATGAAATCGTTGAGTGACACACCATCAACACGGTCATTGCGCGGAGCGCGTGCAGTGTTCTGCTCAATCCTCTCCAGCAGCCTATTAGTCTCCCTCTTGTTTCGCTTTGCTTCTAGCATCACCTCCGTGAGAGAAGGTGCATGAGGCAGATCCTCTTGCCTTGGCTGGCTTCCTTCGCCCTGCTCAGGGGCATGCACCGGGGTATTCCTAGTTGCGGCCACCATCCTAGGAAGAAAAACAAACCCACAACTTAGACATCAAGGACAACAATCCTAGGGAAGAATATTTAGAATGTACTGGACAACATGGCATGCAGGGGTAGAACCCAATTTAACATGGTAACAACAACTGCTACAACACCATGATTCATACACACCATGACATAGTTCAGTACAAGCCCAAGCTGAAATACAACCTACGGAGAGATGACACAACTCATCGGAGGCATTACAAGCTTTCTATACATTATCTATCTACACCTCTGGAACTCAACTCTCAACCTCGTCATATCCCACAAGACACGCATGACTGTGGCGATACGACTACTACTAAACTAGCAGCAACATCCACGCACTTAGGCATTGCCATAGAATGCCTCGTACAGGTTACCCCCATGACCCGGGAGCTAAACCTGAGGATCTGGAAACACTCTAGCCTATGATCCCTGGGAACCAAAAGGACATGGATGTGGCTTTCATCCCCTTGCTGGTGGCAATAGCAGTCCTCGAAGAGGTGTGATGACTCCAACATCGGGCCAGTCTACGCGTGCTGGCAGATGAGTCCGCGATGGATTCAACATCTCCAAATCTCCATAACCTGTCTGCACGACAGGGGCTAACTGCGTCAAAGCCGTCCAAAGACGTGCATGTGTAGCATATAGCTCCATGCGAAGGGCACGTGCATCTCGATCCCTGTTCTCCAACATCTGAGCAGTCACCTGCAGCCTAGGGTCCTCATGAGCATGATCATAGTAGGCTGCGCTAAGATAGCTATCCTCTCCTCCCTGGGAAGTAGGAACATAGCAGAACTCTGTGTTCTGAAGCAGACCATGATGGAACCTCATAATAGTCAGCATGGTGTAAGCGGCCTCCTGAATTGCCATATCAATGGTGACACCTAGACCATAGGTCCAGTGAAGCGGCTCTGCAGCTCCAGGATAAGATGGGTATATCCTGACAGTACACAAGAACTCACTCTGGTTGAAGTCTCGATACTGCTCCTCCACTATGTACTCCGAGTACCAGCGAAATCCAGCCTCCATCATGACTCTAACCAACATGGCCGTATGACCCGACACATCAATGCACCTGGTCAAACGGACCACCTGACGGGAAGGACGAAGGGGCATCTGAAACAAGAATGACGCAAAGACATTAGAGATTTCTAGATGAAATCGGGCAGCATAACGACTGTAATTGCTCAACAAAAACTTTGAGACAATTGCAAAGGATTGGAAATGCATAACCACTCGACTATCAGGACTCAATTCTCTTCTCCAATATGTCTGTCACACCAACAAACTCAAATACTGATCTACACTTGCAGTCAAACTAGCTAGTGGTCCATGGCTAGTAACTCGTCATCCTAAGCATTAGAGACAAAGCCTAATTCTTATCCTCGTAGAATAGTTGAGGATGACACAACATAGAATAACTTGGGAAGAGGAGTAAAAAGAGCCTTACGTTCCCTTCCACAAAAAATTCCCCTACTTTACTATAGTGTTTCTAGACTCAACTTTGACCGGTTTGGCTTGGTAGTCCTATAGTCAGTCAGGCTTTGATACCAATGTTGTCGGGACCCCGATCCTAAGTCATATGATTCCATACTGTAACAAGTCACATCACTTTGCGGCCTCACGCATGGTAAGTTCCTCGGCTGCAGCCTTACCTTGGCCGGGACCGTTTGCGTCTTTTGGCACACGTATGTGAACATGTCGCTGGCAACCACACAACAAAGAACCCGGGCCGACATGACTAGTCATAGAACCCAAGCGGTACATCCGTACGGAAACAGGCATACGTAACCCAACAATGCAGGTGTCGATCTCAAACGTGTGTAGACGAGTCGTAGCAAGGTACAAGGACTCCATTACGTCGTCTGACATAAATGCCAACACTGCACGTAGACGAGTCTAGCAGGCTACAGGGACTCCATTACACCGCGAGACATTTCCCCGAGGGGACAGACACAACAGCAAAGAGGGATACATGCCGGTCAACCGATGTGTCCGGTGCAGTAGCAAGCTACCAGGGCTCGATGGAAGCACAAAGGGGCAGTTTCCCGTAAAGAGTACTGCTGAAGGCACATGACTAGGTGTCGGATCCCATCCATACCGTTGCACGTCACACGTACATACGACATGCCCGATATGCATAGATACAACTGTGGCATCACAACATAACCATACATTAAGCAACTTTTATTTAGAAGACTCAGATGAGTCTAGCATAACATGTTCATAAAGGTAGGGTTCACATGACCCAACACACAAGTCATACAAACAAGTTCATACAAGCCAGCGGAAACTTAGAACTATCCGAGTACGGACAGTAAAAAGGAAAAGAGGCACATGGCCTGACTATCTACAGCCCACCACACGGGCAAGATCGTAGCTGGGACACCAGCTATTCAGCGTCGTAGACGTCTAGATAGAACCCACCTGATGGGTCCTGATTTTCTTCTGCAACATTTATTAAACAAGGGTGAGTACAATCATACTCAGCAAGTCTTTAAATCAGACCTAGTCTATTTATGCTCATGTATCAACAAGGGTGGATGGTGGAGTTTATGCACAAAGCCTGCTTTGACTCATGGCTAACCTACACTAATCATCTTTAACTCTTTGATAAAATTTTTAGTTATCGCACTCGAGTCCACTAACTCCACAGCAATACACCACCAAGGATTCACCTTCCCCTTCCGGAAGAGTGCCATCCACGGCACTCACACGTGTCTTCGCATTTTATAAGTGTCCATTTGATTTTCTATGAACATCATAAGATCTCCAAGTAGTCCATAACCGAGGACGCGGCTATTCGAATAGTTTCATAACCCTGTAGGGGTGTACTTCTTCACACACGCTCTCGCCACTTATCACTGTGTGCCATAAAACCATGCACCTCGGCAACATTCAAGCGGAAGCTCAGCGAGGGAGTCGGCCACGACCGTCAATCACTAAAGACCACTAGTCCAGGGTACCGCCTATTTGAGACTGAACCCGCATGGAAGTCCGGCCGAAGTTTCCGCTACGGCCCCAAACGATGTGCACAGGGTTCCCAAGTCCACCGTTCGGGTGACCCTTGGTACACTGTGCCACTGCCTACCGCGTCGTAACCCACCCCGAGGGTCAGCACTACGCACGGCCTCCAGCATGCTATAAACACCAGAAACTACTTGCGGATCCTGGACCAAGGACTAAGCGACTGATAAGTCGAGCGGGGTCATATTTCAAGGCCCAGCATGTGGTAGTATCTTCTCTTGGATCACAAACACGGAACTCAGTTCCTAAGAACGGTCCCGATGAGACAATCCACTATGTACTCCTACATAGCCCCTCATCGCTACCTTTTACCAAATCGGATTCATCTTAATCATATCACATCAGGGCAACACTCTTTCACTGCGGTTCATCACCCAGATAAATCAGACCTGACACAACTCTAAGCATAGCAGGCATGGAAAGCATGTAAGGTAAGCACATCATGGCACAAGCATCTACCAGGTATGCTAGGTTGCAAGGTTTAGCTATTTACATTGACAAAATCAGGTCATGCAGAAGACTAGGTACATCTACCGCATATGACTGTCATGTGATCAACGCCCTAATGCAATGAACAAGAGCAGGAGCGAGAGAATAGGATATTATCGAAATGATCAATGGGGTTGCTTGCCTTGCTGAGTTGTGGAGGAGTTCTCTCCTTCGTTGGGGTACGGAGTAGTATCGTCCGGGTTCGGACCTATCGCAACGCAGATAAGAGCATTCAATACAAGCAAGTGCAACAATATGATGCATGATCATGGCATAGCAATATGCATGGGTGAGCTAATGATACTAGTGATCATGTCAATTAAATAGATTTGAATATAGGTTCAAAGTTGTTCACATTTCAAATTCCATATATTAACCTAATGGTAAATGTCCATGTTCACCTAGTTAGGTTGCTGTAACATGCATGAGAATAGCACCATTGGATTCATTGGATTTTTCTGATCAATTTTCATATATAAATTATTTTCATCTGACTTACATATTATTTTATAAGATTTTGTCAAAGTTTTAAACATTTTCTGGATTTTCCTGATTTATTCTTTAATAGAAAATTCCTTTATTACGTCAGCCTTGTGTCATCACGACATCAGCAGGTGAACTGGCCGTCTCAGGTCAAATCTGACCAGTGGGTCCCATTGGTCAGTGACACAGTCACTAATTGGGTTTAATTTTATTGCTTAATACTAATTAATACCACAGGGCCCACCAGTCAGTGTCTCATTTAATTAACGGATCAATTTAAACTAATTAACGGATTAATCTTAAAACTAAACAGGGCGAGGCCCGCCTGTCATTGACCCATAGGGTCAAGCCAGGGCCCACTGGGTCTAACCTACCGGAGTTAGCTAACGGCTCAACGCTGGCGACCAACAGAAACGGCGGCGACCATCGGGTTTCGCCTAGAAGCGATCATTTGGCGAGCTGAGGCCACTGGCGGGTGGCTCGTGCTTGCCCGCATCCAGCAAGGGCCACAGGGGGCTGCGGGGTCGCCGGAGCTCACCCGAAACGAGCTCGTGGTGGCGGCCGGAGCTCAGCAATGGTGACAACTATGCTACATCCATGGAAAAGAGCAATTGAAGGGCGCAAGCGACTCCTAGGGGCAGCACGAGCACGCAGACGCTCACAGGCGCGAGCTAGGACGTCTGCTCGCTCGATAGCGACATGCCCGGCGGCGAGGAAGAATCGGGTCCGGCGATCTGGCTAGCTAGAGCACGGGAAAGAGAGGAGAAACACGGGGAGGAGGAAGAGGAGCTCACTGGGAAACTGCAGGGGAGCTTAGAAGGCTCGGAGACGTCCGGCAACGATAGGAACGGCGACGAAGCTCCGACGGGTCTCGAGGTTGAAGAAGATCACGGCGACGGCTCGTAGAGCTCCTGGGCTCTTCTGGTTCCACAGCGAGGACGATGAGGTCTCAGCGGGTCTACTGACGGGTTTGGAGGGGAGAGAGGGTGGCCAGAACGGCGGTAATGGCGAGCGGTGCTCTCGGATCCGGGAGGAAGAGAGGCAGAGAGGAGAGGGGAGAAAGCGCGAGAGAGGAGGGAGTCGGCTCGATCCGGACGCCTCTGGCAAGGACATCCATGAAGCCTCGCTGGCCAGAGAGAGGCGGGCAGGCAGGGAGGAGGTGGAGGCCTCCCGGCGCGCGCGCGTGTCACTTCGCCTCTGCCTACTGCCAGAGGTTGAAGATGACCGCTTGCCCTTGGTGGGCTGGGCCACCTCCTACCAGGGCCAGGTAAGCTTCTCTCTCTTTTCTTTATTTGTGGTTTCTGTTTTCTTTTCTAATATTTGTTTTATTTCCTTTGCAGGTCCAAATGACTTTTCAAAATGATCCCAATATTTTCTAAAATAAAGTTTGAATATTTCAAACTTATAATAAAAGTTTCAGGTCATTTTGAAAATATGAATAACGATAATGCTTTATTTATCATTTTCAGGGGCTTTAATCCTTATTTTTAAATTGCTTCTGTGGTTCAAATAATTTAAATGATCCCTGTTATATACTTGTCCAAATTTATCAGACTTAGGGAACATTTTAAGGCATTTTAGGTTTTGTTGAAAATTTCATCAACTTGGATCCATTTAATTTCAATGTGGTTTAGGGTTTTCTCTTCCCTCACCTCTCATGTTGATGCAAGGATGATGATGATGATGCAACACACATGCTAACCTAGGGCAACTTGCTAGGATTGTGACACAACCCCTCTAGGCTTTGGCCTAAGTGGAGAGGAGGAGTCCTCCTCCTCCACTCCTAGTAGGATTAGGACTCCTTCCTTATTTCCACCCTTTTTTTCCTTTTTCCACCTTTCCCACTTAGGAATCTCTTCCCAGCCGCATGGGCGTTGTGTGGACTTTGGAAAACCCACTAAGGGCTGGTATTAGTCCTCCCACAGCCCATGTAGCCTGTTGGGTCGAAATACCTCTCCCGATAGTCCCCCGGTACACTCCCGGCACTCCCGGTACACTACCGATGAGACCGAAACTTTTCTGGTGACCAAAATAGGACTTCCTATATATCAATCTTTACCTCCGGACCATTTCGGAGCTCCTCGTGATGTCTGGGATCTCATTCAGGACTCCTAACAACCTTCGGTCACCACCATACATAACTCTATACTACCGAAACGTCATCGAACCTTAAGTGTGCACACCCTGCGGGTTTGAGAACTATGTAGACATGACCGAGACACCTCTACGGTCAATAACCAATAGCGGGACCTGGATGCCCATATTGGTTCCTACATATTCTACGAAGATCTTTATCTTTTGAACCTCTATGTCAAGGATTCAGTTAATCCCATATGATGTTCCTTTTGTTCGTCGGTATGTTACTTGCCCGAGATTCGATCGTCGGTATCTCCATACCTAGTTCAACCTTGTTATCAGCAAGTCTCTTTACTCGTTCCGTAATACAAGATCCCGTGGCTAACACTTAGTCACATTGCTTGCAAGGCTTATTGTGATGTTGTATTACTGAGTGGGCCCTGAGATACCTCTCCGTTACACGGAGTAACAAATCCCAGTCTTGATCCATGCCAACCGAATAGACATCCTCAGAGATACCTATAGAGCAACTATATAATCACCTAGTTACGTTGCAATGTTTGATACACACAAGGTACTCCTCCGGTGTCAGTGAGTTGCATGATCTCATGGTCATAGGAACAGATACTTGACATGCAGAAAACTATAGCAATAAACTGACACGATCATATGCTACGTTCATAGTTTGGGTCTTGTCCATCACATCATTCTCCTAATGATGTGATCCCATTATCAAATGACATCTCATGTCCATGACTAGGAAACCATAGCCATCTTTGATCAACGAGCTAGTCTATTAGAGGCATACTAGGGACATGGTGTTGTCTATGTATCCACACATGTATTTGAGTTTCCGATCAATACAATTATAGCATGGATAATAAACGATTATCATGAGCAAGGAAATATGATAATAACCAATTTATTATTGCCTCTAGGGCATATTTCCAAAATTCTCCCACTTGCACTAAAGTCAATAATCTAGTTCACATCACCATGTGATCTGCATTGTTATGAATCTAACACCCTATGAGTTCTGGGGCTCGATTATGTTTTGCATGTGAGAGAGGTCTTTTAGTCAACAAGTCTGCATCATTCAGATTCGTATGTACTTTGCAAATCTCTACGTCATATTGTAGACACTACTACCACACTCCACTTGGAGCTATTCCAAATGGTTGCTCCACTATACGTATCCGGATTGCTACCAAGAGTCATACGGATTGGTGTTAAAGCTTGCATCGACGTAACTCTTTACGATGAATTCTTTATCACCTCCATAATCGAGAAACATTCCCTTAGTCTCTTAGTTCCTAAGGATAAACTTGACCGTTGTCTAGCGATCCACTCCTGGATCACTCTTGTACCCCTTGACGGACTCATGGCAAGGCACACACAGGTGCGGTACACAGCATGGCATACTATACAGAGCCTATGGCTAAGGCATAGAGGACGAAGTTTGTCCTTTCTATTTCTTCTACCGTGGTCGAGCTTTGAGTCTCACTCAACTTCACACCTTACAAAGCAGGCGAGAACACTTCTCTCTGACTGATCCATATTGAACTCTTTCAAAATCTTGTCAAGGTATGTACTCATTGAAAGTCTCATCAAGCATCTTGATCTATCTCTATAGATCTTGATGCTCAACAATTAGGTAGCTTTATCCAGGTCTTCCTTTGAAAAACTCTTTTCAAATAACCCTTATGCTTTCCAGAAATTCTACATCATTTCTGATCAACAATATGTCAACCACATACGCTTATTAGAAACTCTATAGTGCTCCCACTCACTTCATTGTCAATACAAGTTTCTCGTAAACTTTGTATAAACTTAAAAACTTTGATCACCTCATCAAAGCATATATTCCAACTCCAAGATGCTTGCTCCAAACCATAGAAGGATTCCTGGAGCTCGGACACCTTTTAGCATCATTAGGACTGACAAAACCTTCTAGTTGTATCACATACAACCTTTCCTCAAGTAAACTATTAAGGAAACGATGTTTTGTCATCCATCTGCCAGATTTCATAATTGAAAAATGCAGCAACTGCTAACATGATTCCAATAGACTTTAGCATCGCTACAAGTGAGAAAGTCTCATCTCAGTCAATTCTTTGAACTTGTTGGAAACTTCTTTGCGACAAGTCGAGCTTTATAAATGGTGACATTTACCATTAGCGTCTGTCTTCATATCAAAGGTCCATTTGTCCTCGACGACCTGCCGTCCAACGAGCAAGTCTACCAAAGTCTATACATGGATCCTTTCTCGGATTTCATGGCCTCTAACCATTTGTCGGAATCCGGGCCCATCACCGCTTATCCATAGCTCGTAGGTTCATCGTTGTCCAACAACATGACCTCTAATACAGGGTTCTCATACCACTCAGGAGTAGTATGCGTCCTTGTCGACCTATGAGGTTCGATAGTAACTTGATCTGAAGCTTCATGATCATCATCATTTACTTCCTCTTCAACTGACGTAGGTTCCACAGGAACATCTTTCTGTGCTAAGCTACTCTCTGGTTGAAACAAAGGTTCAACACCCTCATCACGTTCTATCTTCCTCCCACTCAATTCTTTTGAGAGAAACTTTTTCACGGGAAAGGACCCGTTTTAGAAGCAAACACCTTGCACTCGGATCTGAGATAGAAGGTGTACCCAACTATTCTTAGGGTATTCTATGAAGATGCATTTGTCCGCTTTGGGTTCGAGCTCATTAGGTGAAAACCTTTTTCACATAAGTGTCGCGGCCCAAACATTAAGAAATGCCAGCTTAGGTTTCTATCAAACCATAATTCACACGGTGTCATCTCAATGGATTTAGATGGTGCCCTGTTTAAAGTGAATGTAGTTGTCGCTAATGCATAACCCCAAAACTATAGTAGCAAAACGATAAGAGATATCATAGAACAGACCATATCCAATAGAGCATGACTATGATGTTCGGACACACCATCACACTATGGTGTTCCAGGTGGCGTGAGTTGTGAAACAACTTTCACATTGTCTAAAGTTGTATGCCAAACTCGTAACTCAGATATTCACCTCCATGATCATATCGCAAACATTTTCATCTTCTTGTCACGATGATCTCAAACCTCACTCTCAATTTGCTTGAACTTTTCAAATGACTCAGACCTATGTTTCATTAAGTAAATATACACCATATCTACTCAAATCATCAGTGAAGGTAAGAAAATAACGACATCCACCGCACGCTACAACACTCATTGGATTACATACATCAACATGTATTTTTTCCAATAAATCACTTTCCCGCTCCATCAAACCGGAAAACGGGATCCATAGTCATCTTGCCCAAGAGGCATGGTTCGCATGTCTCAACCGATTTGAAATCGAATGAGTCCAAAGATCCATCAACATGGAGTTTCTTCATGTGATTTATACCAATATGACATTTAGCGGCAGTGCCAGAAGTATGTGGTACTATCATTAGTAATTTTGTATCTTTTTGCATCAATGTTATGAACATGTGTATTACTACGATCAAGATTCAACAAACCATTCTCACTAGGTGCATGACCATTGAAGGTATTATTCATGTAAATAGAATAACCATTATTCTCTTACTTAAATGAATAACCGTATTGCAATAAACATGAGCTAATCATGTTCATGCTCAACGCAAAACATCAAATAACATTTATTTAGGTTCGTTACTAATCCCGAAGGTAGAGAGAGCATGCGATGTTGATCACATCAACCTTGGAAACATTTCCAACACACATCGTCACCTCACACTTATCTAGTCTCCGTTTATTCCGTAGCTTTCACTTTGAGTTACTAACATTTAGCAATCGAACCGGTGTCCAATACCCAGGTGCTACTAGGAGTACTAGCAAGGTACACATCAATAACATGTATATCAAATATATCTCTGTTGATGTTGCCAGCCTTCTTATCTACCAAGTATCGAGGGTTGTTCTGCTTCAGCGACCGCTCTACTCATAATAGAAGCACTTGGTCTCGGATTTGGGTTCAACCTTGGGTTGCTTCACTGGAGCAGCAACTGTCTTTCCATCCATGAAGTTTTCCTCTTTTCCCTTGCCCTTTTCGAAACTAGTGGTTTTACTAACCATCAACACTTGATGCTCCTTCTTGATTTCTACTTTTGCGGTGTCAAACATCGTGAATAGCTCAGGGACCATTATTTCTATCCCTGGCATTTCATAGTTCATCACGAAGCTCTAGTAGCTTAGTGACGGTGACTTGGAGAACTATATCAATCACTATCTTATCTGGAAGATTAACTCCCACTTGATTCAAGCGATTGTAGTACCCAGACAATCTAAGCACATGCTCAACGATTGAGCTATTCTCCTTCATATTGCAGGCAAAGAATCTTGTTGGAGATCTCATATCTCACAACATGGGCACCAGCCTGAGATCACAATCTCAGCTCTTAGAACAACTCATATGTTCCTTGATGTTCAAAACGTTTGGGAGCCTCAATTCTAAGCTGTAATGCATGACGCACTAAACTATCAAGTAGTCATCAGAACATGCCTATCAGATGTTCACAACATCTACAAACGATGCTAGAGGGGTTGGCGCACCGAGCGGTGCATTAAGGACATAAGCCTTTTGTGCATCAATGAGGACAATCCTCAAATCACGGACCCAGTCCGCAATATTGCTACCATCATATTTCAACTCTATTTCTCTAGGAACATATAAAAATTCTATGGAGCTACAACATGAGCTAGTAATCTACAACATAATTTGCAAAGACACTACTTACTAAGTTCATGATGATGAGTTCAATTAATCATATTACTTAAAAACTCCAACTCAAACTGACATCCCCCCGGTCATTCGAGTGATACATGATCCAAATTCACCAACTCAAGTCCGATCATCACGTGAGTTGAGGTGGTTTCAATGGTGAAGATCATCATGTTGATCATATCTACTACATGACTCATGTTCGAATTTTCGATCTCTTGTGTTCCGAGGCCATGTATGTACATGCTAGGCTCATCCGAGTATTCTGCATGTGCAACACTGGCTTGCACCCGTTGTATGTGAACGTAGAGTCCATCACACCCGATCATCACGTGGTGTCTCGACACGACGAACTTTTGCAACGGTGCACACTCGGGGAGAACACAATTTATCTTGAAATTAAGTGAGGGATCACCTTATAATGCTACCGTCGTATTAAGCAAAACAAGGTGCATAAAAGGATTAACATCACATGCAAATCATAAGTGACATGATATGGCCATGAACTTGTGCTTTTGATCCCCATCTTGAAAGCACCGACATGATCTCCATCGTCACCGGCATGACACCATGATCTCCATCATCTTGATCTTCATCAACGTCACGCCTACCATGCTTCTACTACTATTGCTACTGTTTGACGATAAAGTAAAGCACTACATAGTGCTTAATGATTGACACGCGGGTCATACAATAATTAAACACAACGCTATGGCTCCTGCCGGTTGCCGTACTCATCGACATGCAAGTCGTGATATTCTATAGAACACATGATTATCTCATACATCACATATATCTCATCATGTGATTGGCCATATAATATCACAACATACCCTAGAAAAACAAGTTAGACGTCCTCTAATTGTTGTTGCATGTTTTACGTGGCTGCTACGTGTATCTAGCAAGAACAATTCTCACCTACGCATAAACCACAACGGTGATACATAATTTGCTTTTCAACCTTCTCAAGGACCACCTTAGTTGAATCCGATCCAACTAAAGTAGGAGAAACAGAAACCCGCCAGCCATCTTTGTGCAATGAAGTTACACGTTAGTCGATGGAACCAGTCTCTCGTAAGTGTATGAGTAAGGTTGGTCCGGGCCGCTTCATCCCACAATACTGCTGAACCAGAACACGACCAAGGGATCTCAGCATCAATGCCCACAAACTCTTTGTGTTCCACTCGATATCTCATCTACACATAGACCTAGCTCACGATGCCACTATTGGGGAATGTTGCATGGGAAACAAAAAAATTCATGGTGATGAGAATCTGCGAGAGGGAGAGTGGATCTACATATCCTTGTAGATCGCTAAGCGGGAAGCGTTAAAACGCGGTTGGTGTAGTCGAACGTCTTCGCGATCCAAATTGCCGAGCGTCCCGCGATCTCATCACGATCCGTCCCGCGATCTCATCATGATCCCTCCCACGATATCATCACGATCTGTCCCGCGATCCAATCACGAATCGTCTCGTGATCTTGACCATGGTCCTTTTGATCGAGCGCCGAACGGACGACACCTCCACGTTCAGCACACGTACAGCTCGATGACGATCTCCGCCTTCTTGATCCAGCAAGAGGGAGTTGATAGGTAGACGAGTTCTCCGACAGCGTACTCGTAGTGATTCAGATCGCGGTCGATTCCGATCTAAGCGCCGAACAACGGTGCCTCCGCGTTCAACACACGTGCAGCCCGGTGATGTCCCCTACGCCTTGATCCAGCAAGGAAGAAGGAGAGGTTAAGGGAGAGATCCGGTAGCACGACGGCATGGTGGCGGTGAAGCTGCGTGGTACTCTGGCAGGGCTTCGCCAAGCACTACGGAGGACGAGGAGGTGGAGAGATAGGGCTGCGCCGAGAGAAAGAGAGAGATTCGTATGGCCGACAACCCCATAACCCCCACTGTTTATAGGAGGAGGGGAGGAGGGTGAGCCCCCTCTAGGGTTCCCAACCTAGGGGTTGCAGCAGCCCTAGATGGGAGGAGGGCCGGCAGCCAAGGTGGGGAGAGAGGGGGGCGTGCCCTAGGGTGGGCCTAGGGCCCATCTGCGCCTAGGGTTTGCCCCCTCTCCTCCTAGCTGTGCCTTGGGCTGAGGTGGGAGGCGCACCAGCCCACCTAAAGGCTGGTTCCCTCCCACTCTTGGCCCATGTAGCCTTCCGGGGCCGGTGGCCCCTCCCAGCGGACCCCCGGAAACCTTCCGGTGGTCCCGGTACATTGCCGATGATGCCCGAAACACTTCCGGTGACCAAATCCTCACTTCCTATATATGAATCTTTACCTCCGGACCATTCCGAAATTACTCGTGATGTCTAGGATCTCATCCGGGACTCCAAACAACCCTTAGGAACAACGTACACTATTCTCATATAACCCAAGCATCATCGAACCTTAAGTGTGTAGACCCTACGGGTTCGGGAGGTATGTAGACATGACCGAGACACCTCTCCGGTCAATAACCGACAACTCGATATGGATACCCATGTTGGCTCCCACATGCTCCACGATGATCTCATCGGATGAACCACGATGTCGGGGATTCACTCAATCATGTATACAATTCCCTTTGTCTACCGGTATGACACTTGCCCGAGATTCGATAGTCGGTATCCCTATACCTTGTTCAATCTCGTTACCGGAAAGTATCTTTACTCGTTCCATAAAACATCATCCCGTGTCTAAATCCTTATTCACATTGAGCTCATTATGATGATGTCTTACCGAGTGGGCTCAGAGATACCTCTCTCTCACATGGAGTGAAAAATCCCCGTCTCGATTAATGCCAACCCAACAGACACTTTCGGAGATACCCGTAGTGCACCTTTATAGCTACCCAGTTATGTTGTGACATTTGGCACACCCAAAGCATTCCTACGGTATCTGGGAGTTGCACAATTTCATGGTCTAAGAAAATGATACTTGACATTAGAAGAGCTTTAGCAGACGAACTACACGATCTTGTGCTATACTTAGGATTGGGTCTTGTCCATCACATCATTCTCCCAATGATGTGATCCCGTTATCAACAACATCCAATGTCCATGGTCATGAAACCATGACCATCTATTGATAAACGAGCTAGCCAACTAGAGGCTCACTAGGGACATGTTGTGGTCTATGTATTCACACACGTATTACGGTTTCCGGCTAATACAATTACAGCATGAACAATAGACAATTATCATGAACAAGGAAATATAATAATAACCATTTTATTATTGCCTCTAGGGCATATTTCTGTTGGAAATATGCCCTAGAGGCAATAAATAAAGTGTTTATTATTATATTTCCTTGTTCATGATAATCATTTATTATCCATGCTAGAATTTTATTAATTGGGAACATCGATACATGTGTGGATACATAGACAACCCAGTGTCCCTAGTATGCCTCTAGTGAACTAGCTTGTTTATCAAAGATGGTTATGGTTTCCTGACCATGGACATAAGATGTCATTTGATAACAAGATCACATCATTGGGAGAATGATGTGATGGACAAGACCCAAACTACAAACGTAGCATATGAATGTGTCAGTTTATTGCTACTGTTTTCTGCATGTCAATGTATATGTTCCTATGACCATGAGATCATGTAACTCACTGACACCGTAGGAATACCTTGTGTGTATCAAACGTCGCAACGTAACTGGGTGACTATAAAGGTGCTCTAAAGGTATCTCCGAGGGTGTATGTTTAGTTGACATGGATCAAGACTGGGATTTGTTACTCCGTGTGACGGAGAGGTATCTTAGGGCCCACTCGGTAATACAACATCACAACAAGCCTTGCAAGCAATGTGTCTAAGTGTTAGCCACGGGATCTTGTATTACGGAACGAGTAAATAGACTTGCCGGTAACGAGGTTGAACTAGGTATTGAGATACCGACGATCGAATCTCGGGCAAGTAACATACCAAACAACAAAGGGAACGTTATACGGGATTAACTAAATCCTTGACATAGAGGTTCAACCGATAAAGATCTTCGTAGAATATGTAGGAACCAATGTGGACATCCAGGTCCCACCATTGGTTATTGACCGTAGAGGTGTCTCGATCATGTCTACATAGTTCTCGAACCCGCAGGGTGTGCACACTTTAGGTTCGGTGACGTTTCAGTAGTGTAGAGTTATGTATGGTGTTGACCGAAGTTTGTTCGGAGTCCCGAATGAGATCCCAGACATCACGAGGAGCTCCGGAATGGTCCGGAGGTAAAGATTCATATATAGGAAGTCCCAGTTTGGTCGCCGGAAAAGTTTCGGGCTCATCGATAGTGTACCGGGAGTGCCGGTAGTGTACCGGGAGACCACCGGGAGGGGTATTTCGACCAAAGAGGCTTCATGGGGTTTAGGAGAGTGAATACCAGCCCTTAGTGGGCTGGTGTACATCCCACACAAGGCCCATGCGGCTGGGAAGAAAATACCAAAAGGAAAAAGGTGGAAAAAGGCAAAAAGGGCTATATATGGAAGGAGTCCTAATCCCACATGGAGTGGGAAGAGGAGGACTCCTCCCTAGCCGGCCGAAACAGGTGGGGCTTGTCCCTTGCGCCAGCTCCTCCTCCTCCCCCTCTCCTCCTATATATACTATAGGGGTTTGAGGGTTTTGGCACAAGTGCTTTCTTCCACGTGCAACCCTAACCTCCAGTGCATAGTTTCTCCTCTAGATCGGATTTCTGCAGTGCTTAGGCGAAGCCCGGCAGGAATAGCTCCACCACCATCGCCGGAGCGCCGTCATGCTGCCGGAGAAATCTTCCACCTCTCTGCTCGCTCTTGCTGGATCAAGAAGGTGGAGATCGTCATCAAGTTGCACGTGTGCTGAACGCGGAGGTGCCGTCCGTTCGGTACTTGATCGGGACGGATCGTGTTCGTGATTGGATCGCGTGACGTTCGGCGATTTGGATCGCGGAGACGTTCGACTACACCAACTGTGTTTCTTAACGCTTCCACTTAGCGATCTACAAGGGTACATAGATCCACTCTCCCTCTCGTAGATGCTCATCACCATGGATAGGTTTGCCTGTGGGTAGGAATTCTTTTCCCCATGCAACGTTCCCCAATAGTGGCATCATGAGCTAGGTTGATGGTTCGATGAGATCTCGAGTAGAACACAAAAGGTTTGTGGGCATTGATGCTTAGATTGCTTCCTCCCTTGGTCGTCTTTTGGTTCAGGGTTATTGTGGGATTAAGCGGCCCGGACCAACCTTACTCGTACGCTTACGAGAAACCGGTTCCCTCAACTGCACTTGTCGCAAAAGATGGCTAGCAGGTGTTAGTTTCTTCTACTTTAGTTGGATAGGATTCGACAAAGGCGGTCCTTGAGAAGGTTGAAAAGCAACTTACGTATCACCGTTGTGGTTTATGCGTAGGTGAGAATTGTTCTTGCTAGATACCCGTAGCAGCCACGTAAAACATGCAACGACAATTAGAGGACGTCTCACTTGTTTTTGCAGGGTATGTTGTGATGCGATATAGCCAATTATATGATGTGATATATGTGATGTATGAGATGATCATGTGATGTATAGATTATCATGACTTGCATGTCGATGAGTACGGCAACCGGCAGGAGCCATAGGGTTGTCTTTAATTATTGTATGACCTGCGTGTCAATCATTAAGAGCTGTAATGATTTACTTCATCGCTAAATGGTAGCAATAGTAGTAGAAGCATGTTGGGCGCGACAACCCAGATGGTGACACATTGATGGAGATCAAGATGATGGAGATCATGGTGTCATGCCGGTGACGATGGAGATCTTGTCGGTGCTTTCTAGATGGAGATCGAGAGCACAAGTTGATGGCCATATCATGTCACTTATGATTTGCATGTGATGTTAATCCTTTTATGCACCTTGTTTTTCTTAGGACGACGGTAGCACTACTAGGAAAAGGCCTGCTAGTGGCGCACCTTTTTTGGCCACTAATGGCGCACTACAGGTGTGCCACTAGCATCACACCACTAGTAATTAATACTAATGGCGCACCCCTGGTGCGCGATTAGTATACCAGATACTAATGGCGCACCAAGGAGTGCGCCATTAGTATATCACACGGTGCGCCATTAGTATGCCTCCCAGGGGGCCATATTTACCTTGTGCTCTGGCTTACTAATGGCGCACTTGTATATGATGCGCCACTAGTGTGCTTACTGCAGCGCGCCACTAAAGTGCAGAGTGGTGTGCCACTGGTATGAATATTAGAGAATATTTTTTTTCTTTTCTGATATTTGCACAGGTTACAAAACCTATTACTGCACAGAATATAGACAGAACAACATATAAACAGCAGATTTATAGAATACAATAGAAGATTAGTCTCCGAATAGAATTCATCATATTAGTCTCCGAATTTAAAATACCGAACAAAGTTAGAACATTACAAGTCTCGAGACCGCGACTAGCGAGTTTGTCTTCACATTACAAGTCGATATCGATCATCTAAACTACCATCACATAGAAGAGAGCTGCGGTCATCATGATGAGCATCATCGCGATGAAACTGGTCTTCATCTGGTTCCTCTAACGCTCCCTCCTCTCTCCCGCTAGATAGCCCGCGTATCTAGCTTCCGCCTCCGCCCTAGTGGTGTACCCTTTGTAACTGTTACCGCTGAAACGGTGAACCTGTCTCCGACACTCCTCCTAGTCGTCGTAGACTCCAGGAACCTTACCCTTGTACACGAAATACGACGGCATCTCTATGCACTAGCCAAACAAAACGTTAGTAGCAATTCACAAACAATACATAAGAAATATATAAGTATGCAACAAAATGATCGGAAGAGAAAAGAAACACAAAATGGTCCTACTAATAAATAGTATCGATTACATATAAGTTGAACGACTGTCCAAACCAAAGAGACATACAAGTTCATTAAAGTTTAATATTAGAAAATGAGCCAATCGACATTTCAAAACTACATAGCATCACTACTTTTGACTCGACTCAGGGACTGGAGCATGGATGAAGCCGCCGTATTTCGTGATGGTCATGAAATCGCGGGCGTTGTCATCCTGCGTTTGTAGCGTTGTTTCTATCTCACTGTTGGACGGTTGATATCTGAGGTAGAACTGCCTCGATGTACGAAGGACATCTTGATGGATGATTTCCGCAAACTCTGACTGGATGCAATAGAATTCTTGTCTGATGTCCGCGTCCTGGATTGCCGACATGCATGTGGCCCAATCTTTGAGATTATTTGGTAGCAGAAGGTGATTATGGTCCCGTACGATCGCCCGCATGTGATGGAGGGCATAGTAGGTATCCTTCTGACTGCCAGGCGGCTGCTTGATGCAGGGGAACGTCGTATTGTGGATGGACACGTGCTTGCCATACCTACGAATTGTCCTGCTGAAGGTGTCTAGAGATCTGGCGTAGCCGGGGAGAACATCATCAATAACTTTCTTGATATTTGTGTTGTCTTTCTTCGACTGACGGTCCGAGTCGAAATACGTGGCCATGGAATATTTTGGGCTTAAGAGGATGAGTGTGCAATGTGTGTCACTGCACAAAATACGGAATGTTAGAAAAAAAGAACGATCGAGATCTAAGAAATCATATGTTACGGGGCGGTGAGGGGATGACTTACTCGGGAAAGTAAGGCATGAGGAAGTTATCCTTATCTGGGTTTGCCAGAATGACGCCTTCGAGGTGTGAACTCGCGACTTGTCAGTCCCAGTGCTGCCCAAGATCTTGGCACACATGTAGAAGGGGACGACTATCACGATGTCCGGGGTCTTGTCTCTAATGTTCCGCATCTCCATACTCAGGGAAAATAGCCGAAAAAAGGTGTAGTGCAACAGATGAACGTTAAACATAGCGAAGATGTCATCAAACTGCAGGACGGTCGTACACCCGATGGCGCTATCCACAAAGCCTTTGCCCCTCTGGAACCTTGGCCACGAAAACCGGGTATGCCACATCATTCTCGGAGAGACGCTACTTCTCCAAAGAAAGAACATTGTCATGCAGACTCCACATAGCACCGGTTGCAGCATTGAGCAGATTAGTCGGTAGCATCGGCCTACCCTCCACATGCACCCTCCTCAAGATATCCTTAGGTGAAGGTGGCCCGTCCTGAGCACGGCTTGTACTCGGTGCCGGCTAGCTTGCACCGCCCTTGTTATTCTTTGTTTTCCATCCCTTCTTCTTCTGCTGTAATGGGATCGAGTTCTGCTCACAGACCGCCTTCTTGAGTGTGTTGGGGCTGATAATAGTTCGCACCTCGGCTATCTGAGGCTTGGTGAAGGCGGCAGTTGGAGGCATCTCCTGAGAACTGAACGCCAGACGACGCCTATTGCAATTGGGTTTCTCCGCGGTACCAGCTAGATCGCGGTCGTCTTTTGCAGGGTTGGGTTCTTGAGAGGAGGCCCGAAGAATTCGTCACTGTACCCATGTTCAGCAAAGTACTTATCGACGTTGGTAAATGTACCATCATCGTCGTCATCGTCCGGGTCCTATGCCATATGCATGTCCGGCATGTTCGGTAGCGTTGCGGCGGTCTTGCCATGGCTTGGCGCCAGAACGACTGGCGGTGTTGTCTATGGGGTGGTGTCCCCTGCCCCCAAATGAATCTGGCTCTTCGGCCAAAGCAGGGGCCAGCTTACGTAGGCGCTGAGGGTCATCACATCATCTTCGTCATCCCCAGCGGGTCGAATCGGAGGTAACAAGTCGTCGCAGCCTGGCAGCACCCGAACCAGTTCAACCCTATACACGATGGGTGGCATCGGATTACCGTGGAACACGGGGTTGCCCAGTTGAACAATTCTGCCCATGGCGACATTGATCAACTCGCCGCCCACAAAGTGCAGGAGAGTGCATGGAACGTCGGTGGCGCCCTGCGAAAACATGTAGGGCGTCAGGGATGCCCAGTCAAAGGCAAGGAGATGAAGTCATCGGCCGAGAGGCTTAGTTACCGTGATGGCGTCGAGCTCCGCTAATGTCGAGGCACCGCCAACGGCGGGCGTGCAACTGACGGAGGGGCCGCTTGCTGCCGAGGTGTCGGCCGGCGTACACCTGGGCGCATTAAGCTCCAATGCCCGTGCCGGCGCCGGAGACACCAATACCGCCTCCGCCGGAGACACCAATGGCGCCGCCTGCGCGTTGTGCGAGTTGCTGGCCGTGAGGCTAGGAACCAGGGGCGTCCCCTGTTGGCCGCCCGCAATCCACGTCTGCAGCCCCTGAATCAAGGTAGGCACAATGGCGGTGAGTGTCGTTCCCAGTTGTTGTTGCACTTGCTCTTGGACCATCTCTGGAATCCGCGCCACTTGTGCCTTGAGTTCTTGAACCTCGCGTGACTGGCTTTCCGAGCTGGTCTTTCTCTCCTTTCGCCCACCAGCGTTATAGTATGGCGACCATTTTGTGGACAAGCCTTTGCCGGCCACACGACCAGCTGACGACGGCTTACTGAACTTATCCTTGTTTTTCATTATGTTCAATGCCCTATTTAAAGTGTTGTCCTGAGGGGAGCTCTGAGACGACCCTGCGCTACTGCTTTCAGTCTCCTGCGGAAGGAATGTGAACCATTTAGAAATTTGGCTTCATTAATTAGAATGCAACCCTATGGAGCTAATTACGCGGGGGTCTATTCCTTACCAGAACACGCTCAAGCGCCTTGGTCTTCGCATCCGTGGTAAGCTCCTTTGTTACCGGGTCCACCTTCTATCGGGCCCTGACATATTTCTTGGTCTGCTTGTCACGGTATTTCTCGAAGCGGGGCGGTAGGCCTTGCTCGGCACGCTCCGCGTCCTCCTTGTCCCATATAGGTTCCGCCACTCTATAACCGCCGGGACCAAGTTGGTGGACCCCTAAGTTCAAGTCCCGCACATCTTTCCCCCACTGACTTGATTCCACGGTTGCGCTGCTCTCGCACTTGATCTTGAACTCCTTGTAGTCATCTTCGATGATCGAAGGATTTTTCGCCTTGATCTTCTCATAACTATCACCTCTGTCAATCTTTCTCTTCACCGCGCTTCTCCAAGTAGACAGGGTCGTGCTCATCTTCGTGAGGGCGCCACTGTTCACTTTATTCCCTGAGAGGCGTGTGTTTGCGACGTCATCGGGAACTTGTATCGTTCGAGCAGCTTCGTGAAGAGGAGGCTCCGCAAATTCCCTCGGTCAGGATGCCTTAGGTTCTCGGTGTTGATCGAGACGGTGCTCCAGAGAATGCACCCGAGCTGAACCGAGTACCCCTTGACTAATTCTTTGGGCGCTGTTGGATGCCCCTTGGAGGACACTTCAGTAAATTCCTCCTTGACGGTGCCGAGCATGTTCGGGCGCCGGTCCTTACATTGCCTCTTCGGTTGGCTGCCATCTATGTGTGCGCTTCCATCATCAGTGGTGGCATCCTTGGCCGCACCATCAGTGGTGTCATCCCCGATGCCACTAGGGGTTGTGTAGTCGGGATCGGTCTCTTCTGCGGCATCCTCATAGCGGTGAGGTTCTTCCTCCATCTCCTGGGACAACTCCCAGAATGCCTTGCCCGAACCGCCGGCCTCATCGTTGTGGGCCATGTTTCGCTCTAAATAGGAAAAAAGTTTGGTCAAAAAGTTGGTTATTGTCAAGGGCCTACAAAACTGAATTTTGGAAATCTACAGAATGAACAAGCTAAGGGCTGCAAATGCCCGCAAGGCTTCAAGGGTGACGGCATAATGGCTCAGTGTTATTTAAGGGTTGGTTTGTGAGGAATTATCATGGTCTCATCATTTAGGGTTTGTCGACATCGAGGCATCCTAAGATAATGCTGCTCAAGATTCAAGGCCGGAAGGAGGGCACGGTCCAGGTATATATGTATACAATATTTGTTGATAATAAGAAGCTGTTCAGGTGACAATGTGTGTACTCATTTTGTGGTTGTGTTGCGGACATAGGTGGTCAGAATGATCGAACCACAGAATCACCAATTGGAGCTAAGTGGCAAACCAAATATTTTCAAAAAGTATGAGAATATGATTTGCATAACAAGTGACAGAAATGTGTGGTTCGTAGGGCAGATTCGCATTACTTCAATTGCTGGTTTTGGAGGGCAAAGCATTGTTAAATGGTCTAAGAGCTGGAAGAGCAACAGCCTTTACAAGTTTAGGTGCATGTGGGCAGAGCAGCGTAGGGAGAAAACGAATAGGGGAATTCAAACTCCGTCCCATGCATTAGTAGCAAGTACCCCATATGTCCTATTTTTAGCAAAGTATTGCTAAAATTCACGGAAAATTTCAGCATGACCTTTGCTGAAAATAGGACATATGGAGTACCCAAATTTGCCGGAACGGACGTTAATCGACATTCCGGTAAACTCAAGGGCCTCTCGAGGTACCTGCAAAATCATTACTCAAGTGGGTTTTGATGAACATGTTGAGATAATTTTGAATAAGGTGCCTCAAAAACGTCAAACCTTGATGTTCTCGGCAACAATGCCTCCCTGGATACGCAAGCTGATGCAGAAGTACCTCAATGATCCGGTCATAGTCGACCTTGTGAGCGCTACTTACTTTTAAGAAATAAGTAGCTACTACCTGGAATTGGTTTATGACACTATTCCTAGTTTAATCTTATAGCTATCAATTAACCGCATAAACTAACCCTTCTTACGAAGTTCTGTTAAGTTTAGTGTGATTGAAGTTTTCAAGTTTTTGGTGAGGTACCAATATGAGGAGAATAAGGAGTGAAAAGAACCTAATCTTGGGGGATCCAAAGGCACCCCCAAAGCAATATCCAAGTAATAGTCAAGCGCTTAAGCTTGGGGATGCCCCGGAAGGCATCCTCTCTTTCGTCTTCAACACTATCGGTATATCTTACTTGGAGCTATATTTTTATTCGTCACATAATATGATTTTTTCCTGGAGCATCATTTTATTTTGTTGTTCTATGTTAGGTGTTATTTATAATCTTTTTTTTCAATAAAAAGTTTCAATAATTGCCTTTATGATGCTTGAATTGCATGTTTGATATGTGCTGTGTAAAAACAAAATCTTCTGCTGTAGTGCTTGAATTTTCATATTTTACTGGTACATGGAAAGTTTATGAAACTTTTAAACGGTATTTTGATATAAATTAGTTAGCTTGTCCTAAATTTTCATAATTTTTTGAGTTACAGAAGTACAATGTTTTCATAAATTCCTACAGACTATTATGTTTGGACAGATTACTGTCATAGTTTTGTTATCTACTTATCCTATAGTGTCCATAGCCTATATTGGTAGATATAAATTGTGTAAATGATAGTAAACAGTAGATGATGTTTTAAAATATTGTGCAACTTATCTTGGCAGTACATGAAGTATTAATTTATTATTATGTGTACTAACCTATCTCACGAGTTCGTTTTGAGTTTTGTGTGGATGAAGTTTATAAGAATTAGGAAAACCATGATATGAGAGGAATTAAGGAGACACAGGAGCTCAAGCTTGGGGATGCCCAAGGCATACCTAATTAATATTTCAAGGAGTCTCAAGAATCTAATCTTGGGGATTTCCCGGTTAGCATCCCAACTTTCTTCTTCAACAATTATCGGTTAGCCTATGTTGAGCCTAAATTTTAATTCATTCACATGATGCATGCTATTCTTGGAGTGCTATTTTTATTTTGCTTGTTGTTGAGTAAAAAATTCAGATCTGAAAATCTTTATTGAGAGAGATAGAGAAATTTCTCACATAGCTACTTAATTGTTTGACTACTCATTGATCTTCACTTATATGTTTTGGAGTAGTTTTGTCATTTACTCTCGTGCTTCACTTATATCCTATGAGTAAATGTTTGAATGAATTGAATATCATAAATATGAAATTATATATGTTTTATATGCTTATCCCATTGGGAGTAATGACCACATATAAGAAGTATAGGTGGTAAAATTTATTGATACTTAGCAAACACCGCATTGGTCACTTGAACAATTCATGAAAGAATATTGAAGGTAGAGAGATTTCAAATATAAATATACTTTCTTGGACATCTTCTATGATTGTGAATACCCATTAATTATTTTCAAACTTAAGAAAATTATTTCAAGTTGGACAAGGAAGAAAACGTAATGAGTTATGCTTGGGTATATTTGTATAGAAGTTATATTGTTATGGATCCACCAACATGTGGTGCTTGCTTAAGATCTTTTGCTAGCCAAAAAATTGTACTAAGTAGAGATACTACTTGTGCATCCGAAACCTTAAACCCGGTTTCTTGCCATGAGTGTCCACCATATCTGTTGGGGAATGTTGCATGGGAAACAAAAAATTTCCTACGCACACCTAAGATCTATCCATGGTGAGGAGCATCTACGAGAGGGAGAGTGGATCTACATATCCTTGTAGATTGACAAGCGGGAAGCATTAAGAAACGCGGTTGGTGTAGTCGAACGCCTTCGCGATCCAAATCGCCGAGCGTCCCGCGATCTCATCACGAGCCGTCCCGCGATCTCATCACGACCCATCCCACGATCCAATCACGAATCGTCTCGCGATCTTGATCATGGTCCTTCCGATCTAGCGTCGAACGAGTAAATAGACTTGCCGGTAACGAGGTTGAACTAGGTATTGAGATACCGACGATCGAATCTCGGGCAAGTAACATACCGAAGAACAAAGGGAACCTTATACGGGATTAACTAAATCCTTGAAATAGAGGTTCAACCGATAAAGATCTTCATAGAATATGTAGGAACCAATGTGGACATCCAGGTCCCACCATTGGTTATTGACCATAGAGGTGTCTCGGTCATGTCTACATTGTTCTCAAACCCGCAAGGTCTGCACACTTTAGGTTCGGTGACGTTTCGGTAGTGTAGAGTTATGTATGGTGGTGACCGAAGTTTGTTTGGAGTCCCGGATGATATCCCGGACGTCACGAGGAGCTCCTCCTCCTCCTCTCCTCCTATATATACTAGAGGGGTTTGAGGGTTTTGGCACAAGTGCTTTCTTCCACGTGCAACCCTAATCTCGAGTGCATAGTTTCTCCTCTAGATCGGATTTCTGCAGTGCTTAGGCGAAGCCCTGCAGGAATAGCTCCACCACCATCGCCGGAGCGCCGTCACGCTTCCGGAGAACTCTTCCACCTCTCCGCTCCCTCTTGCTGGATCAAGAAGGCGTAGATCGTCATCAACTTGCACGTGTGCTGAACGCGGAGGTGTCGTCCATTCGGTACTTGATCGGGACGGATCGTGTTCGTGATTGGATCGCAGGACGCTCGGCGATTTGGATCGCGAAGACGTTCGACTACACCAACCGCGTTTCTTAACGCGTCCTCTTAGCGATCTACAAGGGTACGTAGATCCATTCTCCCTCTCGTAGATGCTCTTCACCATGGATAGGTTTGCCTATGCCTAGGAAATTTTTTGTTTCGCATGCAACGTTGTGCCTAGGAATTTTTTTGTTTCCCATGCAACGTTCTGTTGGGGAACGTTGCATGGGAAACAACAATTTTCCTACGCGCATGCAAACCTATCCATGGTGATGAGCATCTACGAGAGGGAGAGTGGATCTACATACCCTTGTAGATCGCTAAGCGGGAAGCGTTAAGAAACGCGGTTGGTGTAGTCGAACTTCTTCGCAATCCAAATCGCCGAGTGTCCCGCGATCCAATCACGAACCGTCCCGCGATCTCGTCACGATCTGTCCCGCGATCCAATCACGAACCGTCCCGCGAAGCAATCACGAACTGTCCCGCGATCTCGTCACAATCCGTCCCGAGATCCAATCACGAACGTCTCGTGGCCTTGATCACGGTCCTTCCGATCTAGTACCGAACGGACGGCACCTCCGCGTTCAACACACGTGTAGCTTGATGACGATCTCCACCATCTTGATCCAGCAAGAGGAGGTGGAGAGGAGACAGAGTTCACCGGCAGCATAACGGTGCTCCGGTGATGGTGGTGGAGGGATTCCGGCAATGCTTCGCCTAAGCACTGCGGAAAACCGATCTAGAGGAGAAACTATGCACCGATGAAACGGGTAGCACGTGGCCGGAATTTCTATCCAAAACCCTAGCTATCCACCTGTATATATAGGAGGGAGGGAGAGGCAGCCCTTGGCGCAGGCCAAGGGCCTTCTTTGGTTCGGCCGAAGGGGGAGGAGGTGGAATCCTATTCCACCCCCAATCCTACTCCTAGTAGGATTGCTCCCTATTGGCTGATTTTTGCCCTTTTCCTTTTTGCCTTTTATCTCCTGCGCCATGGGCCTTATAGGCTGATTCCCCAGCCCACTAAGGGCTGGTAATTATCCTCTCACAGCCCATGGACCTCTTGGGGTCGAAATACCCCTCCCAGAGGTCTCCCGGTACACTACCGACACTCCCGGTACACTACCGATGAGCCCGAAACTTTTCCGACGACCAAATGGGGACTTCCTATATATGAATCTTTACCTCTGGACCATTCCGGAGCTCCTCGTGACGTCCTGGATCTCATCTGGGACTCCGAACAAACTTCGATTACCACCATACATAACTCTACACTATCGAAACGTCACCAAACCTTAAGTGTGCAGACCCTGCGGGTTCGAGAACTATGTAGACATGACCGAGACACCTCTATGGTCAATAACCAATGGCGGGACCTAGACGTCCACATTGGTTCCTACATATTCTACGAAGATCTTTATCGGTCGAACCTCTATGTCAAGGATTCAGTTAATCCCGTATAACGTTCCCTTTGTTCTTCGGTATGTTACTTGCCCGAGATTCGATCGTCGGTATCTCTATACCTAGTTCAACCTCGTTACCGGCAATTCTCTTTACTCATTCCGTAATACAAGATCCGGTGGCTAACACTTTAGTCAGATTGCTTGCAAGGCTTGTTGTGATGTTGCATTACCGAGTGGGCCCTGAGATACCTCTCCGTCACACGGAGTAACAAATCCCAGTCTCGATCCATGCCAACCCAACAGACACCCTCGGAGATACCTGTAGTGCACCTTTATAGTCACCCAGTTACGTTGCGACGTTTGATACACCCAAAGTATTCCTCCGATGTTAGTGAGTTGCATGATCTCATGGTCATAGGAACATATACTTGACATTCGGAAAATAGCAGCAATAAACTGACACGATCATATGCTACGTTTGTATTTTGGGTCTTGTCCATCTCATCAGTCTCCTAATGATGTGATCCCGTTATCAAATGACATCTCATGTCCATGGTTAGGAAACCTTAACCATCCGTTGATCAACGAGCTAGTTCACTAGAGGCATAATAGGGACATAGTGTTTTGTCTATGTATCCACACATGTATCTATGTTTCCAGTTAATACAATTCTAGCATGGATAATAAGCAATTATCATGAACAAGGAAATATAATAATAAACACTTTATTTGTTGCCTCTAGGGCATATTTCCAACAGTCTCCCACTTGCACTAGAGTCAATAATCTAGCTCACATCACTATGTGATTTACATTGTAATGAATCGAACACCCATGCAGTTCTGGTGTTGATCATGTTTAGCGCTTGGAAGAGGTTTAGTCAACGGGTCTGCAACATTCAGATCCGTGTGCACTTTGCAAATATTTATATCCTTCTCCTCGATATAATACCGGATGGAGTTGAAGCGTCGCTTTATATGTCTGGTCTTCTTGTGAAACCTTGGTTCCTTGCCTAGAGCAATGGTAGCAGTGTTGTCACAGAGCAGGCTCATCGGATTCAATGCACTGGGCACTACTCCGAGATCTGTCATGAACTGCTTCATCCAGACACCTTCCTTCACCGCCTCTGAGGCTGCGATGTACTCCGCTTCGCACGTAGAATCAGCTACCACGCTTTGCTTGGAACTGCACCAGCTTACCGCACCCCCGTTAAGAATAAATATGTATCCGGTTTGCGACTTAGAGTCGTCCGGATCAGTGTCAAAGCTTGCATCGACGTAACCCTTTACGACGAGCTCTTCATCACCTCCACAAACGAGAAACATGTCCTTAGCCCTTTTGAGGTACTTAAGGATATTCTTGACCGCCGTCCAGTGCTCCATTCCAGGATCACTTTAAAACCTTCCGGCCATACTTAAGGCAAGGCTGACATCGGGTCTTGTGCACAGCATTGCATACATGATAGAGCCTATGGCTGAAGCATAGGGGATGACGCTCATATTTTCTTTATCTTCTGCAGTCACTGGGCATTGAGTCTAACTCAACTTCACACCTTGTAACACAGGCAAGAACCCCTTCTTGGACTGTTCCATTTTGAACTTCTTGAAAACTTTATCAAGGTATGTGCTTTGTGAAAGTGCTATTAAGCGTCTCGATCTATCTCTATGGATCTTAATGCCTAATATGAAAGCAGCTTCTCCTAGGTCCTTCATTGAAAAACTCTTGTTCATATATTCCTTCATGCTCTCCAGCAATTCTATATTGTTTCCAATCAGCAATATGTCATCCACATATAATATTAGAAACTCTATAGAGCTCCCACTCATTTTCTTGTAAATACAAGCTTCTCCATAGACTTGTATAAACCCAAACGCTTTGATCACCTCATCGAAGCGCTTATTCCAACTCCGAGATGCTTGCACCAGTCCATAAATGGATCGCTGGAGTTTGAAAACTTTGTCAGCATTCTCTGGATCGACAAAATCTTCCGGTTGTATCATATACAACTCTTCCTCAAGGAAACCGTTGAGGAACGCTGTTTTGACATCCATCTGCGAAATTTCATAGTCGAAATAAGCAGCTATTGCCAACATGATTCTGACGGACTTAAGCATCGCTACAGGTGAGAAGGTCTCATCGTAGTCCACTCCTGGAACTTGTGAAAAACCCTTTGCCACAAGTCGAGCTTTATAGATGGTGACATTACCGTCCGCGTCCGTCTTCTTAAAGATCCATTTGTTCTGAATGGCCTTTCGCCCCTCAGGTAATACTTCCAAAGTCCATACTTTGTTTTCATACGTGGATCCCATCTCGGATTTCATGGCCTCTAACCATTTCTCGGAATCCGGGCCCGTCACCGCTCCTTCATAGCTCGTAGGTTCATTGTTGTCTAACAACATGACCTCCAAGACAGGATTGCCGTACCATTCACTAGTATTACGCGTCCTTGTCGACCTACGAGGTTCATTTGCAGCTTGATCTGAAGTTTCATGATCATCATCATTAACTTTTTCTTCAACCATCGCAGGCTCCACAGAAACACTTTTCTGTGCTGCGCTACTTTCCGGCAGAAGCAAAGGTTCAACAACCTCATCAAGCTCTATTTTCCTCCCACTCAATTCTTTCGAGAGAAACTCTTTCTCAAGAAATGTTCCATTCTTAGCGACAAACACTTTGCCCTCGGATCTGAGATACAAGGTATACCCGACTGTCTCTTTCGGGTATCCTATGAAGACGCATTTCTCTGCTTTGGGTTCCAGCTTTTCAGGCTGAAGCTTTTGACGTAAGCATCACATCCCCAGACTTTAAGAAACGACAACTTTGGCTTCTTGCCAAACCACAGTTCATATAGCGTTGTCTCAACGGCTTTCGATGGTGTCCTATTTAAAGTGAATGCAGCCGTCTCTAATGCATAACCCCAAAACGATAGTAGCAAATCAGCAAGAGACATCATAGAACACACCATATCCAATAAGGTACGATTACGACGTTCGGACACACCATTACGCTGTGGTGTTCCAGGCGGTGTCAACTGTGAAACAATTCCACACTGTCTTAAGTGACTGCCAAACTCATAACTCAGATATTCACCTCCTCGATCAGATCGCAGGAATTTAATCTTCTTGTTATGATGATTCTCAACTTCACTCTGAAATTGCTTGAACTTTTCAAATGTTTCAGACTTGTGTTTCATTAAGTAAATATACCCATATCTACTTAAGTCATCAGTGAAGGTGAGGAAATAACGATATCCACCACGCATTGTAACATTCATTGGACCGCACACATCACTATGTATGATTTCCAACAAGTCACTTGCCCGTTCCATTATTCCAGAGAACGGCGTTTTAGTAATCTTGCCCACAAGGCATGGTTCACATGTGTCAAGTGATTCAAAATCAAGTGACTCCAAAAGTCCATCTGCATGGAGCTTCCTCATGCGTTTTACACCAATATGACCTAAACGGTAGTGCCACAAGAAAGTGGTACTATCATTATTAACTCTACATCTTTTGGCATCAATGTTATGAACATGTGTATCATCACTATCAAGATTTAAGATGAATAATCCCCTCAAATTGGGTGCATGACCATAAAAGATATTACTCATATAAATAGAACAACCTTTATTCTCTGATTTAAACGAGTAACCGTCTCGCAATAAACAAGATCCAGAAATGATGTTCATGCTTAACGCAGGCACTAAATAACATTTATTCAGATTCATCACTAATCCTGATGGTAATTGAAGAGAGAGCACGCCGACGGCGATCACATCAACCTGGGAACCATTTCCCACGCGCATCATCACCTCGTCCTTCGCCAGCCTCTGTTTATTCCGCAGTTCCTGTTTTGAGTTGCAAATATGAGCAACCGAACCGGTATCAAATACCTAGGCACTACTACGAGAGCTAGTAAGGTACACATAAATAACATGTATATCGTATATACCTTGTTTGTCTTTGGCCGCCTTATTGTCAGCCAGGTACTTGGGGCAATTCTGCTTCCAGTGACCAGTTCCCTTGCAATGAAAGCACTCAATTTCTGGCTTAGGTCCATGCTTAGGCTTCTTTACAGGAGTAGCAACTGCTTTGCCATCCTTCTTGGTTTTACCCTTCTTGCCTTTGCCTTTGCTGTTTTTCTTGAAACTAGTGGTTTTATTGACCATCAACACTTGATGTTCTTTCTGGATTTCAGACTCAGCGACTTTCAGCATCGCAAACAGCTCGAGGACTAAATTGTTCATCCTGTGCATGTTATAGTTCATCACAAAGCTCTTGTAACTAGGTGGCAATGATTAAAGAACTCTGTCAATGATCGCCTCTGGCGGAAGGACAATTCCTAACTCCGCCAAACGAGTCGAGTACCCAGACATTTTGAGTACATGTTCACTGATAGATCCGTTCTCCTCCATCTTGCAAGCATAGAACTTATCGGAGGTTTCATACCTCTCGATCCGGGTGTTCTTCTCAAAGATAAACCTCAACTCCTGGAACATCTCGTATGCTCCATGACGTTCAAAACGTCGTTGAAGCATCGGTTCTAAGCCATACAACATTGCACACTGAACTATTGAGTAATCTCCAGCACGTGCCTCCCAAACGTTCTTAACGTCTTCGGAGGACACGGGAGCAGGTGGGTCGCCAAGCGGTGCATCAAGGACATATGATTTCTGGGAAGCCGTGAGGATAATCATCAGATTACGGGCCCAGTCAAAAAAGTTACTTCCATCATCTTTCAGCTTAGCTTTCTCTAGGAACGCATTAAAATTCAGTGGTGCTACTGCGCGAGCCATTGATCTACAACATAAATATGCAAAGGTTACTTAGACTATTGTTCATGATAATGAGTTTAGTTAATCAAATTACTAAAGCTCCCACTCAAATTGACATCCCTCAGGTCATCTGAGTGTCACATGATCCAAATTCACCAACTCAAGTCCGATCATCACGTGAGTTAAGTTGGCTTCATTGGTGAACATCATTATGTTGATCATATCTGCTATATGACTCATGCTCAACCTTTCGGTCTCTTGTGTTCCGAGGCCATGTCTGTACATGCTAGGCTCGTCAAGTTTAACCCGAGTGTTCCGCGTGTGCAAATCTGTCTTGCACCCGTTGTATGTGAACGTAGAGTCTATCACACCCGATCATCACATGGTGTCTCAACACGACGAACTTTCGCAACGGTGCACACTCGGGGAGAACACAATTTTATCTTGAAATTTAAGTGAGGGATCACCTTATAATGCTACCGTCGTACTAAGCAAAACAAGGTGCATAAAAGGATTAACATCACATGCAATTCATAAGTGACATGATGTGGCCATGAACTTGTGCTTAAGATCTCCATCTTCATAGCACCGGCATGATCTCCATCGTCACCGGCACGACACCATGATCTCCATCATCTTCATCTCCATAAATGTGCTTCCATAGGGGTTATGGCGCCCGCTGCTTCTACTTCTATTGCTACCGTTTAGCGATAAAGTAAAGCATTACATAGCGCTTAATGATTGACACGCAGGTAATACAATAATTAAAGACAACCCTATGGCTCCTGCCGGTTGCCGTACTCATTGACATGCAAGTCGTGAAATTCTATACATCACATGATCATCACATACATCACATATATCTCATCATGCAATTGGCCATATCATATCACAACATACCATGCAAAAACAAGTTAGACATCCTCTAGTTGTTGTTGCAAGTTTTACGTGGCTGCTACGGGTATCTAGCAAGAACGATTCTCACCTATGCAAAGCCACAATGGTGATACATAGTTTTCTTTTCAACCTTCTCAAGGACCGCCTTTGTCGGATCCGATCCAACTAAAGTAAGAGAAACTGTCACCCGCAAGCCAGCTAAGCAACAAGTTGCGTCGCGGGAACCGGTCTCTCGTAAGCATACGAGTAATGTTGGTCCGGGCCACTTCATCTCACAATACTGCTAAACCAAAATACGACCAAGGGAGGAAGCAATCTAAGCATCAACGCCCACAAACCTTTTGTGTTCTACTCGAGATCTCATCGAACCATCAACCTAGCTCATGATGCCACTGTTGGGGAACGTTGCATGGGAAACAAAAAAATTCCTACGCGCACGCAAACCTATCCATGGTGATGAGCATCTACGAGAGTGAGAGTGGATCTACATAACCTTGTAGATCGCTAAGCGGGAAGCATTAAGAAACACGGTTGGTGTAGTCAAACTTCTTCGCGATCCAAATCGTCGAGCGTCCCGCGATGCAATCACGAACCATCCCGCGAACCAATCACGGACCATCCCGTGATCTCGACACGATCTGTCCCGCGATCCAATCACGAACCATCCCGTGAACCAATCACGAACTGTCCCGTGATCTCGTCACGATCCGTCCCGAGATCCAATCACGAACGTCTCATGGCCTTGATCACGATCCTTCCGATCTAGTACCGAACGGACGGCACCTCCGCATTCAGCACACGTGCAGCTTGATGACGATCTCCACCGTCTTGATGCAGCAAGAGGAGGTGGAGAGGAGAGAGAGTTCACCGGCAGTGTAACAGAGCTCCGTTGATGGTGGTGGAGGGATTCCGGCAGGGCTTCGCCTAAGCGCTGCGGAAAACCGATCTAGAGGAGAAACTATGCACCGGTGGAACGGGTAGCACGTGGCCGGAATTTCCGTCCAAAACCCTAGCTATCCACTTGTATATATAGGAGGGAGGGAGAGGCAGCCCTTGGCGCAGGGCAAGGGCTTTCTTTGGTTCGGCCGAAGGGGGAGGAGGTGGAATCCTATTCCACCTCCAATGCTACTCCTAGTAGGATTGCTCCCTATTCGCTGATTTTTGCCTTTTTCCTTTAAGCCTTTTATCTCCTGCACCATGGGCCTTCTAGGCTGATTCCCCAGCCCATTAAGGGCTGGTAATTATCCTCTCAGCCCATGGATCTCTTGGGGTCGAAATACCCCTCCCGAAGGTCTCCCGGTACACTACCGATGAGCCCGAAACTTTTCCGGCGACCAAATGGGCACTTCCTATATATGAATATTTACCTCCGGACCATTCCGGAGCTTCGCGTGACGTCCTGGACCTCATCCGGGACTCCGAACAAACTTCGATTACCACCATACATAACTCTACACTACCGAAACGTCACCAAACCTTAAGTGTGCAGACCCTGCGGGTTCGAGAACTATGTAGACATGACCGAGACACCTCTACGGTCAATAACCAATGGCGGGACCTGGACGTCCACATTCGTTCCTACATATTCTATGAAGATCTTTATCGGTCGAACCTCTATGTCAAGGATTCAGTTAATCCCGTATGACGTTCCCTTTGTTCTTCGGTATGTTACTTGCCCGAGATTCAATCGTCGGTATCTCTATACCTGGTTCAACCTCGTTACCGGCAAGTCTCTTTACTCGTTCCGTAATACAAGATCCCGTGGATAACACTTTAGTCACATTGCTTGCAAGGCTTGTTGTGATGTTGCATTACCGAGTGGGCCCTGAGATACCTCTTCGTCACACGGAGTAACAAATCCCAGTCTCGATCCATGCCAACCCAACAGACACCCTCGGAGATACCTGTAGTGCACCTTTATAGTCACTCGGTTACGTTGCGATGTTTGATACACCCAAAGTATTCCTCCGGTGTCAGTGAGTTGCATGATCTCATGGTCATAGGAACATATACTTGATATGCGGAAAACAGCAGCAATAAATTGACACGATCATATGCTACATTTGTATTTTGGGTCTTGTCCATCTCATCATTCTCCTAATGATGTGATCCCGTTATCAAATGACATCTCATGTCTATGGTTAGGAAACCTTAACCATCCTTTGATCAACGAGCTAGTTCTCTAGAGGCATACTAGGGACATAGTGTTTTGTCTATGTATCCACACATGTATCTATGTTTCCAGTTAATACAATTCTAGCATGGATAATAAACAATTATCATGAACAAGGAAATATAATAATAAACACTTTATTTATTGCCTCTAGGGCATATTTCCAACACGTTCCCCAACAGTGGCATCATGAGCTAGGTTGATGGTTCGATGAGATCTCGAGTAGAACACAAAAGGTTTGTGGGCGTTGATGCTTAGATTGCTTCCTCTCTTGGTCGTATTTTGGTTCAGCGGTATTGTGGGATGAAGCGGCCCGGTCAACCTTACTCGTACGCTTACGAGAAACCAGTTCCCTCAACTGCACTTGTTGCAAAAGATGGCTAGCGGGTGTTAGTTTCTTCTACTTTAGTTGGATCGGATTTGACAAAGGCGGTCCTTGAGAAGGTTGAAAAGCAACTTATGTATCACTGTTGTGGTTTATGCGTAGGTGAGAATTGTTCTTGCTAGATACTTGTAGCAGCCACGTAAAACATGCAACCACAATTAGAGGACGTCTCACTTGTTTTTGAGGGTATATTGTGATGTCATATGGCCAATTACATGATGTGATATATGTGATGTATGAGATGATCATGTGATGTATAGATTATCACGACTTGCATGTCGATGAGTACGGCAACTGGCAGGAGCCATAGGGTTTTCTTTAGTTATTGTATGACCTGCGTGTCAATCATTAAGCGCTTTGTAATGCTTTACTTCATCGCTAAATGGTAGCAATAGTAGTAGAAGCATGTTGGGCGCGACAACCTATATGGCGACACATTGATGGAAATCAAGATGATGGAGATCATGGTGTCATGTCGGTGATGATGGAGATCATGTCGATGCTTTCTAGATGGAGATCAAGAGCAGAAGTTGATGGCAATATCATGTCACTTATGACTTGCATGTGAAGTTAATCCTTTTATGCACCTTGTTTTTCTTAGGACGATGGTAGCACTACTAGGAAAAGGACTGCTAGTGGTGCACCTGTTTTGGCCACTAATGGCGCAGTACAGTTGCGCCACTAGTATCACACCACTAGTAATTAATACTAATGGCGCACCCCTGGTGCGCCATTAGTATACCAGATACTAATGGTGCACCAAGGAGTGCGCCATTAGTATATCACATGGTGCGCCATTAGTATGCCTCCCAGGGGGCCATATTTACCTTGTGCTCTGGCTTACTAATGGCGCACTTGTAGATGATGCGCCACTAGTGTGCTTACTGCAGTGCGCCACTAAAGTGCAGAGTGGTGCGCCACTAGTATGAATATTAGGGATTATTTTTTTTCTTTTCTGATATTTGCACAGGTTACAAAACATATTACTGCATAGAATATAGACATCACAACATATGAACAGCAGATTTATCGAATACAATAGAAGACTAGTCTCCGAATACAATTCATCATATTAGTCCCTGAATTTAAAATACCGAACAAAGTTAGAACATTACAAGCCTCGTGACCGCGACTAGCGAGTTTGTCTTCACATTACAAGTCGATATCGATCATCTAAACTACCATCACATAGAAGAGAACTGCGGTCATCACGATGAGCATCATCGCGATGAAACTGGTCTTCATCCGGTTCCTCCAATGCTCCCTCCTCTCTCTCACAAGATAGTCCGCGTATCTAGCTTCCGCCTCCGCCCTAGTGGTGTACCCTTTGTAACCGTTACCGCTGAAACGGTGAACCTATCTCTGACACTCCTCCCAGTCGTCGTAGACTCCGGGAACCTTACCCTTGTACACGACATACGACGACATCTCTATGCACTAGCCAAACAAAACGTTAGTAGCAATTCACAGACAATACATAAGCAATATATAAGTATGCAACAAAAGGATTGAAAGAGAAAAGCAACACATTAATAGCATGATTCATGGTCCTACTAATAAATAGCATCGATTACATATAAGTTGAATGACTGTCCAAACCAAAGATACATACAAGTTCATTAAAGTTTAATATTACAACATGAGCCAATCGACATTTCAGAACTACATAGCATCACTACTTTCGACTCGACTCGGGGACCGGAGCGTGGATGAAGCCGCTGTCTTTCGTGATGGTCATGAAATCGCGGGCGTTGTCAGCCTGCATTTGTAGCGTTGTTTCTATCTCACTATTGGACGGTTGATATCTGAGGTAGAACTGCCCCGAAGTACGAAGGACATCTTGATGGATGATTTCCGCAAACTCCGACTGGATGCGATAGAATTCTTGTCTGATGTTCGTGTCCTAGATTGCCAACAAGCGTGTGGCCCAATCTTTGAGATTATTTGGTAGCAGAAGGTGATTATGGTCCCGTATGATCGCCCGCATGTGATGGAGGGCGTAGTAGGCATCCTTCTGACTGCCAGGCGGCTGCTTGACGCAGGGGAACGTCGTATTGTGGGTGAACACGTGTTTGCTGTACCTATGAATTGTCCTGTTGAAGGTGCCTCCAGATCTGGCATAGCCGGGGAGAACATCATCAAGAACTTTCTTGATATTTGTGTAGTCTTTCTTTGACTGACGGTCCGAGTCGAAATACCTGGCCATGGAATATTTCGGGCTTAAGAGGATGAGTGTGCAATGTGTGTCACTACACAAAACACGGAATGTTAGAAAAAAAGAACGATCGAAATCTAAGAAATCATATGTTATGGCGCTGTGAGGAGATGACTTACTCAGGAAAGTAAGGCACGAGGAAGTTATCCTTATCTGGGTTTGCCAGAATGACGCCTTCGAGGTGTGAACTCGCGACTTGCCGGTCCCCAGCGCTTCCCAAGATCTTGGCATGCATGTAGAAGGGGTCGACTATCACGATGTCCGGGGTCTTGTCTCTAATGATCTGCATCTCCATGCTCCGCGAAAATAGCCGAATGAAGGTTTAGTGCAGCGGATGAAGGTTAAACCTAGCGAAGATGTCATCAAACCGCAGGACGATCGTACCCCCGATGGCGCTATCCACAAAGCCCATGCCCTGTGGCACCTTGGCCATGAAAACCGGGTATGCCAGATCATTTTCGGAGAGACGCCGCTTCTCCAAAGAAAGAACACTGTCATGCAGACTCCACATAGCACCGGTTACAGCATTGAGCAGATTAGTCGGTAGCATCGGCCTACCCGCCACATGCACCCTTCTCGAGATATCCTTAGGTGAAGGTGGCCCATCCTGAGCACGAATCGTACTCGGTGTCGGCTGGCTCGCACCGCCCTTGATATTCTTTTTTTCCATCCCTTCTTCTTCTGCTGTAATGGGATCGAGTTCTGCTCACAGACCGCCTTCTTGAGTGTGTTGGGGCTGATAATAGTTTGCACCTCGGCTATCTGAGGCTCGGTGAAGGCGACAGCTGGAGGCGTCTCCTGAGAACTGGACGCCAGACGACGCCTGTTGCAATTGGGTTTCTCTCTGGTACCAGCTAGATCGCGGTCATCTTTTGCAGCGTTGGGTTCTTGAGAAGGAGGCCCGAAGAATTCGTCACCGTACCCATGTTCGGCAAAGTACTTATCGACGTTGGTAAATGTACCATCGTCGTCGTCGTCGTCGTCCGGATCCTGTGCCATATGCATGTCCGGCATGTCCGGTACATTTGCGGCGGTCTTGCCATGGCTTGGCGCCGGAACGACTGGCGGTGTTGTTTGTGGGGTGGTGTCACCAGCCCCCAAATGTATCTGGCTCTTCGGCCAAAGCAGGGGCCAGCTTACGCAGGCGCTGAGGGTCATCACATCATCTTTGTCTGCCCTAGCGGGTCGAATCGGAGGTAACAAGTCGTCGCAGCCTAGCAGCACCCAAACCAGTTCAGCCCTATACACGGTGGGTGGCATCGGATTACCGTGGAACATGGGGTTGCCCAGTTGAATGATTCTGCCCTTGGCGATATCGATTAACTCACCGCCCACGAAGTGCAGGAGAGTGCATGGAACGTCGACGGCACCCTATGAAAACATGTAGGGCGTTAGGGATGCCCAGTCAAAGGCAAGGAGATGAAGTCATCGGCCGAGAGGCTTAGTTACCGTGATGGCGTCGAGCTCGGCTAATGTCGAGGCACTGCCAATGGCTGGCGTGCAACTGACGGAGTTGCCGCTTGCTGCCGAGGTGCCGGCCAGCGTACACCCGGGTGCATTAAGCTCCAATGCCCGTGCCGGTGCCGGAGACACAAATACCACCTCCGCCGGAGACACCAATGGCGCCACCTGCGCGTTCTGCGAGTTGCTGGCCGTGAAGCTGGGAACCGGGGGCGGCCCCTGTTGGCCACCCGCAATCCACGTCTCCAGCCCCTGAATCAAGGTAGGCACAATGGCGGTGAGAATCGTTCCCATTTCTTGTTGCACTTGCTCTTGGGCCATCTCCGGAATCCATGCCACTTGTACCTTGAGTTCTTGAACCTCGCGCGATTGGCTTTCCGAGATGGTCTTTCTCTCCTTTCGCCCACCAGCGTTATAGTATGACGACCATTTTGTGGACAAGCCTTTGCCGGCCACACGACCAGCTGACGACGGCTTACGGAAATTATCCTTGTTTTTCATTACGTTCAATGCCCTATTTATAGTTTTGTCCCAAGGGGAGCTCTGAGACGACCACGCGCTACTGCTTTTAGTCTCCTACGGAAGGAATGTGAACCATTTAGAAATTTGTCTTCATTAATTAGAATGCAACCATATGGAGCTAATTACGCGGGGGTATATTCCTTACTAGAACACGCTCAAGAGCCTTGGTCTTCGCATCCGTGGTAAGCTCCTTTGTTACCGGGTCCACCTTGTACCGGGGCCTAACATAGTTCCTGGTCTGCTTGTCATGGTATTTCTCAAAGCGGGGCGGTAGGCCTTGCTCGGCATGCTCCGCGTCCTCCTTGTCCCATATAGGTTCCACCACTCTGTAACCGCCGGGACCGAGTTGGTGGACCCATAAGTTCAAGTCCCGCATATATTTCCCCCACTGACTTGATTCCACGGTTGCACTGCTCTCGCACTTGATCTTGAACTCCTTGTAGTCATCTTCACTGATCGAAGGATTTTTTCCTTGATGTTCTCATAACTATCACTTTTGTCAATCATTCTCTTCACCGTGCTTCTCGAAGTAGACAGGGCCGTGCTCATCTTCGTGAGGGTGGCACTGTTCACTTTATTCCCTGAGAGGTGTGTGTTTGCGACGTCACCGGGGAACTTATATCGTTCGTGTAGCTTCGTGAAGAGCAGTCTATGCAAATTCCCCCGGTCAGGAAGCCTTAGGTTCTCGGTGTTGATCGAGATGGTGCTCCGGAGAATGCACCCGAGCTGAACATAGTACCCCTTGACTAATTCTTTGGGCGCCATTGGATGCCCCTCGGAGGACACTTCAGTAAATTCCTCCTTGAAGGTGTCGAGCACGTTCGGGCGCCGGTCCTTACGTTGCCTCTTCGGTTGGCTGCCATTTGTGTGTGCGCTGCCATCATCAGTGGTGGCATCCTCGGTGGCACCATCAGTGGTGTCATCCCCGACGCCACTAGGGGTTGTGTACTCGGGTTCGGTGTCTCCCGTGGCGTCCTTATAGCGGTGAGGTTCTTCCTCCATCTCGTGGGATAGCTCCCAGAATGCCTTGCCCGAACCGCCGGCCTCATTGTTGTGGGCCATGTTTCGCTCTAAATAGGAAAAAAGTTTGGTCAAAAAGTTGGTTATTGTCAAGGGCCTACAAAACTAAATTTTCGAAATCTACAGAATGAACAAGCTAAGGGCTGCAAATGCCCGCAAGGCTTCAAGGGTGACGGCATAATGGCTCAGTGTTATTTAAGGGTTGGTTTGTGAGGAATTATCATGGTCTCATCATTTAGGGTTCGTCGACACCGAGGCATCCTAAGATAATGCTGCTCAAGATTCAAGGCCGGAAGGAGGGCACGGTCCAGGTATATATGTATACAATATTTGTTGATAATAAGAAGTTATTCAGGTGACAATGTGTGTATTGATTTTGTGGTTGTGTTGCGGACGTAGGTTGTCAGAATGATCGAACCACAGAATCACCCATTGGAGCTAAGTGGCAAAGCAAATATTTTCAAAAATTATGAGAATATGATTTGCATAACAAGTGACAGAAATGTGTGGTTCGTAGGGTGGAGTCGCATTACCTCAATTGCTGGTTTTGGAGGGCAAAGCTTTGTTAAATGGTCTAAGAGCCGGAAGAGCATCAGCCTTTACAAGTTTAGGTGCATGTGGGCAGAGCAGAGTAGGGAGAAAACGAATAGGGGAATTCAAACCCCGGCCCATGCATTAGTCACAAGTACCCCATATGTCCTATTTTTAGCAAAGGCATGCTAAAATTCACAGAAAATTTCAGCATGACCTTTGCTGAAAATAGGACATATGGAGTACCCGAATTTGCCGGAACGGAAGTTAATCGACATTCCGGCAAAGTCAAGGGCCTCTCGTGGTACCTGCAAAATCATTACTCAAGTGGGTTTTGATGAACATGTTGAGATAATTTTGAATAATGTGCCTCAAAAACGTCAAACCTTGATGTTCTCGGCAACAATGCCACCCTGGATACGCAAGCTGATGCAGAAATACCTCAAAGATCCGGTCACGGTCGACCTTGTGAGTGCTACTTACTTTTAAGAAATAAGTAGCTACTACCTGGAATTGGTTTATGACACTATTCCTAGTTTATTCTTATAGCTATCAATTAACCGCATAAGCTCGGTCGACTCACTCCCTCCACAAAATCTAACCAGCCGATCGAGAGGAACCGACCATGGTTTATACACAAGCAAGTGTATTTTACCATCCCCTTGCAGCAGGGATTATCCTGCACACTCATTATACCCCCCTCCCCCTGCCCAAAAAATGGCGATAAGAACATATATATGGCTGGCCACCAAGATGTAGCCTCCCACGAAAAGAGGCTGCACTGGAAAACAAAACCAAGGAAAATGAAGTAGATAGAGAACAATGTAACAGCAAAAAAGAGAAACAATGTTCTCATTTGCACTCTATCATCAACCTAAAGAATATTTTCTTCTAATACTTGATAATTTTGCTAGCATATAACCAAAGGCATTTATATGACTCCTTGCAGCAAATGAGAACATGTATGATCTCAAATAATCCATAATAGTCAAAACCAAAGGGACAGTTATCAGAGGAACACTAGCAACCAAAGGCAAGGAAAGCAATGATATACATAGCTAAAGCACAGCAGCTATGGGAGTTAATACACAGGAATAGGTACACGAAAGTATAGCTTTTATTGAAGCTAAATGAGCTCATACAACAAAGCGAATGATATTTCAGGCCCCTTAAATATAAAGGAAGAATACTAAGTGGATCAGGCATCCTTCATACTATATAACTTGATTGTACACATAACAGAGGAGATACACACAATTATAGCCCATAGTCATCAATCCAAACAACAAAATAGGAAAGGCAAGCGAAGTACAAACAAGGGCACTTGTCTCTGACTAGGGAACAAGCAACAACCGGGAGTCAAAGGACTGCTAGAACACAAGGTTCATATAGTTTAGAGCAATACCAACTTCTGCAGCAAACAGGTTGGACCTATGATTCAGAAATCAGAAGTGCAAAGAAAAACGCAGAAATGCACAAACCATACATGGCTTGATGAATCCCTCTTTTATCATATCTTGCCTAATCAATTCATGTCCTACCCTTGGTGTTATCTGGACCTGTTAAACAACAGAGGCATTTTACATCGAAAGGGAACACCCCAATCATAGGGGGAGAGAGATCGCGGGCGCGAGCGCGGGCGTGGATTCCTCAGGTGGAGGTGGAGGAGGCATCAGCGGTGGAAGAGGAAAGGGAGGGGGAAGGGGAGGCGTCGAGCGTGAAGCGGACCGGGAGGAGAACACTACCTCTTTCTTGCCCTTGGCGTTCGAGCATGAAGCGGACCGGGAGCATGAGGCGTCACCGGGGAAGGCTGGCGGTCGCCGAAGAGGTGGGGATGGGAAGCGGCGGCCGCCAGAGAGTGGGGCGGGTGGGGGGAGGGGGCGAGACGTCCGGCGGCGGTGAGAGGAGGGTTGCGGGGGCGAGAGGAGGCCGGCAGGGCGAGGTGGGGAATAGGTATTAGGTAGGGGTGCTTGCAATGGAACATTGGGAGGGGTGCGCCATACATACAGATAGCAATGGCGCACCACCCAGGGGTGCGCCATAAGTATATCCATAGCAATGGCGCACCACTGAGGGGTGCGGCATAAGTAACTTTTTTTTAGTTGCGTCTAATAATTTTTTATTTGTTATTTGAAAAAAATTATGAATATGAAAATATTTATGAATATGAAAAAATATCATCAAATTTGTTATTTGAAAATATCATCAAATTTGTTATTTGAAAATATTTGAAAAAAAATCATAAAAATTGGTATACCAATGGCCGGCGCACCTCCTAGGGGTGCACCTTCAATATTTTTTTTGTATTTTTAGTTGCATTCATTTGTGAATTGGTAAAACATTTATGAATATGAAAACATTTATGAATACAATCGAGAAATGAAGGCTACAATTTAAATACAATCGATCTTAGATAGCTATTTGTTCACAATCTTCTTGCCCTTATTTTTCGCAAATGGAGTTCTTCTTTTGAACGGACGTCCTTTAGGTAGGGTGGTCCTGCTTCTTCTTGTGGTGTATGCTGGTACTTCATCATCGTCATCATGTTCCATCTTCGGGTCGCCGTACTTGTCGAAGTCTTGCTCATTGGCGACTCCATCCATTCCGATCATCTTCCTTTTGCCTCTCCTCACGACAACACGACTGGGCTTTGGCGGGTCGGTAATGAAGAAGCATTGGTCCACTTAGGAAGCCAGTACCCATGGCTCATTTTTCGCAGTGGCGTTTGCGCACGCGGTCTTGGATTTGGCTTCGGGTATAACCATGGTGGTGAAATACTGGTCTTATTTTAGGACACTCTTGGCCCATCTGACCTGGAACATCGGGACCTTCTCTCCAGCGTAGCTCAGCTCCCAGATCTCCTCGATCCTTCCGTAGTATCTGTCCTTGTCGTTACCGGTGTAGGATTCCATCGTTACCCCGGAGTTTTGATAACCATCGCTCTTCATGTCCTTTCGCTCGGTGTAGAATGTGTAGCCGTTGATATCGTACGCCTCATACGTCATCAGGTTGTGCTCGGCGCCCTGTGACAAGGCGAATATGAGTTGTTATTCCGCGGAAGAATCCTCATGTAAAGGGTACGACAGAAGCTTCTTCTTGAACCAACGCGTGAAACATGAGTTGTGCACTTTGATTATATCTCCGTCCATCCTCTGTTGGCCTCAGTCATTATACACCTTCTCCATAAAGGTTTTGTGCTCTACCAACCAAGGATCGACCACGTCTATGTGTTGTAGCGTGACTAGGTTTGCTCTTTCAAAGTTGGCGAGTCGACCCTCGAAGTCGACATGCATTTCGCAGCGACCCTCACGGTGACCCCATCCAGCGAGCCTGCCGAGGTGCCTGTTGAGGGGTAGACCAACTGTAACATCCCAAAATTCCATTTTGGAATGTTATGATATAGCTATGCATCTATGCTCATCATTTCTTGAATGTATGTATTTGTTGAAATGCCTTCTCTAAATTTCTGAAAGTCCCTTCTACTTTTCCCTATGTTGCTTTCACCTATTGGAAATTTTGGTTAAATGTTCAAAATAAGAGGGGAGTAACATGACACTCCACACCAGGTCAACTTGGTGATTTATTTGAACAAAAATAACCAGGGGTTATTTTGAAAATATTTGCAAAAAGGATTTAAAAACAAATAGGCAATTTCTAAAATAATATTTTTTTGAAAGTATTCAAATGACAGAATAAAAATGTTCATTAAATAGAATTTATTATTCTGTCAATTTTGATATATAATACTACTATATTTAGGGACCATTTGAATGATTTAAAGGTTTTTGAAACGCTCTGGAAAAACATTAAACAGAAACCGGTAACAGTTACTGTATTAAACGGGCCGGCCCACGGGCAATTACTCGCGAATGGATTAAAAGCCGGCCGACCGACGCGCATTCAACGTGCTCTCGCTCACTGACACTGGACCCCACCCCGACCGACCGTTTCTACCGACCGGTCATCCCTCTCCCCCGCACGCGCCGACGACCTCGTCGGCCGTTTCTTTTCCCCCTCCCGGATCTCTCTCCTCTCTCCTCCCCCACACTCCCCAGTGCCCCTATATAAGCCACCCACTCCCCTCTCTCCATTTCCCCCCGAGCCCCCTCTGTCCCTCGCCAGACCGTCGCAGAATTTCTCGCCGGAGTTTCCACCACCACCGGACCTCCCCATCGCCGTTGCCGTCGACTCCGACCTCCCCTCCCCTCTCCGACACCACCAATCGGCGCAGGAGGACCACCGCCACCGTCTGGACTTCTCCGCGCTCCGTTTCGACCACCGGAGCCACCTCCGTCGACGAACACGACCACCGGACGCCGCCACCACTCGCCGGAGATCCCCTCTCCCTCCGGTAAGTCGCCGGACACACCCCATCCATCGGATCCCCACTCAACGGTCCCGATTAGATTGATTTTAAACCCCGAAACGTTTTCCATTAGAGATCGGTCGCCCGCCCGTAACCCTCGCGCGCACACCCCCTTAGCCACTCGCGTGCTGCCACGTAGCCCCCTGACCGTTCGAAATCAATTTTCCTTTTCTGTTTTTTGTTTTAATTAACAGAATGATTTCAAATTTTGTTTTGCTTATATCTTTTAACCTGTTTAATGTTTTGAGTTAATTCTTTTTGCAATAAATCACATTTTTCATGTAGTTTCACCCTGTACTTTTAAATTTCAAATTTGAACTATAAAATTTGAATTTAATCAAATTTGCTCAAAATCTTAAAATCTGAATAACTAGAGTTTGAAAATAGATTTTGATATGAATCTTTTTGCTACTGTTTGGTATTAATTAGGACTACCTTCATGTTTAGTTTGAGGATTTCTAGGATGATTTCGATTAGTGTTTTAGCTATAAACAGAATCTGCCTAGTATTACAATATAGTTTTATTTACTTAGTTTTAGTTAGTTCAATTTAGATTTAGTTTTAATTTGTTTAGTAGGTTCTGTTGTTTATACATTTAGTGTTTTACTTATTGTTTATAAAAATATAAAACTGTTTAGTTTATTTCCTTGTTAATATAGGAATCACTATTTCTTTTCAAATAGGTTTATTTTGATTAAAACAACTAGTTTAGTAATAGATTCTTTTAATAAAGTTTTAAATAATTTAATTTTGTTTTCTAAAACAAGTTTATTTGTAAATTCTTTTCTGTTAAGAACATGTTTTACTAATAAATAATAAGTTTGGTTTTGCTCTCTTGTTAGTAAAACTATATTTGTTCCATTTAGTGCTTATCAAAACTTTTACAAACTTTACAAAAGTTTTCTCAACAAACTTAAATTGATTTTTCTGCTGTTTATTAATAAAAATATTTTATTGTTTCCTTGCTGTCAACAATTGTTTTGGTTATTTCAAAATAGTTTATTATGTTAGTAGTGTTTTATCAATCATCTCCTAGTAAACAAAACTTTGTGTGTTTTTCTTACTTGTGATTTGTGCTTTGTTTTGTCTTGATTGTTTACTAGTTCTTGGTTGATGGTTGTGAGTTAACATATTTTGTTGTATGCTTATTGAGTGCTCTTGTTTGCTTCGTTAGATTATCCGGAGTGCGAAGCTTATTACTTAGAGTCACTCACGTACGAAGATCATCAATCAGGCAAGTCACTTTGATCATGATTAGCCATGTTTTATATGCATTAGTTCTACCATCTCCCCAAATTGCATGCAAGATAGGTTAGTTGGAAACTTGGTTACTTTGTCGTAGTATCATGTGGTAGGTATCCCCCTCAAACTCTTTGACACATTGGCCCCGGGAAACGTTGTTTTACTTTTTGCTATGCTATTAGTAGACGGGGTTGGTTGTGTGATTCATGAGAGTTGAGAGAGTTAATAATTTCAAGACCTACATAATGATCAAGATTTAAGACTCCGAGTTTTCAACATACCTCTGGGTGGATGATGGTTGAACGGCACCCTGGAGAAACCAGTGGAATTTCCTAGGTGATGCTGGAGATGGCCAGTATTCACGCGGAAAGATCCACCCACGCACAAAGAGATGGATGGATGCTTTAAAACCCAAGGCTTACCTGCACAGCCACAAGTCATTATGGGCTCTGGCTTGGTTGGATATCGTGGTGACCCTGGACAGGCGGTGCTACGAGAGGTAGAAGAATGGTAGGAAAGGATGGGCACCGACAGAGTCGCAGGGAAACCCTTTGGAAGACCATGTTTGGTCATCCGTTTCTCAAACACCCTGAAGTGCAAGAAATCAAACGGAGGCGACCAAATCTTGTGGGGAACGTGTGCAAACTCTCTAGAGTACTCAAACCTAATCGATTAGCCGTGTCCACGGTCATGGACGACTTGAGCCAAAGGAACTGAAACATTCGGAACTCTCAACACAATTAATAATGAGGATGTGGGTATTAATAATTTGGGAATGAGAATTGGTTGGTGGAACCATCTCATTAATCAACCAACTTAGTAATATTTTGCTTTTGTCCTCTCTTGATGTAGGAAAAAATTGGCTTTACGCAAAAACTTACCACCCCACCTGCCATATAAGCATGTAGACTAGATTATTATCTTTTCACCCCTCTTTTGTGACTTTGCCGGCATATTCCATATGCTGACCTACATGGCTGCAACGTATCATGTTGCAGAGTACTTTTCCGACCAGGAGTGAGGACACGTTCTATGCTCAGTGGGATGCCCTTGGAGTCAGATGGACTCATCTACCTTCGACGCTTCCGCAAGATTTAGATATTCTCATGAGTTGGCTTTTAGCCACTTTATTGTAATTTTTATTGTAATAAAGGACTCGAAATGAGATTTCGATTAATATATTTGCTGTGTGATTTCCCTTTGATATATACATTGATGTACCGTGTGTGTACCAGCATGATCTTGGGATGGTACGAAAACACCAGAGACTTGACCTTTCAGGTCGGGTCGTTACACCAACGGTGTTCTATATGCCTAGATAATTCGTGTAGTAGGAGATGCACTCTTCGGTCAGAAAGCCCCTGGCTATGCTTCCCTCTGGACGTGACATGTTGCGAACGTATCCTTTGATGACACCATTCATCCTGTCGAACGGCATCATGCTGTGCAGGAACGTCGGCCCAAGTTGGATGATATCCTCCACGATATGGACCAGCAGATGCACCATAACGTCGAAGAATGCGGGCGGGAAGTACATCTCAATCTCGCATAGTATCTCCATGATCTGTTCATGTAGCCTTTTGAGTTGCCTCACGCCAACCGACTTCCGAGAGATGACGTCGGAAAAGATGCATAGGCCAAATAGAATTTCACAGACGTGTGCGTCCATGATCCCACGGATTGCAACTGGAAGTATCTGCGTCATCAGCACGTGACAGTCATGAGACTTCATCCTGCTGAACTTCTGCTTCGCTGAGTCTAGGTATCTGCTTTTCTTCCCCGCGTAACCATAAGGAAGTTTTACTCCTACGAGGTAGGTGAAAAACTGATCGATCTCCTCCTAACTTTGAGTGAAGCACGCGGGAGGGAAGTCATTTCTGGTCTTCTTGGCCTTTTTGCCTTTGCGACGACTTTCCATGTCCTGCTTCGCCTCATCATCAGCATCGTCATCGTCATCATCATTATTAGTGTGAAGCTCCTCCCTGATGCCCATTGATTTCAAGTCTGCCCTTGCTTTCGGCCCATTTTTGGTCCTCTCTGGCATGTTGAGCAGGGTACCAAGCAGACTCTTGCACACGTTCTTCATGATATGCATGACATCAAGGCTGTGAGGCACACGGAGGATCTTCTAGTACGGCAAGTCCCAGAAAACAGACCTCGTTTTCCATACCTTCAGCTGCGGCTCTAGCGCCTTTCGCTTCTTTCACGGCTCTGGCGCCTTTCCCGGCGGTGGGCACTCTTTCCAATTTTTCAGCAGCTTGTCTATTTCCTCACCGCTCCTCGTACGGGGGCGTCTTCGGGGTTCGGTTTCACCATCGAACATATCCTTGCATTTTCTCCATGAGTCATCGTCGCGAAGCCACCTTTGACGTCCCATGAACATGGTTTTCGAAGACTTGGGATCTCTATCTAGCTGGCGATATGTTGTGTCATCCATGCACATGACGCATCCAGAAAATCCGTGGACCACCTGCCCCGCGGCATATCCGTAACCGAGATAGTCGTGCACCGTCGTGAGCAGTGTGGCTCTCATAGGGAAATATTCTTTCTCTGTGGCGTCCCACGTATTGGCTGGCGTTTTCCACAGCGTGTCTAGCTCCTCTTTCAGCAGCCCCAGATACAGATTGATGTCGTTCCCTAGTTGTTTCGGCCCTTCAATTAGCATACTCATGTGAATGTACTTCCTCTTCATGCACAACTAGGGGGGAAGGTTGTACATCCACACAGACATAGGCCAGGTGCTATGTGTGCTTCTCTAGCTGCCAAACGGATTGACTCCATCGGTGCTCGCGCCCAGCATGATGTTCCTTGGATCGTTCCCAAATTCTAGGTGTTCGAAGTTCAATGCTTGCCACTTGCTCGCGTCCTTAGGGTGACTCAGCATCTTGTCTTTTTTATTTATCTCCGGATCATTTGCATCATCTTCTCGCTTCTTCTCCTCCCTATCCACGTGCCAACGCAGGAGCTTTGCTACCTTAGGGTCCATGAAATACCACTGCAGACGAGGAGTGATCGGAAATTACCACACCTATTTTCGAGGAGCTTTCTTCCTCTTCTTGTATTGACTGACGCCGCACACCGGACATATGGTAGACTCTGTGTGCTCGTCCCGATAAATGATGCATTTGTTCATGCGCACATGGTATTTCACGTGCGGTAAATCCAGAGGACCCACGATTTTCTTCGCCTCCTTGAAACTGGTTGGGCACTTGTTCCCCTTGGGAAGACGTTCGTGCCAGAATGACATGTTCTCGTCGAAGCATGCGTCGTTCATTTTGTGCTTTACCTTCATCTCCAGAGCAATGAGCGTTACTTTCAGTCAGGTATCCTCGAGCCTGCATCCTTCATACAATGGAGTAACCGCATCTATCTCCAGTTGATCCAGCTTGGCTTTCTCTCGGGCGGCAACTCTTGCGTTATCCGTCTTCTTGAGAAGCAGTACTTGAATATGAGGGTCCTACACCCAGCCCATCGATGGTCCATCGTCGTCTGCTCCGGCATCTTCATCTTCATGATTATGCCCTTCGTCTGCTCCGGCATGTCCGGCATCTTCTACATGATGACCGTGTACTGCATCTACTTTGTGATCATGTCCTGGAGATTCTTCGTCTTCTCTCCCGCCCTCGCCGCGGTTGTCTTTCTCATGCCCTTCCTCATTTCTTTCCCGGCCCCCATGGACGACTTCATAATCATCTTCATCACCTTCCCACCGATAGCCATCCATGAAACCACGCAAGAGCAGGTGGTCCCACACCTGTACGGAATACGGGTCCATAAGGCTCCTCAGCTTGCATCTTCGACACGGACATCTTATCTTCATCTCGTTCTTTTGAAGCATCTCGGCCTTCGTGGAGCTCAAAAACCTATTCACGATGCCTTCGGTCATCGTGCGGACCATGGTCGCCTGCGGGGTAGAGCAAACGATATTTTAGAACCAAGAAAAAATTTGGCGTGACTTTGCCTAAAAATAGGACCAAAAAGAATGCATAGTGCCAAATTCTCTCCGAAACGGAAATGAATCAACATTCCGGCAAAATATTGGCAACTATCGCATTTCAAATACCGGTACCTGCAAACACAAACATATATGCAACACCACAAACATATGCAACACCACAAACATACATAGATCTAGCTAGGCCATAAAAAGTGCATGTGCACGTTGTTGGAGGGAGAAAAAAGTAGATCTACAACATAAAGAAAGCTTTCCCCTTACTTACCTATCAAAAAAAGGTAATTTAACCACTTAATTTGGATGAATCTATGGTGCAAATGAGGTGAGGAGGAGGAGGTAGCTGAGACAAGCTTCGAGGAGGAGGTGGAGAGAATGAAGTGGGGAAAGTGAGTGTGGTAGGTGGCTATCCAGAATATCTAGCTGGTCCCAGGTTACAAATGGCGCACCACCTACAAATGCGCCATTAGTAACCCTGGTTACTAATGGCGCACAACTTAGGTGGTGCGCTATTACTAGTTTTTCAAAAAAAATGTTAGTAGTGGCGCACCGTGTGTGTGGTGCACCATTACTAGTTTGAACTAGTAATGGCGCACTATACACTGGTGCGCCATTACTAATTATGAAAAAAAAGTAAAAAGAAATGTTAGTAGTGCGCACCGTGTGAGTGGTGCGCCATTACTAGTTAAAAATAGTAATGGCGCACTGTGCCCTGGTGCGCCATTACTAGTTTTGAAAAAAAAAAGTTTGTTAGTAGTGGCGCACCGTGGGTGTGGTGCGCCATTAGTGTCCATCACACTAATGGCGCACCAACACATGGTGCACCACTGCTATATAGTAGTGGCGCACCACATGTGTGGTGCGCCATTAATGTCCATATTATCTATAGCCCTTTTCCTAGTAGTGTAGCATTATAAGGTGATCCCTCACTTAATTTTAACATAAATTGTGTTCTCCTCGAGTGTGCACCGTTGCGGAAGTTCGTCGTGTCGAGACACCACGTGATGATCGGGTGTGATAGACTCTATGTTCACATAGAAAGGGTGCAAGCCAGTGTTGCACACGCAAAACACTCGGGTTAAACTTGACGAGCCTAGCATGTACAGACATGGCCTCGGAACACAAGAGACCGAAAGGTCGAACATGAGTCATATAGTAGATATGATCAACATAATGATGTTCACCATTGAAACCACCTCAACTCATGTGATGATCGGACTTGAGTTGGTGAATTTGGATCATGTGACACTCAGATGACCTGAGGGATGTCAATTTGAGTGGGAGCTTTGGTAATTTGATTAACTAAACTCATTATCCTGAACAATTGTCTTAGTAACCTTTGCATATTTATGTTGTAGATCAATGGCGCGCAGTAGCACCCCTGAATTTTAATGCGTTCCTAGAGAAAGCTAAGCTGAAAGATGATGGAAGTAACTTTGTTGAATGGGCCCGTAATCTGAGGATTATCCTCACAGCTTCCCAGAAACTATACGTCCTTGATGCATCGCTTGGTGATCAACCCGCAGACATGTCATCCGAAGATGTTAAGAACGCTTGGGAGACACATACTGGAGATTACTCAATAGTTCAATGTGCAATTTTGTATGGCTTAGAACCGGGACTTCAAAGACGTTTTGAACGTCATGGATCATATGAGATGTTCCAAGAATTGAAGTTTATCTTTGAGAAGAATGCCCGGATCGAGAGGTATGAGACCTCCGATAAGTTCTATGCTTGCAAAATGGAGGAGAACGGGTCTATCAGTGAACATATACTCAAAATGTCTGGGTACTCAATTCGTTTGGCGGAGTTTGGAATTGAACTTCCGCTAGAGGCAATTACTTACAGAGTTCTTCAATCGCTGCCACCTAGCTACAAAAGCTGTGTGATGAACTATAACATGCACGGGATCAACAAGTCAGTCGCCGAGCTGTTTGCGATGCTGAAAGTCGCTGAGTCTGAAATCCAGAAAGAACATCAAGTGTTGATGGTCAATAAAACCACTAGTTTCAAGAAGAATGGGAAGTGCAAAGGCAAGAAGGGTAAAACCAAGAAGGATGGCAAAGCAGTTGCTACTCCTGTAAAGAAGCCTAAGCATGGACCTAAGCCAAAAATTGAGTGCTTTCATTGCAAGGGAACTGGTCACTGGAAGCAGAACTGCCCCAAGTACCTGGCTGACAATAAGGCGGCCAAAGACAAACAAGGTATATATGATATACATGTTATTGATGTGTACCTTACTAGCTCTCATAGTAGTGCTTGGGTACTTGATACCGGTTCGGTTGCTCACATTTGCAACTCAAAGCAGGAACTACGGAAAAAATGAAGGCTGGCAAAGGACAAAGTGACGATGCACATGGGAAATGGTTCGAAGGTTGATGTGATCGTCGTCGGCACGCTCTCTCTTCGATTACCATCAAGATTAGTGATGAACCTGAATAATTGTTATTTAGTGCCTGTGTTAAGCATGAATCAGGATTACCATCAGGATTATCTGGATCTTGTTTATTGCGAGACGGTTACTCATTTAAATCACAGAATAAAGGTTTTTCTATTTATATGAGTAATATATTTTATTGTCATGCACCCAATGTGAGGGGTTTATTCATATTGAGTCTTGATAGTGATGACACACATGTTCATAACATTGATGCCAAAAGATGTAGAGTTGATAATGATAGTACCACTTTCTTGTGGCACTGTCGTTTAGGTCATATTGGTGTAAAACGCATGAGGAAGCTCCATGCTGATGGACTTTTGGAGTCACTTGATTTTGAATCACTTGACACATGTGAACCATGCCTCATGGGCAAGATGACTAAAACGCCGTTCTCTGGAACAATGGAACATGCGAGTGACTTATTGGAAATCATACATACTGATGTGTGCAGTCCGATGAATGTTACAGCGGTGGTGGATATCGTTATTTTCTCACCTTCACTGATGACTTAAGTGGATATGGATATATTTACTTGATGAAGCACAAGTCTGAAACGTTTGAAAAGTTCAAGCAATTTCAGAGTGAAGTTGAGAATCATCGTAACAAGAAGATTAAATTCCTTCGATCTGATCGAGGAGGTGAATATCTGAGTTATGAGTTTGGTAGTCACTTGAGACAGTGTGGAATTGTTTCATAGTTGACACCGCCCAGAACACCACAACGTAATGGTGTGTCCGAACGTCATAATCGGACCTTATTAGATATGGTGCGTTCTATGATGTCGGTTGCTGATTTGCCACTATTGTTTTGGGGTAATGCATTAGAGACGGCTGCATTCACTTTAAATAGAGCACCACCAAAATCCGTTGAGATAATGCCATATGAACCGTGGTTTGGCAAGAGGCCAAAGCTGTTGTTTCTTAAAGTTTGGGGATGTGATGCTTATGTCAAAAAGCTTCAGCCTGAAAAGCTAGAACCCAAAGCGGAGAAATGCATCTTCATAGGATACCCAAAAGAGACAGTCGGGTATACCTTCTATCTCAGATCCGAAGGCAAAGTGTTTGTCGCTAAGAACAGAACATTTCTTGAGAAAGAGTTTCTCTCGAAAGAATTGAGTGGGAGGAAAATAGAGCTTGATGAGGTTGTTGAACCCTTACTTCTACCAGAGAGCAGCGCAGCGTAGAAAAATGTTTCTGTAGAGCCTGCAATGGTTGAAGAAGAAGTTAATGATGATGATCATGAAGCTTCGAATCAAGTTACTAATGAACCTCGTAGGTCGACAAGGACGCGTACTACTCCTGAGTGGTACGGCAATCCTATCTTGGAGGTCATGTTGTTGGACAACAATGAACCTACGAGCTATGAAGGAGCGATGATGGGCCCGGATTCCGAAAAATGGTTAGAGGCCATGAAATCCGAGATGGGATCCATGTATGAAAACAAAGTATGGACTTTGTAAGTATTACCTAAAGGGCGAAAGGCCATTCAGAACAAATGGATCTTTAAGAAAAAGACAGATGCGGACGGTAATGTCACCGTCTATAAAGCTCAACTTGTGGCAAAAAGGTTTTTCACAAGTTCAAGGAGTTGACTATGATGAGACTTTCTCACCCGTAGCGATGCTTAAGTCTGTCAGAATCATGTTGGCAATAGCTGCTTATTTTGACTATGAAATTTGGCAGATGGATGTTAAAACGGCGTTCCTTAACGGTTTCCTTGAGGAAGAGTTGTATATGATGCAACCCGAAGGTTTTGTCGATCCAGAGAATGCTAACCAAGTTTGCAAACTCCAGCGATCTATTTATGGGCTGGTGCAAGCATCTTGGAGTTGGAATAAGCGCTTTGATGAGGTGATCAAAGCGTTTGGGTTTATACAAGTTTATGGAGAAGCTTGTATTTACAAGAACGTGAGTGGGAGCTCTGTAGCGTTTCTAATATTATATGTGGACGACATATTGCTGATTGGAAACAATATAGAATTGCTGGAAAGTGTGAAGGAGTATTTGAACAAGAGTTTTTCAATGAAGGACCTAGGAGAAACTGCTTTCATATTAGGCATTAAGATCTACAGAGATAGATCGAGACGCTTAATAGCACTTTCACAAAGCACATAGCTTGATAAAGTTTTGAAGAAGTTCAAAATGCAACAGGCTAAGAAGGGGTTCTTGCCTGTGTTACAAGGTGTGAAGTTGAGTAAGACTCAATGCCCAGTGACTGCAGAAGATAAAGAAAAGATGAGTGTCATCCCCTATGCTTCGGCCATAGGCTCTATCATGTATGCAATGTTGTGCACAAGACCCGATGTCAACCTTGCCATAAGTATGGCCGGAAGATTTCATAGTGATCCTAGAATGGAGCACTGGCAAGCGGTCAAGAATATCCTTAAGTACCTGAACAGGACTAAGGAGATGTTTCTCGTTTATGGAGGTGATGAAGAGCTCGTCGTAAATGGTTACGTCGATGCAATCTTTGACACTGATCTAGATGACTCTAAGTCGCAAACCGGATACATATTTATTCTTAACGGTGGTGCAGTAAGCTGGTGCAGTTCCAACCAAACCGTGGTAGCTGATTCTACGTGCGAAGCGGAGTACATTGCAGCCTCGGAGGCGGCGAAGGAAGGTGTATGGATGAAGCAGTTCATGACAGATCTTGGAGTAGTGCCTAGTGCACTGAATCGAATGACTCTATTTTGTGACAACACTGGTGCCATTGCTCTGGTCAAGGAACCAAGGTTTCACAAGAGGACCATACACATAAAGCGACGCTTCAATTCCATCCGATATTGGATCGAGGAGAAGGACATAAATATTTGCAAAGTGCACATGGATCTAAATGTTGCAAACCCGTTGACTAAACCTCTTCTTGGGCTAAACATGATCAACACCAGAACTGCATGGGTGTACGATTCATTACAATGTAAATCACATAGTGATGTGAGCTAGATTATTGACTCTAGTACAAGTGGGAGACTCTTAGAAATATGCCCTAGAGACAATAAATAAAGTGTTTATTATTATATTTTCTTTTTAATGATAATTGTTTATTATCCATGCTAGAATTGTATTAATTGGAAACATCGATACATGTGTGGATACATAGACAACCCAATGTCCCTAGTATGCCTCTAGTGAACTAGCTTGTTTATCAAAGATGGTTATGGTTTCCTTACCATGGACATAAGATGTCATTTGATAACAAGATCACATCATTGGGAGAATGATGTGATGGACAAGACCCAAACTACAAACGTAGCATATGATCGTGTCAGTTTATTGCTACTATTTTCTGCATGTCAATGTATATGTTCCTATGACCATGAGATCATGTAACTCACTGACACCGTAGGAATACCTTGTGTGTATCAAATGTCACAACGTAACTGGGTGACTATAAAGGTGCTCTACAGGTATCTCCGAGGGTGTCTATTGAGTTGACATGGATCAAGACTGGGATTTCTTACTCTGTGGGACGGAGAGGTATCTGAGGGCCCACTCGGTAATACAACATCACAACAAGCCTTGCAAGCAATGTGTCTAAGTGTTATCCATGGGATCTTGTATTACGGAACGAGTAAAGAGACTTGCCGGTAAAGAGGTTGAACTAGGTATTGAGATACCGACGATCGAATCTCGGGCAAGTAACATACCGAAGAACAAAGGGAACGTTATACAGGATTAACTAAATCCTTGACATAGATTTCAACCGATAAAGATCTTCGTAGAATATGTAGGAACCAATGTGGACGTCCAGGTCCCGCCATTGGTTATTGACCGTAGAGGTGTCTCGGTCATGTCTACATAGTTCTCGAACCCGCAGGGTCTGCACACTTTAGGTTCGGTGACGTTTCGGTAGTGTAGAGTTATGTATGGTGGTGACCGAAATTTATTAGGAGTCCCAGATGAGATCCCGGACATCACGAGGAGCTCCGGAATGGTCCGGAGGTAAAGATTCATATATAGGAAGTCCTAGTTTGGTCGCCGGAAAAGTTTTGGGCTCATCGGTAGTGTACCGGGAGTGCCGGTAGTGTAACGGGACTGCCGGTAGTGTACCGGGAGACCACCAGGAGGGGTATTTAGATCCAAGAGGCTTCATGGGCAGTAGGAGATTGAATACCAGCCCTTATTGGGCTGGTGGAAGTCCTTCACAAGGCCCATGTGGCTGGGAAGAAAATACCAAAAGGAAAAAGGTGGAAAAAGGCAAAAATGGCTATATATGGAAGGAGTCCTAATCCCACTTGGAGTGGGAAGAGGAGGACTCCTCCCTAGCCGGCCGAATCAGGTGGGGCTTGGCCCTTGCGCCAGCCCCTCCTCCTCCTCCTCTCCTCCTATATATACTAGAGGGGTTTGAGGGTTTTGGCACAAGTGCTTTCTTCCACGTGCAACCCTAACGTCCAGCGCATAGTTTCTCCTCTAGATCGGATTTCTGTAGTGCTTAGGCAAAGCCCTACAGGAATAGCTCCACCACCATCGCCGGAGCGCCGTCACGCTGCCGGAGAACTCTTCCACGTCTCCTCTCCCTCTTGCTGGATCAGGAAGGCAAAGATCGTCATCAATCTGCACGTGTGCTGAACGCGGAGGTGCCGTCCGTTCGGTAATTTATCGGGACGGATCGTGTTCGTGATTGGATCACGGGACGCTCGGCGATTTGGATCGCGAAGATGTTCGACTACACCAACCGCATTTGTTAACGCTTCCGCTTAGCGATCTACAAGGGTACGTAGATCCACTCTCCCTCTCGTAGATGCTCGTCACCATGGATAGGTTTGCCTGTGCATAGGAAATTTTTTGTTTCCCATGCAACGTTCCCCAAAAATTTCCAACAGTCTGTTCTTCATGAACTTAACACTCTAGATGCAGGCAGGAGTCGATCGATGTGTGGTGTAATAGTAGTAGATGCAGAATCGTTTCGGTCTACTTGACACGGACGTGATGCTTATATGCATAATCATTTCCTTGGATATCTTCATAATTATTTCTTTTTCTATCAATTGCTCGATAGTAATTCGTTCACCCACCATAATACTTGCCATCACGAGAGAAGCCTCTAGTGAAACCTATGGCCCCGGGGTCTATTTTCCACCTTATACTTTCAGTTCTGAAACCAAAAATACCAAAAATACCTTTCTGCATTATTTTTACCTTTTGTTTTACTTTCCGTTCAAGCAATCTATTCTATCAATCTCTATCAGATCTCATCCTTTTAAGTTACCGCAAAGGGATTGACAACCCCTTTATAGCATTGGGTGCAAGTGTTTGATGCTTGTATCTCCTACGGGATTGATGGTTCTCAACAACGGAGGGAAATACTTATCTACTTTGCTGCATCAACCGTTCCTCTTCACGAAAACCAATGCATGCTCGAGAAGTAGCAAGTGGGTTTTTTGGCGTCGTTGCCGAGGAGATATATAGCAAGTCAAGATAAGAACTCTGTTGTCAACTTGCCAATTTCTAGTTTGGTTGCCGGAGAGATCTACATCAAACCTACCAAGTACCCATCACAAACTCATCTCTTGCATTTACATTACTTGCCATTTCTCTCTCGTTTTCCTCTCCCCCGCTTCCAAAACGATTTTCCAAAAAATTTGCCTTTTTATTCGCCCTTTTTCGTTCGTCTTTTCGTTTGCTTTTTGCTTGCTTGTGTGTTAAATTGGTTGGTCTTCTTTATGGCTCAACCCAAAGGCTTTGATCATCATCTTAGAAAGTTGGAAGATATTGAGATAACGTTAAAAATTTCATGTCGCTTCAATATGATAATAATAGCTTCTTCAAGAAAGAACTTAATGAACAAAAGACTATGTGGGATTACATGAATAAGGAACTTGATGATATGTCTAAAGATTTCTATGGTTTGAAATCTCAATTTACTCACCTTGAAAACTTAGTGGGCCAAATTTCCGATAAACAAGCTACTTTAGTCAATAAAATGGCCGTGAAGCTAGAATCCCTAAATATTGATGAAGATCTTAAAGTGATTGATGTGACTCCTATTGAATCTTTGTTTTCCAATGTTAATGTTGGTAAAGATGGGACTGGAGATGAGTCAACTTTAGTTCAAAGAATTCCCAATTATTCGTAGTTTATAGATCTTAATTCTAAGATTGATTAAAGTGGGACTGAAGAGGTCAAAGCTTTAAATAGCAATGAACCCACTCTTTTGGATTTCAAGGAATTTAATCATGATAGCTCTTTGATTGATTGTATTTCCTTGTTGCAATCCATGTTGAGTTCTCCTCATGCTTATAATCAAAACAAAGCTTTGACTAAACATATTGTTGATGCTATGATGAAAGCTTTTGAAGAAAAACTTGAGTTGGAAGTTTCTATACATAGAAATCTATATGATGATTGGGAACCTACTTTTAAGATTAAGATTAAAGATTATGAGTGCCATGATTTGTGTGATTTAGGCGCTAGCATTTCCACGATTCCAAAAACTTTATGTGATGTGCTAGGTTTCCGTGAATTTGATGATTGTTCCTTAAATTTGCATCTTGCGGATTACACTATAAAGAAACCTATGGGAAGGATTAATTATGTTCTTATTGTTGCAAATAGGAATTATGTGCCCGTAGATTTCATTGTTCTTGATATAGATTGCAATTCTACATGTCCTATTATTCTCAGTAGACCTTTTCTTAGAACCATTAGTGCAATTATTGATATGAATGAAGGGAATACTAGATTCCAATTTACATTAAGGAAAGGCATGGAAAAATTTCCTAGAAAAAATTACCTTATGAATCTATCATGAGAGCTACTTATGGATTTCATACCAAAGATGGCAATACCAAGATCTATTGCCTTTTGCCTAGCTAGGGGCGTTAAACAATAGCGCTTGTTGGGAGGCAACCCAATTTTATTTTTCTTTCTGATTTTTGTTTCTGTTTTGGTGTGTTTTGCACATTATTACTTCTGTAATAATTGTGTTTTATTGTTTTAATTAGTGTTTGATCCAAGTAAAACCTTTGGCGTGATCTATTGTAGTTGTTGATTTGATCTTGCTGAAAAACGGAAACTTTTGGGATAAGTCCAGGAATTGTTTTATATTTTCAGAGCATCGAATTGATCTGAAATTTTTACACAAGATTTATATACAAATTTCCCAGATTTTCCTAATTTTTCATAATTTTTAGAGTTAGGTAAGTATTTGAAGTCTACAGATTGCTATAGACTGATGTGTTTTTGATAGATTCTGTTTTCTTTATGTTGTTTGCTTATTTTGATTTATCTATGGGTCGTATCGGGGGGTATGAACCATGGAGAAGCTAGAATACAGTAGGTATTACACAAATATAAATAAATAATTAGTTCACAACAGCAGCTAAAGTGGTGATTTATTTTTCTTATACTAACGGATCTCATGAGTTTTCTGTTGAGTTTTGTGTTGTGAAGTTTTCAAGTTTTGGGTGAAGATTTGATGGACTATGGAATAAGGAGTGGAAAGAGCATACTCTTGGGGATGAACAAGGAACACCAAGACATATTCAAGGATACCAAAAATCGTAAGCTTGGGGATTCCCCAGAAGGCATCCCCTCTTTCGTCTTCAATCCATCGGTAAATTTACTTGAGGCTATATTTTTATTCACCACATGATATGTGTTTTGCTTGGAGCGTCTTGTATGATATGAGTCTTTGCCTTTTAGTTTGACACAATCATCCTTGATGCACACATCTTCTGAGAGAGGCACGCTGAATCGTGAATTTATTAGAATACTCTATGTGCTTCACTTATATCTTTTGAGTTAGGCAATGTTGCTCTAGTGCTTCACTTATATCTTTTTAGAGCATGGTGGTGTTATTTTTTATAGAAATTATTGAACTCTCATACCTCACTTTTATTATTTTGAGAGTTTCTTAAAACAGCATGGTAATTTGTTTAGGTTATGAATTTAGTCCTAATATAATGGGCCTCCAAGAGGGATATAATAAAATCTTTCATATTTAGTGCACTGAATACTATGAGAAGTTTGATTCCTTGCATATAGTTTTGAGAAAATAGAGATGGTAATACGAGATTCATGCTAGTGAGTAGGCGTGGATTGGAAGATACACTTGTGTTAAAGTTTGTGATTCCCGTAGCTTGCACGTATGGTGAACCATTATGTAACGAAGTCGGAGCATGATTTGTTTAATGATTGTCAACCTTTGTGTGAGGGTCAGGAGCGCGCGATGGTTAACTCCTACCAACCTATCCCCTAGGAGCATGCGTATAATGCTTTGTTTGATAACTAATAGACCTTTGCAATAAGTATGTGAGTTCTTTATGACTAATGTTGAGTACATGGATTATACGCACTCTCACCCTTCCACCTTTGATAGTCTCTCTAGTACCGTGCAAATTTTGCCGGTACATCAAACCCACCTTCCTCCAAACAGCCACCATATATTTTCCTCAAAACCACCACCATACCTACCTATTATGGCATTTCCACATCCATTCCGAGATATATTGCCATGCAACTTCCACCATTCAGTTTTTCATGACATGCACCATCACTTCATCTTGCATATAGAGTCATATTTTGTTTTAGTATTGAGTTGTAAGTAAATAAAAGTGTAATGATTTTCATTAATAGAGCATTGTCCCGTGAGAGAAAGGATGATGGAAGCCATGACTCCCTCACAATTTGGGATGAGTATCCGGACTTTACAAAAAGTAAAAGAGGCCAGTGAAGCCCAAATAAAAAAAAAGAGGCCAAAGATGCCCACCAAAATAAAAAAACATAAAAACAATGAGAGAAAGAGAGAAGGGACAATTGCTACTATCTTTTTCCACACTTGTGCTTCGAAGAAGCACCATGATCTTCATGATAGAGAATCTCCTATTTTGTCACTTTCATATAACTAGTGGATATTCATCTTGCACGACCACTTAGTTTTCTGTTTGAGCTTTCATACACTTATAGCTCTAAGTGCATTTGTTGCATGGAAATCCCTACTCACTCACATTGATATCTACCAATGGGCATCTCCATAGCCCGTTGATACGCCTAGTTGATGTGAGACTATCTTATCCTTTTTTTTCCTTGCACCTCCTCCGTATTCTACTCCACCTATAGTGATATATCCATGTCTCATGCTCATGTATTGCATGAGAGTTGAAAAGGTTTGAGAACACCAATAGTGTGAAACAATTGCTTGACTTGTTAATCGGGGTTGTGCATGATTTAGATACTTTGTGTGGGGAATATGGAGCATAGCCAGACCATATGATTTGGTAGGGATAACTTTCTAAGGCCATGTTATTTCAAAAGGACACAATTGCCTTGTTCGTCTGCTCGGAGTATTACTGTTTTTATGTCAATATTAGACTATTGTTTTGAAACTTATGGATCTGAATATTCATGCCACAATAAATAATATTACATGGATAAATATGTTAGGTAGCATTCCACATCAAAAATTCTATTTTTATCATTTACCTACTCGAGGACGAGCAGGAATTAAGCTTGGGGGTGCTTGATACGTCTCCAACGTATCTATAATTTTTGATTGTTCCATGATATTATATTATCTTTTTTGGATGTTTTACATGCATTAATATGCTATTTTATACTATTTTTGGGACTAACCTATTAATCTAGAGCCTAGTGCCAGTTTCTGTTTTTTCGTTCTTTTTGAGTATTCCAGATAAGGAAAATTGAACGGAGTCAAAATGGAATAAAATCTTCGGAATAATTTTTCTTGGACTAGAAGCAACCCAGGAGACTTGAAGATGAAGTCGGGAGAGCCGCTGTGTGGCCACAAGCCACGGGGGCGCACCTAGGGGTAGGGCATGCCCACTAGGCTTGTGGGACCACGTGAGCCCTCCTAACCCTAATCTCTGGCCTATAAATTCACAAATATTCCCTGGATACCGAAGAAAGCCATGAAAACACTTTGCTGCTGCCGAAAGCCTCTGTTCCTGAGAGATCCAATCTTGGAGCCTTTTCCGGTAATCTACCGGAGGGGGATTCGATCACGGAGGGCATCTACATCAACTCCATTGCCCCTCCGATGATGTGTGAGTAGTTCACCACATAACTTCGGGTCCATAGCTAGTAGCTACATGGCTTCTTCTCTCTCTTTGATCTTCAATACCATGTTCTTCATGATCTTCATGGAGATCTATCTGATGTAATACTCTTTTGCGCTGTGTTTGTCAAGATCCGATGAATTGTGGGTTTATGTTCAGATTATCTATGCATATTATTTGAGTCTTTTCGGAATTCTTATATGGCTGATTTCATATCTTTGAAAGTCTCTTCAAGTTATTGGTTTTGCTTGGCCAACTAGATTGGTAATTCTTGCAATAGGAGAAGTGCTTAGTTTTGGGTTCAATCTTGTGTTGTCCTCACCCAGTGACAAAGTAGGGGTAGCGAGAAACGTATTATATTGTTGCTATCAAGGATAAAAGGATGGGGTTTTCATTATATTGTTTGAGTTTATCCCTCTAGATGCAGGCAAGAATCAGTCGATGTGTGGAGTAATAGTAGTAGATGCAGAATCGTTTCGGTCTACTTGACATGGACATGATGCCTATATGCATAATCATTGCCTTGGGTATCTTCATAATTATTCGCTTTTCTATCAATTGCTCGACAGTAATTTGTTCACCCACTGTAATACTTGCCATCATGAGAGAAGCCTCTAGTGAAACCTATGGCCCCCGGGTCTATTTTCCATCTTATACTTTCAGTTATAAAACCAAAAAATACCAAATATACCTTGCTGCATTATTTTTACCTTTTGTTTTACTTTCCGTTCAAGCAATCTATTATATCTATCTCTATCAGATCTCATCCTTGCAAGTAAGCGTGAAGGGATTGACAACACCTTTATTGCGTTGGGCGCAAGTGTTTGATTCTTTGTGTAGGTACATCTATTGGGGATTTGCTTGTATCTCCTACTGCATTGATACCTTGGTTCTCAACAACTGAGGGAAATACTTATCTACTTTGTTGCATCAAACGTTCCTCTTCACGGAAACCAACGCATGCTCGAGAAGCAGCACTAACTGTAACATCCCAAAATTTCATTTTGGAATGTTATGAAATAGCTATGCATCTATCATCATCATTGCTTGATTTATGTGTTAGTTGAAATGCCTTTTCTGGATTTCAGAAAGCTCTTTCTACTTTTCCCTATGTTGCCTTCCCCTATTTGAAATTTTGGTTAAATGTTCAAAATAAGAGAGGAGTAACATGACACTCCACACCAGGGACTAATTGGTGATATATTTGAAGAAAAATAACCAGGGGTTATTTTGAAAATATTTGCAAAAAGGGTTTAAAAACATTTAGGCAATTTCTGAAAATATTATTTTTTCAACGTGTTCAAATGACAGAATAAAAATGTTCATTAAATAGAAGTTATTATTCTGTTAATTTTGATATATAATACCCCTATATTTAGAGATGATTTGAATGCTTTAAATGTATTTGAATGTCTCTGGATTTTTTTTAAGAAAAACAGTAACGGTAACCGTTTCCGGTATTAAACGGGCCGGCCCACGGCAGTTATATCACGCTTTTACTACAAGCCGGCCAACCGCGCGCAACGGATACATCTCCCTCTCACTGACGCTGGACCCCACCCGTCCGACCGTTTTCTCTCGCGCGGTCGTCGCCTTCCTTCCCGCGCGCGCCGGACCCGACGCCGGCAGTTTCTCCCCTCACCGGATCTCTCTCCTCTCTCCTTCCCCGCATCCATTCCCCCCCCCCCCCGAGCCTCTCTCTCTCTCGCCGAGACGCTGCCCCAATTAGTTAGGACTATCTTCATGTTTAGTTTGAGGATTTTCATGATATATTTGATTAGTGTTCTAACCAAAAACAGAATCTGTCTAGTATTATAATATAGTTTTATAAACTTGATTTTAATTAGTTTTTTTAGAATTTGGTTTTATTTGTTTATTAGGTTCTGTAGTAAACACTTAGTGTCTTCACTCACTTTTAATAAAAAAATATAAATTTGCTTAGTTTAATTTTATTTAACATAGGAATCACAATGTCTTTTCAAATAGGCTTAATTTGACAAAACAACTAACTAGTAATAGTTTGTTTTCAAACAAAGTTTTGTAAATTTAATTCTGTTTTCTAAGACAGATTTAAAAGTAAATTATTTTCTGTCAAGAACATGTTTTGTTAACAAATTATAAGTTAGTTTTTCATTCTTTTTGTTAGTATAACTATAGTTGATTCATATAGTGTTTATCAAAACTATTATAAACTCTACTAAACTTTTTGTTAGTAAATTGATTTTTGTTTTGTTTAATAGTAAAATATTCTATTGTTGCCTTGCTATCAACAATTGTCTTGTTATTTCAAAATAGTTTTATTATGTAGTAGTGTTTTCATCATCTCCTTTGGAAAACAAAACCTTGTGTGTTTTACTTGCTAGAGACTTTTGTGCATTGTTTGACTTGATTGTTTAGTACTTCTTTGCTGAATGTTATCAGTATTTATTTTGGTTGTATGCTTATTTGAGTGCTTGTTTGCTTCGTTAGATTATTCGGAGTGCGAAGCTTGTTACTTAGAGTCACTCACGTACGAAGATCATCAATCAGGCAAGTCACTTTGATCATGTTTTACCCATGTTTTATATGCATTAGTTCTACCATCTCCCCAGTTGCATCCAAGATAGGTTAGTTGGAAACTTGGTTACATTGTAGTAGTATCATGTGGTAGGTACCCCCCTCAACCTCTTGACACATTGGCCCCGGGAAACGTTGTTTTACTTTTGCTATGCTATTAGTAGACGGAGTTGGTTGTGTGATTCATGAGAGTTGAGAAAGTTAATAATTTCAAGACCTACATAATGATCAAGATTTCAAGACTCCAAGTTTTCAACATACCTCTGGGTGGATGATGGTTGAACGGCGCCCTGGAGAAACCAGTGGTTAGCCTAGGTGATGCTGGAGATGGCCAGTATTCACGCGGAAAGGTCCACCCAGGCACAAAGAGATGGATGGGTGCTTCAAGACCCAAGGCTTACCTGCACAGCTATAAGTCATTATGGGCTCTGGCTTGGTCGGATATCGTGGTGACCCTGGACAGACGGTGCTACGAGAGGTAGAAGAACGGTAGGAAAGGATGGGCACCGACAGAGTCGCAGGGAAACCCTTTGGAAGACCATGTTTTGGTCATCCGTTTCTCAAACACCCTAAAGTGCGAGAAACCAAACGGAGGCGACCAAATCTTGTGGGGAACGTGTGCAAAACTCTGCAGAGTATTTCAAACCTAATCGATTAGCCGTGTCCACGGTCATGGACGACTTGAGCCAAAGGAATTGAAATTTCCTGAACTCTCAACACAAATAATATGATGATGTGGGTATTTAATAATTATGGGTATGAGAAATGGTTGGTGGAACCATCTCATTAATCAACCAACTTAGTAACATTTTGCTTAGCCCCTTTTCTTGATGTAGGAAAAATTGGCTTTACGCAAAACTTACCACCCCACCTGCCATATATGCATATAGACTAGTTGATTATTTTCACACCTCTACTGTGACTTTGCCGGCATATTCCATATGCTGACCTACACGACTGCAACGTATCATGTTGCAGAGTATTTTTCCGACCAGGAGTGAGGACGCGTTCTATGCTCAGTGAGATGCCCTTGGAGTCAGATGGACTCATCTACCTTCGACGCTTCCGCAAGATTTAGATATTCTCATGAGTTGGCCTTTGGCCACTTTATTGTAATATTATTGTAATAAAGGACTCGATATGAGATTTCGATTAACATAATGTTGTGTGATTTCCCTTTGATATATACATTGATGTACCGTGTGTGTACCAGCATGATCTTGGGATGGTACGGAAACACCGGAGACTTGACCTTTCAGGTCGGGTCGCTACAGAAATGGTATCAGAGCACACGCTGACCGTAGGACGTAACCTCTAGGATTGGAAAGCCTTAGGATTGTTTCTCTTTGTCTTTAAAATTCTTATACTCTCATCTATTCGTTTCTGATTCCTCTCCGATTATTTCAAAATTTATAGATGGCCACCTTCATCCCAGTGTTGATCACGGAGTTTTGCCAGCCTAACGCAACGATTCCCTTTGGTAAGGAGCTGATGAGGATCGTCAAGGACGTAAGGATTGCTTTGCCGAGCATCACGGGGATTCCTATCATGTCATTTCCCCAAGATGGACGCTACAGGATCGAGGTGCATATTCAAGGGAAGACTTTTGGGAACCAGAAGGGACCCATCGACCTCAAGTTCGTGGCACCCAGTTGGATAGTTGGAAGAGACATGGCCATTCATCGTGCCCTCGGACGTATTCAGGAGGAATACAGAGGTGGAATCATTTCACCAGGACTCAGCATGGTTTGCCGCAGAGATGCCCATGGCAACATCCTCACCAACCCCACTAGAGACTCTACCATATCATATATCCAGACCCTGGAGACTCACATCAGGACTCTGGAGCTTCGAGTTCGTGCTGACACGAAGACTATCAAGAATCTGATGAACCGCGAGCTGGACCTTGAAGCTGATCTACAAGAGGCCAACTATGAACACGAGCATGAAGTGAAGGACTTCCTAGAGAGGATTGATGAGCAGAATGCACGCATCGCAACTCTGGAGGAGCATCTAGACATGGGGGAAAACCTTCACCCCGAAGGAGACTTGGCACCCTTCATCAGCGACGATGAAGACTATGAGGAAAGCACCACCGGAGGACCTACGACTATGCACTTTTGAGGAGAACCTTAGTTATGCCCTCCAATGTATCTTTTATTTTAGTCGTTAAAGCGTAGGTCGATGCTTAGTTGTTTGAGGTTTGTATTCCCAATGTTTGACGTTGATTGAATAAATGAATGAGTGTTTGGTGTGATATGTTTGTTGCATTGCATATGGGTAGTGAATTTCTTCTAGACCCTTGTTCTATTCTAATTCTCATCCCTCTGAAAATAGCAAGATGCCTCCACGACGTGAGACCGACTTCACTTTCCCGCCGGAACTCACTCAACTCCTTCAGCAACAGAATGCATTGATGCAGTTATTGATTCAGAATCAGACCAACAACCAGAACAACAAGAACCACCATCCACCCCAGACTGACAATCTCACCCGTTTTCTGAGGTTGAACCCTCCAACTTTCTCCGGCAGCACTGAGCCCATTGTGGCAGATGACTGGCTTCGCAAGATGGAGAGAGAGCTGATCACCGCTGGATGCACTGACGCTGAGAAAGTGTGATTTGCCGCACATCAACTGGAAGGACCAGCAGCATCATGGTGGGAGAACTACACCACCACTTATCCTATTGCAGATGTGACTTGGGAGCAGTTTAAGCTTTCTTTTCGCACCGCACATGTTTCAGCTGGAGCCATGAGTCTAAAGAAGCGCGAGTTTCGCAATTTGCACCAAGGTAATCGCTCTGTGGCCCAATATGTGGAAGAGTTCAGCATGTTGGCCCGTTATGCCCCAGGAGATGTGGCCGATGATGCAGCCAAGGAAGAAAAGTTTCTGGAAGGACTCAACGACGAGTTGAGCATACAGCTGGTAGTGGCTACTTTCAACAACTACCAAGAGTTGGTGGACAAGGCCCTTATTCTGGAAGGTAAACAACAGCAGATTGAAAACCGCAAGCGGAAGTACACTCAGGGGAAGTTCAACTCTGGAACTCATCAGAAGCCTCGTTACTCCCCGTACTCCGGGAATACCGGATCAGGAAATAGTAAGTTTGGAAAGCACACTCATGCTATGCATAACCATGGAGGCCACCATCATGGAGGAAATGGGAACAACCGTCCCAACCATGGTAACTTCAAGAGTGACAATGGGAATGGGAACAACAACCAGCACCGTCACGCTCCTGCTCAGAAGGATCTGAGTCACATCACCTGTTTCAAGTGTCAGAAGATAGGGCACTATGCTACTGAGTGTCCCCAGAGCAAGCAAGGCAATGGAAACGGCAACAACAACGGCAATGCAGCAGTTAAGAAGCCCAATCCGTTTCCCCGTGCTCAAGTGAATCACATCGACGTGGAAGAAGTCTATGATCAACCCGAGACTGTGGTTGGTAAGTTTTTATTGCATTCACGTCCTGTTACAGTACTTTTTGATTCTGGTGCAACTCATTCATTCATATCAAGGGTAGTTGTGGATAAGTATGGTTTGCCCACCAAAACCCTTAGTCAGCCCATTAAGGTTAGTTCTCCAGGAGGTATGATGATGGCAGGGATAGGATGCCATGCCTTGAAACTCAATATAGGGAACCATGTTTTTCCCACCGACCTCATCGTCTTAGAATCCCAAGGATTGGATGTAATCCTAGGCATGGATTGGATGACCAAGAATGAAGGAAATCCTGATTGCCTCAGCAAGTCTGTTTCACTCACCACTCCGGAGAACAAGAGGATTAAGTATGTATCCCGATGCACACGTATGAGTGCTCGGTTAAATTCTCTCACAGGAGTTGTTCAGGAGGAAGTACCTGTGGTAAAAGACTTTCCAGATGTATTTCCGGAAGAATTACCAGGAATGCCACCAGGTAGGGAGATTGAGTTCTTAATAGAACTACAGCCAGGGACAGCCCCAATTTCCAAGAGACCCTATCGGATGCCCGCAAATGATCTGTTGGAAATCAAGAAGCAAATTAAGGAGTTATTGGACAAAGGGTATATACGCCCCAGTTCTTCACCTTGGGGAGCCCCAGTACTTTTGGTGGAGAAGAAGGATAAATCTTTGAGAATGGTAGTTGACTATCGTGCCTTGAACGAGGTGACTATCAAGAACAAGTATCCTCTGCCAATGATTAATGATTTGTTTGATCAGCTCGTAGGAGCCAATGTGTTTTCCAAGATCGATTTTCGATCAGGGTATCACCAGTTGAAAATTCGTGAACAGGATATACCCAAAACAGCTTTCACCACGAGGTATGGCTTGTATGAGTATACGGTCATGTCTTTTGGATTGACCAATGCTCCTGCATACTTCATGAATTTGATGAACAAAGTGTTCATGGAATATTTGGACAAGTTTGTCGTGGTGTTCATTGATGACATTCTGATATTCTCCAAGAACGAGGAAGAGCATAAGGAACATTTGCGTTTAGTTCTGGAGAAGCTGAGAGAGCATCAGTTATATGCCAAGTTCAGCAAATGTGAATTTTGGTTGACGGAAGTCGGATTCCTTGGACATGTTATTTCCGGAGATGGAATAGCAGTGGACCCCGCTAAGGTTGAAGCGGTCACCGAGTGGAAGTCACCCACCTCAGTTAAGGAGATCCGCAGTTTCCTCGGACTTGCCGGTTATTACCGGAGGTTCATTGAGAATTTCTCAAAGATTGCCAAGCCCATGACAGAGTTGTTGAAGAAAGAATCTAAGTATATTTGGACTGAGGAATGTGAAGCCAATTTCCAGGAGTTGAAGGAACGTTTGGTCACAGCCCCAATATTGATCTTGCCCGATATTCGGAAGGATTTCCAGGTTTACTGTGATGCTTCACGTCAAGGACTCGGAGGAGTACTTATGCAGGATGGAAAAGTTGTAGCCTATGCTTCCAGACAGCTACGACCTCATGAGTTGAATTATGCCATCCATGATTTGGAATTAGCAGCCGTAGTGCATGCACTCAAGACTTGGAGACATTTCCTTATCGGAAATAGTTGTGATGTTTACACCGACCATAAGAGCCTGAAGTATATTTTCACGCAGAAAGAGTTGAACCTCAGACAGAGACGATGGTTAGAGTTAATCAAGGACTATGACATGAGATTACACTACCATCCAGGTAAGGCTAATGTTGTAGCCGATGCCTTGAGTCGTAAAACTTATGTGAACACACTCACAGCTGGAGGATTACCTCAAGAGTTAGTCGATGATCTCAGTAAGCTCAAGATAGAGCTAGTTCCAAGAGGATATGTTGGTACACTGGAAATTCAGTCCACCTTGGCCGAAAGAATTCGTGAAGCCCAGAAATCGGACAAGGAGATAGTTGAGATTAAACAGAGAATGGAAAATGGTAAAGCTAAAGGTTTTCGTGAGGATGAACACGGAACTTTGTGGTTTGAGAACCGAATTTATGTGCCCAATGAACCAGAGCTCAGGAAGTTGATACTTCAGGAAGCCCACGTTTCACCTTACTCGATACACCCAGGCAATACCAAGATGTATCTGGATTTGAAAGAAAGTTATTGGTGGACAGGTATGAAGAAAGATATTGCAGAGCATGTTGCAATATGTGATGTTTGTCAGAGAGTAAAGGCAGAACATCAGAAACCAGCAGGGTTACTACAACCTTTGCCGATACCCGAGTGGAAATGGGAAAAGCTTGGTATGGACTTCATCACAGGATTGCCCAGGACCCGTTCAGGTTATGATTCCATCTGGGTAGTGGTAGATCGCTTGACCAAGGTAGCTCATTTCATTCCAGTGAAAACCACTTATACCAGTGCTAAGCTAGCCAAGATATATATGACCAGGATCGTATGTTTGCATGGAGTTCCAAGGAGTATCACGTCAGATAGAGGAACACAATTTACCTCAAAGTTTTGGCATCAGTTACATGAAACTTTGGGTACAAGGCTAGAGTTCAGTACAGCTTTTCATCCGCAGACAGATGGACAGACTGAGAGAGTCAACCAGATTCTGGAAGACATGTTGAGAGCTTGTGCGCTAGATTATGGATCTAGTTGGGATGACAACTTACCTTACGAAGAATTCTCATACAACAACAGTTATCAGACCAGTCTAAAGATGGCCCCTTTTGAAGCTTTATACGGAAGGAGATGCAGAACACCACTGACGTGGGATGGTGTTGGAGACCGACAACTTTTTGGTCCCGACCTTATCCGAGATTCTGAAGAGAAAGTCAAGTTGATTCGTGACAGACTCAAGATAGCTCAATCCCGACAGAAGATTTATGCTGACAACAAGCGCAAAGAAGTGGCATATGAAGTGGGAGACAGAGCATATCTTCATGTGTCCCCGCTTCGAGGAACCAAGAGATTTGGTGTTAAAGGAAAATTAGCACCCAGATTCATAGGCCCCTACAAAATTCTTGAACGTAGAGGTGAAGTCGCATACAAACTGGAATTGCCAGAAGGATTATCCGAAGTTCATGATGTGTTCCATGTTTCCAAGCTGAAGAAATGTCATGCCGAGATGGCTGATATTCCTTTGCGAGACACAGTGCCCCTAGAGGCCATACAGCTTGAAAGTGATCTGACTTACGAGGAGAAGCCTGTCAAGATCCTCGAGACATCCAACCGAGTTACCCGCAGCAAGATTATCAAGTTCTGTAAAGTTTTGTGGAGTCACCATACTGAGGAAGAAGCCACCTGGGAACGCGAAGAAGATCTTCGTAGAGACCATCCGCACCTATTTTCTAGCCAACCCGAATCTCGAGGGCGAGATTCATCTTAAGGTGGGTAGGTTTGTAACATCCCAAAATTTCATTTTGGAATGTTATGAAATAGCTATGCATCTATCATCATCATTGCTTGATTTTATGTGTTAGTTGAATTGCCTTTTCTGGATTTCAGAAAGCTCTTTCTACTTTTCCCTATGTTGCCTTCCCCTATTTGAAATTTTGGTTAAATGTTCAAAATAAGAGAGGAGTAACATGACACTCCACACCAGGGACTAATTGGTGATATATATGAACAAAAATAACCAGGGGTTATTTTGAAAATATTTGCAAAAAGGGTTTAAAAACAATTAGGCAATTTCTGAAAATATTATTTTTTCAAATGTTCAAATGACAGAATAAAAATGTTCATTAAATAGAAGTTATTATTCTGTTAATTTTGATATATAATACCCCTATATTTAGAGACGATTTGAATGCTTTAAATGTATTTGAATGTCTCTGGAATTTTCTTTTAAGAAAAACAGTAACGGTAACCGTTTCCGGTATTAAACGGGCCGGCCCACGGCAGTTATATCACGCTTTTACTACGAGCCAGCCAACCGCGCGCAACGGATACATCTCCCTCTCACTGACGCTGGACCCCACCCGTCCGACCGTTTTCTCTCGCGCGGTCGTCGCCTTCCTTCCCGCGCGCGCCGGACCCGACGCCGGCAGTTTCTCCCCTCGCCGGATCTCTCTCCTCTCTCCTTCCCCGCACCCCCCGAGCATCTATATAAGAGCCCCACTTCCCCGCATCCATTTCCCCCCCGAGCCTCTCTCTCTCTCGCCGAGACGCTGCCCCAATTGCTCGCCGGAGCTCCCACCCTCACCGGACTCGCCGTCGACCGTAGCCACCACGTCCGACCACCGTTCACCCCATTGTTGCCACCAGTCGACTCCGGAGAACCGTCGCCGTCGCCCGGACCACTTCCCCGTCCTCCCTGACCACCGGAGCGCCTCGCCGTCGCATTCGCCGCTACCGGACTCGCCGGAGATCCCCACGCCGGCGACCTTTACACCGTGAGCTTCCCCAACCGTTCGATCTGGATCTTACGATCCAGATTAGAACATTATTTTTACTTGAACCGGTATCCTCTTAGGATCGGCCGACCGCCCGTAACCCCGCTCGGACACCCACCTCAGCCACTCACGGGTCGCCACGTCACCCTAGTCGACCGTTAGTTAGTTTTTCTTTTCAGTTTTGTTTTTCAGAAAACAGAATGTATTCCAAATTTGCTTTAGCTATATCTTTTAATCTGTTTAGAGTTTTGAGTTGATTCTTTTTGCAATAGCTCACAATTTTCATGTAGTTTCACCCTGTACTTTTAAATTTCAAATTTTAACTATAAAATTTGAACTTAGTCAAATTTGCTCAAAATCTTCAAATCTGAATAACTAGAGTTTGAGAATAGATTTTGATGTGATTCTTTTTGCTACTGTTTGGTATTAGTTAGGACTATCTTCATGTTTAGTTTGAGGATTTTCATGATATATTTGATTAGTGTTCTAACCAAAAACAGAATCTGTCTAGTATTATAATATAGTTTTATAAACTTGATTTTAATTAGTTTGTTTTAGAATTTGGTTTTATTTGTTTATTAGGTTCTGTAGTAAACACTTAGTGTCTTCACTCACTGTTAATAAAAAAATATAAATTTGCTTAGTTTAATTTTATTTAACATAGGAATCACAATGTCTTTTCAAATAGGCTTAATTTGACAAAACAACTAACTAGTAATAGTTTGTTTCCAAACAAAGTTTTGTAAATTTAATTCTGTTTTCTAAGACAGATTTAATAGTAAATTATTTTCTGTCAAGAACATGTTTTGTTAACAAATTATAAGTTAGTTTTTCATTCTTTTTGTTAGTATAACTATAGTTGATTCATATAGTGTTTATCAAAACTATTATAAACTCTACTAAAGTTTTCCCAACAAACTTAAATTGATTTTTGTTTTGTTTAATAGTAAAATATTCTATTGTTGCCTTGCTATCAACAATTGTCTCGTTATTTAAAAATAGTTTTATTATGTAGTAGTGTTTTCATCATCTCCTTTGGAAAACAAAACCTTGTGTGTTTTACTTGCTAGAGACTTTTGTGCATTGTTTGACTTGATTGTTTAGTACTTCTTTGCTGAATGTTATCAGTACTTATTTTGGTTGTATGCTTATTTGAGTGCTTGTTTGCTTCGTTAGATTATTCGGAGTGCGAAGCTTGTTACTTAGAGTCACTCACGTACGAAGATACTCAATCAGGCAAGTCACTTTGATCATGTTTTACCCATGTTTTATATGCATTAGTTCTACCATCTCCCCAGTTGCATGCAAGACAGGTTAGTTGGAAACTTGGTTACATTGTAGTAGTATCATGTGGTAGGTACCCCCCCTCAACCTCTTGACACATTGGCCCCGGGAAACGTTGTTTTACTTTTGCTATGCTATTAGTAGACGGGGTTGGTTGTGTGATTCATGAGAGTTGAGAAAGTTAATAATTTCAAGACCTACATAATGATCAAGATTTCAAGACTCCAAGTTTTCAACATACCTCTGGGTGGATGATGGTTGAACGGCGCCCTGGAGAAACCAGTGGTTAGCCTAGGTGATGCTGGAGATGGCCAGTATTCATGCGGAAAGGTCCACCTAGGCACAAAGAGATGGATGGGTGCTTCAAGACCCAAGGCTTACCTACACAGCCACAAGTCATTATGGGCTCTGGCTTGGTCGGATATCGTGGTGACCCTGGACAGGCGGTGCTACGAGAGGTAGAAGAATGGTAGGAAAGGATGGGCACCGACAGAGTCGCATGGAAACCCTTTGGAAGACCATGTTTTGGTCATCCGTTTCTCAAACACCCTGAAGTGCGAGAAACCAAACGGAGGCGACCAAATCTTGTGGGGAACGTGTGCAAAACTCTACAGAGTATTTCAAACCTAATCGATTAGCCGTGTCCACGGTCATGGACGACTTGAGCCAAAGGAATTGAAATTTCCTGAACTCTCAACACAAATAATATGATGATGTGGGTATTTAATAATTTTGGGTATGAGAAATGGTTGGTTGAACCATCTCATTAATCAACCAACTTAGTAACATTTTGCTTAGCCCCTTTTCTTGATGTAGGAAAAATTGGCTTTACGCAAAACTTACCACCCCACCTGCCATATATGCATATAGACTAGTTGATTATTTTCACGCCTCTACTGTGACTTTGCCGGCATATTCCATATGCTGACCTATACGGCTGCAACGTATCATGTTGCAGAGTATTTTTCCGACCAGGAGTGAGGACGCGTTCTATGCTCAGTGAGATGCCCTTGGAGTCAGATGGACTCATCTACCTTCGACGCTTCTGCAAGATTTAGATATTCTCATGAGTTGGCCTTTGGCCACTTTATTGTAATATTATTGTAATAAAGGACTCGATATGAGATTTCGATTAATATAATGCTGTGTGATTTCCCTTTGATATATACATTGATGTACCGTGTGTGTACCAAAATGATCTTGGGATGGTACGGAAACACCGGAGACTTGACCTTTCAGGTCGGGTCATTACACTAACCCATTCTAGTGTTTGAGAACATCAATGTACACGAGTTCATAGTCTTGAATTTTCTTATGCGAGTCCTTGTATGCAATCAACCAAGCCTTCTTTATACTATTCATATACCTTGTTGCCTGTTCCATTAAGGATGTATTATCTTCTTCATGCAATGAATCTAGAACCTCAAATCGTTTTGCCTTAAGATTCAGCGACAATACATACCAATGACCGTCATGTGGTCCCGGTCCCAACTTTTGCAGAGAAGGGAATAGTAGCTACAATAATATCAACAGGGACAAAAAAGGAAGGCATGCTTAAAGATGAGGCAGAGCAAGAAAGGTATCATGTCAAAGACAAAGAACTACCAAAAGTTAAATGATTAAGTTATCATGGAAGGAAGACAAAAGGTTATCATGCCACATAGAAAAAAAACTAAGTATATATCGGTGCTAAAATGGTAAAAACAAAAAAGTGTATGCGATCGACATTAACATGTAAAAATGGCAACAAACCAAAACGTACCTCATTTTGGTGGCTCAAGATGTAATGTTGATCCCGTCGAAAATGATGCAATACAGATTTACATTTGAAGTCTCCAAGCAGATATACACAGAGAAACCAAGGGAAGATAATCTTGTTTGGCATGCCCAAATATTGAAGCACACAGATATGCATCTCAGCAATACTTGTTGAAACCTGCCCCGTTTCTTTCACACAATCAGCAAGCTCGCCAAGCGTGACCCATCTACCCTCGATGTCAATTACTCTAACAGTGAGATACAAGAATGAAGCAACTCAGAAAATGAAATGGAAAAAAATGTTTTTCAACAAAGGTATGAAAAACTGAGAAAACCCGTTTGTTATCCTTTAATTATGGAGTTTGAATCATTCATGTGCTTGATAACTTCATCATAAACAGCCTCCTCATCTTTGCTCGGGACGACTACCGAATATGCCGGCAAAAGGTACTGTGATGGGTGGGTAACCCTAACATTACGAATTAGCATTCTAGGCATGGCAGTTGGCTTCATATTCTCTTTGCATTGAGGTAAGTGAGGTGTAGAAAATGTGGGACTTTGACAATTATCTGCCAAAAATTCTGATCGATTTAGAAAAGCATTGGTGATGAAAAAAGAGAGGTTAAACTGTAGGGAGGGTACAACAAAGTGGGAAAATCATAAGTTATCAATCAGTTTCTGAGTCACTCATCAACAATGGTGCACTGAGTTATCAGGTTACACAAATTTGACATTTGTCGAAGTAACAAAAAACTATTACCTCCTTGAACAGCAGCTTTTCCCTTGGATGTTGGGATATCACCTTCAAATTCTTCCCACCACATAAGTACTTCATCATCAAACACCCAAACATGACGATCTTTCATTATTATATTAAAAAACAAAAATCAAAAGGTAAGAATGAGGACATGAGAAAAGGGATATAGTCAAAAAGGATGACAATGAGATAGAGTGAAGTTATCAAGCCAGGACCATAAAAGTTACCAGCACATTAACAATAACTTATCAACACCATATAAAATGGGGTGATGCAAAAGGACGTAATGGGTGAGATCATTGTTGGGATAGAGTTGAAGTTATCAATCCAAACAATGAATGTTACAGCAAAATAATGATGACTTATCGACACAATGGAATGGGTGTTGTGATATACAATATTGGGCAAGATAATATTTGGTTAGAGTCAAAGTAATCAGGCCAAAACAATGACACTTATCAGGACAATAATGAGTTATGACAAAAAATGGTTTTGACCAGGGGCACCAGAAAATATAGAAGTTGTCATGCAACATGATGGTTAGTTACAATATACATAGAAACATATGGTGTCACAATACAATAGTGTCACGGGTTAGCAGGGGGTAATGAAAGGATGGTATCACTATGTAGCAACTCAAGTTACCAGGTTGAGCTGACATATGTTACCAGGAGGGACAAGGGTGTGTTATCATTATGAAAACGAAAACAGAGAATCAAGTTGCCATGGGGTCATAAAATATATCCTAAGTACGAACCACAATAGGACGCCACACAAAATGAAAATTTGTAAAAAAAAAGCACAGAATTTTTTTTATGGAAAACAAAAAGCACAATGGTTCATTTGCAACATCACGTACGCGTAAACGTTATATTACATTCATCCACACACACACGCGCGCAAGGAAAACAGACATAAAAAGCAATAGAAGGACATAAAATAGTTAATAAGTCTTCGATTAACCGGTTCCATCAATCACTCTTTGTTATGAAGCGAAGACACAAGAAGGTCTTCACTTACCAGAGTTGCCAGGTAGCACCCAAGCAACCGGTTCAGCATCAATGGCATCAACATTCTCTGCAGTAGGACATGCATGCGCCGGGATCGCATGTGAATGTAGCGACCCGACCTGAAAGGTCGAATCTCCGGTGTTTCTGTACCATCCCAAGATCATGCTGGACCCCACCTCGTTCGCTCGTAATGACCGAGCGGTCATCACTCTCCTCCCCGCGCGCGCCGGACTCGACGCCGGCCGTTTCTTTCCCCCTCCCGGATCTCTCTCCTCTCTCCACCCCGCACCCCGAGCACACTATAAGTAGCCGGCCACTCCCCGCATCCATTTTCCCCCGAGCCCTCTCTCTCTCTCGCCGAGGCGCTGCCGCAATTGCTCGCCGGAGCTCCCACCCCACCGGACCTCCCGTCGACCGTAGCCACCAATTCCGTCCACCTCTCGCCCAACCGACCTCACCTTTCGACTCCGGAGACCCATCGCCGTCTCCCGGACCACTCCACTGTCTTCCCCGACCACCGGAGCACCACGCCGTCGACCTCGCCATTTCGGAACTCGCCGGAGAACCCTCGCCGGTGACCTATTTCTCTGTGAGCCTTCTCCTTCTCACCCCCTCCCTCCGATCCAAACCCAACGGCTCAGATTAGAAGCCACTTATTCCCGAACCGTTTTCTGTTTAGGATCGGTTGACCGCCCGAAGCACCGCTCAGACACCCACCTCAGCCACTCACAGGTCGCCACGTCACCCTAGTCGACCGTTAGTTAGTTTTTTCTTTTCAGTTTTGCTTTTCAGAAAACAGTATGATTTCAAAATTTGTTTTAGCTATATCTTTTAATATATTTAGTGTTTTGAGTTGATTCTTTTTGCAATAGCTCACATTTTACATGTAGTTTCACCCTGTACTTTCAAATTTCAAATTTGAACTATAAAATTTGAATTGAATCAAATTTGCTTAAAATCTTCAAATCTGTATAACTAGAGTTTGAAAATAGATTTTTACATGAATCTTTTTGCTACTGTTTGGTATTAGTTAGGACTACTTTCATGCTTAGTTTGAAGATATTTAGGATATATTTGATTAATGTTTTAACCAAAAACAGAATCTGCCTAGTATTATAGTATAGTTTTATATACTTAGTTTTAATTAGTTTAAATTTAGATTTGGTTTCATTTGTTTATTAGGTCCTGTTAATAAACATTTAGTGTTTTCACTCACTGTTAATAAAAATATAAATTTGCTTAGTTTAATTTTATTTAACATAGGAATCACAACTTCTTTTCAAATAGGTTAATTTGATTAAAACAACTAGTTAGTAATAGTTTTGTTTTGCTCTCTTGTTAGTAAAACTATATTTGTTCCATTTCATGTTTATCAAAACTTTTACAAACTTTACAAAAGTTTTCTCAACAAACTTAGATTCAAAATAGTTTTCTTAAGATAAGTAGTGTTTTATCAATCACCTCCTAGTAAACAAAACTTTGTGTGTTTCCTTACTTGTGATTTGTGCATCGTTTTGTCTTGATTGTTTACTAGTTCTTGATTGATGTTTGTGAGTTACAATATTCTGTTGTATGCTTATTGAGTGCTTTGTTTGCTTCGTTAGATTATCCGGAGTGCGAAGCTTGTTACTTAGGGTCACTCACATACGAAGATCATCAATCAGGCAAGTCACTTTGACCATGTTTACCCATGTTTTATATGCATTAGTTCTACCATCTCCCCAATTGCATGCAAGATAGGTTAGTTGGAAACTTGGGAACATTTTTGTAGTATCATGTGGTAGGTACCTTCTCAACCTCTTTGACACATTGGCCCCGGGAAACGTTGTTTTACCTTTTTGCTATGCTATTAGTAGACGGGGTTGGTTGTGTGATTCATGAGAGTTGAGAGAGTTAATAATTTCAAGACCTACATAATGATCAAGATTCAAGACTCCAAGTTTTCAACATACCTCTGGGTGGATGATGGTTGAACGGCACCCTGGAGAAACCAGTGGATTTGCCTAGGTGATGCTGGAGATGGCCAGTATTCACGCGGAAAGGTCCACCCAGGCACAAAGAGATGGATGGATGCTTTAAAACCCAAGGCTTACCTGCACAGCCACAAGTCATTATGGGCTTTGGCTTGGTTGGATATCGTGGTGACCCTGGACAGGCGGTGCTACGAGAGGTAGAACAACGGTAGGAAAGGATGGGCACCGACAGAGTCGCAGGGAAACCCTTTGGAAGACCACGTTTTGGTCATCCGTTTCTCAAACACCCTGAAGTGTGAGAAATCAAACGGAGGCGACCAAATCTTGTGGGGAACGTGTGCAAAACTCTGCAGAGTATTCAAAACCTAATTGATTAGCCGTGTCCACGGTCATGGACGACTTGAGCCAAAGGAATTGAAACTTCCGGAACTCTCAACACAATTAATAATGAGGATGTGGGTATATTCAAATTGGGAATGAGAAGTGGTTGGTGGAACCATCTCATTAATCAACAAACTTAGTAATATTTTGCTTAACCCCTCCCTTGATGCAGGAAAAACTTGGCTTTACGCAAAAACTTACCACCCCACCTGCCATATTTGCATATAGATTAGATGATTATCTTTTCACCCCTCTCTTATGACTTTGCCGGCATATTCCATATGCTGACCTACATGGCTGCAACGTATCATGTTGCAGAGTACTTTTCCGACCAGGAGTGAGGACGCGTTCTATGCTCAGTGAGATGCCCTTGGAGTCAGATGGACTCATCTACCTTCGACGCTTCCGCAAGATTTAGATATTCTCATGAGTTGGCCTTCAGCCACTTTATTGTAATGATTATTGTAATAAAGGACTCGAAATGAGATTTCGATTAATATATTTGCTGTGTGATTTCCCTTTGATATATACATTGATGTACCGTGTGTGTACCAGCATGATCTTGGGATGGTACGGAAACACCGGAGACTTGACCTTTCAGGTCGGGTCGCTACAGAAATGGTATCAGAGCACACGCTGACCGTAGGACGTAACCTCTAGGATTGGAAAGCCTTAGGATTGTTTCTCTTTGTCTTTAAATATCTTATACCCTCATCTATTCGTTTCTGACTCCTCTCCGATTATTTCAAAATTTATAGATGGCCACCTTCATCCCAGTGTTGATCATGGAGTTTTGCCAGCCTAACGCAACGATGCCCTTTGGTAAGGAGCTGATGAGGATCGTCAAGGACGTAAGGATTGCTTTGCCGAGCATCACCGGGATTCCTATCATGTCATTTCCCCAAGATGGACGCTACAGGATCGAGGTGCATATCCCAGGGAAGACTTTTGGGAACCGGAAGGAACCCATCGACCTCAAGTTCGTGGCACCCAGTTGGATACTTGGGAGAGACATGGACATTCATCGTGCCCTTGGACGTATTCAGGAGGAATACAGAGGTGGAACCATTTCACCAGGACTCAGCGTGGTTTGTCGCAGAGATGCCAATGGAAACATCATAACTCCTCCCACTTCAGACACCACTATTTCCTATATCCAGACCCTGGAGACTCACATCAGGACTCTGGAGCTTCGAGTTCGTGCTGATACAAAGACAATCAAGAATCTGACGAACCGCGAGCTGGACCTTGAAGCTGATCTGCGAGAGGCCAACTATGAACACGAGCATGAAGTGAAGGACTTCCTAGAGAGGATTGATGAGCAGAATGCACGCATCGCAACTCTGGAGGAGCAGCTAGACATGGGGGAAAACCTTCACCCCGAAGGAGACATGGCACCCTTCATCAGCGACGATGAAGACTATGAGAAATACACCACCGGAGGACCTACGACTATGCACTTCTGAGGAAAAACATTAGTTATGCCCTCCATGTATCTTTTATTTTCGTCGTTAAAGCGTAGGTCGATGCTTGGTTGTTTGAGATTTGTATTCCCGATGTTTGACGTTGATTGAATAAATGAATGAGTGTTTGGTGTGATATGTTTGTTGCATTGCATATGGGTAGTGAATTTCTTCTAGACCCTTATTCTATTCTAATTCTCATCCCTCTGAAAACAGCAAGATGCCTCCACGACGTGAGACCGACTTCACTTTCCCGCCGGAACTCACACAACTTCTTCAGCAGCAGAATGCACTGATGCAGTTATTGATTCAGAATCAGACCAACAACCAAAACAACCAGAACAACCATCATCCACCCCAGACTGACAATCTCACCCGTTTTCTGAAGTTGAATCCTCCAACTTTCTCCAACAGTACTGAGCCCATTGTGGCAGATGACTGGCTCCGTAAGATGGAGAGAGAAATTGTCACCGCTGGATGTACTGATGCTGAGAAGGTGCGATTTGCCGCACATCAACTGGAAGGACCAGCAGCTTCATGGTGGGAGAACTACACCACCACATATCCTATTGCTGATGTAACTTGGGAGCAGTTCCAGCAAGCTTTTCGCACCGCTCATGTCTCAGCTGGAGCCATGAGTCTGAAGAAGCGCGAGTTTCGCAACTTGCGCCAGGGTAATCGCTCTGTGGCCCAATATGTGGAAGAGTTCAACACATTGGCACATTATGCACCAGGAGACGTGGCCGATGATGCGGCCAAGCAAGAGAAATTTCTGGAAGGACTCAACGATGAGTTGAGCATGCAGCTGGTAGTGGCTAATTTCAACAACTACCAAGAGCTGGTGGATAAGGCACTCATTCTGGAAGGTAAACAGCAGCAGATTGAGAACCGCAAGAGGAAGTACACTCAGGGGAAGTTTAACTCTGGAGCTCATCATAAGCCCCGCTACTCCCCGTACTCAGGGAATACCGGATCAGGGACCAGTAAGTTTGGAAGACACACTCATGCTGTGCACAACCATGGAAGCCACAACCATGGAGGAAATGGGAATGCCCGTCCCAACCATGGCAACTTCAAGACTGACAATGGGAACAACAATCAGCACCGTCACGTTCCTACTCAGAAGGATCTGAGTCACATCACCTGTTTCAAGTGCCAGAAGACAGGGCACTATGCTACTGAGTGTCCCCAGAGCAAGCAGGGAAATGGAAACGGCAACTCCGCAGCCAAGAAGCCAAACCCTTTTCCTCGTGCCCAGGTGAACCACCTTGACGTGGAAGAAGTCTATGATCAACCCGAGACTGTGGTTGGTAAGTTTTTATTGCATTCACGTCCAGTTACAGTACTTTTTGATTCCGGTGCAAGTCATTCATTCATATCAAGGGTAGTTGTGGATAAGTATGGTTTTCCCACCAAAACCCTTAGCCAGCCTATTCAGGTCAGTTCCCCAGGAGGTATGATGATGGCAGGATAGGATGCCATGCTCTGAAATTTCACATAGGAAACCATGTTTTTTCTACCGACCTCATCGTCTTAGAATCCCAGGGATTGGATGTAATCCTAGGCATGGATTGGATGACCAAGTATGAAGGAAATCTTGATTGCCCTAGCAAGTCTGTTTCACTCACCACCCCGGAGAACAAGAGGATTAAGTATGTATCCCGACGCACACGTATGAGTGCTAGGTTAAATGCCCTCACAGGAGTTGTTCAGGAGGAAGTACCTGTGGTAAAAGATTATCTGGATGTATTTCCGGAAGAATTACCAGGAATGCCACCAGATAGGGAAATTGAGTTCCTAATAGAGCTACAGCCAGGGACAGCACCAATTTCCAAGAGACCCTATTGGATGCCCGCAAATGATCTGTTGGAAATCAAGAAGCAAATTAAGGAGTTATTGGACAAAGGTTATATACGCCCAAGTTCTTCACCTTGGGGAGCCCCAGTTCTTTTGGTGGAGAAGAAGGATAAAACCTTGAGAATGGTAGTCGATTATCGTGCCTTGAACAAGGTGACTATCAAGAACAAGTACCCTCTGCCGATGATTAATGATTTGTTTGATCAGCTAGTAGGTGCCAAAATATTCTCTAAGATTGATCTTCGATCAGGGTATCATCAACTGAAGATTCGTGAACAGGATATACCCAAAACAGCTTTCACCACCAGGTATGGTTTGTATGAGTATACTGTCATGTCCTTCGGTTTGACTAATGCTCCTGCCTACTTCATGAATTTGATGAACAAAGTGTTTATGGAATATTTGGACAAGTTTGTCGTGGTGTTCATCGATGACATTTTGATATTCTCCAAGAACGAGGAAGAACACAAGGAACATCTGCGTTTAGTTCTGGAGAAACTGAGATAACATCAGTTATATGCCAAGTTCAGCAAATGTGAATTTTGGCTGACGGAAGTCGGATTCCTTGGACATGTTATTTCCAGATAAGGAATAGCCGTAGACCCCGCTAAGGTTGAAGCCGTCACCGAGTGGAAGTCACCCACTTCAGTTAAGGAGATCCGCAGTTTCCTCGGACTTGCCGGATATTACCGGAGGTTCATTGATAATTTCTCAAAGATTGCCAAGCCCATGACAGAGTTGTTGAAGAAAGAATCCAAGTATGTTTGGACTGTGGAATGTGAAGCCAGTTTTCAGGAGTTGAAGAAACGTTTGGTCACAGCCCCAGTATTGATCTTGCCCGATATTCAGAAGGATTTCCAAGTTTATTGTGATGCCTCACGTTAAGGACTCGGAGGAGTACTTATGCAAGATGGAAAAGTTGTAGCCTATGCTTCCAGACAGCTACGACCTCATGAGTTGAATTATGCCACTCATGATTTGGAATTAGCAGCCGTAGTGCATGCACTCAAGACCTGGAGACATTTCCTTATCGGAAATAGTTGTGATGTTTACACCGATCATAAGAGCCTGAAATACATTTTCACGCAGAAAGAGTTGAACCTCAGACAAAGGAGATGGTTAGAGTTAATCAAGGACTATGACATGAGATTACACTACCATCCAGGTAAGGCTAATGTTGTAGCGGATGCCTTGAGTCGGAAAACTTATGTGAACACACTCACAGCTGGAGGATTACCCCAAGAGTTAGTCGATGATCTCAGAGAGCTCAAGCTAGAGATAGTTCCAAGAGGATATGTTGCTACACTGGAAATTCAGTCCACCTTGACCGAAAGAATTCGTGAAGCCCAGAAATTGGACAAGGAGATAGCTGAGATTAAACAGAGAATGGAAGATGGTAAAGCTAAAGGTTTTCGTGAGGATGAATACGGAACTTTGTGGTTTGAGAACCGAATCTATGTGCCCTATGACCCAGAGCTCAGGAAGTTGATACTTCAGGAAGCTCACGATTCACCTTACTCGATACACCCAGGCAACACCAAGAGGTATCTGGATTTAAAAGAAAGTTATTGGTGGACAGGTATGAAGAAAGATATTGCAGAACATGTTGCAATATGTGATGTTTGTCAGCGAGTAAAAGCGGAACATCAGAAACCAGCAGGGTTACTACAACCTTTGCCGATACCCGAGTGGAAATGGGAAAAACTTGGTATGGATTTCATCACAGGATTGCCCAGGACCCGTTCAGGTTATGATTCCATCTGGGTACTGGTAGATCGCTTGACCAAGGTAGCCCACTTCATTCCAGTGAAAACCACCTATGCCAGTGCTAAGCTAGCCAAGATATATATGACTAGGATCGTATGTCTGCATGGAGTTCCGAGGAGTATCGTGTCAGATAGAGGAACACAGTTTACCTCAAAGTTTTGGCATCAGTTACATGAAACTTTGGGTACAAGGCTAGAGTTCAGTACAGCTTTTCATCCGCAGACAGATGGACAGACTGAGAGAGTCAACCAGATTCTGGAAGACATGTTGAGAGCTTGTGCACTAGACTATGGTTCTAGTTGGGACGATAACTTGCCTTACGCAGAATTCTTGTACAACAACAGTTATCAGACCAGTCTAAAGATGGCCCCTTTCGAAGCTTTATACGGAAGGAGATGCAGAACACCACTGACGTGGGATGGTGTTGGAGACCGACAACTTTTTGGTCCCGACCTTATCCGAGATTCTGAAGAGAAAGTCAAGATGATTCGTGACAGACTCAAGGTAGCTCAATCTCAACAGAAGAGCTATGCTGACAACAAGCGCAAGGAAGTGACGTATGAAGTGGGAGACCGAGCTTATCTTCGTGTGTCCCCGCTTCGTGGAATCAAGAGGTTTGGTGTTAAAGGAAAACTAGCACCTAGATTCATAGGCCCCTACAACATTCTTGAACGTAGAGGCGAAGTTGCATACAAACTGGAATTGCCGGAAGGATTATCCGAAGTTCATAATGTGTTCCATGTGTCCCAGCTGAAGAAATGTCATACTAAGATGGCTGATATTCCTTTGGGAGATACAGTGCCCCTAGAGGCCATACAACTTGACAATGATCTGACCTACAAGGAGAAGCCTGTCAGAATCCTCGAGACTGCCAACAGAGTTACCCGCAACAGGATCATCAAGTTCTGTAAGGTTTTGTGGAGTCATCACACCGAGGAAGAAGCCACCTGGGAACGCGAAGAAGATCTTCGTAGAGACCACCCGCACCTATTTTCTAGCCAACCCGAATCTCGAGGGCGAGATTCATCTTAAGGTGGGTAGGTTTGTAACATCCCAAAATTCCATTTTGGAATGTTATGATTTATAGTTATGCATCCATCTGCATCATTGCTTGATTGTATGTGTTAGTTGAAATGCCTCTTCTGAATTCCAGAAAGCTCTTTCTACTTTTCCCTAAGTTGCTTTCACCAATTTGAAATTTTGGTTAAAAGTTCAAATAGGAGAGGAGGAACAATCAGTCCACACCAGGGACTAATTGGTGATATATTTGAACAATAATAACCAGGGGTTATTTTGAAAATATTTGCAAAAAGGATTTAAAAACAATTAGGCAATTTCTGAAAATATTTTTTTTAAAGTGTTCAAATGACAGAATAGAAATGTTCACTAAATAGCATTTATTATTCTGTTAATTTTGATATATAATACCCCTATATTTATAAAAGGTTTGAATGCTTTAAAATCTTTTGAATGTCTCTGTAAAATTATTAAAAGGAAACGGTAACCGTTTTCGGTATTAAACGGGCCGACCCTCGAGCAGTTACTCGCGAATAGATTAAAAGCCGTCCGACCGACGCGCATTAATATATCTCTCTCTCTCACTGACGCTGGACCCCACCTCGTTCTCTCGTAATGACCGAGCGGTCATCACTCTCCTCCCCGCGCGCGCTGGACTCGACGCCGTCCATTTCTTTCCCCCTCCCGGATCTCTCTCCTCTCTCCACCCCGCACCCCGAGCACACTATAAGTAGCCGGCCACTCCCCGCATCCATTTTTCCCCGAGCCCTCTCTCTCTCGCCGAGGCGCTGCCGCAATTGCTCGCCGGAGCTCCCACCCCACCGGACCTCCCGTCGACCGTAGCCACCAATTCCGTCCACCTCTCGCCCAACCGACCTCACCTTTCGACTCCGGAGACCCGTCGCCGTCTCCCGGACCACTCCACTGTCTTCCCCGACCACCGGAGCACCACGCCGTCGACCTCGCCATTTCGGAACTCGCCGGAGAACCCTCGCCGGCGACCTATTTCTCTGTGAGCCTTCTCCTTCTCACCCCCTCCCTCCGATCCAAAACCAACGGCTCAGATTAGAAGCCACTTATTCCCGAACCGTTTTCTGTTTAGGATCGGTTGACCGCCCGAAGCACCGCTTGGACACCCACCTCAGCCACTCACAGGTCGCCACGTCACCCTAGTCGACCGTTAGTTAGTTTTTCTTTTCAGTTTTGTTTTTCAGAAAACAGTATGATTTCAAAATTTGTTTTAGCTATATCTTTTAATCTATTTAGTGTTTTGAGTTGATTCTTTTTGCAATAGCTCACATTTTACATGTAGTTTCACCCTGTACTTTTAAATTTCAAATTTGAGCTATAAAATTTGAATTGAATCAAATTTCCTTAAAATCTTCAAATCTGTATAACTAGAGTTTGAAAATAGATTTTTACATGAATCTTTTTGCTACTGTTTGGTATTAGTTAGGACTACTTTCATGCTAAGTTTGAAAATATTTAGGATATATTTGATTAATGTTTTAACCAAAAACAGAATCTGCCTAGTATTATAATATAGTTTTATATACTTAGTTTTAATTAGTTTAAATTTAGATTTGGTTTCATTTGTTTATTAGGTCCTGTTAATAAACATTTAGTGTTTTCACTCACTGTTAATAAAAATATAAATTTGCTTAGTTTAATTTTATTTAACATAGGAATCACAACTTCTTTTCAAATAGGTTAATTTGATTAAAACAACTAGTTAGTAATAGTTTTGTTTTGCTCTCTTGTTAGTAAAACTATATTTGTTCCATTTCGTGTTTATCAAAACTTTTACAAACTTTACAAAAGTTTCTCAACAAACTTAGATTCAAAATAGTTTTATTAAGATAAGTAGTGTTTTATCAATCACCTCCTAGTAAACAAAACTTTGTGTGTTTCCTTACTTGTGATTTGTGCATCGTTTTGTCTTGATTGTTTACTAGTTCTTGATTGATGTTTGTGAGTTACAATATTCTGTTGTATGCTTATTGAGTGCTTTGTTTGCTTCGTTAGATTATCCGGAGTGCGAAGCTTGTTACTTAGGGTCACTCACATACAAAGATCATCAATCAGGCAAGTCACTTTGACCATGTTTACCCATGTTTTATATGCATTAGTTCTACCATCTCCCCAATTGCATGCAAGATAGGTTAGTTGGAAACTTGGGAACATTTTTGTAGTATCATGTGGTAGGTACCTTCTCAACCTCTTTGACACATTGGCCCCGGGAAACGTTGTTTTACCTTTTTGCTATGCTATTAGTAGTCGGGGTTGGTTGTGTGATTCATGAGAGTTGAGAGAGTTAATAATTTCAAGACCTACATAATGATCAAGATTCAAGACTCCAAGTTTTCAACATACCTCTGGGTGGATGATGGTTGAACGGCACGCTGGAGAAACCAGTGGATTTGCCTAGGTGATGCTGGAGATGGCCAGTATTCACGCGGAAAGGTCCACCCAGGCACAAAGAGATGGATGGATGCTTTAAAACCCAAGGCTTACCTGCACAGCCACAAGTCATTATGGGCTCTGGCTTGGTTGGATATCATGGTGACCCTGGACAGGCGGTGCTACGAGAGGTAGAAGAACGGTAGGAAAGGATGGGCACCGACAGAGTCGCAGGGAAACCCTTTGGAAGACCATGTTTTGGTCATCCGTTTCTCAAACACCCTGAAGTGCGAGAAATCAAACGGAGGCGACCTAATCTTGTGGGGAACGTGTGCAAAGCTCTGCAGAGTATTCAAAACCTAATCGATTAGCCGTGTCCACGGTCATGGACGACTTGAGCCAAAGGAATTGAAACTTCCGGAACTCTCAACACAATTAATAATGAGGATGTGGGTATATTCAAATTGGGAATGAGAAGTGGTTGGTGGAACCATCTCATTAATCAACAAACTTAGTAATATTTTGCTTAACCCCTCCCTTGATGTAGGAAAAACTTGGCTTTACGCAAAAACTTACCACCCCACCTGCCATATTTGCATATAGATTAGATGATTATCTTTTCACCCCTCTCTTATGACTTTGCCGGCATATTCCATATGCTGACCTACATGGCTGCAACGTATCATGTTGCAGAGTACTTTTCCGACCAGGAGTGAGGACGCGTTCTATGCTCAGTGAGATGCCCTTGGAGTTAGATGGACTCATCTACCTTCGACGCTTCCGCAAGATTTAGATATTCTCATGAGTTGGCCTTCAGCCACTTTATTGTAATGATTATTGTAATAAAGGACTCGAAATGAGATTTCGATTAATATATTTGCTGTGTGATTTCCCTTTGATATATCCATTGATGTACTGTGTGTGTACCAGCATGATTTTGGGATGGTACGGAAACACCGAAGACTTGACCTTTCAGGTCGGGTCACTACAGAAATGGTATCAGAGCACACGCTGACCGTAGGACGTAACCTCTAGGATTGGAAAGCCTTAGGATTGTTTCTCTTTGTCTTTAAATATCTTATACCCTCATCTATTCGTTTATGACTCCTCTCTGATTATTTCAAAATTTATAGATGGCCACCTTCATCCCAGTGTTGATCACGGAGTTTTGCCAGCCTGACGCAACGATGCCCTTTGGTAAGGAGCTGATGAGGATCGTCAAGGACGTAAGGATTGCATTGCCGAGCATCACCGGGATTCCTATCATGTCATTTCCCCAAGATGGACGCTACAGGATCGAGGTGCATATCCCAGGGAAGACTTTTGGGAACCGGAAGGAACCCATCGACCTCAAGTTCGTGGCACCCAGTTGGATACTTGGGAGAGACATGGCCATTCATCGTGCCCTTGGACGTATTCAGGAGGAATACAGAGGTGGAACCATTTCACCAGGACTCAGCGTGGTTTGTCACAGAGATGCCAATGGAAACATCATAACTCCTCCCACTTCAGACACCACTATTTCCTATATCCAGACCCTGGAGACTCACATCAGGACTCTGGAGCTTCGAGTTCGTGCTGATACAAAGACAATCAAGAATCTGACGAACCGCGAGCTGGACCTTGAAGCTGATCTGCGAGAGGCCAACTATGAAGACGAGCATGAAGTGAAGGACTTCCTAGAGAGGATTGATGAGCAGAATGCACGCATCGCAACTCTGGAGGAGCAGCTAGACATGGGGGAAAACCTTCACCCCGAAGGAGACATGGCACCCTTCATCAGCGACGATGAAGACTATGAGGAAAGCACCACCGGAGGACCTACGACTATGCACTTCTGAGGAAAAACATTAGTTATGCCCTCCATGTATCTTTTATTTTCGTCGTTAAAGCGTAGGTCGATGCTTGGTTGTTTGAGATTTGTATTCCCGATGTTTGACGTTGATTGAATAAATGAATGAGTGTTTGGTGTGATATGTTTGTTGCATTGCATATGGGTAGTGAATTTCTTCTAGACCCTTGTTCTATTCTAATTCTCATCCCTCTGAAAACAGCAAGATGCCTCCACGACGTGAGACCGACTTCACTTTCCCGCCGGAACTCACACAACTTCTTCAGCAGCAGAATGCACTGATGCAGTTATTGATTCAGAATCAGACCAACAACCAAAACAACCAAAACAACCATCATCCACCCCAGACTGACAATCTCACCTGTTTTCTGAGGTTGAATCCTCCAACTTTCTCCAACAGTACTGAGCCCATTGTGGCAGATGACTGGCTCCGTAAGATGGAGAGAGAAATTGTCACCGCTGGATGTACTGATGCTGAGAAGGTGCGATTTGCCGCACATCAACTGGAAGGACCAGCAGCTTCATGGTGGGAGAACTACACCACCACATATCCTATTGCTGATGTAACTTGGGAGCAGTTCCAGCAAGCTTTTCGCACCGCTCATGTCTCAGCTGGAGCCATGAGTCTGAAGAAGCGCGAGTTTCGCAACTTGCGCCAGGGTAATCGCTCTGTGGCCCAATATGTGGAAGAGTTCAACACATTGGCACGTTATGCACCAGGAGACGTGGCCGATGATGCGGCCAAGCAAGAGAAATTTCTGGAAGGACTCAACGATGAGTTGAGCATGCAGCTGGTAGTGGCTAATTTCAACAACTACCAAGAGCTGGTGGATAAGGCACTCATTCTGGAAGGTAAACAGCAGCAGATTGAGAACCGCAAGAGGAAGTACACTCAGGGGAAGTTTAACTCTGGAGCTCATCATAAGCCCCGCTACTCCCCGTACTCAGGGAATACCGGATCAGGGACCAGTAAGTTTGGAAGACACACTCATGCTGTGCACAACCATGGAATCCACAACCATGGAGGAAATGGGAATGCCCGTCCCAACCATGGCAACTTCAAGACTGACAATGGGAACAACAATCAGCACCGTCACGTTCCTACTCAGAAGGATCTGAGTCACATCACCTGTTTCAAGTGCCAGAAGACAGGGCACTATGCTACTGAGTGTCCCCAGAGCAAGCAGGGAAATGGAAATGGCAACTCCGCAGCCAAGAAGCCAAACCCTTTTCCTCGTGCCCAGGTGAACCACCTTGACGTGGAAGAAGTCTATTATCAACCCGAGACTGTGGTTGGTAAGTTTTTATTGCATTCACGTCCAGTTACAGTACTTTTTGATTCTGGTGCAACTCATTCATTCATATCAAGGGTAGTTGTGGATAAGTATGGTTTGCCCACCAAAACCCTTAGCCAGCCTATTCAGGTCAGTTCCCCAGGAGGTATGATGATGGCAGGAATAGGATGCCATGCCCTGAAACTTCACATAGGAAACCATGTTTTTTCTACCGACCTCATCGTCTTAGAATCCCAGGGATTGGATGTAATCCTAGGCATGGATTGGATGACCAAGTATGAAGGAAATCTTGATTGCCCTAGCAAGTCTGTTTCACTCACCACCCTGGAGAACAAGAGGATTAAGTATGTATCCCGACGCACACGTATGAGTGCTAGGTTAAATGCCCTCACGGGAGTTGTTCAGGAGGAAGTACCTGTGGTAAAAGATTATCTGGATGTATTTCCGGAAGAATTACCAGGAATGCCACCAGATAGGGAAATTGAGTTCCTAATAGAGCTACAGCCAGGGACAGCACCAATTTCCAAGAGACCCTATCGGATGCCCGCAAATGATCTGTTGGAAATCAAGAAGCAAATTAAGGAGTTATTGGACAAAGGTTATATACGCCCAAGTTCTTCACCTTGGGAGCCCCAGTTCTTTTGGTGGAGAAGAAGGATAAAACCTTGAGAATGGTAGTCGATTATCGTGCCTTGAACGAGGTGACTATCAAGAACAAGTACCCTCTGCCGATGATTAATGATTTGTTTGATCAGCTAGTAGGCGCCAAAATATTCTCTAAGATTGATCTTCGATCAGGGTATCATCAACTGAAGATTCGTGAACAGGATATACCCAAAACAGCTTTCACCACCAGGTATGGTTTGTATGAGTATACTGTCATGTCCTTTGGTTTGACTAATGCTCCTGCCTACTTCATGAATTTGATGAACAAAGTGTTTATGGAATATTTTGACAAGTTTGTCGTGGTGTTCATCGATGACATTTTGATATTCTCCAAGAACGAGGAAGAACACAAGGAACATCTGCGTTTAGTTCTGGAGAAACTGAGAGAACATCAGTTATATGCCAAGTTCAGCAAATGTGAATTTTGGCTGACGGAAGTCGGATTCCTTGGACATGTTATTTCCAGAGAAGGAATAGCCGTAGACCCCGCTAAGGTTGAAGCCGTCACCGAGTGGAAGTCACCCACTTCAGTTAAGGAGATCCGCAGTTTCCTCGGACTTGCCGGATATTACCGGAGGTTCATTGAGAATTTCTCAAAGATTGCCAAGCCCATGATAGAGTTGTTGAAGAAAGAATCCAAGTATGTTTGGACTGTGGAATGTGAAGCCAGTTTTCAGGAGTTGAAGAAACGTTTGGTCATAGCCCCAGTATTGATCTTGCCCGATATTCGGAAGGATTTCCAAGTTTATTGTGATGCCTCACGTCAAGGACTCGGAGGAGTACTTATGCAAGATGGAAAAGTTGTAGCCTATGCTTCCAGACAGCTACGACCTCATGAGTTGAATTATGCCACTCATGATTTGGAATTAGCAGCCATAGTGCATGCACTCAAGACCTGGAGACATTTCCTTATCGGAAATAGTTGTGATGTTTACACCGATCATAAGAGCCTGAAATACATTTTCACGCAGAAAGAGTTGAACCTCAGACAAAGGAGATGGTTAGAGTTAATCAAGGACTATGAAATGGGATTACACTACCATCCAGGTAAAGCTAATGTTGTAGCCAATGCCTTGAGTCGGAAAACTTATGTGAACACACTCACAGCTGGAGGATTACCCCAAGAGTTAGTCGATGATCTCAGAGAGCTCAAGCTAGAGATAGTTCCAAGAGGATATGTTGCTACACTGGAAATTCAGTCCACCTTGACCGAAAGAATTCGTGAAGCCCAGAAATTGGACAAGGAGATAGCTGAGATTAAACAGAGAATGGAAGATGGTAAAGCTAAAGGTTTTTGTGAGGATGAACACGGAACTTTGTGGTTTGAGAACCGAATCTATGTGCCCTATGACCCAGAGCTCAGGAAGTTCATACTTCAGGAAGCTCACGATTCACCTTACTCGATACACCCAGGCAACACCAAGATGTATCTGGATTTAAAAGAAAGTTATTGGTGGACAGGTATGAAGAAAGATATTGCGGAACATGTTGCAATATGTGATGTTTGTCAGCGAGTAAAAGCGGAACATCAGAAACCAGCAGGGTTACTACAACCTTTGCCGATACCCAAGTGGAAATGGGAAAAACTTGGTATGGATTTCATCACAGGATTGCCCAGGACCCGTTCAGTCCTGTTCATACCGGCAAGTTGCATACAAACTGGAATTGCCGGAAGGATGATCCGAAGTTCATAATGTGTTCCATGTGTCCCAGCTGAAGAAATGTCATACTAAGATGGCTGATATTCCTTTGGGAGATACAGTGCCCCTAGAGGCCATACAACTTGACAATGATCTGACCTACGAGGAGAAGCCTGTCAGAATCCTCGAGACTGCCAACAGAGTTACCCGCAGCAGGATCATCAAGTTCTGTAAGGTTTTGTGGAGTCATCACACGGAGGAAGAAGCCACCTGGGAACGCGAAGGAGATCTTCGTAGAGACCACCCGCACCTATTTTCTAGCCAACCCGAATCTCGAGGGCGGGATTCATCTTAAGGTGGGTAGGTTTGTAACATCCCAAAATTCCATTTTGGAATGTTATGATTTATAGTTATGCATCCATCTGCATCATTGCTTGATTGTATGTGTTAGTTGAAATGCCTCTTCTGAATTCCAGAAAGCTCTTTCTACTTTTCCCTAAGTTGCTTTCTCCCATTTGAAATTTTGGTTAAAAGTTCAAATAGGAGAGGAGGAACAATCGCTCCACACCAGGGACTAATTGGTGATATATTTGAACAATAATAACCAGGGGTTATTTTGAAAATATTTGCAAAAAGGATTTAAAAACAATTAGGCAATTTCTGAAAATATTATTTTTTTCAAATTGTACAAATGACAGAATAGAAATGTTCATTAAATAGAATTTATTATTCTGTTAATTTTGATATATAATACCCCTATATTTATGAACGGTTTGAATGCTTTAAAATCTTTTGAATGTCTCTGTAAAATTATTAAAAGGAAACGATAACCGTTTCCGGTATTAAACGGGCCGGCCCACGAGCAGTTACTCACGAATAGATTAAAAGCCGGCCGACCGACACGCATTAATATCTCTCTCTCACTGACGCTGGACCCCACCTCGTTCGCTCGTAATGACCGAGCGGTCATCACTCTCCTCCCCGCGCGCGCCAGACTCGACGTCGGCCGTTTCTTTCCCCCTCCCGGATCTCTCTCCTCTCTCCACCCCGCACCCCGAGCACACCATAAGTAGCCGGCCACTCCCCGCATCCATTTTCCCCCGAGCCCTCTCTCTCTCTCGCCGAGGCGCTGCCGCAATTCCTCGCCGGAGCTCCCACCCCACCGGACCTCCCGTCGACCGTAGCCACCAATTTCGTCCACCTCTCGCCCAACCGACCTCACCTTTCGACTCCGGAGACCCGTCGCCGTCTCCCGGACCACTCCACTGTCTTCCCCGACCACCGGAGCACCACGCCGTCGACCTCGCCATTTCGGAACTCGCCGGAGAACCCTCGCCGGCGACCTATTTCTCTGTGAGCCTTCTCCTTCTCACCCCCTCCCTCCGATCCAAACCCAACGGCTCAGATTAGAAGCCACTTATTCCCGAACCGTTTTCTGTTTAGGATCGGTTGACCGCCCGAAGCACCGCTCGGACACCCACCTCAGCCACTCACAGGTCGCCACGTCACCCTAGTCGACCGTTAGTTAGTTTTTCTTTTCAGTTTTGTTTTTGAGAAAACAGTATGATTTCAAAATTTGTTTTAGCTATATCTTTTAATCTATTTAGTGTTTTGAGTTGATTCTTTCTGGAATAGCTCACATTTTACATGTAGTTTCACCCTGTACTTTTAAATTTCAAATTTGAACTATAAAATTTGAATTGAATCAAATTTGCTTAAAATCATCAAATCTGTATAACTAGAGTTTGAAAATAGATTTTTACATGAATCTTTTTGCTACTGTTTGGTATTAGTTAGGACTACTTTCATGCTTAGTTTGAAGATATTTAGGATATATTTGATTAATGTTTTAACCAAAAACAGAATCTGCCTAGTATTATAATATAGTTTTATATACTTAGTTTTAATTAGTTTAAATTTAGATTTGGTTTCATTTGTTTATTAGGTTCTGTTAATAAACATTTAGTGTTTTCACTCACTGTTAATAAAAATATAAATTTGCTTAGTTTAATTTTATTTAACATAGGAATCACAACTTCTTTTCAAATAGGTTAATTTGATTAAAACAACTAGTTAGTAATAGTTTTATTTTGCTCTCTTGTTAGTAAAACTATATTTGTTCCATTTAGTGTTTATCAAAACTTTTACAAACTTTACAAAAGTTTTCTCAACAAACTTAGATTCAAAATAGTTTTATTAAGATAAGTAGTGTTTTATCAATCACCTCCTAGTAAACAAAACTTTGTGTGTTTCCTTACTTGTGATTTGTGCATCGTTTTGTCTTGATTGTTTACTAGTTCTTGATTGATGTTTGTGAGTTACAATATTCTGTTGTATGCTTATTGAGTGCTTTGTTTGCTTCGTTAGATTATCCGGAGTGCGAAGCTTGTTACTTAGGGTCACTCACATACGAAGATCATCAATCAGGCAAGTCACTTTGACCATGTTTACCCATGTTTTATATGCATTAGTTCTACCATCTCCCCAATTGCATGCAAGATAGGTTAGTTGGAAACTTGGGAACATTTTTGTAGTATCATGTGGTAGGTACCTTCTCAACCTCTTTGACACATTGGCCCCGGGAAACGTTGTTTTACCTTTTTGCTATGCTATTAGTAGACGGGGTTGGTTGTGTGATTCATGAGAGTTGAGAGAGTTAATAATTTCAAGACCTACATAATGATCAAGATTCAAGACTCCAAGTTTTCAACATACCTCTGGGTGGATGATGGTTGAACGGCACCCTGGAGAAACCAGTGGATTTGCCTAGGTGATGCTGGAGATGGCCAGTATTCACGCGGAAAGGTCCACCCAGGCACAAAGAGATGGATGGATGCTTTAAAACCCAAGGCTTACCTGCACAGCCACAAGTCATTATGGGCTCTGGCTTGGTTGGATATCGTGGTGACCCTGGACAGGCGGTGCTACGAGAGGTAGAAGAACGATAGGAAAGGATGGGCACCGACAGAGTCGCAGGGAAACCCTTTGGAAGACCATGTTTTGGTGATCCGTTTCGCAAACACCCTGAAGTGCGAGAAATCAAACGGAGGCGACCTAATCTTGTGGGGAACGTGTGCAAAACTCTGCAGAGTATTCAAAACCTAATCGATTAGCCGTGTCCACGGTCATGGATGACTTGAGCCAAAGGAATTGAAACTTCCGGAACTCTCAACACAATTAATAATGAGGATGTGGGTATATTCAAATTGGGAATGAGAAGTGGTTGGTGGAACCATCTCATTAATCAACAAACTTAGTAATATTTTGCTTAACCCCTCCCTTGATGTAGGAAAAACTTGGCTTTACGCAAAAACTTACCACCCCACCTGCCATATTTGCTTATAGATTAGATGATTATCTTTTCACCCCTCTCTTATGACTTTGCCGGCATATTCCATATGCTGACCTACATGGCTGCAACGTATCATGTTGCAGAGTACTTTTCCGACCAGGAGTGAGGACGCGTTCTATGCTCAGTGAGATGCCCTTGGAGTCAGATGGACTCATCTACCTTCGACGCTTCCGCAAGATTTAGATATTCTCATGAGTTGGCCTTTAGCCACTTTATTGTAATAAAGGACTCGAAATGAGATTTCGATTAATATATTTGCTGTGTGATTTCCCTTTGATATATACATTGATGTACCGTGTGTGTACCAGCATGATCTTGGGATGGTACGGAAACACCGGAGACTTGACCTTCAGGTCGGGTCGCTACAGTGAACAAGCTGTTGCTGCATCTGGAACTTCTGCTACTTGCAGTGCTACTGCTGATGGTTGCACGGATGTTGCTTGTGGTGCTGCTGGTGCTTGTGGTGTGTGAGGCGCTTGAGGACTTATCTTAACCGCAGCTGACGTTGGTTGAGCCACTAGTGCAGCTGGAGGATTCACAACAAAAATGGATCCAAGGCCGAGAGAGCAGGTTGGTGGGGTGAAATCACCAGGCACTGTATCTGCAAAATCATCTACTACAGCTTCAGGAGTGACAACATCAGTTTCAACTTGGACATATCGGGAATCGGCTACAACTTGAGGTTGGACAATCTCATCTTGAGCATCATCATTCACAATTGGGACTGCAATAACTAAGAAAATGTACCATCAGAAAAAAGTAAAGTTACCATCAGATTGCTACCATAGCTATGTGGAGCTGTTTTTGCTGCATCGATGATCACCCAAAAGTATAGGGGATCTATCGTAGTCCTTTCAATAATTAATAGTGTCGAACTCAATTAGGAGCAGAAGGAAATGACATGCGGTTTTCAATAAGGTATTCTCTACAAGCACTGGAATTAGCGATAACAGATAGTTTTCTAATAAGATAATTCATAATGGGTAGCAAGTAATAAATGTCGCAAAGGTGCAGCAAGGTGGACCAATACTTTTTTTAGAAAAGGACAAGCCTGGAAAAACTCTTATATAAAGCAAAGCGCTCCCGAGGACACATGGGAATTTCTGTCAAGCTAATTTTCATCATGCTCATATGATTCGCGTTCGTTACTTTGATAATTTGATATGTGGGTGGACCAGTCTTGGGTGCTTCCCTTACTTGGACAAGCCTCCCACTTATTATTAACCTCTCTTGCAAGCATCCACAACTACAAAAGATGAATTAAGATAAATCTAACATAGCATGAAACATATGGATCCAAATCAGCCCCTTACGAAGCAACGCATAAACTAGGGTTTAAGATTCTGTCACTCTAGCAACCCATCATCTACTTATTACTTCCCAATGCCTTATGCTAGGCCCAAATAATGGTTAAGTGTCATGTAGTCGACGTTCACATAACACCACTAGAGGAGAGACAACATACATCTCACCAAAATATCGAACGAATACCAAATTCACATGATTACTTATAACAAGACTTATCCCATGTCCTCAGGAACAAACGTAACTACTGACAAAGCATATTCATGTTCATAATAAGAGGAGTATTAATTATCATTAAGGATCTGAACATATGATCTTCCACCAAGTAAACCAACTAGCATCAACTACAAGGAGTAATCAACACTACTAGCAATCCACAGGTACCAATCTGAGGTTTTGATACAAAGATCGGATACAAGAGATGAACTACGGTTTGGAGAAGAGATGGTGCTAGTGAATATGTTGATGGATATTAACCCCCTCATGATCAAAGGATAGTTGGTGATGACGATGGCTTCAATTTCCCCCTCCGGGAGGGAAGTTTCCCCGGCAAAATAGCTCTGCCGGAGCCCTAGATTGGTTATGCCCAAGTTCCGCCTCGAGATGGCGGTGCTTCATCCTAGAAGCTCTCTTATGAATTTTTCCAGGTCAAAAACCTTCACATTGCAGAAGATGGGAATCGGAGGGCTGCCAGGGGGGCCACAAGCCACAAGGGCGTGGCCAAGGGGGTAGGGCGCGCCCCCCATGCTTGTGACTTCTTGGTGGGTCCCCTCTGATATTTCTTTCACCTAGTATTTTTTATATATTACAAAATAATTCTTCATAACTTTTTAGGACTTTTGGATTTGTGCAGAATAGGTCTCACATATTTTCTCCTTTTCTAGTCCAGAATTCCTGCTATCGGTATTCTCCCTCCTCATGTAAACCTTGTAAAATAAGAGAGAAAAGGCATAAGTAGTGTACCATAATGTGTAATAACAGCCCATAATGCAATAAATATCAATATAAAAGCATGATGCAAAATGGACGTATCAACTCCCCCAAGCTTAGACGTCGCTTGTCCTCAAGTGAAAGCCGAGATCGATAAATATGTCCACAAGTTTAGAGACAAAGGTGTCGATAAAATATAATATGGACATGAGAGCATCATGATCATATTAAGCACAACAATACATATTAATATATAATTTCTTATAGTAGAGTAATAATTCATTAACAAGGTAAAGTATGAACCAAGAACTCTATTGAGAACCAACAAACTATGATCTCAGACATTGAAGCAATTGCAATTTATCATGACATCGGAAAGGGTCAATATAAGAGCTTGTAAAGCAAATCCACATACTTAATCATCTTTTAGCCTTTCATAATTGCTAACACTCAAGCGGTACTCATGAGGTCAAAGCTTCAATTGGACACAGTGAAAGATAGGAGCTTATAGTTTTTCCTCCCAACTATTTACCTCAAGGGTAATGTCAATAGAAATAACTCAAGATCACCTACATCCAAGTGGATATATGTGTCTAGAACATTCCCCAACACATGACGCTTGCCAAGAGAGAAAGGCGAAATATAGGAAGTGGTGAAGATCACCATGACTCTTGCATAAAGGTAAGTACTAGAAAGTAAAAGTAATAGATAGGCCCTTGGCAGAGGGAAGCCGAGGTCTTCATTTGCTTTTTCTTTTTGGATGTGCAAACCCTTAATACAAAGGAACGTCGCGTTGTATTGCCCTTTGTGATACAAACCTTTATTATGCAGTATGTTGCTTTTATTTCTTTAGTATCACAAGTTCGTACATCGCTTATTTTCCCTTAAAATAAAACATCATACATATTTAGGAGCAATTTTTATTGCTTTTTGCACCGATGACCTTACTTGAAGGATCTTACTCAATCCATAGGTAGGTATGGTGGACTCTCATGGCAAAACTCGGTTGAGGGTGTTTGGATGCACAAGTAATATCTCTACCTGGTGCGGAAGTTTTGGTTGATATGGGTTGGAAGCAAGCTTCACATGTTAAAGGATCTATAACCATATAACTTCTATTCGGAAATAGGCAAACATAACCCATTCTGTTGTCTTCCTTGTCCAACATCAACTTTTTAGCATATAATATTTTAATGAGTGCTCATAATCACAAAATACGTCCAAGATAATATATTTATATGTGAACCTCTCCATCTTTGTTACTTCCTTTTAATTGCAACAATGACCAGACGCTATGTTTTCCAACTCTTAACAAATTTCAATTGACATACTTATTTTATGTGAAGTCATCACTCCCCATAAGATCATCATATATACTCTTTGATTTTATTCTATAGTTATTTTATTACTTTTTCTCAAGATCATAACAGCAAGCAAGCCCTCAACTCAAAACTATTTTTTATTATATAACTCTCAGACTCGCTTACATATGGGGAACATAAAGCAAAACTCAAAGCTAGATCATACTAAAAACTTTATTCTACTAGATCAAGATATAACCAAAAGGATCGAACTAGGAAAAACGATAAAAGTAAAAGATGTGATGGTGATACAATACCGGGGCATCTCCCCCAAGCTTGGCACAAGCCAAGGGGAGTGCCCATACCCATGTGTTTAGTTGTCTTTCTTCGGAGGTGGTGATGTTATATTCTTGCGATGATGCCCCTCGGAATGTGATTCTCCTCCTCAAGCTTGTTATTTTGCCGTCTAAGATCCATTATTTCCATGTGAAGCTTCCCAGTGACGGTTAGAGTGTAGCGACCCGACCTGGAAAGGTCAAGCCTCTGTGTGTCCTGTGCCATCCCTGGATTAGTATGCTAGCACACACAATACATCAATGTATATATCAAAGTGCAATCACATGTAATTAACGTAAAACTGATATATACCTTAAAATCTCAGCGAAAATAGTCAAACCAGAGTGGAGTCCCAATAAACACCAACGGCAGGTTGAGTGCAGACCGTAACCCTGAATCATACTCTTACTCGTCGTAGAAGAGTATCTGCAACATGAGACGTTGCAGCCGTGTAGGTCAGCATTTTGAATATGCCGGCAAGTCACAAAAGAGGGGGTGAAAATAATCATACAAAGGTAGTAGGATACCTTCCAGAAATCCCACCGAAGAGAAGAAAATATTTTTATTTTAATAAATCTCATTAGACCGAAAAGATTCGATTCAACCCGAAGTGGATGATTTTTGGATTCACCTATGGGTCTATATTTATAGGTGGGAGGGAGGATTAGAAGTCAAAGGCTAGACAATGTGGGACTAAACAAATATACTAGAGGTAGATGAAAATTAAAAGGAAGGAGAGAGGCCACCGGATGGGCCTAATGATTTCGGCCAGCGCCAGCGCTAGGCTGCCGATTTTATTTTTTTAAGAAAAAATAATAAATAATCCCGGATGAATAGTGTTTTGTTGTTTTTTTCAAAGATACAACAAATAACAGAAAATAAACAAAAAATAGAAAAACATTTTATATAGGCATATTATATATAAAAAAATTCAGAAAAATATTTCCTAAAACATGAACATATTTTCAAGGCCGAATAAAATACTTTAAAAATATATTTTTTGCAATAACTCCAAAATGAAAAAGAAATTTGAATTTCAAATAAATTGCAAATAGTTTTATTTTAAAATTTGAATCGAAACATTGTATCTGATTTTTGAGTGTCATTTACCTCCTCTCATTTAGTTTTTTTATAAGATGGTTTCGAAAATATTTGAACTCAAAATTGAAAAGGGATTCAAAATAGAAAATTTTGGGAAATACATTTTATTCCCTCTCATTAAAATTTCAAAAGTTCCAAACTCCACTCAAATTCAATCACTCAATCAATCAAGTAAGCATTCTAATATTTATTATAACATTCCAAAATTTGGGATGTTACAAACCTACCACACTTAAAATGAATCTCGTTCTCGAGATTCGAAGAGGCTGGAAAGAAAAGGTTAGGGTTTGGGGTCTTCTATCAAATCCATTGACGTGGAAGTGTGGGGCTACCACACTTAAAATGAGAGTTATTGGTCCCTCAAAAAAATCAATACAATCCTCTGGTTGCATCTCTCTCTTCACATTCTTTACGATATCTCCTTCGGTGATGCTCTTCCGTTAAATCAAAATCTTGTGTTCTCATAAAAAAATGTATTTCCTCCGGTATTGGGTCTTCTTAACTGACAGGTCTCGTGATCGTTCTAAATAACTTATCAAAGATCTCTTGGTGGTCTACCATTAGTGGTTATCCTGTAGTGAAATGGGTCTTTGCTTCATTCCTCACCGGAAAATTTTCTTCCTTCATGAAGGTGGTTTTTGATCCTTATCAATCCTGACGTCTATGGTTCTGTGGTCTCACAGCTTTAACTCACCCTTGAGGTAACCAATCACAGACTTATTATTGTCTGGATTCCACTATGTGGAATTCATTTTCCTTTCCATTGATCTGTTTAACCTTGGGTATTGTTTCATCACAATCATTCCTTTTCCCAATATTCCAACTATACACCTCCTTTAAATCCGATAGTACTCCATTCCATCATATCCCTAGGGTAACTATCATATCCAAAATAATTCTCAACCTTATTTTTGTTCAGACTCTACTCGGTGGAATACCTTTTCCATTCCATTGGTATGGTGTTCACACAGGGTACTACCAACCTTCAAATTAAATGCACAAATCCATCCATAGAACATATTTCTCATATCCTCGAAAATGGTCACAATCCCGTTTATAGAGTTACAACGCATACAATACAACCTATTAAATCATGACACCATTCGTCTATTAATTCATGACTTTATTACAATCCTCAAGACTTCCATTCCATAATTCAGTTCCATAACACCATGAAAATATGAGTGCTTCCTACTACACTTATTACCAACATTAAGACCTGAACTAATCAACTCCAGCTTTCTTTGGGTTGGATAGTCAATGGCAAAATGTCCTGCTTCCTTGCAACGAAAAAATGACTTCTGACAAGTGTCAGGGTTGTTTGGTGACTATGTAAGCTCTATGGGTTCTTGGATTCTTTTCTAGGCACTGATTGGAGTAGATACCAGAGTCCTTGCATTTGAAACACCTGATATGACTCAGGTTCTTCTTTGTAGGAATTGGGTGGTTCCTGGTATTCTTTCTCTTCTTCTTCATGAATGTCTTGTTATTGATGAGGGCTTGTATTTTCAGTGGGTCAAACTTCACTTCTACTGTCGGAAATTCTCCTAGACACTCTTTTCCTTTCTTCATGCAAGACTATGAAAAATGTCCTTCCTCTCCACATGAGTAGGAGGCATGGGAGAAAAATCTTGTTTAAGCGTTTTCCGTCAGGGTCTTCAACATCTTCCGTCATCACACGTTCTTCTAGAATCCTCTTGAAGGTTTCCTTCATTGCTCTGCTGCTTGACTTCTTGTCGCACCTTGGGGTAAATGTGGCACTAAGCTGGGTAGTGGGTGGTTCCTTCACACAAGAAACAAGTCACCTGACTAGTTTCGCATTCCTCAACTGGGTGATTTTATTCACAATGAGGGCATCCATCCTTGCGTTCTTCCTAGGTGTGTCCTATTTCTCCACAGATCTTGAATTCACATTGCTTCTTCATGTGACGATGAGATGGCTTCTAGATGAGACAAGATTCTAACAAAGTCTTCTTCAATTCTTCCCAAATTCTTGCTTAATTCCATCCTTGTATAACTTGATGCATCCTCCACCAGGTTGAAATGCTTCTTGCAAAGTACTGAAGAGCATAACGAACCTCATTCTTTCTTTCAGAAATCTTTCTCTTGGAGTGACTCTTCATGTTCTGAATCCATAGTTCTGCCTCCAAATGAGTCCTCGGTCCAGAGAATGCAAGTCCATCTTCAGTCAGCATCTATTGGGTCCAAGGGTTTGGGCTGAGATACAAGAGAGGGATCGAGAGAGATATACACACAATACAAACAATATAGTTTTGAAAATAGAATTTATTTGTGGCTGTCGAAGAAAAACACAGAAATGATAGCTCACAAATCATCGTGTCTAATGTGATTATACAACAGGGGTTTGGTCTTCTAGGGGTCATATAAATCTTGTAATACTTCAGGGTCTTCGAATTCTTCGGGTCTTCACAGTCTCCAACTCGTGTAGCTTGAATTCTTCTAATGCATGGTGAAATATTCTTTACTTTGAAGTGACCATCAGTTGTTTTCGATATCTTGCCCTTCTCGAAGTGGTCTGAGTTGATCCTTAGTGTGGTCAAAGGGGAAAGGGTATTTTCTAACTATTTGAGGTAAGAACGATCATTTGATAAAGCTCAAATAAGATGAGAAGTAAAGGGTCTTTTGAAAACAAAGTTTTTCGAGAAATCATTTCCTAAGGGCTTTCCAGTTTCTAGGGTCACGTCCTACAGTCAACATGTGCTCTGATACCATCTCTGTAGCGACCCGACCTGGAAAGCTCAAGCCTCTCTGTGTCATGTGCCATCCATGGATCAGTATGCTATCACACACAGTACATCAATGTATATATCAAAGTGCAATCACATGTAATTAATATAAAACTGTTATGTACCTTAAAATCTCAGCGGAAACAGTCAAACGGGAGTGGAGTCCCAATAAACACCAACGGCAGGTTGAGTGTAGACCATAACCCTGAATCGTACTCTTACTCGTCGTAGAAGAGTATCTGCAACATGAGACGTTGCAGTCGTGTAGGTCAGCATTTTGAATATGCTGGCAAGTCACAAAAGAGGGGGTGAAAATAATCATCTATACTATATGCATATATGGCAGGTGGGGCTATGAGTTTAAGGTTTTGCGTAAAGCAAATTTTTCCTACAACAAGAGAGGGGGCAAAAGCAAAAATTATTACTAGAAAGTTGGTTGTTTAATGAGATGGTTCCACCAACCAATTCTCATACCCAAGTTAACAATAATACCCACATCAATATAATTATTTGTGTTGAGACTTCCTGATAGTTTCAGTTCCTTTGCCTCAAGTTGTCCATGGCCGTGGACATGGCTAATCGATTAGGTTTGGGTACTCTGCAGAGTTTTGCACACGTTCCCCACTAGATTTGATCGCCTCCGTTGAATGCCTCGCACTTCAGGGTGTTTGAGAAATGGATGACCAAAACATGGTCTTTCAAGGGGTTCGTCTGAGACTTTATCAGTGCCCATCCATTACTACCGTTCTTCTACATCTCGTAGCACCGGTTGTCTAGAGTCACCACAATTTCCAACCAAGCCAGAGCCCATAATGACTTGTGGTTGTGCAGGTAAGCCTCGGGTCTTGAAGTATCCATCCATCTCTTTGTGCCTGGGTGGACCTTTCTGCGTGAATACTAGCACTTCCCCAGCAACACCTAGGCTAACCACTGGTTTCTCCAGGGCGACGTTCAACCGTCATCCACCCAGAGGTATATTACATCATCAGGTCTTGAAAATAATACTTGGAGTCTTGACGTCTTCATCATCAATTAAGTCTCACAACTCTCATGGTAGACACTCCACCAAAACCCCGTCTACTAAAAGCATAGCAAAATAAAATAACGTCCCGGCCAAAGTAACAAGGATATCTAGGTGGCCTACCACATGATACTACTCAAGTAACCAAGTTTCCAAGTACCTACTTTGCATGCAATGGGTGGGAAGGTTGAACTAATGCAACTTGAAAAAACATAGGTAATAACATGGTCAATGTGAACTTGCCTGGTATTACTTGATGAAGAAAGTCGCTCCCACAATCTGGATAATTCTACTCGTCACACTCCGAGAAATCTATCGTAAGAAAATAACATTCAATAAACATTCATGCCAAAACAAAGAACCAAAAGAATGCAATAACAAAACATATCTTGGAGCGAATAAAACAACATACTAAGGTTAAATAAGAAAACATAGGTTCTAACTATGTTGTAAAGTGAAAGTGGAGGAATCAACTGAAAAGAGTTAATGGATAATGAACTATTGCTATATAAGCTTAGGTTGGAGAGACTATGAAAGATGATCCACGGTATGGGGAGAACAACATGAATGTTCAAAAGGAATTAATTGAAATGGAACACTAGAACACAAGTCATAGAGAAATTAAGTATGAATTGAATTTGAATTCAGAAGTGTCAAAAGAAGTTGAACCAATGTACGATGGTTATGAACAGAAATATACGAAACGAGTATTTAGGGGCAAAAGGAATCAATTGAAAAGGTGTTCGCTTTGCAAGATATGATCAAATGAATGTTTGGATTCAAATTTGAATCGCTCAAATTTGAATGGTTCAAAGATTGAAACTAACGATGTTACTATATATGGGAAGTCAATATGAACGTGCAGAAAAATGAATTACTAGGTTCAAAATGACGGATCAAAAGTTATAAGCAATTCAATATGGCATTGAATTAGCTTAGTACGGTGTGTGAGCATATTTTGGGGACTAATAGAGAAGTATGAGCAAGATCAAAATTATATGTTGAAATGATAACACTAATGATGTGAACGAAAAGATTACTTCGATACGAATCCGACGCAATTGGATTCATCGGAAACGGAGCTACGGATAAAAAGGTATGATCAAAAGAAGTTTGAATATAAATCTGAATAAATTTCGAAATTTTAAAATTTGAAAAAGTTGACGTGATAGGTTGATTGGATAGGTGAGGTGAAGACGAAAATCTAAGCGTTGGTTTCATCTAATTTGAGTGAATGAGTTAAAAGTTATGGCCATTTAAAAAATCAGGGCCAAGCTGTTTTACGGAAGAAAAAGTGCTATGTTTAAAAGAATTTTAATAGTAATGTGTAAATACGGAGACTAACTAATAATCTAATTACTCTACATATACTAGTATGGAAATACTAGTCTAGGGAAAATAAACTACAGGAGTATAAAAGAAAATACGAAGAGAATACCTTTAGAATGCAGAGAAGATATAAATCCCAAGAGGAGACGACTTCCAGAAATACCACCGGAGAGAAGAAAATATTTTTATTTTAATAAACCTAGTCAGACCGAAAAGATTCGATTCAACCCAAAGTGGATGATTTTTGGGTTCACCTATGGGTCTGTATTTATAGGTGGGAGGGAGGATTAGAAGTCAAAGGCTAAGCAATGTGGGACTAAACAAATATACTAGACGTGGATGAAAAGTAAAAGAAAGGAGAGAGACCACCGGATGGGCCTAATGATTTCGGCCGGCGCTAGCGCTAGGCTCCAGATTTTTTTTTTAAGAAAAAAATAAATAATCCGGATGAATAGTGTTTTGTTGTTTTTTTCAAAGATACAGCAAATAAAAGCAAATAAACAAAAATAGAAAAACATTTTATATAGGCATATTATATATCAAAAAAATTAGAAAAATATTTCCTAAAGCATGAACATATTTTCAAGGCCGAATAAAATACATTAAAAATATTATTTTTTGCAATAACTCCAAAATGAAAAAGAAATTTGAATTTCAAATAAATGGCAGATAGTTTTTATTTTAAAATTTGAATAAAAACATTGTATCTGATTTTTGAGTGTCATTTACCTCCTCTCATTTGGTTTTTTTATAAGAGAGTTTTGAAAATATTCGAACTCAAAATTGAATAGGGATTCGAAATAGAAAATTTTGGGAAAGTCATTTTATTCCCTCTCATTAAAATTTCAAAAGTTCCAAATTCCACTCAAATTCAATCACTCAATCAATCAAGTAAGCCTTCTAATATTTATTACAAGATTCCAAAATTTGGGATGTTACATAGAGCTCCCATCACCCATTGATGTTTCATTGTTGCAGGGGAAGAAGGAACACTCTTTTTCATATTTTCATCGGTAAGAAATTTAGCATTGTGAGGGATGACCGAATTCGGAATTGCTGAGCTCTGAAGTTCCTCCATCATGACTCCAGGTTGTAGTCGAGAGGTAATTTCTTGGTCTTCCTCCATGGCATCCACCCTTTCGAAGTCAGCCTCAATCTCTTCCTTCGTGGCCTTCCCTAAGTAGTTAGCTTCGCTGTATGCTCCTGGCCCCGGTGTCGGGTGAGAGACACGTCTCTTCCCGACCGACTCTTGCGATGACATCTTTCTCTAAATCTGCTGCAGAAACAACTCAAAACAAAAAGAGGAGGTATTGTCGTGATACAAAGGTCCAAACCTTCGAGAGATTATATAATAAATTTTTACCGACCTAAAGGAGTGTACCAAGAGAAAACGCAGTACGGAGGGTGCATGGTGTGGCCACAAGCCACAGGAGCGCGCCCTCTTGTCTTGTCGCCTCCTCGTGCACTTTTCGGACTACTTTAAATTTTCCTAATTTATTAAATATTCCAAAATGGAGAAAAATTTCTATTGGAAAAGTTTTGGAATCGGTTTGCTTACCGTACCCCATACCTATTTATTATCGGAGTCTGAAACGTTCTGGTCGGTTTTGTTAGGGAATGTTCCATGGTAAAAAAATTCCTATGCACAGGCAAGATCTATCCATGGTGATGAGCATCTATGAGAGGGAGAGTGGATCTACATACCCTTGTAGATCGCTAAGCGGGAAGCGCTAAAAAACGCGGTTGATGTAGTCGAACGTCTTCGCGATCAAAATCGCCGAGCGTCCCGCGATCCCATCATGATCCCTCTCGCTATCCAATGATGATCCGTCCCATGATCCCATCACGATCCATCCCGCGATCAAATCAAGAATCATCTCGCGATCCTGATCGCGGTCCTTCTGATTTAGCGCCGAACGGATGACGCCTCCGTGTTCAGCACACGTTTAGCTCGATGACGATCTCTGCCTTCTTTATCTAGCAAGAGGGAGCAGAGAGGTGGATGAGTTCTCTGGCAGTGCGACGGCGTGGCGCTGATGGTGGTGGAACTATTCCAGTAGGGTTGTGCCTAAGCACCGCCGAACTAAACTAGAGGAGAAAACGATCTAGATGAACTAGAGGGAGCATGTGGCAATTAGGGTTAGCTCTCCCGTCTAAATCCTCTAGTATATATAGGAGGGAGGGAGGGGAGGTGGCAGCCTCAAACCCTCAAGGGTTGGCCAAAATTGGAAGTGGAGGAGTCCTACTCCAATCCTACTAGGAGTAGGATTCCTCCTCTCCACTTGGAAACCGTTTCCACCTTTCCACCTTTGGGGTTTTGCCACCCCTAGCCATATGGGCCTTAGTGGGGGGTTCAGCCAGCCCCCTAGGGGCTGGTTTGACTCCTCCCACAGCCCATGAGGTCCTTTGGGTCGAGACACCCCTCCCGATGGCCAGCGGTACCCTCTCGGCACTCCCGGTACACTACCGAAGTATCCGAAACTTTTCCGATGACCAAAAGAGGATTTCCTATATATCAATCTTTGTTTGGGAACGTTGCACGGGAAACAAAAAAATTTCTACGCGCATGCAAGATCTATACATGGTGATGAGCATGTACCAGAGGGAGAGTGGATCTACATACCCTTGTAGATTGCTAAGCGGGAAGCGTTAAGAAACGCGGTTGGTGTAGTCGAACATCTTCGCGATCCAAATCGCAAGCCGTCTTGCAATCTCATCATGAGCTGTCCCGCGATCCCATCGTGGTCCTTCCGATCTAGCGCCGAACGGACGGCACCTCCGTGTTTAGCACACATGCAGCTTGATGAAGATCTCCACCTTCTTGATCTAGCAAGAGGGGTTGGAGAGGTAGATGAGTTCTCCGGTACCGCGACAGCGTTGCGGCGAGGGTGGTGGAGCTATTCTAGCAGGGCTTTGCCTAAGCACCGCTGAAACTGATCTAGAGGAGAAACTACGATCTAGAGGAGAGGTAGCATGTGGCTGTTTTTCTGAGTCAAAAAACCCTCAAACCAATAGTATATATAGGAGGAGGTAGGGAGGAGACTTGGCACTCAAGGGGCCATCCCTTGCTTCAGACGAAGTGGGAGGAGAACGAGTCCTCCACCAATCCTACTAGGATTAGGACTCCTTCTCTCCCACTTGAAAAACTCCTTTTCCACCTTTTCCTTTTGGACTTCTCCTCCCAGCCACATGGGCCTTTTTGTGGGACCTAGGCCAGCCCACTAAGGGCTGGAATACCTCTTCCCACAACCCATGTAGCCTCTTGGGTCGAAATACCGCTCCCGATGGTCCCCCGCACCCTCCCGACACTCTTTACGATATAACTCTTTACGACAAACTCTTTACGACAAACTCTTTATCACCTCCATAATCGAGAAACATATCCTTAGTCCTCTAGTTACTAAGGATAATTTTGACCACTGTCCAGTGATCCACTCCTGGATCACTTGTTTACCCCTTGACGGACTCATGGCAAGGCACACACAGGTGTGGTACATAGCATGGCATACTATACAGAGCCTATGGATAAGGCAGAGGGGACGACATTCATCATTTCTCTTTCTTCTGCCATGGTCGAGCTTTGAGTCTCACTCAACTTCACACCTTAGAAATCAGGCAAGAACTCTTTCTTTGACTGATCCATTTTCAACTCTTTCAAAATCTTGTCAAGGTATGTACTCATTGAAAGTCTCATCAGGCGTCTTGATATATCTCTATTGATCTCTATGCCCAACAATTAAGTAGCTTTATCTAGGTCTTCCTTTGAAAAACTCTTTTCAAACAACCATTTATGCTTTCCAGAAATTCTACATCATTTCTGATCAACAATATGTGTTCCACATATGCTTATCACAAATTCTATAGTGCTCCCACTCACTTTATTGTAAATAAAAGTTTCTCATAAACTTTGTATAGACTCAAAAGATTTGATCACCTCATCAAAGCATATATTCCAACTCCGAGATGCTTGCTCCAGTCCATAGAAGTATCACTGGAGCTTGCACACCTTTTAGCATCCTTAGGACTGACAAAACCTTCTGGTTGTATCTCATACAACCTTTCCTCAAGGAAGGAAACGATGTTTTGACATCCATCTACCAGATTTCAAAATTGAAAAATGCAGCAACTTCTAACATAATTCCAAGAGACTTTAGCATCGCTATGAGTGAGAAAGTCTCATCGTAGTCAACTCCTTGAACTTGGCGGAAACTTCTTTGCCACAAGTCGAGCTTTATAAATGGTGACATTTACCATCAGCGTCTGTCTTCATCTTAAAGTTCCATTTGTACTCAACGACCTATCGTCCAATGAGCAAGTCTACCAAAGTCTATACTTGGTTTTCATACATGGATCCTTTCTCGTATTTCATGGCCTCTAACCATTTGTCAGAATCCGGGCCCATCGTCGCTTCTCTATAGCTCGTAGGTTCATGTTGTCCAACAACATGACCTTTAAGACAGGGTTGTCATACCACTCAGGAGCAGTACGCGTCTTTGTCGACCTACGAGGTTTGATAACAACTTGATCCAAAGCTTCATGATCATCATCATTAACTTCCTCTTCAACTAAGTACGCTCCACAGAAACAATTTTCTGCGCTATGCTACTCTCTAGTTGAAACAAAGGTTCAACAACCTCATCCAGTTCCATCTTCCTCCCACTCAATTCTTTCGAGAGAAACTCTTTCTCAAGAAAGGACCCAGTTTTAGCAACAAACACTTTGTACTCATATATGATATAGAAGGTATACCCAACTGTTCTTAGGGTATTCTCTGAAGATGCATTTTTCCGCTTTGGGTTCTAGCTTATCAAACATAAGTGTCGCATTCCCAAACTCTAAGCAATGACAACTTAGGTTTCTGCCAAACCATAATTCATATGGTATCATCCCAACGGATTTAGATGGTGCCCTATTTAAAGTCAATGTAGTTGTCTCTAATTCATAACCCCAAAACGATAGTGGCAAAACGATAAGAGACATCATAGTATGCACCATAACAGAGCACGACTATGACGTTCGGACACACCATCACACTATGGTGCTCCGGGTGTCGTGAGTTGTGAAACAACTTTCACATTGTCTAAAGTTGTATGCCAAACTCGTAACTTAGATATTCACCTCCACGATCATATCATAGACATTTTATTATCTCGTCACGATGATCTCAAACTTCACTCCGAATTTGTATGAACTTTTCAAATGTTTCAGACTTGTGTTTCATTAAGTAAATATACTTATATATATACTCAAATCATCAGTAAAGGTAAGAAAATAACCATATCCACCGCATGCTACAACACTTATTGGACCATATACATCAACATGTATCATTTCCA